>CM071792.1:27612726-29024977 GCA_036559045.1 Platycarya longipes | reverse complement strand
CATACATATTCCATATGAACTCATTTGTTCAATTGAGATGTAAAGTTTGTGAAGAAATAAGTTAACCGTGCTTAGTAGCATACTTAACAATTAACATGTATGCTATTGCTAATGCCTATACAGCTGTACTTTTTCACATCTATTAAAATAATATTATTTTATTTTTTATTTATTATTTTTTGTCTTATTATTTGTTAAAATAATATACTTTCCTCACCTCTATTTTGATTCTTAACCACTTAGACTTGTCACTTGGCAACTGGCAAGTAATTAATCCATCAGTCATACAGCTTCTGACGTGCACGATCTTTGATAATGGAGCCAAATATTTGAGTTTCCCGCATAATCTCTTTGGGTTTACGGCGCGGCGCGCATGAATACTGGATAGGATATTAGGAAGTAACTTTTTTTATTTTAACTTACGTAACTGCATTTAATGGTTGAAGTTGATTTGAGATAGAATAAATTTTTTTTAATGATGAAAAAATAAATTAAGATAATAAAATAAGTTTTATGAGATTTATCTCAAATCACAAATGAATTTTAATATATTTTAATATTATAATAAATTTAGATATAGTTATAAAATTTTAAAAATTTATGAATTTCGTATATAAAGAAATATTTAATTAAAATCTCATAGTCATATAAATTTACTGATATGCGAATTGAGTATTTACTATTTAGATACTAGATTCAATTGAGTTGCCACAAAGCCCACAACTATTGATCTATTCAAGTTTCAGTTTTCACTACTAAGTACTAATTAGTCTTAAACAATTAAACAAAAAATACAAAGTACTAAGTAGTAATTACAATGCTAATGCCAGCCAATAGCGTTATAGCATAATACAAAAAATAGTAATACAAAAAAAAAGTCCAGGACTCTAGACTATGTCACTATTAATACAAAAAATAATACAAAATATAAATTAAATTTTCAGTGATAGTCTGATGACTCTGGTTCAATGGGACGGTTGAGACCCGTATCGATGTTACAAAATAATAATAATAATAATTGCTGCAGCCTTGAACTTTGTTGTTGGAACTTATACAGAATCGTACCTGAGATTAAGATAAAAATAAAATGTATTATTATATATGAAAAAAATTAAAATTAACCAAACATGAAACAAGTGTGATGGAAAATTAGAGAAAAAATATACGTAATCGATAGTTGCTCCATCAGTCATCGGCAAGTATGGTAGGGTTGATAACTAAATCTGTAAAATCATAAACAGTATAAATTAAAATTTAAATAGATTTATTAAAATGAAATTATAAAAAAGAATTAATAATTATATAAAATTTTTACTTTAATCATTTAAAAAGAATTATATAAATTAATTTAAGTTTACCTGACTCAAGTCTGTAGCTCACGGCATCGATGCCAATACTCTCTAGTCCAGTAGGTACATCTCTGAGCCAGTTTTGTGTGCAAACGAGGGCCTCCACGGTTGACGGTGACAATGAACTCCGGTAGGCATCCAACACCCGACCTCCAGTGCTAAATGCCGATTCAGATGCAACCGTAGTGATAGGAACGGCTAGTACATCTCGAGCAATGCGAGAGAGAATCGGGTACTTGGGTGAATTAGCTCTCCACCAAATCAAGATCTGAAACTCCTCACTAGGCTCCTCAACCTCTGCCAGTAAATATCGTTCAACCTCATTTGTACACTGCAATGGATTTCTCGATGACCGTGCATGAAACGACGTCATGACGTTGAAGCCTCGGGATCGACTGGCTACACTGGCCTGACTCGAACGAGCATCTGTGGCTGGTCCTGAGCTCGAACTCGAACGTGAGGTACCCATGGCTCGTGAGGATGAAGCAGGACTACTGGCACTGTAATGGGTGTACAACTCGTTCAAATCTGCCTTGAGTGCTGTGATAAACGACTTAGCCTTCACTGCCCCGAGAACCTCTGTTGCCCACCATTCTACCACTGCCAACTTCAATCGAGGGTCGAGGATCGACGCTATGAACAATAATCTATTTATCTTCTCAACTTGCCCCCAATATTTATCATATTTGGACTGCATCTGTGATGCCATACCAGATAACAATCCACTCGGGTCAGCACAACCTTCTTTCAAGTGGTGGTGTAGCATGGAGATCTCGCTAAACCACATGTTTGCCGTCGCATATGCAGATCCAGAAACCCGCATCGTGATGTCATAAAAGATTTGTAAAAATGTGACAAACTCGGATACATGTTGCCAATCAATGTTGTCTGGCGGACCGAGCCCCCTTCCATCAGGCTCCAGTAAGGCATACCTCAAACCTCCATCCTCAATCTCTAGCCGCTCAAATGCCTTCTGGTACTTTAGTGCCACATCCAACATCAGATATGTGGAGTTCCATCGAGTGGGAACATCCAGGCACAACATCTTTGAAGACTCAATCCCAACCTGTTCTGCTATAGCCTTGAACTTTTGTAGCCTTTGGGGAGAAGCCCTCGCGTACCGCACAATGTTGCGGACTCTCTTGATAGAGTCGTCTATATTTTCCAACCCCTTAACTGTTTCATCATTGAAAAATATCTAATTATCATAATAATAATAAAAATGGTACTATTTTCAAAGACTTTAATCATAAAAATATTAAAATACAAAATAAAAAATTAAAACCAGAAAGACTCACCAACAATAAGGTTGATTATATGAGCAGTGCATCGAATGTGGATATACTGGTGATTTTTAATCACATCTTCTCTCGCCCTCGTATTTCGGATAAACCATTCGATTGCGGTCTCATTTGCACCGGCATTGTCAACTGTAATGCACAATATTTTTTGGATGCCCCAATCAACCAAACAATCATCCATCTCCGCTCCTATCGATGCACCCTTATGGTCAACTATTTCTTTAAATCCAATAATCCTTTTTTTAAGATTCCACTCACTATCAATGTAATGTGCTGTGATACACATGTACGAGGTATTCTGTACCGACGTCCATGTGTCGGTCGTAAATGACACTCTCTGGCCAGTGGTGGAGAACATCTTCTTCATTTCTGCCTTGTCCCTCAGATGCATCTTCATACAATCTCGCATCACTGTATAACGGGATGGGATTGGAAATCTTGGTTCAAGAAGCTTCACAAAATACCGGAACCCATCCTTATCAACCGTGGTAAAGGGCATCTCATCTTTTATAATCATCATCGCAAGCGCCTCACGAAACATCTTCTCACTGTATTGAGGGACAACTAGATTCCTTGTCTGTGTCCCTGTCCCATCAGTGGCTGTAGAAGTCTCGTAGCTAAGATTAGTCTGAGACCCACCTGCGTCTGTATTTGATAATTTATTACCAATATTAGTCTTAAATGAAAATTAAATGGGATTATAATCACAAAACTAATTAGCATATAAAGCAACTAGCAAGACACTAACCTCTTGATGCCATTCCCTTCGCTATTTGGTAGTGCTTGCAACCGTTCAGATGTGCTGAAAGGCAAGAAGTGCCTTGCCTTTTTGAATGACACCCAACTCGAGCGCCACAATGATTGCACTCAGCCCGTGGGTTCTGGGGATCCCCACCCTCAACCTTCTCAAAATGTTCCCATGTCCACGATCTTTTTTTATTTGACCGTGGACGGGGTGGCCTCGCAGCTGTAGGGTATACTGGTACATCCGGATCCTGAATCGGATCGTCTCCAAGGCCCATCTCCTCCTCCTCCACAAACTGGTCGGGATCTTCCACTTCCAATTCTATGTCGATTGGAAGTGGAAATCCACTGCTAGCACACGAGGTTTGTGCTCGAGTGGAGGGTAGCCGACTACGGCTCGAAGCTGCAGCGTGGAGCGCCGAAGGAGTCCCACCATTCGGATTCGGAGCCTCATGTGGAGTCGGAGTCCCACTAGCACTACGTGAGGGATCCATCTGTTTGTAATTGTAGACCTAGAATTCAAGTATAATAATATAAAAAATATTAGTAAATTCCTAAAAATTATAAATTTATAATGTTATTAGTGTAGCAAAATACAATATTAGGAAGAGGCAAGAGCCATGAAGTGCATATATATATATATATATATATGCAATAAAATTACAACACCCTATGACTGTCCAAACAACAACACCCTACTCTTAATGAAATGATAAAAATCCCTACAAGGTGAAAGACGAAATCGAGTAAATGAAAGACTCTAACAACATGAAGTGCAGACTCTCCTCTAAGAAATTAAAATGAACAAACTGTCAAGCAGAGTTTATCTTACAACATTTTAAACATTTAAACAAGCTGTCAAGAATAGTTGTAAATATAACAATACAAGGTATATTACAATTTGTAAATACAAGAATCATTGTAATCTGTCCAGCGTAAACACAAAATCTCAAGTGTCAAGTCTCAGACTCTCAACATCAGCGATCAGCGACACAGTGTGGTACAATAAGTTAGTAATAGTATAATATCGATGTGGCTGTAGAGGTATAATCATTTATTAAGGTTTTGAAGTTGAGAGATAAGTAAAATCGTTAGGTATAAAAGAAGAGTTTTTATGTTTTGATTATTTTTATAGATGAATTGTAACGTTATTTTTTGGTTGTAGAGGTATAATCATTTATTAAGGTTTTGATTTTTCCAAGTTTATTGTGACTTTTGATTTTTTCAAGTGAAATCGAATCTGCAGAGTATTTAATTAGGATCCATTGTTAACGTTATTTTTTTAACAAAATGCATAATTGATTTTTTCTTTAACTTTAAGATTAATTTATTTAGTTCAGATAATTTTTTTATTTTAAATAATGAAAATTTTAATATTTGTTTAAAATTTTTCATTAAGAGGCCTTAGGCAACCATCTTAGCCAACCGCCTAATTCGCCTAATGAATGAGCCGCCCTGGGCCACCCCATTGTCAATACATGCACATATACACCACATTACCAATATTGGTCTAGACAAATATGATTGCATTTGGTTAGCATATAGTAGAGAGAGAGGGTTGCTATATAAACGGGGAGGACCTCCGTTGCTGCTTTCTATCTACGAACGACATGGCCAAGCAAATGTATATTTGAATCTCTAATGAACTTTTCATCTTCCTCTGGAGACCAAAGTCCGAGAAAAAGTTAACTTTGAAGAGAAGAGAGAAAATGAAGATATAGAGAAATACGGATGGTACTAACGCCGCTGTAACAAATTGAATACATGGATTGGGAAAACATTTATTGGAATGATATTGTGATCAGGGTTCTAGAAACTGGCAAAAAGTGTTAGTTTAATTTATAGCTCATGAGATGGATCGATGGAGCAATAAAAGAGTTTTTAGATAAAAGATGAAATATGATCAATTAATCTTATAACTTCGACAATTAATAATATTGCGGCGATTCTGTTGACTCTATTTAAATTCATTCCTTGGAAGAATTAAACAAAGCTAAGAACTTACGCATCCATATTATAAATGCATCAAACCAATAACTGAATCTTATCCGTGACTCTCATCATGACTAATTTTGGACGCTTAACGTACGGTTGCAATATTAATTTCTTCTTACATAAATGCATGCAGAATATATAGGGAATATTATTCTATAATATATCTCTTTATTCATCATTGTGTTCTCTCGGAAAAGCATTGCTGTGGGGCAGTATTCATGCATATATAACACAATTATGATTCTTTTTATTTTTATTTTTCCATCGCTTTAGTTTATCTTATTTTTTTCTCTAACAAAAGACGTTGGGGCCGGTGACTAAAATTTTAAACGTCGCACACTGCACCTAAGATTACTTTCAAAGCCACGCTGCACCTCAACTCGTGATCTCTCCTAAAATTTCAAACCCAAGATCTAGCTACCACCGTCTACAGATCGACCTTTTACGAGGATCAAAATTGCTACATGCAAAAAGTACAAGTTGTCTTCAAAAATAAATAATAATTCTTCAAATTTAAAGAATTTTAAAGTTTTACTATTCATTTTTAAAGACAACTTGTATTTTTATTTCCTTCTCCTATTTTTATTTTCTCGTATTTGATTAAATATGACAAAAAAAATTTGATATGTATGCAAACTTATATTTTTAAAAAATATATATATATTGACTAATCTAATGCTAGGATTCTTAGTTAAATAAAGATCAGCTATATTAGTATTTGACTAATTCAATGCCAATGTTTTTAACTTTTTATCATTTGAAAACTTAGTCTTGCGGCCAACACCTTGTGCTAGAAAAAGAACTAAATCAGAAAACTAAAGTCTAATACCATATTCAGTGATTCACAAATACAACAAATTTACAACAACAAAAATTAAAATGAACAAAAATTAATGAGTAATGACTATGTAAATACCAAATAGTAAATTGCAACAACAACAACAAGTCAACAACAACAACAAATATAGGGTTTACCGGTTTACTGAGAAATTGCAAATCATAAATAAATTTACAAATCGTGGCTACTGGCTCTGAGGCTCATGTGAATCCGATGAGGTAAATAAATGCGACGGAGAGAGAGGAAAAGAAAATACCTTGGGCAGCCGGCAGTGGGTCGGTGAGAAATGCGTGAGAGGGGCTGTGCGTGCAAGGAAAACGGCTCAAGAGGTGAGGCCGTGAGGGGAGGTGCAACGGCGAGAGCAAGGGACCAGTGTTGTAGCGTTGCTGAAGGGGCGACGGTGAGAGGGAGTGGACTCAGGCTGAGGGGGGACGGCTAGATGTGAGGGTCTGTTTGTGTGCAACGGCGTGAGACAGTGATCAGGGCTGAGGGCTGAGGGCTGAGGGCTAAGGGCTGAGGGGCCGAGGGCTGAGGGCTGAGGGCTGAGAGCTGAGGGATTCGGTGACTCGAGACCGAAGGGCGAAGAAGAACTGAAGAACAGAAGAAGAAAGAAAGAAGAAGAAGGAAGAAGAAATAGCTGGGGGCCCCAGGCGTTGCCGTTTACATACCTTAGCCTAAACGACGCCGTTTCTATATAAATGGAACGGCGTCATTTAGCTAAGTTTTAAAAAAAAAATTAAGATACAAAACGACGTCGTTTTGCATCTTAATTTTTTTTTTAAAACTTCGGAGTTTCGGAGTCGGAGTTCGGTATAAAACCTGACTCCGACTTCGAAATCCGACTCCGAATCCGGAGTCGGAAATTTCCGACTCCAAATTCCGAACTCCGATTTCCGACACCGATCGGAGTCGGAATCGGAGCGGAGTTCGGACGGAATTCGGAATTCGGAAATTTTGCCCACCCCTAATCACTACAAAGAATGTTAGGGTAATTGGCATAGATAAAACAGGGGCAATATCCATAGATATCCATAGATAAAATAGGGGCAATATCTCTTTCTGAAACAAGAGATAGTGCTGGAGAAGTCGAAGAAAGTTTGGTTTTAAAGAAACCTGAAATGGAAGTGTTCGCTTCACTTTTTGCTAAAGGTCTTGAATCCTTGTAAAGCCACATGATATATAACTAATTCATGGAACTACGGGCTAATACAAAGAATGTTAGGGTAATTGGCATAGATAAAACAGGGGCAATATCCATAGATATCCATAGATAAAATAGGGGCAATAACTCTTTCTGAAACAAGAGACAGTGTTGGAGAAGTCGAAGAACGTTTGGTTTTAAAGAAACTTGAAATGGAAGTGTTCGCTTCACTTTTTGCTAAAGGTCTTGAATCCCTATAAAGCCACATGATATATACCAAATTCATGGAACTACGGCCATTAGCATCTCATATGTATACCTATTTCTGAACTCTGAACATCTGATTATTTTATTCTATACGTTTTATGGATATCTCATGATTAATTTAGTTGGTTTTGGAAGATTGATAAAAAATATTCTCTCGAGGTCCCCTTTGAGCTGAAATGCCGTAGGAAAAGGGTAGGAGCTCCCCTCCCCCCTGGCTTTCTCCCATCCCCTCACCCATTTAGGTGGGTTTCTATTTTTCTTTGCTTGTCTTAGTTTTTGATTTTTCTTCCCCCCCCCCCCCTTTATCTCTTCCCCTTTTGTTTTCTCTTTGTTATTTTCGTTGGTTATTCTTCTGGTTTCGTTTTTTCAAGGTCACTAGCGATGATTTTGGCTCTTGGTGGTTCAAAGGCGAACGTCGACCTGAAGCCTCTAGTGGCCAGTACAACACACGCCCCTCTGTAGTCCTCCCTGGGTATCGATCAATCAGTCGAGGGAGGAAATGCGCCACACGGAGCAGCGTGTGACCACATGCATGCTCCAAAACTGTAACTTGCTCTCCACACGCCTCCTTTATAGATGGTTTTTTGCTGCCACGAACGAACCCGCGTGGACCAGGGCAACCGGTTTCTTTGAACCTGACCACCCAACTTCGTCCTGGTGCGGCGCGTCAACCCCACATACCCCTCACAACCGCGGTTTCTCTGGTTGTCTGGTTAAAGTTTCCTCCAAGGTTGAAAATCGGATCCAAGTCCATGTGATTCAAATTTTGCATTTGTTTTATTTCTATTTTGTATTTCCTTTGTTAAATAGAAAAAACAAAAAACACATGGTATCTAGGACTTTTGGTCCAAGAGTGTGGCCTAATCCTTCTTAGAATGGGTGCAGAGTTGTTTACTTGTTTGTTGGTTGTCACTTTGTCTTTGATAAAGTTGAGTTGTCCCTCAAACGATATTCTCGAGACGTTTGCGGCCAAGGCTAGACTATGTCAGTCACTTTTAGTGTACTAGAGAGTTACAGATAATCGTTTAGTTGGCTTGTTATGTATTTTCAAATCTAGTTACAATGCTCATTATTAATGAATGCAGTTTGCTTCTTTTTCAAAAAAAAAAAAAATATTTAGTTGGATTGTACGCCAAACTTGTAAGGTCTTTGGTTAATTTCCTCTATTGTTCGTTTTCTTTATTTATGTTATACTAACAACCAACAAGTTCTTAGAGAGCTTAACAAACAAGTGGATCGCTGGGATAGTGTTGGTCTGTTAGTCTAGGACACAAAATGCATACTTTCAAATATTAATCATTGGCAAGTTAAGTTTGTAAGAAGGAGTGGCAGTCATAGTGCTCACGGTCTAGCAAAATATTATTGTATGCTAGTTGAGGAAGGGAAGGGACTTGTTATTAGACCAGTAGTGTAATCTTTGTAATTCCTCTGGTTTTTCTAAGATTAGTAAAGTTTGGTAATTTCTCCTAAAAAGAAAAAAAGCTTTCTTCATTTCTGATTATTGATATTTATGGCTATCCATGATACCTATCTTGCTTGAAATAAATTCCTAAATCTTATATGTCATGAGGAAGATATATTTTTTATAAATTAATTTCCACTCATTTTATAAAAATCTCAAAGGCAATATGATAAATGGAGACACTGAACTCCTATTTTCATCCAATTAATATAATCAAGAAATTTTCTTCTGTCTTGCTCCTAACACGATCTAGCCTTGTTTGACCTAAGTAAATTTTAATTTCAATCTATTTTGGACATGTTTGACCGCCATCAACAGTTGCAACAAAGAAAGAGTGTGCCTGGTGCACCTCCAATGTTGAAATTAGATAAATATTTGTATTGTCTTGCAATGAGGAGTCTGAATATATTCTCTTGGCTTGCTAATTTGGTCGTATATATAGAGGTGGATTGTTGTCGATAATCATGGTTCAACCTGTTAACGTCTTGTTTTGTACACCTTTGGGTCAAGTTCAAGCAACTTGAGTCTTCTTGATTTGGACCTGCACAAATGCAGAAGAAGATTGGCAGTGGTAGCCTTGGTGAGGCCAATGAGTCTTTGATACCTAAGTTAATATCTTTATTTGGAAGTATGTCAATTATTGAAAGAGTTTAGAAAGAGTTCCTTCATACCTGGGGGTTGTTATTTATACTAAGAGCCTAGGGGGACAGATCGTACTTGTCTCCATGGGGCCCATGTCCTTTCATCAATTCTTTTTATTAGGATCTTTTAATGCAATGTCACCTCTATGAAGACATCATTAATGCAATATGTAGTTTGGAAGTGGTGCCATTAATGTGGCATGAGTCCCTTATTTGCTTTACTTTGCAGGCGTCCTTAGTAGTCTATCGATGTCCCCCTGTCAAAAGATCAAGTGCTCTCCTTACTTTCTGTTCGCCCAACGTCACAAGTCCTCGTCAGTGAGATGTCGTATGGGGAGTCAGGTTGGCATGTCCCCCCACCTGCGTTTGTTTGTTCACCTCTTGTCCAAACTGCTTCGTGAGTAAGTTTCACCCCCTAGGTTGAGTATTTTCATTATGGCCCACTAATCTATTTGGTGATACCCCCTAGATTCGATTGAGCTTGTCCGAGGAGTCTCACAACCCATTAACCTTTCATGGGTACTCTGGGGGCTTATGGGGGAGGGGAAAATCCCCTTACACAACCATTTCTAAAATATTGGGGTTTTGATTGTCAAACTCCCAACATATGCTTTCAGAAGGAAATGATAAACATCTCGAATATCTTGATGTTTCTTTAAAGGTAAATATCTTTGATTGGTGACAATCACCTATTAATCTCATTAGATGGTAAGACCTTTATTAATTTCTTCTGCAAGTGGCTAAGAAAGAAGCTTCATGCAACTATCAGATCATAGGTTCTTCGGCGTTATTGAACCCAAGGTTTCAAGTTTTATATAATTATATATACCTACTTATAGATTTTGATGATAATAAATGAATTCAAATCTCAAGTTTAAGTTGTCTGCACAATGAAGCCAAGCACATCAATGAATCAAGCATAAGTAAAAAAGGGAACAAGTCTACAAAAGCTCGTAGAGTAATTTTGTATATCTTAATTATGCCCAAAGAATAATGCGGTAGTTGTGATGCAGTTTTGGGGTGTCGATTCTACAGGGAAAGAAATTAAGAGAAAAGTAAAAATAACAAAGAAACTAGAAAAAAATATTAAATGATTAACGAGAAAATAAAAAATGATTTTAAATGCAAATTAAAATTAAACAAAGTGATTAACAGAAAAAGTTTACTCAAACTAACGAGCAGCAGAGCGTCAGGAATCCCTTGCACATATATAATATTTTAATTATTTTTAATTCATTGATAACTCAATTGAGAATTTAATTCCAAAAATCTCAATCGGAAGAGATAGAACTATAAACCAAAATTAGATCAAATGTAATCCTTTGAAAAATCATTCATCACTCTCAAATCACACAAATTGTTATCCACATTGAGAAAATTCAATGACGACAATATATTTCGGGAGCAATATTGCCGTAGAGAATTAAATTAATATAGATAATCAATTAATAAAAAATTAATCCAAACATAATAAAAAATTTAAACCATTTAATAGAAAAAGTATAACTGAATCTATAAACAGAGTAAATTCTATTTATTCGAAAAAGAAAATATCAACAATATATTGAAAATGATAAAACAAAGAATTTTAATAAATTAAAAACCAAATACAGGAATTAAAAATAAATTAAAAATATCATCTAATGTGTAAATTTATCTCGAACCTTATTTTAGAATTTAGCTATTTATAAATACGATGAATAACATAAATTCTTCAAAACAATCAATGAAGCAGTCGGCCATCCTCCCTAAATTTTCGTTCACGTCCGTGTAGGTCCTCCTTTGAAAAACGGCGCTAGCTTGAAAACATGTATATATATCTTTATACTTAAAAAGTCGCTATTTTCAAATGAACAGGAATGAACAATTCAATTTGTTTAACTTTACTTTCCAATTATATCCTTGCTTGTTTAATCTTACTACGTTTATATCCTGAACAATTTGCATACCACTATTACGCCTACACGGTTTCTCTCATTTAGGGTTAAATTTGGTTTTTAACAACTTCCTTTCAAGACCTAGGCCCTCACCGAGCTCCTCTTCTCATTCTCGATCACCCAAGCCCCTCTCTCATTCTCGATCCTCTCTGTCCCGAGCTCTCTCTTCTCAACTCAGACCACCCCTCACCGAGCTCCTCTTCTCATTCTCGATCACCCAAGCCCCTCTCTCTCATTCTTGATCCTTTCAATCCTGAGCTCTTTATTCTCAACTCAGAAAATCGTACACCTCTCAAGCCCTAGCCCATGCAATTTCAACCTTCCACCGTCTCCATTTCTTCTCCTCCATCTTCAAGCCATGCGATAACAACAAGGTAAGTTATTCTTGATCCTTGGTAGATTTTCGTATTAGCTACCATCACCCAAGCCCCTATCTCTCATTCTTGATCCTCTTTGTCTCGAGCTCCCTCTTCTCAACTCAGACCACCGTACACCTCTCAAGCCCTAGCCCATGCGATCTCAGTCTTCCACCATCTCCATTTCTTCTCCTCCATCTTCAAGCCGTGCGAGAACAACAAGGTAAGTTATTCTTGATCCTTTTCTTGGTAGATTTTCGTATTATTGCATGATTTTATTCAAGTAGGTTGAGAAAATATTCTATTTGGACATTCTAGCCGAGAATCTCCTTTGTGCTCCTCAGTCCGTGATTTTTCATATATTCATTTCTCTTTATGGTGATTTGAGTTTTTGCTATTTGACTTTAAGTTCTCATAGCTTGTCTTTTTTTTTTTCATTTTTGTTGGCAGATTGGATGCTCAGAGTAATGTTAGGAAAATTAATTGTAAGCTTCTTTAGTAAAGTGCATAAAACTATAATTTTGCACTGTTTAAGTGAAACAAATGTATGTTTAATGGAATTTATAGGCTATTCAAACTATAAGCCATGTCAAGTTTCTTGATTATGTGCTAAATTTTAAGGTTTTTGCTTCATACTGGTTTAAGAACACCAAAAAGAATATATTGGTTTTATGTTAATGGTTTGGTTCACAATTATGGTTCTTGAAGAATTGGGAAATTTTCCCATATCAATATTTTGCCTATTATCAATAAAAAAAAAAAAAGAGAAGTTTTCCTATATTTGGGCCACAGGTGATAGTTAATAAGTACTGCCAACCCCCAAATGTGAAATTGGTTAAAATGGGGATGCATGATGAATAGCATTTGAAATGGGGATTTCTGAAAATTTTAGACATGATTAACTTTTATTGAATAATTGTAGTCTTTTGATTAGTTTCATATAGATTGCAGATGCCTATTGCATTTTCATTTAATGATATAATGTGCAGGTGAGCAGACTTAAGGAAGCCATGTCAAAAATTTATTTGCAGTTGGAGGTATCTTTCAGTCAAGAATTCCTCTTATATCACCTACCCCAATAACATATCTCCATGGTTATTTCCTCTAAGGAGTTATGGATCCTCATGACTATTTTAATTACTTGAGTTTTTGCTTTGGTTGTTACATTGGTTAACTTGCATGGATTTCTGAAAAGTTTAAACATGATCTCTATTAAATTTTGCTGCATATGTTATGCCAAATCATCCAACATCTTACTTTTATTTGTAAGAGAAAATAGTGATTTCTTAACCTCCTTTCACATGTTGAATGGGATTAATTATTGAAAGCCATAGATTGTATATTGGTCTCATATTGGAAATAATGCAGTACTTTAGGTACTGATGCCCCCCAAAAAACTGGATTACTTGGAATAGTCTATATATATGCATTTCGTGATTTAGTGTTTAGATCATTTATATGGTGTAGAGATATTGATAATTTCTTTTATAAGAGAAGATATTGGCATGCCAATATATATATAAGTATTTTCACCACTTATATGTTTTATTTCTCGATGCAGCTCCTTTGTCACCCTGCATTGTGTGACTTCTTGAACAAGGAAGATCATAAGGTTTGATTGTGATTTGAAATTGTTTATATTGGAATGTTCATTTTGTCATCAACTATGCCCACCCTTATTTCAATAAAATTTTATTACTTATCAAAAAAAAATTATTTAGACCTAAAAAATTGTTAGGCTTCCTTTTTTATTTAACTTAAGAGTTTAGAGTTTTTTATATTGAATATGTTAGACTGTGATTGTAAGATTTAGCACTCTTGGAATGATTGCTTTTGCAATTTAACAAATTTTCTTTGTTCTATACTTGATACAGATCTTCAAGTACATAAAATCTCTTGACATAGAGGATTTTAGCGATGTGGCATCAGGGTACTCCATTACATTTGTAAGACTCTTTATTTACTCATGCTTGCTTTAACTTATATTTGAGATATTTTCTTCTTCTTTTTCTTTTTCCGTAATCAAAATAGGAAGCATTCTAACAAAAAGTGGAAAATATATTATCTCTTTAATTTTCAATAACTGTCAAACTAAACAAGGTTGCGTGCATGCGTTTGGTCTTAGAGCATCTGGGAAGTGGTCAAGGTGACCCCCATTATTAAGGGTTTTCGGTTTTGTACATCATTACTGGCTATCGAATCAACCACTATCAAATGTTAATTTATTTTTTGTTGTAATTTAGCAATGAGCTATAGAAAAAATATGATAGAATTATTGTTGGGTATATTAATTTATTTGCCTGTTTCATGTTATATTTTAGGTACATTAATTTATGAACACTATTTTAGATGTCAAACAAATTTCTACTGATGTCGCAGTACCAATTAGACCAGAAAGGGCATGCCATAGTCATCAGTTCATCTTTAATTATGTTTTTACTACAAGAAATAGGAAAATTTGAAAATGAACATAATTGATTAAATGACAAAACAATGCTTCCAGATAAGGTATTATATGAAGTTTGATCTCCATTCAATTTGGTGTTACTGGTATATAAACTTTTTTTAAAAAATGAATCAATTTGGTCTAATCGGTATGAAAAACTTGGAATTTTTTGTTACGCACTTGCAGTTTGATCTTCCGGGAAAATGAAACTCTGTGATTTGATTGTGTAATTTGGACTTTTGGGTACTAGAAGTTCATTAAGTTTTCTGTGATTTTTAACTCAATTATCTTTTTTTTTTTTTTTTTTTTGGGAACCATTGATTTCACAATTTTGACATAGATCTAATTGAGAAATTTCTTGGTAGATTATTGCTAAGTTGCATCTGCCCATGCTGTTGCGTTACTGTGTTAGTGGAGTTGGCTTTGGAGTTGATCGAGGCTTCGATTCATGTAATGGAGTGGTTTACTTCTCAGATTCCCAGTTAGCTTGAGTCTCTTAAAAAATAGTTTGTAGTGCTGCTAGGTTTGATATTTCATTAGCTTTTAGTTGTTTTACTTCTATGCAACTGATAGCCTGAAAAGTTCACCACTCAATTTCAAAATTTGAGAGGTGAAGATAGAGAATGTCTGAGACAGAACTTCTAGATCCAGAGTGTAATAGCCCAACTTTTTCTAAGGTAAATTAGTTTATGGATATTATTTTAAGGAAATTTATTTGATGCAATTATTTATTAGGAAATTAGAATGGGAGATTTAGTTGAGGAATGTGAGATTTCACTTAGCATTGGGAATTATGCATTTTCGGATTAATCTGTCGAGTTTTAGAAAAACAGGAATAAGTTATTCATGTGGGGTCCAAATGAGGTGATTCTAATTGGTATAGAACCCTAAGATATAGATCTAAAACTTTTATGTTTGAAGTTTCCTGAGATTCGGAAGGAATCAATAACTTATTTGGGAATCAAGTGGGCAGCTTTGGAATGGGCTTAAATGGAACCCGAGTTGGATAATTGAACTAGATTGGGGCATGTAACTAATTAGGCAACTAGTTTTAAGATTCTCTGGGATTAGGACATGTGTAGGGATAGTTAGAAATGGATGGAAAGTTGATTTGGAAGTCAATTGAATAGTTTGTGTGATGGGAATTCAAGGGGAGCCAAAATCTGGTTGATAGGTGACTAAGTGGATCAAATTTGGCTCTACCTTAACTAAACTAAGTAAGGGCCTTCTAGAACTTGTTGAAGGAAGACCTAAGGGAGTTGGGAAGGAACCAAATGGGTAGGAAAATCTGGAGATGGGCGTGTGACACAAGGAGAGGGCTGGAGATGAGAGATGCATGCATGGTTAGGTGAAATGCCACCTCACCTCTTATCCCTTTAGCTTACTTCTCAGCCATGGATCAAAATGGGCAGCCAAACCATCTCAAATGTGAGCCATTGGATGACTAATTTAGCTGCAAAGCCTAGGATTTGGGAGGCTTAATCCTCATCATTAGATTTACTTTTCTCTCCCTATAAATAGAGCCTTGAGAGCTTTCTAAGCTCCTTTAGAAGGAGAGAATACTTGCCCTTTTGAAGCCATACCAGAAAACCCTCCCCAAACCCTCAAAGTGATCACTTGTGAGCTAAGTAAGTGTGTGTGGGAGAAAACTTGTAGGAAGTTGGTTGGATCAATTCTCTTGAGCTTGGAAGAAATTGTAAGTCCATATTCTAGCTTAATTTAAGCATGGAAATGGTTTATTGGCATGATTGAGCTATGTTTACTAGTAGTGAACACTTAAGAACATGGTTAAGTGGAAATGGACACATGAGTATGGTTGATTGTAATTTGTCTTATAAATATGTTCAATAAATTGTAGAAACTTAGATTTAAGTTTTTAAGAAGATAAATAGGGTGTATGAAAGAGATTGGCATGTTTTGAGTAGAAAAACTCCTAGAGCCGTGAGTTCGCTCGACCCTCGCTCGACATGTGAGTCGAGCGAAGGCAAAATATGAACCCTCGCTAGAGTTTCGCTCGATACCCGCTCGAGCGAGTTCCAACCCGAGACTTCGCTCGATACTCGCTCGACAAGCCGCTCGAGCGAGATGCCCTGTTTTGCTTAGACTTAAGGTTTTCTTAGAATAGAATTGGGGGTTTCAAATGGGAAGGGTTATAAGTGAAATAACTCATGTGAATAAGAGAAGAATAAAAAGAAAGAAAATAATGTTTATAAGATTAAGTTAGTCACGTCGTGACGGGGATGACGAGACGTAACGCCCGGATGACTGACGTGCCGACAGGGACGGCGATACGTAACGCCTGTCGCGATATAAGAATAGGTGATCTCCACGGGGACGGCGAGACGTAACGCCCGTGTGACTGATCTTCACGGGGACGGCGAGACGTAACGCCCGTGAAATTGATCTGAATAGCGGGGACAGCGAGACGTAACGCCCGCAGTAAAATGTGTATATGTTTTGTGTCAACGCGGGGACGGCGAGACGTAACGCCCGTGAGATTGACACCAGACTCATCATAACGGGGACGGCGAGACGTAACGCCCGGATGATTGATGAGTGTATGTGATGGGGACGGCGATACGTAACGCCCATCAGTGATAAGAAAGAATAAGAATCTTAAGGGAAAACGGTGTAATTTAATATAAGATCATGGGTGAGTTAAGAAAAGTGTCAGTTAGATAGTGGTCTTGTGAGGGGTATATTAGGGTAATTTCCCTTGTCATTTGTGGTAATAACTTTATGGTTGTTTTCCCTGTTTCCTTTAAGCTATTTATGTACTTACTGAGATTTCATTCGAAATCTCACTCTTTTGTGGCTCCATATATTTTGTGCATATTATTTTATACAGGATTCGATGACCAGCAGGGGGACAGCCCCGATGAGGCAGGAGACTTCGGGGAGTCCTGAGGGACTTTCCGACTATAGTCCTTATATGGACATTTCTTTCGTTTCCTTCGGACCTCCTATCAGTAATCGACCCACTAGAGCTTGGAGTCTTGACGCATCCACTTTTGTTGAGGAGAGGAGACGTACGGGATGCTGTATAACCCTAGGAGTAGATGGCTCATTGTCCATGTGTGGGGTTTGTGTGACTCTACAGGGACAACAGCTCCAGCGAGACTTTAGTATTAGTATGGATAGGTTTCGCTATGGGAGAGAATACCCCGAGGTTAAGAGGGAAAAAGAGTGAGGTGAAGGAAAGTTCTTTTGGAAGAATGTAAAATATTTTACTACAGTTTGGATCTTGTATATGTATAAAGTACAATGTTAAATTTTAATGAATGTTGTATATGTATTTCCGTGTGATCTTTAGAAAGTCTTATATCTAAAACCTGATCCGCTGCGATTTAAGTGATATATGCTTTTTATTCTTGTTAGGTACGAGGGTGAGTAGCCTAGTGTTGCCCATCCAGACACCTTAATTTACGTTAAATCCCAGACGTAAGTTGGGGGCGTCACACAGAGAAACCCAGAAGCCTAAAACCCCATATAAAATGAAATGTCCATCTGAATTAGAAACAAATAAATGCATAAGATTTTTCAACTTTCATATTCTTTGTACTTTCTGTTTGTGTCTGAGCTAAATATATAATATAGAAATGGAATATGCAAATTGTTTTCCTTTATTAGTGCATGTCTGCAAAATAGGGGGAAAAGACCTTGATAGAACCGCCTTTCAAATTTTTACAAATTAAAATCATTAACTAAAATTTGAAAATATGATATAGCCTGATAAGATATGAGTTGATATTAAATTATTTTGAACCGATAACTTGTGCAATTGCTTACAGATTGAATCAACATCGGAATGTCCCCATCCATATCACCTTTGGACTGACTCTTTATGATCACGAACGCAAACTTTTTGGCTGCATTTAATATAGACTAAAAGTAAAGAATGAAAGGGAAATTAACAAGTAATAGCAAGCTTGTTGGCTGCATTCAGTAGAGACTGAAGGTAAAGAATGCAAAGGGAAATTTATCATTGTTGTCATAAATTATGAATGGCCTCACCATGGTGAGATCTAGCTCCCAACGCTCTTCTCTCTCACTCTCTGTTTCTCCATTTCTCCGATCTCAGCCGCTGCCCATGCCACCAAAGTCAAGGAAAAGTTTCTTCTAGCGCTTTGTATTTGCCAGTTCTTCATCTTTGTTCCTCACCACGGTGCATTGTGGATTTTATGTACGTACTAAAAATGCTCCATTGAATTTTATTTTTCATTTTTCTGTTTGTTGGGTTTTCATTCTTGATTTTCCAAAGCTGGGTTGTTTATACCATTTGCGTGAAATGGGTTGTTTCTTTTGTTATGCTATGTTTATGCTTATGTTTATTGTTAAGGAAAAGCTGAAGGTAAAAAGTATTTGCCCTGCTCTCCAATAAAAGAAAAACAAAATTGAGTATGTTTTGTGTTTGATTGACTTGCATATTGATGCTATATGTCAACGCCAAT
The DNA here is from genome assembly GCA_036559045.1 of Platycarya longipes. Classification (NCBI taxonomy): domain Eukaryota; kingdom Viridiplantae; phylum Streptophyta; class Magnoliopsida; order Fagales; family Juglandaceae; genus Platycarya; species Platycarya longipes. The sequence goes on along the minus strand of CM071792.1, from coordinate 29,006,049 downwards.
TGAATTTTATTTTTCAATTTTCTATTTGTTGGGTTTTCATTCTTGTTTTTTCTAAGCCGGGTTGTTTCTGTCGTTTGCGTGAAATGGGATGTAAGTTTTTATTTTACCTCATCCTACTGTAGATGAAGTTTATTTTTTATTTTACCTTTTGTGCTTTAGTTTTTTCTTGAGCTTAATTTACCTTTTTGTTTTTAATTAAAATTACTTGGAGAAATTGTTGATCATAGACAATGTACTCTCTTTTGGGGTTTTCTAATACCTACCTTAGCTAAAAGTAAAAAATAAAAGATGTTGCATAAGGTGCTGCTTTGCAAGGTTCTAGGTGGGTTGTACAATTTCGAAAACTTTTTTTTTTTATTATCTATTTTCTGAGTTACATCAAATTCTAAATGTATTGGATGGATCTTAGAAATCAAATTAATGGAGAATTATATAATTAATTGAATTTTGGATAGTGGCTTGCTGTGGATAAAGAGTGGAAGCAGTTCTCAGTTGAAACTACTGGAGACTAGGTATGGTCATCAGAATTTTGCTGTTTAAGCCATTGGTTAAAGAATATAGATGCATGTTATGTGCCTGAGTAGTTTGATGCTACAACCAGTTGATATTGTAAGCACATTGTTGCTACCATGTGTGTGTTTATGTGGAAATGGTAATTCAATTGTGAATACTAAAACATTTTAGGTAGTAGACAATCAGGATAAAATGAAAATATTTGTTAATAAGCATAGTGTATTCTCAACTTTTCAATTATTCCAATGTGCACTAGATATTCTATTTTTTGTTCTTTGGATTTCTTGAGTGACTGAAATTATGTTTGCTGATATATAACTTTACAGGGTCCACTTGTAACTAAAGGATCAGCTTTGGTCCCGCTAATTGGAATAGATGTTTGGGAGTGTGCATGCTATCTGCAGGTAAATTAACTGCTTTTGCTATTATTTCAAAGATGTTGATAGTCTAAATTTGGTTGTTTCACATTGCATAACTTCAACGTATCGGATTAGAGTAGAATCTTATGAAATTTTCTTATATGAACCAACTTACATCAACAAATGTGATTATGGATGACAAAATTTAAAATGAAGAGTAGCAATGTTTTATTATTTATGATTTCAAATGTTGTTTTCTTTCTTTATTATCTCTGTGTAGCAATGATGATAAATGCTTCTACTCACCTCTCAATATGAGGATTGCTTCTTTAAGCATATTGAGCTTGTATTTTGGATGTAGCTCTCTTGCATGATTTTGTTGTCTGGTTGTAACTTGAAAATAGAAATAATCATCTTCATTTTTACGGAAAACTGATTTTGTTTTTTCTTGTGCAATACCATGAATTTGAAATCCAATTATCTGAAGAACATATGGAAGGTTATTAACTAGAAATATGCAAGTGAAATTTGTGAGAAAGAATGCCATTGAGACAACAATAAGCTCTTAGTACTGTGTATAGCCATTTTATTGAATGTGGGTCTAGCCAGGTATACATGTATATTAATACTAGCATCTTTGTACAATTTGTGATGAAGTTTAGTCTTTTGGTTGTCTTTCCTTGTATCAGACATTATTCATGTAATAAGATTAGGTTTCTTATAGTGTGCTTGCTTCTGATATTCATGTACAGGTTTAGATAGCCCTTATCAATGATATTTGAAATTACTGCATGTAAAAATGTGAAACTTCAAATTCTTTTAGACATTTCACCTTTTGAATCCTGATCTGGCCAGCTTGATTTGGAAGCTAGAAAACTTTGTGCTCTGTTTCGCCACTATTTTGACTGCTTTATCTAAAAATTCTTACAAGCTATCTCAAACTTTGAATTGGAACTTTGGTATTTTAAAGCAAATTTTATTATTTTAAGTCTAATAATTTGGTAAAAGTTGCTAGCCATAATACTAAAATTACTTAAAGGTTTGGAAAATAAATTTAGGATCATTATATTTTCAAATTGATGTTGATGATATATTCTCCACTCTGTTGATATAGGAATATTTAATTCATAAGAGAACTCTTATTTATTGTGAGTATTCTAGCTATCCCAAAGAGTAGGAAAGATTCTTAATAAAATAAAAAATTTAAAGAGATGAATTTAAACGTTGCACAATGTTTATTCCCTCTATTTCTAACTTTTGTGAATATTTTGGTCCATTTCTATATTTTGTACAAATATGTAATTGTTTGTACATTTATTTTCTTTTTTGGCATTTATTAATGATTTCTTCTTAATCATTTATTAAGATGTATAATTTTGAAAAGAAAAAAAAAATTGCATCATTTACCTTTGCATTATATAATTATTATTAACTTTATCAATTTTAAGATTTAAAAGTATGTTATATATAACATATGTGTTTAAAGTATGAATTTAAAACAAATGAGTTCTAACTCAGATAGCACATCTTTTTCCATAAGAATAGTTCTCTCTTCATGTTTGTTTTTTTAAATGTTGTTTTTTTTTTCATCACTTTGTTGAAGATGATTTTGTTTTTACTTGTTTGATGTGCATCTTTTGATTTTCTGATTTTTGGTGTTCAATTTGTGTCGATGGACTGGGTTGTAGCCTTTTTTGGTTCTTGTGCATAAAAATTTACACATCCAATTCGATAGCATGAATGAATATGTAAGCTGATATAAAAATGTTTTTTAGATATTGATGAACCTCACTTTCAAGGAGCAGCAAGCTCTATACATAAAGCTTGGGGAGATTTTACAGGAAAGACTTATGGAAAAGTCTTAGATATGCTTGACCAGTCTTGTTTGGTGTCCTCTTTCTCCCCATCATGTTACATGCACGATGGCATGAGGAGGAAAGAGAAAGGATTATATTTTTATATGGTGCCATACTCTTGTTTGCATTCTCTTTAAACTTTTCATGTGAACTCTTTGCTGGGTTTGTTGATGTGGAGGTTGTTAAGAAAAATGAGTGGGGGAAATGGAGAAATTAATCTTTACCTTTATTTTCCTCAACGGTGTTTATTTTTTCTAAAATGAAAATTAAAGAAAATGGAGGAAAAGTCCAGCTATTTTCCTCAAAGGTGTATATTACTATGATTGATGTGTATGTTACTTTATTTTGGCATATATATTATTTTATTATTAGGTTATTTTCTTAAAACTAGACAAAGTTATTTTACTCCAAATTTTACTCTTGTTTTCTCAGATTTTATATACAAATTATTATACTTCAACATTTTAAAACTTTTATAAATATATTATTCTTGTTTAAACTAGGGGCTATGTGAGGCATACGTGCCTTGCACGTAGCACCTATACTAATAACATTATTATTTTGTGGCCGTAATGATTGTTTTTCATGGGACAGATGATATATTTGTTATGTAAATAGCACCAAATTGAATTCTGGATATTTTTTTTTTTTTAGAGGGGGATGGGGAAAAAGAGTAGCCGAGCCTGTATGGAAAAGAAATAAAGAAAAATGATAATAGATAAAAAAAAAAAAGAGAGAGAGAGAAAAAAAAGAAAAGAAAAGAAGTCTACACATCATAATATTATTTAGTACTTTTATGAGTATATACAGATTTTAAAATCAAGTATCATGCAACTGTTACAGTAGTAAGACAAATAATTATTACTTGAGACTTCCAAATAAAAGAACAATGTATTGTCTGCTTTCTAATAAAAAGATTGATGTATTTCAGTAACAACAACTAACACTTTTATCTCCATTTATATACAGGGAAGTGCTTTTGCAGGCCACCCAGCATGCTCACAAGACTACATATTCAACCTTAAAGTACCATTGTTGAATCCTCACAAATAGTAGGCAACTCTCTCTCTCTCTCTCTCTCTCTCTATGTGTGTGTGTGTGTGTGTGGAATTATCACAAAATCCATGGCGATAGCTTTTTTGTGCACTTCTTAATTCTTCCCAAAGTAAAAGACATTTTATTCTATCATTCTATGTGGAAAAATACAATTATCAAAAAATGTGAAAAAATAAAAAAGAATCTGGTGCAGCAATTTTTGTATAACCTTGGCAACAACACCTAAAATTAGCATCGGTGTAAAAGGAAGCAGCACACGTATTGTTGCTGATATATTCATATTTTTTATTCTTCCTACAAATGAGTATTTCCACTATTATTTTTTTATGAAATTTAGTAAAAGGTTGTTTGTGACTTTATTGGGTTTAGCTAAAGATAAATGGGATTTGGCAGGCACTCAAATTTTAGCAATAATTTATATATATAAAAAGAAATAGAAACGTTTGGATACTAAATATTGACCTCTGATTTATTTTTTGTTCAGAGGGTATTTTTGTCTCCAAATCAAATGTTTTATTATTCATGTTCTAAATATAATAAATTTATCAGTTGCATTTTCTCATGACTCGAATGATGTGGACTTTTGAATTTTGGGTTATCTTAATACTTGAAATATGAATGATTATTTATTAGGTCATCTAAAAAAGCATGTCATGGTGTAAATATTTTTATCCAAATAATAATCTATAGTTTTCATATTATATAAAAGGATAGGATGAAAGTAATAATATATTTGAATTCTAAAATTGTTTAATGTTTCTATAGTTAGGACTCAATTATAATGCCACTAAAAGGGTCATACAATTTTTATGCTTGTTAGTAGTTAATTTCTAATTTTCATTTTCCATTCTTTTCAGCTCGGTTAAGTTTGCTTAGTCAGTTGGACTTCTTTGTTCTACTTTCAGTAGCCCCAAGGTAACTGACGATGCACTGAAGGTATATATCTATTTCGATTGTTGGTTTTGGCCTATTGTAACATATATTTCGAGTGAAAAGGTTTTTTAAGGAGTCTAACTTGAAGTTGTGTCATGATGTTATGTTGGAAATATTGATATTTATGATGTCCTTGAGATATTTTCAAATTTTCAACTTCCTTGAATTTAATCTTCGTTTTCCTCCAATGTTTCCTCTATATTAGCAGTATCATATTTATTTTTTAAATTTTGAATGATTATTTATCAGGTCATCTCAAAAACTATTCATAGCTTCACATCATATTCCGACTCTCCCCTTTAATATAACTAAACATTTTCTTTAATTTCTGTTCATGTCTCTGGATATCAAAACTTGGAGAAAACATATATATTTCAATTTATGTTTCTATATATAGTTTGCAAAATCTGCAACTTCCATTCATTGCCTCCAAATATTTCTCAGAAAAACATACATATTGTTTGGTGCATCTTTTCAATCTAGAAGGATTTTTAATGAATATTTTTAATTTATTTTTCGAACCATGAGAAAATTTATATTATTTTCTATTTTTAGGTTCTATTTGTTTGATGTGGCCGGTATTCATAATTCTTTAAAAGCTTTGGTGCATGTAAAAGCACCGATTCATGATCATTAAGCTAAATAATGTAAAAAGTTGTCTATGATATTCATCTTCTGTTTCTTTTACTGTAAGGAAGCTTATCTAAGCAGTAACGAGAAATCATTAATAATCATAAGTCATTGATATCATGAAATTGACTGCATTCATTTTACTAAATATAAATTACTCTTTTTTATGTATTGGGTGGCAAGATTCATAACAACTTACTGCTACATTTATATTTGTTCACCATATTTTATATTTCCTATATTTATTTTTGATAACCATACTTAAGCTCCAAATTCATTTGATATAGGAACATTTACCATATGTTTAAAACATTGCAACATTGTGTTTACAAAAAAGATGGATCATACAACTTGACGCAAAGGTAGATCAACTCTAGAAGTAGTGCCACAAACATTTCAATGTTTTTTTGATAAATGTTGTGGATGAAGACACCACATAATATCTATAAGTATAAACTCCAAAACTTTGTAACCACAATATGAATGAGAAAACAATTCCATCATTTTTTGGCGTTTAAGTAAGGAGTTGTAATTTGAGTTTTCAATGAACATGCTTTATTTTCTAAACTTGCTTCAACCAATGGTTTTATTAAACTTATTACTATTTGGATTATCCTTCTTTAGCTTATTGTTGTAATTTCTTGTAAATGATTTTTAGAAACTTCTTTTTTCTCTCAACAGGGCAATGTGCCTTGCCCAACTAGAGATATATATAATACTATGTTTTTTTTTGTAATGTCTTTATAATGTACGCTCTTATGCTTGATCAATATATTATGCTATAATTGATGCATCTTGCTCTCACAAGACAAATTATGGTTTGTATAAATTTATTTGGATAATGGTTTGTTTAAACTTATTATTGTTTGAATTAGTAGCTTGCAATTTGAATGAAATATGTTATTCTCATTCATTTTAAGTTATTTTTTTACACTAAATATTTATATTATTTTAATTTATTTTATAGTGATACAGGGCAACGTGCCTCGCACGTTGCATCACTCCTAGTGTATATATATATATATATGTGTGTGTGTGTGTTCTTTTTTGTAACCCGAAACTCCAGTCCTCCTCAAAGTCAAAATGCCTTGTTTAATTCCTAGCAACTTCAAAGTTGTGGCGTAGGCGACGTGAAATCCGGATTTACGTTGCAGGCCCATGTGAGGTGCACTGCCGTGTGAATATTCCCAAGTGATGTTGCCGTGGGCCCAAGATGAATTGTGCATTGCTACTTTGATTTGTTGAAGCCCGGTCCACATTTGTGCTCCTCAGTTGAAGTGAAAATATGTTAACGTGTCCAATGTGTGGCTTCTTCCAAATTGTGATAACAAGCCCAATATTAAAAAATTAAAAAATTAAAAAAAATAGAATGAATTAAAATAAAATAAAATAAAAAGAATAAAAGAAGATAGATAGTGCTTAAAGACATCTCAATATAAATAAAAATTATATTCAATAAAAGAAATTGTATCTCATCATTTTTATTCATACTCTAATATTTTAATCCAATATTAGAATATTTAGAGTGTACTTTCATACACTCATCACATCTCTTGATAAAATTCAAAATTGAATTAAGTCTCAAAATTTATCTTTTTTCATAAAACATAAATTACATTTTTCACCTATGCATGATATCATTAAAAATTTTAGTTTTAAAAATTGTAATTTTCACATATGCATGACATCATAAAAAGTTTTAGTTTTGAAAATTGTATTTTTTATATATGTATGACATCATAAAAATTTCACTTTTAACAATTTAAAAGATGATTGATTGTCATCTTTGACGTGTGCATGTTTTGTTTGAAAGTCTTGAAAAATAATTGATGCACTTTTGACAAATAGATGATTTTGTTTGAAAATCTTGAAAAGTTATTGAGCTCTTTTGACATATGCGAAAAGAAAATGATTTGGTTTGAAAAATAAATCATATTGATTTTGTTATATGCAAAAAGTAAATTATTAGGTTTGAATATTTTGAAAATGAATGAAATTGTCTTTAACAATTGCAAAAAGGAGAAGCTTTTATTTAGAAATCTTGAAAAGTAATGAGTGCTCCTTTTTGACATGTGATTTCAATTTGAAAGTGAAGTCTCATATGCATATAAATAACTCAATTGAGATCTTCAAAATCACAAGAGCTTACATATCAATTGCTAAGTTTTACAACATTCATTCAAAACCTTCAATCTCTCTTCTCTAAACATTGAGAGAGATATAGTTTGTACTATATTGTTCTTACTTAGTGGTTTAACACCCCACAATACCTAGAAAGGGGGTGAATAGGTGTAACTCAAAACTATGGATAACAAGAAAATAGACCAACAAAAGCAGGCAATCAAGGACGCATAACACAACAAATCAACACAATGATTTGGTCACGAAGTGGAAACTCATTTGAAGAAACTCTTCAAATTCTAAAACCACTCCGGATGTAAGTCATTACCTCCAATTTACTATAAAACTTTGAGTTTGTTACAACCAATTTGAAAACACTCACAAAATCTTTGTAGCAGCTAAACTTGGCTTGCAACATCACGAATGAGTCACTTGATCTCTATACGCATGTACTGCTGGAAGTCTGACCTTTCTATTGCTTCTTACATGAACATCTTAATATCTTCATCAATCTCTGCTTGAAAACTCTTCCAGCTTGATGAACACATTCACTCCAATGGACTAACCAAAAGTTTAATCTTGAGTGTAGTGTGATGGAGATATGTAATCCAAGAGCAATATAACTTTGAAGTTGGGGAGAAGTTTTCTTTCAAGGGTTCTTGGAAGGGGGCTCTAGTTTTTGCTCTTTTTTTCTGCACAATGTAGAAAGAATAAGTTGATTTTATACCCTTTCACCAAAACGGCACTCAAATCATAGAAAAATTAATCTGTCTCAATATTCGCTCGAGCAAGGGTTAAGCAAAGCTCTTTGCCTACACCTTACTTGAGCGTTAAGTCGAGCGACTATTGAGCGAAGCTCTCTACCTGCATCTCGCTCGAGTGCCAAGTCGAGCGACTGTTGAGTGAAGCTCTCAACCTGCATGTCATGCGAGTGACTGTTAAGAGTGAGTCTCTGCCTGAATCTAGCTCTTTCTTATTTTTTGTAAAGCAATGAAGTGCTGTGAACAAAGTAAATAGATCAAATTTAAAGATTCACCATCATGCGAGTTCTCGGTCTTTTCATCGTTTACATCAAAAAATGGTCAGTGCTACTAATTCCGGTCTCATTTTAAAATATGCATTTTTTTTTCAAGTTCTAATTTAATTTTTCTTTTGCAGCAAGCTGAAAGTTCAGGTGACTTTGATCTAACTCACTTATATGCTAAAGCACATAAAAATCATGATGGTGTTTGGACCAGTCCTAAAGCTGAGGCAAATTATATAAGTTTAAGTATATTAAGTCAAGTCTAATAGAATATTCCTATTATTTATACTAACTTTAATATTTTTTTTTTGGTATAAAAAGATGAAATCTCTAAAAGATGTTACTGCAGATCCATCTGATGAATCATCTGTCAACGATGCTCAAATCCTATGTGAAGTTCTCGAATCACATTTTGGATATTTGAGGGCTTAGGACGTTGTGTGAAGCCATCCTCCAGTTCATCATCATCTTCTAAGGCTAGATCTAATGAAGACAAAACTAAGGAGTTAGAAGCAGCACAACTTGAGATAGAACGTTTGAGGTCCAAGGAACGAGAGTTGTTGATCAGATTAGATAAAGCAGCAGAGTTAGAGTCAAGAATAGAAGAGAGACTAGAGTCGAGGACTTGAGCAATGTTTGAAGAATGGCAGAGGATGTCTCAAAACATTATGCCACCATCACGATTTTAAAATCTATTTTTTTATTATTAATTGTACTTTTATTATTCTATTTAACAATAATATTTGAACACATTTGATGTGCAAATTACATTTTTATTATAATAGTAATGCATCTTTCAATTAAATGTAATCTGTATACCAGTATCGTTCGAACAACTCTTGTATTCGTTCGAACAGATAATATCCATTCGAACAACTATTGTATTCGTTCAAACGATAAATTATGATTTAAAATTCCTCCGAACAAAAAAGAGTCTATTCAAACAAGATTTATATTCCAATAAATTTATTCGTTCGAACAGATAATATCCGTCCGGACACTAGCCTCGTTCGAATAAGGCAATCTGTTCGAACAAAATATTTATCCATTCGAACGGAAACCGTCAGTTCGGACAGCTGAAATTTTTGTCCAAACGGATTTCTAAGATGAAATGTTTTTGTCTCAAATAAAAAAACCTGTCCGAACGGATTTAGACGGGCAAGTGAGATTTCGTCTCTAAAAATCATTTTAGGGACGAAATTCACTTTTCGTCCCTAAAAACTTTTTGAGACGGGCTTTTTGAGACAATTTTTTTGTCTCTAAAGATTTTTTGGGACAAAAAATCTGTTTTTTGAGACAAAATGATTTGTCTCAAAAAACCTATTCTCTTGTAATGAGGGAACCTGCTACTCCCATATTGACTAGTAAGGTGTTTTGTGCTATGACAAAAAACATCATATAGGTAGACTTTCATACATATTTTGAAAGCCACTTAGTGGAATATGATTTGTTTGTATTTTATTTGAGGCAAGTTTAGCTATTAGAGTTTCATTGCGGTTGATGTTCTTACACAGGGACAACGCTGTTCTTAGGTATTTGCTGAAATTGTTGAGCAGTCATGCGGACTACACAGGTTAGCTTGCTAAGCTGTTCTAAGTTTTTATTAATGCCCAGTAAATCCATGATTAAGTGATGCTTCAAGTACTCCTATGTGTAGGAATTTAGTTTGCTATGGTAATGTCATTCATTTTTGTATAGGGAGCTGATTAACCTGTGTAAAACTCATAGCTAATTAATGTTTCTAAAATTGAGACTAGTTTAACAGGAAAAAGGGTTCACAAATGAGGTTATACATAGAGTGATTTCATTTTAATTTTAGAAACATACAACTAACTTAATTAACAAAGAAATATGTGAACTCACTTTCAACTAATCATGGCTGATGGGTAAATGCTTTCTTAGGTGGCTGGTTTCTTCAAACTAGCCTTTTGCATGCCAGAGGACACATTTGTGGGGCTGCATTGCTGGAAAAATCAAGTTTGGACGAACTTCTGGATGTTTGTAGGTCCAGTACAATCAAGGTTGGAAGTAATGTTGGAGATCTCACCTACAGTTAATTTTGGAAGCATGTTTCATGATATGTGTGGTGCACATATGCAGAACATTATATATATAGGACCCCCTGGCCTGTTAAATTAGTACATGTGACTGGCTAGTTAATTTTATTTAATATAATGTGTAAGAAATACTTGAGGGGCCCATCAGTGTTTATTTGTGTTGCCTGGACATGCAGACTTGGTAATATAATGTATATACTAATCAGGATTATTTGTACTGGAATGGGATGGGATGTTGACAATGCATCAATGTGTTGCTGCCACAACATGTTCACATTTTGACAAAGTGTGACGTGTTATTTAGCTTTGGATGAAGGTATATATATATGTCGTGCGTAGATGAATATATAGATGTCAAAAAATTTGCGTGTATATATATATATGTATAGCAGGTTTATATAAAACATGTGCATGGATGAAAATGTAATTGTAATTTATACGAAGGTCACAGATATTGTATCCAATCGGATCTTGGAGCATGCAAACGTACACAGGATTGGGTATGCATGATATTGGAAATATTTTGGTATTATATCAATTAATAATGCAAGTTTTGGATTAATTAATAATGATAAATTTCAGCTCATCAAATAATATAATTAATTAATTCGGCTCAATTGGGTTTTTGCGACATTTCATTTAGTGGCTTAAGGCGTTAATAGTGGCAATAAAGGGAATTGATTAGCGACATTGTACACAGTTGCTGGTGAAATATATTCATGTTGCGGCGATAAAGGATGGCTTTAGCGTCTGGACACAATGCCGAGATACACCATTTGCTGCGTTAATTCCAGCATATGGGTAGCTTTAATAGCAGCGGAATCTTAGCAATTGTGGCGCACATTAAACGCCTGAACTACCTGCAGATTTAGCGGCAGAAAGTCTAAAACGCAGAAGAAGAGTACTAGTGTGCTGATTATACCGGCACTTGACCGGCGCCTGCAATAACTCCGCAGTAATTCAGATGCTGCGTAAATTGGGGTTAATAGCCACTAAATAAAACGCTGGTATAAGGCATATTTCTTGTATATATATATTACACGATGATAGATGGATAGAGCGACGTTAAAGCCAAAAACTTTAGAACCAATGTTTTCATGTGGTAGCTAGGCATCCACGAAGTGAGCATATTTTTCATAAATTCTTAGGCCAATCCGTTCTTTTTGATCGTTTTCATGTTAAGGTTCCATCTCATTAATTTAGAGTCTGGAATGTGGAATAAGTGGGTACCGCTTAGACTGAAACACACTAAGTTCGAAGCACGTGACCTCTTTCTCACCAAGTTCGCTTTAACTTTTTGAAAATAACCTACCAAAAGCTACTGCTCTCAAATCAAAAGTCTTTTTTTTTTTTTTTTTTTTATCTTTTCTTTTCTATAAACAACACCTATAAAAAAAAACATAAAAATGAAAAATAAAATATCATAAAATATGTTATGCATTGAAGAAATACTATATAAATAAATTACAAATTATTAAATTAAATATAAATCATGTTATTAAAAGATTTTAATCACCGCTTAAATTTATACCTCATAATTATTTTCATCTAAAATTAATGATAATATCCTACAATAATAAAAAAAATGTTATGAATTATTAGGGGCAGTCCTTGCCCCCTTAATTATTTTGTGAATGACCCCATCACCATTATTTTAAGTCTTGCACAGTAACTTGCATAATAATTTCAACGCCTATAAATATGGGTTTCAGTTGTTATGAAATATATAAGAAAATATAGAGAAGGAAGAAAGTTTGAGAGAGTTTCTTTTAAATTTCTCTTGCAATAGTAGTAGTTTTCTTTTTAGTTTTATAACACGTTATCAGCACGAGGTTCTACCGATACTGAAACTAGTGATCTTCTACTTCAAGTAAGTTTTTCAATATATTATTTGCAGTCTTCGATATAAATATTAAAGGTAATATTGCTGAATATTATTTGATAAAATTTTACTTTTATTTTCATGATAATGTGAATATATTTCTTAAATTCACAGATTTATTTTTGTAAATTATAGCTAAATATTGAGATTTATTACTATTGATATTTCTGAAAAAAAAAATTATTTATCCAGGATCCTTGATGAGATCTATTTGGATATGATGATGAACTTGGGAGATACAATCATAGAAGAAAATCATGTGTCCCTGAAGGACCGTGCTGTGTATCTCATGATGAAAAATCATCTTACTGTGTGAAATGAATTAAGAGAGTGATATGAGTACCAGAAGATGTAATCCTCTCAAAAGATCATTATGACTTATTGCAACTGAAGTTGCAAGATTTTAAGAGTGGTATTGAATATTCTGCACTCTTTAAAATCAGCTCAATATTAAAATTATGCAGTGAAAAGGTTATTGATGATGATATTTAAAAGAAGACATATATTATTTTTCATACCTCAGATTTGCTCCTACAGTAGCAATATCGAGAGTGAAAGTTCAACAAATATTCTGAACTTTCATTTTGTCTTCTAGTGATTGAGCTAAATAATGAGTTTTTGTTAATAAATCACCAGTTACGTCTTATTAATGATATTGAATTTACACCATTCCCAAAAGTGAACGGTGCATCCTTTCAAAGAAATCAAGGGCGTAGACGTGGTAGAAAAACTATAGAAGTGTTGGTCCCAAAAGCGACAACACTAAAGATGATAAAAATATATCGTATCACCAGAAGTGATCCAACTCAGAGAAGGGTAAAGGCCCTCAGAATAATTCTTCATAGATAGATGAAGATGTTTGTCATAGATGTGGCATGACTGAACAGTGGTCACGTACCTGTTGTACGGCCAAGCACTTGATTTACTAAGCTTTTGTATATAAGCTTATTAATATTTCATCATATTTTGAAATAATGAAATATCGGTGCCTGAAGCACGACAAGAAATTACTAGGGATAATAAAGTCCTGTCTAAATTTGATCCTCTTACAAATAAATGTGAACCAGAAGTTCAGAGGATTATCTATCTACAAAGTGTTGCAAATCAATTACATTATGTATTTACTGATACTAAAGGTGTTGTAAAATCATATATTACTGCTGTTAATGCTTAAGCAAGAATTGAAGTCCCTGAAGGACAAGTTGTTAAAACATCAATAGATAAGTCTAAGATACACCTGAAATGTTAAAGACCTATTGATGCAAAAGAGAAAAATAAAAATAAATCGGTGCTCCTGAAGAGACCGTACCTACAAAATAAGATCTATCCAGACTTTGTGTATAAAATAAAAACCTCTTGAAGAGGAAACTCTTGAAGAGTACAAAACTCCTGAAGAGTACAAATCTCCTGAAGAGGAAACCTCCTGAAGAGTATAACTCCTGAAGAGTATAAACTTCCTGAAGAGGAACCTCTTGTAGAGGTGTTTCATGAAATGTTTTTCCCTGGAGAGGAACAAGTATCTGAAATAATGAGATCTTAATACATTTCACGAATACTGAAGAAATTCTGGATAGAAATAAAACTGTTGTCGACAACATATTTTCATATATGATGGCCCTTGACATTACCAGAAGTAAAACCGTTGTGCAATATAATTTGTCGCATAAGATTTCCTGCAGAAACCCGAGAGCAATTATAAGGAAACATATTTCTTTGTTATGAATGCAATCACATTCATATTTTTAATCGATTTGGTTATTACGAAAGGATTAGATATGTAGTTAATGAATGTGGTCACTGCATATTTATAAGGATCATTAGATCATTATATCTATATAAAGATATACGATACTTGAAGCATCTAATCCAAGTACATTTAGGAGTATGTACGTTATAAAGCTTCAAAGATCTTTATATGGATTAAAGCAATCTGGACGCATGTGGTATAATTAAATCAACGAGTATCTATTGAAAGAAGGATTTAAGAATAATCCTATATGACCATGTGTTTTATCAGAATCCGAATTTGCTAGTATTGTAGTTTACGTTGATGATTTACCTTGTTAGAACTCCTGAAGAGATCACAAGGGCTACTATAAATTCAATGAATGCATTTGAAAAGGAAAGATCTTACTATTCAATTGATAGATGAGTTACAAGGATTTGAGACTTCTAGCCTCATCTCTCAAATGCATTTACTTTTCATAAAGCAACATACCATCCTTATCTAAAGGATTAGGCAGTCGAAATGAAGAGGCAAGTAAGGATTTTAAATCCTTATTCTCTTGCTTTAAGTCTGCAATTTTTCTGTTAGACTCTTGAACGAGTCGTTGAAGTACGGAAACCTTCTCGTTAAGCTCCTCAATCTCACGATTTTTGGATTGTAATCGGTTGGAAAATCCGACAATAGAGGAGGAGTATCGAGTGCCGAGAGTCACCAGCTCATAAACGGCTTCACGATCTGACTTATTAGCCAGATCATTCGCTTGTTGCAACATGGCACCTGCGGAAGATGTAGGAATAATTTGTAATTGAGGTGAAGGATACCTCATATGTTGATCGTGAGAAATATTGAAAGGAAATTGATGAGCTATTGGGAATTTGTAGGATAAGAATGCAAATACAGATGAATTATAGATATGAGAAGAATATTTGATGCGTACTAAATGAAGCTAAAGACAGTTCTTATAGAAATGAAAATAAGAACAAGACAAACCAGCATCTCTTCAAATCTCACTTTACAAGATATACTGGATGCATAATTTCAAAAGCCAGCGAGATTAATTATAGCTATCCCTATTTTCTTGTAAACGCTGAACCTCTACCGTTAGCTGCTGTTGTTGACTTTGTATCTGAGCTCTCTCTTGTTCCAGCTCTTCTACTTGTGTTTTCAGGTCACGAAAATACCAGTCTACAAAATTCTTCAGCTCCTTGTTTTATTGTCTTAAATCTTTATTTTTTCTATCTTTAGTTGCAAGCATTTGATGCAACTCAGATATTTGATTTTTAAGATGATCAACCTCACTCGTTCTTGCCATTAGCCTCTGAGACATGGTTGTAAGAGAGGCTGCATATTAAGCACTGAGGGTTCTTGATGCTGCAACAATTTTAAGATCATATTTACTAGAAAGATATATCTCTGCTCCCATCATAGTATTTACGGCCTTAAGAGAAAATATAAGTGGTTGAGGTATAAAAGGTTCATGGTTCAAATCTAGGACATTAGAATTTCTATTAGACATAATATCGTTCTGGATGAACAACAACTGAATCTAAGAGGAATGCGAGATCTTTTTGTTGGAGTAAACCAATGGTAAAATTGGTTATATTTAAATAACAACCCGAAGCCTTCAAATCTCTTCAAGATCTCGTTTGTCAACAATGTTAAGCGGATTTGATTTTCCGCTGAACTGATAATATTAGACCTTAAAGCTTTTACAGCTTTTATCATACATAGATGGTTTCCAATGCTATTTCCGCCGTATATAAACAAGTTCTCCCTAATAACGTCGAATGAGAGGGAAAAACTTTTAGATGAAAATATTATCATACTCTCTCTAATAGATGGAAATCATGTTTGAATTCGTAATTTGTTATATATGCTGAAATAATGTTTGTTTATTACTTGAAACACTAATGCATATTATCAAGGGGAGTTTAAGTATTACTGCAGGTCTCAGATTTCTACTAAGTCTGTCAAACGCCTTATATGTGGGGCTCCCTCTACCTTGTCCGACACATTTTAAACTCCTAAGGCCCTGAAGTGCCAGAGAGGACAATATCGGATGGGGATATGGAACTACATGTATCGGTCAAATCTTCAAATCAGTTAGAGATTATTACAATTCATGAAACAAGTAGAGAGTGTATTTGGCTGAGATCAATAACTCAACATATCCAAGAAACGTGTGGTTTTTCATGATCAACGATAGCCTAACAATTTTATATGAAGATAATACTGCTTGTATTACTCAAATCAGAGGATGATATATCAAAGTGATAATCTGGCAGATTTATTTACAAAGACATTACCAACTGCGACATTCAAGAAGATTATTCAGAACATTGGAATGTGAAGACTCAAAGATCTATTGTCATGCACTTTTCAGGGGAAGTAAAAGTCCTGAAGACTTGTGCTGATTGTACTCTTTTTCCTTCGCTAAGATTTTGTCCCACTGGGTTTTCCTTTGCAAGGTTTTAATGAGGCAATCTTAAAACACTTGTAGATACATAAGAAGACTGTACTCTTTTTCCTTCGCCATTGGTTTTTCTTCCCACAGGGTTTTTCCTTGGCAATGTTTTAACAAGGCAGATTCTTTAACGGTCGCCGCCCCCTTAATTATTTTGTGAATGACCCCACCACCATTATTTTAAGTCTTGCACAGTAACTTGCATAGTAATTTCAACGCCTATAAATATGGGTTTTAGTTGTTATGAAATATATAAGAAAATATAGAGAAGGAAGAAAGTTTCAGAGAATTTCTTTTATATTTCTCTTGTAATAGTAGTAGTTTTCTTTTTAATTTTATAAAAAAAAAATATATTAATTTTAAATGTATAAAATATATAATAATTTAGCTCAATCAAGTTTTGAGCAACCGGTTGGAGGTGCTGTTAGTACAATTTGTCTCCTTGGCTTATCTTTCACAGCAAGTGGCACGAGTACATGAAATGCGTTTACTTTTCTATGAGTTTGGTGGAATAAATGCTATGGGTACCGATCGACACATTGTCCCAACAATCATGTATCTCGATTATTTTTTTTTTACATAATGTCATAAACGCTATAGGCAACAGAGCGGGGGCACCGCATGTCAGAACCCCTAGGAGAGTCGCCCAAGGTCGAGCCCTGACTCAGGCCTTGGAGGGCCAGGACAGTTCCCTGGCTAGCCTGCAGGCATGCCTCGGCTTAGGCCTTGACACGCCGCAGGGGCCTGGCGAGGCTACTGGCCATGCACAGTGCGTGCGCACAGCCCGGCGTGTGCCTAGGCGCGCCCCACAGCGCATTCACCTGCGCACACGCGTGCGCGTGCATCTGCGCCCTACAGCCCCACTTAGCGAGGTTAGTGGCGTGTCTTCACAAGCACGCCATCCAGCGCGCGGCACCAGCCCGCGCCTTACAGAGCAGGCCAGTGGCATGCACACCATGCATGCCATCCAGCGCGCGGCACCAGCCCGCGCCATGCAGCCCGCGCCCAGACCATCAGCTTGGGCCATGCATGCACACCACCCCGGCACTCAGCCCGGGCCATGCAGGATCACCGCCTAAGCACCTTGACTGGGCAACACCAGAGCGCCGTGGCTTGACCCTGTGCCTACCACCAGGACCATGCATGGCACATGGCCATGAGCACCACCAGTTGGCCCTGCACAGAGCCATGCCCGCGCACCATAGGCGCCATGCAGCGAGACAGCACGAGACAAGCCAGACCGTGGATGAAGCATGACACAAGCCCACCTTGGGCCACTTATACCCCACGGCCACTTATGCTAATGGCGCCTCCCCCATTTCGATTTTATGTTATTTTATTATTTTATTGCTTTGGTTAATTTGGTAATTAGCTATTTTTAATAAGGGACCTTTTGGGGGTTTCCAATTTGTTAGACTCTATAAATAGGACTTTTAGGTTTTCATTAGGCATCTTTGGACATTTTGAGACTAGACTTTTGCTCTTGGAAAAGAGTTAGGCCGGCCACAAGCCTTGTGGTTTGGATTTCGGTGCTTAGCACTTGGGCTTCCCTAGGATGCAATTCGTGAATCCCTTTGGAAGAGGATCATCGTGCAATTCGTGAATCGGTGATCCACATCTATCCTTTTATTTGTTTTTCATTTTTATTTATAAAAATCTTGAGGTAATTCATAAAAAGAGTTTTGGTTTTGGAGTGAGTTGTGTTGAGTGATTTTCATGTTTATGTGTTCTTGAGTTGTTTGTTGATTGTTGAGTGATTTTGTGTTTGTGAGGTCAAATCCACACCACTTGTGGATTTGAGAATTTGTGTGTGTGTCCATAGAGGAATTCGAAATCCTCCTCCATAGGGAGATTTGGATTACTCATGTGAGTGAGAGTGAGTGAATTGTTGATTGGAGGAAGTGTTGGAAACTTGAAGATCTTGTGTGTGCCGAAACTTGGAGTGCTTGAAGGGCCTTGGTGTGTTCTTGGATATTTGAGTGTTTAATCATCATTTGGTTGATCACTTGAATTGAAAAGTGTTTCCTTGCCCCAAAGTAGGCCACGGCATCAAGCCCCACAAAACCCTAGAGCCACACGGCATAAGGCATGAAACCCTAGCCTAAACACTTGCCCATCTTGCCCTTAACCCTAGCCGGCCTCTTAACCCCATCCTCTCCTATATTTCCTCACTTAATTCCACCTCATCCCTCATCCAAAACAAACCAATTCTGTGCCCCTCAAACCCTAGCAAGACCGGCCACCCATTGGATTTGAATTCAAAAGAATTCAAATTCAAACCAAAGCCAAATTCCTATTTTTTCTCAATTTCGGATTTCACCCTATCCTAGCCGAAATTCCCTTGCCACATCACTTAAATTGCCACCTCACACTCTCATTTGATTGGTCATCAAGTGAAGAAGAGAACCAATCAAATCCCTCCCCAACACCTAAGCAAATTCGGCCACAACAATTACCCTAGGTGCCGCCCACTTCAAATGGCTATAAGCCATGTTCCTGCTTTTTAGGATTTATCCAAAACCACTTGAAACCCTAGAATCCTATCCCTAAACACAAGTGCCGAAAACCCTAGCCTCCCATAAGCCATGTTCGGCCACCCAAAACCCTAGACCAACCCATTTTGCCTAAACCCAATCTAGCCTAGCCGAACCCACCACAACACCCATTGCCGTGAACCCCTTGGCTTCCCATCTAGCCCATTAACCTCACATTCCATCTTAACTCCACTCAATCCTAGCCTCACTTAACCCTTTCCCTCACCTATATCTCCATTCCCAAGCATTAGAGTCAACTCGGTCATTGGAGGGAACCAATCTTGCAAGGAGGAACCCTTCGGGTGATCGGGACAAGACCGAGGTCTCTATCAGTACCCAAAACTTGTGCTTTCATTGAGAGTCTCATCCAAGAGACTCTTGCTTGGTGGTATTTGAGAAGTATTCACTTCTCCACGAGGTAAACGACGCGTTAACCCGAACTTTGTGAATTTGTTGGGAGGACCACTGAGGTCCTCGACGTTGTTTACATTACTTGCACAATATATTGTTGATCTTGTTGAAGTTTGGGGGTTGAGGAAGAGAACGGGTAGGTTCTTGAAGGGGTCGGCTACCATTCAACGGTAGAGGACCCAAGGTCGGAAGGTGCAAGAGGGGTTGTCCATCCTCGAAGGTGGGCAACTCAAGGTTGGACTTGTGAAGCCGTGCAAGCTCCCAAGAACAACCTATCATTGCCGAAAATCCCAAGCTCCCCAAACAGTGACTTTGTTGCAACACCGAGTCCAAGACAGTTGCAAGACAGTGTGCAAGCATGAGCCGTGTAGGATCTAGCCACGAGGGTCAAGAGAGTTCCAACCGGGAACGAATCGATGCTTTAGCGGGTCAAACCGAGAAGATCAACAAGACCCTTGATGAAATGAACACCAACATTGCCAATTTGGTCATGGCAATGTATACTCAAACCCGTGAATCCTTGGAGCACCGTAGAAGTATTGAAGCTTTGCAACGGGAGGCACGAACACATCGTGAGAGAGTTGCAAGAGAAGCCCCGAGGTATGATGATGAGTATTATGTAGAGGACACCGACCCAAGTGTGTATGATAGTATGCGTGATCCTCCAAGACGCATCTATCGACAAGCCAGGCGTGTGGAGAATTCTCATGTAGTCGTTGAAAGATGGCTACGAGATGGTGGTGATAGACCAAGAAGTCCGAGCAATGTGAGAGAGCCACAAGATGCAAGGATTGATCCACTTAGGTATGAACCACCTCAAAATGAGGGGCGGGACATACCCGATGGCGGAGAGCATAATATGGGCGAGCAAGAAGTGAACCAAGGAGGAGCACATGCCCAACATGACCGAGCATCCATAGGGCGCCATCAACATGGAGAAAGAGGCCAAGAAGGGAGAAACCGGGCTTATGACCGGGGACTTCGAAGACCAAAGGTAGAATTCCCAAGATTCAACAGGGGATATCCTTATGAGTGGTTGGATAAAGTGGATCACTTTTTCCACACATATGAAGTCCCGAGGAATGAGATGGTGCCAACCGCTTGCTATTATCTTGATGGCAAGGCGAGTAAGTGGTGGAGATGGATCCGTGACCAATATGACAAAGAAAGAAGAAGAATGGGATGGACCGCATTTGAGAGGGAACTTCTTCTCCAATTCGGCCCCTCACCCACCATCAACCACCATGGCCAACTTGCTAAGCTCAAGCAAGAAGGCAAAGTGAAGACTTATGTGGAAGATTTCCGACAACTCCAAACTATGGTTCGGGGTTGGTCCGAGGAGGCACTAGTGGAAACCTTTGTAGACGGATTGAAGCCATGGTTGGCCAAGGAGGTGAAGCTAAGGCAGCCCACAAGAATCCAAGAGGCCATGAGGATGGCCGAGATTTATGAAGAAAGTTTCTCTTTGGAGAAACGCCCATCCAAAGATGTGGGGAGCAAAACCATCAACCCTTTGCAAACCAAATCATCTTGGAAGGGTAAAGAGATTAATGAGGGGACCTCCAAACCGAAGCCTAATGAAGTGAAGAGATTGTCAAGGAAAGAGGTCCAAGAGAGAATCAAGAAAGGCCTATGTTTCAAGTGTGGAGAAAAATGGGACCGTGATCACAAGTGTAGTTCGGCCAAAGCTTATGTGATGATTGATGAAGATGCAATTGAGGAAGCTACAAGCCAAGAGGAAGAAGTGGAAGAGGCCGAATCCTTGGAGGAGGAGGAGGAGGCCGAAATCTCTCTTCATGCCATGTCCGGGGTCTCAACACCCACTTCCATGAGGGTCATGGCATGGATAGGGAAAAATGAAGTTTCCTTATTGGTGGATAGTGGGTCTACCCACAATTTCATCAACACAAATTTGGTGCACCAAATAGGGCTAAAGCCGAATCTCATTCCACCCTTTGAAGTGAAGGTAGCCAATGGTGACAAGCTCAAGTGTGAAGCCATTGTGAAGGATGCCAAGATGAATGTCCAAGGAGTGAGATTGACAGTTGATTTGCATGTCCTAGCACTTGCCGGCCTTGATATAGTGCTTGGCAATGCATGGCTGAAAAGTGTTGGGAGAGTGATCAATGATTATGAGAAGATGACTATGGAGTTCAAGATGGGAACTAAGAAACACATGTGGACTGCATTGCCCTCCAAAGAGATGAAGACATGTTCGGCCATAGCGGTGGAAGACACCCCTTTGGTGTGGACCGTGTATGATGAGGATGATCCTAGCATTATGGCTTTGAGTGGAGCCGAATGGAGGATATGGGACAAGATCAGAGATGCTACACGCATAGATGCCCGTGCCATAGAGATCATTGAGCTTGTTGAGGCTCAAGGTAGCGGGGTTGTAAACTACAAGGTGAAGGAGGGATTGATTTACTACAAGAGTTATGTATATGTTCCAGATGTGCCTAATTTGAGAAGGGAAATCCTAGATCATTTTCACAGTAGCAAAGAAGGAGGACATTCAGGTTGGTTGAGGACCTATGTGAGGTTGAAGAATTTTTTATATTGGGAAGGCCTCAAGAAAGCAGTTAAGACAAGAGTAGCTGAGTGTGACATCTGCCAGAAGGTCAAGTATGACACCCGACCACCGGCCGGATTGATGCAACCCTTGACAATTCCAAACAAAACCTGGGAGGATTTGTCAATGGATTTCATAGAGGGGTTACCGATCAGTGGAGGACATGATGTGATCTTTGTAGTGGTTGACCGTTTGAGCAAGTACGCCCATTTCATTCCACTCAAACACCCGTACTCAACCAAGAGTGTAGCTAAGGCTTTTGTGGACAACATTGTGAAGCTACACGGCTTTCCCAAGACCATTGTATCAGACAGAGATCGAGTGTTCATGAGCACCTTTTGGAAAGAACTATTCGAGTTACAGGGAAGCAAGTTGAGAGCCAGTTCTTCTTACCACCCACAGACCGATGGGCAGACCGAGGTGGTTAACA
This sequence comes from Platycarya longipes, assembly GCA_036559045.1. Classification (NCBI taxonomy): domain Eukaryota; kingdom Viridiplantae; phylum Streptophyta; class Magnoliopsida; order Fagales; family Juglandaceae; genus Platycarya; species Platycarya longipes. Next base: position 28,983,481 of record CM071792.1, on the reverse strand, counting down.
GGACATTGGAGCAGTATTTAAGGTGCTATTGTCATGAAGAGCAGGCAAGGTGGGGAGAGTACCTAGCCTGGGCCGAGTACTGGTACAACACCACTCTCCATGCATCCACACAGAGGAGCCCGTTTGAGATAGTATATGGGAGGTCACCACCTATGCTAGTAACATATGAGCAAGGGACAGCCCGGAACAATGAAGTGGAGCAGGAATTGATGAACCGAGATGAGATCCTAGGTAAGGTCAAGAAAGAGCTCAAGAGAGCTCAAGAGAGGATGAAGAAATATTATGATTAGGGCAGGAGAGTTGTAGAGTTTGAAATTGGGGATTATGTCTACCTGAAGCTACAACCATTTGGCCAGAAGACCTTGAGGAAAAAGATGAGCCTGAAACTTTCTAAGAGGTATTACGGGCCTTTCAAAGTATTAGAAAGGCTAGGAGATGTGGCCTACAAACTAGAGCTCCCACCATCAGTAAAGTTGCACCCAGTATTCCATGTGAGTTTGTTGAAGAAGAGGATCGGGGATCCAAGCTTGATAATCCAGGACCTTCCTAGCTTCGATGAAGAAGGAAGGATGCTTCTACAGCCTAGAGAGGTACTTGAGTACCGGGTAGTGACAAGGGGGAGACGTAGGAGGAAAGTGTGGCAAGTATTGATTTCATGGCAGGGATTGCCAAAGGAGGAGTCCTCTTGGGAGGATTATGATGACATGGCGACGAGGTATCCTCAATTGATCCTTGAGGGCAAGGATGTGCTCGAAGGGAGGGGGAATGTCAGAACCCCTAGGAGAGTCGCCCAAGGTCGAGCCCTAACTCAGGCCTTGGAGGGCCAGGACAGTTCCCTGGCTAGCCTGCAGGCATGCCTCGGCTTAGGCCTTGACACGCAGTAGGGGCCATGCACAGTGCATGCGCACAGCCCGGCGTGTGCCTAGGCGCGCCCCACAGCGCATTCACCTGCGCACACGCGTGCGCGTGCATCTGCGCCCCACAACCCCACTTAGCGAGGTTAGTGGCGTGTCTTCACAGGCACGCCATCCAGCGCGCGGCACCAGCCCGCGCCTTGCAGAGCAGGCCAGTGGCATGCACACCATGCATGCCATCCAGCGCGCGACACCAGCCCGCGCCATGCAGCCCGCGCCCAGACCATCAGCTTGGGCCATGCATGCACACCACCCCGGCACTCAGCCCGGGCCATGCAGGATCACCGCCCGAGCACCTTGACTGGGCAGCACCAGAGCGCCGTGGCTTGACCCTGTGCCTACCACCAGGACCATGCATGGCACATGGCCATGAGCACCACCAGTTGGCCCTGCACAGAGCCATGCCCGCGCACCATAGGCGCCATGCAGCGAGACAGCACGAGACAAGCCAGACCGTGGATGAAGCATGACACAAGCCCACCTTGGGCCACTTATACCCCACGACCACTTATGCTAATGGCGCCTCCCCCATTTCAATTTTATGTTATTTTATTATTTTATTGCTTTGGTTAATTTGGTAATTAGCTATTTTTAATAAGGGACCTTTTGGGGGTTTCCAATTTGTTAGACTCTATAAATAGGACTTTTAGGTTTTCATTAGGCATCTTTGGACATTTTGAGACTAGACTTTTGCTCTTGGAAAAGAGTTAGGCCGGCCACAAGCCTTGTGGTTTGGATTTCGGTGCTTAGCACTTGGGCTTCCCTAGGGTGCAATTCGTGAATCCCTTTGGAAGAGGATCATCGTGCAATTCGTGAATCGGTGATCCACATCTATCCTTTTATTTGTTTTTCATTTTTATTTATAAAAATCTTGAGGTAATTCATAAAAAGAGTTTTGGTTTTGGAGTGAGTTGTGTTGAGTGATTTTCATGTTTATGTGTTCTTGAGTTGTTTGTTGATTGTTGAGTGATTTTGTGTTTGTGAGGCCAAATCCACACCACTTGTGGATTTGAGAATTTGTGTGTGTGTCCATAGAGGAATTCGAAATCCTCCTCCATAGGGAGATTCGGATTGCTCATGTGAGTGAGAGTGAGTGAATTGTTGATTGGAGGAAGTGTTGGAAACTTGAAGATCTTGTGTGTGCCGAAACTTGGAGTGCTTGAAGGGCCTTGGAGTGTTCTTGGATATTTGAGTGTTTAATCATCATTTGGTTGATCACTTGAATTGAAAAGTGTTTCCTTGCCCCAAAGTAGGCCACGGCATCAAGCCCCACAAAACCCTAGAGCCACACGGCATAAGGCATGAAACCCTAGCCTAAACACTTGCCCATCTTGCCTTTAACCCTAGCCGGCCTCTTAACCCCATCCTCTCCTATATTTCCTCACTTAATTCCACCTCATCCCTCATCCAAAACAAATCAATTCCGTGCCCCTCAAACCCTAGCAAGACCGGCCACCCATTGGATTTGAATTCAAAAGAATTCAAATTCAAACCAAAGCCAAATTCCTATTTTTTCTCAATTTCGGATTTCACCCTATCCTAGCCGAAATTCCCTTGCCACATCACTTAAATTGCCACCTCACACTCTCATTTGATTGGTCATCAAGTGAAGAAGAGAACCAATCAAATCCCTCCCCAACACCTAAGCAAATTCGGCCACAACAATTACCCTAGGTGCCGCCCACTTCAAATGGCTATAAGCCATGGTCCTACTTTTTAGGACTTATCCAAAACCACTTGAAACCCTAGAATCCTATCCCTAAACACAAGTGCCGAAAACCCTAGCCTCCCATAAGCCATGTTCGGCCACCCAAAACCCTAGACCAACCCATTTTGCCTAAAGCCAATCTAGCCTAGCCGAACCCACCCCAACACCCATTGCCGTGAACCCCTTGGCTTCCCATCTAGCCCATTAACCTCACATTCCATCTTAACTCCACTCAATCCTAGTCTCACTTAACCCTTTCCCTCACCTATATCTCCATTCCCAAGCATTAGAGTCAACTCGGTCATTGGAGGGAACCAATCTTGCAAGGAGGAACCCTTCGGGTGATCGGGACAAGACCGAGGTCTCTATCACCGCACCCTACGTAGCATTGTGACGTTTTTATTTGATGAGCAAAACAGCCCTTTGCATTTTTCTGTAACCTGGTCGCATTTGTCCAACCTTCCATCAAGCCCAAGGCGAACACATGTCAATAACTTGGCCGAGTCGGACTCAGGAAGAACGAGCCCAACATTTTTACGTAGACCTTAAAATGACCATTTCTTACTTCTTCATATTCCGTGAATGAAATCCCTAATTTTATTTTGTTCTATTTCGTGAATAACTGAAGAACTTCGTACAATGGTGTGTGATAGATATTTCAAGAGGTAGAGATTTTCCAGCCTAATGGAGATGATGACAATACTGGGAGAAATTTGATATTAACCAGATTTGTAAGAAAAAGAAGAAGAAGGGAGATGAAGACTAGAAGAACCCTCCGGGCAAAGAGAACAATGGAGGATTTATAAAGAGGAGAACAACGAATGTCAGACTTGGAGCCCAGAATAATACTTATACTGCAGTAGCGTAAAAGACAAAGGCATATCAGTCCGGATGATTGAGGAAGACGACCACCGATGAAGAAAAACTAGATCTTCTCCCTCTGTTTTGCTTACTTTCGTCCATTTCTGTTTTTATTTTTTGTTTAATAATATATCGGTTGACGGTGCCATGGCAAAGCCACAACTTCGATGGTCTCTAGCAGCACTTTTATTTTTATTTAATGATAATGAAAGTATTTTTTTAATAATATTATAATTTTTTTTAAATTATTTAAGAATATTAAAAAAAAAATACATTTTTTGGACATTGTCAAGAATTGATAAGTGTAACATCCACTCCCGACGGTTAATAATAAAAACACTTCTGAGATTTTTTGAGAATCGGAGAATTACTACATTCAACCTTGATTTAAAAATATTTTCTTTTATTCTAAATGTAGGTCAAATATAAATATTTCTTATAATAAATAAAATCGTTTTGAATTAAAATACTATAATCATAATCATAAAGAAGAATTTGCAGAGCATTAATTATTAAAAAATTTCAAAATCTATGCCATAAATATCGTAACTACATAATCTATGCTACTCATTCCTCCTTCTACTAAGTCTCATCTGCAATTCTATTGTTATAACTATTCCGACCTAGGACGGTTTAAAAATATAAAACAAATTAAAATGAGTTAATGATTTGATAAGAAATTCATCATAATTTAAACATACTTAACATAAGATTTTTCAAAATTATTTTATGTTAAAAACTTAAAATCATGATCGTTCACAGTATGCTTAGGTTTTGGATGACTTGTCTTAAATTATTTGACTTTATCATATTATTTTATTTGTCCACACACTTAACCAAAGGTCTTTTGATGTCTTTTCAATTGGGCTATGAATGCTTAAAATTACTGAAGAATTTATTAAGTCAAAAAGGGGAACTCAAGAAAACTGGGGATGAATTTTAGATTTTGTCTCAAAACTTGGCAGAGTTTCTAAATTCATTCGAATGGACACAAATCCGTTCGAAAAATATCTTTAGTGACAAAAAATATATTCTCAAAAATGAAAAATGGTTCAAACGAACATTTATTTGTCCAAACGAGACTAATTTGGTGGGAAAATCTAGCAGAAAGATTGCAAGACCGTCTGAACACCAATTATATTGTTCGGACAAGTTAGAATTGCACATTTATTCATTCGAACAAATAAACATGTTGAAAATTATATAGGAATTATTCAGCATCATCAATTTGTATATATATTTTTGTTCTATTAAATTTTTTTTTATCATTTTCAAAATATAACAAATGTGTATATATTATTTATTAAAATTTAGGGCCGTTTAAAATATTTATAATGCAAAAATTAATTTTATGTAATTAATTTCAAAATATTATAGTGATTTCTTTTATGTTTAAGTTATAATATAAATATAACTTTAAAGATAGTGTCATTTTATATTATCATGAACAATAAGTAAAATGAAAAAAAATAAAAGGGTAGCAACATTTAAAATAAAAACCATACATTAATTACATCTAAATATAAAATATTCGATACAAAAGTAAAATAATAACTAAAACTATCTATTTGCTAATCAAATCAAAATCCTCCTTTAAATCCTTCATCCACATCTCCAAATCGTTAAGTGTAGTGATGATGGGCGTAGTGAACTCCTATAGCAAACATCATACCACTACATCTACCTGATCAATGGTAAATCTAGAGAGTTGTCTCTGAGTAGGGGCAGCAATACTAGTAGCAACATCGATTGGCGTGCCACTCTATTCTACGGTTGAAGTCTTCTAAGACTGCCCTTGCTCTTACTGAATGTGATCTTGTTGAGAGGCCCTATCTATAGCAACTCTTTCTCAATTACTTGCACTATACCCCTGATCAGACTAGGAGGATAGATATCAGCAGTCCAGATGGTTGGCTGCCTCCACTCACATAGTGTAACTCTAATCTGATGCAATAGAATAAATACAGGGCCAGATCAATCCGGTCCCCCCGCACTACCCGCAATAAAAATCTAGCCCACTCAATCCCGAAATCAGTCTTGTGTTTCTTCGAGTCCATGTTGTACCCGACTATCAGATTCAGCATTCAGAAGAATGTTATGCAGTCGGCTTGTTGGATCGTCTTCCCACCATCATATGGAGGAGCCGCAGGGTCTCACACTAGTTGATGAACTTGGTCGTCTGTGAGACCATTATTAGGTACGTCTTCTTACTCCTCATCGCTCTCATCTAAACTATCAACCAACTCATCGAGGGTGAAGTTTGCCTCTAGAAATAAGGATGCCGCCTCTGTGGCCGCCCCAACTAGTGCAATCACTGCTACCGATGTGGGGTAGCAGTCGTTGCAGGATATTTTTCGGGCACACCCGAAATATCCAAAAACTTAGCAATCATGCAGGGAGAGAAGGTAATATTTAGTCTCAGCACCTTTAATACATAGCACAGATGATCTTCTGGTTGCTCTTCCAATGCATGGTAGAACTCGCCGACCATATTGAGATATGCAATCCCCTTCTGCATGCTAAACGATGTCCATCCCCGCTTGGGGAAGATGTCGTGTATGCTTCATTCCTCATAGGCCAGGTCCTAGAAGTCATCCAACATGATTGGATGCTCCACAAGGATAGGCCTCTCAACTGAACCAGCAGTAGCAAGAGGAGGTGATGTGCTACTCTTGGCGATCTGATCTCTCCCACGCTTTCTTCCACTGCTTGCCATTAATAAACTGTTGATCATATAACCATAATAGAAGAAGTTATAATATAATTAAAATAATTATGTAATTATTTCTATTTAAATTAAGAATAAATATTAACTAATTAATCTATATTTACTAAATATTTTATTTTATCACAGTTAATATTTACTAAACAAAAAAATAATCAAGGTGGTTAATCACCCAAAATACCTAAATTAAAATAAAATTGCCTAAAGTTATTTGTTTGGCCATGTTTCGTCTGACTGGATATCACCACATTTGGATGTGAATTGGGTTTGTTCAAAATGACAGATAATGTTGTCCAACCGAGGTTTATGTACGTTCAGACGTTTTTGTCCAAACGGGACCCTATCCGTTCAGATGCCCAAAATATTGTTTGGCTACGTTTCGTCCTATTGGAGTTTTTGTCCATTCAGATGAAACCTTGCCAAACAGAAATAGTTAAGCTGACTCAGCCATTTTCTAGTTTTCAAAAGAAGCCCATATTAGGCCGTCCAAATCAACCCCAGATGCACTCGGAAGCATTTACAAGGCAATACTATTGAAATAAATGCGAAAAAAAAAACAAAATGGGTCGGATTTGAAATCCAACCCCTACACATTGGGTATTCATAATTCATTGTATATATCAAGTACTTGTATAAGATACTTACTATATTAGTTAGTGTATTAGTAGTGTACTAACTACTATATAATTTGATATGTATTTACTATTCTATTCTTATATAGATTATTTAGTATAGTAGTATCGATTCGAGGCTCCTATCCCTGGGACTTATTTTGGAAATTGCATAGCAGGTCAAATAGCCACATTAGAGGAAAATGAGCTCTCGGGAGAAGAGGGAATGGTGGTTGCGGTAATGGCTATCAGTGAAGCAATAAGTTTAGGTGATGGTGTTCTAAGTGGGACCAAAAAATGGGTTGGAAAAATGATCACTACAAAGAATGTTAGGGTAATTGGCATAGATAAAACATGGGCAATATCCATAGATATCCATAGATAAAATAGGGACAATATCTCTTTCTAAAACAAGAGATAGTGCTGGAGAAGTCAAAGAAGGTTTGGTTTTGAAGAAACCTGAAATGGAAGTGTTCGCTTACTTTTTGCTAAAGGTCTTAAATCCCTATAAAGCCACATGATTATACCTAATTCATGGAACTACGGCCATTAGCATCTCATCTATATACCTATTTCTAAACTCCTAACATCTGATTATTTTACTCTGTACATTTTTTTATGGATATCTCATGATAAATTTAGTTGGATTTGGAAGATTGATAAAAAAAATATTCTCTCGAGGTCCCCTTTAAGCTAAATTGTCGTAGAGAGGGGTTCGGAGCTCCTCCCCCCTCCCCCCCCCCCCCGCGCGCTTTCTCCCATCCCCTCACCCATTTAGGTGGGTTTCTATTTTTCTTTGCTTGTCTTAGTTTTTTATTTTTCTTCCCTCGCCCCTTATCTTTTCCCCTTTTGTTTTCTCTTTGTTATTTTCCTTAGTTATTCTTCTGGTTTCATTTTTTCAAGGTCACTGGCAACGATTTTGGCTTTTGGTGGTTCAAAACAAACGTTGACCTGAAGCCTCTAGTGGCCAGGATAATACACGCCCCTCCGTAGTCCTTCCTGGGTGTCGATATATCAGTCGGGGGAGGAAATGTGCCACACGGAGCAGCGCGTGACCACACGCATGCTCCAAAACTGTAACTTACTCTCCATGCACCTCCTTAGAGATGGTTTTTTGCTGCCACGCACGAACCCGCGTGGACCAAGGCAACCGGTTGCTTTGAACCCGACCACCCACCTTCCTCTAGGTGTCGCACGTCTACCCCACGTACCCCTCACAACCGCAGTTCCTCTGGTTGTCTGGTTTAAGTTTCCTCCAAGGTTGAAAATCGGATCCAAGTCCATGTTATTCGGATTTCCCATTTGTTTTATTTCTGTTTTGTATTTCCCTTGTTAAATAAAAAAACAAAAAACAAATGGTATCTAGGACTTTTGGTCCATAAAGTGTGCCATAATTCTTCTTAGAACGGGTGCGGAGTTGTTTACTTGTTTGTTGGTTGTCACTTTGTCTTTGATAGAGTTGAGCTGCCCCTCAAACGATATTCTCGAGACGTTTGCGGCCAAGGCTAGACTATGTCAATCACTTTTAGTGTACTAAAGAGTTACAGATAATCGTTTAGTTGGCTTGTTATAATGTTTCAAATCTAGTTAAAATGCTTGTTATTAATGAATGCAGTTTGCTTCTTTTTTAATCATTTTTTATAATTGATTCGAAAGATATATTTTTTTATAAATTAATTTCAACTCATTTTATAAAAATCTCAAAGGCAATATGATAAATGGAGACTCTCAACTCCTATTTTCATCCAATTAATATAATCAAGAAATTTTCTTCTGTCTTACTTCTGACACGATCGAGCCTTGTTTGACTTAAGTAAATTTTAATTTCAATCTGTTTTGGACGTGTTGCACTGCAATCAACGGTTGCAACAAAGAAAGAGTGTGCCTAGTGCACCTCTAATGTTCAGATTAGATAAATATTTGTATTGTCTTGCAATGAGGACTCTGAATATATTCTCTTGGGTTGCTAATTTGGTCATATATATAGAGGTGGAATGTTGTCAATAATCATGGTTCAACCTGTTAACGTCTTGTTTTGTACACCTTTGGGTCAAGTTCAAGAAACTTGAGTCTTCTTGATTTGGGCCTGCACAAATGGAGAAGAAGATTGGTAGAGGTTAGCCTTGGTGAGGCCAATGAGTCTTTGATGCCTAAGTTAATATCTTTATTTGGAAGTATGTCAATAATTGAAAGAGTTTAGAGAGAGTTCCTTCATACTTGGGGGTTGTTATTTATACTAAGAGCCTGGGGTGATAGATCATACACAACTCCATGGGGCCCATGTCCTTTCATCAATTCTTTTTGTCAGGATCTTTTAATGCAATGTCGCCTCTATGAAGACATCATCAATGCGATGTGTAGTTTGGATAGTGGTGCCATTAATGTGGCATGACTCCCTTATTTGCTTTACTTTGCAGGCGTCCTTAGTAGTCTATCGATGTCCCCCTGTTCGCCCAACGTCACAAGTCCCTGTGAGTGAGATGTCGTATAGGGAGTCAAGTTGGCATGTCCCCCCACCTGCTATTGTTTGTTCACCTCTTGTGCAAACTATGTCATGAGTAAGTTTCACCCCCTAGGCTAAGTATTTTCATTAGGGCCCACTAATCTATTTAGTGATACCCCCTAGATTTGATTGAGCTTGGCTGAGGAGTCTCACAGCCCATTAACCTTTCATGGGTACTCTGGGGCTTTTGGGGGAGGGGAAAATCCCCTTACACAACCATTTCTAAAATATTGGGGCCTTGATTGTCAAACTCCCAACATATGCTTTCAGAAGGAAATGATAAACATCTCGAATATCTTGATGTTTCTTTTAAGGTAAATATCTTTGATTGGTGACAATCACCTATTAATCCCATTAGGAGGTACAATCTCATGGTAGTGAGTTTATAATGCACTTGTAGTTTTCGAACTCGTTTGACCCATCATATGGACCTCTTATTCGATACAATTAGACTCCTCTAGTGGAGATGAAAGAGGCTTTCCATTTACCGCACAAACTCCTGCCATGCTGGTGTGGTGGAAATCTAAGTATTACTAATGGTTCTTGCACGTTTCGTCATTGATGGTTGTTTATGCTTTCATGCATCTACACCTATTCACGTCACTAGATCGTGGGATCTGTACGTAGTAATTATGCTGTCAGACCGCATAGGTTCCCTAGGGCATTTCAACTATGATGTTTCTTCTTATAAGTAGCGTTCTCCTTCTTTATGTTGCCTCTTTTACTCAAGCTTGCTTCTCTTCTTCATTGTCCAGACTTTATGTTGAAACCCAACTTCTTTCCTCTGGGATCCCTTATTTTCTCAATGGCTTATTGGAACACTTCTAGACTTTCTTCTAGTGGATCTCCTCCTCCCCCTTTTATAGGGTGTTCGTTGGCACCATAGTCCTTATCCATTCATGGCGTGCCCTATTACGAAGGTTATGACTGGTCATCTATTCTTAATACAACCAATCATAGGAAGTTAAGGGATTCATATGGGATTCCTGACTTGGTGATTCTTGAGCTACCTCCCCAAAGGGCGATCAATGCCAAGGGCTCTGTTGAGTAGGTGGCCCTCACAGCCTATTCCTTTTCCCATGGGTTATGACTTCCTTTCTATCGACCGATGCGTAAAGTTATTGACTATTTGAAGTATTATTAAGTACCTTGTTGGGGGCAGCAACATTAAAGTTGGATAGAAACCTTGATCATCTAATAATTCATATCCAATAAATAAATAGAATTATTTCAAACCAAAATTTGAAATGAATATCCCCCAACTCCAAGTATTTTAGCTCTTAAATTTGGCCTGTAACATTAAGGGCAGGATGTATATAAGGATATGTACTTCCCTAGCTAACATTTTACACAAACAAAGATCAACTTATGCCTCCATACATACATCTCAAGGGCTTTAAAATGGGCAAAATTTTCTGGATTCGGCATATTATACATAGACACAAAGACTTTAAAGAGAAGAACATATAAAGCAAATGGAAAACCCTAAGAACTGTTATTTTATGTTACTTTGACAAGCAAGAGAGTTAGTTTTTGGGCCAATTGCACCAGCCTAGCTATATATCTGATAGATATGTTCTATACATAACATCTTACATCTTTGTTATATGAAACCAAAACCTTTATTTTAATAATTAGTTTACAAAATAGTGTGATATACCTATAGCTAGTTTTTTGATGAAGCAAAACAAAAGGTACTTTAGATAAATTTACAGGAAAAAGACTACAAGATTATATGAGAACTTCAAAATAAACGCAATTCATTAAATATCTTTAATCCCCACTTTTTAAGGGAAATCAAGAAGAGGAAGAATGAGAAAATGATTAAAACAATTAAAGACCTTTATTAATTGCTTCCACAAGTGGTTAAGAAAGAAGCTTCATGCAACTATTAGATCATAGGTTCTTCGGCATTATTGAACACAAAGTTTTAAGTTTCAAATAATTATATATACTACCCACTTATAGATTTTGATGATAATAAATTAATTCAAATCTCAAGTTCAAGTTGTCTGCACAATGAAGCCTAGCACATCAATGAATCAAGCATGAGTAAAAAAGGGAACAAGTCTACAAAAGCTCCTTGAGTAATTATGTACATCTTGATTACGTCCAAATAATAACGCGATAGTTGTAGTGCAGCTTTGGGTATCGATTCTACAGGAAAATAAATTAAGAGAATAGTAGAAATAACAAATAAACTAGAAAAAAATATTAAATGATTAACGAAAAAATAAAAAATGATTTTAAATGCAAATTAAAATTAAACAAAGTGATTAACGGAAAAATTTTACTCAAATTGACGAGCAGTAAAGTATCGAAAATCCTTTGCACATATCCAATATTTTAATTATTTTTAATTCATTGATAACTCAATTGAGAATTTAATTCCAAAAATCTCAATCGGAAGATATAAAACTATAAACCAAAATTAGATCAAATGTAACCCTTTGAAAAATCATTCATCACTCTTAAATCACACAAATTGTTATTTACATTGAGAAAATCTAATGACGACAATATACTCGGGGAGCAATATTGCGGTAGAGAATTAAATTAATATAGATAATCAATTGATCCAAACATAATAAAAAATTTAAACCATTCAATAAAAAAAGCATAACTGAATTTATAAATAGAGTAAATTCTATTTATTCGAAAAAGAAAACATCAACAATATATTGAAAGTGATAAAAAAAAAGAGTTTTAATAAATTAAAAACCAAATATACGAATTAAAAATAAATTAAAAATACAATCTAGTATGCAAATTTATCCTTAATCATACTTAAGAATTTAGTTATTTATAAATACGATGAATAATATAAATTCGTCAAAAAAATCAATGAAGCAGTCGGCCATCCTTCCTAAATTTTCATTCACGTCCGTGCACGTCCTCCTTTAAAAAATGGCACTGGCTTGAAAACATGCATGTATACATATATATATGTTTTTCTAACCCGAAACTCCAGTCTTCCTCAAAGTCAAAATGCCTTGTTTTATTCCTAGCAACTTTGGGTGGTTTGTATTCAAAACTGGATTTTACTATTCATAACTCATTTTGTACTTTCAACTCATCTCAACCACTCATTTTATTACTATTCATAACTCATCTCATCTCATTTCATCTCTGAATCCAAACCATCCACTTTGTGGTGTAGGCCATGTGAAATCCGGATTTACGTTGCAGGCCCATGTGAGGTGCATTGCAGTGCGATTATTCCCAAGTGATGTTGCCATGTGGCCTTAAAGTGATAGCAAGTGGGCCCAACAAGAATTGTGCACTGCTACTTTCATTTGTTGAAGCCCGGTCCACATTTATGCTTCTTAATTGAAGTGAAAATATGTTAATGTGTACAATGTGTGGCTTCCTCCAAATTGTGATGACAAGCCCAATATTAAAAAAGTAAAAGATAAAAATAAAATAGAATGAATTAAAATAAAATAAAATAAAAATAATAAAAGAAAATAAAAAGAATAAAAGAAGATAGATAATGTTTAAAGACATCTCAATATAAATAAAAATTAAACTCAATAAAAGAAATCGTTTCTCATCGATTATTTTTATTCACACTCTAACATTTTAATCCAATATTAGAGTATTTAAAGTTTACTTTCACACACTCATCATATCTTTTGATAAAATCCAAAATTGGATTAAGGTTCAAAATTAACTTTTTTTCATAAAGCATAAATTTCATCTTTCACCTATACATGATATTATTAAAAATTTAGTTTTGAAAATTATAATTTTCACATGTGCATGACATCATAACAAGTTTTAGTTTTGAAAATTGTATTTTTCATATATACATGATATTATTAAAAAATTCATTTTTGAAAATTTAAAAGATGATTGATTTTCATATTTGACATATGCATGTTTTGTTTGAAAGTCTTGAAAAATGATTGATGCACGTTTGACAAATAGATTATTTGGTTTGAAAATCTTTAAAAGTGATTGAGCTCTTTTGACATATGTGAAAAAAAGATGATTTGATTTGAAAAATAAATCATACTAATTTTGTCATATGCGAAAAGTAAATGATTAGGTTTGAATATCTTGAAAATAAATGAGGTTGTCTTTGACAATTGCAAAAATGAGATGCTTTTATTTGAAAATTTTGAAAAGTAATGAGTGCTCCTTTTTGACATGTGAATATTTTTTAATTTGAAAGTGAAATCTCATATGCATATAAATAGCTCAAGTGAGATCTTCAAAATCACAAAAACTTACACATCAATTACTAATTTTTACAACATTTATTCAAAACCTTCAATCTCTCTTCTCTATGTATTGAGAGAGATATAGTTTGTACTGTATTGTTCTTATTTCAATTCAAGAGTGTATTCTGATTGAAGAAATAGTGGTTTAACACCCCACAATACCTAAAGGGGGGGGGTGAATAAGTGTAACTCAAAACTATGGATAACAAGAAAATAGACCAACAAAAGCAAGCAATCAAGGATGCATAACACAAAAAATCAACACAATGATTTGGTCACGGAGTGGAAACTCATTCAAAAAAACTCTTCAAATTCTAAAATCACTCCGGATGTAAGTCCCGACCTTCAATTTACTATAAAACTTTGAGTTTGTTACAACCAATTTTGAAACACTCACAAAATCTTTGTAGCAGCTAAATTTGGCTTGCAACACCACGAGTGACTCACTTGATCTCTACACGCATGTACTGCTAGAAGTTTGACCTTTCTATAGCTTCTCACAGAACATCTTAATCTCTTCATCAATCTCGAATGGACTAACCAAAAGTTTAATCTTGAGTGTGGTGTGGTGGAGATATGTAATCCAAGAGCAATATAACTTGAAAACTTTTTCAGCTTGATAAACACATCCACTCCAATGGACTAACCAAAAGTTTAATCTTGAGTGTGGCGTGGTGGAGATATGTAATCCAAGAGCAATATAACTTTGAAGTTGGGGAGAAGTTTTCTCACAAGGGTTTTTGGAAGGGAGCTCTAGTTTTTGCTCTTTTTTTCTCCACATAGTGCAGAAACAATAAGTTGATTTTATACCCTTTCACCAAAACGGCACTCAAATCCTAGAAAAGTTAATCTGACTCAATATTCGCTCGAGTAAGGGTTAAGCGAAGCTCTCTGCCTACACCTCACTCAAGCATTAAGTCGAGCGACTATTAAGCGAAGTTCTCTGCCTGCATCTCACTTGAGCGCCAAGTCGAGTGATTGTTGAGCAAAACTTTCTACCTGCATGTCACGCGAGCGACTGTTGAGCGTGAGTCTCTGCCTGAATCTAGCTCGAGCAGCGGTTGTCGAGCGTAATTTCTATATGAGCCATTTTGGTCCCACTTCACCACTAGTTACAACCCAATTTCACAAAAGTTTTCACAAGAATATGCCAACCACTAATTTTTACAACCCCTTTGAAATTTTTGTGACAAAAACTCTAACTTATACATTAGACTTAATCCTACCACACCAACACAGGACTTCGACAAGGGAAAGCTTAATCCTAGGCTTACTCTTGAGCAAATGAAACATTTCTGCACACTTGGCAAACCGTTAAGCGTACCAAAAACAATATGTATGAAAAAACAGATATTCAATGCTTGTCATACATCAAGAGAAAAGATTGAAGAATAGGCATGACAATTTTGTACCATGTTTCAACAATAAAATTCAACAAGGGTAAATTAACAATGAGTTTATCTAAAACCAAAACAATAGAGGCAAACTAACCATAAATTTACACAAGGCTAAAACAAATGCTACCAAAAGCTACTCCACCTACAAGTTAGAGACTCCCCCTACTGCCTAAGCTACTCCCTCTTTTTGTCACAAAAGGTCAAGGGGCTCAATCATCATCCTCATTGCCATCATCATCCTCATCATCAGCATTGTCATCATTTGCAACATTCTCAATCTCCTTAGCCAACTGGCGTTGAATGCGCTTAACATGAGTTTGAAGGGCACGAACCCGAGTATTAGTGCCAGGGCCCATCTATTGAAGAATAGCAACACGAGTATCAAGGCTCCAAAACGGGCACCAATGCGGGTGTCCATGTTGGTCACAGACTACTGAATGCTAATCAGAAACTCAAGTAGCATCTACAAGGTTGGCTTGGTAGAAAGTTGTGCCAGAGTAGAGTTGAAAGGAGCCGAGCTAGACGCAGGGGCAGAAGGTGTAGGCGGGACAGGCTGTGCAGGAGGTACAGAAGGAACCGGATCATTAACAAGGAGATGAGCCTGACTCAACTGCATGATCTTCCAACCAATGGGCATCTTAAGACAAAGTCTAGGCTCCTGGGGTGGAATGGGGACCGACTGAGACATGGCAATACGAGTTATAAGACATTGAAAGGGGAGTCTAGCTTGAAATTTGGTCGACCGATAGGCCTCAATCATTATCCAACAAAGATGACTACCCAAGTAAACAGATACATCATTGAGCAAGGCAATAGAGAAGTAGGGCACGATCAACACCAATATCACTATGGTGACCCGTAGGATAGATGTTGGTTAGAAAAACTCGACTCATAATAAGCTATGCACGAGAGAAACTTTTGGTCCGCAAAGAGGGAAGACCATCCTAGTCCTAGAGACTCTTAGTTAGAAAGCAAGCTATGTTAGACCTGCTAGGGGTCAAGGTCTGAAGATATGGATAAAGCATACGAGGAGCCCCAAGCAAATCTGCTAACAAGTTCAGAGTCACCCGGAAGATGATGTTTCGGAGACCCACTTTAAATGAGTCATCTTCCGAAATTTCATGGATGTTAGAGTATAACTCCTTAACTAATGCTTTCGAGAGAGGATAACTAGCGGTTAAGACAAGCCACTGGCGAGACTCAAGAATCTAAAGCACAATAGCATATTTTTCACAGAACTCACCAAGTAGAACCTCAAGCTCCACAAGTGGGGCTTGACGAGAAGAACTTTGGGAATAGACCTCATTAGCTTGTGGACTATGGAAAAAGGTTTAAGAGGCTAGTGGATTCGTGCGAGGACGTACATTACTGTTGTCACTACACCTTATTCTTTTTTTTATTTTTTTTATTAATTTTTTTAATTCTTATTCTTTAAAAATATTTTTAAAAATATAAAAAAATATCAATATACAAATAATCACTTTTTTAATCATTATATAAATTTAAAATTTTAAAAAAATTAAAATACATAAAATATCAAAATGAGATATCAAAATATCATTTCCCTTGTTTAATTGGTGGTGAGGATGGCATGCGGTCGATGGTAAACCCACTTTGATATTCAAATAAGTTGTTCGATATTGTAATAAAGGACAAAATCTTTGCAAAGATCCTCACAATAATATTGATCAGTGCGGAAAAATAAATGAAATGCTTACAAAAATTATTTTGGCCCCGTATGGATTTGAAGATTGCTTAAACTCATTATTACACTTTTTAAATTTTCATACAAAATATAAATCCCAAAACAGCTTTTTTAAATCCCAATATCCTTTTTTCAAATCCAATTCAACTTTTTCAAATTTCAAAACAATAATAATTATATTTTATTAAACTTTCAAAACTCATCTCAACTGCGAAGATCCTCACCATGATATCGATCAGTGTGGAAAAACAAATGAAATACCTTCGAATATTATTTTAATATTAATTAATTTTTCACGTTGAGGATGCACTAGCTTTGTTTGGAATGAGATATAATTTTATACTATTTTCATTAATTTTCTTCGTTACACAAGGCACATGATCGTTGGGGATCTTATTGTGTAAGTAGACAAGTTCTGTTTTTTATAAATTAAGCACACGATTACTTAATTTAATATAATTATGTAAGCCATATAGAAATTAAAAAATATTTTTTTAGGCTAAAATGATATTGATGTTTCGAGATTGTAAATCAAAATTTCTAAGGTCAAACAAGGCATGCGGGCAATACTTATCGAGCAAGAAAGTTCTAGGATCAGAGAATTGAGACCTATTTTCTGACATATAAGTTTTCGGTATCTACATTTATCTCGCTCCTTTTAAGATTTTTATAAATTGAGAGGGAATTAGTTTTATGAAAAATATATCTTCCTCATGACATATAAGATTTGGGAGTTTATTCCAAGCGTACGACGTGACTACACAAAAAAAAAAAAAACAGGTGTTTTGGGACGATTTCTTCTGCTATTTTGCTGTTATTTTCTCTATAGAATATTAGTTTGTTTATGGCGGCATAGGATATCCAAATATTATAAAGTTACAAAATACGACTTATAATTTGGGAAGAAAAAACGGTGGATTGGAGCAAATCTTAACCAGAATAGATTAAAGAAGGTAACAGGAACTTTTTTTGACGCACACCAACTTTGTCGACATTAAACTCTTTCTGATGAAATTTTGAGAACGTACAATTAATACAAATAATGTCGATAAGTTGGTGTGCTTCCAAATCTGGGGACTACTATAGCAGTACTACTTGTGAGGAGCTTTGGTTTGCTATTGGACTTCTGCATCTCTCTCCATCAATGGCAACAAAAAATTCAGTCAAAATACTTGAGGTTTGCAGGTTCTCTCCAGTCTCCACAGAACAACCTCTGTCTCGGCAACCCATGCAACCTCCCTTCCTCTTACCTTCTTTGATCTATTCTGGTTAAGATTGCTCTAATCCATTGTCTTTTTTTCTCAAATTATAAGTCATATTTTTTAACTTTATAATATATTGTGGATATCCTATGCCATAAAACAAATTACTAATGTTCGACCATAGAGAAAATAATAACAAAATAGCAAAAGAAATCATCCCAAAAGACCTGGTTGATTGTCTCACACTTGGAATATATTCCCAAATCGTATATGTCATGAGGAAGATATATTTTTCATTAAACTAATTCCCTTTCATTTTATAAAAAGATCAAGGGAAACGGGAATAATCTTAATTAACCAGAATAGATATTGATCAACTCCTATTAATTTCCATCTAATTAATATAAGAAAACTTCTATAGACACAAGAAAAATACTTTAGCCATAAAATAATTACACAAAAATAAATTTATAAATTAATATTGCTTGCTATGGTACGTCAGATCCATAACTTAAACATATTCTCAAGTTGAGTTTTCAATGAAGCAAGCGTGGCCTTAAGATTCTCCGGTCCAATTCTCCAATCAAGTTATAATCACGTGTTTAGGTACTAGCTAGTTTATAAATAACAGGACTTGTCACTTAAATGATAAGATTCACGCCGATCACGCGTGGTTTAGGTAACGAAGAAAATTAATTAAGGAAAAGAATATAAAATTATCTCATTTCAAACAAAACTGAGTGCCCCCGACAACTGTCATTCAGGAAAGCATCTCGCAAACTCGATCGCTAGCTATAAATTACGCCGAACTGATTCGAGAAGTCTCGGGAGTGCTAGCACTTGTGAGGAGCTTTGGTTTGCCATTCGACTTCTGCATCTCTCTCCTTTAATGGCAGCCAAAAATTCAGTTAAAATACTTGAGGTTTGCAGGGTGTCTCCCCCACAGAACACCCCTGTCTCGGCCATTCCAACCACTCTTCCTCTCACCTTCTTTGATATACTCTATCTAAGATTTGCTCTGATTCAGCGTGTTTTCTTCTACGAAACCTCTCATACTGAGTCTTTCCTGGATACCATTCTTCCAAAACTCAAAGAATCGCTCTCCCTCACCCTCCAACATTATCTTCCACTTGCCGGTACCCTAACATGGCCCAAAGACTCCCACAAACCGATAATCACTTTCACCGAGGGCGATGCAGTTTCACCATCTGTAGCTGAGTCCAACGCCAACTTCTACCATCTCTCTGGCGACAACTTTGTCGAAGCTGTCAAATACCATCCTCTCGTACCCCACTTGCCAACTTCCGCCAAAGCTTGTTCGGTGTTAGCTTTACAAGTCAAAACGTTCCCCAACTGCGGGTTTTCTATTGGAATCACCACGCACCATGCCGTTCTTGACCATACCAAATGCAGAGCAGTATACGGTAGTGTTGTAGACTCATCCAAAATCTAACTACATGCCACAATGTAGTAATATAGTTAATACGTAAACTAATAAAGTTACTCCTATCACTCACGCACCTTTGCACAACTAATATAATCCGCTTCTTAAGACTTTAGTAGATGAGCAGTAAGTGCAATTTCTTTCTTTAAGATTTTAAAATCTAAAACTTCTTTTGCTAGCTGTTGTGAAAATGATTCACTAAAACCTATCAATTTAAAAGGAAAACAATGAAATGCAAAAACAAAAAATATGAAGAAAATAAATAAAATGAACCATTATAACAACATCCACTCTTAAATGCAATAAAGGGAAGGGTTTTTATTAGCACTGCGAGCTAGTCAATGTAGTCATACTCTTTGAAATGCTACATGGATAGATTGGGTGGAATTTCTTATTTGTTTTTTAGAATCATGATTATTTGTGGAGATGGGTGCATTCTGAAAGCTACTTATTTGTTTAGTAGAATTATGTTTTGGAATAAAGTATATCAATGTTTTAGGTCTAATTCGTCTGGCTTTTCCCTAGCTTAAATGCAAACCATTCATTTAGCTTCCCAGTTTTCTAAAATCTGCACTAACATGATAACACTAACATTTACTATAATGTTAACATCAGTATTTACTATAATTTACTATAATTTACTTGTAACACTAACATGATAACATCAGTATAATATTCCTTACTAAAACTCGAATTTGGAGATCATGAAACATTGAAACGTCTTGTTTCTTTTTTCTCACTAATATTTCAACAAACACATTGCACACATTGTCTAAGCACTTACAATACAAAATCTTTGGATATCATTTCAAGTTTTTCCTGAACACAAAAGGACACACAAGCCAAGCAAATCAAAGAATCAAATTAAAATAACACTTTTAATTAGTTGTAATTAAAATCCCTAAAATTAAAAGTTAAAACCCTAAAATTAATTACCAATTGATCTCAAGCCAACAACAATGGGGACAACATCACGACAGTGTGAGTCGTGAGGCAACCGACGGCAGTGTGAGAGTTGAAGGCGAAAGCAGTCGAGGTGAGGAGAACTAAAGAAGTGCCATTGGAGATTCGGAGAAGTAGAACAAAGATGAGAGAAAGAAGAAGAAGAAAGAAGAAAAGAGAGGAAAAGGGCGTAAATCTTCAACTTTGGTCTAAATAGCATCATTTGGACTAAACTTAAAAAAACCCACACAGATGGAAAATGACATCGTTTTGCATTTGGGTTTTTTTTTTATTCTTTTTTTAAAAAGCCAGAGTTTGGAGTCGGAACTTGGAACTCTCATGGGCTCCAGTTCTGACTTCCAACTTTGGTTTTGGAGTCAGAATTGTTCTGGCTCCAACTCCAACTTCTGACTTTTGACTCCGATTGGAGTTAGAATCAGAGCAGAATTTGGATGGAAGTCGAAACTTGAAAATTTTGAACAACCCTAATATCTCTAACCTACCTCTACATAGGAGCTTCATCGTTATGTTTAAGCAAAGGACAACCTCTCCCTTTGTGTTTCAAGACACTAAACTAGAAACAAAAATTTTGAGGACGTTCATACTTAAATGCAATCGAAGACTTATGGTTTCCGCCTTTGATCCACCTACCACGAGCCAAGGGTTTAGAGATCTCAACATCAACTCTCACCCTGAGAAAATTCCCCCACCCCAAACCTTCTTCGTCAACTTCTACTTCCACAGCATTCCCTATGTGACATCCCGGATTTTTCATGAGGAACCTTATTCATGTTTAAAATGAATAATAATATTAATTATTTTAGTGAGGTGCTTAGATGTTATCAAAAAGAGCCTTTTTAAGAAAATCTTAAAGTCTAATTAGTTTGGACCTCTTTTTGGTGCAAGGCCTTTTGTTTTGTTAAGACATAAAAGTATTAGGCCCAAGAGAGTAAGCCCATTTGATCTACTGCCTTGGAAGCTCGAGATATGCCTTGAAAGAATAAGGAGGTGTGGTGGACAATGGTAAAATGGATATTCTGGAATAAGGTACTTTGGACACTTGTCAAGATCTTGTGGAAAGGAAAGGAAGAGTGAAAGAAGGCCTAAGAAAAGCCAAAGAATTCGACCATGAAGTGTTGGATGCCACTTGTGGATTTTGAATCCCATTTGGACACGTGCCAAGCTAAGACACAACTAACCTTTTTTATTTTTCCAAAAGGTGTCTTACATGAGAAAGAGGAAAATGTGGTTCGAGTAGGATTTTGTGTAAGAAGAAGAGTGGTAGGCGTGTAGAGGGAGAGAGGTTAAGTGTGGAAGTGAAAAATGTGCTTTGGAAATTATAAAAGTCTTTTCACTTGTCATGCATATTCTCTTACACACTCCACTCCTACGCCATGTGTCATGCATGCAAGAGAGGGAGATTAGGGTTTAGGAGCAAAAAGACCTAGAAGACCTTTTATGTTTTGTACTTGGACTAAAGTTGAGGGACGAAATGGGAAAGAAGGAAAAAGGGAATTTTTGGATGTGAAGGGGGAGATCTAACTAAAATCTCCTTGGTTTTTTATTTCCCCATGTCATCTCATCATTAGAGAGAGAGAGTGGAAGAAACGGGCATGTGTCAAGCATCCATTGGGTGATTTTTATGAGAAGAGATTCTATATATAGCTAGAGCTGAAATTGGAGGGAGTTCAAGAAACCTTTTTGTCTTCATACCCTTCAGGGTTTCGTCAAGAAGGTTTCTTCACTAGTCACCACTTTCCTTCATTTTCTCACTAGCCAAACACTCTTGAATTGCCTTATTTTGAGTTTTTCTAAGTTGTTTTTCGAGGAAATGATCACTACACGAAGGTAAACACTTTATCTATTATTTTTATTACACCATGCACAATTTTGAGTGAGAAAAATCATCTTAGTATTTTCGGACCTAAAGATTTTCTACACTAGCACTCACTTTCACTCAAAAATTAGGATTCTTACTTCTTTTAAAATGGAACCCTAGATAATCTTAAGATTTTGAATGAGGAAAAATGAGATTTTTAATAAAAAAAATTTAGGTTTCATGGGAGAAAAGAAATCTAGGATTGTAACTCCTTAGAGATTTGTCCCTAGGGTTTTTGAAAGGAATATTTGATCTTCTTGAGCACCAAGCACTCACATTTACTTGAAAATTTTGGATTTAGGACTTTTGCACTCAAACCTTGATTTGTTTCTTGGTTTATTTTTAAATTTTTTTGCTTGTTGTTCTTGGAAGTTTGTAAGTAAACTCTTAACCTATCTTTAATATTAATTGCATATATCATGTGAACTTTGTTTGCTACTTGTTTGCTTGATTATTTGAATGTTATTATTTGAAGTATATGTGAGGGTTTCAGCCTATGTTACTTAAGGATTGATTGATGATTATTTGATGAAGATATGGAAGTGATAAGACTTGGGTGATTCAACCTAGGTGTTTTTTATGTGTTGGATTAGTTATATGATGAAAGTCATAAGGTTTAAAGGCCTATGTAATTTGGCCATGAGGAAAGTCGAGTGACTCAAGACAAGAGAGAACAAATCTAAAGAGAGAGAGTAGAGAGAGAAGCTCTAGAGAACTTGTTAACTCTTATTGCTTAGTGATTTACACAAATGAGACTTCCTCTATTTATAGGGAACTCTTGGTACAAATAATGGCTAGGATTGTGACAAGTGTCACAATCTTAAGGGCAAAAAACATTCTAGACTACTTCTAGAATTATCTAAGAGGTTCTACACCACTCTAGAGTTTTCTACACAACTCGACAACAATCTACAACATTCTAGAATAATCTACAAAGGACTAGGAGACTCTAGAAGGTGGTAGAATTCTCTAGGAAAATCCAAGTGGTGACACTATGTTACTTAATGATTGATTGATGATTATTTGATGAAAATATGGAAGTGATAAGACTTGGGTGATTCAACCTAGGTGTTTTTTATGTGTTGGATTAGTTATATGATGAAAGTCATAAGGTTTAAAGGCCTATGTGATTTGGCCATGAGGAAAGTCAAGTGAACACATAAAAACTAGGACTTTAACTCCTTAGAGTTTTGGCCCTAGGGTTTTTGAAAGGAATATTTTATCTCCTTGAGCACCAAGCACTCACCTTCACTTGGAAATTTTAGATCTAGGATTTCTATACTCAAACTTTGATTTGTTTCTTGGTTTTTTTCATATTTCTTTGCTTGTTGTTCTTGGAATTTTGTAAGTAAACTCTTAACCTATCTTGAATATTATTTGTATATATTATGTGAACTTTGTTTGCTACTTGTTTGCCTGATTATTTGAATGTTATTATCTCAAGCATATGTTAGGGTTTCAATCTATGTTACTCAAGGATTGATTGATGATTATTTGATGAAAATATGGAGGTGTTAAGACTTGGGTGATTCGTCGTAGGTGTTTTTAAAGTGTTAGATTAGTTTTTATGTACTTTTTATGAGTTCACTTGAGAGTATTTAAAGTGGAGTGAACTCCATGAGCTGATGAGTCAATAGGGTTCGAATGGGTCCTATGGAAGGATTCCGAAGTGGAGTCGCACTTAAAGTTAATGGGTGTAAACTGTCGTATATGAATATGTTATGATGTAGTTACCTCGACTGAATGAGTTGTAAGTTAATGCGGTAACTAGTGGAGAGTACATGGTGCATAGGGAAATTGTGAGGTATTCATACATGTTAAAAGAATGACATGACAAGAATAAGGCATTTAAGTTCCATGAATGATATGAAATGATATGGCCAAAAACTCGATTTTAAATGATATGAACACGTGTTACGATGTGAAAAGAATAAAGAATGTATTTTTCATGAAAGTACATGATGCACAAGTTTAAGTTATAAGTCTCATATTCATGTCCATATATTTGTTTGTGTTTATTTATATGTCTATAATATATGTGCTATCTTGTTTACTTGCTGAAATTTTTTGAAATTTTATTGTGATAGTTTTCACTACTATTCCCCTCCCGGAATGGTAGAAGTTGTTACAAGTAAGAATAGAGAAACGCAAGAGGCTGCTTCCCAAGAAAGTTTAGGAGACCTCGAAGAGTCCTGAGCGTCCCCCAAAGTTGTCCACTTTAGATAGGCTGCAAGCAACCAACCAGTTTCTGATTGAGATTATGAAACTTTTTGAAGAGTTAAGGAGGATTTCGAGGCAAGGAAGGGCCTAACAGGATTGGCTCAGCAAGACCTTAGTATCAGACTTGAGGACATATATGTCTTAGTTTATTTTGGAGAACAAAACTGTTTTTTGTTTTGGAAATGGTTTCTGTTGTTTTGGGAGTATTGAACACTTAACTTTTGGTGGTATATTTGCTTATTAAAACTTTTAGGATATTTGCACTATTAAGGTACCAGGTGACATTATCATATTATTATTACCTTAAATTGTAAGAAAGAATTTTTTTTTGTTTTGATTTTTATTAGATACTATTAGTAAGTTAGGTGCATTGCATCTTAACTATTATATACGAATGATATGTAACCTTATGTTACATGTCCCGACGCTTCAAGTCACCGTTAAATTCCAAGTGTAAGTTGGGGGTGTCACACCCTATAGCAAAGGCAATAAGTTCACCATAATGCTTATTCATACCATCCAGTGGCGTATTGTGCAATTGCCATCAGAAGGGTTCCTAGGTGAATATGATACCACTGGTTGGCATACTGCCATCCACCTTCTAAAAGGCTATCAATGCTTGATCAAATGTCAATAATTTGCCTTTGAGAATCTTCTTTAAGTCAAACTCTTTTTGAAATCCCATGAGCAACATGCTCTCTCTTGCATATGTGAAGTGAATCCAACCTTCCAACCTCCAAACTTGGGGCATTATAGATCTAAAAGCTTCTTTGCTAAAGTTTTTATCAATGATTACATTTTTTACCTTTAGTAGCAGCATCTTCCAACGCCTTGTTAGATAGTATTGCAACATTCTCTTCATCTTCTACCAATGTCAACGCCTCCCCCAACGTAGAAAGGTCTACTTTATCCACGCATGTAACTCTACAAATTTACGTTTGGGAGATAAAAGAAGATAAGATGAGATGATTTTAAGTTGTTGAAGAGGAGATAGATGTGGGTCCCGCAAATGGTTGCATAGTATTTGTAATGATTTTGTTCTATTTATAAATAAATAATAATAATTTTTAATATAAATCTCCAATTTTTAATATATTTTATAATAATATTATAAAATGACAATGCATATATAAAATCAAATTATATAAAAAACTGGTATTTTTCTTTCTTTTCGACATTGTAAGTTGCTATTATGCATAAAAGTGGTAGTTAAGAATATTTATTACAAGAAAATTGTATATATGTGATCAACTATTTTCTACCAAAATAATTATTTTCTATTAATTTGTACAGTAAATAGTCACGTTGGCAGAGAATAGTTAACCACAAATATCTAATTTTCTTATAGTAATATTAAATAATTTCCCTTTTCTCTGTATTCTAGTGGTAACTTTATTATTATACGGGGGCAGGTAGATACCAATCGACAATCAATTGGAGCATTAAGGCAAAAGTTATCACTTTTGTGGTTATTGAAAACACGTGAGAAACATTTCACATTATAGAAAAACTATTTATTTACAATTAATTAAGTCCAACGAAATAAACATTTATAATCCAAATAAATCGTAAATAATTTTTTTATTATAAATAATTAATCACAAAAATTTATTTTTCTTATAATATCAAAAGATATCACTTTTGTGGTTATTGAAAACATGTGAAATACATTTCTGAAAAGTAATTACTATTTGGATTGAAAAGTAATTATTATTTTATTTAGCAATTAAGGAAATATATTTTTAAAGGTGTTATAATTTTTTATAAAATTAACAATATAGAAAACAATGAAAATCTTTTCACCCTTGTCAGACTCATCTCGTTCTATACCTGCTCAAAAATGAAAATAGAGAATAGAGTAGAGAAAAAGAAATCATGTTGTAACTATTATGCGTCTTAATATGCGCATCTATCTATTGTATTTAGTTACAGAGTCAGATTTTAAAGTGCGAATTTAAATTTTAAATATGACGACAGCAGTAATAATATGTACGTAGTAAAATAAAAAATAAAAAAAAGGTCGGTACAGGTAGATGGAATTCAATTGTACGTTTTCAAAACCTTATTGAAAAGACTTTAATAATGTCGAACTAACTCGACAAGCTGCTGTACGTCGAAATCTGAGGAGCATAGGTTTGCCATTGGACTTCTGCATCTCTCTCCGTTAATGGCAACCAAAAATTCGGTTACAATACTTGAGGTTTGCAAGGTGGCTGTTGATTATGGCTTGGAATACAAGCCCAGTCCTGTCTCGCTCGACCCTCGCTCGAGCGAGACTTCGAGACTTCCAGAATTGCTCCAACCCGAGACTTCGCTCGACCCTCGCTCGACCTCCCGCTCGAGCGAGGTTCAGGCAGTGACTTCGCTCGACACTCGCTCGACCTCCCGCTCGAGCGAGATTCCACGTGGCGCCAGGTGTCAGAATTCTAGTCGAGCGAATCTGACCTAGAAGTCCTCGCTCGAGCGAGTTTAAATCTCGCTCGAGCGAGATTGCAGGATATTAATATCGCGAAGGCATTTTCGCGTTTTAGACGGACGAAGAAGCAGCAGACGACGAAGGCTCAGTTTTTGGCGCCAGTGAACAGTAACGGCCTCTAGATCATTTTCTTCTCCATTTCTCCACCATTCCGAGTGAAACTTGTGAGGATTGAGTGTATACACGTGAGGTGAGTGTTCTCTGTTGTAAGTATCTTTCGATACTCTCTCTGTAACCTCCATTTGATCTAGTGAAGCTTTGAAACCAACCCCACAGTGGACGTAAGCTCATTTTGAGCTGAACCACTTAAATCTGTGTGTTCTTTCTGTCTTTACTGTTTTATTTCTCACTGTTGCATCCGCTGCGATTTATTTCATATCTGTGTTGTTTGTTTCGTTGACCATTTCCCAACAAACTGGTATCAGAGCATTTTCAGGCTCTGTGAATATTTGAAGGGATGGCTACAGCAAGATTTGAAGTTGAGAAATTTGACGGTCAGAACAGTTTTAGCTTGTGGCGCCTGAAGATGAGGGCTTTGTTGCGCCAGCAGGGGTTATTCAGAGTTCTAGAGGAACGGACGGCAGATTCTCCTGTACCGTCTAAGGACGATGAAGAAAAGGTACATAGTACTATTCTGTTATCATTGTCTGATGGAGTGTTGAGAGAGGTGGCGGAGGAGGAGACCGCTGAGGGTCTCTGGAACAAGCTTGAAAGCTTGTACATTAAGAAGTCTCTCACAAACCGGTTGTATTTGAAACAACGGTTGTATACACTCAAAATGACTGAGGGTTCGTCAGTCACTGAACACCTTGATGAGTTCAATAAGATTGTAATGGATCTTAGAAATGTTGACATTAAGCTTGATGATGAAGATCAAGCTCTTATTGTGCTGTGTTCATTACCTGCCTCGTTTGAGAATTTTGTAAATTCTATGCTGTATGGTAGAGATACTATCTCCTTAGCAGATGTGAAGTCAGCTTTGAACTCGAAGGAGTTGAGGAGTAAGTATGATAAGGGTGGTGAAGCACAGGCCAGTGGTTTGTTTGTCAAAGATACCTCCGAGAGAGGAAGATCCAGTCAGAAGGGTTCAGAGAAGGGCAGAAGCAAGTCCCGGGGGAAGTCAAAGTCCAAGTCCAACAAGAAGAATGTAAAATGCTATTACTGTCAGAAGTTTGGACACTATAAGAGTGAGTGTACGAAGCTGAAGAAGAAGGAGGAATCTACGAGTTCCTCTAATGCCGTCAGTGCTGCTGATGAATCTGACGGCTCTGATGTAGTTCTTGCAATCAGTGACTCAAACAGTCGGTTCAGTGATAAGTGGGTGATGGACTCAGCTTGCACGTTCCACATGTGTCCCAGAAAGGACTGGTTCATGTCTTATGAATCAGTCAACAGTGGTTCTGTTTTGTTGGGGAACGACACTGCTTGCAAGGTTGCTGGTATGGGTTCTGTGAAGATCAAGATGTTCGATGGGATGGTTAGGACATTGACCAACGTCCGGCACATTCCAGACTTGAAAAAGAATCTTATCTCCATGGGGGCCCTTGATTCTTTGGGCTTAAAGTACACAGGACAAGGTGGAGCTTTAAGAGTCAGCAAAGGCTCCATGATCATCATGAAGGGAGACCTGAAAGACGGTCTCTATTTCCTCCAGGGCAGTACTGTCAGCGGTGAAGCTGCAGTTTCAGTATCTGATCAGTCTGAGTCAGATGTTACTCGTCTATGGCACATGAGATTGGGCCATATGAGTGAGAAGGGGATGTCTATCCTCAGTAAGCAAGGGTTGCTAGGGAATCAGAATTTGGGCAAGCTAGACCTGTGCGAGCACTGTGTATTCGGGAAGCAGAGCAGGGTTCAGTTTGCAACTGGGGTCCACAGAACAAAAGGTACAGTGGACTACATTCATTTCGACCTTTGGGGTCCGTCTACAGTTCCATCAAAAGGTGGAGCTAATTACTTGCTTACATTCATTGATGATTACTCACGGAAAGTGTGGGTTTATTTTTTGAAACAGAAAAGTGAAGTCTTCAAGAACTTCAAGCAGTAGAAAGTTCTGATAGAGAATCAGACCGGCAAGAAGGTGAAACGGCTTCGGACTGACAACGGGATGGAATTTTGTGGCAATGACTTCGATGAGTTCTGTAAGAACGAAGGAATTGCCAGACACCGTACAGTCAGGCACACTCCACAGCAAAATGGAGTGGCTGAACGGATGAACCGGACCCTCCTAGAACGAGCACGCAGTATGCTCTCCAATGCCGGCCTGTCTAAGGACTTTTGGGCGGAAGCAGTCAATACAGCCTGCTTTCTGGTGAACCGCTCTCCAGCCACAGCTATTGAGTTGAAAACACCTAATCAGGTATGGTCTGATGAACCTACTGATTATTTGAACCTGAAGATTTTTGGTTGCCCTGCTTATTTTCATGTAAATGATGGTAAGCTAGAACCTAGGGCAAAGAAGTGTATTTTTATGGGATATGCTTCTGGGGTGAAGGGATATAGGTTGTGGTGTACTGATCCCAAGTCACCCAAGTTTGTGATAAGCAGGGATGTTGTGTTTGATGAGAAATCCATGCTTAGTCCGACAAAACAAATTCCCGTGTCTACAGGGAAGAAGGTGGAGCTGCAGGCTTCACTTGAGACACCACCAGCAACTCAGGATCATGCTATGACTGATGAGCATGGTTCTGAGTCAGAGACTGAGACACCAGCTGAGGAGCAATACAGTATAGCTGCAGGTAGACAGAGGAGGCAGATCAGACCACCTCAGAGATATGCTCATGCAGATATGATCAGTTATGCACTCGCTACAGCGGAAGAAATTGTGGGGCAGGAGCCTTCCAGTTACTCAGAGGCTGTGAAGAGTACTGAGTCTGCACAGTGGTGTACAGCGATGACTGAAGAGATTGAGTCTCTTCACAAGAACCAAACCTGGGATTTGGTTAAGTTACCAGCGAAGACCAGAGTTGTGGGCTGCAAATGGGTTTTCAAGAGAAAAGAGGGAATCCAGTCTGATGCAAGATACAAAGCTCGCCTAGTTGCTAAAGGCTACAGTCAGAGAGAGGGGATCGACTTCACTAAAGTGTTCTCTCCAGTAGTAAAGCACAGTTCAATCCGAGTTTTACTAGCCATTACGGCTTTGTATGATCTGGAGCTTCAGCAGCTAGATGTGAAGACAGCGTTCTTACACGGTGAGCTTGAAGAAACTATCTATATGCGTCAGCCAGAGGGGTTCACAGTTGAAGGCAAAGAAGACCGTGTATGCAGACTGAAGAGGTCTTTGTATGGGTTGAAGCAGTCACCTAGGCAATGGTATAAACGTTTTGATTTGTTTATGAGTGATCATGATTATTTGAGAAGTAATTATGACTGTTGTGTATATCATAAACAATTGCCTGATAAGTTTTTCATTCACTTATTGCTTTATGTTGATGACATGCTTATAACTGCTAAAAGCATGGTAGATGTTGATTTGTTGAAAACTCAACTTAAGGATGAGTTTGAGATGAAAGATTTAGGTGATGCTAAGAAAATACTGGGGATGGATATTTACAGGGATAGAAAAGCTGGGAAGTTATACTTGTCCCAGAGAAAGTATATAGAGAAGGTTCTAGACAGGTTTGGAATGTCTGATTCCAAGCCTGTCAGCACGCTGTTGGCGTCGCATTTTAAACTTTCAGCTTCCCTATCCCCCCAGACAGATGAGGAGGAACAGTCCATGGCAAATGTTCCTTACTCTAATGCTGTAGGTAGCATTATGTATGCTATGGTGTGTACCCGTCCAGATATTTCACAGGCAGTGAGTGTGGTTAGCAGATATATGGCTAAGCCTGGTAGAACTCACTGGCAGGCCGTGAAATGGATTTTGAGGTACTTGAAGGGAACCTCGCATGTGGGCTTGATATTTGATAGAGATGTAGATCTCAGTTCTGTTGTGATTGGTTTTGTTGATTCTGACTATGCTGGGGATTTAGATAAGAGAAGATCATTGACAGGCTACATTTTCACTTTGTGTGGTTCTGCTATTAGTTGGAAAGCAACACTTCAATCAACTGTTGCTTTATCAACTACAGAGGCAGAATACATGGCAGCAGCTGAGGCTGTTAAGGAGGCCATTTGGGTGAAGGGGCTTATCAGTGACCTGGGTCTTCAGCAGACAGAGATGACAGTGTTTTGTGACAGCCAGAGTGCTATACATTTGACCAAAAATCAAATGTATCATGAGAGGACAAAGCACATTGACGTCAGGTATCACTTTATCAGAGGAGTAGTGTCAGATGGTACAGTCAGTATTCAGAAGATAGCTACTTCAGAGAATCCAGCAGATGTTATGACCAAGCCAGTTGCAGTATTCAAGTTCAAACTTTGTTTGGACTTGATAGGGGTTCGAGGTTTCCAGGTTCCTTAGGGAACTCAGATGGGGTTGGTTTTCTTAGTTGCTGCATTTTACATTCTTGGGTTGATCTGGATTTTATGGGGCTGTAGGTATTCAAGCCAAGGTGGAGATTTGTTGATTATGGCTTGGAATACAAGCCCAGTCCTGTCTCGCTCGACCCTCGCTCGAGCGAGACTTCGAGACTTCCAGAATTGCTCCAACCCGAGACTTCGCTCGACCCTCGCTCGACCTCCCGCTCGAGCGAGGTTCAGGCAGTGACTTCGCTCGACACTCGCTCGACCTCCCGCTCGAGCGAGATTCCAAGTGGCGCCAGGTGTCAGAATTCTAGTCGAGCGAATCTGACCTAGAAGTCCTCGCTCGAGCGAGTTTAAATCTCGCTCGAGCGAGATTGCAGGATATTAATATCGCGAAGGCATTTTCGCGTTTTAGACGGACGAAGAAGCAGCAGACGACGAAGGCTCAGTTTTTGGCGCCAGTGAACAGTAACGGCCTCTAGATCATTTTCTTCTCCATTTCTCCACCATTCCGAGTGAAACTTGTGAGGATTGAGTGTATACACGTGAGGTGAGTGTTCTCTGTTGTAAGTATCTTTCGATACTCTCTCTGTAACCTCCATTTGATCTAGTGAAGCTTTGAAACCAACCCCACAGTGGACGTAAGCTCATTTTGAGCTGAACCACTTAAATCTGTGTGTTCTTTCTGTCTTTACTGTTTTATTTCTCACTGTTGCATCCGCTGCGATTTATTTCATATCTGTGTTGTTTGTTTCGTTGACCATTTCCCAACAGTGGCTCCCTCACAGAACACCCCTCATGTCTCTGCCATTTCAACCACTCTTCCTCTTACCTTCTTTGATGGACTCTGGCTAAGATTTGCTCCGGTCCAGCGTGTTTTCTTCTACGAGCTGACCTCTCATATTGACACACCTTTCCTGGATATCATTCTTCCAAAACTTAAAGATTCGCTCTCCCTCACCATCCTACAATATCTTCCACTTGCCGGTAGCCTCACATGGCCCAAAGACTCCAACACACCGATCATCAATTACAACGAGGGCGATGCAGTTTCACTATCTGTAGCCGAGTCCAACGCCAACTTCTACCATCTCTCGGGAGATAACTTTGTCGAGTCGAATACCATCCTCTCGTACCCCACTTGCCAACTTCCACCGAAGCTTGTTCGGTGTTAGCTTTACAAGTCACAGTGTTCCCCAACTGCGGGTTTTCTATTGGAATCACCTCGCACCATGCCGTTCTTGACGGGAAAAGTTCAACCATGTTTATTAAGTCATGGGCTCGCATCTGCAAACTTGGAGCAGGAGATGCTCTGTCCTCGACGCCGGAGCTAACACCGTGCTATGACAGGATGGTTATCAAGGACCCGATTGGGCTGGAAGCAATCTACCTGAACCAGTGGATGAACGAGAATGGTCCAAACAACAAGAGCTTGAAGGTATGGGAACCAAAAACACCACCGGATACGGTTCGAGGCACGTTCAAGTTGACCCGTGCCAACCTGGAAAAGCTTAGGCAATTGATCATGAAAAGCATTCTGGAAGAGAAGAATAAACATGAAAAGCAACCATTGCACTTGTCGACGTATACCCTAACTTGTGCCTACACGTTTGTTTGTCTTGCGAAGGCAGAACAACTAAGGGACACCAAACACCTTTTTGCCTTAAATGTGGACGCCCGGCATCGATTAGAGGATCCTATCCCAGGGACTTATTTTGGAAACTGCGTAGCTGGTCGTATAGCCAATTTAGAGGGAATCGAGCTTTCTGGAGAAGAGGGGGTGGCGGTTGCGGTAAAGGCTATCAGCGAAGCAATCAGAAGTTTAGGCGATGGTGTCCTAAGTGGGGCCGAAAAATGGATTGAAATAATTTTCAGTCTACAGAATGCTAGAGTAATTGGCGTTGCTGGCTCACCTCGATTTGAACTTTACAGTACAGATTTTGGGTGGGGAAAGCCAATGAAGGTGGACGTGATATCCATAGATAAAACAGGGGCTATATCTCTTTCTGATTCTAGAGATGGTGCTGGAGAAGTCGAAGTAGGTTTGGTTTTGAAGAAACCTGTAATGGAAGTGTCTGCTGCAGTTTTTGCCGAAGGTCTTGAAGGTCTGTAAAGCCACGTGATATATATCAAATTGCAACTCCGGCCATTAACATCTATCATGTTCAGATGGAAGCTATGTGTTAATTATTTCTTCTGTGCGTTTTTTTTTTTTTAATGGATGTCCCATGATCTTTTTTTTAGTTTGATTGTGAGCCAAACTTATAACATTTTTGGTCATAAGTTTCTACTATTATATATTAGCTTTCTTCATTTCCGATTATTAATATTTGTGCTGATCCATGATACCAGCGCTTGCTTGGAATATATTCCAAAATCTTATATGTCATGTGGAAGTTACATTTTTCATAAAACTAATCCCCACTTATTTTATAAAAATCCCAAAAGGAATGGGCCGGATAAATGGAGAGTGGAGACATTGAAGTCTTTTTTGCATCCAATTAATATAATCAAAAGATATTTCAAGTCAGAAAATAGGCCTGAATTTTTCAAGTCTATTAATAGTTGGATCCGCGATCGGAAAAGTGGCATGAGTACATGAGTGCGTTTACTTTTCTATGAGTACTTGGGTTTTCAGAGAGGAATAAATGCTATGGGTCCCGATCGACACAGTGTCCCAACAATCATGCATCTCAATTATTATTTTTTTTGGCAGTGCTATTTATTCCGGTGCATTTCATCCCACTCTATTTCGATTTGGATTTTTTTTTTTCAGTTTTTTTTACATCATTTTTTAAGTAAGTATTTTTAAATAATATTATAATTTTTTTATCTTTTTTAAAAATATTTTAAGATGTTTAAAAAAACATGTAAAAAAATATTGTTTTTACATAATTTTTTAACATTTTAAAATATTTTTTAAAAATATAAAAAAAAAATCACAATATCATTTAAAAATACTTACTTAAAAACTATGTAAAAAACATTGACAAAGAAAATCACACATTTATTCATTTGAACAAATAAACAAGTTGAAAATTATATAAAAATTGTTTATCATCATTCATTTGTGTATATATTTTTGTTCTATTATTTTTTTTTATCACTGTCAAAATATAACAGATGTATATATACTATTTATTATGATTTACGGTGCGTTTAAAATATTTATAATGCAAAATTAATTTTATGTAATTAATTTCAAAATATTATAGTGATTTCTTTTATGTTAAAGTTATAATATACATATAACTTTAAAGATAGTGTCATTTTTATATTATCATCAACGGTAAGTAAAA
Organism: Platycarya longipes; assembly: GCA_036559045.1. Lineage (NCBI taxonomy): Eukaryota > Viridiplantae > Streptophyta > Magnoliopsida > Fagales > Juglandaceae > Platycarya > Platycarya longipes. The sequence continues at coordinate 28,948,959 of CM071792.1, read as the reverse complement.
TGAAAGAAAAAATAGCAACAATTAAAATAAAAACCATACATTAATTACATCTAAATATATAATGTTCGATACAAAAGTAAAATAATAATTAGATGTGAGGACCCGTAATTTTACTATCCTTGTAATTTAATATTTTAATATTAGATATGTAGTGTTTGTTAATATAAACAGTGTGTTATGAGGTTGTTGATATTAATATTACTTATTATTTTTATTGATGTTGCCTTATTTTACTTGTATCTTATTTACGTCCATTTTATTTATTTTAATTGTTTTCGATATTCGTACTTATTTATTAGAAATGATTCATATACGTTGATGCACTGAGTGTGGTTATAGCGGCAAGTACATGACTGGAAGCACGGAGTTGTTGTTCGACATTTTCGGTAACTTCAAGAATTTTTAGCGAGCATATTGTAAATATTTTTCCAAATGAATTTTAAAATTTAATTATATTTTTGCATTAACAACTCTGTGTTAGGTTGATGTTAGGATTTATTGGTTGTTGGTTATTTTGTGAGTTGTGGTATGCATTGCATAGTGCATGCATGTTCATGTGTTGGAAATGAAAACTGGATTTTCATGTGTTAATAGTTTTCGGGTGTGTGTGTATCACGATCCCAAACCGAGATCGGGCATTATCTCGGTGGACCTTTTCTGGTCACTCGGGAGTGGAATATATTGAGTGACGTCCCCTAGGTTGTCTCTGGGCGACAACGGTATCGGACAGGATGGTAATACTCTCGTACCGACTCTGTGGCTCCTTTGCTGGCAGGGGCTAGGGGATGCCTGGTCATGGTACGTGCTGGGCGCGGTTAGCTAGACATCGTCTATTCCGAAGTCACATGCGTGGTCGTTACCTACTGTGTGATGATGAGAGCCAGGGTATGCGGATGATCCCTAGGGGAGACCATGGTGCATACGGTTAATAAAATGGATGTTTAAGTTATTTTCTGAGAAGATGAAAAGTTTTGATTATTGGTTTTACATAGACCATTTTTTGGGAAAGTGGTTGAGATTTTAATGGATTTACGTATATCATTTTCTGGAAAAATGATGGATGTTTTTATTGGAGTTTTATCATTGCGATTTTGGAGTGTGTGGTTAATTTATTTATTTTGAGAAAAAATATTTTTGAGCATTGGTATCTTGTTTATTCATTTTGTTAGTGCATAAATGTGTTTTTATCTTTTGGTTTGTTTGGGATTTTACTTACCTGCGGTACTATTTTTGGTATCGTAGATTTTGATGTAGAGGACGAGGAGGCTGAGTCTAAGGAGGCGGCTCTGCCGTTGGAATAGTTTGGTGTAGTTTATTGCCTTGAGAAACAATTTTCCAGCTTTGGAAAATTATGTATTTGTATGTTTCAACTTTAGGATGACTGTATTTAATCTCCTGATGAAAAATTTGTATTATAACTACTTTGTAATATTTAAAAATTCTGATACTTAGTTATCAACTTAATTTATTCGCTGCGACTTTTATTTATGCATGTTATATGTTCACACACTTAGCACTTGACGTTGGGAGTGCATGACCCGTATTGTCATCATCTCGATGCCTCGATTCCCATATTTTTTTAAGGAGGATTTAAGGGTGTCACACTAAAACTATCAGTAGTACTAGTAGCAACATCGATCGAAGTGCCACTCTGATATGAGGCTAAATTCTTCCAAGAGTGCCCATTGCTCTTACTAAATGTGATCTTATTCAGAAGCCCCATCTGTAGCAACTCTTTTTCAATTTCTTGCACTATAACCCCTACTTGGAGTAAGAGGCTCGATATCAGTAGTCCAGATGGTTGGAGGCCTCCCATTCACATAGTGTGACTCTAATATGATGTGATGGAAGAAATACAGGGCTAGATTAATTCAGTCCCCTCGCACTACCCACAATAAAAATATAGCCCGCTCAATCCCGAAATCAGTCTTGTGTTTCTTCGAGTCCATGTTGTACCCGATTATCAGATTTAGCATTCTAAAAAATGTTGTGCAGTCGGCCTGTCGGATCGCCTTCCCACCATCATATGGAGGAGCCGAAAGGTCTCGTAGTAGGTGACGAACCTGTGAGACCATCATCAGGTACGTCCTCTTGCTCCTCATCGCTCTGATCTGAATTATCAACCAGCTCATTGGGGGTAAAGTTCGTCGCTAGCAATGAAGATGCAGCCTCTATGCCCACCTCAACTGGTGCAGTCGCTGCTACCAGTGTAACTCGCTCTGAGGTAGTAGTTAGTGTAGGATATTTGTTGGGCATGCGAGAAATATTCAAAAACTTAGCAATCACGCAGGGAGAGAATGTAATATTTATTCTCAGCACCCTCAATACATAGCATAGCTGATCTGCTGGCTACCTTCCCAAGCCATGGTAGAACTCACCGACTATATCGGATATGCAATTCCCTTTTGTATGCTGACCGATGTCCATTCTTGCTCAGTGAAGATGTCGTGTATACTCCATCCCTCCCAAGCCAAGTCCCAGAAGTCATCTAACATGATTGGACACTCCACAAGGATAGGCCTCTCAACTGAAACAGTGGCAGCAACAGAAGGTGATGTGCTACTCTGGGCGATTTGATCTCTCCCACGCTTTATTCCGCTACTTGGCATTAGTAAATTGTTGATCATATAACCACAATAAAAGAAGTTAGAATATAATTAAAATAATTATGTAATTATTCCTATTTAAATTTTAAATAAATATTAACTAATTAATCTATATTAACTAAATAATTTAGTTTATCATAGTTAATATTTACTAAACAAAATAAGAATCAAGGTGGTTAATCACCCAAAATACCTAAATTAAAATAAAATTGCCTAAAGTTATCTGTTTGGCAATGTTTCATCCGACCAGATAACTCCAAGTTCGGATGCGAATTGGATCTGCTGGTAATATTGTCCAAATGAGGTTTATGTCTTTTTGGACACTTTTGTCCAAATGGGACCCTATCCGTTCAGATGCCCAAAATGTTGTTTGGCTACATTTCGTCCTAATGTAGTTTCTGTTCGTTCGGATGAGATCTTGCCAAACAAAAATGGCTAAACCGACTCAATCATTATATATATAGAATGATTAATATATATAATATTACTAATATGTTATCAACGAAGCAATTAGAAGTTCAGGTGATGGTGTTCTAAGTGGGGTCGAAAAATGGGTTGGAAAAATGATCACTACATAGAATGTTAGAGTAATTGGCATAGATAAAATAGGGGCAATACCCATAGATATCCATAGATAAAATAGGGGTAATATATCTTTCTGAAACAAGAGATAGTGCTGGAGAAGTCAAAGAAGGTTTGGTTTTAAAGAAACTTGAAATGGAAGTGTTCGCTTCACTTTTTGCTAAAGGTCTTGAAGCCCTATAAAGCCACATGATATATACCTCATTCATCGAACTCTGGCCATTAACATCTCATCTATATACCTATTTCTGAACTCCAGATATCTAATAATTTTATTCTGTACATTTTTTTTTATGGATATCTCATGATCAATTTAGTTGGATTTGGAAGATAGATAAAAAATATTCTCTCAAGCACCCATTTCCTTAGGGTCCCCTTTGAGCTGAAGCGTCGCAGGGAAAGAATAGGGGTCTCAACTTCCCCCTCCACCCCGCCCTACCCCCCTGGTTTTCTTCCATCTCCTCAGCAATTCAAGTGGGTTTCTATTTTTCTTTGCTTTTCTTAGTTTCGATTTTTGTTCCCTGCCCCTCATCTCTTCCCCTTATGTTTTTTCTTTCTTATTTTCTTTTGGTTTCATTCTTTTAGGGTCACTGGCGACGTTTTTGGCTCTTGGTGGTTCAAAGGCGAACGTCGACCTGAAGCCTCTAGTGGCCAGGACAACACACACACCCTTCTGTAGTCCTCCCAAGATGCTGATCTACCAGTCGGGGGAGGAATTGCACCACAAGGAGCAGTGCGTTACCCACATGCGTGCTTCGAAACAGTAACTTGCTCTCCATGCACCTCCTTTAAAGATGGCTTTCTGCTGCCACACACGAATCCGCAGGGACCAGGGCCACATGTTGCTTTGAACCTAACCACCTGCCCTCCTCCAGGTGCGATGCGTGTACCTCACGTCCTTCATAACTGCAGTTCCTTTGGTTGTCTGGGTTAAGTTTCCTCCAAAGTTTCAAAACCGAATCCATATCCATGTGATTCAGATTTTCCATGTGTTTTATTTCGGTTTTGTATTTCCCTTGTTAAATAAAAAATAAAAAACACGTGGTCTCTAGGACTTTTGGTCCGTAGAATGTCCCCTAATATTTCTTAGAATGGGTGTAGGGTTGTTTGTTTGTTTGTTGATTATCACTCTGTCTTTGACAGAGTTGAGCTGTCTCTCAAAAAATATTCTTGAGAGATTTGTGGCCAAGGTTAGATTATGTCAATCACTTTCAGAACACTAGAGAGTTACAGATTGTCGTTTAGTTAGCTTGTTATGTATGATTCAACTCCAGTTGTAATGCTCATTATTAATGAATGCAGTTTGCTTCTTTTTCAAAAGAAAATATATTTAGTTGGATTGTATGCCAAACTTGTAAGATCTTTGGTTAATTCTTCTATTCTTAGCTTTCTTCATTTCTGTTAGACTGACAACCAACAAGTTGTTAGAAAGCTTAATAAACAAGTGGAACGCTGTGATAATGTTTCGTATACCTTTGGGTCAAGTTCTAGCAAGTCGAGTTTTCTATATTTTAACCTGCACAAATGGAGAGGAAGATTGGGAAAGGTAGCCTTGGTAAGGCTAGTGAGTCTCCGATGCCTATGTTAGTATCTCTATTTGGAAGTATGTAAATAATTGAAGGAGTTTATAGAGAGTTCCATCATATCTGGGGGTTGCTATTTATACTAAAAGCCTGGGGGGACATATCGTACTTGTTTCTGTGGAGCCCATGTCCTTTCATCAATTCTTTTTGTCAGAATCTCTTAATGTAGTGTGGCCTCTATGAAGACATCATTAATTCGACGTGTAGTTTGGATAGTGGTGCCATTAATGTGGCATGGTTCCCTTATTTGCTTTACTTTGCAGGCGTCATTAGCATTCGGTCGATGTCCCTATGTCAAAAGATCAAGGGCTCTCCTTAATTTCTATTCACCCAATATCAAGTCCCCATGAGTGAGATGTCATAGAGGGAGTCAGGTTGACATGTTCCCCCACCTGTTGTTGTTTGTTTACCTCTTGCGCGGACTGCTTCATGAGTAAGTTTCACCATTGGGCTGAGTATTTTCATTCGGGCCCACTAATCTATTTAGTGATACCCCCTCGATTCGATCAAGCTTGGCTGAGGAGTCTCACAGCTCATTAACCTTTCTTGGGTACTTTGTGGGCTTATGAGGGAGGGGAAAATCCCCTTACACAACCCTTTCTAAAATATCGGGGTCTTGATTGTCAAGCTCCCAGGATATGCTTTTAGAAGGAAATGATAAACATCTCGAATATCTTGATGTTTCCTTAAAGGTAAAATATCTTTGATTGGTGACAATTACCTTATTAATCCAATTAGGTGGTACAATCTCATGATAATGAGTTTATAGTGCACCTGTAGCTTTCTACCTCATTTGGCCCATCATATGGGCCTTTTATTCGGTACAATTAGACTTTTCTAGTGAAGATGAAAAAGCCTTTTCAGTTATCGCACAAACTCCTGCCATGCTGGCATGGTGGAAATCTAAAGATTACTAACAGTTCTTGCTAATTGCATCATTGATGGTTGTTTGTGCTTTCATGAGTCTACACCTACTCACATCACTAGATCGTGGGATTTGTACATGGTAATTATGCTATCAGACCGCACAAGTTCCCTAGGGCATTTCAACCACGTTGTTTCTTCTTATAAGTAGCCTTCTTCTCCTTTATGTTGCCTCTTTCACTCCTGCTTGCTCTTCTATTTCATTGTTCATGCTTTATGTTGAGACCCAACTTCTTTCCTCTTGGCTTATTGGAACAACTTCTTTCCCCCTCTATGTGGTCTTCGTTTCCACCATGACATGCTCTATTACAAAGGCTATGACTAGTCGTCTATTCTTACTACTGCTGATCTTAGGAAGTTAAGGGATTCATATGGAATTCCTGACTTGGTGATTCATGAGGTACCTCCCCAAGGGTGATGCCAAGGGCTTTGTTGTGTAGGTGGCCCTCACAACCTATTTCTTTTCCCATGGGTTACGACTTCCTTTCTATTGACCAATGCTTGAAGTTATCAACTATTTGAAGTATTATTAAGTACCTTGTTGGGGCAACAACATTAAAGGAGGATAGAAACCTTGATAATCTAATAATTCGTATCCAATAAATAAATAGAATTATTTCAAACCAAAATTTGAAATGAAAAGCCCCCAACTCCAAGTGTTTTAGCTCTTAAATTTGGCCTGTAATATTAAGGGTAGGAGGTATATAGGGATATATACTTCCCTATCTAATTATATATACTTACATATAGATTTTGATAATAACAAATAAATTCAAGTCTTAAGCTTAAGTACAATAGAGTCAATCAAATCAATGAATCAAGTATGAGCAAAAAAGGGAACGAGTTTACAAAAGCTCCTAAAATAATTTTGTACATCTCTTAATAAGATTAAAAATTGGATTAAAGTTCAAAATTAATATTTTCTCATAAAACATAAATTGCATTTTCACATATGCATGAAATTATTAAAAATTTTAGTTTTGAAAATTTTAATTTTCATATGTGCATAACATCATAAAAAGTTTTAATTTAAAAAAATTGTATTTTTTACATATGCATGATATTATTAAAAATATGAATTTTGAAAATTTAAAAGATGATTGATTGTCATATTTGACATGTGCATGTTTTATTTGAAAATATTGAAAAATGATTGATGCACTGCTGACAAATGTAAAAGATAGATGATTTGGTTTGAAAATCTGGAGAAGTGGTTGATGCTCTTTTGACATATGCAAAAAAAAAAGACGATTTGGTTTGAAAAATAAATTATGTTTGTTTTGTCATATGCGAAAAGTAAAAGATTAGATTTGAATATTTTGAAAATGAATAAGGTTGTCATTGACAATTGCAAAAATGAGATGTTTTTATTTGAAAATTTTAAAAAGTAATGAATGCTTCTTTTTGACATGTGAATATTTTTAAATTTGAAAGTGAATTCTCATATGCTTATAAATATATCAATTAAAATTTTCAAAATTACAACAGAAGCATACACATCAAATGCTAAATTTTGCAACAGGCATTCAAAACCTTCAATCTCTTTTCTCTAAGCATTAAACCTTAATCTTTAATCCTTATTCATTTTGAGAGAGATATAGTTTGCGACGTATTATTCTTATTCTAATAATTGAGGAGTATATTCTGATTGAAAAAGCAGTGGTCTAACACCCTACAAAATTTAGGGGGGTGAATAAGTGTAACTCAAAATTATAGCTAACTAAAAAATAGACCAACAAAAGTAAGCAATCAAGGAAGCATAACACACAAAATTCAACACAATGATTTGGTCACGAAATGAAAACTCATTTGAAGAAACTCTTCAAATTCTAAAACCACTTCGTGTGTAAGTCACCACCTCTAATCAACTATAGAACTTTGAGTTTGTTACAACTAATTTAGAAAAACTTACAAAACATTTGTAACAACTAAACTTGGCTTCCAACACCATGAGTGACCCACTTGCTCTCTACATGCATGTATTGTTGGAAGTCTGACCTTTCTATAGCTTCTTACAAGACCATCTTGATCTCTTCATCAATCTCTACTTGAAAACTCTTACAGCTAGATGAACACATCCACTCCAATGGACTAACCAAAAGTTTAATCTTGAGTGTGGTGTGGTGGAGATATGTAATCCAAGAGACATATAACTTTGAAGTTGGGGAGAAGTTTTCTCTTGGAAGGGGGCTCTGGTTTTTGCTCTTTTTTTTTTCTCCACATAGTTTAGAAACAAAAAAGTTGCTTTTATACCCTTTCACCAAAATAGCGCTCAAACCCTAGAAAAATTAATTTGTCTCGATATTTGATCAAGCAAGGTGACAAGTGAGAGTTGAGCGAATCTCTCTGCTAGCATCTTGCTCGAGCGCCAAGTCGAGCAGTTGTTGAGTGAGAGTCTTTGCTTGAATCTAGCTCTACCAATGGTCGAGCAACTGTCGAACGAAGTCTCTGTATGAGCCATTTTGGTCCCACTTCACCACTAATTACAACTCAATTTCACAAACGTCTTCACAAGAATATGCCTACCATTTATTTTTACATCAACAATCTCCTCTTTTGGCATTTTTGTGACAAAACTTTTAACCTATACATTGGACTTAATCCTACCACACCGACACAGGACTTCCACATATAGGTCTTGAGCAAATGAAACATTTTTGCACACTTAGCAAATGGGTAAGCGTACCAAAAACAATATACATGAAAAACATGTATTCAATGCCTATACATCAAGAGAAAAGATTGAAGAATAGGCATGACAATTTTGTACCATGTTTCAACAATAAAATTCAACAAGGGTAAACTAACAATGAGTTTATCCAAAACCAAACCAACAGAGGTAAACTAACCAGAAATTGACACAAGACTAAAACAAATGCTACCAAAAGCTACTCCCCTTACTAGTCAGCTACTCCCCCTATCGCATAAGCTACTTTCCCTTTTTATCACAAAAGGTCAAGGGGATCAATCGTCATCCTTTTTGTCATCATCATCCTCGTCAACAGCTTTGTCATCATTTGCAACATTCTTGGCCTCCTCAGCCAACTAGTTTTGAATGTGCTTAACTTGAGTTTCAAGGGCACAAACCCGAGTATTAGTGCCAAAGCCCATCTGCTGAAACTAGTAATATGGGTATTGATGAGAATATAAAATGTTATATTTTTCTCTCTTAATATTTAATATTTTATTCTTATTTGATGCCTAAATATACTCATTATTCTTATATTTTGATTTAGGATACATATTATAGAGGTATTAGGAGCAAATGAAGATAATTGCGGAATTTTAGATAGTTTTGACGTCTCTTCGTAATATGGGCATAACTCTCTTATCCAATCTCCGATTGAGCTAATTCAAGATGATATAGAACCCCAAGAGAAATATCTATAATTTTTAAGTTTTATGTTTTGAGAGATATCAGCTCAATCTAAGACAAAATCGTCCATGAAGTGGACGCACTTGCATTTGACATTCCTGAATATTCTTCAGCCACAATTCCAACCAATTGCATCAAATCCACATGTTATCACAACATTTTCCAGCAAACATTCCAACACCAACTTGCAAATTCAATGATCAACTTACATGAAAGATTAGGTGCACTCAAATTTTTTTCAAAACAAATTGTTTGAACACAAGATACAAAATCATACAAGGTAACTAATGAAGAAGAAACAAAATTGAACACTTAAGCTACAAGCAACTTTCAGCTAAGGATGATGGAAAAACAAATGATCAAATGCCAACTTACAAACCACTTGGATTCAAAAATGACATATGGCAAAGCAACTTGAAATTGTGATGATTTTGTCATAACAACTTGCATGAAGGATGCTTATAAGTAGAAGGGAGTGGTATGTGTTCTAAAACTATGCTTTTGATGTTTAGTTGAGTTATTATGTTATCTTGAAAGAAAAATCAAATACCTCATTTTTCTTCTTTTTCTTTTGATTGATATTTTTGTTATGATTTTAAGTGGCTAAACTTTTGTAATTGGTCAAAGGAAACGAAAGCCTCGAAATTTATATAGCTGTGAGATCTAATTTGTTCTTATCATTCAATTTGTACTTTGAGTATCAAATATTCCTCTGTGCCTATTTTCATGATTATTCCATTTAATTACTAGAAGGTCTGCTAGTTTATTATTCATTATAATCTATTGTTATATTAGATATCAAATCCGTAATTGTTTGATCCCTCTAATCTATGAAGCAATTAAGGTTTAATGATTTGCTGCGTCAGAAATTATTAGAACTTAAGAAGAATGTTCGATTAAATTAAATGCAGCCGCTTGTGTTTGTATTGTTTAGTTTCATCGATCTCTCTAATTCTTAAAGCTATTATTAGATTAAATCCTTAGTGCTTGTCTTGGATTGTTTAGTAGTTAGGATTAATTAGATCGCTTGTTTTCTAATTAATTACAACTAAGGAGAGATAAGAAAATTGTTCTAACGGTGAATATTCAAAGTATTAATTGATTTATATTGAATCAATTATCAGTTATAAAATTCCAATTGTGGACGTTGACTTCGACTAATGCTTTTTCCTTTGATTAATATTTTGAAATTAAATTGCTATTTAGTTGTTTTTATTTCCTTTGAAGATATTCTCATTACAATAAAAAAAACCCCATCTTCCTTGCTTAATAGCATATAAATAAGCTAATCACTCTCTGTGGATCGACCCTTACTCACACTACTACATATATTTTTTTGAGTACAGGATTTTATTTTTGGGTGATTCCGACAGCACGCCAAATTTTGGCGTCGTTGCTGGGGATTGATTTTAGTTAATTTTTATCTTATTGTGATTTTTATTTTATAAAAAAAATAGTATTTGGTAGTTTTTATTTTTTATGGTTTATTAGAGTTTCCTTAATTGTTTATGACTGCAACTCGATCTTCTAATTAAGGTGATTTGTCATATGATTAAGAAATAGAAAGGACCTTGCATAGATTAAGGAGGGAAAATCGGAGAAATTCTGAAGAGGACAACTTGGCTTTTGACTCCCTGTTTGCTAGCAATTCTGATTTAGTAGAAGAAGAAGTCATAACTGAAAATCGAACTTTGAAAGAGCTTGCCGCTCCTGATTTGAACCAACAACCTATATGCATAACGTTTCCTATTTTAGATGCTACTACTATTTTTGAATTAAAATCTGGACTAATACATCTCTTGCCCACTTTTCATGACTTTGCAGGTGAAGATCCTCACAAACATTTAAAGGAACTTCATGTGGTATGCACGAGTATGAAACCCACATGGGTGACTGAAGATCAAATTAAATTAAGAGCTTTTTCATTTCTTTGAAAGATTCGGTTAAGGATTGGCTTTATTAGCTACCATACGGGAGTATCACCACATGGAATGGGATGAAAAGGTTATTTTTGAAAAAATACTTCCCCACTTCAAGGGCAGCCAACATTAGAAAAGAAATTTGTGGTGTAAGGCAGCACAACGGAGAGTCCCTATATGAATACTGGGACCGTTTTAAAAAATTATGTGCAAGCTGTCCCCATCATCAAATTAGTGAGCAGCTACTTATCCAATATCTCTATGAGGGCCTTCTACCCACTAATAGAGGTATGATTGATACTGCTAGTGGAGGAGCTCTAGTAGATAAAACTCCTAAGGCCACAAGAAACTTGATTGCAAATATAGCAGTCAATTCTCAACAATTTAGAACTAGGCTTGACTTTCCATCTAAGCAAGTTGATGAGGTAAATGTTTCCTCCATTGAACAACAAATTACGAGTTTAACTTCTCTTGTTCGTCAAATGGTTGTAGGTAATATGCAAACTGCGAAAGTTTGTGGGATTTGTTCAGTAACAGGACATCCAACCGATATGTGCCCAACTCTTCAAGAGGAACCCATTGAGCAAGTGAATAAGGCAGGTGGTTTTCCTGGACAACTGCAAAGGAAGTATGATCCCTACTCGAGCACATATAACCCAAGATGGAGGGATCATCCCAATCTTAGTTATGGAAATCAACAAATAAATCAACCTGTTACTCAAAATTGTTCAAATTTCTAGCAATATAAGCAGTCATACCCCCCTAGACAGCAATAGGGCCAAACTTTTGATTCTGGTATGTCTTTAGAAGATATTGTTAAGTCTTTTGCCACTAACACTTTACAAGTTCAACAGGAGGCAAAACAATTTCAACAAGAGGCGAGGGCCAATATTCAAAATTTAGACAATCACATGGGTCATATGGCAACTGCAATTAGTCAACTAGAGGTGCAGAGATTAGGAAAATTACCCTCTAAAACGATAGTAAATCCAAGAGAAAATGCAAGTGCAATCGTCTTGAGAAGTGGTAAAGAAGTTGAAATTCTAGTAAAAGCAACTCCTATATCATCGAAACAAGAAAAAGAGAAAAATGTAGTAGCAGACAAGAACATTCTCAATGAAAATGACGGACCTAAACGTAAGTTTTTGCCTATGTCTGATTATAAACCAATACCCCATTTTCCCCAGGCTTTAGCTTAATCTAGAAAAGATGAGAAAAATAAAGATTTATATGAAACTTTTCATAGATGCGAGGTAATTATTCCACTATTTGATACTATTAAACAAGTACCTCGTTATGTTAAATTTTTGAAAGAATTGTGTACAACTAAGAGGAAACAAAAATTTAAAGGATGTGAGAAAGTGAGAGTAAGGGAGAATGTTTCTACAGTTATTTAAAGAAAATTCCCTGCAAAATGTAAAGATCCAAGTATGTTTACTATCCCTTGTACGGTAGATAACACTAAATTTGAGAAGGCCATGCTAGATTTAGGAGTTTCTATAAATGTCATGCCATATTGTATATATGCTTCTTTGAAAATTGGACCTTTGAATTAAACTGGTGTTGTAATTCAATTGGCTGATAGATCTAATGCATATCCTAAGAGTGTAGTTGAGGATGTTATTGTACAAGTTAATGGTTTATTTTTTCCAACTGATTTCTATGTGCTTGATATGGAAAATGGTGATCAAAATGCTCCTATTTTGTTAGGAAGACCCTTCTTAAAGACATCCAAGACTAAGATAAATGTTCATAGTGGCACACTTACCATGGAAGTTGATGATGAAATTGTTAAGTTTAATATTTATGATGCCATGAAATATCTTGATGATGATAATCCTGTTTATTCTATTGATGTGATTGATTCTTTAACACAGGAAGTTTTTGAACTTATTGGAAAAGATGGTTTGGAAGTCGCCATTAGTAAACATCTTGAGAAAGAGAATGAGGAGTTAACCTTTAGTACTGAATTGCAAGAAACTGTTGCATCATTGAATGATTCTCCAAAGTTACAACAATCAGGTAACTTTCCTATTATTGCCTTACCAGTTTTTGACAAAAGGTCTTTACTCTCTGTTTTGCAGACCTTTATTCCAAATTTGAAGTCTCTCCCTAGTTACCTCAGGTACATGTTCCTTGGAGAAGGAGGAACATTACCAGTGATTATTTCCAATAAACTTAGTGCATTGCAAGAAGGCACTGGAACGAAATATTTTGGTACCGATACCGTTTCGTGTACCGTTTCAAAATATTCTATACATAAAAAAAATTATATATATAAATACATATATAAATTTTATTTCAAAATAATAGTTAATATATGAATAAATTATATATAGAAATATATATGTAAATAATCTAATCTAAATTAGGATAAAAAAAATAACAAAAAATGAAAAAAAAAAGTGAAATCCGGAAATCCGGTACAGGCCAGTACACATATCCGGTACAAGCCGGTACACATGGCCGGTACGGCCGATATTTTGGTCGGTATGAAACAAACTCAATTCTGTGCCAGCCACTGTTCTAGTACAGCATGTACCGGCCGGTATGGTACAAAATTCAAAACTATGGTTGGAAGGAGTCGAGCTAGACGCAGGGACAAGAGGTGCAGAAGGAATAGGTTGTGCAAGAGATACCGAAAGAACCGGATCATTAACAAGGAGATGAATCTGACTCAACTGCATGGTCCTCCAACCAATGGGCATCTTAAGACAATCTAGGCCCCTGGGGTGGAATGGGGACTGACTGAGACATGGCAATACGAGCTATAAGACATTGAAAGGGGAGTCTAGCCCGAAAGTTGGTCGACTGATGGGCCTAAATCATGACCCAACAAAGATGATTACCCAAGTCATTAGATACATCATTGAGCAAGGCATAGAGAAGTAGGGCACGATCAACACCAATATCACTATGATGACCTGTAGGATAGATGTTGATAAAAAAAATCTGACTTAAAATAAGCTATGCACGAGAGAAACTTTTGGTCGCCAAAGAGGGAAGACTATCCCAGTCCTTGAGAATCTTAGTTAGAAAGCGAGCTATGTTAGACCTGATAGGGACTGGGTCTGAAGATATGGATAAACAAGAACAGGCACACGAGGAGCCCCAAGCAAGTCTGCTAGCAAGTCTGGACTCACCCGGAAGATGATGTTTCAGAGACCCACTTGAAATGAGCCATCTTTTGAAATTTCATAGATGTTGGAGTAGAACTCCTTAACTAATGCCTCCGAGGGAGGAGAAGCAGTGATTAAGGCAAGCCATTGACGAGACTCAAGAATGTGAAGCACAATAGGATATTTTTCATGGAACTCACTAAGTAGGACCTCACGCACCACAAGAGGGGCCCAACGAGAAAAATTTTGAGAATAAAGCTCCTTAGCCTATGGACTATGGAAACAGGTTTGAGAGGCTAGTGGATTTGTGCGAGGACATACACGCTGAGACATCGTAGCAAACTATACACAGACCAAGCACAGACAGTGAGACACAAGCTAAATGAATGCATGACGAGTATGCTTAATGTGCATGCCTAATATGCTCAATGGTCATGCCTAGTGTGCATGTCTAATATATCAAAAGTGATCCAAAAGTGCCCCAAATGAGATGCACAAACTATGCATGAGGCCTTTAGGAGGTCTAAGTGACCAAGGCACCAAAATGGGTGTAAAAAATAACACAAATTAGGCATGCACAGAAAACAACAAACGTGATGTGCATGTTGTACAAACATGGGATTTAAGAATCCATTGTTGTTTCAATGCCTTCCTAAGTACAATAACAACACACGAAGACCAAAGGAGCCACTGAAGACCAAAGAGGGCTGCCGAAATCCTAGACATGTTGAAATTAATTCAATCCAAATTCAAACCTAAACCAACCACTCATGCATGAAATATGCAAGGAAAGCAAAATGTAGAGTTAAGAGAGTGAAATACGTACTAGATTTGTTGGTCAATGGAGGGAAAGAATGAGAAAAGAGAGAGAACGAGAGAGAAAGTAAAAAAAACTTAGAGAAAAATTCAAATTAAACGGCTTGTCGCGCAGAAAACTTCAAAATGTATACTCAATCGAGCGAAATTTAAACCCTTGAGCAAGTTATCGAGAGCAACTTTTGCTCGAACAAAAAGCTTCCTGTTGATCGTGATGCATTTAGACAGTATTTTGGCGCTCAATTTCAACAGACCTTCACATGTCTTGACACCAAGCATTAGTAAGAGCAATTTGGGAGTCCCAATAACATATCAAATGTAAAATCATATCATATTCACATAAATCACGCAGTTAGAAAAGACAAAATATCGCAAGTGATATGAACATGCGTGTTTAGACAAAGTCCTTGTGCAGCCAAGAAATTTTCACCGAATAGCATAAGCAGGGTTGGGTTCAACAAGAAATCATAAATGCTTGGGCGGCCCTTTTAAGATGCAAAAAGTCAAACCCAATGCTGCTAGGACCAAATCTTGTATTTAAGATTCTATTTCGATATTGGTACTACGGATCCCTTCTCTTCCTTTTTCCTTCTTTTCTTCCCTTTTTTTTTTAAAAAAAAAAAAACTGCTTCATTTTTTTTTCTCTTTGGAGACATATCTTCATTTTCTTTTCTCTTTTGAGATATACGAACTTTTACTCAGAAAGAATAATACACAAGTCATCTAGCCCGAGGTCAATTTTGGACACAAGTAAGGCTCCTTTACACTTTTGATTGCCTCCCCAAAATCTTGCATGTGGTAAAATGTTAAGAGACTGAGCTAGGTGTGTAGTGTGTGGGGCAGATCACATATTACAAATGAGACACATGTTTCTGACCTTTGCAACATAGGCATATGATACAGTTTTCAAAGACAAATGTACTTGGATACACAAAACAGTTACCACTAATGTCAGGTATCACATCCATGGAATGCATGCAAGGCAATAATATCCAAGTGAAAGGGCGGGGGGTGTGAAGAGAATGTATAGAAGAAAAATAAATAGATGAAAGAGATCAGAAAAATACATGTCTTACCTATGATGCATGTCATACCTCTTAGGTCAATGCACAAATACCAATAGCCTTTCTAAGACATTCAAAACAAAGCCCATCCAAGGGTTCGATAAAAAGATTGGCTAATTGATGTTTGGTGGGAATGTACTAAAGGGTAACAACATGTGTTTCCACAAGTTCACAAATGAGATGATGCCTAATGTCGATGTGCTTGGTCCTAGAGTGTTGGATAGGATTTTTTGGGATGTTTATAACACTAGTATTATCATAATAGATGCTCATCGCACCTTGAGTAGTGCCATAGTCACAACCATTTGCTTCATCCATAGCAATTGTGTACAACAACTCCCAATAGCATGTACTTAGCCTCAGCCATGGACAAGGAAAAGAATTTTGCTTCTTGCTCATCCAAGCTACAAGATTGGTGCCCACATAAAGGCATCCACTTGAAGTGCTCTTTCTATCATTTGCACTACTAGCCCAATCATAATCAAAATAGCCCACAAGCTCAGTATTAGAATCTTTAGAGTACCAGATCCCATAATTTTTTGTCGCATTCACATAGCAAAATATACGTTTGACAGCCACAAGATGAGATTCTTTGGGATTGGATTGAAATCTAGTGCATTAGACTCCCAATCATGCTCCTGTACAATGATTGCTCAACACTCTTGCCTCACACATTAGCACTAAGTTTTACACTTGTACTCATGGGAGTTCTGGCAAGACTATTCCCATCTAACCCAAACTTTTTTAACAAGTCCTTTGCATATGTGGATTGGGATATAAATAGTCCACCATCCAACTATTTCACTTGGAGTCCTAAGAAGAAGGTTAGCTCACCCACCATACTCATCTCAAACTCATGTTTCATTTCTTCTGGAAACTCAAAAGCCAGAGCCTTAATGGATGATCCAAATTCAATATTGTCCACATAGATTTGAGCAACCGTTATCTTCTCACCAACTTTCTAGATGAAAAGTTTCCTATCAACACTCCCTCACAAAAACTTGTGATCTAATAGATATGAAGTAAGCCTCTCATACCAAGTTTTAGGAGTTTGTTTCAGACCATACAGAGCTTTCCTCAAACTATAGACATGATTAGGATATTTTGAGTCCTTAAAGCCTTTTGGTTGCTCGACATACACTTCTTGAAGGATTCCATTGAGAAAAGCACTCTTGACATCCATTTGATAAAGTTTGAAATGCATATGGCAAGCGATACTCAATAGTTTCCGGATTGATTCAAGCCTAGTAACCAGTGCAAACGTCTCATCAAAGTCAATGCCTTTCATTTGGGCATCACCTTGAACAACCAGCCTTTCCTTATTCCACACAATCATATCATTTTCATCTGACTTATTCTTGAAAATTCATTTGGTACCAACAACATTGTGTTTTTTAATCCTTGTAACCAAGTACCACACATCATTTCTCACGAATGGTATTATTTGTTCATGCATGGCATTGGTCCAACTCTCAACCCTTAAGACTTCTTCCACCCTTTTTGGTTCAATCTAAGAGATGTAGCTTGACTGAGCCAATTGATTTATTATTTTCTATCTTAGCCTCATCCCCTCATCTATGTTTCCTATGATGTTATCCTCAGGATGATTTACTCCACTGTCAAAGAGTGTTCCTTGTGTGTTGTCCTTTTCACAGGAAGTCTCAAGACCTTCATTAAGCTCACCCAAATCCTCCTCTTCAGTTTCACTCGGTGTGCCAATTTGTTTCTTGTTCAATTACTTTCTAGAAGTATCATTTACAACCATATTGATGGATTCCATGATAGTTTGAGTGCGCAGACTGTAATTTCTATAAGCATGACCGTTTCAGGAATAACCAATAAAGATTCCCCCATTGCTCTAACGGTGAAACTTACCCAAGTTTTCCATATCTCTTAAAATATAACACTTGCTTCCAAACACCCTGAAGTACTTCATGTTTGATTTCTTTCCTTTTCACAATTCATATGGTGTCTTGGAAGTGATGGGTAAAGGGTATATTTTATTCACAATGTGGCACGTTGTGTTCATAGCTTCTTCCCAAATATGAGTGGGAACACTTTTGCTATGCATCATGACCCGAGCCATCTCCTAGATGACTCTGCTTTTCCTTTCAACTACTCCATTTTGCTATGGAGTAATAGAAGTAGAGGATTCTCGACTAATATCCTTTTCATCATAGAATCTCTCAAGACTTTAGTTATCAAATTCTCTTCCATGGTCGCTCCTAATTTTGATTATTTGGTTCCCTTGTTCATTTCGAAGCTTCTTGCACTAGGTCCTTATCATATCAGGGACTTCACCCTTCTCCCTCAAAAACTCTACCCAAGAGTTTCTAGTGAAATCGTCTACCATCACCAATATGTATTTCTTTTCCCCCAGACTGTTTATTCTAGAGGGTTCTATAAAATCAATGTGCAGCAACTCTAAAAGTCATTTGGTCAAGATAGCCGTTGTGTTCTTTTGGGTTGCTCTAACTTGTTTTCTCACTTAACATGACCCATAAATAGAAGTCTCCACTTTACCTAACTCAAGCAATCCTACAACCATCTCTTTCTTTGCAATTTTAGACAAATTTCTGTGATTTACATGACTAAGTCTTTGATGCCAAAGAATAGTAGCCTCACTCTTAGAAATAAAATGTGAATTTTCTCCTTATTATTCTCGGAGCTCCAAGTGTGCACACAGGAAAGACCACGTAGAAAACTACTTCATTTTCAAAATAGGTGTACCAGAAATAGTAAAGTAGGTACCAACTTGAACATAATAGAGCATAAACAGAATGTTATGCCAAAGATTTTAAAAAATAACATCATATCATACCAGAGTATATAAACATTTTCAAAACAAAACATAATCAGATCACAAAAATATTATTTATGCACAAAATTTTCATATTCCCTTTTTTTTTCAGTTTAGAAACAGAGTGCACAAAAATTAACTCGTGTCTACATCAGTCATGCCAAAAAATACTTTATTCTTATATAGAATTTCATACATATACGAAAACAAATAACTAGGGTGGTTTTAAATAGTATCTTTTCATCACAAAACATGCATATTTTTCAAAATATACCTCAATTTATATTTTTAACGCAAAGTCTAGCATATGAATCTTACTTACTTGGACTTCTTAGCTTTTCAAAAATTTCTCGACACAATACCGAACAACATCAATCTTCACCAAGAAGATAATCACGTGACCTGTGCAGATTTCCAATTGATCACAAACTTTGCAATCTAAGATATAAAATATAATATCTTTCCTTACGTCTAAACTCCTCGAGACTTTAAAATATCAACTCTCCAAAAATAGTGAATTTACCAAAATTTTTCCAATGAATGCTCAATTTAAAAACCCAAGTACATCATATTATTATGAAACTAGTCTTAAAAATATTAACCATGCAAGTATATGATCTCCACTCGAAAATAATCCACGGCCGAATACTCCAATAAAACATACCAATCCATAAAGAATAAAAAGAACCAATAAAAGTGAGTAATATCGGCCCAACGTAAATCCACTCACAAAAAAAAATATTTAAAACATGTTTTTAGAACTGAGGGTAAACATGTAATAACATTCTTTAGTCTTCTTCAACCTTACGCAGTGTGTAAAAAAAAAAAACAAGAAACTTGTAGAAATCCTACCCCAATTCAACTATAGATGCAACAGAAAGACTCACCGCAGAGGAAGAACCGCGTGTAAGGGTACCGAGATGAATGTATGTAATAATGGCAGATTAAGAACAATTGTAGGTATGAAAATGATGAATGGAAGTAGGAAAAATTGTAACGGAAAAGCAGGATGGATTGAAATGAAGATGAAGGAGTTCGAGGCCCTTCTTCCTCCCAAGTTCAATGCCAAAATTCTAAATGATTGTTCAGATTCCCTATTGTCTCTCGCGGTTCACATATGGACAAAATTCCATAACAAACTGAACCAATGAGATGACAATAGGAGTAAAGCATAACTGAAAGGAAAATTACAAATAACATGAAAAAAGACATAAGAATGATAACAAAATTTTGATAAAACGACATGTAGTACGCTGCCTCCAGCAAGTAACTTCTTATTTCATGAAACGGTGTCTTCCTTTTATATCTGAAACGGTACATTGCAAATCCAACACTTAAGCAACTCAACTAGTTTAACTCATCAACTCTTCACTTTAGAACCCTTGATGCCTTTTCTTTCCTAAGCAGTTAATCCCTCTCTCGCATCTAAGACATCGTTACAATCCCCTCCCCTTAAAGCACATTGCCCACAAGGTGTGGGTAAAGGTCACGGAGGTGCCAAAGGGACTCCCATGTGTCATTCTCATCACTGGTACCAAACCATCGAATTAATACTTCAGTAATCGTAAGATTGCACTGTTTCTTGAGTCAGCGATTAACAATAGCTTCGGGCTTCGGCATTATCTCCCCCTCCAAGTTCACTGGTGGAAGCTTGGGAAGTGAGGAAATGGAGGAGCTCAGTTTTCATTTCAAGCAAGAAACATGAAAAATTGGGTGGATCTTGGATGAGGGTGGCAAATCCAAATGATATGCGACCTGGCCAATGCGGTGGACAATTTGAAACGGCCTGTAAAATCACAGCGAAAGCTTCAAGCTTTGGCGGTGTACCACCGAGTGCTATCAATATGGCTGGAGCCGAATGTAAACCCAATCCCCTACTGAAAATTTTCACTCAAGTCATCTTTTATTAGCATATTGTTTCATGTGTGCCTGTGATGCTTCTGGCTGAGTTTAAGTTATGTTTTAAGTTGTTCTCTTGTTTGGAGCAACCCATCCATTGATTCATTAGAAGAAGACCCTAGAACATAATTAAGGAGTTTGGGAGGTGGATAACCATACAGGGCTTCAAAAGGAGAAGACTTTGTAGATCTTGGTATGAAGTATTGTACCAAAACTTAGCCATTGGAAGCCATTGAGCCCACAACTTAGGCTTAGAACTCATATAAGCACGTAGATATCCTTCAGGTGTTTTGTTAATGGCCTCAGTTTGTCCATCCGTCTCGGGGTGATAAGCTGAGCTATAAGTCAAGGTAGAGCCCTGTAGAGCAAAGAGAGTCTTCCAAAAATTGCTAAGGAAGATAGGGTCACAAACAGAAACTATCATTTAGAAATACCATGTAACTTAAAAATTTCCTGAAAAAAAATTTTGGGTCACTACAGCAGCAATATAAGGGTGAGATAAAGGCATGAACTGTGTGATGTCCCCAATCTACGTTTAGAATTTAACGTAAACTGAAGTGTCGGGACATGTAACACTAGGCTACATACCACTTCGTACATGTTGAAAGTATTATGCATGCACCTAAGCTTACTAGCAGTATGCTATATCGCAATGAAATAAGGTCAATTCTCTAAAATAGATAAAGAAATCTAACTCTACAAAATAATCACATGGTAGGCTATAACAAAACTCATAAACTTCATAATATACAATCCTATAAAGTATCAAGTCTACAAGTTCTAGTTTCCAACATAACATAACATAACATCCTCTTATACAATTACCCATTTACTCACAGCAGAAGTTCCTTCTTCACTTCCTTATAATTAGCACCAAAACGAAACTGGCCTATACTGATATTATTTCCATGTTGGCACTTTATCCCCATTGGCGTCGCATAGACGCTGTTCAAGAATAATGAGCCATCTAGGCTCACAACCATGCAGCACCCCATGGGTCGTCGTCCCTCCGATGACTCTGCTGTGTCCTGCCATAAAATCCCTAACAGGTGGTCATATAGGGGATGGGTCATCTCATCAAAAGCGAAGGGTTCTGTGGGACCCTCAAGGTGCCTCAAGCCTTCTGGAAAGTCTGGGTCTCGCACTGGGCCATCTATTCCTACAAACACTTCATGTAATTGTTAGCATATACTTAGATAACTCAAAAGACAAATAAAATATGAGATTTCAAAAAATCCCAATAAGTACTCAGATAACTCAAAATAAAAGCATTGTTAGCATATATATATATAGATAAACAAATGCATGTACCATGACCATGAGACTCATGAGATGACTTATGCATAATGCACTTTTGATAAAGACTTTCATACTTTCATAAAAAGACTTTCGTTGACATGTAAACAAAACTTTTCATGTAATTGTTATGTCTTTTCAAAAAAATTCTTAACGTAACATATCTTTGTTCTTAGTCTTATCATTTTTGAAATGACAATAAATCGAATCGCCTTTACTGTTATTCTTATTCTCGACGGCAGATCGAATCGCCTTCACCGTTGGTTTTTCTTAGCATGACAACAGATCGAAATGCCTTCACCGTCAACTTTCTTATTCTCAACGGCAGATCAAAACGCCTTCACCATTGATTTTTCTTAGTATGACGGCAAATCAAAACGCATTTACCATCAGCTTTCTTATTAAAGATTCTTATATTATTCCTTTTAAAAAAATAATAATTCAAATTATGGGACTTTTCATGTGAATAAACATGCATGCAAACTTGATCTTTCTCATGCATGATACATGATTCATGCAATATATAAAGCATGCATTTCCAAGTCATAATAGATACATATTAAACATGTGATCATAATCCTTTTCAAATAAGTCATGAATATTCCATTAAAGAGAAAGTTAAAAAAAAAACAAACCCTAGCCCTAAAAAGGTCTAAGCCAAATTCTTGGCGGGTCAAGTCTAATTTTTCCTTTTCTTTTCTTATGACCAACTTGTATTCTCTTATTACATATCAAAACTCCATAATCAAGTAATAAACCTCTTAACCAAAACCACTAACATGGTCTTCTAAATCATTTTCTATAATTGTTCTTCATCATATAATTTCTTTCCAAACCAACTACATGTATTCAACTATTCTTATAATATCAAGGGGTATACTTTCATACTTCCTTTAAAAAATCTAGGTTATAAGACATATATCTCATCCATTAGAAATCAAAACTTAAATTATCCAAAGCACCTTTCATGGCCAGGAACCAAATACTCCTAAAAACAAAAATTTTATCATTCAAACACACTATGCCATGGATTAAATCTCTTAACAGAAATTCTCCACTTTATTTCTTGAATTCTTTCCTCAAACTTTTTACTATATATCTCTACAAGTATCTCTTGAACCAAATCTTAAGTTATCACCTTAGATAAACATAAATAAATTATAACCCAAGCACTCATCAATAAAATACTAAAATAAAACATCTATTAACCACTTATCAAGCAAATAATAACAAAGGTACCTTAAAGCAAACAAATAGCAAAGTAAAACACTAAATAACAAGTTTACCACGTATATATATATAAATGCTAAGATCAAGTTAAAAGAGTACTTACAACTTTTCAAAGGATAAACTAAAGAAACATTGTAAGAGAAAAGACTTCCACTAAATCCTTGAGAGAGCCCACACAAGTGTGCTAGGGAGAAATGTTTGGAAGGTAAGGAAAATGAAGAAAAGAAATAGAAAGGTGTTGGGAGATCTTGGTCGAATGCTTGGAGAGAAATGGTGAAAGTGTGGTGGTGCTCTTGGTCGACACCTAAGGGAAAAGAAATGACAAAATTTGAAAGAAAAACCCAAACCATGTCAAGCCATGCCATGTGTTCACTTAGGGTGTTAAAGTACTCATTCCTCCCTTAGGCTTGGTTGGCTTGATAAGACTATGTTCTTATCCCAAATCTTTTGAAGTTCCTAGAAGATAAGACAAAAATCTCATTCGGCTACTTCATTCCCACCTCCTTCTATCTTAGCCGAAAAGCATCAAGGAAAACACTATATTTTTTTCTTCCAATCAACACTTATCAATTGTCCCAAATCTCTCAAAAAAATGGATAAAGATGGAAGAGTATAAGACAAATGACAAAGTCAGTTTATACCCCCAAAAATCTTCCAATCCGATTGCTTCCAATAGGTGAAAATATACCTTGCTTGATTCCCTAGAAGTCCTAAGCAAAGTTTACCTAACTCTAATTTCCATACTATCTTTTTTTGAAATTTCAAAAGACAAGTATTCCCTTTGTGCCAAGTGTCCCCATTAGTCTCTCAAACACTTAGATATTTCCAACATAATCTTTCATAGCCGAAACTCACCAAGAAAGGTTTTTAGATTTGTTTGCTTATCTCTTCCCCATTTGCCATGTGTCATATTTTCAAAGATAAAATCCTATGTGAAATAAGACAAAGTTAGGTACAACTCAAATCCTCATTGTCACATGTCCCTTGTTATTTCTTATCTCCCAAGTAAAATGAACTAAGCATAGGATTGGGTTCTTTCTTTCCAATTTGTCCAAGTCGTAGTCCCCCTTTAGCAACAAGACAAATCTCTCTTTTTACCTAACTCTATTTTCTATGCTAACCTAACTCAAGCTTCTAAGCAATTGCCTAACTCATGCTAAATGTCCCCAAGTGATCTCTCCACCTTGTAGGCGTCTCCCAAGCCTCCTTGTGGATTTCCCTTGGCTCATTTCACCTTTGTGAGCTTAACTTATCAATTTCCAATACATGAGAAGACCCAAAAATAAATAGTAAATATATTTCCAAAAAGTTCCAAACAATGACTAAAATAATTCAAAAAAACATAACCATTCCAAGCATAAAAAAAATCCAAAGAAAAAAGAATCGAGTTGTCACATCCTCCCTCCCTAAAAAAAATGATTTCGTCCTCAAAATCGCTAAGGTACTATTTCTAAACACACAATTTATATCAAAAAAAGAAAGAACAAATTTTATACCTCTAGCACTCGTAGCTATAGATTCTTCTGAGGGGGAATAGAATGGCATATTATCTTCTATTGTCAAAGAGACCTGTGAAAAATAAAATATCTCATCCAGATCTAAATCATAGTACATATTAACTTTCATCTCATTGATTTTACGCAATATTTCTGACTCAGTGTCCTTAATAGGTTGACCTTCCTCTCATTGATTAATACGCTCGTCAGAAGTGTCAGACAACTCTAATAGCACCAACCCTTCATTTTCTCCCTCTTCCTGGTTTAACCTATGCAAACGCTCTTTTTCTGACTCTAACCATTTACAGGGTGGTTGCCTCTCTTCATGTGATAAGGTACGTCCAAAGATAGGGTTTCCTCTGCTATCTAAGTCCATAATATGTGTGCGATGTCATTTGTATTTATCTAATCTTTTAAGCCTCTCCGTTCTCGAATGTTTTTTCTCTTAAGGCGAATTTTGGGTCTAAGCCTTTCTACTCTCTCTCTTAACTGAGTTCCTGACGACACTGATATACTAGGGGTTCTTCTAAATCAAATCATTTCCTGCTCAAGGCTGGATGCCAAATTACTACGATTTCAAATAAATTAAATAAGAAAGCTAAAAGAAAAACAACAATCACATTCACACAAGGACTGAAATATACATACATACAACCATATCAAAGAAACAATATACAACTAATTTTCAAACAAATGAGGATAGTTAGCACTTATCACGTCTTCATGCTTTCACGTTGCTTCCTGAAAAACATGATTATTCCAGAGTACTTTAACTAGAGAAATTGTGCGATTCCTTAGCGTTTGCTCCTTCTCATCTTCGATTTGTATTGGTCATTCTTCATGAGTTAAATTAGGTCATAACTTAATGCTACTTGGATTTATCACTGCCATTGGTCCTTCACCAATGCTTTTCTTCAAAGAAGACAGATGAAAAACTCCTTGTAAATCTTCTGGCAAATCCAAACGACAAGCTACCGATCCCACTTTCTGCATAATTTTATATGGTCCAACATATTGGGGACTTAATTTTCCTTCTTTGCCGAATCGCACTACACATTTCATAGTTGATATCTTAATATACACCCAATCGCCTACTGCAAATTCCAAAGTTTTTCTACGTTTATCCGCGTAGCTCTTTTGCCTGTTCTAAGCCGTTCTCATTTTATCTCGTATCATTTCTACGTATTTTTTGGCTTCTTGTAAATACTCAGACACTAATACCTTACTTTCACCCATATCATACCAATATAAAGGTGATCTATATTTTCTCCTGTATAGTACTTCATAAGATCCCATCTAAATAGTAGCTTGAAAAATATTGTTGTAAGCAAATTCGATCAAAGGTAAAAGACTTTCCCAATCACCAATATAATCTAGTATACAAGCCCGCATCATATCTTCTAAAGTCTGAAATAGTTCGTTCTGTCTGCAAATTAGTCTATGGATAATAAGCACTACTGAACGTTAAACTAGTGCCCAACATTTTCTGTAAACGTTACTAGAAACGAGATGAAAACTTGGGGTCTCAATCTGAAACGATCTTCTTAGGTATCCCATGCAGATGAACTATTTCCTTATCATAGATTTGTGACAACTTTTTCCATTGAATCTGTGTTAATTACAAGCAGAAAATGAGCACTCTTCGTCAATCGATCAATTATAACCCAAATAAAATTCTTTCCTACTAATGTTCGTGGCAATCCTATCACAAAATCCATAGATATATCTTCCCATTTCCACTCGAGAATTGGTAGGGGTTGCAATTGTCATGCCGGTCTTTGGTGATCCATTTTTACTAGCTGACATATTGAACATTTAGCTACAAAAGTAGCGACATCCTTCGTAATTCCTTCCCACCAAAATTTTTCTTTTAGATCTTGATACATCTTGGTACTACCAGGATGGGCTGTATAGAGAGTGCAATGAGTTTCCTTCATAATATTTTCCTTCAACTCAGGATCATTCAGAATTACTTTCCTATTTCCAAAATACAGCATTTCGTCACTAGATATTGCTAAATACAGTGTTCCTTTTCCTTCTAACAGCTGTTGTCGAATATTTTCCAGTCTAGTGTCCTTACGTTGTCCTTCTCGAATTTCTTCATTTGTTAATGAGATAATCTCTTGAACCACTGCCAACATAACATCCCTTGGCAAATTCCCAATTAACCAGTCTCGCATTACTGACAATATTGAAGGTTCTTCTGTTTGAGTCTTCTGGCTTAGTGCATCAACCATTATATTAGCTTTTCCAAGGTGATATTTAATCTCACACTAGAAATCACTTATAGTTTCAATTCATCTTCTTTGCCTCATATTCAAATCTTTTGTAGTATCCTACTAGTCCAAGAAAACTACATACTTCATGAGAGTTCGTTGGCCTTTGTCATTCTGTTACCACTTCTATCTTGGTCGAAGAAGATGCTATTGCCTATTTAAGGACAGTGCAAATACCTCTTCCATTGGCATCACACACCATAGTAAAGGGTAGGAAGAAATTAAGTAATTTGAGAACAAAAGGAGATGTTATTACCTGTTTAAGGGCAACAAATGCCTGTGCAGCCTGTTTAGTCCACAAAAAAGAGTTCTTCTAGAAGAAAGCAGTGAGGGGTGCTGCCACTAACCCATACCCCTGAATAAATTTGCAGTAATAACCTGTCAACTAAAGGAAACCACGTAAGGACTTAATGTTTTTAGGTGTAGGCCAGTCTAGCATAGCACCGTCTTAGGATCTGCCTTAACCTCATTGCCTGAAACAATGTGACCAAATATTCTACTTCTCTTACACCAAACAAGCACTTAGATCTTTTATAAAGCGAGTGGTGTTCGAGTGTGCTCAAAACCAATTTCAAATAGTTAACATGGTCTTCCATAGAGCTACTGTAGACCAAAATGTCAAAAAAAAAAAAAACCAACGCGAATTTCCTCAAAAAAGGCTTAAACACAGAGTTCATAAGTCCTTGAAACGTAGTTGCTATGTTCTTAAGCCCAAAGGGCATTACTAAAAATTCATAATGGCCTTCGTTAGTACAAAAGGACGTCTTAGGAACATCTTATGGAAGAACACGTATCTCCTGGTAACCTAACCATAAATCAAGTTTAGAGATAATTAAAGACCCATGGATTTTATCCAAAAGTTTATCAATTACTGCAATGGGAAATCTGTCCCGGATTGTGTCTTAATTCAAGGCCCTGTTTTCCACACAAAGGCGCCAATTGCTATCGTGTTTCCTAACCAACAAGACAGGAGAAGAGAATGGGGCTATTGCTGGGTCAAATAACCCCTTGTGTGAGCAGCTCAGTGACGATTTTCTCAATCTCCATTTTCTGATAATGGGGATATCTATATGGTCATGTAGAAATAGGATTAGTACCCTCCTGTGTAATTTCAAGGAAACATAGTTGAGGTGGACTATCATCAAGTACAACCATGAGTTGGAGAATCAAACCCTTATCCTTATGAAGGGTCGTGAGCATTGAAGTGTCATCCTCACTAGAAATAAATGAAAGGCCCGGTGGAATGCCTTTGAGTACCACCAATTTGTCTTTCCACATAAATTGGATATGCAGGGCATTAAAATTGAGGGTAATAGACTCCAAATTTTTAAACCATTAAACCCCCAAAACAACATCACAACTAGTTAGGGGAAGAGCATAAAAAGAATGGTAAAATGTATGACCTTATATTACTATAGGCACCTTATGACAGCAGCCAGGACTACGTAATTTTTGGCCATTAGCAACTTGAACATTCAGCTAGCCATTAGTATCAAATGGAATGTGGTTCTTGGCGGTGATCGAAGTATCAAGGAAGTTACGAGTACTTCCGGTATCCACCAATATAATCACTCTAGAATTACCAATTTTTCCAAGTAAACATAAAAAATTTCTTCATGCTTGTCATCACCAATATCATCAATAGCATGCATAAGGTAACCCTTAGGAGACTTATAGATGTGTTAGGAACTCCACTTCTCCTCATAGTGGAAGCATAAACCCTTTGTCTTCTTTTCATCCATTTGCATTGAATATACCTTTTTGGATTAAGTGTGTGGTAGGTTGTGGGAGTTGGAATTAATTGGAGAAAATTGTCTTTGGCCAGTTTGAAAAGTAGATGACTATGGTCTGTCCAGTCAAGGTTTGGTCACTTTGCTTTGATTAACCATGAATTCTTATTTTAACTTTGCCAGGTCAAAGGTAGCAGTGAGAGTACTGGGGTTAAACATCCTCAAAAGGATTTGGATGTCATCCTTCAATCCACTGATAAAACAACTCAATTTGTGAGAATCCATTAGTCCACTTACACGATTGGACAAGAACTCAAACTGGTCTTTGTAACGTTCAATAGAGGTGGTCTGGCACAGCCTGGTAAATGCCTCCATAAGGTCATTGTAGGCGCAGGAACCAAATCTAAGTTGGATGGCTTCAGAAAGGGTATCCCAAACAACAAAATTAGCCAGTTTGCTTGGCATCCTTGTACTATATGAGGGCCTTGCCACTCATATAATATGAGGCCATCAGCAGCCTATGAGCTTGAGGAGTCTGATGAAAATCGAAGTAGTGAGTTGCCTTGAAGACCCATTCCATAGGATCAGACCCATCAAAATGAGGGAATTCCAACTTAACCTTTCTCAATAATGGTCGACGCAGCTCAGAATGTAGAGTTCTGGTTCAGGTTTAGGCTCAATTTTGGGTAGGGGCTGGTTGATTTGTATAGGGGAAAGAGTGGCTATTTGGTTCAGGATTTGAGTCTGGGTGGTGGTGAGGTTGAGCAAGACTTCATTAATCTAGGTGAGTTGGGATTCTAGTGAATGGAGGCGTTGGTCATGGTGTGATAAGGTTTCTTGGGTTTTAGATGAAAGGGTGTTTTCAGCCATGGAGGATCGATTGGCTCTAGATACCTATTGTAAGGGTAATGGAATGAATGTATGTAATAATGGAAGATTAAGAATAATTGCATGTATGAAAATGATGAATGGAAGTAGGCAAAACTGTAATAGAAAAGCAGGATGGATTGAAATCACGATGGAGGAGTTCAAGGCCCTTCTTCCTCCCAATTTCAATGCCAAAATTCCAAATGATTATTCAGATTCCTTACTGCCTCTCATAGCTCACATATGGACAAATTTCCATAACAAACTGAACTAATAAGATGACAATAGGTGTAAAGCATAACTAAAAGGAAAATTACAAATAACATGAAAAACGACATAAGAACAATAACAAGAAATTGATAAAACAACGTGTAGTATGCTGCCTCCAGCAAGTAACTTCTTATTTCATGAAACGGTGCGTTGCTTCTATATTTGAAACAGTGCATTGCAAATCCAACTCTTAAGCAACTTAACTAGTTTAACTCTTCAACTCTTCACTTCAGAACCCTTGATGCCTCTTCTTCCCCCAAGCAAATCATCCCTCTCTCGCATCTAAGGCATCCTTACATCGCAACAGAGTTGGAGTGGATGTGGTTGTCTTACTGGTATGGAAGAACACTGAACGAGACAGTGGGAGATGAGGAAGAGTGAACACTGTGAGAGAAAGGAGAAGAAACGAAGAGTGGTGGAGAACTGGCAACGGCTAACTGTGAAGGAAACGGTGGAACTAGGTTGTACCACTGGCGGTTTTTTAGGTTGCCTAGGTGGTTTTTGACGTACGACGTGGCTGAGACACTGGGTGCACGAAGAGCATTCCTTGCTCTGCTTTTGGGCTATGTAAATAGGGTATGTATAAATATAGATGGGGTTGGGAAAGCTTCACATGGTGGCTAAGTTGGGCTGTGGAGAGAGACATGAGATAGAGTCGAGGCACTAAAGGGGCAACGACAGTGGGAAACCAAAAGAAGGAGGAGAAAAATGAAGTGACTACCTTGGGTTTTAGGTTGAGGGCGGTTTATGGGTTATGCCTCTTTGAACTAGACTCTCCTATTTTTTTCCCAAACAATAGACACTAATGAGAATTTGACACATCAGCATCTCACAAGTTTATTATCAACACCTGCACACACCAGATTATCACCTTTACAAAACACCCAACCCAACTTCTGTTTTCGTCTTCCTCCTCTCCCCGAGATGAATTGATTCAACAAATCAATAAACAAATTTTTTCTTTCTTAGTCCATCAAGAGGAAAGATCAAATTGGCAACAAGAATGTAAATAATAGAAAATAAGTAGAAAAAAATGGTTAAAGAATCGTCATTAATCAATAATAAAATTCCTCCATTCAGCTACCCAAAAAATAACTTAAAATGAAAGAAGCATCACTTAAAATGGAAGAAGCCGGAGCTCCAAACTTATATTCTTCAGCTTTCATTAATCAAAGATAAAGATCTTGACTAAATTATGTTAGACACTCCTGTTAGGAGTTGAAAATTAGTTAGTGTGATTTTGTATGCAATTTCTTGGGAAACAAATGGAGGTGAAGAGAGAAAGAGCTAGAAAATTCCGATGAAGAGAATTTAATTAAAAGGACAGAGAAATCACCCTACCAAGAAACTGAAAGCAAGATTTTTTTAGGAAAAAAGAAAAGTCAAGAATTAGAAAAAAACATAACCTTCGGTGTGTTCCATTTCTCTTATTTTCCAAATCAAATTAAAAATCAAATCTGAAGCATGAAGATCACTCTGAGCCATGAAAGAAGGTTATCTTTTCATAATAGTAAACAAGTATTTTTTGCCTTTTGCAATTGTAGAGGCTAGCTAGGGGGACGCAGAGATCACTGGGGGAGGGGAAGAAATGAGAGATAGGGGGAAGGGGAGGGAGCAGTCTCTGGTGTGTAGCGCATATAACTTCTCATATGTTCTCTACATGTCAAACTTCCATTAGTATCTATTATTTGGAAAGAAATAAGAGAGTCTGGTCCAAAAATTTTCTCACATATATATATAGGAACAAGAGACCTAAAAGGAAAACTTCGACTCGAGAAAAAGAAAAGAAGAAACCAATATGGGAAAGAAAAGAATTCGGCGAGAAAGGGGCTGAGAGGCCGACTCATGGAGATGTACATGTCAAGGTGTTGCCATGCAAGACATGGGTTCCAAAAAATTTTCTCAAGGGCTGGGCCATTTTCCTAAGTTTTGGGCTCGACTCAACCCATAAAAAGTAATCCAACTTTGTTTTAAAAAAATGTCTCAGCCCATAAAGAGATTTTTAACATAAATATCAAACCCAATTTGAAAAATTGTAGTCCACCAAATTAGAGTTTTTAGGCCCATAATATATTTTTAAAAGAAAAAAAATAGTGGAAAAGTCACATGGGTTTTTCATACAAATAAATCAATATTGTTATAAAACTAAAGAAAGAAACTACTATTGCAAGAGAGAAATATATAAGAAACTCTTTTGAAACTCTCTGAAACTTTTTTTTCTCTCTATATTTTCTTATGAATTTCATAACAACTGAAGCCCATATTTATTGGCCTTGAAGTTACTATGCAAGTCACTATGCAAGATTTAAAATAATAGTAGTGAGGTCATTCACATAATTTTGGTGGTAGGACAGGGGGCGGCAGCCGTCCCTCCAATCCCGTTCATTACACTCCCCCTTGAATGACCACCCATAAAGAATCTGTCTCGTTAAAACCTTGCCAAGGAAAAACCCAATGGGAAGAAAAACCAATGGGAAGAAAAACCAATGGCGAAGGAAAAATAGTAAAGTCTTCTTATGTATCTACAAGTGTTTTGAGATTGCCTCATTAAAACCTTGCAGAGAAAAACCTAGGAGGACAATATCTCAACGAAGGAAAAAGAGTACAATCAGTACAAGTCTTCATGATATTTATTCCCCCTAAAAAGTGCATGACGATAGATCTCTAAGTCTTCCAATGTTATGCACAATCTTCTTGAAGGTCGCAGTTGGTAATGCATTTGTAAATAAATCTGCCAGATTATCACTAGATCGTATCTGCTTGACATCAATTTCACATTTCTCTTGAAGTTCATGAGTATAAAAGAATTTATGTGAAATATGTTTGGTTCTGTCACCTTTGATATATCCTCCTCTGATTTGAGTGATACAAGCAGTATTATTTTCATATAAAATTGTTGGACTATTATTTATCATGGGAAGTCCACATTTTTCCTGGATATATTGAATTACTGATCTCAGTCAAATACACTCTCGACTTGCTTCATGAATAGCAATGATCTCTGAGTGATTTGAAGAAGTAGCAGATAGTGTCTGCTTAACAGATCTCCATGATATCGCAGTATCTCCATAAGTAAATAAATATCCAGCTTGAGATCTACCTCTGTGTGGGTCTGAAAGATAACCTACATCTGCATACCCAATCAATTGTGGACTTGATCCACGTTGATAAAATAATCTCATATCAACCGTACCATGAAGGTAACGAAGGACATGCTTAATGCCATTCCAATGCCTTTGAGTTGGTGCAGAACTATATCTTGCAAGTAGATTAACTAAGAATGTAATATCTGGTCGAATGCAATTTGCAAGATACATCAAATCTCCAATTGCACTGAGATATGGTACTTCAGGACCAAGAATTTCTTCATCGTCATCACAAGGACGGAATTGATCATTCTTCACATCAAGTGTTCGAACAATCATTGGAGTACTCAGGGGATGAGATTTGTCCATATAAAAATGTTTCAGGACTTTCTCAGTATATATGGACTGATGAATAAAAATTTCATTTGGCAAGTGCTAGAGCTGCAGGCCGAGACAAAGTTTTGTTTTGATTCAGGACTTTCATTTCAAATTCATTCTTTAAATATATAGCGGTTCTTAAGATCTATTCAGGAGTTCCCATAATATTTAAATCATCAACATAAACCGCAATAATGATAAATCCAGATTCCCGTTTCTTAATAAAAACACATGGGCATATAGGATTATTATCAAATCCTTCTTTCAATAAATAATCGCTTAAACAATTATACTACATGCGTCCGAATTGCTTCAACCCATATAAAGATCTTTGTAGTCTGATAGAGTACATATTTCTAAATGTACTTGTAGATACTTCAGGCATTTTATATCTTTCAAAGATTTTCATATATATGTCATAGTCTAAGGATCCATATAAATATACAGTGACCACATCCATCAACCGCATTTCTAATCTTTTTGTAACAACCAGACTAATAAAAAATCTAAATATGATTGCATCCATAACGGGAGAATATGTTTCTTCATAATAAATCTCGGATTTCTGCAGGAAACCTTGTGCGATAAGCCGTGCTTTGTACCGCACAATTTCATTTTTCTCATTACGTTTTCGTATAAATACCCACTTATATCCAACAGGCATTACACCATTTGGTGTTTGGACAACAGGTCCAAATACTTCTCGCTTTGCTAGCAAATTTAATTCAGCCTCAATAGCTGCTTTTCATTTTGGCCAATCATTTCTACGTCGACATTTTTCGGCGGTTTTTAGCTCACTTTCTTCATTACTTCTGGTAATGTCAAGGGTCATTTTATATGAAAATATGTTGTCGACAACAGCTTTATTTCTATCCAGAATTTCTCCAGTATTCATGAAATATATTGAGATCTCATTATTTTCAGGTACCTATTCCTTTTCAGGGGAAAATATTTCATGACACACTTCTTTAGGAGGTCCCTTTTCAGGAAATTTATACTTTTCAGGAGTTTCCTCTTCAGGAGGTTCTAGAATAGAAGAACCAATTATATTGAGCTCTTTAGGAGCACCAATTATATTTATAGCCTGTATTGAGAGTACGTGTTCTTCAGGAACACCAAATTCATTTTGTATTATTTTCCTTCTGGGAATTGTCTTTTGTACCATTAGGTCTTCCACGCTTCAGGCGTGTCTTAGACTCACCTATTGCTGTTTTAACAATTTATCATTCAGGGACTTCAATCCTTGCTGGAGCATTAACAATAGGAATATAAGATTTTACTATACCTTCAGTATCAGTAAATATATCCGGTAATTGATTTGCAACATTTTGTAAATAAAGAATCCTCTAAACTTCTAGTTTACATTCATTTGTAGGATGATCAAATTGAGACAGGGTCTTATTATCCCAAGTAATATCTTGTCGTGCTTCAGGCACCGACTTTTCTTTACCCATTAATGGAAAAGTGGATTCGTCAAAATGACAATCCTCAAAACGTGCTTTAAACATATCATCTGTAAGGGGTTCAAGATATCTAATAATAGATAGATAATCAAAACCAACATATATCCCAAGTCTACGTTGAGAGCCCATTTTTGTACGTTGTGGAGGTGCAATTGAAACATATACAGTACATCCAAAAGTACAAAGATGAGAAATATTTGGTTGTTAACCGAATGCAAGCTGTAATGGAGAATATTTATGATATGCAGATGGTCTAATGCGAATTAATGATGCTGCATGAAGTATAGCATATTCCCAAGCAGAAATAGGTAGTCTTGATTTTATAAGTAAACGTCTAACGATTAGTTGAAGTTTTTTTATCGAAGATTCAGCTAAACTATTTTGTGTGTGTGTATGGGCAACAGGATGTTCAACATCTATTCCTATTGACATGCAATAATCATGAAAAGTTTGAGATGAAAATTTACCTACATTACCCAATCGAATGGTCTTAATTGGATACTCAAGAAATTGTACTCGTAGTTTGATTATCTGAGCAAGAAGTCTAGCAAATGCAACTTTTCTAGTGAAAAGCAGACAAACATGTGATCATCGACTAAATGTATCAATCAAAACTATAAAATATCTAAATGGTCCACCTAATGTATGAATAGGCCTACATATATCTCCGTGAATCCTTTGTAAAAATGATTGAGATTCAACAGTGACTTTTGAGGAAAATGGTCTGATAATCAACTTACCTTGAGAACATGCAGAGCACAGAGATTCATTGGGTAGAAATATCTTTTGATTATTTAAGGGATGCCCATGCGAATTTTCAATAATTCGTCTCATCATTATAGATCCCGGATGTCCAAGGCGATCATGCCAAGTCATAAATACTTTGGGGTCAATGCACTTCTGGTGCATTACCACATATGATTCAATTGATTTCATCTTTGTATAATACAATCCAAAATATAGAGCAGACAGTTTTTCTAATATGAGCTTCTAGCCCGATATTGTTTTAGTAATAAGAAAATGCTCTTTACTGCCTTCATTAGTCGTTTCAATATGGTAATCATTACGACGTATATCTTTAAAACTCAATAAATTTCTTCTGAATTGTGAAAAGAATAGAGCATCATCAATGTAAAATTTGATGCCATTAGGCAACACAATATAAGCTATTCCGGAGCCCTCAATTAAATCTGATGAGTCTGATATGGTATGAACATAAGTTTTACTTAGTGTTAGATTTTGAAAATATTTCTTTTCTTTAAGAATTGTGTAAGTTGTAGCACTATCAGCCAAACATACATCTTTATCATTCAACTCAGAGATAAAAAACTCATCAATGTGATCCATGATTTTATAAAATATACAAAACTTTTATTACAGATAATAGAAAGAAAATACATTAATTAAGTGGAACACTTCCATCTCCAATTAAGTGATCAATTCTACCTTCAAGATAATTAAAGAAATCAAAAAATCAAGATAAGTAACATCTACATCTATTGGATCTAATAAGTCATCTGATGGTTCTATTAAATTTGTTTCATACATTTTATTCTTTCATTTAATAGATGCTTAATATAAATCAACTAAGTGTCTGGCCGTACGACAGGTATGTGACCAATGTCCAGTCATTCACATCTATGGCACACCCCTTCACTTCTCTTTGAAGAATTATTCTGGGGATTTTTACCCCTTTCTGAATTGTACCACTTCTGGTGATACGGTATATTATTATCCATTTCAATGTTGTCACTTCTGGGACCAACATTTCTATAATTTCCCTTACCACGTCCACGCCACTGATTTCTTCTAAAGGATACACCATTCACTTATGGAAATGATGCAAACCTATTATCATTTACTTCAGAGAATGATATTGAGCCAGTAGGACGTAACTGGTGGTTTTTTAATAAGAGCTCATTGTTTTACTCAGCTACTAGAAAACATGATATAAGTTCAGAATATTTCTTGAGCTTTCTCTCTCGATACTGCTGCTGCAGGAGTACATTCGAGGCATGAATGTAGTATAAGTCTTCTTTAACATATCATCATCGGTGATTTTCTCACCGCATAATTTTAGTACTGAGCTTATTTTAAAAAGTACGAAATTATACTCACTAACACTTTTATAATCTTGCAACCTCAAGTGCAACCATTTAAAATGAGCTCTTGGGAGGATGACAGTCTTCTAGTGTTCATATCTCCTCTCCCTGAAACTGTTCCACAAAATATATGGATCTTTTATTGTAAGATATTCAGTTTTTAATTCTTCGTGAAGATGGTGGAGAAGGAAAATCATTGCTTTAGCATGGTTCTGCGGGGACGTTTGATTTTCTTCTTTAATTGTTTCACCCAAGTTTATCGCATCAAAATGGATTTCAGCATCAAGTATCCAGGATAAATAATTTTTCCTAAATATGTCAAGAACAAGAAATTCTAATTTTGTAAGATTTGTCATTTTGTACACATATAAATAATGAAATAAATATGTGTATCTCAAAAAATATATTTATAAATTCACACAGATTTTAAATAATAATCATCAATAAAATATACCAAAGACTGCAAATAATAT
Source organism: Platycarya longipes (assembly GCA_036559045.1). NCBI lineage: Eukaryota > Viridiplantae > Streptophyta > Magnoliopsida > Fagales > Juglandaceae > Platycarya > Platycarya longipes. The sequence goes on along the minus strand of CM071792.1, from coordinate 28,911,604 downwards.
ATTGAAAAACTTAAAGAGAAATAAGACCACTAGTTTCAGAATTGGTAGAACCGTCGTACTGATAACATGTTATAAAATTAAATAAAGAAACTACTATTACAAGAGAGAAATATATAAGAAACTCTTTTGAGAAACTTTCTTCTCTCTCTATATTTTCTCATGAATTTTATAAAAACTAAAACTCATATTTATAGGCCTTAAATTACTATACGGGTTATTATGTAAATTACTATGCAAGTCACTATGCAAAATTTAAAATAATAGGAGTGAAATTATTCATATAATTTTAATAATGAGATAGGGGGTGACAACCATCCCTCTAATTCCGTTTGTTACAAATATAACATTTTTGAAAAATAAAAGCATGCTTAGAGCTGGTGTTACACATTTATTATTAAGATACCGTCAATTTTTCAAAAGTTGCTGACTTGTCCTTCTTGAAGTCTTTTTCGATACTGATGTGAAGGCAAAATTCAGGATAATTTTCTAAAATTTTTTGAGTTGGGATTTGAAATATATATATATATATATATATATCCATATATTTAATTTATTTGGGTAAGCCAAACTCTTTGTCCAACCTAATGAAATATTTTTGGCAGCTCAAGTTAGCATTTTGACGGCCAGAGAATTTTTGGAAACTATTTCCATTAATTTTCCTTGTATGTTGTTGTTTTTACAAAAGGGCGTTTTCGGAGTAAGAAGTAGAAACAAATCTTGAGCCCAACTTTTTCATTGTAAACATCTCATTCTAATTACAAGTCAATTTCTTCCATAGTTACCTGGGCGGAGCACATCCTTAGTGCCTGCGATGTGACTTGAATATATTAATTTTCTCTCATCTTATCCTGTTATTCTTCCGAAAGTTTAATTTAGAATTCGATTGAATTTAGCGATAAGGTGAGAGAAGATAACTTATAAATAATAAAATAAATAATTAAAATAAATTAAAATTTAAAATAAATAATTAAAATAAATTATAAATACGAAATAAATTATAAATAATAAAATTTAATTTTAAAAACAAACCAGACTTTATCTTCTGATTTCCAAATTTAACTCAATATTTCTATTTTAAATTCTTTCAATCATCTTAACAACCCCATCTAAACTGCTTCGGATATGAAATCAGTGGGTTTTCGTTGGATCCACAATCTGACACAATTTCGGACTTCATTAATAGAGAGGCCCTTGGGACTGGTGCAGCCATTTTTATGAGAATAGTAGCCCTCCTATCATGCGATGCCAGATAATATTTTCCACCAAATGGAGACAGATCTACCCACACCAGATCACAAACTTGCATTCAGAAATAAGAAAAAAAAAAAGCCTGACGAAGAACCTCGCATTCCATGTTTTTCGTCTTCTCCTACCGTCGTCGCCCATCTCTCTCCCATCAATACTCCACTTTCATCTCTAGATTTGCTTCTAGTTGAAGGAGACCTAACGAAGGGAGAGCAATCAAAGTCACAAAGATCAAAGTGTCTTAATTTCCATAAAAGCTGGAAGTCTTTTCGTTCCCTCAGGATCTATCTTTATGCAACTTCAAAAAGAAAAAAAAAAAAAACCCTCTCCCTCTCTTTCTTCTATTCACTTTTACATATATTTAATTCATATCATTTTTCGCAATTTGAAAAAATATAAATACCAATATAGCAATATCGCATAGATCCCATGTATAGTTAAAATTTTCACCTATTGGGTCTTTATTATATTTAGCTTAAAAGCTTGTCAGAATTTTTGATCTGCTGCCAAATACACAAGCTTGTCGAAGAGAGAATCATCGAGTCGATAAATACGGCTGTGCGATTTGCAAGAGGGGCAGAAGGTTTTCGGGAGAAGGGCTATCCGGTAATGAAAATTGAAATAATATCAAGCCAAAAAGAGCTGAGAGACGAGGGCTTGCAGATGAATCCAAGCGGCAGAAGGATTGAGTGAATCGCGGTCGAAAAGTGATAAATTAAGACGCTTACATGGAAACTAATTATTGGGAGGCTGTTGTTTGGAATTTGAAAGCAAACCGATTTTCAGTTTTTTTTTTTTTTCATACTGACACAAATTTAGACTTCATTAAAAAAAAATACTATATTTCTTCTCTCTCTCAACCCACTTTTCAACTATCAGTCAACTCTCTCCTTACTTCCCAACATTAACTTTTCTTGTACAAGGCTTTTTTTCTTTTTTTCTCACTGCAATGTGTATCGGGAAGCGTGTTGCAGGACAAAAAAAAGTAAGTGCTGACAATGAATAGTTATAAGTCTCATTAATTTTTTAATTTTTCATAAATATTATTAAATTTATTTTATTATCTAAATATATTTTAAATTCATCTAAATAGATCTTGTAAAGCATACTCAATTATCTTTACTTACTAATATTCACAAAAAACTTAAATCAATTCAACTCAACTCAATATCCAAATACAATCTTAATATATAAGTCTTTAGTTTTCGAATCACTTCAAGATACATTATAATAAAATTGACTTTTATTCACGAGTCTTTTTTTCACAACACAAGATAATGGAAAATACTACCTTTATTGACGAATTTCAATCGTGGAGAAAAATATGCTCTTTTGCCATGATTCATACTCCAATCTCATAAAACTATCTTTTGTGATGAAATTGTGTCATCGCAAATGAATATTAACCTTTTTTTCACCTTAATTTCAAAATATTTTTTAAAAATATTACGGATAGTTTCTAAATTAAATCAAATGTTTATAAATATTTTTAAAATGTTAAATGTCTAAAATTATTTTAATGAGATGATTTTTAGTATTATGAAACTAAGCCTAGTTTTTAAAGAAGTCTGCTTATTTCTTTAAATGATTTTATTTAAATGATTTTTAATCCTTTACAAATATTATATAGTATTCATTATTTTAATTAATGTTAAAGATTCTATTTATTTCGATAATTTTTATTTCTTTAAAAATATTTAATCAACTTAGTATTATTTTATTTTATTTTATAATAAAATAATATTATTTTCAGTATTTAAAGTTTATTTTAAATTAGTTACAATATATTTACAATTTTAATTACCTATTATTTACATTTTTTTTTTAAAACATAATAAGTGGTGATTAGGGATTTTCAAATCCCAAAACCAAAAACATAATAAAGGAAAGGGGGAGGGGGAGGGGGAGGGGATCGACAACACGAGAGAGGGTTCTGTTGCCGTTAGCCCATTCCTTTGTCGTCAGCCCATTTCGTCGGAAGTCGCCATCGCCTGATGTCTTCGCCGTCGTCCACCCTAAGCCCTACGAAATGGGTTTGAAAATTAAGAATGGAAACTCATTTCCCTCTACCCTATTTCGAGAACCACTCGCGCGGGACCTGCCCAGTCCCATTGTGTCGTAGGCATGTGTTCGTCTAGCGTTGTTTGAGCCCAACCACAGTGCTACCTGCCTAAGCCGTCTTCGTCTGAGCCCAGTTGGAGAAAACCCATCGCACAGGACTTGCCCAAACCCTAGTTTCCATCTCAAGCACTCATTGTCTCTCCAATTTCTTGGTTTGTTGTGATTTCTTCCCTGTTGTCGATTTGTTGGTTTTTACTTAATTTTATGTCTCTGTAACTTGCCAGACATTGATATTAATCTAGGATTTTTGTGTCTTATTCAAAGAGCAATTTTTGTGACTTTAATTTGTTGGTGTATACATGTTTTATGTCCAAATATTTATCTTGATGTTCGAATGAACATATAAATATATGTTACATGTGATGAAGTTTGAATATTGAAAGAAAGTTTATTACTCACAATCAAGAATTTGTTCAACAAAAATTGATACATGGACTTATATGAGATTCCAGATTTACGTGTATTTTTACACGTAATTTTATTCTCGGTATTAATTATTTTAATTTACTCTAATAACATTATTAGTCGTGTTTTATTTGTTTGAGATATTTATTTGATCTATTGATTAGTTAATATTAGTTTTATGTTATTCTTATAATTAAATATTGAGTTACGTTACTTTTCTTATTAATTTTAATGTGAGGTAATTATTTTAATAATTGGAATTAAATTCCTTTATTTTATTATGTGATCTTATATGATGTGGTTTCTTATTATTAATTAGTGTTTTATATTTGAATTATTCTTTAAATTAAATTAGTTTATTGTTGGGTTTTAAATATTTTATTTTATTGATATTGAACTGTAGCCTTTTCAGTTAATTTTTAGTTATTTCAGTATGCTCTTTTTCTAGTTTGACTGAATTTCTTTTTCCTTCTTTTTCTTTTCTCTTTTTTTTTTTCTTTTCTTTTTCTTTTCTTCTTTCCTTTTTCTTTCTTTTTCTTCTTCTTTCCCCTGCATTCCCCCAGCCCCGCGCGACTTCCACCCCCCCTGTTTTGGCCATTTGGCCTTAGGCCTAGCCAGCCTCCACCGCCTCCCACCGTCCTTCACCTCCCACACCGCCAGCCTCCCCACCCACTGCGAGTCCACCAGTATCGGAGGTGTCACCTCCGGTTATCCCACCACCCCTCCACGGCCATAAACCCGAAATGGGTATTTTGCCTGCACTTACATTTTTCGTCCACCGCCGACCACCCATTGGTACCGGCAACCTACCAGCAGCCTCCCCTCACTCCAGGGAGCATAACTCGCCGCCTAAAGCCACCCAACTCAGCCACTTCCTCCTTCACCCGAAATGGGTCCTTAAATAGATCCATCTTCACCGTGCCGTCGTCTGGCCATCGTAGACCTCACCACTGCCACCAAAAGACTCCCCTTGCTCAGCCGACCAACCCCCTAACTCAATTTCCCCAACCGTAGCCCCACCTTCCTATACGACCCCAAACTCGAAAACGGGTTTCCACCCATTTTGAGCCCGATCCGCCACCTTCTGATGATTGTGCCGCCACACCACCACCTCCATGAGATTCCCCACCTTCCAAAGAGTATCTCCCTAAATTTTGGTATCAAACCGAGCACTTTAGACTAACGTACCAGTGACCGCTACGAACGCTGCAGATTGGCGTTTGTTCAAGGATTTGCGTTTTTACCCGCTGTAAGTATTTTCTAAATAAATTTTAAGATTTAAATATATTTTGGCATTAACAGATATTGTGTTTGGTTATTATTGGAAATTATTAATTGTTGGCTATTTGGTACATGGAAGTCTACATCGTGTATTTACGCGCACGTTCATGAAAATATTTAGAAATTGGATTTTTTTGCATGATATTGGATATTCATGTGTTGGAAATGGAAACTGGGTTTTCATGTGTTTATGGTTTTCAAGTGCGTGTGTATCACCACCTCAAGCCGAGATAGGGCATTATCTCGGTAGAGCTCCTCTGGTCACTTGGGAGCAGAATATACTGAGTGACATTCCCTGGGTCGTCGCCGGGCGACGAAGGGATCGGACGGGATGGTAACGCTCTCGTGCCGACTCCGTGACTCCTCTGCTGGCGGAAGTTAGGGGATGCTTGGTCATGGTACGTGCTGGGCGCGGTTAGCTAGGCATTGTCCGTTCTGAAGTCACATGCGTGGTCGTTACTTTCGGTGCGATGATGAAAGTCAGGGTGTGCGAATAGTCCCTAGGGGAGATCATGGTGCATACAGTTAATAAAATGGATGTTTAGACCATTTTCTAGAAAGGTGGCTGGTTTTAATTATTGGTTTTACGTGGACCATTTTCGGGAAAAATGGTTGTAGTTTTAATGGATTTATGGACATCATTTTCTCAGAAAATGATGGATGATTTTGTTGGAGTTTTATTTTGAGCCAAATTGGGATTTTGGCGTGTGTGTTATTTTACTTATTTTGATAAATATGATTTTAAGCTTCATGCATAAGGTGTTCTGTTCATGCGTAGTGTTGTTGCATGAATGTATTTCTGTCTTGTGGTTTGTTTGAGTTATACTTACCTGCGATGCCATATTTGGCGTCGTAGTTTTTGGATGCGGAGTTTTATGGAGGCTGAGCCCGAGGAGGCGACTCTGTTGTTAAAGTATTCTTGTTATAAATTGTTATCTTGGAAATTGTTTTCCCATTTTTATATTTATGTATTTATTTAATTTGTATTTCGGATGACTGTATTAAATCTCCTGTTAGAGAATTTATGTTAAAATGGTTTGTAAAATATTTCTAAAATTCTGGTACTTAGATATTAACTAGATATTAACTTTAATTATCCGCTGCGACTTTTATTTATGTATGTCACGTGTTCACACATTTAGCACTTGACGTTGGGGGTGCGTGACCCGTGTTGTCAATATCCCGATGTCTCGATTCCCGTACTTATTTTAATGAGAATTTGGGGGCGTCACAGGTAGTATCAGAGCAGTTCGACTTTGGGTAAATCCACAAGTTACCTAGGAATTGTATCAGAAAAGTTTGTGGTTTTAAAAATTTATTTGTTTTATTATTTAGTTATTTTATTTTATTTTATTATTCTATTTGTTCTCTAAGTTTTTCCTACTAATTTTTATGGTAAGATTATCGATATGTATTTCGTTGTGTTGTGCTTTTTATTTTAATGTGTATGTTGTTTATTTATTTTCATAATTAATTTAGTTCTGAATGGTTTGTTTGCTTTATTTTATTTTATTTTAATATTTGTTCAATATTGTAATTGGGTAGTAGTTAAAATTTTAGTTAGTTGATTTTATTTAGTTAAGTTGTTGAGCATTTATTTAATTATTTATTTTATATGTATGTTTTTGTTTTGTTTAAATTAGAATTTGGATATTTCCGATTAAATTATTGTTTTAAATCAATCTTTTTACTGAATCTTATATTTTAAATAATTGTGTTATGGAATCCCTTATTTTAAAGTTTATTTCTTTTGTTGTGGGTTATTTTGTTTTCTTTAGCTTTTATTCAATTATCATTAGGATTTGATTTTAATTTTAGTTCATAGATTTCTCACAAAATAGTTTTGGATTTTGTTTATTATCTTTTTATTTTAATTATGGCTTTTGTTTTTTATATATTTCTGAAAGTTTAAAATTTATTTAGACAAAGATTTAAAAAGATTCGCTGCTATACTTTCTTTTTAGGCATATGCTTTGAGGTAGGTTTAAATTTATTATCTCTTCACCTTCCGTTTGTTTTATTTTAAAAGTTTATCTATTTATTTTGACAAGTGGGTTTATTTTGGCGACTTGTTAGTATTTATTTATTAATTTATTTATTTTATTATGGTTCGTTTCTTTTAAAGGTTTTAAGTCCTGGAGACTTCTACGATAAATCTTTTTAGGAGTTGGGTTTTGTGGAGAATTTCAAAGATTAATATGTTATTTTATTTGCTATTCTTATTTTAATTCAATCTCGTTGTTTTATTTAATAAAAGCTTTTGATGATTTGTATTTACCAAAGGAGGTGGTCTTGTTTTCTTGAATGAGTGACTTTTACTTAATTGTTTATTAGATCTTTTCCCCATTTGTGTTTTTATATAATATTTATGTGAATTACTTGAGTTTTATTTAGTGTTTGGATATATTGTTATATCTTTGTGAGATGGATTCGTTTTGATAATTATTGGTATTTATGTAATTGGGTTTCTTTATTGATATTTCTTATGTCTTTTATGTGTAATACCTGGATCTCACTGAGTGTTTGAGTTTCTAAGTTCCAATTTAATTTATGGAAGATTGTTGGAATTGTAACCTAGGCGAACTCTATAGGTGAGTGTGAAATTCTTAGCCATTGATATATTGTTATGGAATATATTTTAAGAATACTTATGATGGTAGATGATCAATTGTTTCCTTGGTGAAGTTTTGATTTTGTTTGTGGGTGTTTAGAGATTGTTATGTAATAGTTGTGTGTGTCTAATTTTTGGAGAGTACTTAATTTTTTTTTTGTGTTTTTTGTTTTGACTTGGGAGAATTTATTTTGTTAATTGATGGATGTTAATTTAATGTGATGGTATTAAAATTAAGAAATCTAAATTTTAGGCTTCTGAGCGAATTGTATAGAGTAGATAATTTAAGTATGATATTTGGAGAATTTAATAGTTAGCAACATTTGTCGAGATATCTTAAGGAATTAGTTGTAACTTAAGGTCGCATAGGAATTAAAATATTTGAGATTATTCCATCTCATGAGTATTGAAGGTCCGGTTGGGAAAGCTATATATATTGTGGTTATCATGCTAATTAAGTTGAGTACAGTGATAGGATTTTTTTTTTGTGTGTGATATACGTTGGAGTTTAGGCATCAACAGATATTGTATTTGGTTATTGTTGGAAATTATTAATTGTTGGCTATTTGGAGCATGGTCGTCTGCATCGTGTATTTACACGCACGTTCATGAAAATATTTGGAAATTGCATTTTTTTGCATGATATTGGATATTCATGTGTTGGAAATGGAAACTGGATTTTCATGTGTTTATGGTTTTTAGGTGCGTGTGTATCATGACCCCAAGCCGAGAAGGGGCATTATCTCGGTGGAGCTCCTCTGGTCACTCGGGAGCAGAATATACTGAGTGACGTCTCCTGGGTCGTCGCCGGATGACGAAGGGATCGGACGAGATGGTAACACTCTCGTGCCGATTCCGTAGCTCCTCTGCTGGCAGAAGCTAAGGGATGCCTGGTCATGGTACGTGCTGGGCGCGGTTAGCTAGGCATCGCCCGTTCTAAAGTCACACGCGTGGCCGTTACCTTCGGTGTGATGATGAAAGCCAGGGTGTGCGGATGATCCTAGGGGAGATCATGATGCATATGGTTAATAAAATGGATGTTTAGGCCATTTTCTGAGAAAGTTGTGAGTTTTAATCATTGGTTTTACGTGGACCATTTTATGGGAAAATGGTTATAGTTTTAATGGATTTACGGACATCATTTTCTTGAAAAATGATGGATGATTTTGTTGAAGTTTTATTTTGGACCAAATTGAGATTTTGGCATGTGTGTTATTTTACTTATTTTGAGAAATATGATTTTGAGCTTCATGCATAAGGTGTTCTGTTCATGCGTAGTGTTGTTGCATGAATGTATTTTTTTCCTGTGGTTTGTTTAGGTTATACTTACCTGCGATGCCATGTTTGGCGTTGTAGTTTTTGGATGTAGAGTTTTGTGGAGGCTGAGCCTGAGGAGGCGACTCTGCTGTTAAAGTATTCTTGCTATAAATTGTTATCTTGGGAAATTGTTTTCCCCTTTTTATAAATATGTATTTATTTAATTTGTATTTCGGATGATTGTATTAAATCTCCTGTTGGAGAATTTATGTTAAAATGGTTTGTAAAATATTTCTAAAATTCTGGTACTTAGATATTGACTTTAATTATCCGCTGCGACTTTTATTTATGTATGTCACGTGTTCACACACTTAGAACTTGAAGTTGAGGGTGCGTGACCCGTGTTGTCAGCATCCCAACGCCTCGATTCCCGTGCTTATTTTAAGGAGAATTTGGGGGCGTCACAACTTGTATAGCTTTTTAATACAAAATTTACAAGTTCTATTCTAAGAAAGTAAACTAAGATTTTAGCTATACTTTCCTAGCTATTTCTAAGACTATTTCTCTGTGATTTTGTGACTATTACAGACATGATTCTTACCTAATTAGCAGTTGTGTGAGGTCCTGATCTTTTATTAAGAGTTTGGACTGTTCGTGCATTGTATTTTCTATATAAATTATCACTCAGAAATGACAAAAACTTGAGAATTGCTTGTGTTAGATATCTATTAAGAGCTTCGTATTGTTGAAGATGCAACTAACAAGAATTGATTGACAAAACTTCTCATATTTGAAAGGTATATCTTTTTCTTTTTCTTTTTAATGGTATGTCATTTTGGTGTTGCTGCCTTTTGAATGTAATCCAGCTTTCTAGCTATATGAGGGACTTGCATTCATGTCTGGTATTATTACCATATCATTTTATGGTTTGCAGGTACTACTACTACATTTACCTAAGATATGAATTCCAATGTAGTATATATAAGTTTTCTAAGGCTTTTTAAAGTACCTCAGATTCTAAATTGTTCTATGGCTATTCGTTGCCTTTTCTTGAGTTTGAATCATGTTTGACTATGTTTAACTCTTTATTTATATGTGTTAAACTAGTGGAGATGAGAATGTATTTTAAGTGGAGGCTGTATTTTAAGTTGAGGTTTCTTAGAGCTCGAAACTAGTATACAAAGAAGGCAGGCAAGATGTTGAAGCAAACCTTGAAGTGGAGGCTGGAGTACAAGCCAGAGAAGATCCAATGGGTATGCGTGTGTCCGCTATATTAAATAATGATATGTAAGACCTGATTTCCATTTTCTTCTCTCTATGTAAAAATTTTAATTATCAAATGCATCATGCTTAAGAAAATTTGGCATGCATCATGTATTCAAAATTTGGATGCATAGAAAGCAGGATGAAGCAGCAGTGGATGCTATCCTCTGCAAAAATAAAAACATTAAACTTTTTGCCCTGATTGGTGTTCATATTAAAGGGACAAAATTTTGTTATAGTTCTTGTGAATTTTCAATCAAAACTTGTTAGCTACAGGGTAGGGATAAACTCTATATATCCTGGAATTATATTAGCAAATAAGAATGGGATTCCTATAGCTAGATGTTTGTATAAGAAATATTAAAGTGGCAAATAAAAGTTGTTTGTGTTGTTTGGATTCCTATAATTTTGGCTGATAATATATGTAGACCATTATTACTAATATTTATAATATTTCCTCATTAACGATAAATGAGGAGTTAATGAATTTTGCAGGATTTTTATTATTATATATAATGCAGCATGTAGTGGATATTATAATTAGGGGTTCTTCAATAAGGACTTGCTTTTCCTATTGGGGATGGCTTACTTCTTATTTGGTATTTTGTTTTTTGTTTATGCATATGTTAGTATCAAAGCCTTAAGATTCTTTTGAACTTGCTTATTTTACATTCATGAGGATTACATGGTGGTGGCAAAAATTTGTCAATACATTTAGAACTTATACTTAATATTAGTCACATTAATCAGTAAAAGGTGCAAAAAGAGGAAAATGTTTTTTTTGACTTTGGTAAATAACATGGATCGTTTGAAGATGGTATGAACAATAAATAACATTTTCCTATTCCATTAAACTATGTCTTTCCGACTTATCCAAAAAATAAAATAAAATAAAAGATACAAAGTCATTGTGTAGTTATCTTTTCTTCTCTTTTTGTGATCTTCCCCATACGTGCAAGTTTATTTTAAGATCGAATATCTGCTGCAATATGTTTGGTATGACGAGTTTGTTTTACCTTGTAGGTATTTGAAACCAAGTCAAGCCGGAGAATGTTTACACTGGTGGCACCTCCCGCACGCTCTCCTTCGAGTTGTAGTTGCTTTCAACATAGTTTAGGTAGAGTTTGTTTCTTAACAAGGTGGTATACTTTTTTATATATGCCCCTTTGTTACATTTACTTAGTTACAAGTTTATGCTTGTTGGAAACTTAAGGCTCAATATGTGGACTATATTGTTGTTGGATATATTACTTTTTGCACGCTTGTATAATTTAACGTGATAAATGTTAACTTTTCTTGTTATATTCTTTACATAGTTTGAAGATGATGACAAAAGATGTCATTTGAAACTCAAGTATTCATTTAAAATCAAAAGAGTAGCTAGATGAGTTTTGCTTTAATAATGTTATGTTGTCTTTTATTTTGTATTTTTTTTTCTGTTTCTTGCTCCCTTTCTCCTTTTGTAAATTGCATACATGTTTATTTGTAGTAATTAGTAATTTAGTTGAATATTGATTAGGGTGAGAAACAATATCATTTATTTTTTTGATTAGGATGGGCTGAGATTGGTGGGGGTTGGTCGCCGGCCGGTGGGGGTGGGTTTGGGCTGGGTGGTGTCGCTGGACGGCAGCGCACGGCGGTGCTGGGTGGAGAGGGTGAAGAACAATGAAGAAGAGAAAAATAGGGGAGGGGGGAGGGGTCGCGCGGGCTAGGGGGGGAAAAGCAGGGGAAAGAAGAAGAAAAATAAAAAAAAAAGGAAAAAAAAAAGAAAAAGAAGGAAAAAAATGCAGACTAACTAGAAATAGAATACAATAAAATAAATTAAAAGCCAAATGAAAACACTTTAATATATTATAATTAAATAAAATATTTAAAACCCAACAATAAACTAATTAATATTAAGAAAGCACATCAAATTAAATTCCACAATTTTAAAAAAAAACATAAAATAATACAATGAAAATCACTTTTAATTTAAAAGAATAGAACGATTAATTATAATAATCCAGATAATCATTCAATAAAAGTACACGTAAATACGGGGTATCACATTCTCCCCCCTTAAAATAAATTTCGTCCTCGAAATTTGCTCGGTTGCAACAATAAGAACTCCAATAACTCACCTACTACACAGCTCAACACATACTCCAAATAAAATACACAATCACTCAATCCTTCAAATACATACGTATGTTGCTCCATCATCACATTCACTTCATTAGGTACTTTCATCGCAATCATATTTGTCTCCAAATGGCGTATCATGCCTAAGACTCGTAGGGCAGCCATGTAGTCCAAAGTCTCTGTAAAACCCAAGGTTTCAAGTCTCGTATCTACGTATAGATTTTGATGATAACAAATAAATTCAAGACTCAAGCTCAAGTTGTTTACGCATGAAGAGAGCTAAGTACATCAAGAAATCAAGTATGAGCAAAAAGAAGAACAAGTCTACAAATGAAGCTCATAGAGTAATTTTGTACATCTCTTAAAATTTGAAATTGGATTAAGACTCAAAATTAATATTTTTTCATAAAGCATCAAATTGCATTTTTTACATTTACATAACTTTATTAAAATATTTAATTTTGAAAATTATTATTATTTTTCCACATATGCATAAATATTTGAATTAGTAAGATGATTGATTGTCATGTTTAACATGTGCATGCGTTGTTTGAAAATCTTGAAGGGTGGTTGTATGTTTTTTTGACAAATGCAAAAGATAAATGATTTTGTTTGAAAATCTTGAAAGGTGGTTGTGTGTTTTTTTGACATATGCAAAAAGAAGATGATTTGGTTTGAAAAATAAATCATACTTATTTTGTCATGTATGAAAAGTAAAAAATTAGGTTTGATTTCTTTGAAAAGTGAATGGAGTTATCTTTGACAAATATAAAAAGGAGATACTTTTATTTGAATCTTTTGAAAAGTGAATAGTGTTCTTATTTGACATGTGAACCTTTTCAAATTTGAATATGAAGACTCATTTGCCTATAAATAGCTCATTTGAGTTTTGCAAAAATTAGAATAAGAGCTTACATATCAATTGCTAAGTTTTGTATCATTTTCTCAAAGCCCTCATTCTCTCTTCTCTAAATTTGTGCCTTAATCCTTATTCATTTTGAGAGAGATATAGGTTGTGCTGTATTGTTCTTATTTCACTCATTGAGGAGTGTACTATGATAATCTACCCACTATCAGCTCTTGTATTTGTAAGAGGGTGCGTATAACTCTTATGTGTGTAGAATGTGTTCTACACAGGGAATAGTTGAATCACCAAGTGTAAAGGGTGTTCTATACGGATTCTTTATGGCGGTGTTGTTCAAAAGTATAATAGGTTTCTATCTCCACCTGAAGGAGATTGAATAGTGAATTTGGGATCCTCAAGGGGTAGCTTGAGGCGAGGACGTAGGCAGTGGGGCTAAATCTCGTTAAAATACTAAGTTTGCTTATTCTTACCCTTACTTTTTATATTTCCTACTGCTTCATATTCTGTTTATATTTTATATTGTATATTTGGTTTATAAGTATTTTTTAATATAACCCAATTCACCTCCCCTCTTGTGTTAATCATCTGGGCAACAATTAGTATCAGAGCGAGGGCTCTATTATAAGATTAATTATCTGTTGAGTTAAGATCATATGGCTAACATTGCAGCTATATTCGATGAAGGTCAATCCAGTAGTCGGCCTCTGCTATTTTGTAGAGACAATTATACTTTCTGGAAAGTTAAAACGAGAATATTTCTCCAGTCTCAAAGTCGAGAAATCTGGAAATGTATTGTAAATGAGCCCCATAATACAATTATTTCAAATAAAGGATTCAATAAAACGAATGATATAAAATAATAACCTAATCCAAAAGACCCAAATTTCAATTTAAACAAAGTAAAGGCATATATAAAAAAATAAATGCTCAATAATTTAACTAAATAAAAGCAATTAATTAAAATCCTAACTACTACCTAGAAATTACATTAATGAACAAATATTATAATGAAATAAAGCAAAGCAAACCAACCAATCAGAACTAAGATAACTCTGAAAATAATAAACAAAAAGCATATTATAATAAAAAACACAACACAACAAAATAAATACCTAAAATCTTATAATATAACTTAGTAGGAAAAACCTAGATAACAATTAGAATAATAAAATAAAATAAAATAGCCAAACAATGAAACAAACAAATTTAAAACAACAAACTTTTCTGGTACAGTTCTTAGGTAACGTGCGGATTTACCCAGAGCCGAGTTGTTTTGATACCACCTGTGACGTCTCTAACTCCCGCTTAAGCAAACATGAGAATCGAGGTGTCAGGATGTTGACAACTCAGGTCACACATTCCAACAACAAGTGCTAAGTGTGTGCACAAAGCGAGTGTAAAATTAAAAGGCACAGCAGACAAGTTAAGTCAATTACTAAGTACCAGAATTTTTAAAAATATTTTACAAACGAATTTAACACAAATTCTCTAACAGGAGACTTAATATAGTCATTCCAAAGATAAATCATAAAAATACATATTTATTAAAAGGGAATTTTTTTTCCTAAGATAACAAATTATAACAATATTACTTCAACGGCGGAGCCTCCTCCTCGGGCTCAGCCTCCTCAACCTTTGCATCCAAAAACTATGATGTCAAAAATGGCATCGCAGGTAAGTACAATCCAAACAAATCACAAGATATAAAATATATTCATGTAACAACAAAACACATGAACGTGACACTATATGCATGAAACTCAAAAAGCATCTTCCTCAAAATAAATAAATAAATTAATGGCACACGCCAAAATCCCATTTTGGCCCAAGATAAAACTCCAATAAAAACATCCATCATTTTCCCAGAAAATGATACACGTAAATTCATTAAAATCACAACCATTTTTCCAGATAATGGTCTACGTAAAACCAATAATGAAAACCCGTCATTTTCCCAAAAAATGGCCTAAATATCCATTTTATTAGCCGTATGCACTATGGTCACCCCTAGGGATCATCTGCACACCCTAGTCTCATCATCACACCGTAGGTAACGACCACGCATATGATTTCAGAACGGGCGATGCCTAGCTAACCGTGCTCAGCACGTACCATAACCAGGCATCCCCTAGCTCCCACCAGTAGAGGAGGCACGAAGTCAGCACGAGAGCGTTACCATCCCGTCTGATCCCGTTGTCGCCCGGCGACAACTTAGGGGACGTCACTCAGTATATTACACTCCCGAGTGATCAGAGGAGCTCTACCAAGATAATGCCCCATCTCAGCTTGCGGTCGTGATACACACGCACCCAAAAACACACGCACCCAAAAACCATTAACACATGAAAACCTAATTTTCCTTTTCAATACATGAAAATGCGTGTACTATGCAATGCATACGACAATACACAAAATAATCAACAACCAATAAATTCCAACCTCAACCAAACACATAGTTGTTAATGCAAAAATATATTTAAATCTTAAAATTCATTTGGAAAATACTTACAACGCTAAAATATGATTTTCGAAGGATCTCGAAGGTGCAAGCGACAACGACAAAGCAACGCAACAACGCAAAACGAACAACAGCCGTGGGTCTCAAAAACCCAACTTTGAACGGAGACAAACGAAGACTTGAGATGGCTAGGAAAGGTCTTAGGGGTATTGGTGGTGGTGGTTGGCCATGAGTGGCGGCGTGGGCGGTGGTTGGAGGCTAAAAAACTTAGAATGGAGATGTAGCTTAATGGGCTTCAAGGGTGGCGGATCGGGGCTGAGGAAGGGTGGGTTAGGTAGCTAAAAGGCCGGTGGTGAAGTGGCGAAGAGGTGGTGGCTAGTGGTGGAGCAATAGCGGCGTTGGAGCATTTAAAGGCGGCGACATTGGAGGTGTGCGTGGAGGACACGGCGGCATAGGATGGGCTGAGGTTAGTGGGGGTTGGTCGCCAGCCGATAGGGGTGGGTTTGGGCTGAGCGGTGTCGCCGGATGGCAGCGCATGGCGACGCTGGGTGGAAAGGGGGAAGAACAGCGAAGAAGAGAAGAACAGGGGAGGGGGAAGGGCTCGCATGGGCTGGGGGAAGAAGCAAGGGAAAGAAGAAGAAAAAGAAAAAAAAAAAGAAAAAGAAGGAAAAAGAAATGCAGACTAACTAGAAATAGAGCACAATAAAATAAATTAAAAGTCAAATGAAAATACTTCAATATAAAATAAATAAAATAAAATATTTAAAACCCAACAATAAACTAATTAATATTAAAAAAGCACATTAAATTAAATTCCACAATTAAAAAAAAAAACATAAAACAATACAATAAAAAGTACTTTTAATTTAAAACAACAGAACCATTAATTATAATAATCTAGAAAATCATTCAATAAAAGTACACGTAAATACGGGATATCACAAATCCAACCTAGATTTTGATGAAATGTACAATCCAATTGTGAAGCCTACAACCGTGCAACTTGTGCTTGCCCATGCCGTAACTCATCAATGGCCTATCTGCCCATGCCTTTCTATAAGCCCCATCCATGAGACCGTGTTCATGTCTCAACCTCCAGGATCCTCTCACCATCAATTGTCATCTCATGTTTGCAGGTTGCACAAGGCTATCTACGGCCTTCGCCAATCACCACGGGCATGGTACTCAAGAATGAGCTACAAACTTATTGATCTTGGATTTACAATATCTTCAGCTGATCTCTCTCTGTTTATCCGAATTACTAAGTCCAGATCCATTTTTGTCTTGGTCTATGTGGATAATTTGTTAATTATTGGTTCTTCAACTTCACAAATTGCTAAATTAATTGCAAGTTTATGCAGTGATTTTCCCATCACAGACCTAGGCAATTTGAGCAACTTCCTTAGAGTTGAAGTCACCTCTACAACCCAATTGTTTACTCCTCACTCAACAGAAGTACAATTTTGAACCTTCTTACATGAACCAACATGTAGCTTGCCAAAACTGTGAAGACTCTTATGGCCACTATTGAGAAATTAAGTGCAATTACAGGGCATCTTTTTGACGACCCCACCTTATACTGAAGTGTAGTTGGTTATCTTCAATACCTTTCCATCACTTAGCCGGATTTAGCTTATGCATTTGGCGAAGTTTTCCAATTCATGCGTGCTCTACGCATACCACATTGGTAGGTCGTAAAATGCATTCTGTGATATTTGAAACATACCTCTCAAGTTGGTCTACATATTACACCATCTTCCCATTGTAATCTCATGACGCCATTTTACCATGTGCTAACATAAAACCTAGACTTTGCCATCTTCCTCGAAACACTTCACATTTTGATTTGTTCCCTTAACCCTAGCCCTGGTGACGACTCGCCCCTTCCCCAAAACACATCACAACTCTAGAAATCGGAGTGTCCCACCGGTGGGTTTTCGAAATCTGTCAGCGTCGACCACCTTCATGCCGATAAGTCATTCCCCACTCAATTATCCTCTAATTTTCCCTCATCCTCTTTGACAACTTGTGTGTTTGCGGGTAATTTTGATGCATGGCAGCATGTTGGTTTTGATTTTGTTTTCACCTTCGACGCTTCTGATGAGAGTGCTAAACGGTGGACAACCCTTTGCCGCCACGTTGTGCACATCGACCATTAAGGGCTCTTGCAGGTTCACTTTCCCTTATTGGATAAGTTCCACTCTTTGATTTCACACAAAAATACATTCAAGCCCGCATGAACTCTTGGATTTTCACCTTCACACACTCATTCATGCCACACATACACGCCCTCTCACACACCCTCTTTGTTTTGGTTCACCACGCACACTTTCATATTCTCACTTATCCTCTGTTTTATTCATCGGTATGCCAAGAGTATTGTATCAGATTAGGAAGAAAAACATGTAATTATCTTATGGGAGACGCTGGGGACCGGTCCGGCTGTCCCCAGCGTCTAAAGATTAAAAATATGATGAAAAACACATAAAAATAAAATAAAAAATATGATTAAATAAAAAAATAAAGATTAAAAATATACTAAAAAAATAAAATGAACAAAAGATAATAAAAAACACAATAAAAAACACAATAAAAAACACAATAAAAAAATAAAAACATAATAAAAAACACAATAAAAAATAAAATGAAGATGAATTTAAGGGGATTCGGCCATGGAGCAAACGGAGCCGCCGCCGGTGGCGGTGGGCGACACCGCCCACGCCATCGGGACCGGCGGACTCAGGCGTACAGGTCCAAAACGGGTTTAAGGCTGCCGGGGGCACACCGGAGCTCGCCGTCGTAGGGGTGAAATCGCCTGAGTCCGCCGGTCCCGATGGCGTGGGCGGTGTCGCCCACCGCCACCGGGGGCGGCGGGGCTGCTTTTGTTAGGGGGGCAGCCCGTCTGCCCCCCAGGATTCCTCTTATCTTATACAATAAGCAATAAAATTATTAAGAGAAATTGTAATGATCTTTTGTATAACTAGTGTTATCTTTATATTATCAAAAGCTGATGTCTGAGATGGGTGTTGGTAGTGTAAGAGGGATGATTCAGTTGATGTTTTTAAACAGTATAAATGTATTGGCTTAGAATCTATAGGTGTTTGTTATTTTTGTTTTACATATATATTTGGGATGAGTTGAGCAATGTCACTCCTTTTGTTACTGTAAACGGGTGTTTTGAAAGATAAAAAATAGAATAAATTTTGAGGGCTGAAGTATTTTGCTTTGGCTTAAAGCACATAAGCAAGCATCTTGTTGAGTTTTTTTCTAGATTTAGTTTCAAGAGGGCTTTGTATTTTGCGACCTTTCTTTATATGCCATGCTTTGGGTTAAATGCTATGTTTATCATAATTTTTGTTTTTTTAGCTCTGACTTTCCTTTATAACTTCAACCTGCATCACTGGTATCATCAAGAGTATTAGTAAATTTTGTTTTTATGTCGTGTTGTATTCTATATCATCATCATCTACATCACTGATATCATCAAGAGTAGTAGTAACTGTCTAGCCTTCACTAAGATAGCTATCTCTAAATTGATTGGCATTCTAAAATGAAAATAGTATTTGTGATGCATCACTGGTATGCAGCCTAATGTTTGCATAGTTGTCGGCACTAATCTCCAAAGAACTTCAACCTCTACCAGCAAATGATGTATACACAAATTGGACATTCGAAACAAATGATGCATTTTGGAGTCTCCATTTTGATTAGCAAAATTGGGCTTTTTATTTTGTATTTTGTTATTAAAACAATTGAATATGGAAATAACCATAAGGTTTTGGACTTTTCTTTTAATGTATTTATTAGCAGCTATGAACTTGTGTGTAGGTGCTAGACCTCACTTAAGCATCAGGTTTTTTGGCTAGAATCCTATTTTTCATTGTTTTGTTTGCATTGCTAGATCTGCTTGCATTGGTTCATTTGTTTACCTTGCTAGGTAATTTTGTTTGGATTGAATTGGATATAGCTATGTATATCTTGTTTTCTTAATAAAACTTTGGATTAGTTGAAAAAAAGTCATTTGAATTAGTATTACACACTTGTCTAATTTAATGTGACAAATGTTAATTGTTCTTGTTACATTCTTTACACAGTTTAAAGATGATGACAAGAGATGTATTTTGGAACTCAAGTATTCACTCAATAACAAAGAGCAAGCAGATGAGTTTTGCCAAAGCAACGTTTTGTTGAACATTTTTTATAATTTGCAAATGCTGACAGTAGGCCATGGGTTCTAGTATTTCTGATTGAGTCACCCATCTCTAGAAGTTTAATTTTTTGTTAGATATTGATCATTACTAAGATATTGTATTACACACTTTAATTTCACTATGGACATTCATGTTACCATAGCTATGTTCTGCACCTACAAGCTACAAGTATAAACTGGCTATTCTGTTTACTTGAGTTTTTTAGTTCTGGTAGTCATGATCACTTATTGTTAGTACTTATATTAAATTTCTACATTAATTGCTTAGAGTAAATGGGCGGGTATAGCGTATGGGCTGGTATAATGCTGATGTAGTGAGTTGTTAAGCATGATGATATTTGGTTTAATAGATAGATTTGTGTATATTAAATAAATGTATTGGGCATGAATAAAAATTGTAAAAATAAATGAGTGTTTTGAATGGATTCTTGTTAATTTTATAAAACTTGAATGTATTGTATGGAATGTATGGTTGTGGTTTTGTGGAGCCATGAATTGTAACTTATAAAGTTTTGTGATTTTGTGGTGTATGTGTATAATTTGTATGAGCATATTACTTTGTTACAAATTTTCACTAGGAGTTTTTCTTATGAACATGTTTGTACAATTTGATATGTTTTTTTTAAAATTATTTTCAATGTGAATTTGGATCTCTAAGGTTTGGATATATTTATTTTATCCTATATTAGACTATTTGTTATAATTATTTTTGGTTTAGTTTTTTTTTTTTTTTTTTTTTTGTTTTATATTGTTTTCTAAAATCTGTTAGCATTTGCCATGAATGGAAGTCATGGCAAATACTTTTTTTTTTTTTTGCAGGAAATGACTATTTCCCATGACAACACTTCTTCCTAAATAAATATTTTCAAACAGCATTCGTGGCAAATAGTACTAAATGCCACAAGAATTATACTTATAGTAGGACTTTTTCACACGAATGTTTATGCTTTATTCATGAATGGTCTCGTGGAAAAATGTAGTTTTTGCCACGAGTTGAAACTGTCGTGGGGAAAAATATCTTTTGCGGCGAGTTTTTTGAATGAACATCCCATGACATGAAATTGTGGCAAAAACTATTTCCCACAGAAATCATATTTTTAGCTACCACAAACCTTCCTAGAAAAAACTAATATTTCTTGTAGTGACCAAAAGGTGTTCCTTTGGAATAGCACCATATGGGGGTGATGGTGGTTAAGAATTTAAAAAGACAACCTTTTGAATAAGTCGAAAGGTTGTCTCTAATGAAGTGTCAAGGACGCAACCTTTTGACTAAATAAAAAAGTTGTATCACTAATTAAGGATTGCATTATTTAATAGCTATTTTGATATTAATGGTTGTGACCATTTTTAATAGGTGCATGATTGTCTATAAATAGAGGTCATTATTGTACAAATCTTTCACTTACTGTCTTCCTCTTATTATTACCAACTTGTAAGATAAATACCTTTATAGGATTGTTACCATTTAAGCTTCATCTTATCTTTCATTTTTCTACAAGTTAGTCTTTGCGGAGATTTTAATTTTTTTTATTGAGGTATTTGTTTGGTGTCCTTATGGAGGAACATGAATATTCATGTTGAAAAAATAAGTTAATATTTTTATGGAGTCTCTTGATTATTTATAATTGTGTTATTGAAAATGATTTTGGCCAAGTAGCCTGATGACAAATTCTCTAGCAATTCATGGAAATAGTTTGACTGTATGGTAAAAGACTTCTGGTTCCATCTGCCAATTGGACAAAAATAAGTTACCACACTAATGAGCTTTGCTATACATAAGCCTACACTCCACATACTACATTTGTTTTTAATTTTTTAATTTTTTAATTTTTTACAAATTTTTTCTGAATTTATTCTTTCTAAAATAATTGAATTCTCTACCATTATTTATAAACTAGATATGTTCTAAAAGAAAAAAATTAAA
Source organism: Platycarya longipes (assembly GCA_036559045.1). NCBI lineage: Eukaryota > Viridiplantae > Streptophyta > Magnoliopsida > Fagales > Juglandaceae > Platycarya > Platycarya longipes. The sequence goes on along the minus strand of CM071792.1, from coordinate 28,889,840 downwards.
AAAAAATATGTGGTGTGTGATGTGTAGGCTTGTATATAAATTTTTTCTTTGAATTATTTGCATGGCGTGACAAAACCTATAACCTTTTGTGGGCTCCAGGAAGATGACATGCGCATGTGCATCGATATCATGGAAAACTTTTTTGGAAATACGATTTTCTGTCTTGGCAAAATTGTTCTTCGTCTTCAAGATTTGGAAAACTGAAAAACGAAAGAAAAAAACACTGAAGGACTCAAACATGCGTGACTTTTTCTCATCAACAAAAGCTAGCTGTCTAGCCAACGATCATGTTTATTTGCAGACAAAGATCGTTGATGCTATAAGTCTTCTTTGTCTGCAAATATATATATATATGTATGTATAGAACTCTGCCCCTTAGGTGGAACGTCACAAAGAAGGATTCCGAGATTTTCATATCGACAATCTATGCATGCATGGTTTATAGTCATTACACAGTGAAGAACAAAGCCATAAAAAGAGCAGCACCTTTCCGCTGTTTCAAAAAAAAAAACCTTTATTTGCATTGCCGTCTATATTAGTCACTATCACTACAAAAAATTAAACTTTTATTGAGAAAAAAATTTGTCATTAAAAATTGAATTTTCATCATAAATGATTTTTTGAAACAAAAAAAACAGTCGTCCCCTATTTGTTGGAAATATCTCGTCGTTAAAAGTTATTTGTGACAACAAAAATACACTGTTGCAAAAAATACCATATTTAGCAATGACAATTTCTTCACAAGAATGGTCTCATACTTGGTCCCAAAAAGTCTCCATAACATCAAAATCGTCGCAAAAATTAATACAATTTAATAATATTAAAAAAAAAACTTGGCAAACTTAAATTGATAATTTGCCTATATTCATTTCTTAAATAATACTAATACTCTTCGATACAAAATGTTTAATAATGAATATTAACTAGACTAAAATTAATAAATAGACTAAAGTTATATTATATTCTAATTTGAGATTACACATTGAAGCTATTTTGTAGGAAAATATCTAAAATATGCATGCCTTGTTCGCTCAAAGATATAAAATTAAATTATCACTATATCCATTGAAACAAAGCACAAAAGATATAAGATTTTATTTCTGACAAAATTATAAATTAGGCTTTCAATCGGTTAAGATTATTACGTATCATGTGAAAATAACTCTGATTGAAGTACTCATATAACTCTGATCTCTCTGATCTCAATTAATATAAAGCAAGAAAGTTGTCGAGATCATGATACTTTTTATGCTATGCTAAATTATTAGCTACAAGAATTAAATATTGAGTTTAATGAGCATGCGGTGGAATTTATTATTCACATTTTTGCCAACTTATGCATTACCAACTTTGTAATTTAATCAAATCCTAACCAATAAAAAAGTACTTTGTGATTTAATCTCTTTCTGGGTTTTTTTTTTTTTTTTTTTTGTCGTTGAAAAAAAGAATTGCTTAAGTAAAAGGTGGTTCGTGTACATGTGTCAGAATGCACGTAGAAAAAAAAAAGGAACAAAGACCTCGACAAATTACAGTGACTAATTATAACTAATATTGAGGTTTCCTCTTCAAACTTAATTGAAAACTTAGCTATATATATTGATAAAAATAATTCTAAAATTTGAATATAAATAAACATCAAAATGATAACATTTAAAAGAAACTATAGAAAAATAAAAATTACATATCATAAAACTTGAAGAATTTCCAAGTTTTCTTCTCTCAAATCCACAATACCCTTGCAGTGCAGCCTTAATTTTTTAATGGTTCCGTTCGACGTGTACTTGATTCTTTTGTCGGTTTCGATCGGCATGCACTTAATTAATTTCTTTTGTTGGTTTCGTTCGGCGGCCATATATAATAGACATTCCATGTTATCAACAGAAAGATTAAATGGAATGGATCAAGTTTAATCTTTTGTGCATATATAGTAGACAGAAATGTTATTTCAAGATTTAAAAATTAAAAGAGTATAAAATATTTAATAGATACTTTTTACATATGAAATCTCAAAATTTTAAAAATTGAGATTTCAAATTAGAGAAAAAAAAAAAGACTAATGAAATGAGATTTTTACTCAAATACGCATAAAAATTTCACTAAGAATAAACCGACCTCATGCTACAAGAAAAATATTTTTACTAACCAAAATTTTAGTGACAATGATATCTATAGAACTAGCAACCAACGACCATAATCGCTATAATGTTTTGTCAATTATGGTCTAGTAATTGACCTTTTGCTACCGAATTTCTTTTTTGCTTTTTGATAATAAATTAATTTTGCATAATTTTGTTATTTTAAAGAATGCGTTATAATAATTTTGATAGTATTAATTATTATTATATTTTATTAGTCTTGAGATATCATGGATTTGTTTTTTTACTGGATTTAATAAAAAGATAAACTTAATTAGAAATTAACATAAAAGGAAGAAATGAAAAAAAAAAATTGAGATTGGGATCAGCACGAAACGTGAACGGTAACTTGATGGTAAGAAAAAAATTAAAAAAATAAAAGAAGCAAACATGAAGGAGTTGTGATAGCACATTTAAAAACATAATTAGTCTGACTTGTGTATGAAAAAAGATAATTTAATTTTACGAATATTGAAAATTAGAGGAAGCATATTATTGAAAATTAGACTCTATTGTCGTCATTTAAATTTTATTCAGATTTGAAGATAAGAAATATTCAAATTTTAAAAGCCTATCATCAAAAAACTCTTACATTTAAATAAAGATTTTATTTGAATATAAGAGTTGTTCATCAGAGTTTTTATTTTTTATATATATAAATATTTCGTTCAATAAATCATGTCCTTACAAGAGACTGTTTATCAAACAGTTTGGGAAACAAAAGAAGGACTACCTTCCGACCATAATATCATATCCCTCACATTACAAGCATACTTAGCCAACAAATGAGCAACTCTATTGCCTTGTCTTTTCACATGTTGAACTCTCACCCCTAGAAAACCCTCTATTAAACATCTAATATTCTCAAGGATATAATCAAAATTTGTTAGAATAGTAGAATAGAGTTTAATGCACACTACAAGATTTTAGACTTTTTGCCACAAAGCTATTTGGTGAAAAAAAGCAAAGATGTAGAATCCGAACCTCAAAGCTTTGGCCACCTGAAAACTGAAGTAGAAAATGATGGACTTAAAAAAGTAATTAACTCATTCCAACCGAGATAGAAATTTGGGTAGAGTCAATGTTTTTGGTTCCTAGAGACCTATGGATTTATCACTACTAAAATATTAACAAATAGAACCTCCAAAATATCATGGTCACGATCATTTAGGCTATATTTTAACTAAATATTATATTGTAATTATCACTTGTATTCCACTTTTAGTTTGGGACAAGGCATAAAAGTTCATTTTGAATACAATATAATTATCCTTTATCAGCTTCATCCCATCGATAAATTAACGCTAGCTATATGCTAATGATGAATACTTGTTCAGATTGCAGGATCGAAATCTGCCACTACTATGGCAGGAGTGACCTTCTTATTACCCATCTGTGGCCTGCTAGTTTGAAAAAAATCCAGAAAAACATCATTATAGCCTAAACTTATTAACATCAAACAAGTAATGGAAAAACAAAATAGCAATCTAGAAGAACAACTCAAACAAGTAATGGAACCATAGAAATTAAATAAAATACCATAACAAATTTTCCCTAAAAAACCAAACCCTAACCCACGGCTTGAAGAAAGTGGTTGTTGTCGTGAATCCTGAGAAGAAATCACAGAGACAATTTATGAGAAGAACTCACTGCTTGAAGACAGTGGTTGATGGCTGGATGTCGTGAATCGTGATGATTCGATCTCTGTAGTCTGCAGACTCTGCACGGCGTGAGAAGAAGTAGGGGTCGAGGTACAGCTGCGCTGCTGCGTGGGCTGCCGTCGGCAACAAGAAGGGGGCGGCGTTCGTGAGAAGAAGAGAGCTGAGACTAGAGGCCAAATGCTAGACCGTTAGAGAGAAGAGAAGAACTAGGTCTGGGAAGTGGCAAAGCCAAAAGTGATTTATTTGGGGGAGACGAGAATTCCCTCGGGGGAGGGGGGGTGGGGGTTGTTTTTAAAAGATTATTTACGGCTCGCCGCAAATAGGAAAACCGGAAAAAAAATGTTATTCTGGCACTTTCTAATACATTATTTCCTGCAGTATTTTTTTCCCGAAAAAAATCATGGCCACAACAACTCCTTTTTATTGTAATGGTAATCATTTTTGACCTTTTATAGTGAGACACATTCATGATAATTAATAAATGAGTCGTTGTAAAAAAGTGTAAGTCACAAATGAAATTTTTTCATTTGTATCACTTTTTGTGGCTAAATGATTCTATGGCAAAAGATAATTAAACTCGATACAATAACTTTTTTCTTACAATTAATTTAAGTTCTGGTCATTTTTATATCCCATGATAAAACTTGGTGGCAAAAAATACTTATATCGCAACTAAAAGTCTTTTGCCATGAAATTTTTTTGACCACGATAAAATCGTGAGAAAAAGTCGATGTTTATTTCCTCTAGAATATTGTCATAGCAAAAGACAACTTATTGCCACGACAGTATGTTGCGGAAAAAAAAAATTCATGGCAAAAAGCCCAAAATCTTGTAGTGGCATTTACAAGAACAAGACAATCACATTCCACTATCAGCTTTGGGATCCCTTTGTAGGCCTTTAAGAATAGCAATGGCTTCGATAAATTCTAGAGAGGAGACTTCACATTCCAACTTACTACACACTTCCACAACTTCACCTTCTCGATCTCTAACCACAACACAAATCCCTACTTGGTGTAGCTCAAATAAGTTTGCCCCATCCACATTCATCTTAAGAAAATCTGTAGGAGGTGGGTTCCAACTCATTACTTGTTGTGCCTCCCTACCACACCCATCAAAAATCTGCACCTTTCTAAACTCTGACTACAAAGAAAGATCACCATTAGTCATAGATGAAACACTGTGCACAGTAGGCTCATAAATAAACAAGTTTCTTCTGTACCACAACCCCCACACAATAGTAAAAAATTTTGTTAACTCATCTTCATTCCCCCTTGCTTTTATAGTCTACGCTATCTCCCAAAAAGATAGACCAAAGCACAAATCATTCAAACAAGGCATATAATGTAATAAACAAGCCTTAACAGATGAATAATAAGATAAACCATGAGCTACATCCTCATTACGGCTTTGACACAAAACACATATATCTTTCACATCAACTCCTTTTTGAGACAATGCTTGGAAAGTAGGTAATAAATCTTTACAAGCCTTACAAGCAAAAGTCTTTACTTTCTTAAGAATTTTCAACTGCCAAAGATGTTTCCAAAATGAAGAGAACTAATTAGCATTTGAACCCTCCCCAACTGCTTGGGCTTTTTAAAGCTATAACAGTTTGTATCCAGATTTTACTGAATAATATCCAGATTTTTTTGCATTCCAGTACCAAGCATCAAAATGAGATTGACAATGAGACCTGCAACTTCAAAATCTATCTTACTATACTTGGATTGAGGAGAGCTCTCAGTACCTCTACATTCCACCACCCTGAATCAACACCCAAATTCTCCTTCACTCTCAAACTATTATCAGAAACATTGGCTATAGCCTCTTGAATCCCATCCATTTGAATTCTCGAGATCCAAGGGTCATGGAATACCCTTATATCCTCTCCATAACCAACTCTTTTCATACAACCAGCCTTTAATAAACGAAGAGAACTATGAATTCCTTTCCAAACAAAAGAAGAGTTAAACCCAACTGTAGCATCAAATAAGGAACTTTTGGGATAATATCTTGCTTTAAAAATCTTTTGAAGTAGGGAACCATCATATTTCAATAAATTCCAGCCCTGTTTAGCTAGAAGGGCAACATTAAAATCATTTAGATTTTTCAAGCCCATACCACCCCTAAACTTTGAATCACATAGCTTGGCCCATCTAGCCTAATGAATCTTTCTTTCTTGGTTCTTACTTCCCCACCAAAATCTTGCCATCATCATCTCCATTTCCTGGCATAAACTTTTTGGTAATAAAAAATAGTTCATAGGATATGTCAAAATTGACATAGCCATAGCTTTTAAAAGAACTTATATCCCTCCTTGAGACAACAACTTACCCTTCCACATTTGGAGCTTTTGCCATAACCTTTGCATGATACTCGAGGAAGCATGTTTTTTAGACCTACCAACCATTGGAGGAAGGCCTAAATAGTTCTCATAGTGTTGAATATTGCATGCCCCCTACATTTGCATAATTTCAGCTTTTAGACCCTCATCAACATTCCGACTAAACACCATGAAAGTTTTTTCTTTATTGATGCATTGCTCCGAAGCTTTCTCATATTTTTCTAGAAGAGTTTGGATCTTTTCATTTGTATCAACACCAACTTTACAAAAAATTACCGTTTCATCAGCAAAAAGTAAATGATTCACCCTAGGAGCTCTTCTACAGATTTTCACACCCTCTACCAGTCCCGAACCAGAATTTCTCTTAAGCAAACTAATTAAACCTTCTGTACATAACAAAAACATATAAGGGGATAGTGTATTTCCTTGTCTAAGCCGGCTGGTGGGAATTATATTACCCTTAGGACAGCCATTTACAAGAACAGAAAAAGAAATTGTCGATTGACACTTCATAATCAAATCAACCAGAGTTGGAGCAAAACCAAGTGTAAGCATCATCATTTCCAAGAAAATGCACTCAACTCTATCATAGGCTTTGCTCATGTCTAGTTTAATAGACATAAATTTTTTCTCCCCCCAAGCTCTTAGTACGAAGAAATGCAATAACTCATACGCCACTAAAATATTGTCTATGATTTGTCTTCCAGGAAGAAATGCATACCGAGTTTCAGAAATCACCACATGTAATATCTGTTTCAACCTATTTCCAATGACTTTGGGTAGAATATTTTAAATCACGTTGCAAAGACAAATAGGTCGAAAATCTATTACTTTAGATGGATCATTTTTCTTAGGGATTAAAGTAATAAAAGTGTGATTAACATCCCTAGGAAAATCAGCATTATTAAGAGCATTTAGAAAACAGAAAACATATCATCTGATCGAATGGCGCATTTGCTTAATAGTTGCTTCAACTTCCATTTCCACATACGGCCTGGTTAGCTCTTCATTGATCTACTCAGTGATCTTGATCTCCCCCCATCCAAAATATTAGTCATATCAACTTGACTAGAAGATGTAAATAGATTTTGAGAGAAGTGAACAATAACATCATCCATCTGATCACCTTTCCTCCACTAACCAGCATCATCTTTCAACTGTATCAAGCTGTTCTTCTAATGTCTAGCAGAAGCTTTATGATGAGAAAACCAAGAATTATTATCCCCCTCTCGTAGCCACTGGACTCTCGATCTTTGCTTCTACATAATTTCATCACACTCAAGCCACTTTTGGACCTCCTCTCTAGCCAATTTATGCTATGAAGCTCGCTGATGTAGGGTTAGGAAGTTGAATGTCTCTCAAACTCTTTTGAGCCTTGGCTACCTTTTTCTGAACATTTCAAAATGAAATTGAGAAGCAAAATCATTTATTTTATTCAAAACCTGATTCAAAGAGTTAATTGATTTCCCACTATTCCAACTATTTGCCACAATCCGCAGACACTCTCCCTCCCCTAACCACATTGCTTCAAATAAAAAAGGTTTGGTTCCCGTTCCCCTATTATAACCTCCATTAGTATCCAACCAAAGAGGAATATGATTAGAATACGCAATAGATCCATGTTTAACTTTTAAATTAGGAAAAGTTCACACCAATCTGAATTCCCTAGAAAATGATCCAACCTCTCACTAATCACTATTCCCCTCTCTCTCTTATTACACCAGGTAAATGGTACTCTATAAAAACAAAGATCTCTCAATCCACCATCCTCTAACACACTGCGAAAGCCTCTTAACATATTTCATTAAGCAAATTACCCCCATGCTTTTCTGATTGATAGAGAATTTCATTAAAATCCTCATAAACTAACCACGATCCTCTCATCCTCAAAGCCAATGACTTTAAAATTGCCCACACTTCATCCCTATGGTTACCTTGAGGATGACCATAGACCCCTGTAATAAACACCCTTTCCCCCACACAGTCGTTAGAGGCAATCCTTGCATGCACATGATGATTAGAATAATTGAAGATAGACAAATCAACATTTTCTTTCCACAATAGAGCCAACCCACCACTACGACCATTAGTATCAACTACAAAGCAATTCGAGAATCCAATCTTATACTTACAGTGATCCCATTGTCGAGCCTTTAAACGAGTTTCCTGCAAGAAAAGCAAGTCAGGAACTTCCTTCATGACCAAATCATGAAAATTTCAAATACCCTGGGGTTCCCAAGCCCATGGGGATTCGAAGAGAGGAACCTCATTGTGTCCAGCAGGGTTGCTGAACAACCTCTGCCTATATCTCAGATTTCTTAAATAAAAGGGTCTCGGACCCCTAACTTCTCTTTCTGCTACCAGCATCCTCATTGAAAACCACTAACCCTTTCGGTTTCTCTCCACAGTAGGCCTCTTTCACAATTTCCTTCCCCAAATTAGAATGCCCTAGAGTTTGTATCAGGTGAGTCAACCTGGTAAAGGCCCATGGTTTGGGCTTTCTCTTAAGCCCAATAAGATTAAGATCCTTAACAACAACTACAACAAGAGCTTCACCTGTGAACTTAAATATCACCTGATCTAGGCCCACTACATCACTGGACTCAACAATTGGAACCTCCACTAGGCCTTGCTCTGCCAGCCCAGGAACCATACAATCATCTTTGATCATCTGCTCTCTATCTTCAGCCTCTGAAACAATTGCCCCCTTAACCGTCATACCCTTTGATTCTAAGGGGCCACCGGATCCCAGATTATCCTAAATCAACTATGATTTTTGCTCAACAATCTTGTTTGTCGTTGAATCATGCTAATTTTTTGCACACTGTTGTGAGGAAACGTTGTTGTTGTGACGTATGGAAGATGTAACATGTTCACCATTTTTGCTTGTCATAATAGAATCAATATCCACTAGAAGTTCACTGCCGGTCACCTTTTCAAAGACAAATCCTAACAACTATACATTCGATGCCTGTACCTTTTGAGTCCTTTTATCCCCCATAAATCTTGCCTTTAACCAAATACTATACAACATTGAGAATAAGTTGGAAAGGACAAAGTATAATTAAACAATAATAAAAAAATAAAATAAAATAAAATAAAGATAGAAAGAAAACGTGAAGTGCTTTGGATGAGTTGGAATATGGATTCTACCTATCTACCTACCATGTGGAAGTAAGGAGAGGAAAGGGGAAAAAAGAAATAAAGAGATGAATACGCCGGCTAAAAAAAAATTTGCAGAAAAATGTGCTAACCCGGATTTTTAAGTATTCTTTTAATTTTTATATTTGGCATGATTATGTTTCTTTAAGATTATCTTAGGGAATCTTTGGAACTTTTGGATATATGTATGTAGTTCCTATGAACCTTTTATTGGTATTGGAGGAAAAATCATGGGAGACATTGAAGATGATGAGAAAATATGGTTTTTAAATACTCAAGGACATATTGTATAGAAATTGAAGGAAATTTACAAAGGAAGTCAAGTGGTATGAGTAAGGAATATACCCTATAATATTTTCAGATTAGACAATTTTAGACAGTTGCAATGTCTTTTGGTAATCTGGACATAACCTTCTCATTTAATTTCGGATTGAGGTGATTCAAGATAATTTGGAAAGCTAAAAGGAAAATATATAATTTTTATGTTTTGATTTTTAAGAGATATAGACTTAATTAAATACAAAATTGAAATTGAAATGGCAGAACAGAATTGAATCTAAAGGCATTGACTTGGAATTAACTAGTGACTTTGATTAAGATTAATTCTTTAGATTATTTTCTCATTTATCTTAAGATCTTGACAAGTGTGTAGACATATGGAAAATGGGGAGATTTTATCTAGGAAGTTTCGTGTGAAACAAGATGAATTATTTATCAAACACTTTATGTGCTCGGATTAGTATTCTCAGGCTGATTTGTTCGACTTTTAGTAGAATAATCATAACTTGGTAATATGAGCTCCGAATAAAGTGATTCCAATTCATATATAACCTTAAAAGGAATATATAGAACTTTCATGTTTTTGGTTTTTGAAGATAAGAAATAGATCAAGGACTAAATCTGGTGTGAAGTGGACAGACAAGAATAGGAGACAACTAGTAATTGACTTAAGCAAAGTGCACCAACTTTGCCATGTGACGAAAATAAAATTGGTTTTTCAAGCTTCTCAACCTCTTGACATGTGTAAGGATAGGTGGCAAGTGGGGAATAAGTCATCTAGAAGCCTTGGCTAGTAAGAAAACAAATGGTGAATTCAGATTGGGTGTTTTCGGGTAGTTTTGACGTGTTTCAGTGAATTAAGAATATCTCTCTTATTTGATCTCAAACTAAAGTGATTCAAAATCCTATAGACTATTAAGAGAATAATATAAAACTTTCATGTTTTAAGTTTTCTAAGAATCTAATCAGATCAATGACTTATTTGGGATGGAAGTGGCTGGATACATCCCATTGGAAGATACCATCATACTATTTTGTCTTTACCTCACATGAGTTGGTTTTACTCGAGTCATTGATCAAGAAAATATTTAGGTAGCTCAAAAGCCGATTCTTGGATCTAAGTATGACTCATGAAACCTAAACTTAGACCAAATCATTTCACCTAAACAAGCTAGAAGCATCACACGGCAAAGGAAACGAATCTGGATGCCTTAAGCCCAAAAATCTATCCTTTTCTTGCCTAAGGTTTCGCCCCTTTCGTATAAATAGATGCTTAAGAGTATCCTAGCTCCCTTTGGAAGAAAACAACACATGGCTAGCTTGAGAAAAATAAAAAGAAAAGCCCTTCCTCAAACCTACTACTTCCTAAACAAACAAAAAGTGAGCTTTAGACTTATTGAAGAAGAGATCTTGCAAGGGATTAGTTCAATCATCAAATCAAGTTTAGGAGAAACTAGTAAGTATACAATTTAACCTAGTTTTGGCATAGAATAAGTAATTTGATGATTAAATCATGTTTGTTATTTGTTTGAGCTTAAACCTTGTTTATATGATTAAATTGAAATCTATTAGATTATGGATTGTTTTCTTTGTCATGGAAAATGCTAAGAAAATTAGAAGAACATATATTTATGTTTTAATAAGTAAAAATAAGGTTTATGTGAAAAGGTGGCATGTTATAGGTTGAAAAATCATCTAACCCGAGATCTCGCTCGACTTATGGCTCGAGCGAAGAGTAATCAAAACACTTCGCTAGATGTTTGCTCAATGTCTGGCTCGAGCAAGGCATAACCCGAGACTTCACTCAACTTTAGCTCGACGTCTGGCTCGAGCGAAACACAACCCAGACTTCGCTTGACCCTCGCTCAATACCTTGCTCGAGCAAAATATCCTGTTAGTTTAATTTCAAGATTTTCCTTAATTGAAGAGTTTATGATTCAAGTAAAGAAAAATAAGCTTTGATTTTATATGGTGTTCAGTCAGCCATGACTTTACAATAATTTACTACTTTATTTTTTATGTTTTGTTACTACGAAATGATGTGACATAAATGCATTTACACAAGACGCATGTTAGCGTGGTATGTTTATACATGTCATAAGGTTAAGGACATGAGATATGCATATTGAAAGTCTAAGGTTGTGGTCATATTGCATTTTTTCACATATGTAAATCATGATGTTGGTATTAAAGAAAATGTGATAAGAAGACTTTATAAGAACATGATAAGACTAAAGTCACGTCATGACGGAGACGGTGATACGTAACGCTTGTATGACTGACGTGCCGACCGGGACGGCGATACGTAATGCTCGCTGTGTTAAGTATTTTTCGTGTCACGATGGGGATGGCGATACGTAACGCCCAGAAGACTGACACGAGACTCTTCAAGACGAGAACGGCAATACGTAACGCCCGGACGACTGACAAGTTATATGTATGGCTAAGCTGACGCTTCATGCTAAGGAAACCCAATGGGACGGCGATACGTAACGCCCATCAAGGATAAGAAATAAGTAAGATCCACAAGATTAAGAAATATGATGAAAGAAGTATAAGTTTTAAGTATAAGGTGGTGGGTCCAAGCAATGTCTAAGTTTGTATGGGAAGAGTGGCCATCCACATACATAAGTCTTATAAAGCATTTTCATAAGTTATATGTCTTTAATCATTGCTATGTATGATAATTTTTTATTTTATCTATACCTTATTTCGTTAACTGTGTACTTTTGAGATTTATTGGAAATCTCACTCTTTTAAGTTTTGTCTATCATTCCTTGTGGAATAATAGATGTTATTGCAGAATTAGGTCAATTGTTATGAGACTCAGACATCACAGAAGATTCTGAGGTACCCTGAAGGTCCTACAGAATACGCCTCTCTGAATGAAATGATCTCTCATGCACGTGACCAAGTGGAATAACAAGACTATCGGACGATAGTGAGATATGTTTTATGTTTTAAAAAAACTATCTTGGTTATGTAAGTCTTGGATACAATATGTTCTCGTAAATGTGAAATTATGAAGGTTAAGGTTTTACTATACCATGTGATCTATTTATGCAAGAGTTAGATCTCTTTGCATATATTAGAGATTTACTTCTTTCTGCTGTGTTTTGCATTACATTTAATTAGTAAGTTTAGATGCATGCATACTATTGTTTACGTTTATGTAGGATAAGTAGCATTGTGTTACTTATCCTAATGCTTCGATTTACATTATTATCTAGGCGAAAAATTGAGACGTTACAAAAAAAAGTAGAGGATACTCTGCAGATTGCGACCAATAATTTTTTAGTGTTGAGTTTTTTTATTCGTCTCAAAAAATTATGGTGAAGATTTAGTGGCGATATATGACTCGTAACTAATGTATTACTACATATTAGGGCTGCAAACGAACAGAACTGCTCTTGAACAATTTGAGCTCGACTCGTATAAACTCGATTCGAACTCGATTCGTTTAATAAATGAGTTGTTCGTGAGCACTAATTTTGGTTCGAATATTAAACGAGCTAAACTCGTATAATCTCGACTCGACTCGAATAAACTTGGTTTGTATTCGTGAACAAGATTTGTATAAACTCAATTCGACTAGTTTTGAGCTCGTAACAATACTCGTAATATTTATATATACATATATATAATATTGCATATATTCATACATATATTCTTTTATTATATATATTTTCTGTGTTATATATATTATTTTTGATATTTTGTATAAGTAATATATTTGTTACTTTATGTAGAAGTAGCATTTTATTTCTTTACAATAATAATGTATTAAATTCACAAAAAAATTATTGAGTCAAATATTTATAAAGAGTAAGAAACTCAAGTAATTACTTGACTAAGTTCGGCTCGTTTGTTCGTTAGAAAGTAAAAACAAAGATCGATAAATAACTCGATTCGACTCGAGCTCGTCTTTGATCGGCTCGAATTCGACTCGACTCGGCAAATTCTCAGCTCGACTCAAACTCAAACTTGAGTTATTTGAGTCCAGCTCGACTCAACTCGACTCGAACTCGTCTTTGATCGGATCGTTTGCAGCTCTACTACCTATGCTCCCCTCTGTCGCGTTTGACTTTTCTTTTTGTTTTTTTGAAAGGCCTCTTTGTGCTTTACACAAAGTTTAATGTATGGCAATGTGACCGGAACAGCCCAAATCTTCGGAATACCCAAACAAGAAAGATAGTTAAGATAGGGGCTCACACAATACTAGGTCATTTCAGCCTACACTTTTATTATGTACTTAAAAAGATAATTTTAAAGATTAAAAAAAATAAAAAAAATAAAAACATTACTTTTGTCTAGCGGTCACCTGGAGCTATAAGCTCCAGGCGGGTCTATTATTACAACTATAATTTTGTACGTTCTCATTATTGATTTATTTAAGATAAGTAGTGCCCATTTATATAATTTCCCATCTTTAGTAAGTGTGTTGCTTTACTAAGTCGGTCATGTAATTTCTATAAATAGTCCATACTATGTATTATTTTATAACTTCAATTGAATAAAGTCTGAGGCATTATTCACGCGTGTAGAGAAATTCTTATGGTATCAATTGATTTCTAGATCCTTCCGCATTTACTCATCAGATTACTTTACCTTTTCTCTTCGGGATTTCCACGATTTTGCTCATCCGATCCTTCTTCGAGCAACTTTCTTTCAAACATTTGGAAGATTCAACCACTTTTTCATGATTTAGCACGCATTTCATTCCTTTTTTTATTTCGATTCATTTTTTCATTTCAATTTCGCTTTCTCGTCTAAAATCAAACCCTAGATCATCATTTCTTTGGATCTCTCTCACGTTTTCAAATTCTCTCAAAATTTCTTGACTAAGAGTGCATCTTCCTCTTTGTCAATGACTAAATCAAGTCCTTTCTTTCTCCATCCCAGAGATAGTCCTGGAGTAGTGCTTGTTACTCAGCCTCTCACTGGAGATAACTACTACTCATGGTCTCTTTCCATGCACATGGCCTTGTTCACGAAGAACAAGTTCGAATTCGTTGATGGAACGATTTGCAAGCCTTCCAGTTTGAATGATCCGAATCTTGCCTCTTGGGCGCGGTGTAATAGTATTGTAATCTCTTGGCTCCTTAACTTTGTTTTATCAGATATTTCGGCTAGTATACTTTACATAAACACTGCATCTAAAATCTGGAATGATCTCAAAGAGCAATTTTTTCAAAAGAATAGACCACGTGTTTTTCAACTTCAAAAGTCGATTTCGACTCTTTCTCAAGGCCAACTGAGTGTAAGTGCCTATTTTACCAAATTGAAAGGTCTTTCGGATGAATTAATCAACTACAAACCTCTTTCAATTTGTACTTGTGGTGCTATTAAGACTTTGAACTCCTATGTTCAACAGGAACAAATCATTCAATTTCTTGTTGATTTGAATGAATCCTATGCCTCAGTTAGGGTTCAGATATTATTGATGGAGTCGTTGCGTCCTCTTAATAAGGTATTTAGCCTTGTTTTACAAGCGGAACAGCAACGTAAGATTTCTATTCCCCTTGCTTCAGTCCCTACTTCTTTTTATGAGAATCATGCATTTGCTATGAATGTTGATGCTAACCGATATGTGAAGCTTGTTTCTAAGAAAGAGAGACCTATTTGTAAACACTATGGTGTTGTTGGACATGTCATGGAAAAATGCTTCAAGTTTCACGGATATCCTCCTAGTTACAAGTTCAAACCAAGGCAGCAGTCTATGGCCAATTAACTTGTCTCTAACAACATTTGTTCGGCTGCATCTCCAATTTCTTTAACTGAGGTTCAATACTAGCAAATTTTGGCTATACTTCAGTCCTCTCATCATGCAATTTCTCCTACCATTCCTCAACACATTGTTAATGCAAACTCTGTTTCAAATACTGGTATAGGTTCCTCAATTTTTCTTAATTCTTCTGTTTTTCTACAAATCGTCTTATGCCTACTAATATTGATTCTTTATCTTGGATTTTGGACTCTGGAGCCACAGATCATATGGTTCCATCCACTTCTTTTTTTTCATCATATAATCCAGTTCACAATACCATTGTCAAGCTACCAAATGGTCAAAGTGTAATTATTACACATATCGACATTATCTTCATCTCTAAGGGTTTGATACTTGGAGATGTCCTTTGTATTCTAGTATTTTCTTTCAAGTTAATTTCAGTTAGCAAGTTAACATCAAATCTAACTTGTTGTTTGTCATTTTTTCCTTATCATGTGCTTATACAAGACCTAAACACTTGGAAGCTGATTGGAATGGGTAGGCACACGAGAGGATTATACTTCCTGCAGTAATTGGTCTCCTCTCTTAGTGATTTACATTACTCTTTGACTGTATCTTCTTTACCTTTACCTAACAAGTCAAAACATGCTTTATTTCAATTGTGGCATCATAGGTTAGGTCATTCTTCAGTTTTAAGAATGAAATTACTTAATAAATTTGTTCCCATTGTTTTAAATAATGAATATCCTTGTTGTGTTTGTCCATTGGCTAAACAAAACAAAAAAAATTCTTTTCCTAATAACCCTCATTTTTCACCATTTCCTTTTGATTTAATTCATTGTGATGTACGGGGCCCCTTTTCTACTCCTACATTAGAAGATCACAAATTTTTTCTCATGATTGTTGATGATTGTACACAGGCAACATGGATATATTTGTTAAAATGTAAATCTGAAGTTTCTATCATTATTTCTCAGTTTTTGAAACTTGTTAAAACACAATTTAGCACTAAAATTATGAAAATTCGTACTGATAATGGTACTGAATGTTTCTTAAATTCCTTTCTCAAGTTTAAAGGTATTTTACATCATTTAAGTTGTATTGAAACTCCTCAACAAAATTATGTTGGTGAGTGTAAACATCAACATATTCTTAACATCTCTCAGGCTTTAATGTTTAAGTCAAATTTACCTCTCATTTTTAGGGGTAATGCCATTCTCACAGCCACTCATCTTATAAACAGATTACCTACACCTCTTTTAGGGAATAAATTTCCTTGTGAGCTGCTTTTTCAAACTCCTCCCACTTATGATCATTTTAGAACTTTTGGATGTCGTTGTTTTGCCTTTTCTTTATCTAGATCAAGGTCTAAATTTGATTATAGGTCACGACAATGTATATTTCTTACTTATCATTTTGGAATGAAAGGATACAAGTTATTTGATCTTACCACAAATACTTCTTTTGTTTCAAGGCATTTTATTTTCCATGAACATGCTTTTCCATATAAAACTCTTTTTTCTTTACTTTTTGTACTGCCTAATAACTCCACTTCAGTGCATTTTAAATCTTTAAATAGACATGTGCCTTCAAACTCAATCTCAACAAATAATAATATTAATGTGCCTTCAAAAGTAGTTTTTCCTATTGTTGATATTTCTGCACATTCAAATTTAGATTCACATAACTGTACTGAACCTGAAAATTCAGCAGTACCAGAAAATTCATTTAACTGTCCTAAACCTCCCACAAATTCAAATTCGCCACTTTCTCAACCTCCCACAAATTCTACATCACTTATACCATCCACAGATTCTCAATCATCATCCCTTCCTATCCATAGGTCCTCTAGATCTCGAGGAGCTCTTGGTTACTTAGAGAGTTATTATTGCAACTCTCTTGCCACACACTCTTCATCAAATTCCACAGGTTTTATTCCTATACCAGTAGGTATTCCTTATGATCTTTATAATTTTCTTTCATATCATCGTTTATCTTCTAAACATAAATCTTTTGCATTAGCCATAATTGCTGATATAGAACCTGAGTTTTATCATTAGGCAGTCAAACACTCTTATTGAAGAGATTGTTGAGATTGTAGCCTTAGAAAATAATAATACATGGACTGTTACTCCTCTACCCCTAAACAAAAATCCATTGGATGTAAATGAGTTTACAAGATCAAATATAGAGCCAATGGTTCTATTGAACGCTATAAAGCAAGATTAGTTGCTAAGGAGTACACTCAACATGAGGGCTTGGATTATTCTGAAACTTTTTCACCTATGGCGAAAATGGTAACAATTCATGCCTTACTTGTCATAGCTACTATAAAAAATTGGTCCTTGACTCAATTAAATGTAAATAATATCTTCCTACATGGTGATTTACTAGGGGAAGTTTATATGAAACTTCCTCCCGATTTTCATACTAAGGAGGAGTTTCAAGTGTACAAATTGAACAAATCACTTTATGGTTTGAAACTAGTCTCTCGCCAATAATTTTCTAAATTCTCAAGTGCTATTCTTGAGCTTGGTTTTAATCAATCTAAGGCTGATTGCTCCTTGTCTACTCGTTCCATTAGAGATTCTTTCATTGCATTTCTTGTGTAATATTCTCATTGCCAATAATGATGTACATGCTATTGATAAATTTAAAGTCTTTACTGGACAATAGGTTTAAGCTGAAAGACCTCAGGCAGCTTAATTTTTTTTTTGGATTGGAGATTGCAAGGTAATCTCAAGGAATTTCCTTATGTCAAAGGAAATATGTACTTGAAATATTACAAGATGTTGGTTTTTTTGGTGCTAAACCATCATCCTTCCCTATGGAACAATTTGAAATTATCAAAGGATCAAGGTGATTTGTTAAAAGATCCTACTATTTTTAGAAGATTGATTGGTAGGTTATTGTATCTTACAATAACTCGACTAGATTTAATATACTCTATTCATCGACTTAGTCAATATATAGATAAACCTCATTATTCACATTTGCAAACAGCTTATCATATTTTACAGCATGTTAAATCTATTTCACGCCAAGACTTGTACATTCTCATTATTGATGTATTTAAGATAAGTAGTGCCCATTTATGTAATTTCCCATCTTTAGTAAGTCTTTTGTTTTACTAAGTGGTCATGTAATTTCTATAAAGTATGAGGCATTATTCACACGTGTAAAGAAATTAATATCTATTTAATGGCAGTGCTACAATGTCCAATATTGCACAATATTACCGATGTACTTTATCATCGCACTTTATTTTCTTTATTTTTTTTATTATTTTAAAATATTTTTTAAAATATAAAAAAAATATTAATATATTAGTATAATTTTTTTAATCATTAAATAAAATAAAATAAAATATATTTATATTTAAAATAAATAAAATATCAAAATAAATATCATTTTCCCGATTTAATTGGTGTCGAGGACGGCATGCGATCGATGGTAAACCCACTCTGATATTCAAATAAGTTGTTCGATATCGTAATAAAGGAAAAAGTCTTCGTGAAGATCCGCACCATGATATTGATCAGTGTGGAAAAATAAATGAAATGCTTACGAAAATTATTTTAATGTTAATTAATTTGTTACGTTGAGGGTGCACTAGCTTTGTTTGGAACGAGATATAATTTTATACTATTTTCATTAATTTTCTTCGTTAGATAAGGCACATGATCGTTGGGAATCTTATTGTGTAAAAAGACAAGTTCTGTTATTTATAAATTAAGCACATGATTACTTAATTTAGTATAATTATGTAAGCCATATAAAAATTAAAAAATATTTTTTTATGCTAAAATCATATTTAACATTTCGATATTATAACTCTGTTTGTTTTTAAAAATGAGATCAGATAAAAATAAAAGAATAAAATATTATTATAATATATTTTTTTAATATTTGTTTTGTTTTGAGATTTAAAAAAGTAATTTTAGCATTTGAAAAGTTGAATTTTTATTATATTTTATATAAAAATTTAAAAAAAAATGTAATGATGAGTTTGAGATGAATTTGGAGTTTTGACTTTATTTCTCAAAACAAATAAGCCCTAAATTAAAATTTCTAAGATCAAACAAGGCAAGCATGCAATCCTTATCGATAGGGGTGTAAATAGTTCGGTCCGGTCCGGAAAAAAGGTGGACCAGTTCTATTCGGTCCAATAATTTTTCCACTCTGGATCGGACCGAACTTCTATTCGATCTATATCAGTCTGATCCAATTCGGTTTAGGGGCGGTCCAGTCCGTAACAGGTACACCTGATATGATTTAGTGAGGTAAATTTAATCTAAAATTTTGCAATGATGAAAATAATTTTTTGCCCAAATTTAATAAGATATAAGTAATAACATTATTATATTAGTATATTATAAATTTTTATGTTAGTAAATAGTGATAAATTAGCAATAATATATTAAATAATAATAATATACTTATTACTTATAAGTTATTACTAATACTCTATATAGATATTCTATAATTTATATTTTTATACTACAACTATTATAAATTATAATATATTAATATTCTAAGAGTATATATTATATATTAATATGTTATACCACCACTCTTAATCTATATTAATATTAATATTATAATATATATATATAATATATATATATATATATATATATATATATGGTATGCTTTCAGTCCGATCCGATTCGGTCTAGGGGGAAAATGCCTTGGATCGAGACCAGATCGAAAATGTTCGGTCCATATAAAAATTGGACCAGACCAGACCGAATTCCATTCAGTCCGATCCAGTTCACCGGTCTAATTCGGTCTTCTTACACCCTTAATTGTCAAGCAAGAAAGTTCTAGGACCAAAGAATTGATCAGGCCTATTTTTTGACAAATAAGATTTTTCTTTATAGAATATTAGTTTGTTTATGGCATAGGATATCCAAATATTATAAAGTTACAAAATACGACTTATAATTTGGGAAGAAAAAACGGTAGGTTGGAGCAAATCTTAACCAGAATAGATTAAAGAAGGTAACAGGAACTCTTTTTGACGCACACCCACTTTGTCGACATTAATCTTTCTAATGAAATTTTGAGAACGTACAATTAATACAATTAATGTCGATAAGTTGGTGTGCTTCCAAATCTGGTGACGTCAGACAGAATAGCTATTATTCTACAGGCTAGTTTCAACAGATAAATTCATAGAGAAGAACACAAGAAATTTGTTCAAAATATAGAGAATACGTCTCTGAGAAAAAAACTGAATATTACCAAATCAAAGACTGTCAAAAATCAGTCAACAAGCCGGACTGTATAGCTAAAATTCGTCTGTAACCGAATTTTATCAAAAATGGCAAAATCTTGAAAATAACGTAAAATTGAAATTCAAAATAAAATAAACAATCTGCGAAAAATTTGAAACAAATCGGATTTAAAATGATTTCCTAACAAACATACGAAATATTACCAATAATAGTAAAAAATAACTAAAAATAACAATTCGGAAAGGAAAACAGCGAAATTTGAGGTCAGAAAAAGGGCACATGCAGCCATGCTCGATGTGGACTGCGTGCGCGCCGAAAAGAGCTTTTCGAATTGGGATCTTATGTATAATTTTGACACCCTAGCAAAAGTTATGGCCAAAAGACTGAAACGCACCTAAAACTATCTCAATTGAAAAGTATTCACAATCACTTCCCGCCTTTGTGCTGATCTGCTAACTTATGGTATCTCAGCCCCATCAATATGTAATCTGACAGCTCAACATCATTTGACTTGAATCCTCCTACATCATCTGGGGACTACTATAGCAGTACTACTTGTGAGGAGCTTTGGTTTGCTATTGAATTTCTGCATCTCTTTCCATTAATGGCAACAAAAAAGTCAGTCAAAATACTTGAGGTTTGCAGGTTCTCTCCAGTCTCCACAGAACAACCTCTGTCTCGGCAACCCACGCAACCTCCCTTCCTCTTACCTTCTTTGATCTATTCTGGTTAAGATTGCTCTAATCCACCGTCTTTTTTTCTCAAATTATAAGTCATGTCTTTTAACTTTATAATATGTGGATATCCTATGCCATAAACAAATTACTAATGTTCCATAGAGAAAATAATAACAAAATAGCAAAAGAAATCATCCCAAAAGATCTGTTTGATTGTCTCACACTTGGAATATATTCCTAAAGGAAGATAATATATTTGATTAAACTAATTCCCTCTCATTTTATAAAAAGATCAAAGGAGACGGGAATAATCTTAACCAGAATAGATATTGATCACCTCCTATTTCCATCTAATTAATATAAGAAAACTGCTATAGACACAAGAAAAATACTTAAACTATAAAATAATTACGCAAAAATAAATTTATAAATTAATATTGCTTGCTATAGTACGTCAGATCCATAACTTAAACATATTCTTAAGTTGAGTTTTCAATGAAGCAAGCGTGGCCTTAAGATTCTCCGGTCCAATTCTCCAATCAAGTTATAATCACGTGTTTAGGTACTAGCTAGTTTATAAATAACAGGACTTGTCACTTAAATGATAAGATTCACACCAATCACGCGTGGTTTAGGTAACGAAGAAAATTAATTAAGGAAAAGAATATAAAATTATCTCATTTTAAACAAAATTGAGTGCACCCTACAACTGTCATTCAGGAAAGCATCGCAAACTCGATCGCTAGCTATAAATTACGCCTAAGTACTGATTCGAGAAGTCTCGAGAGTACTAGCACTTGTGAGGAGCTTTGGTTTGCCATTCGACTTGTGCATCTCTCTCCTTTAATGGCAGCCAAAAACTCAGTTAAAATACTTGAGGTTTGCAGGGTGTCTCCCCCACAGAACACCCCTGTCTCGGCCATTCCAACCACTCTTCCTCTCACCTTCTTTGATATACTCTATCTAAGATTTGCTCTGATTCAGCGTGTTTTCTTCTACAAAACCTCTCATACTGAGTCTTTCCTGGATACCATTCTTCCAAAACTCAAAGATTCGCTCTCCCTCACCCTCCAACATTATCTTCCACTTGCCGGTACCCTAACATGGCCGAAAGACTCCCACAAACCGATCATCACTTACACCGAGGGCGATGCAGTTTCACTATCTGTAGCTGAGTCCAATGCCAACTTCTACCATCTCTCTGGCGACAACTTTGTCGAAGCTGTGGATTACCACCCTCTCGTACCCCACTTGCCAACTTCCGCCGAAGCTTGTTCGGTGTACGCTTTACAAATCACAACGTTCCCCAACTGCGGGTTTTCTATTGGAATCACCATGCACCATGCCGTTCTTGACGGGAAAAGTTCAACCATGTTTATTAAGTCATGGGCTCGCATGTGCAAACTTGGAGGAGATGCCCTGTCATCGGTTCCGGAGCAAACACCGTGCTATGACAGGATGGTTATCAAGGACCCAACTGGGCTGGAAGCAATCTACCTGAACCAGTGGATGAACGAGAATGGTCCCAACAACAAGAGCTTAATCGTATGGGAACCAAAAACTCCACCAGATACGGCTCGAGGCACATTCAAGTTGACTCGTGCCAACCTGAAAAAGCTCAGGCAATTGATCATGACAAGCATGCTGGTGGAGAAGAATAACCAAAAACAACCATTGCACTTGTCGACGTTTACGCTAACTTGTGCCTACACGTTTGTTTGTCTAGCGAAGGCAGAACAACAAAGGGACACCAAATACCTTTTGACCTTTAGTGCGGACGCCAGGCATCGATTAGAGCCTCCTATCCCTGTGAATTATTTTGGGAATTGCATAGGATGTCGTGTAGCCACTTTAGAGGGAAACGAGCTTTCGGGAGAAGAGGGGATGGCCGTTGCGGTAAAGGCCCTCAGCGAAGCAATCAGAAGTTTAGCTGATGGCGTCCTGAGTGGGGCCGAAAAAGGGCTTGAAACAATATTCACTACAGAGAATGCTAGAGTAGTTTCCGTTGCGGGCTCACCTCGATTTGAGCTTTACAGTGGTACTGATTTTGGGTGGGGAAAGCCAATGAAGGTGGACCTGATAACCATAGATAAAACAGGGGCTATATCTCTTTCTGATTCTAGAGATGGTGCAGGAGAAGTCGAAGTAGGTTTGGTTTTGAAGAAACCTGAAATGGAAGTGTTCGCTTCACTTTTTGATGAAGGTCTTGAAGCCCTGTAAAGCCACATGATATATACCTAATTGCAACTCGGGCCATTAACTTCTTATCATGTTCTGATGGAAGCTATGTGTCAGTAACGAATCAGATAATTTTCTTCTGCACGTTGTGTTTATGGATATCTAATGATGTATTTAGTTGGATTAATGTATGCCAAACTTGTAAGATCTTTGATTACTTAATTTCTTCTATTGTTAGCTTTCTCCATTTCGGATTATTGATATTTTTGCCGATCCATGATATCTACGCTTGCTTGAAATATATTCCTAAATCTTATATGTCATGAGGAAGATATATTTTTCATAAAATTAATTCCCACTCGTTGTATAAAAATCTCGAAAGGAATGGGATAAATGGAGACATTGAACTCCTATATCCATCCAATTAATGTAATCAAGAAATTTCCAAGTCAGAATTAATATAGGCCTGAATTTTTCAAATGTATGAATTGTTGGGGCGGCAATCAAGACCTTGAGCAATTGCATGTTAAGTGGGTGTCGAGTTAATGGTTGACATATTAACCGACTTAAAGTAGGCCATATCGGCAGGCCTGACTAGAGTGACAAAATCTAGGATGAAGAGCAGCATTGTTTAATTAAGAATCAACAGGTGAGTGTACGATTAAAGGCATTATATTTTTTTGAATTTTAAATTGGCATTTGTGAACTCCATATGTGTAGTCATTACTCATTAATTTTTATGGCAGAATTTTCTCTTAGTGGCTTGATTAAACTACGTAGGACGTATAAAAGAATCAACAAGTTTAAATTTTCCAACACCCAAACATTGTATCAAAATACAATTGCATGTTCAACTCTTGTGATAGGGTTGTACAAACCCTGACAGCAAATCGAATAAAAAAAGAAAGTAAAATCTTTTCCTTATTACTGTTGGAGTTTCGAGCATGCATATAAGAAATACCATACAAAAAACTACTTTGCTTCTAAAGTGGGTGCACTGAAAGTAAAAAAGTTGGTACCAACTTGAACAAATGCCACAACTTTACACTCGCAGGAAGGTCAAAAGAGAACATAAACAAAATGTCATGCTAAATATTTTTCAGAGATCGTATCATATCATATCAAAGTACCAAACATATTCAACACACGATAGAATTAGGTCATCATCATATAATCGTGCACAAATTTTTATATTCATTCTTTTTGCACAATTCAAAAATAAAATGTCAAAAATAGCTCATGTCTACACCAATTAGGACAAAAAATACTTTTCTCTTCTAAATTAGAATTTCAAGTGAATGCAAATAAAATGACCAAAGATGTTTTCAAGTTTTCTTTTCATAACAAACATGCACATTTTTCATAAAATAACCTCGGTCCATATCTTCTTATACAAAATTTAGCATAAGAATCCTGCTACTTTTGACTTTTTAGTTTTTCAAAAAAAAATTTACAATAGTGCCTACAAATATTAGTTTTCACCTATAAAATAGTCATGTAACTTTCATAAAATTTTAATTGAACATGTATCTCAATACTTAAATCTCAAATACCAAAATAATCTATTTTTCCTCTAAATTAAAATTCTCGTAACCCTAAAATATTGTCACTTATCAAATTATTCTATATCCAATTAATAATTCCGACTAAAAGGTTCAACTCTAGATTATTCTTGCTAGAAGAAACTTTTTGGGCTAATGAGACTAAGCCCACTTAGAAACGCCCATCTTACAATCAAGCCCAACAAAATAAAATAAGTTCATGACACATTTGCTCAAACTCATAACGGAAAGGGAAAGGTTCTAATATCATTACAAAACTAAACTTCTCTTATACCTAATAATCTGCATAAGACGTGTAAATTCATTTTAGTTGAAAACTAGGCAGCCATTCGTTGTGGCCTTTGTGGGTAGAGGGCTACAGGGGACTTTTTGAGAGAAGCAACAAGCGGTGGCAAATGGCTAGGCACGATGGCAGACCATTGTGTAAGGGAGAGAAAAAGTATTGAGAGAGAGAGAGAGAGAGAGAGAGAGAGAGGGAGCATGGCATAAGGGGCAAAGAAATTATCAAGAGAGTTAGAAGGACCATTCCATCCATGACACAAAGGGGCGACACTCGAAGAGGTTGAACGTGGGAGGATTATGGTGTCTGAGGGGCATTGGTCTAAGGGTATTCAGATGAGGATGAAGTACTCTGCTTTTGGTGAGAGAAATAGAGGCTTCCATGCATGGGTCGACGCTATGTGCAGTAATTTTCATTTGGTGTTGGTGTGCTTGTTTAGGCACTATAGAGCTTTGGTGTCGAGTTGTTCTCACTACAAGGTTGTGGCGACGGGAAAGGTTGAGCGGCTTGGAAGGAACAGCCGTGCATGGTGAGGTCCCTTAGAGGGCTGTTAGCATATTTAAATTAATGGACCTACATAGATTAAGAATTTCACATTGAATAAATTGCATAATATAAAGTTTGAATAATATTTATAAGGTCTAATATGTGTGATCAATAAATTGACATAACTAGGCCGACACATCTTTTGAAACCCATGATTTTAGTCAGGTCATGAGCATAAACTTGTACAGATCCAATTCATGTGTAGAGACCCATTAAGCACTTATGTAATTTCATTTTTTTGTGATGGGCAAAACTGGAACTCTAGGGATTATATATAAGGTCATAGTCCCCACTCTATATCCACTTATAACTCTTCACATCCTATCCTTGAAAGTTTTTTCAGAGAGTAAATATTAAACGTGGAAGATCATACCATTACGCTCTCTCATCTAATGGCTGCAGGTATGCACTTTTTATTATTTTATTTCTACAAGGTTTTGACAAGCGATTTTAGCGTTTTCAGGTATTATCTAAAATTCAACAAGGGCTTGTTGTCCAGCATCGTATGTTGTTGATGGCAGTGCATGAGTGTGGCGTGGGTCTACGGTCGTGTACGATAGAGGCAGCGGCACAACTAGGCTTGCATTTGGACGTGGGTGGTAACTGATAAAGGGGTTTAAGTGGTTTTTCGGCATGCTTGGCTCTCGGTGATAGTGGCTTGTGTGTTGGCCTATATTCCATGGTGTAGAGGAGGGACTACCATTGCTTTCTGGACATGGATTGATCAGTTGCTGCAACATCGTCTCCATGGAATTGGGGAGCAACCATGGTTGTACCGGACAAGGGGGCATGCAATATTGAGTTGGTTGTTTGTGGAGACAAGGAAATGAGGCGTACAGACAAGGTGGTGGTGCGTGCAGTGCAATAGGGTCTATAGGAAGAAGATGAAAGCTTGTCGTGTGATTATGTCATTGGGAGGAAGGCCGAGTGTGCATGAACTTGTATACAGTGTATAGATATGGTGCTGCCATGAAGAAAAAACATGAGATGTGGGGTTGTCGTAAAACTAAAAGATAAAAAAACCCGTAGATTTGATGAGGAAAGAATTTACGTGCATAGGTTTAAAAAAGGCAATCGGCTCAAGAAACTTTAACGTGAATGGTACTCTAAAAATGTAATCCTAGTGTGTTTGAAATTGGTCTCACTCATGGGCTTAGAGTTAAGAGAACTAAATAATCCTGATGTCCAAAATAGATTCATCATTCAATAATATCTTTGGGCATTTAGATAAACTCTTGGGCCAAGTTCAAATTATTTAGGCCCACTTACTCTATGAAATTCAATAATTTACCATAAAAATGGGTCCATGGTCTTTCCAAAATTACCCGACAAATCTAGTTTGGGCTTCTATTAATATTTAGCAATGTGAGAGAATAAAATAAAATTTTGGCCTATGGGCCATACTAAGTTTCAAAAAATAATAACTTGTGGGCTAATTTAATATGTTCCATTTAACCTATTTTAGTCCCAAAAGTTTATTAGTATATCAATATTCCAAATAAAGTCGTCACAATGCATGGTACATACATTAATTTACCAACAAAATGCACGTACGTTATATATAAAATTAAATGTGCTTGTTTGACATGCGCGCAGCAAGTGTGCAGTCAAAACATCAGCCTCGAACCGAAGCTCCCTGCATGGTGTTAAGATCACCATCAAACAGGAAGCTGATTCCGGCCGGGACAATGAGATCACCATACCCCGGGCTGAGTAGGTGGCTTCAATGATTATAATAAACAACCGACATATTTCGACAGGGGAACCGTTTGCTTTTGACACAGATTCATACTCTTAAAAATGAAACCAAAGAATAGAGAAAAAAAAAAAAGAAAAAGAGGACAATAACTAATTGCACATGGAAAATTAATTGCAAGTTTTCAAAACTTCATCGAAAAGAGTTAAATATTGACAGGTTGCCGTGCGTCAAAATCTGGAAAGTATTATAGAACTTGTGAAGAGCATAGGTTTGCCATTGGACTCCTGTATCTCTCTCCAATTATGGAAACCAAAAATTCAGTGAAAATTCTTAAGGTTTGGAGGGTGTCTCTCCACAGAAAACCCCTGTCTCGGCAACTCCAACCACCCTTCCTCTTACGGTACTCTTACCTTCTTTGATCTACTCTCGCTAAAGATTTGCTCCGATCCACCGTTTTTTCTTCTCAAATTAGAAGTCATATTTTTTAACTCTATAATATATGTATATCCTATGCCATAAACAAACTAACGTTCCATAGAGAAAATAACGCTAAAATAACAGCAAAAAAGCAAAAGAAATTGTCCCAAATTTTTTTTTTTTTTTTTATTGTAGTCACGTACGCTTGGAATATATTCCCAAATCTTATATGTCATGAGGAAGATATATTTTTCTTAACACTAATTCCCTCTCATTTTATAAAAATCTCAAAGGGAACGGGATAAATGGAGACATTGTGATTGAGCTCCTATCTCCATTTAATTAATATTAACAAGAATTTTCAAGTCAGAAAACAGGCCAGAATTTTTCAAATATATTAACTGTTGGGGATCCGATCGAGACGGCCATTATATTTCTGACGTTGAAAAAAAAGTACGATCGATAAATTAAGTTTATGATTTGAGAATGTTTGTAAATATTTATGAATAGTAATAATAAATAAATAATTAAATAATAAATCAATAATAAATAATAAATAAATAATATTAATAAAATAATAAATATTTAAAAATATTTTATTTCCAAACCTGCCCTAAAACCAATCTATGAGTTGAGTTTTCAGAGAAGCATGCATAGCGTCAAGATTATCCAATTCTCTGATTTTAGATGATCTGTCTTTGCTCAGCTCGATGAGGATTGCCGCCTTGTTTGACCTTAGCATATTGGAATTTACAATCTCGAAATATTAATCTGCATACAAAAAGTATTTTTAATTTGTATACGGCTTACATATGAATCAGTTCGATTGCAATGAATTACGTCGAACTGATTCGTGAACTGTCGGAGTACTAGCACTTGTGAGCTGCATAGGTTTTCCATTGGGCTTCTCCACCTCTCAGCTCCCTTAATGGCAACCAAAAATTCGGTTACAATACTTGAGGTTTGCAGGGCGTCTCTCCCGCAAAACAACCACTACAAGAAAATCAACTTCTAACGATATTAAATTTTATTACAAAAAATAAAAATAAAAATATTATAAAAAATATTTACAATAAAAATAGTGACTATAATCAAAATACACAAATACCTATTTTTCTTAAAGTAAATACTCGTATCTCGACTATTCCAACCACTCTTCCTCTTACTTCTTTGATGTACTCTGGCTTAGATTTGCTCCGGTCCAGCGTGTTTTCTTCTATGAAACCTCTCATACTGACGCACCTTTCCTGGATACCATTCTTCCAAAATTCAAAGATTCGCTCTCCCTCACCCTCCAACAATATCTTCCACTTGCCGGTAGCCTCACATGGCCCAAAGACTCCAACACACCGATCATCCATTACAACGAGGGCGACGCAGTTTCACTATCTGTAGCCGAGTCCAACGCCAACTTCTACCATCTTTCAGGCGTCAACTTTGTCGAAGCTGTCGAATACCATCCTCTTGTACCCCACTTGCCAACTTCCACCGAAGCTTGTTCGGTGTTAGCTTTACAAGTCACAATGTTCCCCAACTGCGGGTTTTCTATTGGAATCACCTCGCACCATGTCGTTCTTGACGGGAAAAGTTCAACCATGTTTATTAAGTCATGGGCTCGCATTTGCAAACTTAAGTCATGGAGCAGGAGATGCCCTGTCATCGGTTCCGGAGCAAACACCGTGCTATGACAGGATGGTTATCAAGGACCCGACTGGGCTGGAAGCAATCTACCTGAACCAGTGGATGAACGAGAATGGTCCCAACAACAAGAGCTTGAAGGTATACGAACCAAAAACACCACCAGATACGGTTCGAGGCACATTCAAGTTGACTCGTGCCAACCTGAAAAAGCTCAGGCAATTGATCATGACAAGCATGCTGGAGGAGAAGAATAAACAAGAAAAAAAACCATTGCACTTGTCGACGTTTACGCTAACTTGTGCCTACACGTTTGTTTGTCTTGCGAAGGCAGAACAACCAAGGGACACAAAATACCTTTTTGCCTTTAGTGTGGACGCCAGGCATCCATTAGAGCATCCTATCCCAGGGACTTATTTTGGAAATTGTGTAGCAGGTCGTATAGCCAATTTAGAGGGAAACGAGCTTTCGGGAGAAGAGGGGATGGTGGTTGCGGTAAAGGTTATCAGCGAAGCAATTAGAAGTTTAGGTGATGGCGTCCTAAGTGGGGCCGAAAAAGGGATTGAAATAATTTTCACTACGAAGAATGCTAGAGTAATTGGCGTTGCGGGTTCACCTCGATTTGAGCTTTACAGTACAGATTTTGGGTGGGGAAAGCCAATGAAGGTGGACGTGATATCCATAGAAAAAACAGGGGCTATATCTCTTTCTGATTCTAGAGATGATGCTGGAGAAGTCGAAGTAGGTTTGGTTTTGAAGAAACCTGAAATGAAAGTGTTTGCTTCAGTTTTTGCCGAAGGTCTTGCAGGTCTGTAAATTTTCAAAATTTGTACCATAAATATCATAATGTAGAATCTATATACATGATCTAGGCTGCTGTCATGCCTCCTTGGATTAAGTCTCATCATGTAGCTCCATCATCAAAATTATTCTGACGGTTTAAAAATATAAAAACAAATTAAAATGAATCGTTAATTTAATAAAAAATCCATCATAACATAAACATATTAAACATAAAAGTTTTCAAAAACTGTTTTATACTAAAAACCTAAAATCAAGATTATTCATTCACATTCTTATGTCATGCATGATTTGCCTTAAATTATCCGACTTATCTTACCTATCTTATTAGCCCACACACTTAATCAAGTATGCCAAATTGTACATCGGTCCCACATCTCACGGTCGCGAGAGAAGCCACTAATAGTATTCTATGATGTTATGGTAGACCACGTTTAAATTCGTGACTTGCACGTTTACCTATAAATCGCATTTGTATTATACATCTGAATGACAATTTGATTAACCATTATGAGATTATTTTATATTTGATCTTATGAAAATTTACCTATCTTATACAATGTGAGATGCATGAAATACATAATACATATATAGCTAAATTACATATATAGCTATAATACATATAAGATGATTTTAAATTGAAATAAAGTTCTAATGGTCAAATTCTTAAATTATAAAATAAGTCTAACTCGTTTAATAAATAATAAATAAGATTTAACTTAGTTATATATCACTATAAGATTTTGGGTTGCTTGCCACAGAGCTATATGATGGAAAAAAGTATATGTTAGGTGGGAAATATTTTTTTTTCCACCAAATTTGTTAGTGTGAAATTGGTGGCATATAATCTATGGACAAAATAATTTTCTACCAAAGTTTTACTTCATGGTAAATACAAACTTTTTTCCACCACCTGACATTGTGGATATAACATGCAGAATTTGTGGCAATTAATATTGTCATCCACTCCATTTTAGTGCCAAAAATGATACTATCCATGAAAATAATAGGCCGGAAAAAGACTTTATCCACAAACCATTTCGTGGCTGCTTCGATAACATATAACATGTTGGAATATCTTTTGGAATGATTTCTTTTTGTGAAAACTATTCATCTCATTCTTACGCTTTCTCAAAAAATATTATTTTTCACCAATATATTTGCTTGCAAATAGGTATTAACTACCAATTGTATGGTGGTAGAAAATATTTGTCACGAATTACATTCATTGCAAATGCTAAAAAATTTTAAAATCTACAGACTTTTCCTTGAGCCAAAAATAATCATATTTAATACAAGCTAATACATTCAAGTTTATTTGTACAAACTTAATCCATATACAATACATTCAAGTTTTAGAAACCAATAATACATGCTTTACAAACTCACTATTACTTCATCACTTAATCCTAACATTTCAAAACAATTCATTTTTATCCAACTCCATTCCATACTCAAACATCAACACAAGTGAAGCCAAATTACATGTAGCTTTTCTCAAATGGATCAAGTCCAAGAACCAAAGGAACCAATAAAAGAATAAGTGTCTAATCAACTTGACCTACAAACAAAAACTAAAGTTCGACACTTATCAATCAAAAAGAAACTAGCAAAATTATGAATGAAGCATCCTAACCCCATACTAGATTTTAGATATATAGTATTTCTCCAAAACTGTTAGATACTTAAATCAACCATGCATATCCAAAATATTTGCAGCCCTCTTTATTTCTAGTTTGCATACTATTGCTTGAAAATTGCATATACTAATTCTCCTAAGACTTACAAGAATTAGTATATGCAAGCAATGTTAATTATGGTTTGTGTAAACTATGTAACATATTCTAGTTGGACTCATTTCAATATGACTTTTTCGATATGGTTTGTGTCAACCGTGTAATATAACTTTTACACCTCTAAATGCTAGGCGATATATACAGGAAACTACACCTGATGCTAAAAATTATAAGTCATTCATTTTGATGACCATGCAAGGCTAAAAATTCTGAAAATATATTTTCAAACCCATAATAAGTGGCTAAAAGTTCTAAAATATATCTTAAGACCCGTAATACTGCAATAGCAAAAAAGTGCATAACTGAATGACTTAGAGAAACACTAATCGTATTGAACATCAAGGTTCTCATAACACTTGTTACCAAATTTATCAGCACCCACAAGCCTCCCCCTATATTGTCGGTTTCGTTTGCCTAAATGCATTAAGTTAAAAAAAAAATCAAAGTTGCTGGAGATGATGACTTGTAGCCCTTAATACAACTATATCAATTCACACATAGATTAAGAGAAGAAACAATATAAAAATAACAGCAATTGATTAGAGAAAAAAGAAGATCATAAATGATATTTTCCAAATAGATCTCACGAATGTAAGAGAAGGCACAGTAATCCATTTACTTTATAAAAAATCAGATGCATATCCAAACTACTATAATATTACTATAAAATAAACTTCCACGAGATTGCACAATATTAATTTTTCCACCAAAACTAATGAGCATGAAAAACAGATTGAATCCAAAAGCAATAAAAACTTTACGACTTTGTCATGATTGTCGGAGCAGAAAACTACTAAGGAATTCTAATTTTGAAACCAGAACAATTAATTATTAGATATAAACACTAATAAAGAGGGGGTTTGTGAACAAAAACTGAAAACGAAAAGCTCAATTACAGTATCAATCAACTTATAATTGTACAGAGAGTGCTCAACCAATTACAGTAACTCTATAAAAAGCTTACCAGGCAAGCATCAAAATCCTCACAGTACAGTAAGTGACCTCAATATTACCAATGCGTAATATTATGTTGGAACTATATTAACAAGCCAAGCCAAGCCAAGCCATCAAAATTAGCAAAAAAGTAGTGAGGAAAGCTTCAAGTTCTAATAAGTTGTTTTCTAATTGGAAGCACTGCCCTTCAAACTCTAATTATTGAGAACTAAAAAGAAATAGATTGAGCTATCACCCTAAATTCACAGCATTTAGGTCAAAAGCTAAGCAGCTCATAAACCAAGCATCTCCACGTTGCACCTATACAACAAGAAAGGTTGCATTAACAAGAAATAGATTTAAATATGTACCATTCAACCAAGCCAATAAATAATAGAACACAGAATGAAACTAGCACAAGTTGGAAAATACATCTAGAATATCTTTGAATAAGATGCAACAAGATAATATCCTAAAGTTGGACCACAAAAGGTGGTCAATTTGCTATCTTAGGCCAACATTAACTGAAAAAGAAATAAAAAGATTGTAGCTTCCATTAAGGTATCAAAACATATGAATATATGCCTCTCAGGTATCAAAACATCCTTCATTTTACCATAGTCTCAACTACATAAACCAAGAATATTAGAGTTGAAGAGAATTGTTAAAAAAATTACATTCTCATTTGCACTAGTTTAACACATATAAATTACTAATTAAAGATAGTTAAAAAAAAATAGTGAGTAACCTACAAGTGTCACTAGCCTGAAATGTCCATAAAAAGCTAATAATAGAAATTATATGATTTAATAACCTACAAGTGTCGTGCACCCCCAAATTACAACTTACTACAATTTAATAAAGCGTAAAAAATATCGTATGATCTGACCACTGCATTGTGCCAAATACCAGCACAATATAGTCGAAGAGCAATAAACTGTGTCATGGCTTGCAGTAACTCGGAATCAAAAGCCACCAGAGCAAAAAGTACTCCATCTGCATGCCCTCAACTTGAAACATTGCCTACAGTAGGAAGAATGAGAAGATATCACTCTACATATTTAGATATAAAGTTTTGTAAGAAATCAATTGTTATATCTTACTCCATAACAAGTTCAATCGTGTGTGTAAGAAGCTGTTTATTACATTAGATTTTCAAAAAATAAATATTTAGCAAATTTATTAACAACCACAAGCTTTACCCTTATATTGTGGATTTTGGTTTGCCTAAATACATTAAGTTAAAAAAATTAGAGCAGCTAAAAAATGGCTTTTTGTAAACTCTAAAACCCATAAGCATAAAATTTCTGATAGCATAAACATGTATACATGGCATTACATTAAAAACTAATAAAAAATTAGAGGTTACTGCATCTCTTTGTCGATACAAAATATATAACCTAAATGGCGTATAGAAACTGATGTTTTAAAGAATGTCACGCAATTCATGATACAATTTAATATCCAAATAGATAAAATCAATTACTGAAGTTAAAAGAAACATCTTATCTTCCATGCTAAAGGCTAGTTATTAGGAAGCAAGCTGGGTTTTTATTTTAGGGGGATGAAGCAGTAACCTTTGTTAGCTTCTACCTTTGTTCTTTAGCTAAATCACCCTCTACATAAGAAATTGAATGGATGGCAAAAGAATTAGAGACATGAATAGGCAAGTGAGCTCTTAATAATAGAAAGGCCCTTAGATAGAGAATTTAAAAGTAAAAGGGAATATTAGTACATTTAAATCATGCCCATAATGCCTAATCATGCACCTATTCATGAATAAGAAATTATAAAAAATAAAAAGGATAGCTGAGAGATGAAACATGAAAGATGATGATATGCTCCTTTACTATAACCTATAAAAAAAATATGCTCTTTTATTATATGTTCTTCCTACTTCTATTCACTCATACATATTGATAAAATATATATATATATATATATATATATATATTCAATTCAAACAGTTCCACAAATAAGTGATCCAACCAACTCAATTACCTAAGCTTCTAATAAGTGTAACTATTAGCAATCGCTGGAACATCCAATTAAGAAAAGTTTAATGACAGGAGAAGGAAAGCACAATCTATTAAATTGATTATTGAGAAGCAAGAGAATAAAGAAACATATGAAAATATATTGCTATGAACAAAACAGAAAAGAAGGAAAAGAAACATGAGACAGAGTCCAACTCAAGAAGAAATGAAAAGTTGTCTCATATATCTAACATCAATATGATTATGATTTTTAGCTTTGGTGATCATAAAATAGGAAACACTTTTTTTAATAATTGTAAAATAGGATATACTTAGATTAGCATGCTTACCTGAATGACTAGAACATAACAGGTGAGCAGTGGGATTTTGTCAATATTTTGTACTAAAATGTCATTACTTTTACAGCAACCTACAATTTCTAGCTAACACTATATATGCATCATCCAGAAACAATGCCATTAATTTGTAGCAAAATGCCATTAATTTACAACTAATATAACTAAACCTTAGACCAAAAAAGAGATACTGTAAACACAAAAGAAAAAATAAATGAATTTCTAAACCCTAGAATCACAGAGAAATACATGCAAAATCTTGATGTTTTATTTACAAGAAACGATACATTACCCTTCCTATAGATTTGAAGGCTTCACATTGGTAGACTGAAGGCTTCTCGTCGGTGGGCTATGTGCTTCTTGTAATTCTAACTGTGTTGAACTTGCAGAGAAGAAGAAATCCCAAAGAAGAAAAAAAAATCTTAGAGAAGAAGAAAAAGAAAAAATCAGAAGAAGTTATTAGGATCACCTGCAGACGAAGTTGAAATCGCATCCCAAATACAAAATTTCATTGCCAGAGGAGTTAGGACTTCTCGAGGGTGGGGTATCAGGAACTCGAAAATGTAGT
Organism: Platycarya longipes; assembly: GCA_036559045.1. Lineage (NCBI taxonomy): Eukaryota > Viridiplantae > Streptophyta > Magnoliopsida > Fagales > Juglandaceae > Platycarya > Platycarya longipes. Next base: position 28,853,861 of record CM071792.1, on the reverse strand, counting down.
AGAGGGGTTGGGGACTCGGCTTCAGGAACTCGAAATCGTAGCAAACAATGTCGTGGACGATAAATGACGATGGCTTGAGTGCATGTTGTGACAGTGACGTGAAAAAACCCAGAGGGAATGAGGCTTGTCTCATGGAAGGAAGAGAAGGAGAGTGGTGGTTGCCGGTGAGGTGGTGGTGACACGGTATTGTACTCAATGGAGGCAGGGCTATGGCCTAGGGTATAAACGAAGGAAGATGAAATTTTGAAATGTAGGGATTCGGTAGATTAGAAGTATTGAGAAAGGGAAGTCTTATTTTGTGCTTTTATATAACTAGTTTTTGCGGTAAAATCCGGTCGTGGCAAGTACTAAAAAAGGTTGCCGCAAATAATAAAAAGTCACAAGAATAGGGTTTTCTTAATTAACAACTTTTGCAGCAACTGAGACTCATGACAAAAGAAGTTTAACTCATAGAAAAAAAGATTTTTTGAGAAAACATTATAATATTGGTCTCTTTTATATTCCACAAAACTAACCTTGTGGTGAAGTCTGATTTTTGTCACTTTTTGCCATAAACGTATATCGCAGAAAAGAAATTGGTGACAAAAGCCTCAATTTCTTGTGGTGATATATATTGAGTTTAATTAAAATAAGTCCAACTTCTACGTGAATTTGCATTTGCCTATTCTACTCAAATTCAATCACCACAATAGATTATCTATTTACTCTCTATATAATAATAAAATATTATTATTTAATAATTTTTTATTTAATTTATTTTTATCACATTTGTTATTCTACCAATTAAATGTTAATAACAACTATATTCTAATTAAACTAATATTCATTCATCATATTTATTAATTATTAAATTAATATTAGATATTAATGTTAATAATAATTATATGCTAATTAAATAGATAAGTATATTCTAATGAAATTAATAATTATATTCTAATGAAATTAATAATTAATATTCTAAATAATATTAAGTAATCAATTTATTTTCATCATGTTTTATATTTAATAATAATAAATAGAACCAAAATTTTTATTTACAAAAAATATCTACATATTTGATGAGAGAAGTGAGAAATGAATATTGTAGTATTTGGCTAAGTCACTATTCATCCACATATTTGATGAATCATTGCAGCAAAAATCTAAATTTATTTAGATATGCCTAATTCAGTGGGGGTGTTTTAACTACCTTGTTCGCTAAATTTGGTTAAAGATGGATTAACCAAGCTAATGGGAGTGCTCTTATAGTCATTATTCTTGATCAGCAAATTCATCTTGTACAAAGAAAGCCAAAATCAAGTTTTCTAAAAATGCTCCAAAGTCTGTTAATCGAACAGCAAAATATAAGTTGTAACTTCGTTTGTTGTAACTTGGAGGTATGCTCGTGCCATGTTTTTACTAGATTTCTATTGATGTAGAATTTGATATTGGAAACAATAGCTAGTAGTATGTTACTAGATTTCAATTATTCATGCAGAATTGGATATGATGAATATTAGACATTAAGGCCTCATTTGTTTTCGTAGATAAGATAAAATGAGATTAGTGGAGATAAAATTGACAATTAAATAAAATATTATTAAAATATATATTTTAATATTATTTTTATTTTTAGATTTAAAAAAGTTGAATTATTTATAATATTTTTTGTAGAAATTTAAGAAAATTATAATGATTAAATGAAATGAGATGAGATAATTTGAGTAATTTTTTGAAAACAAACAAGGAAATCACCCAATTGAAAAACAAAATAGATTCTACCTGCACAAATATGCACAATCGGTCTATTCTCAAGCTCAAAATCATAACCAACATATATAGAAACCTCATTTTTGCATTACGCCTACCCAAACAACATCAGTATACTAGAAGTTCTTGGAATTAATTTAACTAATGAGTGAATAGCATAAGTTATAGTGATAGATGCTACAGTTGTTGGTGCTGTAAGCAAATTTATACAAAAGCAAAAGAGGTCAATCCCATAAAAATCAGTAACTTTGTTGGTGAACTTCTATTGCTAAATGAGTTGATAATTTAAATTCCTAGTACAAGCTATAAACATATGCTTCTTACAAGCTAACCAATTAAGTAGCTTCTAGGCAATTATAAAAAATGAAAATAAGAAAATAACTTATTCTTGGAAAGTTAGAAAATAATTACAAAATAAAGAATGCGGTGGAAAATACCTTTACTCGACTAAGGGGACTTTTACCAATAGATAGTGTGCCCTTCAAATGATATTGTAATGTAGGTAACATTAGTATCCTTTGCATAAGAGTATGAATTTATAACATCAAATGTTTCTAACATGGTGTGTATTAAAAACTTTTAGTAGCAAACTAGAGTCCAAATATATGATAATTTTCATTAGGGTGTACAAATAAACCGAAAAATAGAAAAATGGGACCAGATCAGACCTGTTGGCTCGATCTAGTTTTCAATCGGTTCGGTCCAAAATCAGTTCTTTCATTTTAAAAACCGGTCAAATCCAGTCTGGAATCAATTTTACATTTTCCAAAATCGGATCGGTTCACCTATGATCTATATTTATTAATTTTTAATATTATATATAATATATTTTATATTATATATAACTTTTTATATATTATATATAATTATGTATGAAATAATATATTATAAATTATAACATAACATTTTAATGTTAAAAATGAATATTTATTTGATCATATGTTTTAAATATAAAATATATATCAAATACATTTTATTGCCTAGTAAATTCTCAACATATTTCTTTTGATAAATACATTAATAATACTAATATACCTATTATATTAAAACTGCCGAAAAACTAGACTAAAATCGATAAAATCGGAAATACCGATTTTGGTAGTAATTAGTGCGTAATCGATTTTAAAAAATGCAAAACCAGTGTTACTAGTTCGATTCAAAATTTTGTCTAAAACCGGATCAAACTGGACCGGCTACACCCCTACTTTTCATGTGTAAGAGACACAAACTAGAGTCCAAATATATATTGGAGAGACTAATTCCACTTGAACCACGAAAAATAGTAGAAACTTTATCAGGTGCCAAACCAAATAGCATTTTTACAACATGTAAATAGTTTTGCACATTATGAACCAAAAGATGCAAACCTAGAAACTCTTACAAGTGCATGAAGAAGATGTATATTCGTGTTTGCTACTTTCATTTCCTGCAACCAGATAAGAAGGCACCAAAATAAAACCACGACATTTAAAACTCAAAAACAAAACGTTCAAAAAGCTTCAATACTAACCCAATTAAGATGTGATAAATAGAGGTAGTACTAGTGAGTAGCTCCCTATAGCTAACATCCAGATTATTGACTTGATCCCCTTTCTAAAATAATTAACATTAAAATAAGAAAGAGCTTCCTTTTAAAAAGTTAGAAAATAACTATAGAAGGAGTCTAGTGGGAAGTACTTTTACTCAATTAAGGGGACTTAAATATTGTAACCATCAAATGACATTGGAAAGCAGGTACCATAAGTATCCTCTACATAAGAACATAAACATATACAACTTATGGCACAAAAGAAAGATATGAAAATCAATTCAACTAAGATGAAAAGCTCAACAACAAAAAGGCAACATAGAGACTCCTAACACTAGCAACTACAACTAACAAAACAAGAACACTATATTGTTAAAATATGATAAAAGATAAAGTGGATGACATAATTTAATAGCAAAAATAATGAACGATATGCTTCCTACGAGACTAGTGTGAAGACTACCTCCTATAGGTAAAACATAGATCCACCTCTTAATCAAGAAACCAAGACAAGTATTAGAGGGAATTATTATCGAAAAACTTTAAAAACACATAAAATTATCCAGGGCTAAGAGCAAACAACAATTAGAACTAAAAATGATGAACTAATTATGCATTATGAACAAATGTTACAAAAAGAAAAATGAAATCATAAGGAATAAACTAATTCACTATTAAAATAATAAACAAAGACATTAATTTGAGAACAACTAGGACAATTCTAGATTTTCATGAAGATGGAACTTACAAAGAATATTTTATCTCAGGTGAATAGGGAATAGGGAATAGGGATTATGGCTTGTATTGCATTAATATATATATATATATATATATATATATATATATCAAGCAGCAGTAAGTCATAATATGCATATTATTTGAAAAAGAAAAAAACAATCAAATGAAGAAGTGGAAGGTAAGAAAAAAAAGCATATATGCAAGCATATGATTTCTTGCTATTACAGTCCAGTTTGCCTCTTCAAAGTGAAACTCAATTTCATAATTATATCATACGAGCCTATAACTCGTACAATGTACAGATTGTTATTTATATTGAATTTTATAATTTTAAATAGTTCATTATATACAATCTAAATAGTTCACTATTACAACTATTAAATAGGTATATATCAAATATACATAAACAATTATGTTTCTAATATGACAAGAACACATACAATTTAATATGACATGAACCCATCCTTCGTGTAAGCGAGATTCTCATACCATAGAGCATACAAAACCTGTAGCCGATTTTTGACGAAAACAAACTCATCTAATCTTCTTTTCACAAACCTATGAGCCACAAAAATACCAAGAAAAAAAATTGGTTCTAACACCTAATCAATAAATGTTATTCTAAACTTATTGTGCATGCTTACAAAATCTAAAATGAGAGCATCATAGAAACTATATGATTTATCACCTGGCGTTGCTGACCAGATGGAATTTGATCTAGTAAGCATCAGCGAATTTTGCTCATATTCTTCTTCATCCATCTGACTGGAGATGATCACTAAGATTAAAAGCAAGGCAAATTATTTTTCTTCAGTATCATCAAATTTAGATAAAAGTATAAAGTTAGAGAAAACAGAGGTTTATTAATTTTTTTATATATATGGGGCAAGATATTTCCCAAATAAATTAACAAATAAAAAAAATCAAAGAGAAAATGTAGAGGTGATGTAGGGGGTGGGGGTTTGCCACTTACCCTGACGAATCCAACACATACAGATCATAAAAGAGCATTTCTTGTAGGCTATAGCCTAGATATTTACCTATAATATCTGTTGTACAGCATGTTTTTATGTTATACTTACTGTCACGTGAAAAAAAAAAATACTAAAGTCCAAGAAAATGGTTTTGTCTAATGGCATGAAGCTATATAAGATAATCTAGCAATATATATCGTTGGGTGGATTTACAGGACCTAAACCCTTGAGCCCAGTAGATATGAGAGAAATATTGGAATAAATATTAATAAGCCTTAAGGGCCTAAAATACCAATGCTACCCATTGGAATAAAAATTCAAGCCAAATGATTTCTTTCTCGCTATGGTCGAAGCTCTAGGGGGCTACAAGAGTAATTGAACCATTATTGAGCATGACAATTCAATGAAGGTTTCAGTAATTCTTGCCATAGCAAATTGACTTGGTGACCAAAATCCTTCCTGCCCAAAATGATTACTGTTCCAATAACTGCAAAAATTCCTCTGGCCTCCGACTACGCTGTAGAAAGCTCGTGAAAATGAACCAAGGGAGAAAAGATAAGAATATTATTGGCAAGAATTCTTTAAAAAGTGAGCAACCTAGTACTCCATACACGTACCCAAGACAATCATTTGCACTGCTTGGGTATATAAGCAGTGAAGGTATGCGCCTTGATCCAGGATTTAACTACCAGCTATAACCGGTCCATCCAAGTGGTCATTTTCCTCTCCCGAGAGAATTATAAAAAATATTGAAAATAAATGAAAAAAGATTAAAAAAACTCATTTTGCAAGACTCTCTTACTTGCTTCAAAAGAAAACTAATAGTCCCATGAAGAACCCAACCAGCACAACGTCATTCCAGGTATGAGTCGATAACTAAGTTCTTTTCAGTTTGTCTTCTTCCCCTGTTAGTTTCTGCCACTCTCAAAACTTTCTTATCCCAATCACACCATTATGTCTTGGTATTAAAACTTACTTTCTAAAATCTTCATCAACAAGTTATTTCCGCTCACTCACTCCAGAACTCTTGACTTCTCCTACCCCATCGGGCCATCATCGATTGCTCTAAAAATATATATACTACTACCAAATCATGTTTTCTCTAAGAAACTATAGAAAATCCCATTAGTGAAACAAAAGTTTAGTTTCATTCTTTTTGAGAATAAAGAAAAAGTGAGGGAAAAGAAACTACCGTGTGTGAAGGGGTTATCATCTCCGACTTCTTCGTTCCAAACCGATCACGGAGGCTCATGGCAGACTACTTATGGCCCAATCTCAAGATCTGATATCGTTTCTCGAGTGTACTCATCCAAAACCCATGCTTGGAGGCCTCGGTCTCGCCGTTCAACTACGGTGTGTTCTGGAATGGAGGGATTCATTGTGCTTGGTAATTATTTTGTATGAATCTTTTCGGCTCTAAATCATGCTCTAAGCGGTTTGTATCTTTTTACCACGGTTAATGTTTGTGATTGGCTAACCAATAAATGCAAGAGTAATTATTTATTGAAGTGGCAACGTTTTACGTGTGAAATTAGAACCAAATAATACGGTTTGACTGCCAAATCATACCCCACGATTTCGCTTTTAAAAATAGCTATGTAATACCCGACCCAAAGACCCAAGCCCGTAGCACAACTAGGCCCACGAAGCCCCAAGTATAGAGACTGCACAATCCTATTTTTGCAGTAATACCCTTCTTCCCCATGAGTTTCATTTCTCTCAATGGGTTGCTCCTGATGGTTTCCTTTGCAGTTTCTTCATCTCCGAAAATCACTACAGATTTCCAACTCCCCCATGTCTCCTCAATTAGTTTTATCTTTGCTTTTCTTATTCCTCTTTTCAACATCACCCAAATTTCTTGCTCTCTATTTTTCGGTTCCTCCCTTTACCGTGTGATTTCCCTTTCTCTCTATCATCTAGTACCCTTGCCATCAAGCACTGTCATCAGCACCAGTGGTTTCTCCACGACGGTTACTCTCTCTCTCTAAATTTGGGGTGATTGGTTGTCTTTCTTTTGTACAACAGTGTGGATTTTCTTTTGGAATGATTTGGGGTTGCGTCGAGTTCCACCTCACTAGAAGGAATCATCTTTTTGGTAAAGCCTCAGTTGGAACTATCGGTGGCTTGGGAACTTTCGGACAATTCAAGATCTCTGTCTCATTATCAGATAAAAGTATCCTAGAATTATTTTTCTTATTGAAATCAAGATGAAATCAAATAAGATGGAGTATGTGAACAATAGGTTGGGTTTTACTAATTGTTTTGTTGTTAATTCAGTTGGGAGGAAGAGATGATTAGCTTTGTTGTGGCATGTGTTTTTTTTTTCTTTTAGGTAAGTTGTTGTGGTATGTTGATGATGTTGTTAATATAGTGAAATATTCGAGCTACTACACACATGCTAGTTTTTTGTTGGCTAGAAGAAACCTGACTTGGTTTCTTACTAGCTTCTATAGGATACATGAGACTAAAATGAAATTTGAGTCCAGACAGTGCTGGTGTGTTATAGAAAATTTTAATAAGATCATTGCACAGGATGAGAAGCATGGGGGTAGACCCAAATCAGAGAACCAAATAGAGGCATTTCTAATGGCCTTGGATACAAATGGTTTGTATGACTTGGGGTGGAAGGGGCAAAAGTTTACCTAAGCAATAAGCACAAAGATTAATCCTTTACCAAAAAGAGGCTTGCTCGAGTTCTAGCTAATCAAGTTTGGCTCGAGAATTTCATAATGAGCAAGAATGAAGTTTTGATATCTAGAAGATCTGACCATCACCCCATTATCTTAACTGTTAAATAAGGTTTTGTTGATAAATGAATTTAGAAAGAAGATTTTTAGATTTGAGGCAAAATGAATGCTAGAAGCAGAAGGGAGCAAATTGTCAAATGAGCATGGGCTAAGTCACATGTTTATCAAAATCATTGGTAGAGAATCAAAAAGAAATTACTGACATATAGTGGTGAGTAATTGAAATGGAATTCAAATCAAAGGAGTGATACTCATAAGGTGATTAAAGAAAAGACTGGATTACTAAAGCACATGAAGCAAGTGAGGGTCCTCACAATGAAGTAGCTATTAAGAAACTGCATACAAAATTGGGTTTTTTGTTATAACAAGAAGATGTGAAATGGAAACAACAGGCTAAAAGGAATTAGTATCAATTAGATGATAAGAATACTAAACTTTTTTATGTCGGTGCTATTCATCAAAGGAAGAATATTTGATTAAATATGTGTGGGGAGAAGCCTTAAGCCCTATGGGCCCGAGTCGACCCAACACGAATGTCAGAACCTAAAGGGGAGTCGAATATAGGCCAGGACCAAGCTACACCAAGGCCTAAAGCCCTATGGGCCCGAGTAGTTGGATGTATTAATATTTGGAAAGGAGGTATTGAATGCTATGTTAAGTTTTCTTAATGATGGGGAACTTGATCAGTCTATTAATTTTACTTACATTGCTTTGGTTCCTAAAGTGAAAAATCCTATTTATGCTAGTGAATTTAGACCTATAAATTTATATAATGTGGTCTGCAAGATAGTATCTAAAGTTCTAGCAAATGGGATGAAAAGTTTCTTCCTCACATTATTTATCATAGTCAAAGTGCTTTTATTTCGAGTCAATTGATCACTAACAATGTTATGGTAGCTTATTAAGCCTTACACACTATGAGGACTAAACAGAAGGGGGAATATGGAAATATAGCCTTGAAACTAGATACATCCAAAGCATATGATTGAGTAAAGTGGACTTTTTTGGAAGGAATAATAAGACAACTGGGATTTTGTGAAAGGTGGATTCAGCTTATAATGACTTGTGTTACCTCAGTGAGAAATGGTGTTCTTGTTTATGGCCAACCTAGTCCTATCATTTAACCTACAAGAGCGATTAGGCATGAGATCCAATATCTCCATGCCTATTTATATCTATGCTGAATGTTTGAGCTCAATGTTAAATAAAGCAAAAGTGGCAGGACAAATTAAAGGGCTAAAGTGGCCAGAGGTTGTCAGTCAGTGAACCACCTATTTTTTGCTGATGATAAAATTTTCTTTTGTAGGGCTGTGGTGTTAGAGTGGTAGAAAAATCAATTCTATTTTGACAAAGTATGAATTGTGTTCTGGTCAATGTTTGAATAAATAGAAAATATTTATTTTGTTTAGTTCAAATATTAATGCTAGAACCAAGAAGCAGAATTAAAGGATGGTTGGAGCCTCTATATTTAGGGTTGCCATCTTTTGTGGGAAAGTCTAAATATAATTCTTTTAGATGTATAAAGAAGAAAATTTGGGCTAAGATTAATAGTTGGAAAAATAACTTTCTATCTCAAGTTGGGAAGGATTTTTTTGAAAGCTGTTATACAAGCTATTCCAACTTATTCTATGGATGTTTTTAAACTTCCAAGGAAGTTATGTAAGAAGATGACCTCTATTATGTCAAGGTTTTAGCAGAGTCACAAGAAAAATTATGGGAAAATTCAGGGGAGGAAATGGTCAAAAATGGGTGAGTCTAAATCTAAGGGTGATTTGGTATTTGGAGATATTGGGCCTTTAATAAGGCTCTTTTAGCTAAGCAATTGTGGACACTATTATAACACTCTTAGTATTTTGTATCTCAAAGATGGTTTGATATGGAGGGTAGGAATGGTTCAAAAATAAAATGTGGATAGATAAATGGCTCCCTTTACAATTTCTCATACAGTAAAATCCCATACCACAATCTTAGATGCAGAGGGTATATTTGTGAATTTGGTGTATGAAAATACTGGACCCTAGAACAAATTCTTGGTTCACCAAATTTTCACTCGACAAAAAGCTGAATTAATTAGTAGTTTACCCATCTAGTAGTTTTGGAGCTGAGGATAAGATTATTTGGAGAGCTTCCAAAGATGGGATTTTCAGTGTCAAAATTGTCTACCACTTGGAAATGGACAGTATTAATAAGTCCAAAGGTAAAACTTCAATGAAATCTTCTGAGGAACAAACATGGAAATATATATATATATGTGGAAGCTTAATGTGCTTGGAACTGTGAAATATTCCCTTTGGAGAGCTTACCATGATTATCTGCCTACAAAATTTAATCACTTCAAGAGGAAGGTAGTTGAAAGTCCTTGGTATCTTATATATGAAAGGGAGCAGGAACCAGCCATCCATGCCCTTTGGTCTTGCCCAGTGATGTGTGGGGTGAGGAGTCTAGTCCGCCTAAAAAATGGCCAATTGAAGCTGAAAGTGACTGAGACTTAAAGCAAAGAATCATTGATAAGTTGAAGATTGAGGAGGTTGAATGTGTTGCAAGTATCTTGAGGAATATCTAGATCAGAAGGAATGCACTAATCTTCGATAATAAATTTAACATCCTAGAGCAAATTATCAATAACGCATTGAAGACAAAAGAGGATTACAAAGCTGCTCAAGTTCATACTACAAATCTCCAGCCGTCTGGTTCAGGAAGAGAATGCAGGAAATGGAAGAAACCTGAGGTGAATCAAATGAAGATCATTAATTAGAATGGTGCAGTGGATACAAATTTAAAAAAGTCAGCTGCTAATTCATCAAATGCTAGTCGTGTTATTCATGATACAAAGAACTTGTTGCAGCACAGAAAAGGATGGAGAGTCAGATTCAGCTATAAGGAGACTAACATGGCTGCACATCAGTTGGCTAGATTATTTACTTCTCTAGTAGAAGAGCATATTTGGATTGAGGAATGTACCATCCAGATTATGAGTGTCGTGATTCATGATAAATTGTGTATTGACTGACTAATTTATAAGAAAAATTATGTTGATTTCCCAATAAATAAATAAAAAAGATCATAAGATAATTTATAAGGGGCTTTGAAAAATGGCGAGACGGCCTATTAGAAGAAAATTTCAGCGAGATCATTTATACAAAAAAAAAAAAAAAAATGAGCTTATTTTTGGCTTAGTTATTTGTTACGGATTGAGTACATTCTCGCCGCAACTGATTGTTTCTCACCAAAGTATTACATTCTTATTGCAATTATTTATTTTCATCTTACATGATTCGTCACAAATAATTATATTTTTTAAAAATACCATCTTTGAAAGAGTTGCTTATGAAAATGCCAGCTTTTTATTTTAATGTGGAGACCAAATATATATACAAAAATATATAAATAGGTAAGTATATGTGCGTATATATATACATACATACATATATATATATATATATATATATTACAATCCTTCTTATTAATGCATTCAATATGAGATAGATTCTGAAGATTTTCGCATCAATATAAAAGATTATTGAGGCTCTAAATATATTTTTTATTATTAAAGAATGAAAAATGATAAACACGCTTTGGGTATCAAGTAGCTTGGATTTTTTTTTTTTTTTAATTTGATTTTTAATTTATAGGAAAGAAACTTAAATGACATGCCTAGTAGTTGTTTCCAAAAATTTTGTTTATCAGAAATGTTAAATTATTCGATTAAATCTTTCGATACAAAATTTTTTTAAACTTTTTTACTCAGTAATTAAAAAGTATTTTTTAATAAAAATATTGTTACATACAATTATTTTTATGCATTTTTATACGCATTTCACTCATATAATTGATTTTTATATTTCAAAACATTGTACAGCTAATCATATTGATAAAGTATACAAAAGAGTATATAATGCACATAAAATTTTTATTTTAATAAATATTGGAATTTTTCTTTTTAAATGTGAAAAAAATGAAAAAAAAAAACTTTTTGTTCTTTATCAAGATAAATTCGGTGGATGTTGCTCAGCTTTTTGTTTATTATTATTATGAAAAAATCTATTCATCCTCCTACTATTCACACAACTTCCACACACCACACATTATTTTATTTTATTTTTAATTAAATATTTAATATATAAATAATGAATAAAACAATTAAATTAATTTAAAAAGAACAAATTCAAAAAAAATATATCAAAAAAATTAAAAAATTAAAGAAAAAATAAAAAATGATGGTGTGTGAAGATTGAGAGGTTGTGTAGAAGTGCTCTATTATTATTATTATGCAAACCGGACAAACTGCACAAAAAGTAACATGACCTAAACTTAATCCCCCTCCTAATGGTAGGATTTAGAACGGGGCAAATTACCGCAAACAGAAACCTGACATCTGCTGCGTCCTCTTGTCGAAAGAAGTTACATCACAGTTCGGAGGTAGCTTTCGGGCTCGTTTCTTTTGGCTCTCTCTCTCTCTCTCTCTCTCTCTCTCTGCGCTCCAGTGGTGAAGGCTCTGCACCATCTCATCTTCGCTCAATCCCTGTTCCTTACAAGCCAATAACATTTCCGTTAGGAGGTACTCTTGAAAGCTTTTTCTATGTTTTCAGATAATTGTATAAAGTATAGTATCTAGCGGATTTCTACAGCATTTTATTAGCTCAATATTGTTGTGACATTAATATCTTTTTTCTTTTTCTTAAAAAAAAAATTGCTTTTTATTATTTGCTTTTCGTGGTACGATAGCTCGGCTCGGTCTTTATTTATTCTAGTGTTTTCATTTTCTTTTTTTTCTTTTTTTTTTTATGTCGTAGTTGGTCTGAATGTGGGGAAGAGGGCTTCTTCATTTATCGATATATCTTGTTTCCTCAAATGGTTTTTGTTTAATTATTGTTTTCGAGATCGCTTAGGGTTTAGTTTTTGGGTATTGCTTTGTTTGGATGGAGGGAATGTACTGGTTTTATTTCGAGGATCTAATTTTATTTTCCAAATGTTGACGCCGAATTTTGCGATGTATTCGAATCCTTTCAGATCATGAAGTCAAAAATTGTCTGGTTCTCAGTTTTTGGATTATTCATTTTTCAAATTTTAGTTTTTGACTGATCTTTACCTTCCGGTTTCTACGAAAATGTCTCTATAATTAGCAAAGCCTGGATCTTTGTCCCCTAAAAGAATGTGTTTGGGTTATATAACTTACTCTTTTTGCTGCGGTGTTAATATTAACAGGCCATTTAGTTTCTTCCCTTGTATCTTTCTGCAAGTTTCAATTTTTCAATCATTCTTTTTTCTTTTTGGATTTTTTCCCTTACTTTTATTTATTTATTTATTTATTTTGGGGAGGGGAGGGAGAAGGGGGCAATCAGCATCTTCGCTAATGAGCATTCCAACAAACAACTTGATTAAACTTAAGGGGTCATCTGCATTGATTTACTAACGAGACTCAGTTCTCTCCAGTCTCCAGAGCCATGCATATTTTAAAACCAACATATGGATAAATGCTTCTAAAGGGCAACCTAGTCCTTGAAGTAGTGTGCTTGTTTGGAGACTGTAATCTTTTTAAATCCATATGTGTCCACTCACAACCATCCAACTGTTGAAAGAGAGATAATAGCAGTCGTCTTTTTCATTCTTATAGTTTGATCCTTATTTGGCCACAATTTTTCAACGTCATTGCTTTGATATGTTAAAGGTGCAAAGATATCTTGGTGATCTTTTGCTCATTGATTGTTTAGGTGTTATTTGAACATTAGTGATTAAAGTTTGTGCTTAAAACTTATTTGCCCCATTTATCTATTAGGCCTAGTTATTTCATTTTCTATTCTATTCAAATTTGTTATTTCCAAAGGATGCAGAGAATTTTGAGAAATAATATTTATGTGGTGGTATTTTTGGTAGAATGGCCTTACAAACAGAAAATCCTCCTACTACTCCCAGTGCCCAAGTGGTTGGAAATGCTTTTGTTGAGCAGTACTACCATATTCTTCACCAGTCGCCAGAATTGGTATACAGATTTTATCAAGATTCAAGTGTGCTAAGCCGGCCTGATTCTAATGACGTGATGACTTCAGTAACAACCATGCAAGTATGTATCCTGTTTCACTGTCAACTGATGGCTTATAACTTTGTTAGTGAACTAACCACAAATACTTGTTGGTTAGAGGAGCATTTATTCATTGCTCTTTATCTCACGATCACCATTTTATGTTAGATATAAATTCATCCAATGGTATGGAAAAGTGATTAAGCACTTCAGATATTTCCTAATTCATTTTGCAATATCATTGTACTACCTTTCGCATCAATCTGCAGCTTTTGTTAGCTAAGGAAATTCGTGGCATATAGTTGACATCAAATGCTTATGCCTGCATTATTCCACCATGCACTAGATGGCCAACTGCTATGTAATTTCTCAGTGACTGACTTACATGAGATTTCAAATAATGTCATAGTATAGAATAGTTTGGTGGTATACTGATATTACATTCAGGAAATATCATTTTTCCTAGTGTAATTATTACCTCTTTTTTAACCCATCCATGAGAATGCAACAAATGTGCTGGCAATTGTTAGTTTTGTTGAATGATAATGTTTAACCCTTACACCAAAGTTTAGAATCTTGCAAATTCCTCCATGCCACACATCCATTTAGGATGATGATACAGACCATTGGTGCTGGTATCTAAAATTGTTGACAGTGTTAATTTGAAAATTGTAGACAGAGCATGGTATTGAGTCTCCTTACACTTCTACATTTTTGGCACACCTTGATTATAGCTACTCTTTCTATCTCCATTTTCCTCGTCTCTCTTCCAGCCCCCCCCCCCCCCCCCTCCTCCTCCTCCTCCTCCATATTTCAAAAATATTAAAATGGCCTCTCTTGGAGCAGGGTATCAATGAGAAGATTCTTTCTTTGGATTACAAAGACTATAAGGCAGAGATAAAGACTGCAGATGCTCAGAAGTCTTACAAGGATGGGGTAACTGTGCTGGTAACTGGATGTTTAACTGGCAAAGATAACTTGAGAAGGAGATTCGCTCAATCCTTTTATCTTGCTCCACAAGACAATGGATACTTTGTTCTTAATGATGTTTTTAGGTACATGGATGAGGATGAACCATTGGATGACCATGCAGTTGGTGGAGATAATGTGACAGCTGTCCCCTTTACTCCTGACCATGGTAAGAACATGCTACTGCAATTATTCATCGTGTTCTTCCATTCTGACATTGCATCATAACTACTTTATCATTGTCTTAAAGTTGTTCCCGTTTTTAATTTTTTAATTTTTATTGTGTGCAGAACCAACTCATATTTCTGATCCTCCTGCCACTGTTCTGGAAACTTCAACTGTGGAAGTTGATCAAAATGTTACCGAGAAATCTTATGACCCGTCTGAGCAAGAGAGACATTTAGCTATTGGAAAAGAGACTGTCACGCCATCTCATTCTAATTCAAATGGTAATGATCTTTCCACAGCTGTAGAATCATCTTCTTCTTCAGGCCAAGATGATGCTCCAAGGAAGTCCTATGCATCAATTGTGAGTTTGTGGCCAAAGACTTTGTCTAGCAAGCATTGGCATAGAATTATCTCTTGAACTTGATTTTATGGTATTGTAGGTTAAAGTACCTAAAGGGAGTTCAGGGCCAACTAAAATTTATGTACCTACCAATACTATAAAGGTGGCTTCTAAGAAAACCGAGAACCAGTCACTTGGGTCAGTGGCACCTTCATCAGTTCCTGAACCATCAAGTAGCAATACTCAAGATGAAGGTATGTATATATTTCTCTTTGTTCTGTTTTTGTGCTTTTATTATAAAATACATGGTGATCTTCCCCATGAAGCCCATGTCTCAGATTTGCAAATACATTTTCGAGGATGAAAAGCTTGTGCATCATACACATTAACTTGAAGATTGCACATAAGAGAATGCAATGGTGGGACTACTAGAGTCTACATGCTTGCTTCTAGGATTGAAGTCATAGTGTCTGGTTTCTGTTTAACATGTTAACAATTATAATAACCACATTCCAATCCTCACAGTTGAGGGACACTCCATCTACATTCGTAATTTGCCCTTCAGTGTGACGGTTGAGGAGCTTGATTTGGAATTCAAGAAATTTGGACCTATCAAGCAAGATGGCATCCAAGTTAGAAATAATAAGGTTCGTTTCACATAAATAAATTGCCTAGAATACCCTTTCAGTTGAGCATTTCCTGACCTGATTTTATCCCTTCCCACCACCCTCCTGGCTTTGGGGCTGTGCAGCAGCAGGGATACTGTTTTGGCTTTGTTGAATTTCAGTCTTTGAGCTCCATGAATAGTGCAATTCAGGTATATCCCTTGGTAACCAACATTCCTTTTTTAATGAATTTTATTTATATATCAATGTTGAGATGTTTCAAGGTGATTCTTTTTCATCTCAGCTGCCATCAAACTCTAACATGAGTTATTCCCCCCCCCCCCCCCCCTTCTTCTCATTTTGGACATTCTTTCTAATCAAGCATGATATATATAACAGAATATATACTTACAATAAAACAGCATACACACCATCATGCCCTTTATCAACCTTTGCATGTGTTCTCGCACTTTTTATTGTTACAAATTTGAGTATGCCGCTATTCTCAATTAGTTTTGTTCCTTGTTTTGATGTATAATTAGTTGTGAATGCTTCAACCATGTATAGTCTATACTCAGACATGTAACAGTGGATTTTAAGTCCATTAACAGTGTAATGTGATATTTCAGGCTTCACCAATCTTCATTGGGGGTCGTAAGGCTGTTATTGAAATAAAGAGAACTACCACTCGAGGTAATTGGGAGGCAATTGTCATATGAGTTCTCTTCATTGACTGAATCATTAGGAACTAAATGATGATAATTACTGTTTGACTGTTAAAAAGAGTGCATAGAATTTTGGGATGGTCAATCTCCATGCTTGGTTGACGTTGTAGTGCACGTTCTTTGTTCTTGCAGTTGATAGTAGTGGAAGAGGTATCTTCTCTCCTGGAAGGGGAGGTTACCGTAGTGACAGCTTCAAGAGCCATGGGAATTATGGTGGTGGCCGGGTTTTTGGTAGAAATGAGTATGGAAGCCGGAGTGATTTCTCTGGTCGAGTGAGGTTACGGGGTGATCCATCCAGTCGAGGGAGGGGCCCGGCTGGGCGGGGTGAAGGTTATCAGCAAGGCAGAGGGAGAGGAGGCCGTCCCATTGGACCAAATCAGAATGTTTCCACATGAAACTCTAGAAGGTGAATTTTGGGCATCTATTTTTGTAAACATTGTTTCTATGGTCAATGCTAGCATCAAAGAAGTGCAAGTCATCTAATCTGATGAGAGAGTTTAACTTTCGGGACGTGAGTTTGAGTGAATGTTGAGATGTAAAGGCTCTCTGAAGTTCGGGGTGTTATTTTTATTTTTATTCTAGTCCATTAGCAAATGAATAGCGGTAACAGTCTTTCACTTTTTCTCCCATTTGGTACAAATGTAGTCTTGCAGAATCTTCAAGTCATCCTCCAGCTCCATAAACAAGAAAGAAAAGAAAAAATCTTGATGTTACTCCAATGGAAGTTGTAAAGTGGTAGTTTTTGGTAGTTTCAAGTAGTGGATGATCTTAACCATCGAGTAGTTGGAATGTTTCTCAATTTCTTTCGAACACAGCATACAGTGGAATGATTGGTCAGAATTTTTTCGAAAAAACATCTTGCATTGAAGAAAATTTTTAAAAACAAAATGGGGTCACCATTAAAAAATATATATATATTTTTTCATTTAGATCTTAGTTTTACTTGTTTTAAATAAAGTATGTGAATACTGCACACTCCAAGACTTTAATTTATGATATGGATTATGTAATTAGTATTTGCAGACCACACTTGAACTAATTTATCATATTTGAATTCAAAACTTTAAGATTTCCAAGCTAACTATAAATATGAATTATTACTAGCATCCAAAATCTGAATTGATCAGAAAAAAATAAAATAAAAAACTCAATACTCCTCTATTTCTTATCAAAAGAGAAATAGAATAAATATAAATTATTAGGAAAGAATACGAACGATATGTTTTTTCTCTCCCACGGTACAAATTTACAATATTACATCATTAAAATTATTTATAAAGGAGAAGTGTTACGACTATAAAGAGATTTTATAAAAATAAATCTATAAATTAATAAAATTTTATATAATATATTAAATCTATTTTTTAATAAAAATAAATTTAAAATTTAACGTAATATATCAAATTTACATCAGTTTATAAATTTATTTTTATAGGAATTTTTTTTATTAAAGTATGATGGATGAAGCAAATGTTCGGCTTGAGATACGATCTAAGAGATTTTGTTTTTATAATAATCAAAATATTTACTTTATGATACTCGATACTGAGCGCGTAAATAGTATATGACATCACATTCCTTGCGAGTAAACAATTATTATCTTTTTTATAATGATTTTTTATAAGACTATTGTAGTCATAGGGATTTAAGGCGTGCAATCATGGTGGAGTCCATTTAAAAGAACTTATCATGTAAATCTTTTTTAAGTGAATTTCAGTTGTATCCTACTAGTTTTGAAAAATAATAAACACACATTATTTTTTATAATGTTTTACATAATAATGTTTTAAAATGAATGATATTTTTGTAAATTATCTTATAAAATTAACAATATTTTTAAAAAATATTTTTATTTTATAATATATATTATATGTGTATCATTTTTCCAAATTTTTACTTTTTATAAGTGCCATTTGCACGTCTCTCTCCCCACATCTCATCAAGATAAAGGTCAGCTTCTCTCCCTGAAAAATGCTAAAACACACGAAATGGAATAAGCACAAAAAGCACGAAATTCGTAGCAACAGTCTGAAAATACTATTTTATCCTTCCATAAAAACAATTCTGTCGTTCAACTCGTTTCAGTGATTTCTTTAAATAAATAAAAAAAAAAAAAAACACCATAGGCCATGGCTGCTGCTTTACATTTTTTATTTTTCAAATTTTTTTAAGTTGCAGACGGGCTAAAGAATACACATACAAATGAATATAAAATTAAAAAAAAAATTTATTAAGTACACATACTATAAAATGTAACACATGTGAATAATGCCTCATATTTTATTCAATTGAAGATGTATAATAATACAAAGTATGAACTATTTATAGAAAATACATGACCGACTTAGTAAAATAACAGACTTATTAAAAATGAAAAATTACATAAATGGACACTATTTATCTTAAATACATCAGTATTGAAAATGTACAAAATTATAATTGCAATACTCCCCCTCAAGATGGAGAGTAAATAGAGTGAACTCCCATCTTGAATAATAATGTAAAAAATTGTTGAAGCCCCAAAGCTTTAGTAAGTATATCCGCAATTTGATGCTGTGAAGCTACATGAAAGGTCTTGATAATTTCAACTTGAAGTTTGTCCTGTACAAAATGGCAATCAAGCTCAATATGTTTTGTGCGTTCATGAAAAACAGGGTTAGCAGCAATATGAAGAGCAGCTGTACTATCACAAAACAAATGAGCACTATGATGATGAGAAACTCAAAAATCTAAGAGTAATGTTAGAAGCCAAACAATTTCACAAGTAGTAGTAGCCATGGATCGATATTCGGCTTTTGCTGATGATCGAGAAACTGGTTGTTGTTTCTTAGACTTTCAGGATATCAATGAATCTCCAAGAAAAACACAATAACCAGTTGTAGATCTTCAAGTGTCAGGACAAGAACCCCAATCTAAATCTGTTGGGAAATAGGCAATGAAACAAACAACAAATATATGAAATAAACCGCAGCGGATGCAACAATGAGAAATAAAACAGTAAATACAGAAAGAACACACACAGATTTAAGTGGTTCAGCTCAAAATGAGCTTACATCCACTGTGGGGTTGGTTTCAAAGCTTCACTAGATCAAATGGAGGTTACAGAGAGAGTATCGAGAGATACTTACAACAGAGAACACTCACCTCACGTGTATACACTCGATCCTCACAAGTTTCACTCAGAATAGTGGAGAAATGGAGAAGAAAATGATCTAGAGGTTGTTACTGTTCACTGGCGCCGAAAACAGAGGCTTCGTTCGTCGTCTGCTTCTTCGTCGTCTGATACGCGAAAAAGCCTTCGCGCTATTTATATTCTGCAATCTCGCTCGAGCGAGATTTAAACTCGCTCGAGCGATGACTTCTAGGTCAGATTCGCTCGACTAGAAATCGGACACCTGGCGCCACGTGGAATCTCGCTCGAGCGGGAGGTCGAGCGAGTGTCGAGCGAAGTCACTGCCTGAACCTCGCTCGAGCGGGAGGTCGAGCGAGGGTCGAGCAAAGTCACTGCCTGAACCTCGCTCGAGCGGGAGGTCGAGCGAGGGTCGAGCGAAGTCTCGGGTTGGAGCAATTCTGGAAGTCTCGAAGTCTCGCTCGAGCGAGGGTCGAGCGAGACAGGACTGGGCTTGTATTCCTAAGCCATACTCAACAAATCTCCACCTTGGCTTGAATACCTACAGCCCCATAAAATCCAGATTAACCCGAGAATGTAAAATGCAGCAACTAAGAAAACCAACCCTATCTGAGTTCCCTAAGGAACCTGGAAACCTCGAACCCCTATCAAGTCCAAACAAAGTTTGAACTTGAATACTGCAACTGGCTTGGTCATAACATCTGCTAGATTCTCTGAAGTAGCAATCTTCTGAATACTGACTGTACCATCTGACACTACTCCTCTGATAAAGTGATACCTGACATCAATGTGCTTTGTCCTCTCATGATACATTTGATTTTTGGTCAAATGTATAGCACTCTGGCTGTCACAAAACACTGTCATCTCTGTCTGCTGAAGACCCAGGTCACTGATAAGCCCCTTCACCCAAATGGCCTCCTTAACAGCCTCAGCTGCTGCCATATATTCTGCCTCTGTAGTTGATAAAGCAACAGTTGATTGAAGTGTTGCTTTCCAACTAATAGCAGAACCACACAAAGTGAAAATGTAGTCTGTCAATGATCTTCTCTTATCTAAATCCCCAGCATAGTCAGAATCAACAAAACCAATCATAACAGAACTGAGATCTACATCTCTATCAAATATCAAGCCCACATGCGAGATTCCCTTCAAGTACCTCAAAATCCATTTCACGGCCTGCCAGTGAGTTCTACCAGGCTTAGCCATATATCTGCTAACCACACTCACTGCCTGTGAAATATCTGGACGGGTACACACCATAGCATACATAATGCTACCTACAGCATTAGAGTAAGGAACATTTGCCATGGACTGTTCCTCCTCATCTGTCTGGGGGGATAGGGAAGCTGAAAGTTTAAAATGCGACGCCAACGGCGTGCTGACAGGCTTGGAGTCAAACATTCTAAACCTGTCTAGAACCTTCTCTATATACTTTCTCTGGGACAAGTATAACTTCCCAGCTTTTCTATCCCTGTAAATATCCATCCCCAGTATTTTCTTAGCATCACCTAAATCTTTCATCTCAAACTCATCCTTAAGTTGAGTTTTCAACAAATCAACATCAACCATGCTTTTAGCAGTTATAAGCATGTCATCAACATAAAGCAATAAGTGAATGAAAGACTTATCAGGCAATTGTTTATGATATACACAACAGTCATAATTACTTCTCAAATCATCATGATCACTCATAAACAAATCAAAACGTTTATACCATTGCCTAGGTGACTGCTTCAACCCATACAAAGACCTCTTCAGTCTGCATACACGGTCTTCTTTACCTTCAACTGTGAACCCCTCTGGCTGACGCATATAGATAGTTTCTTCAAGCTCACCGTGTAAGAACGATGTCTTCATATCTAGCTGCTGAAGCTCCAGATCAT
The DNA here is from genome assembly GCA_036559045.1 of Platycarya longipes. Taxonomy (NCBI): domain Eukaryota; kingdom Viridiplantae; phylum Streptophyta; class Magnoliopsida; order Fagales; family Juglandaceae; genus Platycarya; species Platycarya longipes. The sequence continues at coordinate 28,832,286 of CM071792.1, read as the reverse complement.
ACAAAGCCGTAATGGCTAGTAAAACTCGGATTGAACTGTGCTTTACTACTGGAGAGAACACTTCAGTGAAGTCGATCCCCTCTCTCTGACTGTAGCCTTTAGCAACTAGGCGAGCTTTGTATCTTGCATCAGACTGGATTCCCTCTTTTCTCTTGAAAACCCATTTGCAGCCCACAACTCTGGTCTTCGCTGGTAACTTAACCAAATCCCAGGTTTGGTTCTTGTGAAGAGACTCAATCTCTTCAGTCATCGCTGTACACCACTGTGCAGACTCAGTACTCTTCACAGCCTCTGAGTAACTAGAAGGCTCCTGCCCCACAATTTCTTCCGCTGTAGCGAGTGCATAACTGATCATATCTGCATGAGCATATCTCTGAGGTGGTCTGATCTGCCTCCTCTGTCTACCTGCAGCTATACTGTATTGCTCCTCAGCTGGTGTCTCAGTCTCTGACTCAGAACCATGCTCATCAGTCATAGCATGATCCTGAGTTGCTGGTGGTGTCTCAAGTGAAGCCTGCAGCTCCACCTTCTTCCCTGTAGACACGGGAATTTGTTTTGTCGGACTAAGCATGGATTTCTCATCAAACACAACATCCCTGCTTATCACAAACTTGGGTGACTTGGGATCAGTACACCACAACCTATATCCCTTCACCCCAGAAGCATATCCCATAAAAATACACTTTTTTGCCCTAGGTTCTAGCTTACCATCATTTACATGAAAATAAGCAGGGCAACCAAAAATCTTCAGGTTCAAATAATCAGTAGGTTCATCAGACCATACCTGATTAGGTGTTCTCAACTCGATAGCTGTGGCTGGAGAGCGGTTCACCAGAAAGCAGGCTGTATTGACTGCTTCCGCCCAAAAGTCCTTAGACAGGCCGGCATTGGAGAGCATACTGCGTGCTCGTTCTAGGAGGGTCCGGTTCATCCGTTCAGCCACTCCATTTTGCTGTGGAGTGTGCCTGACTGTACGGTGTCTGGCAATTCCTTCGTTCTTACAGAACTCATCGAAGTCATTGCCACAAAATTCCATCCCGTTGTCAGTCCGAAGCCGTTTCACCTTCTTGCCGGTCTGATTCTCTATCAGAACTTTCCACTGCTTGAAGTTCTTGAAGACTTCACTTTTCTGTTTCAAAAAATAAACCCACACTTTCCGTGAGTAATCATCAATGAATGTAAGCAAGTAATTAGCTCCACCTTTTGATGGAACTGTAGACGGACCCCAAAGGTCGGAATGAATGTAGTCCACTGTACCTTTTGTTCTGTGGACCCCAGTTGCAAACTGAACCCTGCTCTACTTCCCGAATACACAGTGCTCGCACAGGTCTAGCTTGCCCAAATTCTGATTCCCTAGCAACCCTTGCTTACTGAGGATAGACATCCCCTTCTCACTCATATGGCCCAATCTCATGTGCCATAGACGAGTAACATCTGACTCAGACTGATCAGATACTGAAACTGCAGCTTCACCGCTGACAGTACTGCCCTGGAGGAAATAGAGATCATCTTTCAGGTCTCCCTTCATAATGATCATGGAGCCTTTGCTGACTTTCAAAGCTCCACCCTGTCCTGTGTACTTTAAGCCCAAAGAATCAAGGGCCCCCATGGAGATAAGATTCTTTTTCAAGTCTGGAATGTGCCGGATGTTGGTCAATGTCCTAACCATCCCATCGAACATCTTGATCTTCACAGAACCCATTCCAGCAACCTTGCAAGCAGTGTCGTTCCCCAACAAAACAGAACCACTGTTGACTGATTCATAAGATATGAACCAGTCCCTTCTGGGACACATGTGGAACGTGCAAGCTGAGTCCATCACCCACTTATCACTGAACCGACTGTTTGAGTCACTGATTGCAAGAACTACATCAGAGCCGTCAGATTCATCAGCAGCACTGACGGCATTAGAGGAACTCGTAGATTCCTCCTTCTTCTTCAGCTTCGTACACTCACTCTTGTAGTGTCCAAACTTCTGACAGTAATAACATTTTACATTCTTCTTGTTGGACTTGGACTTTGATTTCCCCCGGGACTTGCCTCTGCCTTTCTCTGAACCCTTCTGACTGGATCTTCCTCTGTTGGAGGTATTTTTGACAAACAAACCACTGGCCTGTGCTTCACCACCCTTATCATACTTACTCCTCAACTCCTTCGAGTTCAAAGCTGACTTCACATCTGCTAAGGAGATAGTATCTCTACCATACAGCATAGAATTCACAAAATTCTCAAAAGAGGCAGGTAATGAACACAGCACAATAAGAGCTTGATCTTCATCATCAAGCTTAATGTCAACATTTCTAAGATCCATTACAATCTTATTGAACTCATCTAGGTGTTCAGATACTGACGAACCCTCAGTCATTTTGAGTGTATACAACCGTTGTTTTAAATACAACCGGTTTGTGAGAGACTTCTTAATGTACAAGCTCTCAAGCTTGTTCCAGAGACCCTCAGCGGTCTCCTCCTCCGCCACCTCTCTCAACACTCCATCAGACAATGATAACAGAATAGTACTATGTACCTTTTCTTCATCGTCCTTAGACGGTACAGGAGAATCTGCCGTCCGTTCCTCTAGAACTTTGAATAACCCCTGCTGGCGCAACAAAGCCCTCATCTTCAGGCGCCACAAGCTGAAACTGTTCTGACCGTCAAATTTCTCAACTTCAAATCTTGCTGTAGCCATCCCTTCAAATATTCACAGAGCCTGAAAACGCTCTGATACCAGTTTGTTGGGAAATAGGCAATGAAACAAACAACAAAGATATGAAATAAACCGCAGCGGATGCAACAATGAGAAATAAAACAGTAAATACAGAAAGAACACACACAGATTTAAGTGGTTCAGCTCAAAATGAGCTTACATCCACTGTGGGGTTGGTTTCAAAGCTTCACTAGATCAAATGGAGGTTACAGAGAGAGTATCGAGAGATACTTACAACAGAGAACACTCACCTCACGTGTATACACTCGATCCTCACAAGTTTCACTCAGAATAGTGGAGAAATGGAGAAGAAAATGATCTAGAGGCTGTTACTGTTCACTGGCGCCGAAAACAGAGGCTTCGTTCGTCGTCTGCTTCTTCGTCGTCTGATACGCGAAAAAGCCTTCGCGCTATTTATATTCTGCAATCTCGCTCGAGCGAGATTTAAACTCGCTCGAGCGAGGACTTCTAGGTCAGATTCGCTCGACTAGAAATCGGACACCTGGCGCCACGTGGAATCTCGCTCGAGCGGGAGGTCGAGCGAGTGTCGAGCGAAGCCACTGCCTGAACCTCGCTCGAGCGAGAGGTCGAGCGAGGGTCGAGCGAAGTCACTGCCTGAACCTCGCTCGAGCGGGAGGTCGAGCGAGGGTCGAGCGAAGTCTCGGGTTGGAGCAATTCTGGAAGTCTCGAAGTCTCGCTCGAGCGAGGGTCGAGCGAGACAGGACTGGGCTTGTATTCCTAAGCCATACTCAACAAAATCTGTGAAGGCCTTGATGTGAAGAGAAGAATTTGTTGAAAAAAATAAGACATGGCCTGGAATAGATTTAACATACTGTAAAATACGATAAGCTGCTTGTAAATGTGGATCACGAGGTTTATCCATGTATTGGCTAAGCCGATGAACAGAGTATGTTAAATCTGGCCGAGTTATTGTAAGATACAATAACCTACCAATCAATCTTCTCAAAATGGTAGGATCTTTTAACAAATCACCTTGATCCTTTGATAGTTTCAATTTTTGTTCCATAGGAAAGGATAATGGTTTAGCACCAAGAAAACCAGCATCTTGTAATATTTCAAGTGCATATTTCCTTTGACATAAGGAAATTCCTTGAGATGATCTTGCAACCTCCAATCCAAGAAAAATTTTAAGTTGCCCAAGGTCTTTCAGCTTAAACTTATTGTCCAGTAAAGACTTTAAATCATCAACAGCATGTACATCATTACTGGCAATGAGAATATCATCAACATACACAAGAAGTGCAATGAAATAATCTCCAATGGAACGAATAAACAAGGAATAATTAGCCTTAGATTGATTAAAAACAAGTTCAAGAATAGCACTTGAGAATTTAGAAAACCATTGGCGAGAAGCTTGTTTTAAACCATAAAGTGACTTGTTCAATTTGTACACTTGAGACTCCCTCTTAGTATGAAAACAGGGAGGAAGTTTCATATAAACTTTCTCTAGTAAATGATCATGTAGAAATGCATTATTCACATCTAGTTGAATCAAGGACCAATTTTTTACAGTAGCTATGGCAAGTAAGGCACGAACTGTTACCATTTTTGCCACGGGTGAAAAAGTCTCAGAATAATCCAAGCCTCACGCTGAGTGTACCCCTTAACAACTAATCTTGTTTTGTAGCGCTCAATAGAACCATCAACTCTATATTTGATCTTGTAAACCCATTTACATCCAATGGGTTTTTGTCCAGGGGGTAAAGGAGTAATAGGCCATGTATTATTATTTTCAAGGCTACAATCTCAACAGCCATATAGCATCTCTCCAATGAGAGTGTTTGACTATCTTATGATAAAACTCAGATTCTATATCAGCAGTTATGGCTAATGCAAAAGATTTATGTTTAGAAGATAAATGATTATATGAAAGAAAATTATGAAGATCATAAGGAATACCTGCTGGTATAGGAATAGAACCTGTGGAATTTGATGAAGAGTGTGTGGCAAGAAAGTTGCAATAATAACTCTGTAAGTAACTAAGAGCTCCCTGAGACCTAGAGGACCTACGGATAGGAAGGGATGATGATTGAGAATTTGTGGATGGAATAAGTGATGTAAAATCTGTGGGAGGTTCTGAAAATGGTGAATTTGAATTTGTGAGAGGTTCAGGACAGTTAAATGAAATTTCTGGTGCTGCTGAATTTACAAGTTTAGTACAATTAGGTGAATCTGAATGTTCAGAAATTTCGGCAATAGGAAAAACTACATTTGAAGGCACATTAATATTATTATTTGTTGAGATTGAGTTTGAAGGCACATGTCCATTTAAAGATTTAAAATGCACTGAAGTGGAGTTATTAGGCAGTACAAAAGGTAAGGAGAAAGGAGTTTTATATGGAAAAACATGTTCATGGAAAATAACATGCCTTGAAACAAAAGAAGTATTTGTGGTAAGATCAAATAACTTGTATTCTTTCATTCCAAAAGGATAACCAATAAATATGCATTGTCGTGACCTAGAATCAAATTTAGATCTTGATCTAGATAAAGAAGAGGCAAAACAAAGACATCCAAAAGTTCTAAGATGATCATAAATGGGAGGAGTTTGAAAAAGTAACTCACAAGGGGATTTATTCCCTAAAAGAGGTGTAGGGAATCTGTTTATAAGATGAGTGGCTGTGAGAATGGCATCACCCCAAAAAATGAGAGGTAAATTTGACTGAAACATTAAAGCCCGAGAGGTGTTAAAGATATGTTAATATTTACGCTCAACAACAGAATTTTGTTGAGGAGTTTCAACACAACTTAAATGGTGTAAAACACCTTTTGACTTGAGAAAGGAATTTAAGAAAAATTCAGTACCATTATCGTTACGAATTTTCTTAACTTTAGTGCTGAATTGTGTTTTAACGAGTTTGAAAAACTGAGGAATAATGACAGAAACTTCAGATTTGCATTTTAACAAATATATCCATGTTGCCCGTGTATAATCATCAACAATTGTGAGAAAAAATTTGTGACCTTCTAATGTAGGAGTAGAAAAGGGGCCCCACACATCATAATGAATTAAATCAAAAGGAAATGGTGAAAAATGAGGGTTACTAGGAAAAGGCAATTTTTTTTGTTTAGCCAATAGACAAACACAACAAGGACATTCATTATCTAAAATGATGGAAACAAATTTATTAAGTAATGTCATCCTTGAAACTGAAGGATGACCTAACCTATGATGCCACAATTAAAATAAAGCATGTTTTGACTTTTTAGGTAAAGGTAAAGAAGATACAGTCAAAGAGTGATGTAAATCACTAGGAGAGGAGACCGATTACTGCAGGAAGTATAATCCTCTCGTGTGCCTACCTACTCCAATCAGCTTCCAAGTTTTCAGGTCTTGTATAAGCACATGATCAGGAAAAAAAGACAAGCAACAAGTCAGATTTGATGTTAACTTGCTAACTGAAATTAACTTGAAAGAAAATACTGGAATACAAAGGACATCTCTAAGTATTAAATCCTTAGAGATGAAGACAGTGCCGATATGTGTAACAATTACACTTTGGCCATTTGGCAGCTTGACATTGGTATTGTGGATGGATTATTTGATGAAAAAAAAAAGTGGGTGGAACCATATGATCTGTGGCTCTAGAGTCCAAAATCCAAGACAAGGAATCAATATTAGTAGGCATAAGATGATTTGTAGAAAAAACTAAAGAAAAGTGAAAAATTTAAGGAACCTATACCAGCATTTGAAACAGAGGCTGCATTGGCAGTGTGTTGAGGAATTGCAGGAGAAATTGCATGATTAGAGGACTGAAGCATAGCCAAAAGTTGTTGGTATTGAACCTCAGTTAGAGAAATTGGAGATGCAGTCGAAGAAATGTTGTCAGAGACAACTTGATTGGCCATGGACTGCTGCCTTAGTTTGAACTTGTAACCAGGACGATATCTGTGAAGCTTGAAGAATTTTTTCATGACATGTCTAACAACACTACAGTGCTTACAAATAGGTCTCTCTTTCTTAGAAACAGGCTTCACATATCCGTTAGCATCAATATTCACTACAAATGCATGATTCTCATAAGAAGAAGTACGGACTGAAGCAGGGAGAATAAAAATCTCACGCTGTTATTCCTCTTGTAAAACAAGGCCAAACACCTTATTAAGAGGAGGCAACGGCTCCATTAATAATATCTGAGCCCTAACAGATGCATACGACTCATTTAATCCAACAAGAAACTGAATAATACGTTCATGTTGAACATACTTATTCAGTGTTTGAACAGCACCACAACTACAAACTGGAAGTGGCTTGTAGTTGATCAATTCATCCCAAAGACCTTTCAATTTAGTAAAGAAGGCACTAACACTCATCTGGCCTTGAGAAAGAGTTGAAATAGACTTCTGAAGTTGAAAGATACGCGGTCCATTTTTTTGAGAAAACCGCTCTTTGAGATCATTCCATATCTCATTTGTAGTGTTTATGTAAAGAATACTAGCTGCAATCTATGAAGAAACAGAGTTTAAGAGCCAGGAAATTACCATATTGTTGCACCTTGTCCAAGATGCAAGAGTCGAATCATCTGTTGTAGGTTTGCGGATCGAACCATCAGCAAATCCTAATTTATTCATCGCAGACAAAGCCATATGCATTGAACGGGATCACGAGTGATAATTATCATCGGTAAGGAGTTGATTGAAGAGCACAGTGCCGGGGCTATCTCTGGGGTGGAGAAAGAATGGACTGGACTCGGAGGTTGACCAAGATGTATTCCTAGTCATGAATCTTGAAAAAGAAATGAAATCGAAAAGAATTGATGAAATAGAAAAGCTAGGGTTTGCGATTTAGGCAAAACGCGAAATCGAATCCGAAATCGAAAGGAAATCAAAAAACGCGAGAGAAAACACTCGATGGATAACAGAATAAAAAACGAAACACGAAATCGAGTTGACTGTGATGAAATCGAGTTGATTTGTGATGAAATTGAAGCACAAAATCGCAATCAAGAAAACGATGAAGTCTCGAGGTCTGGTACAAAAAAAGTAAAGTGAAATGCTGAAATAGTAAGATGACTTTACCAAATGAGGAAAGGTACAAAAGCTAAAGTGAATGACGAGAGCAACGTGCGGAAGACTTTAGAATATGCTCTGATACCATATCAAATGTAACACGTGTGAATAATGCCTCAGATTTTATTCAATTGAAGATGTATAATAATACAAAGTATGGACTATTTATAGAAAATACATGACCAACTTAGTAAAACAACAGACTTACTAAAGATGAAAAATTACATAAATGGGCATTATTTATCTTAAATACATCAATAATGAAAATGTGCAAAATTATAATTGTAATATATACAAATGAAGATGAAAGTTTCGACTTTAGCTGTGTGTGAAGCCCTTGTTCAAGTGAAGAGCACCTAATCCGATCAAATGAGCTCTTCATTTCCTCTCATGGAAAGAGAAACGATACTCAAAAAATTTCAATAAGATGAAATTAAGACCTAGTTTGTTTATTGAGATAAAATCAAAATTCTAAAATATATCTCAAACTTATCATTATATTTTTTTAAATTCTCATATAAAATATAATAAAAAATTTAACATTTTTCAATTTCAAAATAAAATTAATATTAAAAAAATATATTATAATAATATTATAATTTTTTTTTTAATCTCATCTAACCTTATCTCATTTTTAAAAATAAATCAGACCTAAAACTTTGCTTACAATTAGAGAAGGGGAAAGAAAGATTACAATTACTTTAAATGATCTGGTCCAGGAATAGGTTTTGGTAGCATAGGAGTGGGATCTCCATGCTCCAATACCATAAACAAATCAATGAAAATGTCGTGAATCAAATCTGGGCGAGACGATGAACTAACAGTACAGAAGAAGGAGAAAAGCAAGGGAGGAGAGAGATTAAACAAAATTGACTTTTTATTTATTTGTTTTATTTTTTATTTTATTTTTATTGTACTTATTCACTTGGCAGCATTCGTGCATTTCGTGTTTATACAGCAGCTCTCTTTCTCCCCACACGTCGTAGGGCATCGTTCTCTCAAAAATCAAAATGGAGAAAAAAGTACCCGTAATCTGTGTGCACAAAGGCCTCACCGACACGTGGCGATAACCTAGATGACTCGTGAGAGAAACAAAAAAACAAAAAACAAAAAACAAAAAGAATTAGATAAAAGAAAATCTCTTTACTCAATAATGCTTCTCGTTTTCTTTCATAATTTTCTCATTTGATATTACGGTTATGGGAGGTTGACATGACGACAATTAAAACGACTATAAATAAAAATGTATATTTTGACGCATTAAAACACTACATATCCTCTCCAACTAATAAATGGAATTTTATATTTTTATATTTAACTAAAGTCTTACAACATCGTGTGCATTTTAATACAAGTAATGTTACATATAATTTCGAGATATATATTTAAATATTACAGTCTTATATTAAAAAAGTAAGCTCTTTTAAGAAATTTTTCTTAAAATTTGAATTTCTTAAAATGTAAAAATACTTTTATTTTTTTCTCTCTCCATAATTAATTAAATATAACTAAAAAATTTTAATATATGTATAAAATTATACTTCTTTAAAAAATATTTTAATTAATTCAATACCAATTATCTAAATTAAAAAGTAGCATTACTCTAAATATAATCGTGCAACTTGGTCCGGTTGGGCCCACGACATGACTGCCCAATCCTGCCCTTTGATTTCCTTTGCGTGTTCTCCGGAGATTCTTTCGACATTTTTAGGCCCCGCTTGGATTTAGAGGTGAGCTCAGCTCATCTCAACTCATCTCAACTCATCTTCATTTTATTATTATATTTTTATAATTTTTTATATAAAACACAAATTCCTATACACCTTTTTCAATTCCCAATACACCTTTTTCAATTTCCAATACACCTTTTTCAATTCCCAATATACCTTTTTCAAATCCCAAAATAATAATAATATTAAAAAATAAACTAAACTCATCTAAACTTATCTCAACTCATCTCATCTCTGAATCCAAGCGGGGCCTTAAAGTTTAGTTGGAGTTTTATCTTATTTTATTTTATTTTATTAAATTATTATAATATTTTTAAAATTTTTATAAAAAATATAATAAAAAATTCAGTTTTTTAAATTTTAAAATAATAATATTAAAAATTAATATTTTATAAAATTTTTAGTTTTTACTTAAAATCATTTTTTTCTATCTCACTATTTAAACTTAAGCTACCCTATTAGTCATTTGATAGATAAGTTTGGAAAGTTTACTGTGGTCGCTAATAATCATAAATAGATGTGTAATTAGTTCGGTTTGATTTAGGTTCGAACAAAATCTAGAACCAAATCAATGTCACTAATTTTGCTTTTTTTAAATAAATTATGCACTAATTACTCTCTAAAATCAATACTCAATTTTATAGGTTTTAATTCAATTTTCTAACTTTAAATTAGTCTATATTAATTTATTAGACTATTATTATATATATTAGTATTAGTTATAGTGATTGAGATAATTATATATTATTATTTGTTATAATAAATTTAATTTTTTATAATTATATCAATGATTTTTTTTATAACTACATCAATAATTATATATTAGTATTAGCATTACTATAACATTGTATCATATATAATTATTTAGTATAATAATTTTTAAATAGACTTAAAGTATATTATTAATAGTAATATAGTATTAGACTATTAATATTAGGCCATAAAATATAAATTGTAATTAATTTATATTATATATTAACGTATAAAATATTATATATAATATTAAAAAAATTATTTTATATTATATATAATATTAAAAAATTAATTTAAAATATATCTTATATTAAACCAATCCCATCTAATTTGAAAAATTTTAGAATCAGAATCGCGGATCAATATCAATCAATTTTCATATTTCAAAAACCAATTTTGAATCGATACCGACACAAAATCGGACGGATCCTACCCATTTAAACCGGTTCCCTCCTATTCGATTTTTTATTTTTAAATATTTTTCTTGGCCCTCTAGCCATAACGGAGAAAGTGACTCATACCACGGCTTAGATAAGATGTTGGTCGGTGTGTGGGGTGGTTGGCTTTTACCGACAACAATATATTCTGTTTTGATTTGCTAACATACAAGACTATAGGTTGTTCCACAGCCTATAGTTTGCAACAAAAAATACGACCGATTAATACTAGGGTCACATACGGCGGGTCCCGACTAGAATCCGCCTAGTTATATTTTTATTTTTGTTTATATTTTTTTTTTATCACTGCTAAACATTTTTAAAAAATTAAAAAAAATCACAATACTATTACTAATAAAATATATATTTTTAATCATTATATAAAAAAAATTAAAAAAAATTAATAATCTTACAGTCGGGATTCCCGACTGAAATTCCCGTTACTCAATACGACCACACAAGTTGAAGGGAGTTTCTTATTCATTAGATTTCCTCTGCAAAAATTAAAAAGTAATTAAAGAAGAAAGAAAAATTAAACTATGAGATTCTAAATAATGTAAAATAAACTTTGATGCCGTATTAAACAAATTCAACCAACCTTTGACAGCCAAGATTTAATAGTCATATCATTTAGGGCCTCTACAAATCTCGGATCTCCTATAATATCTACTTAAAACTTGAGCTTTCTTCTATAGCTATTGACTCAACCAACTAGAAAAAACGTTTACGTAGGGGATTATGAATGCAAGAGTAGTTTTCAAGAGCTAAGTTGCATAAACTTAAGTTTCATAAGGGTGTAAATCGATTTGATATGGTTCATCATTTTTCTCAAATCGAACCAGACCGAACTTGTAGCTATCGGTCCATTCAGTTCGGCCTAATTGTTTTTTCTTTTTTGTTTCAAATAAATTAATAAAAAAATTATTTAAATTACTAAATTAAAAATAAATAAATTTTTAATGTAAATTATATAACTAACTCATTAAAAAAATAGTTTATATGGTCAATGATAAAAAAGAATAGATAAAAACTACATCATTAACTTATATAATTGTTACATTATTATTAAAAATATGTTTTAAAATATATATAGGAGTTTAATTCGATCGAGTTTAAAATTTATAGATCCTGAGATTGAATCGAAATTCTCTCGGCCCACAATTTATTAGATCAAGATGGACCAGTCAAGAGTTCAATCCGATCTGATCTTAATGGTTCAGCTCGATTAGCTTTTTCAATTTGGATCGAACCCCTTACACCTCCCTCCTGCATAAGTTAGTTATTGTCTCAGTGTTAACCATACATATGACTATAAATGTGAAAGTTAAATGTGAGCATTGAGACTTTCAACGAAACCACGTCAACTCTAGTCTATGTGGCTCAAGAGCTATCACATTAAAGAAAGGAATTTTCTACAACTCTGAAAAATATGTGAATGAAGTGGTGAGTTGCTACGTGTCCAGTAAGTAGCAATTTAATATGAGTAAATTTTATTTATTTTTCAATAATTTTGACATTTTTATTTAAAAGTTTCAAGAAAATTTCAAATTCGAAATTCGGATTCCTAAATTCGAAACCCAGATGAACACACTTATCCATGATAATAGGAAAATCATTAATATACTATAAAGATATCATACCATAAAGACATCATACTGCAAATGTATCAATATCAAAATTTTGAATACCGTATTGGTGAGCATACCGGTTAAAGTACTGAAACGAAATATTTCGATATCGGTACCGTTTCGTGTACCGTTTCGAGGTAGTCTATATAAATATATATATATATATATAAATACATATATAAGTTATATTTTAAAATAATAGTCAATATATGAATAATTATATATAAAAATATATAAATGTAATTAGTCTAGTATAAATTGAAGTAAAAAATAGCAAAAGAACGGAAAAAATAAATAAATAATTGAAGGGTCAAAATCGAAAAATCCGATACGGCTGGTACCGGCCGAAATATTGTCCGAAACGGCTGGTACAGTCCGGTATGGCCGGTATTTTGGCCGAAACGGTATGTCCCTAAAATATGTATCGAAGAATCGACCGGTACGGCCTGTTTCAGTCGTACCGACCGATACGGTACGATATTTAAAACTATGATCAATTTACTACAAAGTTATCATGTCACGAAAACATCATGTCATGAGGGATGTCAAACATCTCACAAAAACATTCATATTTTTGGCTAAAATATAAATAGCATATTCACATTTAACTTTCAAATTTAATAAGCCACATAATATTTCTCAAACATTCTAATCATTACAAAATTTACACAAATCCACGTAGTATTTCTCAAACATTTGAACTACTACAACACAAATCCTATAAGTAGAGCCAAAATAGTATAGGAATATGCACAAATCCAAAGTTTACATAAGTTTGAAATATAATACTTAGAGGTGTAAACTTATATCAGAAAATTGGAGAACCGGCCCAAACCGAACCGGACCGGATCGAGAATTCTAGTTTTGGATCGTTCCGGTCTGGTACTGATTTCATAAATTGAAAAACTGGACAATATCGGTCCGATTCCAATTCCGTCTATTTTATGATCGGACTGGATCGAACCAAACTGGTTCTATTTACTTTTTATTTTTTATGATTTTTTTAATATTATTATATAATATGTTCTATACTATATATAATAATATAAATTATAATTAGATATGAGATAATGTAAATTTCTTATAGAACAATTTTTTATTTTATAGCAATTTTTTTAATGCATATTTTTTTTATATAACAGATTTTTTTTACTAAAACAGATTTTTGTAGTGGATTATAATCTTTTTACTAAAACAAAATTTTCAAACTAGTTTTTTTTATATTCATATTAGTTTTTATAAATGTAAATTTTATTAAAACGAAAAAATTGGACCGAAACCGATAAAATTGGTACTATCGATTTTGAGGTATAATAGGGGCGTAATCGGTTTTAAGAAATGCAAAACCGGTGATACCGGTTCGGTTCTTAGTTTTGTTTAAAACTGAATCGGTTACACCCCTAATAATATCAAGTGTACTATTCCAAACAAAAACAATAATTTTTATTATTTTTAAAAATTTATTAAAGAGTCACTTATCTCAATTTTTAGTTAAAATAGTCACGATATTCCTTTGCCAATAGTCACTGGAAACCTATTTCAAGGCCATTATAATTTGTCAACTTCCACTCTAAAAATTATTTAATTTAACTCTTAAATTTCACACAATCTGGGATAACATTAATTTAGACTTGTTCTAAAAAATTATCCTCCAAAATTGATAAACTTCAACTATCTAGGTGGCAAATATTTTGCCAGACAACATATAAATCGATTTCTATTCCCTTATTATTTCAACATAAATAAGGTCTACAGTTAACCATAAAATAGTGAGATAAGTCTAGACTAATTCTAGTTAACACCCACCACTAACACTTATGTTAAATTCATCTTTAACACTTCTGAATTGCATAATCAACTAAGTACATTTTCAACAATTCGCAACACCAAGTCTTAACAAATTCTACATTCAAAATTCATTAAATATACTGTTTATGAGGGATGATAATTTACCTAATATTCTTGTTAGTAGTAATAAAACAGCAAGGAACAGTGGCTATGAGTGGAGGTTAGAGAGAGAGAAAAGAAAACTTTATATGTAACATGAAGTGTGATAGAGATACGAGGGATAAGGTTTGAGAGATAGAGTGTGTACTTATATATATACAATGGGGGATTAAGAGAGAGACATGCAGGAGAATTGAGAGAGAGACAAGATGAGGGAAAGAGTGTGCAAGAGAGAGCAGAGAAGGGGAGATCGGTCATAAGAGTGAATAAGAGGAGGGGGAATTACGAGAAGGAAGGAGAAGGGGGTAAGAAAAGAAACAAAAGGGGCTAGACTTGGCTTTTGGGTGGGTTTGGACTATTACAATCTTCTCTCCTTCAAGAAATTTCATCCTAAAGATTTGATATAATATTTACAGAAATAATTATGGGTGTAGATTGATGGCGATGTGTGTATGAATCCATTCAATTCTGAATTCTAGATAATATACATATTATAGAGATAATAGGTTTATGTATAATATGTATAATATGTATATATGTATATATATAACATGTTTATGTATGTATATATATATTGTTACTTTATGGAAGGGGCACTCTCTACCCCAAATGCAATTACTTCCAGAAACTAGAAGGAGAAAACAGAATAAAAACACAAAAACTTTAATAAGAACCTGTCATCTAAAATCACGGGACTTCAAACAGGAACTTATCAAAAGGCTAGCCAAAATATCAATCCAAAAAGTAATTTTATTCTAGGAGTGAGCAGCAGAGTCCTGCCCCTTGCCCCAGTTTGCCTTGCCCTTGTTCGCTCAGTCCCCACACGGTAGGACAAGCAACCCCACCCCACCTCACAAGGCAAGACATGGGCAGGGGCGGTATGGCCTCAACGAGGCCCCGCCCCATTCTGTCCCTTGTTCCACACTTTATTTTTCCTTTTATAAATATATATAATTACATATTTATATATTATTTATTATTTTTACAATATATAAATATAGTAATATGTATTAAGTAGGGCTTTTACTTAATACTTTGTATAAGTTGTAATGTAGCAGGGTGACCTTTTTTAGATTGCCTTGACAATAAAGTTATACACTTAATCAATGTGGAACTCTTGTATTGCTTTGCCCAACATTGTTTAAGTATGAGACTTGTATTTTGAATGTAGTCTATCAAAGGGTTATCCTATTACACTACAGCTTACATATAATATGCATTAGCAAATTTCAAAATTACATAAATTTTTAATTATAGTTATATTTTCAAATTTTAATTTATAATTTGAGACAAAAATGTGTTTTTAATCACTTTAGACTCAGGAATAATTATTGGACCTAGTGGACTACAATCCATTATTAAAGTTGTGGTGGGCAGGACGGATTGAGAGTCTGTTCCACCCCTAGGAAAGTGGGGGCATAGAATAAATAAGGAGATGGCTACCCCACACTATACCGTATAGATAGCACCCTTATTTATTCTACACTAAAATAAAAAATCAACATAGTCAAATTCATCATCTGTAAAATCATAAGCCCAAAATAATTTGATGAGAAGGGTTTTCAAATTGATAGAACACCAAAAACTCGGGAACGTATGAATCATCCAAACGGAAAGAGAAACAATTACTAAAAGTGCATTAGCAGAGGAAGAGATGGTGGGTTTTGCCGTTTTGATTTAGCTTTTTAAGTAGGGGGCGAGAGAGAGCTCATAGCGAGAATCTTACAAAGCACAATTGTGATTTAGCATTTTTTAAAGGATAGAGAGAGCACAGAGACAGGGAGAGCACAAAGAGAACTTGCAGACAAATATAATGATGGTGAAAATGTTTTTCAACTTCTAGAAAGTCACTGTAATGGTGAAAAAAACAGAGGGACAAAACTGTAAAATGAGAAACATATAGGAATAAGATTGGAAAGCAAAATGCTAGAAACCAAAAATATTATTGCTTTTCGAATACACACTTTTATATATGTATTTTTTAGGTTGGGCTTCGGCTAGGTTTAGGTACCAACTCTTCTCACATTACTATTTACTATTTATTATTTTTATTTTTTATGTACTTTTTATTAATATTCATTACTATTTAATATTCTATTATGAGTAATTTTATAAGAAGTCAATTTTAATGAGTCGTTAGGGAGTTGATTTTGATTTTAAAAAAACTCTGCTCATCTTCAACCTAGTACATATAGTATTACTCATAATTTATTATTTCTATTATTTTATTTGAATATATATATATTTAAATATTAAAATTTAAAAAAAAATTGATGTAATAATTAATTAAGAAAAGTGTGGTACAAAATTTTCTCATTTCTTTGTCTTACAGCAGTGAGGAACTTCGATCAACAAACCATGATGAGATTGAGTATGTGTCGTCTATGATCAATGACTAATGATAATTTTCCTATTTTTTATCATCCTATGAAGGAGAAATTTGTCAAGTAGGGCTCAGGCGAGCTGCTTGTTACACTAAAGGACAAAGAAAGGAGGCATGGGAGGACAAATGAGAGGGTTGGCAGTGAAGAGAGAGGTGCTTGGGGCAATGTGTAGGAAATTGAGGATGTAAATGAGAAGTGAACGGCAGAAGATAAAGACCAACCGACACACGCCACTAAATGGTCTATAAAAGGGGCTCTCTGAAATGATAAAAGAGTCGGCTCCAAGATTGTCTCCTTCAGCTTTCTTAGAGGAACTCAAGAACTCCAACCGGATGATTTATTACTATATTTATGTATACTTCTCTTTAGATAGTGAGTCATGAGAAACTGTAAAAATATTTATTATAGTGGATTCTTCACCCAGACACTCGTGGACGTAGGCTTTACGCCGAACCATGTAAATATTGTCCCTATCTATTTATTTATTTGCTATCCACATACATATAACCGCACCGGAATCTCGCCGGGGAACCCAAACGGCACCCAACGAAGACCAACTCGCACCAGTGGGCCGAAAATGATTCTTTTTTCTACCCTGACCTGTTGACGATTTTCGTGGCATCAACACATCCTTCTATCATTTTTTTATTATTTTATTATTATTATTTTAATTTTTTTACTTAATAATTGAGAAAAAAATATTAGTAAAATTATATATTTTTTAATGATTAAGGATGTTAAAAAAATATTTAATAATAATAATAATAAATAAATATACTACTAATAATAAAGAAGTGATAAATCAATAATAAGTATATCACCGTGGATGTTTTTCGACATTTATTTTATTTTTATTTTTATTTCTTTAATGATTGAGAAAAGCATTTTTTTAATAATGTTGGCATGTTGCGTTTTTCTTTTCTTTTTTTTTTTAAATAAAAGTATAAAAAAGTGAATGAAAAAAAAAAGAGACAGAATTGTGGCTTTACGAGGCCAATTTTATCTTCGAAACGTTGCAATTACTGGACTTCCTGATTCTTTGAATGACACATGTTCTACGGGAAACCGAATCCAGTGTCTTTCTAGCTTCTGTATATGAGAAAGCTCATATACGAGGTGGCTTGCCTTGCTTGTTTTCAAAGATGAAATTCTGGATGAGAGGAATTAAAATTAAAATTAAAAATTAAATAATATTGTTAAGGATGTGTCTCGCTTTCCTCTTGCAACCGTTCACTTGCAAGAAATTGAAAAGATCTGGCTATCATTGCCTAGAAAAGCTCCGATACTTAAGTCAGTAACTCGCTAATTATTTGAAAAGTAGCTTGAGAACCAAAAAGAGAAGTCCCCCCTTTATGGAGGGTTACCTGGTTTATATAGGTCTCGTGGTCATGTTCATCCCCTGTAGGGATTCCGTTTATAAATTATCTTCCTGTAATTGACGCGATCACGTATCTGCATGAAATCCCGCAGAAAGTGGGCGAGAGTTAAGTATCAGTTATGTATACGACTCTGCAGGGCTCTATCCTTATTCAGCCTCTTGGGTTAGTAATTGGGCCCACCGTGTTATTTTCCTCTTATATGGGCTCTCATTCTGATGGGCTTTTAGGCCTATTGATTTAAATAGACCCTACAGCTACTTCGTGAATTTCCTTCGCCTCAAGGCGTAGGGAATTTAATTTGTTTTGATTTTTAAATGCTTAGGTTCCCGCTGTGAGATGCCTAGGGTACTTGTTATTTTCTGTGAACCATCAAGTGCCTGTCGTCCTTCTATCTTCTTTTCAGACAACGTGGCAGTGGGAGAAAAGCTATCGTGTGACGGTTGCTTTCCATCTGACGGTTGTTTCTCTACTTTTATGTCAAGCCATAATACCCACGTCTGTTGGCTTTTCTCTGTCACTTTTCCTTTAAATACTTCTTTTCTCTCTTTTCCCTCTTCTCTTTGTTCATTTCGCTTCCTAGTATCTTCTTCGTTCTCTGCGTTCTTTCGTTCTTGTCCCTTTCTTGTTCTTGATTCTTGTTCGTTCCATATTTCCTTTTACAATTCCATGGCTGACCAAGGTAGCAGATCGGCTCAACCTTTTGACATTTCTGAGGGCACAATATTTAATGGATACATGTGGCACTCGAGTGTCCGAGAAAAATATTTGGCTGGAATTCGGGAGGAGTTTAATATCCCGAGTTTAGTTGTGATGAAAGCGCCTGAATCAAGATGCTGTAATGATGAGGGATTCTCTGGTTGGGTGACCATATATGTAGCCCTCTTGTCTCATAGATTGAAACTTCCTTTTTGCCGCCCTCTTCGAGACATTTTGGATCTCTTGAAACTGGCTCCGATTCAATTTCACCCTTTTGCCTTGAGGACTTATTTGTGTGTCTGCATCATCTTTCGGATGGTCCTGGAGCCCCTCCGTGATCCTTACCCCGACATGACTGCTCGGGAGTCTTTGACTTTTTACGATGTGAGGGCGGCTACCAAGAGTTGTGTGACCGGCTTTCGTAAAAAGGAGAAAGGGCAATCTTTGACTTTGTTTGAAAGTCGGTACTCCAATGACAAGACGTGGACCATGAGATTCTTTTTTATCAGCGGCCAGAGGTGGGAGTTCTCTGTCCAAGAAGAGGTCTTCAAGGATTTTCTAGTTAGGGCAATCTGGCGCCCTATCCCTGAAGGCCGGCGTTTGTGGGCCCTCATGCCTCCATTGTCCTGCCGAGAATGGGCTTGGATCGATGCTGTCCGTGCCTGGGCTGCTGACCATCTAGATGACCTTTGGACCGATAAGCTGTTGTACCCTGCTCATATAGATCGGTTTTTGACGTCTCTCAACCGCTCTTTCTTTCAGGGGCGTGACTTTATGATCACCGACATCATTCCTGCCCCTTTACCAAACCCTCTGAAAAGGCCATGAGAGGCGCTCTTGTTATGTGAGAGAAGAAGGAAAAGTTAAAAGAGATGGGGCGGTCGGAGACCAACGCAAGCGAGGGCAAAAAAAATAGGAGATCCAAGAAGAAAAATAATTAGAGTCAGAGGTCAAAGAAAAAAGGCTCGTACTGAGGATCCTTCTCAGCTCCCTCCTTTAAAGAAACCTTTGGCGTCCATCGAGGAAAATCAAAAGTAGACACCCACGCTCCCAACTTCAATGGGAAACTTGGCGTCCTTGGTGGACACCTGTAAGCAACGGCCCCAAGACACTGAGGCTACTTTGGGGGGTAGCCGGGCCAGGACGCCTACCTCACCAGCGGCGACTGCACCTACCGCCTCTAGTGGTTCCTCAGTGAGACCATGCTCCATTGGTTTAGGGAATAGGAAAAGCCTGGCCAGCATAGCTCATTTTTAGCTAGCCGCCACTTTTCAAGCCCAGGTGCCTCTCCAGACTAGCCCTCTGGCGTCTGTTCCCGTATTTGTGCCTCCAGCCACCGAAAGCCCAGTGAGAGCTGGCGACCTACCTACTGGTGTAGCGGCCACCCTTCAGTTAGACAGAGTCACTGGTTCTGGTGTCCGCCCGCCATCGCCATCAGAGGCCGCTCCTAGGGAAGAGGATAAGAGTTTGGTTGGTACCCAGCTTCATAGGCAAGAGGACTTTCAGTCTCCTGCTCCTAAGGGCACTCGCGAGGACTTGGTCATTGGACAGCCCGACTTGGAATCTCCCACAACCACCATATCTGGAGGTAACACACCATCTTTGGTTGGTAGTGGTGAGCGTCTCTCACCAATCCCTCTTCATGCATCTTCTTTTGGTGGAGACCTCGACTCCATTACTGATGAGGAGTTGGACAACTTGATTCGGGAAGGCGCCCATGTAACTTGGGAGGAACCAACTCGCCCTAAGTTGCTACTTGACTCTGGGCACTTGTTGGGCCATGTGGTGAATGCAGCTCCTGAGCCTGTGAGAATTATGGCAGTTAAGAAAGTTAGTGGTCCCGACGAGAACATCGGAGGTGACGGTAGAGGGGGTGCCTATTCTTCGCCCATTCTTGCTCAAGCCGAGATCGTTACTGAAACGGTCAACCAGTTAAAGGATTGGTTTTTTGCGGTATCTTTATGACTTATCTTCTTGCTTTACTTTCTCTCTTCTTTTTTGTTTTTCTTTTCTTACTTGGGTTATTTTCTCTTCTTCACAGGGCGTTGACAACCTGGTGGCGCGGGTAGTGGCTAATTTTGTTCGGCGGAAGGAAGAGATTAAAGGGAGGTGGCAGGCTGACAAGGCTGAGTTGGAAACCCTGGTCGAGAAAAATAAGGAGCTCGAACATCGCTTGGACCAGGCGGAAGGTTTCGTCAACTCTCTTCAAGGAGAGCTGGAGTTGCGCAACGGCGAGGTCCTTGAGTTTCGGAATGCTATTCACCTTGCTCAAGAGGCGAAGATTAAGGACGACTTTTTCCACCGGGTCTTGGAGTCTGAAAGGGACCTGGCGATGGTGCAGCTTTTCGAAACTCAACAGAACTTCAATGCTGAGTTGGCCCGCCTGGACTCGAAACTCCTCGCTCGCAGTGGAGAGTTATGCTTAGTCCAGGAGGAGCTCGCCAACTCGCAGGAAAGGTGCGCATTACGGATCAAGACCTTTCCGAAGCGCAAGGTTCTCTGTCTGAGCTTCGGGAGCATCACCAAAAGTATAAGGCGAGCAATGCAAGCATGGACGAGGAGCTTAGGAAGGCCAACTTGGTTGCTTTGGCCAGGGATGAGCAGTTAGCCAGGAACGCAGGTCAGTTGACTGCTGCCCGGGAGGAAACTGCCCGCTCTGGGCTCAAGTGGCTTTGGTTCCTCAAGTCCGGGACACGGTCTTCACTTATGGTCATGGTTCTGGCATCGTGCACCTTAGGAACCGTCTCCTGGTTGATCCTGCTACAGATCTCCAAGCTCTCAATGTGAGCTTGTTTTCTCCCGAGATGGCAACTTGCTGCCATGCTGACACCTTCAGGCGCAAAGAAATTCCTAACGCCTTTGTAGGCGTGCCTCCCTTGTCACTGCCTAAACAAGGCGACGCAGCGACGCCCTCTGACTTGAAGATATTATTCTTTATTTTATTTTATTCTTTTGTGATTGCACACTGTAATATTTAATTTGTACGTAAGTTCTTTTTCTTGTAAATAACATCAATCATTTGCTTTGATATTGTACCCTTGATTTGAAGCTGGATAATCTCACGCATTTACTCTAATTTTTGTTGCTGTCTATTTTTGCTTTCGCCTTTATTTTTGTTTAAATCGTTTTCCTCTTTTTTTTCTTTTGTTTTTCTCACCGTCAACCACATGGATCACCCGCAACGAGTGAAGGG
Organism: Platycarya longipes; assembly: GCA_036559045.1. Taxonomy (NCBI): domain Eukaryota; kingdom Viridiplantae; phylum Streptophyta; class Magnoliopsida; order Fagales; family Juglandaceae; genus Platycarya; species Platycarya longipes. The sequence continues at coordinate 28,810,404 of CM071792.1, read as the reverse complement.
GCGACGATTGTTTGCTCTATTTTCTTCTTTTTTTACCATATTGAATTATCACACTTTATTTCTTAGCTAAATCGTGGGCCCAATCGTGGGGCTCAGATATCCCCTTCAGTGAGCTACCCCACTAATTTTTTGCGCCTTAGGGCGTGGAGAATTAGATTTACCATATTCTTTTTTACCCCGTTGGTTGTGGGCACAGGGGCTTGTGTGTAGTCACGATTGCTGCGGCAGGAGGTCTTAGCTGGCGTGGGGCTTTCAAAGCACAAAGTGTTGGTCGTCATTATGGAAAGTGTCAAGGAGACTTGTCATCACCGTGAGAATGGCGATGAGATTTTAATTTGCCATCATGGTCATGGTTGCCCATTTTAAGATTTTTCGGATAGTTGCAAGCCTAGAAGCATTCGTATATTTGCTTTAGTGGCGAGGAGCTTCCTAGCGAGAAGACTTGCTTCAAGCACCTATGAGCTTCCTATTTACATGGCACTGCGAGGTTGATAGCTTGTCATAGGTGTTTAGGGGTGGTGTGGTCGACTGACCTTTGCCCATCTTTTTTTGTGGCACCGCGAGTGTTATAACTCGTCATTGGAGTTTAAGGGTGGCGAGGTCATTTGCCTCTACGCCCTTTTTTTTTTGTGGCACCGCAAGCATTATCACTCGCCATTGGTGTTTAAGGGTGGCGGCGTCATTTGCCTCCACCCCTCTCTTTTTTTGTGGCACTGCGAGCGCTATCACTCGTCATTGGTGTTTTGTAGTTTGGGTGGTTCGTGACCTTTCCCTTAACCCTGCGAGCTGGATAACTCGTTGTGGGTCTTTATTAACAAGACGGTCCTCGACCTTTCCCTTAATCCCGCAAGGTGGAAAGCTCGTTGTGGGTTTTTATAAGTAAGGCAGTCCTCGACCTTTCCTTTAACCTTGCAAGCTGGATAGCTTGTTGTGGGTCTTTATTAACAAGGCGGTCATCGACCTTTCTCTTAACCCTGCAAGCTGGATAGCTTGTTGTGGGTTTTTATTATGAGGTAGTCCTCGAGTGTGATAACTCGGCATTGATGTTTTAGAGGTGGCGTGGTCTACTGACCTCCGCACCACTTTTTTTCATGGCATCGTGAGTAATGATGAGTACTTTAAACAAAGTATGAGAATCAATAGGGTTGAGAATGAGCGAACACCGGGATTCCCGAAATAATAAATATGAACATAATAATCATGATTATTCAAGAATTCAACTGAAATGAGAATATTAAAACAGAACTATTGTAATAAAAAACCGACAATACCACTACTAAGGGAATGTTAAAGACATAATGGATGTGAAAGTATTAAAAATGCTACTGGTAAAACTTCCTTAAGTGCTCTGCATTCCATGGATGAGGTAGTTCTTTTCCTCGATTGTCTTTTAGCCAGTATGACCCAGGTCTATTGTTTGCCACTACCAGGTAGGGTCCTTCCCATTAGGGTCCCATCTTTCCCTGGTCTTGGGTTGTTACTCCACTCTTCTTTAAGACGAGATCCCAAATTTTGAAGGTTCTAGATTTCACTCTCTTATTGAAATATCGCTCGATTTTGGCATTTTCTTGTAACATTTTGGCTTCATCAATTTCTCTCTCCTCTTCTAACAAATCCAAATTTTCCTCTAGCTTGCTATCGTTTTGGCGGGTTGAGTAATGACTCGTTCTATAGCTGGGCAACCCTACTCGAACTGGTGATATCGCCTCAGTCCCGTATGCTAGCTTGAACAAGGACTCCCCAATTGGTGTTTTGACTGTTGTTCTGTACACCCAAAGTACTTCTGGGAGCTTGTCCGCCCAAACTCATTTCTTCTCCGTGACCCTCTTCTTTAGGATAGAAAGTAAAGTTTTGTTGACTGATTTAGCTTGCCCGTTAGCTTGGGGGTGAACTGGCGAGGAATAATTGGTCTTGATTTTCAGCTCAGCACACCATTCTCTGTACTGGTCGAATTCAAACTGTCACCCGTTGTCTGTCACCAGGCAGTGAGGAATCTCGAACCGACAAACAACATTCTTCCATAAGAATCTTACCACAACTTTGCTGGTTATGATCGCCAATGATTCCGCTTCTACCCATTTGGCGAAATAGTCCACAACCACTATAATGAATTTCACTCCACCTTTCCCCAGTGGGAAATGTCCTACCAGGTCCACGCCCCATTGGGCAAAGGGCCATGGTGCGGTCATGGATGTCAGTTCTTCTAGCGGGACGTGTTGTCCGGGCGCATACTCTTAGCATTTGACGTACTTTTTTGTGAACTCCCATGCGTCACTTATTGCATTGGGCCAATAATAGCATGCTTTGACCGCTTTCCTGGTTAAGGCTCTCCCCCCTGAGTGATTCCTACATATTTTTTCATGTATTTTTGCTAAGACATATTGTGCTTCTTAAGGCGAAATGCATCATAACAAAGGGGTAGAAAAACCTTTTTTGTAAAGAATCCCGTCAATGAGCAGGAACCTTGCCGCTTTCCTTCTTACTTTCTATGCTTTTTCTCGTGCCTGTGGTAGTCTACCTACTGCTAGGTATTCTACTACCTGGTTTGCCCATTCGGGGACATTGGAACTCAGCATTGCTACTTCCGCGCCAATGGCTAGCGCTTCAATAACTATTATTTCAACCTGCCAAGGAAAAGGCGTTTATTCCATTCTAGACGCCATCCGGGCCAGCCTGTCTGCCACTTTATAACTCGCCCGCGGTATTTGGGTTATGGTGAAATACGAGAAGAGATCGCGTACTTCTCAAACCTGCTTAAGATACTTATTTAATTTCTCACTTTTGGTGGTGTACTGGCCTAACGCCTAGTTGACAATGATCTGTGAGTCTGACCTAACATCTATCTCAATTACCCCGATCTAGGTGGCTATAGAAAGTCCGGTTACTAACGCTTCGTATTCAGCTTCGTTATTTGTTACTTTAAATGCTAGCGTGACCATGTAATGCCTTTCCTCGTTATTGGGGCTTAGAAAATGTATCCCTAGGCCACCGCCCGCCTTGCAGGATGAACCATCTATGTACATTACCCACGATTTGCCCGTTGGTGCCATTGTGGCTTCCTAGGAGAAATTTGAGAATTCTGCCACAAAATCTGCTAATGCCTGGCCTTTCACTGCCTTTCTTGGCTCGTACCTAAAGTCGAATTCACTCAACTCAATCGACCATCCTATCAATCTCCCTGTGCAGTCTGGTTTCCTCAGGGTTTTTGCTAGCGGTGCCTCTGTAAGCACCCTTACTGTCTGGGCTTGAAAGTAAGGGCGAAGCTTCCTGACCGCTGTTACCAGGGCAAAAGCTAGCAGTTCAATCTTGGGATACCTTACTTCCGCTCCTCTGAGGGCTTGGCTTACGTAGTATACGAGGTGCTAAATGACCCATTCTTCCTTTACCAAGATGGTCAATACTGCATTTGGGGAAACGACTAAGTACGCACAGAGTTCATCGCCCTTTTTTGGTTGCTTTAGGAGAGGCAGATTGACTAGGTATTGCTTCAATCTTCTGAACGTCTCATTACACTTTTCATGCCAAGGATGCATCTTGCGCAATATATGGAAGAAATGTATACACTTAATCCGTCGATCTCGCTATGAACCTGCCCAAGGCGACTACTTTTCTTGCCAACTGCTGCGTCTCATGCAAGTTTCCCGGTGGCTTCATATTGATTATGACCTCTATCTTTTTTGGGGAGGTTTCGATTCCTCTTTCGGATACGATGAATCCCAAAAAAATTCCTTATTCGACTCCAAATACACACTTGGCAAGATTCAATTTCATCTTGTATATACTTAGCACATCAAATGCTTCTCTCAGGCATCAATGTGCTGGGTAGACTCTTTGCTTTTTACCAAGAGATCGTCTACATAGACTTCCATGGTTTTCCTTATCTATTTCGCGAATGTTCGGTTGACTAGTCTTTGGTAGGTCGCCCCTGCATTCTTTAATCCAAACGACATTACTTGGTAACAATACACCCCGCGATCTGTTATGAATGCAAATTGATGTCCCGCCATTGCATCCACGATGAGGTCGATGCGTGGCAGCGGGAAATTATCTTTTGGACAAGCTTTGTTGAGGTCAGTGAAGTCTACGCACATCCTTTACTTTCCATTCGCGTTTTTTACCAGGACTACATTAGATAACTACTCCGAGTAGTGGGCTTCCTTGATAAAATGAGTGGCGAGTAGTCTCTCGACTTCCAAATTGATGGCAGCGTATTAGCTTGTGTGCAGGGTCTACTCCTAAGCGATGCTCAATGACGGCATTGTCCACGCCGGGCATCTTTTCATGGCTCCATGCAAACGCGTACGATTGTTTTTGGGCATTTAGGGAATAAAATTACGAGCTCTAAAGGCTCATTGACCTCGGCGTACTGTTGACTCTGCTCATCTCTGACCTCTACATCTTTTTCCTGAGCTTCTGCCATAAGTGGTGGAAGGGGTGGTATGAACGCCTTTTTCATCTCTTCCACAGTACAAACTTCGTTTCTGTTCTTACTCAGTTCTTGCACATAACATTCTTGAGTCAATGCCTGCTCGCTTCTCGACTCTCCTACCCTGCTGTCGGTTGGAAACTTCATCTTGAGGTAATACGTAGAGGTTACCACCCTGAAATGGTTGAGTGTTGGCCTCCCCAGTATAGCATTATAGGAGGAGGGAGCTTTAACCACTAAGAAGTCGGTCATGGTGGTCGCCGTTTGTGTTCCAGTCCTGGCAGTTACCGGAAGTGTGATGGCCCCAACAGGTTGGATTGCTTCGCCAAAGAAGCCCTTCAATGGCGTCAGGGAAGGTCGTAGTTTGTCAGCGTCGATACCCATTTTGTTGAATGCTTCCCAAAATAGTATGTCGGTTGAGCTTCCATTGTCGATTAGCACCCGCCTGATCGTGTAATTGGCTATAATAAGGGTGATCACCACTAGAGCATCGTCGTGTGGGTACAACACCCAATCTCTGTCCGCCTCTCCAAAGGATATCACTACCCGGTCATGGCTAAGTTTTCGCTGTTTGGGAGCTCTGTCTGCTACATATATTTCCTCATACCTCGCCTTTCGTGCATACGCCTTTCGACTGGATGCAGACATCCCGTCTTCAGCAAAACCCCTTGCTATTGTTTGGATTTCCCCAATAGACGCTCTATTCCTGTCATCTCTTGGGGGTGATCTTTTCCTGTTACCTCTTTTGGGTGATCTATTCCGGTCGCCTCTCATGGGTGCACTGCTTCTGTTCCCATCTCCTTTCGTTGTCACCCGGTTGCCATTGTTTTGGCGGCTGTTACCTTGACGTCTTCTTTCAGGGTTGGTGCTCCTTTTAACTTCCTGCCAAGACTCTTGACGTCTTCTGGATTTTGACCGTTCTTTCACCATCCGTTCCAACTCACCAGCTCCCACTAGATCAGTGACCCTTTTTTTCATGGTCGTGCAGTCTTCTGTCCAATATGATCCCGTCTGGTGTTATTTGCAATATTGACCGTCTATTTGGAGCTAGTGCCCTTCACCTCTGTCTTCCTCCTTTTCTCTGACACTTAGGCTGTTATGTATTAGCTTGGTGTTTTGATCTAAATGTTTTTTCTGCTTCCTTTCTCGCCGATTTGCTCCAACCCTTTGATCATCCCGTCCGCCTCTTTGTTCGGCCCTTCTGTCTTCTTTCCGAGAATCTACCAAGGTCTGTAATGTATCCTTGGCGTTAACAAAAATGTCCACCTAGTCTATGAATTCCCTGAGGGTGGAAGGGGTCTTTTTAACTAGCTCAATCATGAACGGGTTTTGCGGCCATATTCCACCCAGGAGAGCGGCCAGAGTGATCTTCTCATCTTCGTCGTCTGTCGTCAATCGCTCCTTGTTGAAGCAAGTGAGGTAGGTCTTGAGGTCTTCATCCTCTTTCTGCTTGACCGTGAGAAGGTAGATAGCTAGGTGTCGGCGCCTTCTATTGGGCATAAACTGTGTTATGAATTGTTTGGCCAGGTCTTCAAAACTATCTATCGACCTTGATTTGAGAGTCCCAAATCACCATCTCGCCGTCTCCTTTAGGGTTAGGGGAAAAGCCTAGCAAGCAATCTCACCTGGAAAATCATGGAGTGTGATGTGGGTTTTAAAGTTTTCTAGATGGTCCACTGGTTCCTTAGACCTATCGTACAGGTCTATCTGGGGGACTTTAAACTTCGGTGGGAGCGGGATCTTCATAATCCGCTCGCTATATGGCAGCTCGGTCTAGTTTAGCAGGCACTCGATCGAGGAAGATCCTCCCATCTTTTTTGCTATTTCCTCAAACTTTCCTGCAAGATCTTTCAGTTCGTCGTATATTTTTTGTTTTTCTGTGCGTTCCAGCCTGGCTTCGGCGTTGCTATTTGTTTCTCCCTCAGCTTGCTCACTGTGAGCATTGCTGGACTCAACATTCCTCTGCCGTAAATCCTCGTTTTCTTTTTGCAATGCTTCCAAGGCATCTAACTCCTTCTTCAATCTCTCCTCTATTGTTGCTAATCGTGCCTCCATGGATACACCTGTTGCTCAGCTTGCTACAAAACGAGTTACAGTTGGCATACGAGAAGCACGTTAATAGTCTGTATTCGAATCTCATAGACGACGCCAATGTTAAGGACGTGTCTCACTCCCCTCCTGCAACCGTTCACCTGCAATAAATTGAAAAGATCTAGCTATCTCCACCTGGGAAAGCTGCGATGCCCAAGTCAATAATCTCGCTAATTATTTGAAAAGTAACTTAAGAACCAGAGAGAGATGTCCCCCCGTCATGGAGGGTTACCTGGTTTATATAGGCCTTGTAGTCATGTTCATCTCATGTAGGGATTTCTGTTTATAAGTTATCTTCCTGTAACTGACGTGATTACATATCTGCATGAAATCCCGCAGAAAGTGGTGAGAGTTAAGTATCAGTTTATGTATACGAATCTGCAGAACTCTATCCTTATTTATCCTCTTGGGTTAGTAATTAGGCCCACTGTATTATTTTCCTCTTATATGGGCTCTCATTCTGATGGGCTTTCAGGCCTCTTGATTTAAATATAATATATTTTTTTAATATAATTTTTATTTTAAGATTTGAAAAAAATGAAATTATTTATATTATTTTGTATTAAAATTAAAAAAATTATAATAGTTAAATGAGATGAAATGAAATAAGATGTGATAAAATAAAATGATTTGTGAAAGGAAAATTTTGGGGTTCGGTTCGACCGAACCCCCCATTGCAGCCACGCCGTCCCTGGCAGCAGTGGGCTACACCGCCTATCCCATCGGGACCGGAGGGAGTCAGCGACCCCACCCTTGCGACGACGAGCCCCGGTGACCTCCGATGTGCCCCCGACAGCTTTAAACCCGAAAATGGGTCCCCCTCTAGTCTCGATGGGATGTGTGGTGTCGCCTACTGCCATCGATGGTAGCGGAGGCTAGAGTGAAGCCGAAACTCCTTTAAAATTCATCTTTATTTTATTTTTTATTATAATTTTCATTATGTTTTTTATTATTTTATTATTTTATTGTGTTTTTTAAATTTTATTATATTTTTTAATATTTTTTATTATATTTTTATAATAATTATAAAAATTTAGGGACCTTAGAGAGTGGAGTGCAATATGTTCAAGTACAAGCGATTGTACTCCAGCATCATTTCTCAGATCCTCTGGGGCTCTTCATGACCGCCACGTGTCGCATATCTGCGGCTTCAATTTCTGAATTAGCAAGGTTGTTCGAGTAATTTAGCTAGCTAACATACGCAAATTTTTTTCCTTGCAATCCATTTCCCTTCTTTTTCCGTGATGATTGTTTCGTCTCCTGGCTGGGTTTGTTCTCCGGGAGAGTTCATGCTGGGAAAGTGCGAGAAAACTTAGATTGCTTGCTTTGACGGAAACAATGTTGGAACCAGTCTTCCAAGGAAAAAAAATGTAGCTGATAGGTTATTCTCTGCTTTGTTGTCCATGTTTTTCTAATTTTCTATTTGCAATCATCTTTGTTTCTCTATTCTCGTTTTCCCCGTTTTCCCGGGTTGTCTTTCTACGATTCTACTCTGTCATCAAGTTTGGTCAAATTTGGGTCTTCCTAAATCTCAATGGCACAAGCTGAGGATTTTATATCTGGAAATCATTTTCCTCCGAAATTTGAAGACCCAAGAGAAAATACGGAGGAGATTGAGCTGACCCTAGGGCTCTCATTAAACGGTCGGTTTGGGGTAGACCCTTTAAGAGCCAAGCAGCTCAAGAGGTCTTCGTCGATACCGGACTTTTTGAACCCGGTAAGATATAATGACACAGCGTGTGTTACCCCTCTCGCTTGCGCTCCGCTCATAAGGACCTATTCTTTGCCTACGGAGACAGAGGAAGAATGGAGGAAGAAGAAACAGTTGCAGACACTGAGAAGAACGGAGGCAAAGCGGAAGCGGTCGGAGAAGCAGAGGACTTCGAAAGAGCAGTGTGGGAAGGTTGTCGAGGAATCTTCGTGCTCGGTGGCGTTGAAGGGTGGAAACAGGAATGGGTTGAATTGTGGTGGTTTGGAGGAGGAGGAGCCCCAACCACCGCCATTAACGCAGGGGTCACTTGGTTCCCAAGGGAGTGGATCTTCTGGGATTTCGGAATCTGAAAGCCAACCGACTCAAGGTAATTGCATCATCTTTCTCTGTTCAACAGCGTTATCTTTTCCTCGGATTTTGAAACATCTTATGTTTAACTTCGTACCAAATGGATAAGCTGTTAATTTTGAATTTGATGTCTGAATTTTACATCATTTCCCCTAATGAATTTTCGGCGAGTAGGAAACTTGGGGTGGGTGACATCTGAGTGCTTGCATCTGTTGATTCTATTTACGTTCTGCCGCTTCTTATTTTTCCCAATAGTTCTTCCTTCGTTTTATTTAAATGAGCAAGATGAGTTTTCTGTATTGAGTTTGAATGTGTCCTAAAATGTTATAGAAGGCTGACAGTATTGAGTTCCAAAAAGGCTGAGTACTTCTATTTAACTTCACAGTGATATGATCAAGAGTCTAAATATTATGAATAGTTATTTTTTCCCCTTCTTATAGTGCGACTTCGGGTACTCATTTGTCAAATTTACCTTTGCCAAATGTGTTAGTATTCACTCATTGTTGGTTTCACGCTATCTTAAGGAGAAAGTAGTTTGGGGTGGTTTGGGTGGGGGGTGTATTTTTTCTTGACTTGTTAATTGGATACTTGATTCTTTGGTAGTGTTATGAACCGAAGAAGTTGTTGATGGGCCTCCAACCAATATTATCTTTTATTTTAATTGAGTGTTTTAAATGATTTGGTGGCCCATGGGTCTAGAGAATTGGCCCATGGCCTGTTGCTGGTATTTGTAATTCGGAGTTGGTGTTTTCTAGTATAAGTAGGAGAAGGGTATCTTTGCCTAGGATATCTAAAATCTTGAACATTCAATCTGTAATTGAGAATTCTCTCATATGGAGGAAGGGTTGCCTCGAACAAACCCTGTGTGACTCTCAGTCCACATTTATCTAGCTCCATTTATCTTCTGTTATTTTTTTACATTTCTTTACTTTTCTTTACATTTCTCACAAACTCACATTTACACACATTGGGATTCTCAACCACTAAGAGGGTTTATAGCAATTGGTATCATGAGCCAACAGTCCTCTATGGATGAATTGATCGAAGCATTCCTTCAATGGTTGCTTAATGATCCAACTATTCCTAATCGAGATGCGTTGATTGTGAAAGATTCAAGAATTCAAACAGACTTCGCAGTACAGAAATAACTAATACTACACGAAAAGGAAACAAAGGGGGAAGATCAAATTGCGAAGGAAGAAACGGAAGTAGATGAAATTCGGGATGGACATTCAATACTGAGTGATGAATTCGGCTCAAAACAATTAGACAAAGGGCAAATTGATGGATTGAAGGAGAATGACGTCTTAGAGAAAGCATGGTTGATAGAGACTACAGAAGAGATCCCAGACCTTGCTCATCGTTCTTGAAGACAAGGAGGAAACACACTATGCAAAGATTCAGGAGCCTCTCCATGCCCAAACCCTAACTAGTGAACCTGTTTACCTCCTGGCACTTGACGCGGCTTTAACAGCTGTAGATGGTCACAAACCGTGTTCAACGACTCCAACCTCCAACCAACCGCACGTCTCCGTCGCCAACACAGAACTCCTAGCAGTGGTGCATCAAACCTTCAATCTTGGAGCCGTGAGTGACCAAGGGCAATGCCCAGTTACCTTTGATTGGTACTGCAAACTCTTGGACGACCAATACACAAATGAAGGCCATCTTGACCTCCTTCATGTGGCTATTCCCATAAATCAGACCTCGTTCAAACTTAAATCGGGTGCAGAACCCATTGCCAGCACACCTCCTCTCCAAAGATTTCGCGTTCCCTACCTTGGACCTAGGCAACCCCTTTCATGTGGTGGTTCACCCAAACAAAGCCCATGGTGCGGTTGTAGCCAAGCTCGGTGCCGTCATTCAGCGGGAGGGACAACCATCAGATATTTGAACAATTACCAAGCCTCCATCGATAGTGGAAGGATCTGGTTTTCGCTACTTGTGCTAGATTTTTGAGAAGGAGACAAACCTGCAAATACAACCTAAAAATCTGAGAGTTAAGCAATTTTTTCCTCACCTTTTGCTTGATGAAATGCCACTGAGAGTTGTGTTTGAGCCCTTTGATAGAAGAAGGGAGACCTTTGAGGTAATTCTTGCTCCTACTTGTTCAAAAATTCGAAGTGGGTGTAGCATTGTGTTTGAGAAAATGGCCTGTAGGTATGTGGAATTTTGGGATGCTCCTCATGATCCGAAAATTTTTTCAAAAATACTGGAGGAACGACTGGGAATATTGTGTTTCTAAAACATATTCTCAGCTTTAGGCCCAAGGATGCTGAGATTTCGATGGAGAACTATAATGATTCTACTCGAATCATTGAGGGCAATTTTGATGATTTCTTGGTAGAGAACAGAGGTGTCGCCAGTGAGGATAGAGACCTCCAGGACAGTCAGACGGGCCAGGTGTGCAATGAAGATCAATTGTCCTTGGAGAATGTTGAGCTTGCTGGTCTCTTCTCTGGGGACTCAACATTTTCTCTACGCACCGCTGTTTTTGTCAAGGCTGGTGAACAGATTGTCAATCTGCATTACATGCTAGGTGAGTCAGTTATTAAGGCAAGACCTACTGTTTTGTGGTGCTACAAGGACAGACTTGAACTCAGCAGTCACAAGATAAAACGTAGTAAGCAGATTGCTATTATAGTCTGATGAATTGAGAGAGACTCTTTGCTATGAGTTTTATTTAAAAATTTTCTGGGTTGTTTTAAACATGTCTGATGAATTGCTTGAGAGAGTGTTAGACCCTGATAATGCCATTTTTTCAATCTTAATGGTGACGATAAGGAATGGTGAAGATTTTTACAAGATAGTTGGTGCTGATACTGAACCTGAAGCAAGCTGTGAATTAGAAATGGGTGAAACAATTGGTTTTACTCTTCCTGTTCTTAGCACACTTATCTGGGCAGGGTATACCTGAGTGTTTGGGTCCAAAAAAAAAAGGACCTTGGCCTTCCAGTTCATGGGGAACCTGGTGTTGTTTTGTCATAAAAAATGAAACTGTCCAGATTAATTGGTTTCTTAGCTATGTTGAAGTAAAAGGGGCTCTTGAAATTTATGAATTTCAAAGTAATTAGATTGTATTCAACAGAGACTTCTTGCTTGCCGGTTCTAACTGTGGAGGGCCACCTCAAAATATTGAATATGGGGTCAGATTTGCTGCTGCTTGTAGTCACCATCATGGTCTGGTGGTATTTTTATATGAATGTCTACAAGCACTTTTCAGTTACTTCACAGAGAATGAATGGAAGAACAGCGGTAACAAGATAACAAAATCACTTGCTTGCAGAGTTACTAGGGATATGCATTGTGTACATGCATGTGGACTTGTCAATTTCCAAGGCTTTCTCCATCTTATTTGGCAAGTGCAGTGGGCTGAGGTTCAAACAGCCTTTTAGCAGGTCCGAAATATCATCCATCGAGACTTAGGATACATGAATAGATGGAGGCATTATAATGTGTTGTTTCAACGATGAGAGATGTCCAAGCTTTGTTAACCTGCTTAAAAGGGGCCGCAAGTTATTAAGCCTCGATGTCCAGTCCTTTGTTAAAAGGGGCCGCAACATTAGCAGGTTGGAAGCTTGGACATCAAGGTGAAAAGGGGCCGCAAACGTTAGGATCGGCTTCAAGGTTTTCTGGGATTTGGGACACGGTTATCGAGAAAGTGGAAAGGAAGTTAGCAAGTTGGAAGAGAATGTATCTCTGTCTAAAGGGGGTCGAATTACATTGATCAAAAGCGCACTGTCAAATCTTCCCACATATTTCTTGTCCATATTTCTTATACCAGCAAGTGTGGCAGGTCGACTAGAGAAGTTTCAACGGGATTTCTTGTGGGGAGGCATGGGGGAGGAGTTCAAATACCATTTGGTTGGTTTGTCGTCCCATATCAAATGGTGGTTTGGTTATCCGCAATTTGAGGACTTTCAATCGGGCATTGCTGGGCAAATGGCTATGGAGATATCACAAGGAACCCGAGGCTTTGTGGAAAATTGTGATAGATAGCAAATATGGGGGTCTTTGGGGGGGTTGGAATTCATGTGAAGTTAGGGGAACGGATGAGGTGGGACTGTGGAAAAATATAAGAAAAAGGTGGGGGTTGTTTCAGAGGAACACCAGGATCAGTTTGGGGGATGGAACGAGAATTAAATTTTGGAAGGATATTGGTGTGGAAGCATAGCATCGTGCGAATTGTTTCCTTCACTTTATCAGATAGCTAGTGCCAAAGACTCAACAATGGCGGAGGTCATGGAGTTTGGGGGTGGGAGCATCAGCTGGAACATCACTTTCAATCTGGTAGCACAAGATTGGGAAGTGGGGGTTTTCATAGATTTCTATGGCCTTATTTATGCACAAAGACTATACTTACAACAAGACGACAGCCTATGGTGGATACTTGTTAGGAGAGGGACTTTTACAGTCCGTTCGTTCTATTCGGTTCTCACACAAGATCCTGCTTCCCAGTTTCCTTGGAGACATCTTTGGCGCCACAAGGCACTTTTGAAAGTGGCATTCTTTGTGTGGACAGTGTCTTTGGAAAAGAAATCAACCATAGACAACGTGAGAAAATGGAGGGTCATCATTGCAGACTGGTGTTGCATGTGTCGAAGAAGGGGTGAGTCGGTGAACCATCTATTGCTACACTGCAAGATAGCCAGGCTTCTATGGGATGAGGTTTTTGGCATACTGAATCTTGCATGGGTCATGCTAGAGACCGTGTTGGCTACTATGACGGGTTGGTTTTCGATTCGAAGCACACGACAAATAAAAGCTGTTTGTAAGATGATTCCTTTTTGCATCATGTGGTGCTTATGGCTGGAGCGAAATGAGTGGACTTTTGAAGACATGGAAAGATCTCTAGAGGAGCTTAAAGCTTTATTTTTTAGAACTCTATGTACATGGTCCATTGCCGTAGATTTTAATGGCACGGACCTACATGATTTCCTTGTCTCTAATGTGCCTATTTAAGAGGCATGTGGGAGTGTTTTTGTAACTGGCTTTGACGCCATTTCTTTTATTAATAAGATCTTTTACTTATAAAAAAAAAAAGTTATTAGTACTCCAACCTTGAGGACAAGGTTGCTTAAAGGGGATGAGTTTGTTTTGACCCCAAGAAGTTGTTGATGGGCCTCCAACCAATATTATCTTTTATTTTAATTGAGTATTTTAAATGATTTAGTGGCCCATGTGTTATGATCCCACATCGACTAAATACGGAATTGGTTGATGGTTTATAAGCCCCTAGGTACTCTCTCCTTGTAAGCCGATTTTTAAGGATGAGTTATACCCAGGTGTTCTTAACAAATGGTATCAGAGCCGCCCCACCTCTAAGGCCATGTTGCAACAGTTGCAATTGTATGACATGGGGGGTGATGCCGGCATGACAGTGTTAGTTTGGAACTAGGAAAGACCTAGTGCACAACCAGCCCGGTGGGCGTGGGGACCGCCGTGGACGTCGGTTGTGGAGCGTAGTGGTTGTTATGATCCCACATCGACAAAATATGAGATTGGTTGGTGGTTTATAAGCCTCTAGGCACCATCTCCTTGTAAGCCGGTTTTCAAGGGTGAGTTCTACCTAGAGGTTCATAACACCCCGGGTCTAGAGAATTGGCTCATGGCTTCTTGTTGTTGGTATTTGTAATTAGAAGTTGGTGTTTTCTAGTATAAGTAGGAGAAGGGAGTCTTTGTCTAGGATATCTGAAATTTTGAACATTCAATCTGTAATTGAGAATTCTCTCATATGGAGGAAGGGTTGCCTCGAACAAACCCTATGTGACTCTTAGTCCACATTTATCCAGCTCCATTTATCTTCTGTTATTTTCTTACATTTCTTTACATTTCGCACAAACTCACATTTACACATACTGGGATTCTCATCCACTAAGAGGGTTCATGGCATAGAGATTGCCTCAAAAAAAAAAAAAAAAAAATTTCTTTAATAGAGATGTTCTCTCTTCTTACCTACCTATCATCGTATGGATTTTGAGTGCTAGTAGACTTTCTTGTAATCCTAGACAGTCTTTTTTTATGATAAGAAGATATTTCATTGATATAACCATAGGCACAGCCCAATTAAGGTATTCTAGACAATCTTTGGCACACAACTACTGTTAATGGGATACTATTCACCTATAATTTGTATCAGCAAAAACTGGCATGATCGTTAGCCAAACAAAGGGACTGTTAATCGGTCTATGGCTACCAATCATTGATCAAGACTACTTATGGCTCCTCCATATTCTTAAGTTGGGGTGCTGTCTGGATATTAATTTCCACAGTAAGATACAAAGGATATCCTGTTACTTGTTACTTTGGATATTTTCAAGAACATTGGAAGAGAAATTATGAAAGCTAAATTATGGGCTTCTAAATTTCTAATCATCCATTCCGAGTGCATTGGGGTTCTTCACTCTGGGTCAAACAATATTCATAATCTGGTACTTAACCATCTTTCACATGGCACGCCCCAATGCTCCAGAGAGAAGAGAGAGGAGAGAGAGAGGAAAAGAGAAAAGGGGGGCGGGGCGGGCCGGGGGGGGGGGGGGGGGCGCAATATAAAAATAAAAACGGCTAAAAGAAAAATTCTGAAGAACAGAACTAGATCTGCATTTAGCACTTTCAAATCTAGCACTTTCAAATCTGCCGCTTGCTTGGAAGTAGGAGATTATATGTTGATAATTTCTGCCATTGGGCGACAAATTGGTAGCTACTAAAATCTGGAAGTGCTTGGACCTTTTAGCTTACTCCTTGACAATAGATGAAGTCTACTAATACACTAATACGATACTTCAAGGAAATATAAGCCTTGTAAAAGTTCCTCAGATGGGAAAAGAAAGTTTAGTACAAATCTTGATGTCTTCTGTAGTTATTGAGTTAATGAACCACCGGAAACCTTGTTAACTCTGTTTAATAATCTCGATCTGTTCTGGATTTTATAAATATGTAAGTTTTTTATCAGAAAAAGCAGGGTAGGATCCATACTAATTGTGTTGCAACTTGCCACCACTCTGATTGCATGCAATCAGGGAGCTATCCAAGCACTCTGATGGCATCCTAAGCTAAAGCAGTAGATGAGGCTTTTGGTTTTAAACGGTTCAGAATTGTGTTGTATTTATTGGCCCTTATAACTAGTTCCGTATTGATATTTGGCATTAGGATGCGTTGTTGGTGATTTATATATGAGACAGACGCCTTAGTTTATTTGATAATTTTCTTTCCATTAATAACACACAATGTTAAAAGAACATTAACCTTACTCATGGGCTATTTTTGGTTCTTTCATCAACCACAGTCATGCTTTCCAAGTTTCAGGTTATGTAGTTGGAATAAACAAACGCAGAGAAGCGGAAAGTCCAACCAGTGTGCAGTCTTCGCTGGACAGTGAGTGGCAACCGCCAGTCTGCACAGGAAGGACAATCTCGGGAAAATCAAGCAAATTCTCTGCAGTTCCAATGAAAAATCAATCTAATAAACCTACAGATGTAGACAAAGGAGCTAAGGAGATTGTGAGGAATGTGTTGGGAGGTATGCCAAGTGTGTCAACCAAAGGTGACGGCCTTAATGGGAAAAGGATAGAAGGTTTTCTTTATGGATATAAGAAGGGTGAGGAAGTGAGAATAGTTTGTGTTTGTCATGGCAGCTTTTTATCTCCTGCTGAGTTTGTCAAGCATGCCGGTGGTGGTGATGTGGCACAGCCTCTAAAACATATAGTAGTAAGTCCTACTTCCTTTTTGTGATGTAAGAGTCCATGACGGAAGAAAACCAACTGATTATCTCCTTCATGTTTCGGACTTTTATTTTTCTTGTCATTCAAGATGGTCAATGGTGGTACCGTATTCAGTTCAATAAACAGCTGCTTCGAATGGTGAAAATGTCATCAAGAATATGACCACATTCTCTCTTTTTATGACGAGAATTCTATTATTTTGCGTTTTTGTCGTTGATATAATGCCAATTTACGTGGTAGAAGTAGAACTGAGCACGGAGGGACCCAATTGTTCTTTGACCAATTGGTGATAAGAATGGAAGTTTGAGTTTGAGAGGCCAGAAAAGAACATTATTGCTGTGATCCATTCGCATTCTTGAAACCCTGTTTCGGTTTTCCGTACGTTGGGAGATCTAAGGAGATGGAAATACATTTGTTATATTAATGATTGTTATGTTGCTTACGAGCCTGCAGCGGCAATTTCAGATAGAACCGAAATGTTGTTGCTACATTAGAATATGCAACGCCAGGGAAAAAGGTTAAGGTGGCGCCAACAGCCATATTTTCTTCAACCGGGCATACGAATCATCCAAGGGTATGAATAATTTGTACACATCAGACAAAAAAGTAAGAAAGAATCGGATTATTAAGCGATTACACGAAATCTCGGAGGCATCTCTCTATCCTAAGGTTTTATTAGAGAACCAAAAAAAAAAAAAAAAGACATACAAGTATACAACGTAGAAAATAAAATATCTGCATTCTTTTGCAGATTCATCAGCCAAAGCCCCCTACCTAATCAGAGATATAAAAGAAACATGAAAAAATGGGGGCAAAACTATATTACAATTTACAAGTGGAATAACTACAATTGGCAGCCCATAAAGACTCAAAAGAGGACTGAGTGCAAAGCACAAAACTACAATGGCACTTGCCTTCCTACATTTGCTTTGATATGTTAATAAATGGAACTAACATGATGGGGGTTGAAGTTGCTTCAGCCGTCGTACAACTTGCTTCATTGTGGGTCTGGTAGAGAGAGAGTCAACTGTGCAGACCACAGCCAAGTGAAGAACTTCTACTAAATCATCATGGGGACCTGCATCCCATAACCCTGCAGTAAAGAACTCCTTTGCACGGCCCTGTCTCAGTTGCATGCACGCCCAAGCAACAATGTTGAAACCATTCCCATATGAGGAGAATGAAGGATCCAGGGCCTTCTTGTCTGAGAGTAACTCGAGGAGCACCACACCATAACTGTACACATCAGCCTTGTCGGAAACACGGCAAGTCATTGCATACTCTGGAGCAACATATCCAAAAGTTCCAGCCACACCGGTGGTGGCGTGCGTTTCCGAAGTGCCCAAAAGCCGGGCCAATCCAAAGTCCGACAAATAAGCATTGAAATCATCATCCAACAAGATATTGCTTGGCTTAACGTCCCGATGAAGAACACGTGGAACACATTGATCATGTAAATAGGCAAGTGCACGGGCTATATCCAATGCAATCTTGTGAAGTATCCTCCAGTCTACCGCCCTTGTCGTTCTTTCCTGGATGAACTTTTCCAAATTACCACCCGGCAAATAATTATAAATAAGGAACATCTCTGTTTCACTGGCATGATATCCAATCAAAGTAACTAGATTTGGATGGCGGAGCCTTCCAAGAGTTTTAATTTCTGCATGGAACTGTTGAATCCCTTGGAACCGTCCCACTGCAAGTCGTTTTATTGCCACAAGGGTTCCTGGCGAGATCTCTGCCTTGTAGGTTGCCCCAAAACCCCCATTCCCAATGCAGTTGCTTGCGTTGAAATTTCCTGTGGTCCGCACAACATTTTCAAAGGACAACTGAACCCCAATATCTGTAAATACAGTTACTTCCTTTCTGACAGACCCAATAACTCTGGACTTTGGGTTCCACTTTCTGGTATAGAAGAATAGAATAATGAGAGCAAGGAGTACCGAAACAATGGCTGATGCAGATGTTATGGATGCGATCTCAATCGAATTCAGACCACTATTCTGAGTTCCTGGGGATGTAACTCCTGGTGGTGATGGTGAAGAAGCAGTATCAGACTCTTGATTGCTATGATCGGGATATGGTACTGCCAGAGAAGACATCGGGCAAGACAGTAGATATGGATTACCAAGAACACTACTGCATTTCACCTGGTTATTGTTCACTGGCACTGACCCAGACAAATTATTGTATGAAACATTAAATGCTGATAGCGTGGTTACATTGGTCAAACCAGAAGGAATCCTCCCAGAGAGATTGTTGTTGTTGAGCAGAAGAAGTGTCAGGTGTTTCAAGTTCACTAGATCTTCTGGTATTTCCCCGCTGAGAGAGTTTGAAGATAGGTCAAGCTTTTCCAAATAGCGCAACTGCCCTAAGCTGGAAGGAATGGAGCCTGTCAAGTCATTACCAGCCAAACTGAGATACTTCAGGTCCCTTATTTGACTGAGACTGGTTGGAATTTGACCATGCAATCGGTTCCAACTCAAGTTAAGGGAAACTAGAGATAACTCCCCGAAACTTGGAGGAATATGTCCAGTAATATGATTCACAGACGCATCAAACAGTTTGAGAGATTTGCACATTGTACCAAATTGAGATAGAATCTGACCAGATATCTTGTTGTTGCTAACATTGACAATCAGTGTATTCAGTCCTCCACACGTCTCTAATAGGTTACCAGGAAATGGTCCCTCGAGCAGGTTTTCTCCAGCAAAAAAAGTGTAAGCAGTCTGCTTTCCCAATCTTTCAGGTGCAATTGGCATAGATTGGATAGTTCCAGTGAAGTTATTGCGTCCGAAATTGTGAAATACGGCAATACCACTTTTTACTCCAAGTGATTGAGACGGAGTTTCAACTTGGGATTTCGAAGTGAAAAAGCATAGATACAGAGAGGATAGGCTACTGTCAGGTTCAAAGGGACTTACATTCAAGTAAGGGACAGGGGGGCAGGTACTGTCATGAAATCGAGGAATTATACCTGACAAGGCATTCCCACTGACATCAAGTACTGTCATGCAAGGAACTGGAAGCCCCTCATCAAGCTTCCCAATTAGCCTGTTTGAACTTATGTCGAGAAAATGGAGCTTCTTGCAGTGGCTAAGCACATCAGAAACTTCCCCAACGAAATAATTCTGAGCCAAATTGATCATCTCAAAGTTCTCGCAAGCACCCCAATTGGTTGGGAACCTGCCCTCAAGAGTTGCCCTTGGTGCCCACAAGACTCTTAGCTTAGGAAGCATTGTGATTTCTGGGGGAATCCCACCTTGAAAATAATTATAATCACCATTCATAGAATCAAATTGATCCGACAAAGAATCCCGTTTTCTATTGTAAACTTCTGGAAGGGGTTCAAACAGATTCGATAGGACCAGGACAGACAAGTCAGAACAATTGCCAAGCTCAGAAGGTAATGAACCACTTAAAGTATTCCTTGAAACATCCAACACTTGAAGCTTCTGAAGCTGACCCAGTTCAGCCGGAATGACTTCTTCCAAAATATTTGAATACAGCAAAAGGGACTGCAATTGACTACAATTCCCCAAACTCCTCGGAATCCCATGGACCAAGAAATTTCCCGACAAGTCCAGATGCTCAAGCCTCCCACAATGGTCCCCAATCTCGCTAGGAACTGCCCCAGTAAGCCGATTAAACGACAAATACACCACCCTAAACCCACCAACGAAAGCTGGAACCGTCCCATTCATGTCATTCCCTGCTAAATTCAAGATCTCCAAGGTTGCACAATTCAAAAGCGACCTCGGTATCCCTCCCACAATCCTATTAAACCCGAGATTAAGAACCCGCAAATTCCTCAAACCCCCAAATTGAAGCGGCATGAACCCAGTTACCGAATTGCCCTCTAGATCAAGAACCTCGAGCTTCTCCATTCCCCAAAATTCACCAGGGATTTCACCATCAAAACCATTAAAGGGTAGTGATAAAATCCTAAGCTCACTAAGTTGCGCAATCACAGGCAACAATTTCCCGACCAATTTGCCTCTACTATTCAAACAGTTCCTTCTAACCCCAAACCCATAGACCGGAAATTGAGCGAAATCGGAACACGAATTACCTTGGCGGCCATTTCCTGTAACGTTCAGCGAAACGACCCGGGAGTTCAAGTCGCAGGAGACGCCAAACCACGAGCAGTGCTTAGAACTGTCGGAAGCCCAGCCTGAGAGCAAGCCCAAGGGGTCTGAGACCGAGGCCTTGAACTGGAGGAGCACCGATTTGTCCGAATCGGCGGAAACAACGGCACTTTGGGAAGGAAAGAAGGCCCATAACAGGAGGAAGAGCTTCAGTACGAGCAGGGAGGAGATAGGGTTTGTGGAAAGAGTGCCATTTGATCACTGAGGAGAAAGAAGAAGAGGAACCCATTTCTGAACACCAAAACGGGTGTCCAAAAACCGAAAGAATTAAACCCTAAACCCTCCCCTTTTCGGTTGCAGATAAAGATGAGGGTCTTTCGCGGAGAACCCTAACCCTAATTTTGGTTCTTTGGAGAGAGAGAGAGAGACTGAGACGGAGAGTGAAAGAGAGGAGATTCAACTATGTTCTTTCGAGAAAACGCGTTTTTCTTTTCTTATTCTTCTTCTTTTTTATTTATTTATTTTGGCTTCATTGTCTTCTTCGTCCTTTTCATTTTTTTTTTATTGGGTGGGATGTGGGTCCGGTGGACATACCCTAGCTCTTCCCCGGACGTGGGCTCCACCGCCGGTCAATGAGTGCCTCAGCCTCGTCAATTTTGGGGCTCCGCTTTGTGGTTGGTTAGGTCTTAAATGAGCTTCAGAAAAGATTCCTTAAAGTCTAACACGTGTCTACAGATCGAGGTCTCCACGTCGGATGCTCTTCCAGAAGGCGTTTTGAGAGCCCCACGGACTCGAGTTAAAATTGGCATTTAGGCGTTGCGATCGGATTAATCAAAAGTGTTATAAGAATATTAGTATTGGATTACTCAAATGTTATTATTTTTTAAATTTTTAAAAATTAATTTAAAATGTGTCTACATTAGATTAGTTAAAGATTTTTCATCATAACTTTTTATTATAAAAAATTCATTTTACTTTTTATATATAAAAAAAACTATTTATCTCTTCGTCCCATTATTTTATACTTTTTTAATTTTATATAATTTTTTAATAAGGAATTAAAAAATATTATTTCAGAATTTGATTAAAAATAATTATTTAAATATCAAATCAAATTATTAATTTACATGTATGGTTAGTGTAATTACAAAATATGAAAAAATATTTAAATATATTTTTATTAAAAAAATGAATATGAATACGATTGTTAGTAGTTATTGAGAATTATGAAAATAAAAATAATAAAAAATAATAATATTTTATTACTATAAAGAATGTAATAACTAATCCAATGTATACTTCATATTTTGAGTGATTATCTAAAAGATGAAAAGTTGAATATTTTTCAAATTTTAAATATTAGAATGGCTAATTCTATGCTAGTGCTCTAAGAGAGATATAAAATTTTGAAAATTCTTTTGAGTTGGTGTCACTTACAAAAGGTGATTGATGGGGGCCAATGAATCCTTCCACGTATGCTTCTTCTCAATAATTCAGTTGCAATGCATAACAGCAGATTATTTTATTAAAACTAGCATTTTGATTTCTCTCTCCAGGATCTCTCGACTTCCTTCGTGCAGCACTGATTTCTCACCATCAACTATTGTTTTGGAGAATTAATCTCTAATTCAGAGAGTGAGAGAGAGAGCGATATAGAGGGGTAAAAATTTATTGAAGTTATCCCTCTTCGATCGCTTTATCCACCTTTACTCTCTACTACCGTTTGGAGTCGTTAAAGTCATTGGAGTGGAGGCTAAGCTTGTGCAACTCCTCCATCGTCTTCATCTTCTACATTGCCTCATGAAGCCATAGCCCATGAAGCCAACCACGAGAGAATTAGCAAATGTGAAAATCCAAACATAAAATAAGCCATCATCTTTGTCTTCTCCATTTGTAGCTTAATGCTTGTGAAAATATTACACATCAAATGTTTTTGGAGAAACCTATGAGAGATGAGGAGCTTTTCTCCCAATTTAAAGAAAATCCAAGTAAAAATAAATGAGAAATGGAAATTGAGAATTCGTGGGACTTAAGGAGTCGAACCCTTAAATATTTTTTAAGGTTTGGTTCCTTCTATCTCTCTTAATTTCCTTTATATTTGTTTTCAATCTTGATGCCATTCTTTTGTTTGGTTACCAAGAAAATTTGGTGGAAACTTTTAAGGAAATAAACGAAAGGGGGAGATTCTAAGGGTTCTATTTTATTCGTTTGCTTTATTTTCTCAAGTATTTCTTTTGTGCATTTCCTGATGTTCTTTTTTACTTGAGAACAAAAAAATCTAGTTACGTGAGAATTTAAAACTACCGGATTGCTTGCTTTTGGAATCCCGGACATTGAGCATTTCAATTTCCCCCTTCAATGGTTTGTAATGCGCTCAAGGCTGGCTTTGAAAACACCTTTGGGATAGAAATCTCAGTTTAGGAAGATACCTTAGCCTTCATGCCCTTAGTTTCTCTATTTGGTTTGGTTCGTGGAAGCTTTTGTTTTTCCATCTTAAACTTGTGATTCTTGAACCAAGAAATGCTATGGTTTTAAGCTCAAATCTAAGGATGCATACATTATCATATTATAATTGGAGACTGGAATCTTTTTCTTCTTCTCGATTTTGTTTGGTGAGGAGAATGAGTAGAGAAAGTGGGATGGGGGGAGTGATGGGGTCGAATTCGATTTTGATCTCCTGCAACACACGTCATCCCTTCACATATGGGTCCTAAGAAAATGCATATGTGGCAAAGCAGGATTGGACTTCGTTATTTGGCTTTCATAGGTGACACCTGCTTGAAGGTTTTTTCTAAAATTTTTATTTGATGTTATTTTTAAATATAATTTAAATCTAATATTTTTAAACTAATCATTACAATATTTTCAAACTTTCAAATAAAAAATATTCTAGCTTAAATCTTCAAACAAAAATAATATTTTAAAACTACATTTTTACATTATCTTAATTTATAATATTTTTTATTCAATTTTTTTCTCTCTACTTTTATAAAACTCAAAAAATACTGAACTCAAATTATCTTATTAGTATTCACAAACTATTTTACTATTATTTACAAAATTTTCATTTAATTTCACTCTTCAAACTTGTCTTAAATCAAGTTTAAATTTGAACTAAAACTTAAGATTTTAGTTAAAGATAAATTTTTACAAAGTCATCTCAAATTCAAAATAATCATATAATATTATATATTTAATAATTTTTTATATTTCACAAATATATTCTATATATTAATTAATAAAAATAAACCACCAAAAGCCAAAAAAAAATTGTCAAATTAAATATGAACTTCCAAGTATTCTTGGCAGATGATAAAAATCCACTCTATAGAACGATACAATCTATTAGCATATGGCAAAATTCCCAACAAATATAATAGAAAACAAATTTCTGGTAGATGTAATAGAAAACAAAAACTCTTGCCAAATTGTATCTTGCGTTATAAAACTAAAAGAAAATAATATTACCAGATAATTTGCAAGAAAGTATTTAGAAATTGTATCTTTCTAACTATCAAATTTGTTTCTCTCTACAAAAATGATCTGAAGCTCATATATATAGAGCTCATTAGAGGATAAAGTTGGCACAAATTCAGCTTGCGTGCCGAAACCAAATTCGGCTTAATTTCCGTAATGGGTGGTGGTCCTCTATCACCTTTTGTAAAGGAGGGTCATTCATTGCCCCCATTTTTTGATTTTTATAGTACTCATTTTTGAATGATCACCCATAAAAAATATGTCTCATTAAAATCTTGTCAAGGAAAAATCCAATGGAAGAAAAATCAATGGCGAAAGAAAAATAATACAGTATTCATGTGTACCACAAAGTGCTTTAGGATTGCCTCATCAAAACTTTGCAAAGGAAAACCCAATGAGACAAAACTTTAGTGAAAGAAAAAAAGTACAATCAGCAAACAAGTCTTCAAGACATTTACTCCTCCTGAAAAATGCATTACGATAGATCTTTAAGTTTTTGCATTCCAATATTCTGCACAATTTTCTTGAATGTCGAAATTAGTAATATTTTCATGAATAATCTGCCAGATTATTACTTGATCATATATTTGATATATCCTCCTCGGATTTGAGTGATGCAAGCAGCATTATCTTCGTATAAAATTGTTAGGGCTATCGTTGATCATGAGAAGACCACATTTTTTTTTTGAATGTGCTAAATCACTGATCTCAGCCAAATATACTCTAGACTTAGTTCATGAATTGCAATAATCTCTGAGTGATTTGAAAATGTGGCAGATAGTATTTGCTTGACAGACTTAACAGAAGTCTGAGACATGCAATAAAATTTAACTCTCATGAGAAAATGCGTTAGTTTTTCAAATAATAATCAATAATAAATTAGAATGAACATGTTAATATTTTTATTTAAAATATCTCCCCCTCTTGGCATTATTAAGGATAACATGCATAGTGAAAAGGATCATTGAGAACCACCAATATTCGATAAAAGATACAAAAGCATAAGGCCTAATTCTATCGATTCAATATGGAAAGAAATTCAAATCTACTTGATATTATTGATAAACGAGATCTTTGTAGAAATTTGAAAACTTTGGGTTGCTGTTTAAAGATGATAATTTTCACCCATTGGATATTCATGTAAGATTTCACATTTCTCATTGATCCAATTGTTGTTCATCTAGAACGATACTATGACTAAAAGAAATTCTTTTGTTAATGTTTCAGATTTGAACCAAAAACCCTTTATACCTCAACCATTCATCTTTTCTCTTGAGGTTGTTAATACCATGATAGGAGTAGAGATGCACCTTTTTAATAAAACTGATTCTAAAATTGTTGTAGCATCAAGAACTTTTAGTGTTCAATATGCTGCCTCTATTACAACCATATCTTGGAAGCTACTGGTAAGAGTGAGTGAGGTTGATCATCTTAACAATCAAATATTTGAATTGTATCAAAAGCTTGTAACTAAAGATAAAAAGAATAAAAGTTAAGACAAGAAAATAAGGAGTTGAAGAAATTTGCAGACTAGTATTCTCATGATCTGAACCACGAATAGAAAAGCTGGAACGGAAGAGAGCTCAAATACAAAGTCAACAGTAGCTAACAGCAAAGGTTCAGCGTTTACGAGAAAAATAGGGATATCCTGCAAGTAATCTCGTTAGCCTAGCAAAATTGCTTTTAAAAATATGCACCCAGCATATCTTTTAATCTTAACTAAATGAGATTTAAAAAGATGATAATTTGTCTTGTTTTTATTTCTATCTCTATAAAAATCTTTTTCAATTTCATTTAACTCGCATCAAATCTTCTTTTCATATCTATAATTCATTTGTATTTGTATTCTTATTCTACAAATTTTCAATGACTTATTAATTTTCTTTCAATATTTTTCGTGATCAAAATATGAGGTATTCTTCACCTTAGTTCCAAATTGTTTTCGCATCTATCGTAGGTGCTATGATGCAGCACGAAAATGATCTGGCTAATAAATCAGATCATGATTACATATATGAACTTGTGAGTCTCGAAACTCGATACTCATCATTTATTGTCTCATTTTTCACTCGATTGCAATCCAAAACTCACGAAATTGAAAAGTTTAATGAGAAGATTGATGTACTTCAATAACTTGTTCATGAGTTTAACAGAAAAATTGTAGAGTTAAAGTAACAGAATAAGGATTTAAAATCTTTACTCGCCTCTTTATTTTGTCTGTCTAATCCTTTAGACAAGGATAACATGTTGATTTTTGAAAAACAAATATATTTGAAAGATGAGGTTAAAAGTCTCAAATTTTTGTAAGTCATCTAGCATTTGAATAACAAGATCTTTCATTTTCAAATTCATTATCTAAATATATAGCAGTTTATGTGATTTCTTCAGGAGTTCTAACACTATTTAAATCATCAACATAAATTGCATTAATAACAAATCCAGATTCTGATTTTTTAATAAAAACACATGGGTATATAGGATTATTCTTAAATCATTTTATCAATAGATATTTGTTGAGACAATTATACTACATGCATCCGGATTGTTTTAACCTATATAAAGAAATTTGAAATTCGATAGAGTACATACTTTTAGATGTACTTATAGATGTTTTAGATTTTTTATATCTTTCAGATATTTTCATATATATGTCATGATCTAATGATCCATATAAATATGCAGTGACCACATCCATCAACCGCATATCCAATCCTTTTGTAACTACCAAGCTGATCAAAAATTTGAATGTGATTGCACCTTAACGGGAGAATATATTTCCTTATAATCAATCTCGGATTTCTGTAGGAAACCTTGTGTGACAAGTTGTGTTTTTTACCGCATAATTTTATTTTTTTTATTATATTTTCGTACAAATATCCACTTATATCCGATAGATATTACATTCTTTGATGTTTGGACAATAAGTCCAAATATCTCTTACTTGGCTAGCGAGCTTAATTCAATCTCAATAGCTGCTTTCCATTTTGGCCAATCATTTCTACGTCGACATTCTTCGACGGTTTTTAGCTCACTTTCTTCGTTATTTCTGATAATGTCAAGTGCCATTTTATATAAAAATATGTTTTCGACAACAATTTTGTTTCTATCCAAAATCTCTCCAGTACTCATGAAATGTATTAAGATCTCATTATTTTCAGGTAACTGTTTTTCTTCAGGGAAAACCATTTCATAAAACACCTCTTCAGGAGATCCCTTTTCAGGAGATTTTGGAATAGAATATTTGATCTCTTTAGGAGCATCAAATATACTTGTAGCTTGTATTGTGGGTATGAATTTTTCAAGAACATCAAATTTATTTTGTATCTTTCTTCTTCGAGAAATTTTATCTTTTGCACCAATAGGTCTTCTACGCTTTAGGCGTGTCTTAGACTCATCTATTACTGTCTTGAGAATTTGTCCTTCAGGGATTACAATCCTTATTGGAGTATTAACAGCAGTAATATGTGATTTTACCACACTTTTAGTATCAGTAAATACATCCAATAATTAATTTGCAATACTTTGTAAATGTATAATCTTTTGAACTTCTAGTTTATATTCATTTGTAGGAAGATCAAATTGAGACAGAGTTTTGTTATCCCAAAGTAATTTCATGTCGTGCTTCAAGCACCGACTTTTCATTATTTCAAAACATAATAAAATATTAAAAAAATTTATTATAATATATAAAAGTTTAGTATAAGTGAATCAAATGCTTGACCGTACAACAGGTACATGACCAATGTCCAGTCATTCCATAAGAGGACAAAACACATTGAACTTGATTGCCACTTGATCAGAGACAAAATCATGGAAGGCAGCATCACCACAGCTCATACTTCATCTCAAACACAATTAGCTGACATTTTCACTAAGCCTCTTCCTTCTTACCTCTTATACTCTCACTTATCCAAGATGAAAATAGTTAATCTCTATTCTCTATCTTGCAGGGGGTGTTAGAAGATAACGGATAGATTGCACGTCGTTTAAGCTCTAGTTACATGTCGTTTGTTTTTATTGTACAGAGTAATTGTTGTTCCAGTTATTTCATTGTACAGAGCATTACATTATGTTTGTATATTTCTGCTTTACTCTTCCTTACAATTCGGTTACACTTTTTTGTATTTACTTACACATGGCACATGCCAATTAGCTTGTACGAATAGGGTTTGTTACTATTTTCCCTTTATAGCTTAGGCTTTGTCTTTAACATTTGCATTCGAGTATTCTGGAAAACTAGAGAATGAAAAGAGGAGTTTTCCTCCATTGAAGCTGCTTTCATTCTTTGACCTTCTCTTTCAATTTCTTACATGGTATCTTGAGCCAGTGAGAGGGGTGCCACTCACCCCCGCACCCAGCCCCCGTGAGGTGGGGACGAGGGCGAGGGCCACCCCATCTTAGTCTAAAGGTACTCATGGTCTATTAAGCCTAAAAATTATTTCTGGATTCAAAATATTTTTTGAATCCAAATTAATATATAATTTAAATTGTAAATTGGAATGTATAAATATAACCATTAAAACTAATAACATAGTTTTTTAATTTATTAGACTTGTATTTATAAGATTGAGTCTCGTGTTGCTCAAGTAAGACTTTTATATTACCTTGTCTTCCTATATAAAGATTAGCTAAGAAGCCAAGACAATACAATCTTATGATACAAGTCTAACAAATATATATAATGTGTATATATATATATATATATATATATATATGCAACAGCGAGGCGAGAACTGGGCTAACCTTAACGCTGAGATTTGTCCTTGTGAGCCTAGGGCCCTGCCCCTGCATAAGTGGCTGGGGTTGGCCTCCTTAGATGGCGGGGGTGGGCTGGACAAGGAGAGATGCAACCCCCATCCCCACCTCTAGAGCAGCTAAGATTAGCATTGGCCTTGGAGTAGCTAATTGCTGACAAGTTCAAATTTTGACTGAATTTTCTCAAAATTCGTTATATTGGACTAACCAGATCACTACAACTCAAACTGTGAACTACAATAAATAGAAAAAGCAAAGTCAAATTTTGTTAGTAACTACTTATTAATCAAAAGTGTTATAAAAGTCAAATAAAGGAGCTGTGAATGACCACCCCTTTATTCGAGCGAATTGAGTTACGGCAACTAAGTCGTAACTTACTCTGTGATAGGCGCTGAGCTCCCTATATAAATGGGAGCAATTTATTTGTACAAGTAAGAACGTGAATTCAAAACTTAGTACAGAGAGAAAAAATTCATTTAGTGCTTGAGCAATAATACAAGTTCTACATATTCTCTCTCACAAATTCTCTTGTAGTATTATTCCTTTTAGTTTTGTAACATGTTATCAACACGAGATTTTACTCATTCTGAAACTAGTAGTATTCTATTTCAAGTAGGTTTTTTAATATATTATTTGTAGATCTCGAGATGAATATAAACGGTAATATTGTTGAATATTATTTGAAAAAATCCTGCTTTTATTCT
The DNA here is from genome assembly GCA_036559045.1 of Platycarya longipes. Taxonomy (NCBI): domain Eukaryota; kingdom Viridiplantae; phylum Streptophyta; class Magnoliopsida; order Fagales; family Juglandaceae; genus Platycarya; species Platycarya longipes. The sequence goes on along the minus strand of CM071792.1, from coordinate 28,781,084 downwards.
TATAATTATGTAAATATATTTTTTAGATACACATATTTATTTTCGTGATTTATATATATAGAAAATGTCAAATCTTACATAATTGAGATTTGTTATTATTGACATTTATGAAAAAATGATTTATCCTAAATCCTTGTTGAGATCAATTTAGATATAATGAACTTAGAAGATACAATAAAAAAAAAAACCATATGTCCCTGTAGGACTGTACTGTGTATCTCACAGTGAAAAATCATCTAATTTTGTGAAATGATTTAAGGGAGAGATATGAGCACCAGAAGATGTAATCCTCACAAAAGCTCGTTATAAATTATTGCACCTGAATTTGCAAAATTTTAAGAGAGATAGTCAGTATAACTCTGCATTATTTAAATTCAGCTTAATATAAAAATTATGTAGTGAAAAAGTCACTAATGATGATATATTAGAGATGACATATACTATTTTCATGTTTCAAATGTGCTCCTGTAGTTGAGCTAAAAATATTATGAACTTTTATCTTGTTTTCTAATAGTTGAGCTAAAAAATGAGTTTTTGTTAATAAATTATCAACCACGTTCTACTGGTTCTACATAATTTCATGAAATGAATAGTACTGGATTTACACCATTCTTAGAAATGAATTATGCATCCTTTCAAAGGAACCGAGGGGATGAACATAGTGAAAAAAAAAACTTATAAAAGTATGGATTCCAAAAGCAACAACATTAAAGCAGATAATAATAAAAATATACCATATTACCAAAAAGTGAGCCAACTCAGAAAAGGGTAAAAGCTCTCAGAATAATTTTTCATAGAAAAATGAATATATATGTCATAAATGTTGTATGACTGGACATTGGCCATGTACCTGTTGTACGGCTAAGTATTTGATTCACTTATACTAAGTTTTTATATATTATAGTAAAGTTTTTTAATATTTTACCACGTTTTGAAATAACGAAAAACCAGTATCTGAAGCATGACAAGAAATTACTTTGAAAATAAAATCCTATCTCAATTTGATCATCCTACAAATGAATATAAATTAGAAGTTCAGAAAGTTATCCATTTGCAAAGTGTTGCAAATCAATTACCGGATATATTTACTGACACTAAATGTGTGGTAAAATCATATATTTTTACTGTTAATGCTCTAGTAAGCATTGTAATCCCTGAAGGACAATTTGTCGAGACAACAATAAATAAGTCTAAGACACGCCTGAAGTGTGAAAAACCTATTGGTGCAAAAGACAAAATTTCTTGAAAGAAAAATATACAAAATAAATTTGGTATTACTGAAGAACTCATACCCACAATACAGACTACTATCATAGTTGATACTCCTGAAAAGATCAAATCTTCTATTTCAAAATCTCTTGAAAATGGACCTCCTGAAAAAGTGTTTCATGAAATGTTTTCCCCTGAAGATGAACAATTACCTGAAAATAATGAGATTTCGATACATTTCATGAGTACTAGAGAAATTCTATATAGAAATAAAACTGTTGTCGAAAACATATTTTCATATAAAATGGACTTTAACATTACTAAAAATAATGAAAAAAGTGAGCCAAAAACTTTCGAAGAATGTCAACATAGAAATGATTGGTTAAAGTGGAAAGCAGCTATTAAAACTGAATTACACTTTGCTAGCAAAGCGAAATGTATTTAGACCTGTTATCCAAACACCAAATGATGTAATGCATGTCGGATATAAATGGGTATTTATACAAAAACGTAATGAGAAAAATGAAATTGTGCGATACAAAGTACGACTTGTCGCACAAGATTTCCTACCGAAATCCGAGATTAATTATGAGAAAATATATTATCCCTTTATGGATGCATTTTTATTAGCTTGGTAGTAACAAAATGATTGGATATGCGGTTGATGGATGTGGTCACTGTATATTTATATAGATAATTAAATCATGACATATATACGAAAATTTCTAAAGGATATAAAATGCTTGAAACATTTAATCCAAGTACATCTAAAAATATGTACTCTATTAAGTTTCAAAGATCTTTATATGGGTTAAAGCAATCCATACGCATGTGATATAATCGTCTCAACGAATATTTATTGAAATAAGGGTTTGAGAATAATCATATATGCCCATGTATTTTACCAGAATCCAGATTTGTCATTATTGCAGTTTATGTTGATGATTTAAATCTTGTTGAAACACTTGAAGAGATCACAATGACTGCTGTACATTCAAAGAATGAATTTGAAAAATAAAAGATATTATTATTCAAATGCTTGATGACTTACAAAAACTTGAGACTTTTAACCTTATCTCTCAAATGCATTTGCTCTTCATAGATTAACATAGATTGTTTTGTACATCTCTTAATAAAATTCAAAATTGGATTAAAGTTCCAATTTACTCTTTTTTTTTTTTATAAAATATCAAATTATTTTTTTACATATGCAAGACATCTTTAAATGTCTTAGTTTTGAAAATTATGTCTTTTATATGCATAACATCATCAAACAATATAATTTTAAAAATTATATTTTTTATATAAATTTTTTTTTTATGATTGATTATCATATTTGACATGTGCATGTTTTGTTTGAAAGTCTTGAAGGGTGGTTGTGTGTTTTTTTGACAAATACAAAAGGTAGATGATTTTGTTTGAAAATCTTGAAGGGTGGTTGTGTATTTTTTTGACGAATGCAAAAGGTAGATAATTTTGTTTGAAAATCTTAAAGGGTAGTTGTGTATTTTTTTGACATATGCAAAAAGAAGATGATTTGGTTTGAAAAATAAATCATGCTCATTTTGTTATGTATAAAAAGTAAAAGATTAGGTTTGATTTTTTTGAAAAATGAATGGAGTTGTCTTTAACAAATGCAAAAAGGAAATGTTTTTATTTGAATTTTTTGAAAAGTGAATAGTGCTCTTATTTGACATTTGAATCTTTTCAAATTTGAAATTGAAGACTCATTTACCTATAAATAACTCACTTGAGTTTTGAAAAAATCACAACAAGAGCTTACACATCTATTGCTAAGTTTTGCATCATTCTTTCAAAACTCTAATTCTCTATTTCTAAAGTTTTGAGCCTTAATTCTTATTCCTTTTGAGAGAGATATAAGTTGCGCTGTATTGTTTCTATCTCACTAATTGAGGAGTGTACTTTGATAATCTACCCACTATCAACTCTTGTATCAGTAAGAGGGTGCATATAACCCTTGCGTGTGTAGAATGTGTTTTACACAGGGAATAGTTGAATCACCAAGTGTGAGGTGATTGGAAGTGTAGAGGGTGTTCTACATGGATTATTTGGAGCGGTGTTGCTCAAAGGTGTAATAGGTTTCTATCTCCACCTAAAGGAGATTGACTAGTGAATTTAGGATCCTCAAGGGTAGCTTGAGGCGAGAACGTAGGTAGTGGGACTGAACCTCGTAAAAATACTGAGTTTGCTTTTTCTTACTCTACTCTTTACATTTCTTGCTGTTTTATATTCTGTTTATATTTTATATTGTGTATTTGATTTATAAGTATTAATTTTTATAATATAATCCAATTCACCCCCCCTCTTGTGTTAGTCATCTAGGCAACAAGCCACAAGTACAAACAGGTGGTGGGTCATGAATCGAAAGTTCATCCCATAAACATTTCAACTTATCATAATATCTTCTCACCGAGTTCGATTCCTAGAGAAGAGAAGCCAATGATTTTTGAGTTGAAAAACCCTAGGCCCGTTCTATTGAGAGAAGCGCTCCTGAAATATCCATATTTCCCGAGCATCATCCACGAAGATAACGCTTGATTGAAGGGATGGGCTGATTAAGTTTTGAATCCAGGAGACGACCATGTCATTGCATCGCTCCCAGAGTTCAAGTAGAGGGTCATTAGGGTCTTTAGGTGGGAGAAGTGAGCCGTTGATGAAGCCGAGCTTATTCTTTGCTTGTAGCGCACGACGCATAGCACAAGACCAAGTGGAGTAGTTATTGGTGGTGAGTGGGTCGAAAACAAGTTTGATTGCTAGGCTGTCACCGTGATCTAGACAAAAGGGATTTGATGGATTAGAAAGGTTGAGATATCGGGATAGGGTGGTTGCATTTAGTTCGGGTTGAGAAACAGGGGAGTTGGGTGGGGTAAAAAGGTTTGGTTTGGGTTCCTCCATTGATGGTTAGCTCTCACTGACTCAAGATACCATGTAAGAAATTGAAGGAGAAGGTCGAAGAATGAGAGCAGCTTCAATGGAGAAAATTTTCTCTTTTCATTCTCTGGTTTTCCAAAATACTTGAATGCAAATGTTAAAGACAAAGCCTAAGCTATAAAGGGAAAACAGTAACAAACCCTATTCGTACAAGCTAATTGGCATGTGCCATGTGTAAGTAAATACAAAAAAGAGTAACCGAATTGTAAGGAAGAGTAAAGCAGAAAAATACAAATTACGTAATGTAATGCCCTGTACAATGAAATAAGTGGAACAACAATTACTATGTACAATAAAAACAAACGACATGTAACTGGAGCTTAAAAGGCGTGCAATCTATCTATTATCTTCTAGCACTCACAACCAGGCTTTTTGGGAGCTAAATCCTCATCGTGAACTATTTCCCCAGCTCTCACATTCCAAGGATGACAAACAATTGAAATTGGAGCTAACACGAAGACGCTCCAGCAAGGCCTCTGCAAATCCATGGATTCTTGAGTTGCCTTCACAAGATTAACCAATCCTTTTGGGTCTTCTTCTCTGCATCACAACCTCGGAGCACATGAGAAGGGTGAGCGAGTGTGTGTGACTTGTGAGAGAGAAAAGGGGGGGAGGGTTGCAGAGCAAAATCGCGAAACTCATTTCTATTGTGTGTGGTTGCATCTATTTTCATTCGTGTATGATTTCTAACGTGGCAACTTATCAAAAGAGGGTTGATATTCTTTAAAAACAGCTCGACCGGCTAGAATGGGAACTCATTATCTATGATACAACCTACGGATTTGACTAAATATATTAGTTGTCAATCCACATTGGCAAGCAGAATAAACAACCTGAGTTAGAAAGGAACCACAAGACAATTAGAACAGCCCAATTTAACAATGAACATTGAGGAAAGAAAACTTCAAATCATCTCAAAGGTGGGGCTGCTCTATAGTGAAACCCATTTAATAGAAATTGAAGAGAATATCCAATATAGAATTTTTTCCAAAAACTTAGGCTTCATTTGGATTGAAAAATATCTTAACTCATCTCAAATTATCATTACAACTTTTTAAAATTTTCATAGATAGTAAAATAAACAATTCAAAATTTTCAAATTTTTAAATAATAATATTAAAAAATAATATTTTATTTAACTTTCATCTAAAACCATCTCATTTTATCTCACTATCCAAACATTACCTTAATCATACAAGAACAAAATGATAGATATCAAGCTAATATTGTAACCATATTTTAACATCTGATATATATGTATATATATATATATATATGTATGTATATACTGGATCTTTGCTTTTGGCAATCATACGGAGAAGTGAAAACTGATTGTTCCCACAAACATAAGAGAATCCTTAAACAGTATAAGATAAGATCTTTGCATTTCGCCTCATCCATGTTTAATTATATTGATTGAAATGATGCCTGTTGTGTAGATAGGAAAGCTCATTTTGAGATCCAGACCAGTCAGGCAGGAATCCTGAATGAAGTGCGAAAGTCTTTAATTTGGGCATGAGGACATCCATATAGAACAATTATATGGACAACATATTCTCCCCTCAACATTCAAAAACATCGTGAGCGAAATCTGAGGCAGGCTAACAATTTGGGCCAAGCACGCTTTGAAGCCGTCCGTTTGTTTTGGGGTTGTGATTGCTGCTGCAGTTGCTGCCTTTTCAAGTCCATTGTCATGGGGCTACTCAATCCACTATTGCCTGTCAAACTGTAAACACCAATAATGTCAAATACGAATGCTCTAAATACCTCTTCAGACCGTATTAATATGGAAATACTATAAGAAAAATGAAAATTTGTGATGAATTATTTGCAATAAGATTAATTATTTTTTATAAAAACAGACCCATTTTAACATAAGACAAACATTTTTGCAGGAAATAGCGCTAGCTACCAATAATCAGTTATCTTAGAATAAAAGATGAATGTTTCGATTGTGTGAAAGGATAAACAAATCAAAGCAGATATTATAATTTCTAAAAATGAAGAGTGCTTACAGTGGGAAATTAAAGGAGTGGGCGCTGTGATTACTCTCATCAGAACGGCAAGACATTGCATTAGAGTGTCGGATCTGCACAGCAGCAGATAGTTTTCCCATGTCATGATCATCATATTCAGGACTTTTCGGCCACCAACCTACTTTACTGGTTTGGCTTGATGCTTCTGTTACTCCAGTGTAATTCCTCCCTGCAGCAATATCAGCAGTCTGATCACTTTTATCTTCCGACCGGCCGGATTCTAGAGCACGAGGGACGATCGGTGGTATAGTAATTAATTCATCCAACCTTGACAACTCTCCAGATTTGTTCAACATGATAAAATTATCTCTGGAAAAACTGCTGTTTTCAATTTGAATGCTGAACAATGATTCATTTGAGGCAGTACTCCAATCCATAGGTGTTGTTGGTATATTAGAAAATATAGATGATGGGATTCTATTTGGATCATAGCCTGCAGGTGTCCCCATAAATTGAGTATGAGCAAATTGTGTAGATAATATATTTTGGTTGCTCAGAGGAGGAGTATCAGCAGCATGATCTGCTGCTGCTGCTGCTGATGTTGGTTCTTGCATCTCAAGGCCGGCGTTTGAGTATTCAGGAGAGACGCCATTAAGGATATTCTCAATGGCATCTAGGTCCAAAGAACCCGATGATGAAGAAGAAACTGAAGTTTGGCGATGAGTTTTGGGATCAACTACTTCTTTAGAAGGGATATCAAAATGCACTCTTGGATTCCTACTACTGCCTTTCTGTTGTTGTTGTTCTTGATCCATGTCGTCCATTACTGATCAATTAAACCAAATCCTCGAAGTTCCTATGAGAATTCATGAAAAAAAAAAAGAAGTGAACCGAAGCAACTAATTCCAATGAATGTTTGCAATAACCCAATATAAGTGCTAATTGAATTGAGTGGTCTGAAAATCAAACAAAAGTTCTTCCAAAAAGTGGACCAAGCACCTAAATGCCACAACAGGCACGGTCGCTCGATTCCTACATTAACATTTCACACAAAAGCAAATTTCAGGCATGAAGTACGTACTTGATTGATTGACAAGATTATTCCAGTTGGTCCTTAGACGTCGTAGGATGGGTCCGTTATCATAGTTATTAGCATTCATCTCTATATTTTCCTCGAAATGAATAGTATTTATTTAGTATAAAATAAAGACGTTTTTAATAATTTTTATATAATAAGAACATATGAAAAGATCAAAATATATATCTCATATATTACATTAGAGAGAAATAATATATATAGTCATCAAATATACAAGTGCACAATTCCTTTTGGGAAAAAAAAAATAGTAAATATAGATCTACATGAAAGAAAAAATAATTTTTTAATAATAAATTTTATTTCTTTTTAAAAAAAAAAAACAGTGCGCGATGCTTACACAACTTATATATAATTGTCTCTACCATTACTGTACATAATGTAGATATTTATCTATTATACTAAAAATCCTATATATTAGTGAGTTTTAGTAAGAAAGATCGTGTTGTTTTTCCTTAATTTGAATTGATGAATTATAAACGAAATTGAGCTAACAATTGGGTCGTCCACAAAAGGCTTAATTAATCCATAGGAGATTTAGAACATCGCCTTGGATTTCAGAAAAGTGGTTTTTGGATTAAAAAAAAAAAAACCGACAATAATCAACGAAAGTAAAACAAACTTACTCGAGTTTTCGAAATCCCATGTATGATCTGGCCAGTATTAATTGATCCCCGGCCATAAGCCTTTGAAACCCGATAGTTTCAATCAAAATCTCCCTTCAATATTTCACCGCAAAAGGAATTAAACTCGAGAAAATTAGAATCCAGAAAGAACTAAGGTTTGATCCCCCTAACAAATTAAATTCACAACAAAGCTGCGCCTTCAGAAATATTTCTTAGCGTACTGCAATGTTGGAGACATGCATGCATGCCAAAGAGAGTAATTTAGTCAGGACTAGGAAACGTCGGAACAAGATAATTAGGGGAAATTAATAAACAAAGGATTTGGTTGTTTTCTTTTTGGGTCAGTTTTGAAGGTTTGAAAGCTTAACAAAGGAAGGCCAAGAGAGGATATCGGAGGGTAGACTGAGTTGGTTTAATCATCTTCTGCAACGGAGTAACAAACCCTAGTTGTGGCCGGTGATGCTATCTCTGATTAGCAATTATATGCAAGCTTTCACCTACGCGGGAAAGGCTGTCTTTCAGTTGGACAGTTCGTTTAATTTCGGACCACCTACGTACGTAAGTCGCACGCTGCACGTAAATCTGAAGAGTCAAGACCATGCATGCACATATGTTTTTTCATATTATACCGGCTCGATTAACTGACATGGTCTCGATTTGGCACCTTCAAATGCAAAATTTAGAATTTTTATGAGTAATTTTTAATTTTTAATTTTTATTTTTTAATAAAGAGTTAAGACCACGTGTTTAACCGTGATCTATTTCAAAATTTCTTAAAAAATCTCGTTTATGACGAAAAAATACAGTAGAAACAATTAAGACATAAAGGAATTTACAAAATTCATGAGTAATTATTATAAGAATTAATGATATTGTTATCTTGAATGTTGACCCATGTCACGATGAAGGACTCATGGTTATGGTTTTACGGAAAATTCGTACACATGATTATCAGTTGGGATCGACCCTTTTCCTCACCATTAATGGTTTGGAATTTTTTTTTTCATTAGCAAAAGTTGCATGCATGGTACTGCTGTCTAATAAATTAATGAATGATTATTGGGACCAAAATGCTAGTCTTACATATGGGGGATTCTAGGATATTCCCGTTAGTTTTTTTTTTTTTTTAATTCTTTACGTAATGATCAAATAAGAATTTTTTAATGATGTTGTGTATTTTTTAAAAAAATATTAAAAATATTAACATATAAAAAAATGTACAAAAAATAAAATAAAATACACTGGACAGGATGATCCCCGATAGATAGGGGGATCCCCCATGTATAGATGTAGAACTACTGATCTATTGGGATCCACGTCGGGGTGAATATTTGGCATATCATTTTTATTGGATTAATTATATGTTAGATCCAATATACTTTTAGCTATTAAGAGTTTAATAAGTCTACATTAAAATGTCTAAATCTCAAAAATTTAAACTTATTGCTACAATAAAATCAAACAAACACTACAACAAATTTTATTTTTAGGGACGAAATTTATTAGGGACCAAATAAGTTTCGTCCCTAAAAGTGGTTTTTAGAGACATTTTTTAAAATTCGTCCCAAAAGTTGGACGAGTTGTAAAATATGGTCGGACGGAGAAAAATCCGTCCGAACGAGCGTAAAAATACGTTCAAATGGAGAAATATTTGTCCAAACGAAATATATTTAGAGAAAAATGTGGCGGTGGACTTGTAAGTCTGTCTGAACCCAAATTATACTATTCGGATGGACAACATGTTGAAAATGGTTAATTTATTTGATCACTATTCATTTACGTATATATATATATATATTTTGTTTTCTATTAATTTTATTTTATCATTTTCAAAATATAAAAAATGTGATAGATATCTTGTTGAGAGCCCCCATCTGAAGTTCTCTTTTCTCACCAATTCGCTCTGTAACTCTAGCTTGAAGTAGAAAGCCAGATATCAACAGTCCAAATGGTAAACTGTCTCCACTCCTATATCGTGACTCCTGTCTGATGCGGAAGAAAATATACAGTGCTAGATCAATCGGGTCCCCCCTCGCTACCCGCACCAGAAGTCGTGCCCGATCCATCCTGAAATCTGTCTTGTGCTTTTTCAGGTCTATGTTGTACCCGACTATCAGATTCAACAATCTGAAGAATAGAATGCAGTCAACCTGTTTGATAGCCTTCCCACCATCATATGCAGGAGTCTCGGGATGCCGTAGTAGCTCATGTACCTGATCGTTTGTGAGACCATCATCAGGTACGTACTCCTGGTCGCTATCATCATCGTCTGAGCCAGTACCCAACTCATCGGCAGTCCATGTAGCGAAGGGTGATGAGGATTCAGCCTCCGTGTCTGCCCTAACAGATCTAGACGCTGCTATTGGGGATGGATGAGGATATGCGTCCATCACGCGCAGGATGTCCAAATACTCTGCAATCACCCGAGGAGAGAAGGAGATGCTGACTCCCCACACCATGAGTACGTAGTGGTGAATATCTCCAGGCTGATCTCCCAATGCCTGATAGAATTCGCATACCATATCAGGATATGCGATCCCCTCCTGTGTGCAGATCGAAGTTCATCCTCGCTCCGTGAAGATCTGGTGGATGGTGTGTCCCTCCCACTCTAGCTCTCTGAAGTCATCCAAAGTGATAGGCCGCTCTACTAGAACACACCTATGAACAGGAGCACTGGGAGCAGCGGGAGAGACGAGAGTGAAGGCAACTGGATCTACGATCACAGGCCTAGTAGCGCTCAACTAATCTCTCCCATGCTTTTGACTTCTACCCGCCATTCGTATACTGTATACAAATAAGTGACGGAAAATGTTAGACAAGTTTGATGGAACCCAAAATACCTAAATGAAACCAATATGTATATCAAACTGTTCTATTTGGAACTTACTCGTTCGGACGGACAAATAACACATTCGAACGCGTTATATGCCCGTTCGAACAAACAAGATCATCCCCTACATCTTGTTCGGACGGAGGTCATTCCCGTCCGAACGGAAACCCCTGCGAAGAGAAATGGCCGAGTTGACTCGGCCATTACTTTTTTCCTACAAAACTCAAATCTATTTGGACCAAATCAACCTAATATCACTCCTAAAGGTCCGAAACAATGAATACTAGGAAATAAATTATAAAAACTATGAAAAATGGGTCGGATTCAATTTGAAATCCGATCCACACAAAAATGGGTGTTCATAATCCATTTTCAACCAATAGGAGGGCTTAGAGAGACCATACATTATATATCTCACTGTAGATGATGGTTTCGAGAAGGTGGAGTGTGATTCTCGTTCGAATGGGACTGAGTTTTGGAATTTACCGTTTGATGCAAAAATGAGGCATTCGGCGAAGGCTGGGCATATATACCCTGACACTCGTTCGGACGAGATATTTCTCGTTCAAACGAGTTTGAGCGTTCGAACGTAATTTTTAAGCGTTCGAACAATAAGGGTATATGTTCGGATGGAGAGATATCTGTTCGAACGAAAAGAAGAGAGTTTGGGGTTTAAGCAATCCGCTATCAGTTCGGCTAGTTATAACGATATTATTATGTACCATACGACACTAATAATATTATAAAGTTCTTAGTAAAAAATAAAATACTAAAAGTAATCTTTATAATATACATGCACTATACATAACACTAAAATGATAATGTTATATAAAATAAATATATATCAAGTACTTCAACTTCATATATATCAATTACTTTATATATACTAGTATATATTAGTTAGAACATAAGTATTATACTATTTACATGTAGTGCTTAGTTTATAATAATTAGGTACATATTACTTAGATTACTTAATATACATACACTATAGACAACACTAAGATGATAATGTTATATATAATAAATATATATCAAGTAATTCAATTTCATATATATCAATTATTTTGTATATACTAGTATATATTAGTTAGAACATAAGTATTATACTATTTACATGTAGTGCTTAATTTATAATAATTAGGTACATGTTACTTAGATTACTTAATATATAATTTGTAGTGTCATCACTTATTGAGGTTATACAATTTATAATATAGATTATTTAGAATAGTATTAGTAATATCAGTATATACATATATAATAATAATTAAATATTATCTAGTATATTAGTATTATAATACTAGTGTAACTCTATAAGATATAACACTTATTATACTTCATAACGGTCTCTCATGCGTTCCAACGAAAAATACTCAAAATATGCTTAGAATAACGCGTCCGAACACCAAAATAATTCGTTCGAACACAAAAATTTGAAAATTCCTCGGGGGAAAACTAGTGGCAATTTGACATTTTGGCGTTCGTGCGGCTAAATTTTACGTTTGAACGCAACTTCACAGATTTAAATACCAACTCTTCAGTTCATTTCTTACTCGGGATTGAGCTATTTTTAGAGAAGGAGACTAAAAGGGAGGCAGAGAAGGATTGCATATTGTAAGAGGATTTTTGAGTGTGGAAGACTTGATATTCTTGAGAGGGAATAGGTAAATCTCATTTCTCAATATTTTTTTTGGTATATTTTCAACATTAAAAGTGGTTGATAGTTTTCTCATCTTATGATTAATTGTGGGCAATGTTGTTGAATTGGATTTGAAGTTAGATGTACAAAAGTTAAGGTTAGTTTTCTAATTATTAGGGTTTAAAGATTAAAGATTTATTTTGATATTTTGGGGTGATTCTATATAGATTTTGTATACTTATTTTGATATTTGAAATTTTATTATATAACCAATTTCGAGCATAATTTAATTATTTGGGTATTTGTTACTTAGTTGATGGTGAGGATTGATTCTGGTATGCTGTCTGCACGATTTCCGTTCGAACGAAACTGTTCACGTTCGAACGAATGTTGATGTCCGTCCGGACATAAAAATATACGTTCGAACGAAATTCGTACAGACAGAATAAATAAATAGTATTATGAGGATATCAATTACAGTATTACTGATTATGTTTATGAAATGATTTAGGTTTTTTTTAATAGGCAATAGACGGATAACGAAAAAATAATGGACAAAAGTTGGATGCTATTGGGAGATAGACTTGGGCGAGACTATAAAGAATATGCACGGGGGGTGAAAGTATTCATAGAGTTAGCGAAAGACAGTGCTGATAGTCGGGATTTTATAATCTGTCCGTGCAAGAAGTGCAAGAACCTGAGTCATTTAAATATGGTAGTAGTGGAGTCCCATTTGTTCGTTAATGGGATAGATCATAAATACTCGCATTGGGTTTTACATGGCAAACCATTTCCTACAGGAGTTAGATTTGAGAGTCAGTCCACTCGAATGGAGGAAACTGATGCCGAGATCGATATTGACGATACAAATGTGATCGTTTCGGATGATAGTGATGATAATGGAGAGGATATCACTGAGATGTTAAATGATATTGGCGCAGGCATGTTTGGTGTTCGAGATGGAGAAGGAACATCTTCACAATTTTTTGAGGAAAACGAGAACTTCGCAAGACTGTGGGAGGATGCAACGACAACTGTATGAGGAGTGTACCCGCCATAGTAAGTTGTCATTCACAGTGAGGTTGCTACATATCAAGTCAGTATGCCGGATTTCTGAAAACGCCATTGACATGCTACTTGAGTTATTTAAAGAGGTTCTACCGCAAGATAATGTAGTACCTCGTAACTTTTATGAGGCGAAAAAATTGAAGCGAGGATTGGGATTTAATTATAATATTATCCATGCCTGTATGAACGATTGTGTACTCTTTTGGCAGCAATATGTAGAATTTGATTCATGTCCAGTGTGCCACGAGTCAAGATGGACTTCAGATAAGCGTAATATACCGAATAAAGTGTTGAGACATTTTGTCTTGATCCCTTGACTTCAACGGTTGTTTACTTCTCGAGTGATTGCAAAGGATATGAGTTGGTATAATGCAGAAAGAGTTTGAAATGATGTAGGTTAAATTAAAATATGCTACAAATCCTAATGAGATCTCACCAGAACTTAATGCACTAGCATGTGGTCTAAGCAAGAAGGCTATCAAGTATTTGGGTTGCTTGGTGCGTGGATATAGATTTCACACACGTGATAGAGAACGATGTAGAAAAACTCAGAATTGTGGGGTCGCAGTCGAAAAGAGCCTTGGAGATGATAACATTGATTTCTACGGAGTTGTAAAAGATATTATAGGGTAAAAGTATATAGGAGGTTATATTGCTTGGTTGTTTAGATGTACTTGGTGGGATGTTTCACATCCTAGATTGGGAGTGCGAAAAGATGAGGGTTTTGTTAGTGTGAATACATCCCGACCCTGGTACGAGGATGATCCTTTCATTCTCGCCTGTCAAGCGACTCAAATTTTTTATTTAGATGATCCGGAATACGGGAACCCATGGCGAGTGGTGGAGAAGTTTGCACCAAGAAATATATATGAATATATTCCAGAGGCAGATGAACCACATGAAGACTTCGATGGTTCGACAAATAAAGAAGCATATCAAGAAAATGAACCAGTGATCAATCTATTTGATGACCTGAGTCAGTATGACATGGTCCCACTCTGTCGAGAAGATGTTGCACCAGAAGTGATTGAGGGTGGAATGTCCGAAGAACATGAATGTACTGACGTGTCTAGTGAAGATGAAGAAGACTGGTCCAGCAAAACTGATAGTGAATAAGTTAAAATATATGTGTAAGTATAAATTTGATAGATATCAACAATATTTATCTGGTTATATATTTAATTAATTAAAATTTCAAATAGATATACCTCCCAAATGCAAAGTTGTTCGTGCGCCATCCCCACCCCCACCCATTATTGACTCTCATGCACATGATTCACTTGCCAGCAATAGTCTACCAGCATCACCAGACCCAGCGCCAGGTATTTTGTTAAATTATGGTATTTACCACATGAGTTAATATATATTTATCAAATGATATATATGTGTTCTAATTACTGTACTTGTAGTTGTAAGCCAGCACTGAGGACGAGGCATCACTAGGGGTGTCTACATAGAGAAAGTCAGAAAAATGGGTAAAATTAAAGTTGATATATTAGAGGGTTACACTGGTGGGCACAATGATTCACAAGCATGGCTTTCTACTTATGTTGGTGCTCACTCGCACGTATGCTCCGATATCAACAGCCTATTGGGTTAACGTTCCCGAAGATGTAAAAGATCACATAAAAAATCGATGTTTGGTAATGAGCTACATCCCAAGAAAATCAAATTTAATGTTAATTGTATTTATACTAATTATTTATAATTTTTTCAAGGATGAGTTTGATCTAAAT
This sequence comes from Platycarya longipes, assembly GCA_036559045.1. Lineage (NCBI taxonomy): Eukaryota > Viridiplantae > Streptophyta > Magnoliopsida > Fagales > Juglandaceae > Platycarya > Platycarya longipes. Next base: position 28,765,949 of record CM071792.1, on the reverse strand, counting down.
TTTAATCTACGAAAGCATCCAAAAACAGTTGAGGAGGTAATGTTGAGTGCATTCCGGAGGTACAAAGGTTGGTGCTATGCACATTTTGAAAAACTCAACACTGCTGCAGAGGCACGCCAAAATCCATTCCAAGCAATACCACCAGCCGAGTGGCAAAATGTTTGTGATTTGTTTGAAAATTTTGCTTATAAGGTAATATTACATTTATATTTTTCTGATAGAAAATTATATATGTATTAGAATTTGAGATTTATAATATATATTTTTTTTTTTGTAAAGCAACGAAGTGCTGTGACCAAAGTAAATAGATCAAATTTAAAGATTCACCATCATGCGGGTTCTCGGTCTTTTCATCGTTTGCATCAAAAAATGGTCAGTGCTACTAATTCCGGTCTCATTTTAAAATATGCACTTTTTTTTTTCAAGTTCTAATTTAATTTTTCTTTTGCAGCAAGCTGAAAGTTTCTGTGACTTTGATCTAACCTATTTATATGCTAAAGCACATAAAAATCGTGATGGTGTTTGGACAAGTCTTGAAGCTGAGGCAAATTATGTAAGTTTAAGTATATTAAGTCAACTCTAATAGAATATTCCTATTATTTATACTAACTTTAATATTTTTTTTTGTAGAAAAAGATGAAATCTCTAAAGAACGCTACTGCAGATCCATCTGATAAATCATCTATCAACGATGCTCAGATCCTATCTGAAGTTCTCGAATCACGTTCTGGATATTTGAAGGGCTTAGGGCGTTGTGTGAAGCCATTCTCCATTTCATCATCCTCTTCTCAGGCTAGATCTAATGAAGACAAAACTAAGGAGTTAGAAACAGCACAACTTGAGATAGAATGTTTGAGGTCCAAGGAACAAGAGTTGTTGATCAAATTAGATAAAACAGCAGAGTTAGAGTCAAAAATAGAAGAGAGACTGGAGTCGAGGACTCGAGCAATGTTTGAAGAATGGCAGAGGATATCTCAAAACATTATGCCACCATCACGATCTTAAAATCTTTTTTTTTTATTAATTGTACATTTATTATTCTGTTTAACAATAATATTTAAACACATTTGATGTGCAAATTACATTTTTATTATAATAGTAATGCATCTTTTAATTAAATGTAATCTGTATAGCAGTATCATTCGAACAACTCTTGTATTCGTTCGAACGATAAATTATGATTTAAATTTCGTCTGAACTAAAAAGAGTTCATTCGAACAAGATTTATATTCCAATAAATTTATTCGTTCGAACAGATAATATCCGTCCGGACGCTAGTCTCGTTCGAATAAGGCAATTTATTCGAACGAAATATTTATTAGTTCGAAAGGAAACTTTCAGTTCAAACGGCTAAAATTTTTGTCCGAACGAATTTCTGAGACGAAATTTTTTTGCCTCAAATAAAAAAACCCGTTCGAACGGATTTGGAAGGGCAAGTGAGATTTCATCTCTAAAAATCATTTTTAGGGATGAAATTCACCTTTCGTCCGTAAAAACGCTTTTTGAGAAAAATTTGGGACGAAATTTTTTTGTCTATAAAGATTTTTTAGGACAAAAAATCTGCTTTTTGAGACAAAATGATTTGTCTAAAAAAACCTATTCTCTTGTAGTGAAAATCTCAAATTTGGAGGCTTTAAACCAATGAACAAACTTTTATTTTTTGAGACAAATTTGGGACGAAATTTTTTTATCTCTAAAGATTTTTTTAGACAAAAAATCTGCTTTTTGAGATAAAATGATTTGTTTCAAAAAAACCTATTCTCTTGTAGTGAAAATCTCAAATTTGGAGGTTTTAAGCCAATGACCAAACTTTTATTTTATTAGTTTCTCTATCTTTCCTTCCTCATCACATAGAACATAATTATTAATTAATTTTTTTATTAGTTGCTCTCTCTTGCCAAACTTTGCCAAACTTTTATTAATAATTTAATTTAAATAGAATATGGTTATTAATTAATTCTTTAACTCATAATTTAATTAAAATATGATTATTAATTAATATATAATATGTAGAATGATAAAATATGATAAAATAAAATAAATTAATAATTATAAATAATAAATATTTTTTAATTATTAATTAATTATTAATATATATATCTTCATAAATGAATAATCTAATATGAAAATTTAATGTGAATAGTCAAAGTCAAATTATTATTATATTATTTTATTATTATATAATGAAAAAATAATTATTTTATTGTAGAAATTTATTGTGAATGAAATAACTAAAAGTCTAATTATTCTTCATAATAATTAAAATTATTCTTTAGTTTTGAACGATCCGATGACAGTACTATATATATATATATATATATATATTATATGTACTTTGTGTACCGACAAAGTCTACTGACATATTTTTTTATTTAGGGAAATAGGAAGTATTTTTTTAATAATATTATATTTTTTAAAAAAATATTTAAGATTATTAAAATATGTATAAGTATATGTATATGTATATGTATATGAATTTTCTCTTTTCAACGAAAAGAAGATTTAAGTTCATTGCGTTAATTTGTTTCATAATAATTTAAACCTATTCACCAGCCAACGCCAGCTAATTATATATATTAGGGAAGAAAATTAAGGTAAGAAATATTTCGTCGTTAACTTCAAAGACACGAGATGATCTGCCAGGACAGTCATTTATAAGATAAGATAAACATGTGGCCAGAGTGTCCAACAATTTGAGATGTGGGCTTTTGGCATTTTCTTTTCATAAGATCAGTATTAACAGAGATCAAAAGAACCCAATTATAAGAGGGTAGTTCTGTAAAAATAATGAAGAAAGAGGATAAGACATGTAAGACATGGTAGGAGGCAGGCGCAGTTTTTGTAGTGTTATCTCAACCATTTTAGCATATTCCATTTTGATTTTACAGCTTTCGGAAACTAAACAAAAATGCTGAAAGTCTCAGGCAATCTGATTCCCGGCCCGGAGGGAGCTTTGGAAAAACAGCTGTTCAGAGGTGGAGTTCATAACCTCAACTGTGAGCTCTATTCTTCTCCTTCTTTAAACTGCGCCTTTGCAGCCATTAATTGGCTTTCAAATATCTATATTTTGACAGTACTTCATCCATGTTATAGGACTTGAGTCTGCATCAGTTAGTACGGGTAACATGTAATGAACACTAGGCATTATCCTGATCACACTACAAAAAAAAAATTGTATCAGTGACGGATTATTTGCAGCGAAGATAATATTTACTGTGAAAACAGACTTATTTTGATAGAAAATAATCATTTTGACCAGAAATAGCTAACTGATAAACAATTTTCTTATAGTGTGAGTTGGTAATTGTTTCTAATTGGTATTGTATAAACAACATTGATGTTTCTAGCTATCTGATTACATAACAAGAAAAAATATGCCAATATTTTAGGTCAGAATTTGTGAAAGTGATTCAATGAAATTGCTCTGGTTTGTAAAAATAGCCCGCCGGATGCCTATTGCATGCCTGTTGCAGTTGAGGTTGATGCTGCTATATTGATAGGGAAAATGAGCTTAGAAATCAGGAGAACAACCTTAAAGGGAGTTGAATATTGAGACTGGATCATGTTACTAATCCAAACATAATTTGAGGCAGTTCATGAATAGAATATGACTAGATTGAGCAATCATATAGCACCGTTTAAAAAGGAAGCTAAGATCCAGCCCTTTAGACAAAGTCTTGATGGAAACTTCTTCTGTTTTGTTAATAATCCACAAAAATATTAAGTTTTGGATAATATACTTGGATTAATATTAATAACAGAAACGTCAAAACCGACGGTCACCTTGAACATATATACCAGACACTATTTTTGAACACCTAAGGAAGGAATATTGTCCTATTCAAAATGACACCAATTAAAACCATAAATTGCAGGTCACCATACTCAAACCCCGTTGATTCACTCAAGATCAGTAGATATAATAACTGTGTCATGGAATTCAGTACATACACAACTGCCACCTCAAAAGTCAAGCAAAAGCAGAAATGGATTGAAGGTAACTTAGACACTAAACTGCTCTTTTTTTGGGCTGTTTTTTCTGTTTTTAGTATTGTTCTGTTTTGTTTGTTTTTCAGTGTTCATCTAAATATATTTAAGTCTTTCATCTTTTGTATCTTAGACACTAACATTTGCTTATCCTCAAACCTTTTTACGTATCAAGTGAGACCAAAGTTGGTGTCGTTTTGTATAGAACGTCAAAATCTAAGAATTATCCCAGGTTCTAGATGATTGGATATATTGGAAGAAACATCTGACGACAGAAAGTATTATGACGTCTTCAATGTTCCCTTTTAGGAAGATGTCCAGACAATTCAGAAGAGTTGTAAATAATGCTCTCTCAGACCTTCTTTAATCTCCTGCATATTTAGGTTATAATTATTTAGTTTCATCTTAAAAAATAATGCAAAGTTTGATATATATATGATCTGAGATGCATATTTATGATACTTGGCTGCAGGCCTATGCAATGAGAAGGAGAAGGGCACATCGGAAAACCGAAACATATGTACTATTCGAACCAGGACAGGAAGAGAGATTTGTTTCCGAGGAAGAGCTAAAAGCAAAGTTGAAAAATTGGCTGGAAAAATGGCCGGGAAAGGCCCTTCCTCCAGACCTGGCCAGATTTGAAAACATGGATGATGCTGTTTCCTTCCTCGTAAGATCTGTTTGTGAACTTGAAATTGATGGAGATGTTGGTTCTATCCAATGGTATGAAGTTCGTTTGGAGTGAGAACAGGAACTCCCCCCCCGCCGCCCGCCCCAAAAAAAGAAAGAAAGAAGAAGAAAAATCAGCCATACTTGCCATCAAACATAGGAGGCTATTTTAATTCTGTAACTTGAATCAATGCATTATGCAGTGGGCTTGAACTTGTTAAAAGCAATCAATGCAAATGAAAGATGATCGATGATGAAGCCGGCCTGAAAAATTGATGTAAATTTGTAAAACTTCTCAAGGCAATTTCTTTAGTATATACAAGGTTTCTGCAGATTATAAACTCCCATAAGATATTCTTGAATTCATTGAAAGGCAAGTCCAATCTTGTCCAACAAAAACCACTAGGATCTGAAGTAATACCATTAAATAAAAAATGGGGAAAATTATTGGGACTCCCAACCCAATTTCTCTCACATTGATTCCAATGTCCATCAAATTTTTTTTCAAAATTTGAATGCATAATAAGTTTGATGAAATGTCAACACCTTCACATCTATAATTAAATTAATTAAAATAATAATAAAATATATAATTTATGAAATCAAAAAATATATTTATAATTTATTCATTCAATAAATATATTAGAAGACAATAAAAAATTATTTTGATGAGTAAATAGTAGCAGACCTTCGTATTTAAAAAGATGAAATGAAGTTATTGTAATTCAAAATTTTTCATAATTTTGTTTGATGAGTCTAATAGAAAAACATTTTAAATAAATATATCAAATTTATATTTATATTAATTTTTTATGAAGCTAATGGCAATACTCTTAAGGATAAAATTTCATATGGATGTCATCCTTATTACAAGTACGTATGATTCATAGGTCCGATGGGCCTCGGAGAAAAAAGGAGCTGTTTTAATTTGGGCCACTTATATTAATGCTGTTTTCCCATGATATGACACACGTTTTGTAGTACCCATGTGAAATAACTTACCCCTCCCAATTACTTTGTGCATATGAGATCAATTAGCTGATCCCATCTCTTGTCAATTCATCGACCATAGATTTATCTATTCCAAAGATCCCCAAACTAAAATTTATTGTGAGTTTTGCTACTTGCAACACACTATTTATTGCTAAACACTATTTATTGCCACTGATCTGGTCTCGAATTAAAGACTTAAGTCGATTGATTGTAAATCCATAGATCACTATATTATTATGCTATCCAATGTATTGGGCCCATATACATATATATATATATATATATATATACATATATATATATATAAGCATATGGCAAATGCTTTATCTCTGGAATTTCTCCCAAATGACAAAAAATGTTAATTTTTAAAATTTTTTATTAACGATAATTTTTTTGATTAAATGATTAAGAAAATATATTTTAATGATGATGTGAATTTTTTTAAAAATATCAAAAAATATCAAAAAATGAATAGAAAAAAAAAAAAAAAAAACTAGTCGGGAGATGTAGCACCACTCTAAACACATACCTTATCCTGGCTGTTGCAATGTACTGTAGTCTGTTACCATCTAATTAAAAAGGGTAGGGGACCTCATATTTATTTGCTTTATTTTCATAGGGATTTATTGCAGAATATGACCTTTCATACCAACCAATTTTAATATTAATATATAAAAAAAAATGACCTGACTAGTGAGGGGTCAAGTGGAGTGATTTAAGATTTTGAAGTGGACGGAGTAGTTTTCAATTTATCCCAGCAAATAAATCATAAAATTATAATAGGCGAAGAGAAATTATCATTTATAGAGTTATGTTATATTGTTATAATATTATTTTTTAATATTATTATTATTTTTGGATTAAAAAAATTTTGAATTATTTAATATTTTGCGTAAAAATTTAAAAAAACTATAATAGTAAGATGGAATAAGATAACACAAAATAAAACGCTTTCAAATTTAAACAGGAGTTTAAAAATTAGTACCATGAGTAAACATAATAACATTTAATGAAAATTTTATTTTAATTATATAACAAATCAAAATATAAATATTTGTTCTGCTAATTATAATCAGTTATATTATGGGTTTGATATGATAATTAATCAGCAATTTAATTGACAAATACTTTGTTAATTATATTTTTATATTTCTAATCTTTCTAATAATTATCATTCCATAATCTCTTTGATGTAGTATTTAATGATTAAGAAAAAAATAATGGTAACTAAAAAAAAATGAAAAATGCCATTTTTTCTTCTCTTATATATATACAGAGTAACGTACGTCCCGATCGAGTGCCTCTAACATGTAATTAAAGCTTTTTTCTCAACGAACATATATAAACGTCGATTGCTGTTTAAAATTTAGATAAAGCCCCTCAAAATTACTCACATCCACCTAAGTATTTCACTCTAAAATCTCAATTTGCTGTACATGAGTCATGACATGCAGTACTTTTTAAAATTCTTTAGATAACATTTTTTCTTAAAAAGAAAAAAAAAAAAAAAGTATTTCTCTCGCTGCCTGCCACGATCGGGGGAGCTTGGTGCTAGCTGCATGGTGGCCCCGAGAGCAAAGAAGTAGATCAAACGGCGGTGGGGATGAAAAGCACTAATATTCTAATATAATGGTAGAATTCAAATCATGATCACATATGTACATAATATTTTCGGAAAGTATGTAGTTAAAGAATGGGGAATAGACATGTAAATGATCTTTAAAAGGAAAAAGAGTGTAAATATTCGATCAATCTAACTTTTTTCTAAGCATTTATTGCATCTTTAAAGATCACAACGATAAGTGATTTACAGACAAGCAATAACTACAAAATTGATCCTCTTGTAGATGAGAAGTTTTACACAACTTCTTCAATCTCTATACACCATTATTTTTTAAATTTTTTTCAATTTTTTAAAATTTTTAATATTTTTATTTTGAATTTATTCTTTTTAAATTAATTTAATTTTTTTATTTATTATCTATATATCAAATATTTAATAAAAAATAAAATAAAATAAAGTATGGTGTGTGGAAGTTGTATAAATAGTAGGAGGTTGTGAAGATTTTTTCTTTGTGGATATATATATAAAGTGACTATCTAACAGAAAATCTTGTTTTAACGAAAAATTCTATTTTTCTGTTAAAGTTAATACTTTCCATCCATTTTTGTTAAAATAAATACTACATTTAATAAGAAATATTATTTTAAATACAATCCATTAATTCTATTAATCACCGAAATAATGTTCTTGACATTAAATTTAATTACACCACTTCAATTTTCTATAACGATAAACTTTTCATTTAAAACTTTTTTTTTTATATAAAATAAATATAGAATAATAATAATAGTATAGAATGACATAATAATAGTATAGAATATATAACAATATATATAAATAAATCATTCATAACAATATAACAATGCAATCTTCACTTAGAGATGTTAATTTATACGTTAGAGAGTTTAATTTTATTCATAAAAATGTATTCCTATTATATGATTAATAATATCATTCTTTAAAAATTATTTTATAATTTTAAAATGAATGTATTATTTATTTATTTTTTTAAATGATAAATATATGGTATATACAATTAACTATAATTATATTAAATTGGTAATAATAGACAATAAATATAATTAATATATTATATATGTTTGATATTTAATTAAAATATATATGATCTAATAAATTTACATATTTAAGATTAAAATTTCATGTTATAAATTATAATATAACATTCTTTTATATAAATTATAAATTACATAATTTATTTTTTTTTAAATTATATTATTTCTTAAAAATAATCACATAACTAAAAAAACTGTGGATGATTCAAGTTTATGTAGATCTCGAAAAATCCAAAGACTAAAAACATAGGTATTTTAATGTCCTCTCTTTTGAGGTTGTGCAAAATGACGCAAATATTAGATTATCGTCTTAGAATTATAAAAATATAATATTTTGAATGAATCTTTTATTAAAGTTTCAATCAAAATTATTTCAAACAAATTTGATAAAACTATATATTATGTTTATTTATGAGACTATCTTATTATTTTTATTAATATTTTTTTTATAATATATGAAAACGTATAATTATTTATCATCCATTCAATTATGAATAATCTTCTAATTTTTGTTAGAAATTAAACTAGATAAACATGCTTTGCACGTTACTTTTATTTAGTATATATGTGTGTGTGTGTGTGTGTGTGTGTGTGTGAAATCATTATAAGATACACCATATAAAGTGGTAGCTCAGTTGAGTTGATATTTTATGACTTTGAAATCAGAGTTCAAATTAAGATATAAGTTGAAATTATTTATGATAGTAAATGCTGACCTATGAGTCATGGGATAAGTTTTGGACTAATTGGATTCTTTGGCCGTGTTGTGGTGATGAACTCGCTTTTCAGACAGTAGTTATAGCTCAAACATTAACATTCCACAATGAGAAAGAATTTCTATAGTCACACTCAGCAAGAATTGCTATATTGATCGTCCCCAACTCTTTTTATTGTTGAGAGAAAAATAATCATTATAAGATATGTACATGACAAGGTGATGATGATGGATGGATCAACTAAAATATATGACAGCATTAGAAGCTCATATATAGGAATTTTTGGCCATCAATGTTGATCTTGATTGCTGCAGTCTCAAAATATTTTGAATTCATCTACAGTTAATATTTTCTCTAGCCGTCCAAGTATTTTTTTGTTATATTCAATTGTATAGATTGTGATATTAAATATGTAAATTTAATGAATATAGGTTATAATTTATTTTCTTTAAATACTATCTTGAAGAGACGTAGTAGTTGGGCCAAATGACACAATAGTTGGGCTAAAAGATACAATGGTTAGGCTGAAGAGGCACAATAATTAGTCCGAAAAGGCACGATGGTTGGTCCAAAGAGGCACGATGCTTGGCTGAAAAGATATAATGCTTAAACCAAAAACACAAGTTAAAAGTTGTGATATTTTACATGGTGCCACTTCATTCTTTATAAATAGGGGATGAAACCCACAAATTTTATTATGCTATTTTTCCACACAATTTTGTAGAGAAACTCTAAAGGAAAAACTTCATAATAGCTATCTGCAGTTGATGATTTTATTGTATCCTGAAAGTGAATTGCTTGTAACCCGGTAGCAAACTTTTTCGAGTGGAGGCAATTATCACTTTAAAGATAATGTTCTACATGTTTCAAAGTCGCATTTATTTTTTAGATTACTGCATCCATATAATTCTTCTTCAACAATTTTAAGGTGATAATCGTAATGGAATCATAATTTGATATAGCGGCTTTCAAGATGATGAATCAAGACTTTATCAAACTAAATAGGTTTGATGGAATGAATTTTACTCGTTGGAAAAACAAGCTAATATTTATTCTTACTATATTGAAGATTGCATATGTTTTGGATTGTAACTTGTCGGTACTTCTAGAACCCAAACCTGATGATAACGATCAAATCAAGGTAGAATGCAAGAAATGCGAAGTAGATGAAGTGATATGTAGAGGACATATTCTAAATATACTTTCTGATCATCTCTACGACTTGTTTATATCAATCAAGTCACCAAAAGAAATTTGGGAGGTATTGAAATTCAAGTATAAAATTGAAAAGTAAGGTACAGATAAATTTCTAATTATGAAATATTTTCAATTTACAATGAATAATAATAATTCATTGATGTGTCAAGTCCATGAATTGCAAGTTTTAGTGAATAAATTTTGAGATCTAAATGTAGAAGTTTTTGAAGCTTTGCAAGTTAGGGCTATTATTGCCAAACTTCTTCCAAGTTGGAATAATTATAGAAAGAAACTTATATACACAACAGAAGATTTTACTTTAGAGCAAATTCAAAAATACTTACAAATTGAAAATGAAACTCGACTTTGTGATAAGAAATTACTTTCTCACAATAGCTCTAAGGTAAACTTTGTTGATGAGAAAAATAAGTTTCAAGGTAATTTTAGTGGAAACAAGAGAAAATATAATGATTTTTCCAACAATGGTGACAAGTTTAAGAAAATAAAAATTTGTTACAATTGCAAAAAGAATGGGCACTTTAAGCGTCAATGCAGGTACAAGAAGAAACAAAAGAAAGGAAATAGAAATCTCAATAGTGCAAATCTGATCGAAAATGATACTTCAAAAATTGTGGCTATGGTTTCTGAAATGCATATTAGCTTGATAACAAAGTTAAATATGGCTACAACAATTGAGTTATCTGATTGGTGGTATGATTCAGGCGCTATCGTCCATGTTTGCGGTCAGAGGTCTCAATTCAAAAATTATGAAGATGTAGTAGATTGACATGTAGTACTAAAGGAAAATCACAATTCTGCAAAAGTTGTGGGAAAAATAATTGTGGAATTTCAGTTTACTTCTAAGAAGAAACTTATTCTTATCAATGTTCTTCATGTCCCAAAAATAAAGAAAACTCGTGTATCTACAAATTTACTTTGTAAGAAGGGTGTCAAGAGCGTAATCAAGTCTGATAATGTACTTCTTTCTAAAGGGAGAGTGTTTGTTAGAAAATGGTACTCTTGTGATGACATGTATAAACTAAGTATTGATCAAATAAATTTTGATTCTGCTTATATTGTTAAGTATTCTACTTTGTGGCATAATTATTTGACATATTTGGATTTTAAATCTTTAAATTTTATGTTATGATCTTGAATGCAAAATTATCTTTTAATTTGTAGGACAAACACATTGCTTACAACATGTTAATTTGTATAATAGAATGCATTCTAAGAAATTTTAAATTTCACCATATGAATTGTGGAAAGGCAGGAAACCAATTTTGGAATGCCTAAGGGTATGGGGCTGTTTAGCCTTTTATAAAGTTCCAGACCGAAAAAGAACAAAATTAGGTCTAAGGGCAATCAAAAATATTTTTGTAGGATATGCTGGAATTCAAAAGCATATAGACTTTTGAATTTAGATTCTATTGTTATAGTAGAATTGAAGGATGTGAAATTTATTGAAGATAAATTCTATAATGATTCTAAAGCAGTATCAAATCCTACTCAAACACCAAAAACAAACTTGAGTCGAGAAAGTTATGATTTCTGACACATTGGCTAAATCGAGAAGAAGTCAAAGAGTTAGGAAAGAGAAAAACTTGGATCTAGATTTTGTGTCATCTCAAGCTATTATTTTCCTTTTGGAAGAAAATAGAGATGATGTTTTAAATAAGATACACATTCTATTAAATATAGAAGGAGATCCAAAAATATATAAAGAATATATGACTTCTAGAAATGTTGCATTTTGGAAAGAGACAATAAATGATGAAATGGACTCCATATTGTCAAACAATACTTGAATTTTGGTATATTTGCCTCCTGGATCAAAACCTATTGGTTGTAAATAAGTATTTAAGAGAAAGTACAATACAAATAGGTCTCTTCAAATTTTTAAGGTCAGATTAGTAGCCAAGAGTTTTAAACAAAAAGAGGACATAGACTATTTTGATACGTATGTCGCAGTGGCAAGATTTATATCCATTAGAGTACTTATGACACTGACTTCAATATATAACTTATTTGTACACCAAATGGATATTAAAACTATTTTCCTAAATGGTGAACTGGATGAAGAAGTGTACATGAAATAACCAAAAGGATTTGTTATGCATGGGCAAGAAAAGAAAGTTCGTAAATTAATTAAGTAATTGTATGGATTAAAGCAAGCACCAAAATAATGGCTTGAGAAATTTGATTCAGTAATTTTATCTTATGGATTTAGGCATAATAATGATGATAAATGTCTTTACTCTAAATTCACGGATTGTTATGGTGTTATAATATGTCTTTATGTGGATTACTTGCTTATATTTGGAACAAATATGGAAGGAATATCTGAAACTAAGAAGTATTTATTTTTAAAGTTTAAAATGAAAGATCTTAATGAAGTTGACATTATTTTGGGTGTCAAAGTAAAGGAACTTAGTGGGGTTATGCTTTATGTCAATCTCATTATGTTGAGAAAATACTTCTTAAATTTCAACATTTAGGAATTAAAGAAGCAAATACCGCATATGACTCTTCATTTAAATTAACTGAGAATTCTGAAAGAGAGGTTGCTCAGTTAGAATATGCTAGTGCAATTGGTACTTTAATGTATGCTATGCATTGCACTAAGCCAGATATTTCCTTTGTAGTATGTAAATATTTTAGATATACGGGAATCCTAGTACAAAGCATTGGAAAGTAATTGGTAAAGTCTTTAAGTACCTTAAAAGAACTAGTTCATTAAGATTGTATTATCCAATTTTCCTGCTGTACTAGAAGGATATTGCGATGCTAATTAGATTACTAGTGCAAGTGATAATAGTGCTACGTCTAGTTGGGTTTTCACCCTTGGCAATGGAGCTATTTCATGGACTTCCAAAAAACAGACTTGTATTTTATATTCTACAATGGAATCTGAATTTGTAGTCTTGGCAACAGCAAGCAAAGATGCAGAATAGCTGAGGAATTTATTATTTGATATAAAGTTGTTGCCACAACCGATGTCGGCCATTTCTTTGCACTGTGATAGTGAAGCTACTATGTCTAGAGCTTATAATAAAGTCTATAATGAAAAATCTAAACATATTAACTTGAGATATGAATATGTCAAACAATTAGTTAGTGATGGTATTATTACTATTGTATATGTGCAGTCAAGTAAAAACTTGGTAGATCCTTTCGTAAAGGGATTCTCGAGAGATTTGATGAATAGTCAATCTAGTGGAATGTGTTTGAAACTTTTCTTTTAAAAGATCACTTGTAATAGGAACTCAACGTTACACTATTAATAAATAGTTTAAGCTTTAATGAATAATGACAAGTTACAATTATGTGACTATGATAATACTAAAATTTAATTTAATATAAGAAATCCTTGTAGGATAGTTAGTGTTGACTGTTGCTAAATGTAAAATGAGTATTATACACTTAATAAGGTTCAATAGTTATGTAAGTGTATGAAGTAATAGAAACACAAAAGAAATTTTACCTATGCGAATATAAGAGGTGGGAACAACTTCTAACAAAAGTTTAAGGTTTATTTTTGTAAATGTTCATGAATATCAGGATGGTGCACGTAGATTAGTGCAAATATATAGTGAGTTATCTCGCTAAAATTGGATAGAATCATGAGTGTGGTATTTCCGTTCTTATCGTAAAAAGTCTTGATTTAAACTTAGGCCACCTTTGACTTTGTTAAGAATTTGAGATACTTACACTAATTGAAAGTTTAAATTGAAAAATACCTTCTTGTATGCATGATGATATCTAGGGTTGTTCACCTGACCCGACCCAACTCGAACTACCAAATTCCGGCTCGACTCGATAACATATCTATTTCGCTTATCCGATACTTGATTAACCGATAACCCGTTTTCTTCATCATCTTTTTTTTTTCTTTCACCTACTTCGACAGTTCCCAAATCACTCATCCATTTCAAAAATGCAAAAGTTTCATTCGCAAGTTGCAAAAATAACCCTTAAAAAATCCTAACACAAAAGTTTCATTTGTACAAAAAATAAAAACAATCAAACCACAATCAAATTCTAACCCTTCCTTTCCAATAAAAAAAACCCTAACCCTTCAAAAAACAAAAATACCCAACAACTTTTCCTAAATGGGTTTGGTCTCTGTGCGTGATTATGTGACGATGCGTGCGAATTGAGGTGGATGCCGGTGGCAGCAAGTTTGGTCCAGCAGGGTTTGGAGGTGGCGGCGAGGGTGGAGAGAGAGAGAGAAAGAGAGAGCGCCAAACCTCACCCCAGATCTGAGATCGAGATTGCCGTTCTTTCAGATTGGCTCCGTTGTCGTCAATGAGGAGATCGAGAGAGCACGGTGGTAGTTTTTGAATTGTGCGCTGGAGGAGGAGATCAGGAGATCAAGAGAGGAGATCGGGTAGAGAGAGAGGAGATCGAGTAGAAAGAGAGAGAGATGAAATCGTGGTGAACTGGAGATCGAGAAATAAACGATGATGCAGTGGGTTAAAACTTTAGAAGCGGTAATGAGCAATACTCGTTAACCTGATTAACCAAAATTGGGTCAGCAGATATTTGAATGTCGGTTCGGGTCGGGTCAGGTTGGGTTACAGGTATTTTGTACAGTCCTACTGATATCAGTATTTGCCTAAAAAAAAATTTAAAATTTAATATTGTAATTTATGGGGGGAATTGTTATATTTAATTCTATATATTGTAATATTAAATATATGAATTTAATGAATGTGAATTATTATTTATTTTCTTTAAATACTATCTTGAAGAGGCACAATGGTTGGGTCAAATAACACAATGGTTGGGCCAAAAGACACAATGGTTGGACCGAAGAGGCACGCTGGTTGGACCGAAGAGGCACGCTGGTTGGTCCGAAAAGACACGATGGTTGGTGTGAAGATGTACGATAATTGGTCTGAAGACGTATAATAGTTGCTCCGAAAAGGCACGATGCTTGAACCGAAGAGGCACAATGTTTGGTCGAAGAGACATGATGCTTAGACCAAAGACACAAGTTAAAAGTTGTGGTCTTTTACATGGTGCCGCTTCATTCTCTATAAATAGGAGATGAGGCCCACAAATTTCATTCTTCCATTCTTCCATCTTTTAGTCAATTACACAATTTTGTAGAGAAACTCAGAAGGAAAAACTTCAGAATTGTTATCCGCAGTTGGTGACTATATTGTCAGACCAGTTAAACCGGTTTTGAATTGATCCGGTTCGGAACCGATTTCTAGAAATACAAAACCGGTAAGTATCGGTCTAGTTCAGAGCAATTTTGGACCAGACCGGATCGGACCGAACCGAACTGGTTATATTACATATATATTTAAAATTATTTTTTTAAATATTATATATGATATATTTTTATATTATATATAATTTTTATATATAATAATAAAAATTATAATTATGTATAAACAATGTTATAATATTCATAAAATAATATTTTAATTTTAAACATGAAAATTTAATTAATCATATGTTTTAAACATATTTATAACAGTTTTTTAAACCAAATTTTTATTGCAATTTTTTTAATATATAACAGTTTTTATTTTATAACAGGTTTTTTATTGCAGATTTTTTTTATATAGCAGCTTTTTTTTAGTAAAACAGATTTTTACAATAAACTACAATTTGTTTTTCATAAAACAGATTTTTAAACCAATTTTTTTTTTCAAAAAATAGATTTTAGTTTTAGAAATTTGTCATTAATTAAAATCGAAAAATCGGACCGGAACCAAATCGAAACCGATAAAATTGATGCTACCGGTTTTGAGGGATAATTGGAACGTAACCGGTTTTATATTTTGCAAAACCGGTGGTACCAGTTCGGTTCTATATTTTAGTCAAAATATAACCGAACCGACTGGTTACAACCCTATTTATTATATCCTGAAGGTGAATTGCTTGTAATCTGATAGCAAACTCTTTCTAGTGGGGGTAATTATCACCTTAAATATAGTATTCTGCACACTTCAAAGTCGCATTTATTTTTCAGATTACTGCATCCACATAATTTTTCTTCAAACATTTTTTTTGTTTAGTTAAGAAGGTAAAAATATCTTAGATTATTTATAAATAATAATAAAATAATTTATAAATAATAGTAAACATTATGTGACAATAATAATGAAAGCGGATTACTACATCGACAAAAAAAATACATAAAAATAATTTTACAAATTGACGTGATTGTATTTGATCCTATATATTAGATTTATTTTATAATAAAAATAATTTTATTATATGATGAATCACATCAAATCATGTTAGTTTATAAGATACTTTTATATAATTATTTTACTGCTTGGGTATTTCCTTCTTATAGTCTAAGACAGCCTTTGAGTACCAATCCACGCTCAGAAGGAAAAAGATGAGAGCCCTTCGTTGACATGTCCCATGTTTTTCAAATGCGAAGCAAGCAAGATGGTTCAAGTTTCAACCAAATGTAGGGTCAGTCCCTCCTAATGCATGTCAGCCACAGCCCACTCATGTATTATGTACAGAACAATATCATCATGTCATTAAAACGTCATCCATGGCTACAATATCATCATGAATTATGTACATAATTTTTTAAAATTTAATAGATCATATAAAATTATATTATTTTATAAAATTCTTTTGTGTAAAATTATTTTATATATGTAACACTTATCTTTCATTATTAGTAGAGATATTAACAAAAAGGCTTAGACCATTATTTCTTTGCCATAATGATGTACAACTAAACAACTCAATTCATAATTTCCCGCATAACAAACAGGAAATAATACATAGAAGATTAGTAAGAAATTATACGTAGATCATATATAATTCATAAATTGTGACTGGGTTGTCATATTGTGTGAAAATGACATGGCCCAAATTGCTGTGGTCAACGTTCTTTGGGCATTGATGGGAATAGTGATTTGAAGGTCTACCGATGGCACGTGTGCTTAGCAGATTGACCACTAGATCTGAATCTGATACTTCCAGAAAGCTCACACTTCACTGAGTTTCTGAGAGGGAAATAAAGGTAACGAAAAGAATGGAAAATCTGTATATTTTCATGCAAGAGCGGTGTTATTATGCGGCCTCTTCAATTTATCTATTTATTGTGACATCTATTACAATTTATATTTTTTTATATGTTTGTTTTTTATTTTAAATATTTCAAAAATAAATTTAAACATTAAATATATAAATATAATAATAATCACTTTCATAACCTTTAAATAAAAAATATATGTTTTTAAAATATTAAGAACATGATCAAAGATCAAAATGAGTGAACAAAATAACAAATTTTTTCATATAAGTAGTTTTTTTTTTTTTGTTGTCTAAATAATGGATCGTAAATATCAGTTTTTCTTTATAACAATATTAGCTGATATCTCTAATGTTTTATATTAAAAAACATGATAACAAATACCATAAACTCTTCATATTATCATATTGTAATACACATATATAAAAATGAACAAATAATTTATACAAATTCTAAATAAAAAGCCTTGCATAGTAAGGCTTCGTAAAAAAAATAGATCTAAACTAAAAAAAAAAATGTAAAAAATATTTTTAATTATGACCTATATTTGAATTTTTTTTTTACATAAAATGTATTTATTTAAAACTTATACGTAACATTATTGTATAAAAAAAACCAATCGCCAAAGTAAAATTAAACCTATTTTCTGGTTTTTACTTTTTATTTTAATTTTCCACTAATTTTCCAGCTCTTCTAATTCCGTAAAGGAAAATGTTATTGATCAGGCCACTTATTGGGATCCCGATGGATCCCTTTTTTTATTTTAGTTTTTTTTACATGATTTTAAGTAAGTATTTTTAAAAATATTGTGATTTTTCTCTATTTTTAAAAAATACTTTAAGATGTTAAAAAAGTATAACATTATTTAACAATATTTACTAAAAAATCATATAAAATACCTAAAAAAAAAAAAGAAAAAGAAAAACAGGATCCATCAAGATCCCAAGTGGGATCAATAGCAATGCCCTTCCTTAAAAGTGGATGCTACAGTGTTAACAGCCCATGAGGTGGTCCCAACCCGTCGACCACCCATTCTTTCTCCTTTTGTCATTCTCGGTTTCAACCACTTTCTGCTTTGCCCCTCACTGCTTTACTATATGCCATGGTGATAGTGTCATACATACCATAATTAGCTCTAGACTTCTTCTGATGCATAGTATTTCACTTCCAGTACCTCAATATTAAAAAAAAAAAAAAACTATATATGTAGTAAAATAGTTGTTTCATCCACGAAAATATACCCTTTAATATTGTATTGAATTTTATACACATTTTGATATGTGTTCATATAAGTCGGTTTCACACTGATATATTATGTTCATCGAGAAGTGGTTTAGTTACAAACAGATTTTATAAAAATAACATATAAACTAATATAACTTAATGTCATACGTCAAATTGTAAAATAATTCAAATGTTTCACATGAAATTATACAATTTATGAATTTATATTTATAAAATTTCTTTGTGCATGGTTGTAGTATAGGAGTTATGTTTATATATGATGTTGATGCAGACCGACATTTGACCTTTAATTTTTGGATGATGCTACTCACTCGCTTCTTTTTTGAGGGAGATTCACTCATTGTTGTTAATGCCATCAATAACCAGGAAGAAAATCTGAGTTCTGTGGGTTTAATTGTATCGGACCTCAAAACTCTTCTAAGTAGTTTAGGTAGTGGTCGTTTTGTCCATATTCTTTCTAGACTACTTAACTCAGAAGCTTATTGTTTAGCCAAAGATTCCCTTCAGTTTTAAGAAGAATCCATTCATGTAGAGGATTATTCTCAATGTATTGCCAACCTACTTGGTTGATCTTATCAATATATTAGAGACCTCTTTCTCAAAAAAAAAAAAAAAAAAGCATCACTAGTGCATTTAGTTTTTGTTTTTTTTAAATATTAAAAAAAATGAATACGTTGACAATAATTTGATTTTTTTAATAAAAATATACTGCATTAATTAATAATGAATATTATAACTTGGACTTGAAACATATAATACAAGCCAACAACAATATTAATAGCTCCCAATACATAATTGTGACTAACATGGTCTAATCCATGTTGTAAAGTGTAAATCTCTATAGATCATCATTGTTTGAGAGACAACACAATCATATCCAAGACAGAGTTAAAACAAATCTCATACTCTATCTAACACGGAGTAGATGATACACTCTATAGACAAAGTCCAAAAAACTCCCTCTATGGACAAAAGTCCAAGAGAGAATGTGTTTTTTTTTTTTTTTTGTTATTCTAAAACAAAAGACAACATAAATTAAAGATATATAGGAAAATGAATTACATCTCAAAAAGATATAAATCCACATTTTCAATCTTGGAAGAAAACAATACAAACAACTTGACTGTGATGGTGCGTGAGAGCCACGCACCACCATAAAGAGTATGACAGTCGGTCATGTCTGAAGTAATCGGTAGCACTGGACCCAGAAAAGCTACGCGTAATGGTAGAGGAGCACCCTTAGCGGTAGCATGAGGATTTTCACTCACACACTTTGGACCGCACGTGTGGATCACGCGCAGTTTCGTTCGGCGAAACACTTCACCCATATGAAGGATCGGCACCTTGGAAAACTTGCGGTATGGCACATGGTGGTCATCGGATGCTGGAGAGCAGCAAATCGGCCTTCCGCCATACCTAGCCCTGAGAAAACAATCAAAAAAGAAAAAGAAAGAAGAAGACTAGAGAGGAGAGGGAGAGGGATGAAGGAGAGAGGAGAGAAGGAGGAGCCAACCCTTTGCACATGTTTTGATTTGGCGGTGGTTTCTAGAGAGAATAAAAATCTTTCTCTCCAAACTCAATAATGATATCTATTCTCACCACGCCAATACAATAGAATAATTTGATTTGAGCGATATACTTGAGGGGAGTACTACACAACATTTTCCTTGTTTTTGTATTAAAAAATTCTATATACTATATCACTATCTCATTTTTATCTAATTATATAAGATGTGTCATATTTATCATCACCAGATGATCCTTTATTAGATGATTCATTATCATCTACTAATAATAAATATACCACATCTTATATAGCGGCTGATATAAAAATAAGATAAGAGTATGAATTATGTAGTATGGAAAAATCTGGTTGCAAGTGATTTTGAGCATTAATACGTGCACCCATCCAATGCGATTTGTCAAAAAGTTAGATTTTATGAATGCGGCTAATTGGCATGTGTTTGATACATAGATTAATCGACAAATATACTTGTCCAATTGACTTGGTAATATCGACCTGGAGACATTTTTCGAAGTAGCTCTAGTAGATATATCAAGATTTTGAATTTCGTCCCGTTCCAGCCAGAACGTCTGAAATTTTTCGTTCCGGTATAGTATCTGATGTACTATACCCACTTATTCCGTTTCGGTCCAAATTCTGGCCCGTTCCGATTTGTTATGGTCATTCCAGTCGAATTCCAGCTGTTCCGGTCCCTATTTCAATTTGAACTATTTTTATAATTTTTTTGTGTTTGAATAACATTTTTTAAAATTTTAAATTCAGATGATATTTAATTAATTATAGAATATAAAATATATTTATATACACTGTAACTTTAAATATGTCCCCTTTAAAAAAAAAATTATCACTATTTTTTAATATTTTATCTATTATTTTATTTTATTTTATTTGTTTTTGTGTCTCAAGTCAAGTTTGTATTTTTTCAACCTATATTCATTTTATAAATCTTTAATTCTTCCTATATGTACATATATACATAATATACATTTACATATATATGTATTTTTCTATTAGTTGTTAGTTTATATATACATATAAATATTTATATATAATATGTAATTAATCCCGAAATGACACACTGGAATGGATCAGTATTGAAATATTTTATTCTAGTGTTTCAACTAGAACGATCACCGAAACGAAATTCAAAACTTTGAGATATATCTATTTTCATTAAAAAAGAAATATTCTTCCCAAATACAAAAACATATAAAAGAATGAGAAAAGTTTACAAAAATGAAACGTTGGTCATGAGTTTCCATTTTTGTGCAACATTAATAATATTACTCCACTACAAGAAAAATAGATAAATCAATTAACAGTAATTAAAATAATTATTTTTGTTATAAATAGTCTATTTTTATTATAAATAGTTATTTTGATTATAATTAATTGATTATAATATTTTTATTTCATTTTTATTTTTATAGTGGCCTGTTATAACCCCCCTTGGTATTTAGGATTTGCGTGCAGATCATGAGAATCTTGCATGGGCTCCTAGCTAGCTAGATTAAACCTCGAGAGTATATCTTCTAAAGGCGCTGCCGAGGGGGAAAAAAACACGAGATCAAAGAGAATTATATTCTCGATTTATTTGTCAAGTTTTCCAAATGGTTTTCATCAGCAAGTAATTTGGGCGCATTGTGAGCTTTGAACATGCACGTAAGTAAATGAGTGAAAATTAAGAAATATTGATGCATTCGGGAAATTAAAAAAAAAAAAAAATCTAACATTCCCTTTTCTTACATGAGGGATACATTTGGAAAAGAAAATGCTAAATGTATTTAAGAAAAATTTTATAAAACAATTTACTTCTCCATGTACCAATACATGATGTATTGATAGGTTGAAAATCATGAAATTTAAAATTTAAAATTTAAAATTTTAATTTTAAAAGAAAATTAATAAATGAGTGTTGTAAGTAAAAATATAAAAAAAATTTGTAAGTATATGTAGTACTATTCATTTAAAAATATTTAAAAATATTTAAAAATTAAATAAAAAACTGACGTATATAATTCGCATGATAACTTATTTTATCATTAAAAACAGACCGATATATGGGGTGTAATTAATCAATCAGAATTCTCGTGAATATTTGATTTTTCTTATTCATTTAAAATAATATTTAAAGATTAATAACTCCAAGAATATTGATGATCATCTCCATTAACAGCTAGCTAGCCCGCCGCAAATTATGAAGCCTTGCTAACAGCTGGCGGGCCATGGCGTTTGACAAAAAAGAATAAAAACGTAGAGTGGGGTTTGGATCAGCTGATCATGATCACGAGATTTACGAAACTCTTTGGGACACTGACAGTCCAAATTCCAAAAGAGCCATCATCACCATGTCCCAATTCACCACGCTCTTCTTTCCTTTTTATTATATTGGGCAACTCACCATGCTCTCTTCATTTTCGGAAATCATTGATACGCCCCCCTCCTCCTTCGCGTGCATGAAAAAATAAATTAATGCTAGTAAAGTTATTTTATTTTATACAATGCAAATATATCTATATAAAGGACTGTTCTACTCACAAAAAGATTACACTAAAATAATCTTATAAATTGATTACGTAATTTTACGTTAAATGTACTTTACAATAAAAATAACTTTACAATTTGACGAACTATATAAAATCACATTAGCTTGCAAAATTATTTTTGTATAATCTCTTTGTGGTTAAAGTATTTCTCATATATATGTGTGTGTGTGTGTGTGTGAGTGTGTGTAAAATATTTATAATTCTTATACAAATTAATATACAATATCCAATAGCAAAAGAGCTAGTCTACATTAAGTCCCGAATGAGGATTACTATTCACGCAAGCCTATACAATTTTCTTTAAACAAAAATTAAAATTATCATAATCCTTCTTAAAATAATTTTTTTCCTTTTATCCCCATACATTAATGGGTCTACACACTCAATCCCTTACTTGGATTGCAAATAAAATCTCTCATAGGAAAAAAGTTAGTCTGTATGCAATCCCCATTCGAGAATTGTTCACACAAATGCATACAATTATCTTTAAAGAAAGATGAACTTCCCTACATATGAAGTTGAGAGAACCTTCAGTCAGGATGGGTGTAAAGGGATTTTTTACACCAGCCAATGGTAGATTGACACGTATGGACTCCATGAGGAATTTGTCTGAATTAGCAAACACCCAAAGTCAAACACTTCTAAGAGAATGAATGAGACCCATGAAGCCCCATTCCCTGATCTCCTACTTTCGAAATACCCTTGAACCCTCGAATCTTCCTACAATGGCAAACGATGAATAACGCCAACCTACGAATGATAGGCCTCACAGTCCCCAACCCTCGATTCCTCCCTCATCTGATTTGCTCTCCCTCCCCAACCTCTAGCAAACGACTCCAACCAAAAGTCCAAAGTTCCTGCCCACTCAGCAACAAATTCTTCTACAAATTTTATGTCTCAGGAAAAAAAATTCGACTGAAAATAAAAATCACAATCACTGTTCCTTGCTTGTCGTCGGTTGGCTGAAGATAAAAACTTGCTTGATTGAAAGTTTACATCGCAAAGAGGGGCTTGTTTGGAAGAAGGGTGGAGAAGAGAGAAGCGTTAACACGATGGTTGCATGCATCACATAGAGCTTCCTCGTTGACGGTGCAGAGCACCTAGGCCGTCTTTGACATAGACATTACACTGGATCTTCATCTGTTGGTTGGTTTGATTGGACGACGATGTGATTAGGGATGGCAGAAGAGAAGAAGGGAGGTTAGAGAAATGATGTTTAAAAAGAGACAAGATTAACACTTTAAAGAGAAGGAATTGAGAAAGTTACAATAAGAGACAGAAACATACAGTATTAAACTATGTAAAAAGACCTAGGCAAACATAGGGGATCAAATTTCAAGTGATTTGTCTCAGATCCTTGCTTGTCGTCGCGGGAAGCTTTGAGGGTTTGCAGGAGATCAGGGAAGGAGTTCGAGGGTTTCTTTCCTTCTCTCAAAAATTTTTGATTTCGGGTGCTTGCAGGATCAGATAAGTATCTCATGGAATGGCTACGTGTCACTTTATTACCAGCTGGTGTAAAAAGTCCTTTTACACCCATCCTGACCGAAGGTTTTCTCTATGAAGTTTGGACACATCATCCATGTATGGCCAAGCTCAACTCATGACTTAGATATAGCTAGATCTTTTGGTAAAGGTTATAATTTGACACAAAAATGGTAGAAAAATTTTATTTATCATATTTTTTCTTTTTTCTTTTCAATATTTAATGTGATATTAAACGATTGGTTCACAAGTAAAATATAACAGATACTCTTTAATATTACATGATATTGTATTATAAAATGATGGAAGGATAATAATGGATAGCATTACTAATCAATGTGAAATTGTGATTAGGGAAGTATTTAAAATATAACAAATACTCTTTAATATTACATGATATTGAATCATAATTTTTTTTAAACTTTTTTTACTTAGTGATCAAGAATGAAAGTGTCTCATGTTTATGAGACACAAACTTGCCCACTGAGATGAAATGAGAGAGATTAAATTGCCTACATAAGATGAGATAAGATGAGAAAAAAAAAAGTTATAACAGATACTCTTATCTCATCTCATCTTATGTAGGCAAATTACTTAGTGGGCAGGTTTGGGGCATAAGTTAAAATACAAAATCTTTATTTTATCTCATTCTATCTCATCGCATCTTATTCCCAAACAAAATTCAGAAACAAAAATTTCAAACTAATCATTATTTTTTTTTCAAATTAATCATTACAGCTTTTTAAACTTTCAAATAAAAAATAATTCTAAAATTTTTAAATCTCCAAACAAAAATGATATTATAAAACTATATTCCCACACTATCTTACTTTTATAGTATTTTTTATTCAACATTTTCTCTCTTCTTTCACAAAATCCAAAAAAATACTCAAATAAAATTATCTTATTACTATTCACAATCTGTCTTACTACTATTTACAAAATTCTCATTTAATCTTACTCCCAAACCTAAAAAAGATGTGTTTCACAAATTAACAAAAGTTTGGGTTGCAGCTTTTTAGAATTTAAGTCCAGTTTGGATAGTGAGATTAGATACGATAGTTTTATAAGAAAGTTGAAAGTTGAATAAGATATTATTAAAATATCACTTTTTAAATATTATTATTATTTTAAAATTTGAAATTTTTGAAAAATTATTTATTATGTATGAAGATTTGAAAAAATTATAATAATGAGACGAATTATTTCTATATCCACTACAAGAAAAATCTCATATTGCGATGAATTATATGTCACCGCAATAGGAATCACTGCAATAGCCGCATTTTTGCAGCGTGGTTTTTCTCGCCGGGCACATATTATAGCGCATCACACTGTGCAATTTAGATTTGGCAACCATAATCCAATTGCAGCGACTTTTTGTACTATTACAGCGACACTTGCCATTGTAGTTGTAAATAACTTGTTGCGTTGATGTTATATGTCAGCAATTCGTGCTATAATGGCAGATGAATATGAATTCTATGCCAAAACGCATGAAACTTATTTCCCAAATCCCTCGAAAAAAGACCATCCCCCAAATCATCGACTCCCTCATCTTGGCTACTCACCAAAAAATCTTCTCCCACGAAATCAAACCCTAGGACCCTCGGTGAAAAATCTCTGTTTCTCAATCTCCCATTCTCCATATGATTCTTGCACTCGACCTTCACCATCTCCTTGCCTTTTTCTCCACCCATTGGGATTCAACCCTGGCCCCTAGTGTTTGATTTTCCTGGATTCCTTGCCGAACATCCACCAAGTTAGCTTAGCCTCTACAACATTCTCGGTGGATGGTGGGCAGCCCATACAATGCATGCCAAAAATATTGTGAAATTTTGCACAAACTTGACTTTGTTAAACCCTACAGGCAACTCTGTGTTTCGTGTGATTAGCTCCCCTTCACCATTGCCGTTTCATATATACTGGTCCAATTTTCATATATTTGGGTATTGGATAATGAATTTTGTTTTAAAATATGCAATATTTTGAGCTCTTAGACTACACCCCTTGACTTCAATCCTGAATTAATTTCATATTTTATTCTATTTTCACTTTACAATTTTTTTATTCCATTTTCACTAATTTAATTGTAAAAAAAATTAGGATGTTGCTAATATATAGTCTAGAACACAGATTAATTGATCCTAACCTTTAGTTATTTTTGCCTTTAATTCTAGCTACGACCTTGAGTACTCTCGTGTCCTTTGTTCTTGGTTTTTCTATACTCTGTTTTTTTGTTGACAGTTTATTTAATTCTACATGTTTTGAGATTATATAAGATTTGATGAGATGGATTTGTAATACTTTCAGAAATGGATCTTTCCTTGGAATCTCTATTTTTTATCCAAAGTTCGGAGGTTTAAATATAGCATCAATCTATTTTTTTAGTAGACCAAAAGAATGAACATCACATGATTGAAACTTTGCCTTTGCATTAATTGACTTGAATGAGAACTTCCTTTTCAGTTTTAAACCTGTTGGTGATTTGTACAAGAGAGAAACAAAAGTCATCCAAATGCATTGGATTTTGTTTGCTACGGTTCCATTTACTTTGAGTCTCCATTGTATGAATCATAGTTAGATGTTAGTTTTATAGTTAGAGAAAACCCTTATTTGTGTTTGGATTATGAAATTACATGCAAGTGTGCAACACTTTTGTTTAGGTTTATCTATGTAAATATGTTTATATATATATATATATATACATACATATATACATGTGTGTACATTGCACACATATAGAATTATGCTTATTATAATTTCCTAAAAGCTTCCTATCAAACGTATAATGTATTAGTGAAGCCATGAATGCAGAGCTTACTAAAAAGGGTGAGTCCCAAAAGTATTTTGTTTCTTATTCAGCTTCTTTCCTTCATATACATTTTAATTTTAGAAGTATATTCAGAAATCATTGAGTTCACTGAGTGTTTCTACAGCATGTTTTGTGATTAGTACTTGCTCATTATCACTTGCTGAAATATTGCTTATATGAAGGAACACGTGCCGAAGTTACTTTATCACATTTTCATGCTTGTACATATATAACATGTTTATTGTTACATTGCCATGCTAGGTTGCCACTGATAATTACTAGATGAATGCGGGTATGCATTAAGAAATACCCATTTATATATGTATTGTAAATATGGGCATTTCCCCAAAAAATAGGTTTGGGAAGTATATTGATGGTTGACAAGATTTCATCATATTTTTGTTGCCATCAGTTAATTTTTTCTGCATATTTCTTTTCCTTGCAACACTAAGTCGATAGCAAGCAAAATCACAAAATTTTGCATGCTATCCAAGATTGTCATACTTGCTATCCAAGATTTTCATACTTTGCAACTCGCTAGCTTTTCAATAAAATTATAATAAGCTATATTTGTAATATATTCAATAGATGGCAAACGTTATTAGAAAGTTTCTTTTTTAGTCTTTCATGGGATGCGCATGCTCAGCTAACTATGTTAGTTTTGCATGAGAAACTTAGACAATTATCTGTAAAATCTGGACTCGGGCGAGATAATCTCAAATAGCCTTCACAACCGTTAATATATATATACATATTTATATATATACATACATATATATATATATATGGGGGAGGTGCCAATGCTTATGCTCTGTTCCCAAAGTAACACAACATACTGTTGGGATTATGCAGTGTCAGTGATTTGCATTGTGAATGTTTCCCTAAAATTTATTAATGCAATGAATTAAATTCAGAAGCATTGTACTTATTCAGATTAGTTGATGGTTGCATCTGCCCTTGTCATGTCTGTGATGTTTCCAATCTACGTTTAGGATTTAACGTAAATTGAAGCATCGGGATACATAAGACAAGGTTACATACCCTTTCGTTCATGTCAGAAAATATATACATGCGCCTAATTTACCAACAATATGTAGAAAATACCGTAGTGGAATAAGGTAAATTTTAAAAAATAGCAAAAAAATCTAAATCTTTGCGAATCTCACATAGTAAGCAAATTTATAAACTCTTAACTTTACAAATATCATTTGCGAAATTCTTTCTTAATTTTACCTAATAGAGAACGGTTCATCTCATCATAAGAGGAACATTTTGAAGGACCTTTAAAGCACCTTAGAACTTCCTGTGACATCGGGGTCTCATGCTGAGCTTTCTTGTCCTGCAATCATGTCTATCATGCCGAAAGGAATGATATATAAAATTAAAAAGTGAGATTTCAAGAAAATCTCAGTAAGTATTCAGAAAACTTACAATACAAGCATTATTAGCATATACATATACGCAAGCGCATATACCATGGCCATGAAATGTGAGACATGATTTATGCACGACTTATGCATAACTTGTGCATGACTTATGTATCATACTTCTTTATAAAAAACTTTCTTGCTTTTCATAAAGAGAGACTTTTATGTTGCTTTGATTTCTTGTTGACACGTATTCAAAACTTATCATGAACTTGAAGCTTTTCAGAAAGTTATTCATGTTTTTTCTTATTACTCATAACTTTACGTGTCATTCTTCTTGTTCATATATTTCTTTAGGCTAGGCTTTCTTGTCATACTTGTCATATTGGATACATCACGGCTCCCCTATGCACTATGTTCCCTGCTAGTTACCACAATACACTGAGGTGAATACGTCATAATCATAATCATAATCATTACGGCAGATCGTTACACCTTTACCGTCCTTGGCATCCACCAGTGTTAGGTGCGATCACGTTCCGCAAACCTTTAAAAAAGAACCATTTGTGGCTTGTCGACTGTTCTTTATCTACCCAGATACTACCACTACATTTTTAAGCACTCTAGAGTAGTCAAAGGAGTTCCACTGTGATAATACCTCGTCCCAGTCATTGAAGTTTTTACAAAATATTTCTTATCTTATATTCTTTTGAAAAACATGATGACTCAAAGGACATGAAGCTTATCACTTTAATGAGCATGCATGTGACATGTGACTTTCATGCAAAGCATGTAATTCATGAAACGAATGAGACATGCATTTTCGAAACTTATTTTGATCATGTCACACCATGCAAACATAGTTATATTTCGAGAATATCAGGTTTATTCAACCTAAAAAGGGTAATAACCATACATCTCTATTCTACTAGGATATAGTAGAAATACATGTGAGGGTTCTAAACCCTAATTTGTACATTTCTTAACATAATCATTTTTCAAGAAACCGATATTTATTCAATAACCAAAAGATTAAATTAAAATAAACATAATCTAAAAAGGTTAAGGCCGAAACATTTTATGGTTCTCAAAGCTTAACATTTCTTCTTGTTTTTTCCTTTATCAATTCATCTATTTTTTAGAAAATAATTAAATCAATCATCCAACCACCAAGAAGTTTGACCAAACCCTAAGGGTTCCTTAGTCTCACAACTCATTTGTCAACTCCCACACTAAGATTAAATTTTACTTTAGTATTGAACTCTTAATCACTCATGAACTCGAATTACCATCATATTCATACTCATAAGTTGATCCCTAAAAAAACTATTTGTTTATTTCCAAAAACACTATGGCCGAATTTCATTAACCCTCAAAGATAATATTTCTATCACCCCAAAACATACATGATCAAAACTAGCTCTAACCAAAATCATCAAGGCACACTAGTATTGTTTATTCATCACATAATCTCCAAACTCCATCAAATCTATTTTAAGTTAAAATCTAGGATACAATCTCAACAAACCATAGAGAAACATAGTTTATTCATTCAACAAGTGTGCTAAACAATCAAATGGAAATAATCAATGACATATCTATACAAAGAACACTAAATTTAGTTAGAGGAGTACTTATAACTTTCAAAGGTTTTCCAAAGCAACCTCCTTGTAAACTAAAGCTTTCCCCACCAAATTCTTGAAAGAATTCACTTAAATATAATATGGAAGAGTGTTTGGAAGGTGAGGAGGAAGAATGAAAGAAATGGAGAAGAGAAAGAGTGGTTTGGCCGAGAGCTACCAAATGGAAACAAGTAAAGTGTGTGTGTGATTGTGTTAGGCGATATCTTAGATCAAGGAAGACCATAACTTAAAATTTTCCTCCATGAAGCCAAGTGCCCCTTTAGACTATAGGGCACTCATTTCATCTTAGGCTTAGGTGACATAAAACTTGATCATGTGTTTATCCAAATTATGATATTTCCTAGGAGATAAGACATTGGACTACTTCGGCTACTCTTCCTCCATTTTATTTTCATTTCAACCGAACATGCATAGGTAAATTCCAAAATTATTTTCTCTAATAATTATTAGCCACTTGTCTCAATTCTTGCCAAGTATGTGAGCAAAGTATATAGTAAAAAGGGATAAAAAGCTAAGTCGGTTAAGGTTTCCTCTAATTGTTCTTGGTTTACTTGTTTCACCTAAGATTTCACCTAAGAAAAGTCTACTTGTTTCTTATCTAATCATCTTCTTCCAATTGCCTAATAGCTTGCTTAAGAAATAAGTTAAGGCATGGTAAAAAGAACAAATGAAAGATATCAATCCATAGCCTTCCAAATACCCCAATCCGTATGTCTCCCTTTGCCAAGAAATATTCTAAAAAAAATACTTTACTTAAGCAACTAAAACTCTTCTCTCATTGGCTCTTTTTATTGGATTTTCTAGAAACCTACATATTATCTAGTTTCCTTAGTGTAGAAGATGATAAAATTATTCCAAGTTCACATCATCATCCCTTAAAAGGTGTGTTGTTGCAAGAGAAGAAGACAAAAGACTAGATACATGTCAAATCCGAAACCACCATTTGAATCAATTTCAAGTGCATCAACTTCAAGCCCGATTTCGTCCTTTATCCAGTTAGTATCTCGTAAAATTAAAAATATAAAAATTGTAGATCTTTCTCTTGGTATTCTATGTTATCTTGAATCATCTCAATTGGAGATCTTATAAGAGAGTTATGACCAAATTACTGAGAGACATGAAAATTGTCAAGAAACACCTAATTATCTTTGTTTGCACTTAACACCTCTATATGCACCCTATCACCATATTCATTTGTTTTCCTTGTCTCTTAAGAAAGTGATATTTGCATAGACAACCTAAAATAATAGGTAGAAGTTGGTTTTCCCACTAAAATTCATCTAATAGCCCAAAACTCTTCAAGAGAATATTCTTTACTTGTGCTACTTGACTTCCTTTTTGGCTAACTTACCCAACTCAAATTCCCATGCATAATCTCTTTGGATTTTCAAACCAAGCTTTCCTATCTTGCCAAATGTCTTCCTAGTGCTTAAATAAATCGTGCCTATGTGGCAAGATCACTTCTTCCTAATCCAACTTGAAACAAGTAAGTAGATGGAGAAAGAAAGCATTCGACTATCCCCCCTTCAAAGTCGTTGGCCACTTCTTGAAAAAAATGATAAATTTTCTTTTCACCAAACCCTTAGATCTAGGATGGTTTAGCTTGAGCCAAGTGTCCCTTTTTAAATCCTTTAACCAAATTGGATTGTCTCCTAATTCTTGATAACCGAAACTTATTAAGGAAATTTCAAATAATGAAAATATCAGACCATCACAATGTCCATTCGTGCTAACATCAAATTGAGCTATTTTAAAGCACCTTATTTGTTGAGGTCGACTTTGGTGCAAGCCCTTTCATAACTGTGTATCGAGGGTGATTGATGTTGGTCCAACTGGAATATTTAGCTCATACTTGGCTATTTATTTCCTCTCCATTTCTTACCATAATTTATGGTAAGAAATGCCACTAAATATTCTTGCATACATTGCTGTCTACCATGCCATGTTTAGCCTACATAACAATGGTTTTCTTGCATACATGGCCTAGGTTATTGGCAGCAATGATCATCAACCATTTATCTACTATACTGCAAATATCTACTACTGGATCTATTACTCGTTTGCATTTTCTTAAGGGTCTCTTTCTCTCTCACTCTCACTCACTGTCCCCCTTTAGATTAACCTGTTTAACTCTCTGTCTTGAGCTGCATTTCTACCCCTAGATGCCTATAGGGGCTATTTCTCATTCTGGTCTGACCTTGATTCAACAATATTTATCAATTAATGAATAATGTTGTATCATTATTCTTTAGATGGATAAAAGCTGGATGACGAAAGGCAACATGCTTTGATCACCTGCTTACGCTGAGGGTGTTACCAATTTCCTTGGCATGGTTAGAAACTACATCACAGGAAGTGATCTCATACGGTGTCCATGCCATATATGCAGTAATAGTCTCTTCCTACCTATATTTACCGTTGGGAGTCACTTGTTCTTAAATTGGATCGGTTGGACACGCAATGGATTTTCCATGGTGAGGAGGAAACATGAAATTTCAATGTGGACACAAAAGATGTCGATGTTGGTGATGATGACGGCTTCATTGATGATATGAAAGATATGTTAGATGAAATTTGGGCAGGTTGGGAGAAATATCAATGTTTCCCAAAGCAGCACTTCATTGCTAGAATATGGCTAGCTCTCGTATCAATTACGATGTCATTGTTCAAGGTTCTATTGGAGGATGTCCGACGTCCGCTCTTCTAGGGTTGTACTAATTACTCGAAACTATCATTCCTTGTGAAGTTATTACACATAAAAACCATTGGGGATTGGTCAATTAATTCCTTCGAAATGCTTTTGACCTTATTGAAGTTTGCTTTTTTGGATGTTGAACTGCCAAACTCATATGAAGCTGCTTATTCAGTGGAGCGAGGTTTGGGATTCAAGTACAACAAAATTCATGCATGCCCAGGTGAGTGCATCTTATTCTTGTAGGAAAATTCGTCACTTAATAGTGCCCTGTATGTAAGACCTCCCGATGGATGCCAACTACGAATGGGTCACGGGTAATCCCTCAAAAGAGGTTGCGGCATTTTCCTTTAAAGCCACGATTACAAAGATATTTGATGAAATAAGATGGCATATAGATCAATGAGTGCCAGAGGATAATAAAATGCGTCATCCAGCCGACTCTACATGTTGGAAGTCATTTGATGAATCCAATAGTTGGTTCGCTAACGATGCTTGTAATGTCAAGCTTGATTTTGTGAGTGATAACTTTAATCCTTTTAACAACATGACTAAACCTTACAGCATTTGGCCAGTGGTCCTTGTGCCGTATAACTTGCCCCCATGGCTACGCATTAAAGACTGATTCTTTATAACATCCCTGATTATTCATGTCCCAAAATCACCGGGAACGACATTGATGTTTATATGCAACTGTTGCTCGATGTATTGATTGAACTCTGAAACGATGGGGTAACTACATATGATGCCTCCACAAAGGAAACGTCCAAGCTGTATGTTGTTTTAATGTGGACAATCCATGACTTTTCTATATAAGGGAATTTTTCCAGCTGGTCAACAAAAAGAAAATTCGAGTGTCCAATCTACAATGCCAATACTGATTGTAATTATTTGAAGCATGGCCGAAAACACTGTTATATGGGTCATTGGCATTTCCTCCTGCAAAACCACATTTAGAGGAAGAAAAGTCATTGTTCAATGGTAAAGAAGATTATCACATGCCACCAAATGTGTTGGAAGGAGCAGATTTTTTACGTCAGCTACAGATGCTTAGGGATGTATCTTTTGGAAAATCTCTTAGGAAGAGAAAACGAACTAATGAAGAGTTGAGCTGGACGAAGCACAACATACTATTTAAGTTACCCTATGTTCCACACTAAGTCTCTACCATAATTTAGATGTGATGCATATTGAGAAAAATATCTCTAATAATATCTTCAACACTTTAATGAACCTTCCTGAAAAAATGAAGGATAATACAAATTCTAGACGTGATCTACAGTTACTAGGGTTTAGAAAGAAATTACATTTGAAGCATGAAGATTGGAAGATTAAGATGCCTCACGCATTGTACACGTTACACAGAGATGAACGGACTGAATTTTGTTCTTAGCTAGCCAATGTGAAATTCCTAGATGGTTTCGCAGCCAATATCTCTCGTTGTATTTCTATATGTGATTGCAGGATCGAAAAGCCATGACTTCCATGTTTTGTTGTTGCGCTTTCTACCCATTGCTGTTGGCGGGTATTTAAAGAGTGATATT
This sequence comes from Platycarya longipes, assembly GCA_036559045.1. Lineage (NCBI taxonomy): Eukaryota > Viridiplantae > Streptophyta > Magnoliopsida > Fagales > Juglandaceae > Platycarya > Platycarya longipes. Next base: position 28,731,870 of record CM071792.1, on the reverse strand, counting down.
GCCTTAGCGTTAAAAAAACTAAGCACTTTCTTCAATGAGTTATGTACAAGAACACTGGACGCAACTCACCTATGACAACTTGTAATTGACATTGTTAGCATTTTATGCAAATTGAATATGATCGTCTCTCCCTCGTTTTTTTATGTGATGGTGCACCTGGTTATCCACTTACCTTATGAGACCATACTTGGGGGTTCAGTATAATACAGATGGATGTACTCAAGAGGTATTTGTGCAAATTCAAGCGGTATGTAAAAAACAAGACACGTCCAGAGGGTTCAATTGTGGAAGTATACATTCACCTTGAATGCCTAACAATCTTCTCAATGTATCGCAATGATGTTGAGACAAGTTTTAACCGGTCGAACCGCAATGTCGATGTACAAGAAAAGCTGACTACCGATGGATTTTCAATTTTTAACCAAAAAGTTCGACTATTAGGTATAGCTTCTAATCAATAATTAGAAGATAAAATCCTTACCATTGCTTGTTGCTACGTGCTTAACAAGTGCACCGAGATTAGACCCTACTTGGCGTAAGTATCCTTAATACATTCATGGAGACCTATATGCATCCAACATCTCTACGCTTATTGTGTAGAGTAGCAAAACTCGGTTGCACTGAGACCTATATGCAAACTGTTGTTGATCATACACATCAACAAGAGTTTCCCGCGTGGTTCAAGGAACGTGTAAGTTAAAAAGCACTTTCCTTACTACAGCTATATAGCTATTCCATTGCATGCGGATTCGACTGCCTATTAAAGCTATGCTTACAACGTATTCAAATTGTGTAGGTTCAAGATCAACAATCCAAGAATCCACTTGATGTCTCCACCAATCTATATGTGTTAGCTTGCAGTCCTGACAATTGGGTCGCGTCGTATGCTACTTATGTTATAAATGGGAAGAGGTTTCATACAAAGCAGTGGGAAATTCGATGCCGCACACAGAATTCGGGCATGTTGGTAAATGGAGGCGAGCAATCTAAAAGTGTCAACTTCTACAATGTTATCAATGATGTTCTCGAGTCACACTATATGAGATGAAGTATATATGTGTATTAATTATAAAAAATAGTGCACACTAGCAACACAGCAAGGTGTTGCATTTTGTAAGGAACACATAGTTTTTTAATATTCACTAGCTAGTTTAAGATTGTCAACAGAGGTTATGTTTAGGTTGCATTGGTTTGTTGTGTTCATTTTTGAGCAAACACATTCATGAATTTCTGCTTTCTATGTTAAATCCGTTGAGTTGCAAAACACACGTAGTTGATATGTTTTCCTAATTAAATAAATTGTGATGTCAAATCTACCATGCTTCCCTTTATACTGTTAGAATGCTTAGTATTTGATAACAAGCGTTGTTATTCTCTAAATGCTGGCAACAATCAGTGTAAATACTGCTTGTATATAGCTTTAGCCACTCTAAGGAATGTATGATACTACCTAGTACATGATATTGGTGTATTAGCATGCTGAGCATTACTATGTTTTCCTTTCCCTCTAGCATTTTAGGGGATGTATAAAATATTTTTCCCTGCATGATAGTTGCTGAGACATGTTTATATGGATTTTAGAGTCACTTGGCATAAATGATAATATATTTTAAAGTATCAAACAACCTTCAGCAATTAGTTGTTTGGGAAGAGTTTTTACAAGGTTACAATATTGTGTTGGTAACTCCAATTTCAATGGATTGTGTATAAGGAAACTTCTACCTCTCATTTGTTAATTTAGTTGTTCCAAACACAAATGATGCGAGTCATTAAAAAGTATTTCTTATAGACACTGCTAAATCTAGGAATGCTTGTATCAGCAGGTTATAGTTTACTTGTCAAGTATTGAATGTTATTATCATGGAAGTGTAATTGCAATAAAGAACCAAAAGTGGCTCGTAGAGGCTAATAGCCGACAAGGCATTAATTTTTAGTATAATGTTCAGTTATTAGAAAGTTTCCTATTTATGCCAAACATAATGAGGTGATTAATTTTGTAGGTGACGTGATGGAAAGAAGTGGTCGTGGGAGAGGGAGGCCTACTGTGTTCAACACTAGACGAGATGTGTGTTTCATAACCGGTCACTGACAACCATGTGAAGCTCATATCGACACATACAATAGCCCGATGGATGCTGTTGAGACCAACTCGGATGACTCGACACAAGTTCCCAACCACATTTGATGAACTTCACCCGTGAATCCATCACTCCGACCATAAACTACAATGGTGAATCCAATCTCACATCCGGAGCCGACAATAGATGAAATCGATAATGCGGTTATTGCCTTAAGAGTATAATTGTAAACTTGTACAATGGATTTAAACTTGTTATATAGGGAATGATGCATATGTGTTTATGTCATGTATCATACAGAAATGGAAAGTCCAATGGTGCCAGCAATCAACACAAATCTTACTAAACGTGGTCGTGGGCCCGCCAAGAGCACCAAGTTTGAGAAATTATGGAAGCAAGAACCAATCTGTCCGAAAATTAATGATGGCAAAACCATATCTTGTTGCAAGAATGCATCCATGTTTACAACGCGATATACATGGATAGTAAAATATCATTTGGACATGAGCTGTGATAGATGGAGTGACGTAGCCAAGTCGGCGAAGGACAAGCTGATTGAACGAGTCCGGGTAAGTTTTCCTTTTCCTTAATTATGAGTTAAAAGTGCATTTGTTATAATGAAAAGTGGCATAACATTTTATGTTTTGATATATGTAGGTTGACCTTGAATTAAATTGGGAGTTGGATAATCATCAATTGGCTGTATCAAAACAACTGCAGAAGAGATTCAATGCCTTCCATCATGAGTTGCACTAGAAGTACCAGACTTAGGTAGTCACGAGGAAGCGTTCGCCCATGGCTGTAGTTTGGTTGACAATCTGGTATGGGTAAAACTGTGAAGTCGATGGGGATCTGAGGCCTTCAAGATATTCTCATCTCGTTTTTAATTAGTCATAATAAAATACACTTTCTCTTGTGTGTATTGGAAGTTGTGTTGGGTGTTGCCTACATAACAATGGTTGTTATTGGCAGAAACCATCAAGCCAAAATAGGGAGAACCAAAATAGGCTCAATTCCAATCATATTACAGGGTGTAAATCGTTCGTCTAGATCCTAGGAGAGAAGGTAATATTTGATTCATGAATAAGCATGAGTAGTTAATTTGTGACTTTGAATCTTGATTTGAAGTCTTTTTCGCATATATAAGAATATGTTAGACATTAAACAAACAAATAGTAACAATTTCAACATTTTAATTCATTTATAATGTGTCACAAGTTGATGATGATCTTCATGCAAAATGAGCTACCTAAGTTGGTAGCATTTTGAACAAACCACATGCATATAAATGATGATATATACCACTGTGCAAGCTGCATGAGCCGAAAATTTGTAGTCCATTAAACAATGCATATGGCCATGTGATTTTCGAAAGTTTTTGGATGTTTTTAAGTAGAAAAAAAATATAAAAACATAAGTACTTGGTGAAATGGGGATCAACCTACATCACAAAGTTTATACTTGAGGTTGTAAAAGACATGTTAGTGTTTAGAAAAGGCAGTTCAACTTAATTTAGAACATCAATCTCAAGCTTGTAAGCTAAGCATTTTCATTTCAAGCATCATATGTGCAGTGGTTGAAAATTTAGTTGGGCCTATTTTTGTTCTTATTGAAGCTCAAGTCTGGGTGTCTTTGAGCAATATATATATATATATATATATATATATATAAACTTGTCCATATGTTGGACCTAACATAGTCTTGTGGCAAACAAATTTGGCCTGAGCCTTCTTATTGAGGAAATCCAACTTTCTAAGTAGAGTCATTTGACCTCAGCTAACCCATCCTACTAGCATACAAAAGCATTGTCTTCATAACAAAAATAACATATACAAATAAGAGGATTATGTCCATTTTGTTGAAAGAGAGGTGATAATATAACTAGATACTATATTTGTTTTTATTCGTGCCATAATGACCAAATAGAGAGTCATAGTGTCTCATTACCCTTTTAATTAATAAGTTGCGTTGCCGCCTATTAGTACTTAGCATAACAATTAAAAAAAAGTTAATTTCTTTATATGAATTGTGTTTGTAAAGGGTTGAATAAGAAAACTTGGTCGACTTCTACAAGAAAGTTTGCTGGTCGAAAAAGATGGACAAATTCATGACACCTGCCACAGGACATTCATGTGAGCCCATCCTTTTTTTTATGCAAAAAGTATAGGTCCTAAACCATTTGTATTTCAAGTCTCCAAATCTATAAAAGAAGTGGATGTTCACACGATTTTCTAAATAGTTGCTACCACTTGCAGAAATTCATGGTTGGGAAGATGGATGAGTTAGAAACATCCCAACGTACTAAAGAGGTAGCGAAGACAGTATCCAGGGAGATACTTAGGAGTCAGCCAGGTTATGCATGGGGCCTAAATAAGATGGTGATATCATAACCTACAAGAATTCATATCCGTGAGCGAAGGCAATGTTACTTAGATTTAGTAACATAAAATAAGAATGATGGAGAACTTTACAAAACTAAAATGGCTGAGATGAACGGGAAGTGGGTAGCACTTTTGGAACAACAATTGGCAATTGAAAAAATGTTGGAGGGCTGGATTGCTGAGCTCCTTGCATTCGTTGAGCACCAAAGGGTGACTTGGCCTTTTTGTGATTTGAAATCTAAAATATCAAATATGTTATGATTGGTTTTGGAGAAGTTACTAGCTGAAAGCACGTGTTGGGAAAGGCATGTTTCTTTTTTATGTGTGTGTGTGGGTGGAGGGGGGGCGAGGGTAGGGTAATTTACAATGCCAAATTTTGTTTTGCATTTGGAAGTAAATAGATTAATACTTGTTTTTTCAGCCTCCAATTTTCGTATAGTCCATATATTTTGAGCACTATCTATGTGACGTACAGTAGGTTTCTAACAATATAATATGTTGTTCTCCATCATAGATGAATACGGGAAGATGTTATGAGAAAGTTGATGATTGGAAAGCTATAGATTGGATTGTAAGGATGCATTTCCAAACTCATAATGGTATTGTACTAGATGTAAAGTGTTCACTTGTTCAGGTTAGTGTTTTAATTTCCTGAAATGGGTGGATATTTCCCAACATACATTGTATTGTTAATTTATGTATAATGCGTTCCATTGATAAATTTAGGTGATATGCATCGTGTGAAATTAATAGCTATATATGAAAATATGAACAGAATGAGAAACAACACTTATATATGTATATATATATACACACATATATATAAATGTATTCTGCACACACACTTTAGATAGATAAAATGCAGCAACTTAGATGTTCATATAAATACGTAGACAGTGGGTCAAATGCATTGTTTCCCACTTGACATCCCTAATTTTAGTGGCTGTCATGTTTTATTGATAGCATATATATATACATAATCATCGTGGTATGGGCATTGATGTATATGCATGTTTATTTTACATCGACTTATTGTTTTACAATGCTTGTATTTCAATAAAGTTATTGTTTGAGATTGAGTTCACTGAAACGCAATGGGTATACATATTATATGCAATGACAATGTACACAAATTAGTCACTTACTTAGAACTTGTTTACAGCATTGCATGTAGTGTTTTGTACCAGATCTGAAATAGGGAGGTAAAGATGGAACAAGATGTTGGCTGTGTGATGGTAGATGGAACAGTCGGTGAAGGAAGCTGGGAAATCCACACATTCCATCTAAAGATAAACAGAACTTGTTGCTTTCGCTGGGAATACGGACTGATAAAAAAGAATGCAGATGTTCAAAGAAACTCAAGTCTTTGTGAAATAGGGTATAATCCTACTTGTTTGTTCAAGCCTCACATATTTCCAATTAGGAAAAAAAAGGCCCCACATATTGCTAATGTCTATAGTTAAAATGCACCATTGTATATATAATGTTAGGAAGTTCCATAATGACTAAATTGTAGTAACTAACTTGGAGGGCACCCTCATGACATTTCATAATATATATATATATATATATAAGTATATATATATATGCATGGATGAATTCTGGAAAATCTATCTTAGTCTTGTGATGATGGGTTAATCTAGCTTTAGCATGGGCGTGCAAAGTAGATGTATATGTTCATGGGTGCAAAGTAAGCACACTTATTTCGACTTGATATTTGTATAGGGAAACGTTATGGTCCAATTGTGCTTCAAAAGCCTAAATACTGCCCTCCAATGATAGACAGTCATGTTACCTATTTCAGCAAACACAAATTAGACTTGGCCACACCAGATCCTTCAACGTCGCAGCCCTCAACTCAAGCAATCGATCATCCCTTCCATCACACTCGAGTTTTTCACCGCCGGCCTATTCCACCAGCCTGTTCTCTGCGATCTGATGCCGACCCCGCTCAACATTAGTTAGAGATCCAACAAAACCTCACTTGACGAAATCACATCTTCTGGTTCATCTTCAACCTCGTGGCATGGCTAGTAAGAGAAAGCTATGCGAGCTCTTCAAAATCACATGTTATGAAAATGATTCCAAAAGTGCTTCTTAGAGGAAGCTATGCGAGCTCTTTAATTTCAATATCTTCATACTTCATCTCACTTGAGCTTCCTGGAGGCGACTCTGCCTAATTCTCCAACAAAGGATTGAAGTAATCAGGGTTCTCTTGACCTGTTCATTCTAACTGCATCTCCCCTTTCATTAAAGGATTTTTCTTGAAAAAGAGTTTCCAAAACCCTAGTATTGAGCTCAATCACCAAAACACAAACATCAAAGCTCTAAGTTTACCAATCTAGCAATTTTAGTCAATGCGCATCGATTATTCGCCAAATCCGTAGATCCACTCAAATCTCAAACAAACGGCAAGGGAAAAAAAGCAATATAAAGTGGCCATTGCTTTTCGATTTAGGGTTTCGACTATTTTCTTCGACAGCGCCATTGCTTAGATCAACAGGTGAATTTTCACTTTTCAAAATTTTGTCATTTTCTAGGGTTTCGATTTGCCAATCTTTGGAATTTCGGACCAGTGTTACGAAATCTTTTGGTTATTGGGTTTTGTTGCGCTCTCGTTGCTTTTGGGTTATATTTTTCTTACTCATGGTTTAGTTTTATGCATTTCGATTTAGGAGTTTTCTTTCTCTGAAAATGTTTTGATAGAAAATTTTCGTTTCTTTCTAATTTGTTGCTGAGTTCACTTAAAAGCTGTTGAATTTTCTTTGAAAGCTGTTGGATTTTCTTTGAAGGAGTGAGGGAGGGAGGAAACGGAAGGAGTGAGGGAGGGAGTGGAGACATGCCAAATCGAGTGGAATGTGGCTTCAAGTGAATCTTATGTAACTGCTTACATGTCGACTCTAGATTAGAGGGCTATATTTTAATATTTTTCAATTGGACCAGGCCTTAGATTTTCTCATTTGTATATATATATATATATATATTGCAGCTGGGATATAGTGGATGCACATATAGACTTTATTTGTTGCCAGATTGGAGTTTGTAGCAATGTTTTGAATACCATATCAGTACCGGTACCGGTCAAATCACTGAAACGAAATATTTCGGTACCGGTACCGTTTCGTGTACCGTTTCGGAATAATTTATACATAAATAAATTATATATAAATACAATTATAAATTATATTTCAAAATAATAGTCAATATATAAATAAATTATATAGATAAATATATATATGTAATTAATTTAGTCTAAATTGAGGTTAAAATATAGTAAAAAATTAAAAAAAAAACCTGGAAGGCCAAAACGAAATGTCAATTTATCTGTGCCGGCCGACCGGCCGGTACAGAAAATTTCAGCCGTACTGACCGATACGGTACGATATTTGAAACCTTGATTTGTAGCTTTTATGAATCTACTAAAGCTTTTTTTATGAATAATGTTGCATGTCTTATGATTTGGTGATATATATTTCATTTTTGATATATTAATATTCATATTAATATTTCTACCAAATAATGCATTGCAACTTTATTATTGAAACTTTTATTTTAATATTATTGCTACGATCATTTCAATATCATTGCAACTCTCAATCATTTCAATATTATTAATATATATATTTATTAATAATAATAATAATAATAATATTGCTACCAAATAAACAAAAGTATATTTAGGCTTCAAGGGTTTTAATCCTAGTTCATTCGCACGTGCATGCCCAAGAAAATCAGCCAAGGACCTAAATAAAAAAATATTTATTAGAAAAAAACCATTGCGGCGAAATAGAGTTGCCGCGAATGTTCAAAACGAGAAAATAAATTTTGTTGTGTCGATCCCCAAACTAGTTGGGATAACGTTGTTACAGCAGTTCTTTGATGCCACAAAAAGCCAGAAAATGCTGGTGGACCCTATTACGGCGACCAGGAAAACGTTGACAAAGGTATACAAGACAATAAAACGATGTAAAAACTACTTGTTGCGGCAAGACTAATTAAAGACGAGAAAATGCGTGGCTCTTTTGCAATGAGAATTGTTTAGGCAAATAATTGTTTCGGACATTTACAGGGATGGTTAATATAATGCACATCCATTTGTGACAAGTAATTAGCATTTTGCGGCGACTGTAACTCGCAACAAAAAAACATGCCTATTGCAGCGTTATTCACATTTCGTTGGGCCTTGGTATAAAAAAGCATGCTTTCTCAACCGCGATGCATCTATTTCAAAATGCCAGGAGTTCCTTAGTGCAATGTTTTTTCACACCTTTAGTCTTTTTGCGATCAAAAATGGCCACACAAAAAGTGTGTTTTCTTGTAGTGATATCCAAACGTAATCTTCTTATGATATATAAAATTATTAAAATATACTACATCTCCAGAAGATCTCTCGAGAAGGCAAAAAAACAGTTTTTCTATTTTGTTTTTTATTTGTTTTCATAATTTCTTTGATATTTTTAAACATACTCTTTTTAAAAATTCAAAATATCATTAAAAAATATTTTCTTAATCATTAAATAAAAAATAAAAATTTAAAAATGTTTAATATCGAAAGAGATCTTCGAGAGATTTTATTGGAAGAAATAGAATTTATCAAAATACAATATTTAGACTGCAAAATTACGCACTAATTGTTTTTTGCAATTATAATTACACATATAGTACGTACATTAAGTCACGAAAATATATATATTTAAAAAAAAAAAACTGAGGGTCTAATTGTACAGCATTAAAAGGTGGTACGAACAAATCCAATCTGATTAAAACATATCCAAACAAAACAAAGAGAAGACGAACAAATACATCTGAAATCAAAAAGCAAAAAGGGTGACGTAGAATCAGTTAATAATGCCAACCGGACAAAAAAGGTGGTCAAAGTCTCGTAGATGAATACAAGAGGAATTAATGGAGGATTAAAGGGACTGTTTCATGGGCATGCGAAAACCATGTGATTCCAGTCCCCAGCCTGCTATAACAAATTTAAGTTCCCGGAAATTCAAAAAAAAAAAAAAAAATGCTACAATTTTTATATTGTTGCAATGATATCATGAGTACTCCCTCCTAATATTACATTTTCTTCGTGTTGTTATAATTTCAATCAAAATACTATATTATTTCAATCATAATACTGTATTTAAAATAATTTTTATGTTAACTACTTAAAGAAAAAGTCGTGCATGAATTATATTAAAGAAAAAGTCGTGCATGAATTATATTTATTTACTCAGTATATTTATTGACATACTCAACCCAAAAAGGTTAAATAAAAAAATTAATCCGCCTATATATATATATATATGCGGCTAAAAGTTTTTTTCTTTACGAGTTGCCCCATTTAACAAATTTGTAATGGGTGCTCCTATCACTAACATTGGTTGATGACATTCATGGCGCACATTCTCTGTCTCTCTCTCTCTCTCTCTCTCTTCTATTTAATCCATCCTCAATAAAACACTCCTCACTTCACAGCATACTCAAAACAAAGAAGAAAGACATCTTCTTCCTGTCTAATTTCTCTTGGCCTTTTCTTCTTCTTTCTTTTCGTTTAGGTCAAGGTCATTGTCATGGCGAAAACCAGGCAGATCTTTTTTTCAATGGTCTTTGTAATATTACTATTCAGTGTGCTGGTTGGTGCAAATGAAGAAGAAGAAGAAGCTGACAGGATATTGCGACTTCCTGGGCAGCCTAAGGTCTCTTTCCAGCAGTTCTCAGGCTATGTCACTGTTAATCACGCTGTTGGCAGAGCCCTCTTCTACTGGCTCACCGAGGCTGCCCATGATCCCCTCTCTAAACCACTTGTTGTCTGGCTTAATGGAGGTTAGACTTTCTCCCTCTCTCTCTCTCTCTCAATATGCATGCAAATATGGTACTTTTGCCAACCATTTAGACGATTTAGAGAAGAAATCATGAGAAGCATGTCTAAGTCTAAAGTCACTGTTGTATTGCCATAGGCGGTAAGTGAAATGATTCTTCATTGTTCTTTCTTAATTTGTTGTAAGGTTCAATTGGTTTCAGAGACCATTTACTCTCTCACATTGCCGACATGTTAATTAATATTTTGTTCGAGCTTCTGGCCTCATGTCTTTTTCATAAATATCTCGAGCTAGATAATATTATAGCGTATTACATTTTTTGGGCTTTTTTGTTTTGGAAGCCTTTTTGGATTTACCATAGGTATCATTAATCCTTACAACCAAACAAAAAGGAAAATGGAAAAATAAAAAGAAGCTCAGCAGTGGCCTACAATTGGCTAGAAATGATGACATAACGACCATTGGATAGTGCAGTTGTCTGTTCATGACACTTACACGACCTAACTACGTCTTCCAAATTTCAATACAGATGAAACCCATCACATGAATTCACACACACACACAAAACAAGTCTGATCTCTCTCTCTCTCTCTCTCTCTCTCTCTCTCTGCGCATGGACTGACGAGAAGGAATTAATGCTTGAAAGCAACCAAAACAGACCTCATTTATTCAGTAACAGCGATTGCAGTACTGTTGACCTCTGGCCACTTGTGTTGGTGCACCATCAATGCATAGCTCTCATTTACTACAGAACCTGAAATCTTCTTTCTCCATTAATTTGTTCCCCCAACGAGTAAAAGAAAACAAACCCATATTTTTTTTTTAGCCTTTTTCTTTTGTTTGCTAGGCAATTTTTGAGCATATGTAATGGAATTAAAGATGGGTAATGCATCTAAAGGATAAAACAACAGAGCAAACAAGTGGTACTTCAACTTAATTTAAAAAATAAAAAATAAAAAAAAAAAAGAGAGAAAAATAAAGAAGCACCATATATGCATGGGAACCGAATGATTAATTTATAAGGTCCCGACGGCCACTTGCTTCAATTGCTGTTTTCTTGGTGATTATTAGGCCCTGGTTGCTCTTCTGTGGCATATGGTGCATCCGAAGAAATAGGCCCATTTAGAATAAACAAGACAGCCTCAGGGTTGTACCTCAACAAGTTTTCATGGAACACTGTAGCCAACCTCTTGTTCTTGGAAACTCCGGCCGGCGTGGGCTTCTCTTACAGCAACCGGGCTTCTGATCTCTTCGACACCGGTGATCGCCGCACTGGTAATTAGAACCCACAACCTTCATTTTTTTTTAATCACATTTTGTCCTTCAATTATGATGAACTAATTAACTAGTATATCTTACTCTGATCAGTTGATTGATTAAAACCAGCTTATCATTGACAAATTATGGCAATTTATTGATGGGTTTGAAGTTTAATTAGAGATCATGATCCAATTGTGTACGTAGATTGGACATGATATGAAGCATGCATAATTGAATCATGTTAAGGAAATTATAAGATATTACTTCTTTAATGATGTCCTTTAAAAATAATGGCACCGCACACGACATTATGGAATATTTAATGTATGTACCGTACGTAGTATTTATTATAAGCGTGCATGGAATATTTAAAATTATAAACTTATGAGATGAGGTTATGATTTAGCCAGGGACTCCCTGCAATTCCTAATAAGATGGATGGATCGTTTCCCACGCTACAAGCAGAGAGAAGTTTATCTCACGGGAGAGAGCTACGCAGGCCATTATGTTCCTCAGCTGGCTAAAGAAATTATGATCTACAATAAACATTCCAAACACCCTCTAAATCTCAAAGGAATAATGGTACCCATATACTACTTCAAAAATTCTATCTATAGTCACTTTTGCATACTTTTTTTTTTTTGGTAAATTACATGATTGATTGCTGAAACTTTTTTTAATATAAAATAACTATTTTGACCAATCATATTAGTGAAAGATGTGAAGACTATGCAAAAATGATTGTATACTACAGAAGAGCTCATACTACTCATCTCTACTACTCTTTTTGCTTTCATGTCTTTAATTAATATTGTTAAGGATGGAAATGATAATGCAGGTTGGAAATGCAGTGACAGACAACTACTATGATAATTTGGGGACAGTGACATACTGGTGGAGCCATGCCATGATCTCAGATAAAACCTACAGGCAGCTGATCAACACGTGTGATTTTAAGAGACAAAAGGAATCGAACGAATGCGAGTCATTGTATAGCTATGCTATGGATCAAGAATTTGGCAATATTGATCAATACAACATTTATGCTCCCCGTTGTAACCACTCTGATGGTACCACTACTACTCGTACTGCTACACGCCATAACATGCGATTGCCTCACCGACCGCATCATCATCATCATCGGGTATGACATAATCATGATGGATATTGATGGAACAATTTGTGTATCTTTTTTATTCTGATCATAATTTTATTTATTTAATAATCTGTTTGATCTCCAGATTTTCCGGCCAATGTCCGGGTATGATCCTTGTACGGAAAAATATGCGGAGATTTACTACAATAGGCCAGATGTGCAGAAAGCACTCCATGCTAACACTACCAAAATTCCTTATAAGTGGACTGCTTGCAGGTGATCAGCCAATATTTAATACAACTATATATATATATGTGTGTGTGTGTGTGTGTGTGTGTGTGACGTTAATTAATTATAACTTATGATGCTTTCATATATGATAGTACTATAAGAAAATTTGCTATTTGTGGCCAGTTATTCCTTCTTAAAATGATTATTTTTTGTCAAAATAAGTTTTGATTGCAAATAGTTATCATAGTCGCAAATAATCCATCATAAATATTCATTTTTCTTATAGTGACGTTGAATGAGATAGAAATTAATTTGAGTTTCATATATGTGTCATGATCCAGTGAGGTTTTGAATCGGAACTGGAACGACACGGATGCGTCGATTCTGCCAATTTATAGGGAAATGATAGCTGGTGGTTTGAGAATTTGGGTATTTAGGTAATTGGCTATCTATCTTCATATGATGATATATAATTCCGTATATATATAAACTAAGTAAGTAGTTTAATGTTGCATGCAGTGGTGATGTTGACTCAGTGGTGCCGGTGACAGCAACTAGATATGCACTTGCTCAACTTAAATTAGAAACCAAAATTCCATGGTACCCTTGGTATGTTAAGAAGCAGGTAAGTTACCAACGTCTTCTTCTTCCTTTTCCTGCACCCTCAAATTCAATTCCATATATAATGTTCATTCTTTTAGAACAAACAACAAACACATAGCGTGCATCCGTACGTTTATGATTAATTTACTGATATTGGGGTGGTCGATCATGATGGATGCATGGTTTTGTTGAAGGTGGGAGGTTGGACAGAGGTATACAAAGGGCTGACATTCGCAACTGTGAGAGGTGCAGGCCATGAAGTCCCACTTTTCAAGCCTAGAGTTGCCCTTCAGCTCTTCCAGTCATTTATTAGAGGGCAACCTCTTCCTAAATCTTAGGCAAAAACCTGATGATTGTGTCTTTCCCTTTCCTTTCCTTTCCTCATTTCCATTTAATTTCTACTTCCATCTTGTTATGAACTGTACGGTATCTTTCTAGGCCAATTAAGAAAAAGTACAATTGCCGCAGAAAACCATGCCCCTCGCGAGATAGTGAGAACTAGCTAGAGCATTTGATTATGCAATTAATACCAAAAAAAAAAAAAACAGCAAATGTAATATTGGAAGCGTGCATTTAAGGTTTTGTACTTTGTAACCATGCATTGGTTTGATCAATCTTGGGGTTGGTGGGGATTATGTGAAGGGTATGTACGTATATAATGATTGGATTTCAGTTTCTTTTTTTTTCTTTTTTTCTTAACAAAGATCTCATTACATCCAACCTCATATCAGTCGGAAAATGATAGATATAATGCCTTTTAGATTGAATTGGATGACATTTTATAAAATAACTTGTAGAAAGGATATTATTTTTTTTATAAATATTTTCGTTTTGTTAAAAATCATTATATAGAGTATTGTAAAAAACTGTTTTGTATCATTACTCATTCATAATCATTGACCTCTTTGTATGTATGTTAAGCATGCAGTTTGGTAATAAGTAGGGGTTAATAACTTCTCAAGATTTTCTGAAAATGTTTTTACCCTGAATCCAGAGTAGTGCTACATCTTTTTACCAAAACAATCATAATGGATCAAACGTCCAACTTTATCTCCATTTTATTTATAAAAAAAAAAAAAACTGGTACTGTTACTTTAATTAAAACCGAATGTGGGAGATTTTAATATCATCCTAACACATTAGAACTTAAATTACACCAAAATATAATTTGAAGTTAATTTTTGGTAATATGTGTAGGACTCAAAATGTTGATTTTTTTTTTTTTCTTTTATATAGGTAAAGCAAATTTATTGATCAATGAATAGGCATAGCGGCCATGTCCAGAACCTTAAAAGCTAGAAAACAAAAATATGGCCTACACTAAGTAGGCACATTGGAAACAAAAAAGTCATGTATGTCCATGCCATTGAAATCAACAATAATGGCTCAAGTATAAAGAGTTTTAAAAAAAAAACTTCAAGCTCCTCTAGCGATCTTTCATTGCCTTCAAATGATATGTCATTGTGCTCCTATCATAAACACCACATGATGCATATAGAGATCATCTTTCAAAGATCTTTAATCTATTTCATGCCTCTAAGATGTGTCTAATTGGCCATTGCTGCCACTACTATCTCTGATATAACCCAAGCCAAATCTAATTTACTGAAGTACACTTCGTTTGATAATACCCTAGCATGTACAATATAGTAGGAGATGATTTACAAATTTGCCCATTTCTCTACATATGCAACACCAATTTATAATGATCGCCATTCATTTTCCTAAGTTATCAGTATTGAGAATCTTATCCAACGAAGTTTTCCACGCGAATTAAAAAGCGGCTTTGGGTGGAGTCCTATTTCTTCACAGCTTTCTCCACGGATACTAAATATTAGGCTATTAAGTGAAAGTCTTATAAAAAGAGTAAACCAAAAACATGCATTTACCTGTAGGCGTCCACCATAGCACATATTTTTGCTAACTGCTCAATTTTATAGAGTACAAAAGGGTGTAAAAATCTGCAAAACTCCTCATTTTCCAATCTTGCACTACCAAACTAAAATTGACACTCAATTAGAATTGCCTTGGATATTCCCCTGATTTCCGCCATTGAAACAACTTGCTAGCAATCTGGAAAAGAGAATGAAATACCTATTGTATAGTACTATTACTGCACCAAATATCTTTCCATATCTTGGAGCCCTTACCCATAATGCTTATGGTTATGGTTATGGTTCTTTATTATATCTTCACAATTATTTTTTAAGTAGCGTCCGTTTAAAGATCCTCATATTTCTAATGCCCAACCCCCCATTAGAGATAGGGCGGTATACCATCTCCCACTTGACTAAGTGAAACTTAAACTCCTCAATCCACAAGAAATCACGTTGAAGTTTCTCAATTTGGAATGCACACTTGCAGGTATGACGAATAAAAATAAAAAATAAGTTAGTAGATTAGATAAATACTATTTATCAATGTGATCCTACCTCCTCTAGACAAATATATCATTTTCCTTACCGTCAATCTTCGCTCAACTTTCTCAATCACTGAGTACTATAGAGAGGACGCTTTCGATGGAGCCTCCAACGGAAGGCCCAAGTAAGTTATAAGAAGAGAGGCTATGTTACAACCCAATCATTTGTTGGTCAATTGTTGTATATTTCTAGTACCTCCAATTGATACCATATTTGATTTGTCACTTTCAACTTAGATGCTACTTCAAAACAAAATAGCAGGGCCTGCAATGCTCGAGTCTAGTTTTCATCAACCTCACAAAAGTAAGAGTATCATCTACAAACAACAAATGAGAAATGTTAATGATTCCCCTCTCTAGGGTTTCAATTGAGAAGCCAACCTTGAAACTATTAGTAACAATTTCCAAGGTCATCCGGCTTAGTGCCTCCATCACAATAATAAACAGCAATGGAGACAATGGATCTCCCTGTCTTAAGTCTTGGGTGCTATAAAAAATACCAACTGGAGTGTCATTTATCACACTGAGAGTTTCACTGTTGATCTGCACTAACAAATCCACGATCGCCAGCTCTCCTCAAAACCACACCTCCTAAGAAGGTAAAGGAGAAAATCTCAATTAACGTGATCGTACGCCGTCTACATGTCCAACTTGTAAATGATCCCAATGTGCCAACTTTCAATCAACTATCCAAACATTCATAGGCAACAAGAGCTGCATCTAGAACCTATCTCCCTTTTACAAAAGTATTTTGGAGTTTTGTGACAATCTTTTCCAATACACCACTTAGTCGATTTGCAAGTACTTTGAATATTATCTTGTACACCCCATTTACTAGACTAATAGGCCGAAACTCTTTGACCTTCGTAGCCCCCGTCTTCTTCGAAATCAATACAAGAAAAGTGGTATTAATGCTTTTCTCAAATTTTCCAACCGATAATAGCTCCTAAAACACCCTCATAAGATATGTTTTTTTAGCACTTTCTATCATGCTTGAAAAAAGCCAATAGAAAAACCATCTAGTCTCAGTGTCTTGTTTTTAACTATTTTCCTCACTACATAAAAACGCCTAGCCTCCTTAAAAGCTCTCTCCATCCAAAATACATCATTCGGCCTAATGGAGTCGAAAGCAAGACCATTAAGGATAGACTACCAATCTGCCTGCTCAGTTAGCAGCTGCTCAAAGAAATCAACTACATGGTTGTGGATTACCTGTGACACCCGTACTCGTAGGGAATCCTAAAAGTCAACCTGTTTGATTTGACCTGTTTTCATCTACAAATACTATCTCCTAATATTTTATCAATAATCCACAAATAATTCCTCATCTCCAAATCTTAACACAATCAAATCCTAAATATTCACAAAGTTCATACATTTTAAAAAAAATAATGCCATCACATAGGGTCCACAACTCCCCATAAAAAAAATATCCTACTAACACTTGGATCTATTCATGCTAAATAATGTAAAAACAAAACAATAAATATCGTCTTCACTTCAACCCAAAAAGGTAACCGCTTATCCTGGTCCCAACATATTAACCTTGGTCCTCAGTCAAGACCTCCACTTCATCTGAAATGTATATAGATAAGGGGGTGAGTTCATCCACAACTTAGTAAGTAAAACACCTATACTAGTATGTAAATCATGAGCATTTTTAATAAAACTCTTAAGCATATAACGGAAAAACTTTTATTCAAAGGAAACAACTCCAAGACTTATAAACCAACCAAAAACTGAGCGAACCTTTATTTTTCATAAAGTATACACAAAACCAACTTTTTATACGAAAATACTTTGGCACAGTTAAATGTAACATCTCAACAACATTTCCAAAACATATACCATGTTTAATCCCCGTAGTAGGGTTGTGCTATCTCCGGTGGCCAAACCAGGCGATATCATATTATACGACTTTCCCTCATTCGTTCTCGGAGTCCCGAGTGTGCACATAGGAAAGAAACACATAAAAATGATCACTTTGTTTCCAAAGTGATTGCACTCATATCATATCGTATCATGGTGGTACCAACCATATCACGTGAATCCATATAATCATATCAGAACCATATTCCGAAATAAAGACAAATAGATAAGTATGCCAAAGATTTTTTCGTAAACATATCATTTTAAGCCACTTGTTTTTCACTTTCTTATCCATTTACATATAAGTCAAAAACAAAACAAAACATATTATTTTACATGTACAAGAAAGCATCAAAATTAATGTTCGCTCTTATGCATAGCTCAGAAACATGTCAAATATTGCTCATGTCTACACATTTCATGTCAAAAAGAAAATTTTTTCTATCGTATAAATTCTCATGAGTGAATGCATAAAACATATACTGAGGTTGTTTTTCATATTTTTCTTTAAAAAGCAGAACATGCACATTTTATAAAACCAACCTCAAACAAATTTTCTTTTTATGTAAATCTAGTATAGAAGCCCCGCTTACCTGACTCCTGTAGCGAATTATCAAAATTTCGAGTCCGATCTCTAAGATTCTCGTCGCCTATTTATAAAAAAAGTACTCAACATTAACGACCAGTAAACCCAATCTATATATACAAAAAAAATGATAATCTAATGTTCCTAATCTGAAAAATTTGCAAAACTCATTTCTTCAAACTACACCAGCTTTAAAGCACTACAATTTACTACAAATATCAAGTCAAACAACACCCATTTAACATGCTGACCAGCTCCAACATCCTGGCTGTTATCCCACGCTCACATGGATATACATTCCTAACTTTCTAGCTTACAAACCCAGCGAGACCAGTCACCCAAAAGTCATTTAGCAACATAATTATTGACCTCAACGCAACCAATCAGTCGAGCCAGCCACAATAATGACGAGTTCCCAAAATTCAACATCATAACTAAAAATACTCCCAACCCACGGCTATAGCAGTACCAAAACAGTAAGGATTTGTACCAACATACTCCTCAAAATCCTTTAACCTCACTTCAAAAGAAATTTGGAAAAACAATAAAGGTATATTCTACACCATTTACATAGAGAACATCTATTCAAAAAGAACCTTGAATCCTTACCTGAATATGAAGAACAAACCGCAAGAAAACAGAAGCTTAAACGATGAAATTCTCGCCTCCCTAATGCTCAACTGCAACCAACGGAAACCAACTAGATTTTCAGTGATTAAAGCCCCACAACAGCACCCTTATTCCAGCCCTATTCAAATCAACTCTAACTTCCGCATATCAACAACGGAAAATACATCAACGAAATTCTGAAAAACCACAAATACTACCCCTCAGAAAGACCCAGAAATTAAAGAAAATCTCTAAACCAATTCACATACGTTAATCATCCATTTAATCAACTGAGAAACTTACCTGAGAATGGAGAACAACCCGCAAGAACGACAGAGGCTAATACGTCGGATTCGGTCTCCCCTATGCTCTGCTTCACCCATTGGAAACCCACAAATTAACAATGATTAAAACCCATAACCATACCTTGCATGGATGGCAAAAACGCAAGAGAAGAGATGAGGGATTTAGATGAACTTACCGGCGTGAATTTGGGTGAACGAAAACAGGGCCAGTCGGCGATGAAGAGACCCAGCCAGAGGAATAAATTGCTGAAGGAAGAGGGAGAGAGCCTGGGTGATGTTAGATCCGTAGCACACAATACAAATACTCGAGAAGTGGGCGGGAGCACTTTCATCTTGTTGCATCAACCGCTGGAACGTGGAGCTGGGTGCGAGAAGTCCGGACGAGAAAAACAGAGTGATAACCGACGGAAGCAAAAGGGAAAGAAAGAAAGGAGAAGGGCAAAACTGTTGAGGAAACGACGCCGTTTAGGCGCTTTAGGGGCTGGGGCTGTCTGACCTGGGCTGGGGCTGTCTGACCTGGGCCTGGGCTTGGCGTCTGGCTTGGGCCTGGACCACGGGCTTGGCCCGGTGTTACATTACCTATTCTTTCCTACATTCAACACTACCAATTTTCAGCATTTTGATGTTATTGTTTCTCTTGTGAGAGTTTACAATTCTATGGAAAAATTTCGTGCTTCAATCTCTTTCCCTTAACCACAAGGCTCTCAATTTTGTATGATAGGACGTCTCTTCTAACCACATAATCTAGTTAAGATCTGCAACCAACAAAGCATTTCGTACTAGTTTTTCTTCTGTAAGAGCCTGTGTCGCTTAGAGCCTCTCTAACTTCTGGATCTCCATCACCTTACTTTTCTTACACTCCTCTATATCATTGAAAGATTGCGTATTCCAAAGCTTCGATTTTTTTTTTAATTCTTTCAATTTGCCCTCAAAACAAAGCTAGGGTACCCAAAATCTAGTACGAGGACCACCATTATCTCGCCATGTCTACAAAACCTTTGGATTTCAATCACATATTTTCAAATTTGAAATACCATCAACTTCTTTGGAGATCACTACAATCAAACATGATAAGCCAATGATTTGAATGAAGACAAGACATTCACTTTTGCCACACATCCAGAAAGTGACTTTTCCATTCTGATGATATTAATAAACAATCCAGGTGAGACTATGTCTGATTATTAGACCACGTGGCAAAATCCTCTGCTAATGGCAAATCCACCAAGTTAAAATCAAAGATACAATCTGAAAACTTTTTCATTGCTGGACGCACTCTTATATTCCCCGAACACTCACTTGGGAATCTTATAACATTATAGTCTTCTCCAATACACCAAGGTAAATCCCACCAGTTATGTACTCCAACTAGTTCTTTCCACAAGTATCTTTTACTGTTGTCTAAGTTTTGATTGTATACACCTGCAAAAATCCACAAAACGTCATTTGAAACACTCTTGAAGGAACATGCCACCGAGTATAGCCCAATAAATTCTTAATTTTTCTTCACAAAGCTGGTCATATGCACTCAATCCATTTGTACACAACTCCATATACTTCACACAGTTTTCTATCAATCTTTTTTGGCTTAGTCTTTTGTAGACAAATAATGTTCGCCTTCCACCATCAAAACAAGTTTCTTACTTGTAGACACTCATTGACCTCATTAAGCATGTAGAAATCTCCCGATACAATTTTTTGTTTTATTGGGATAAGGCCAGCCCCTTCCCTTTTAACCTACCACTGCTGGAACTATCCTCAAAGTTTATGAAGCAAGTCAATCTTTACAACTCACTCTGTTTTTTATTTTTTTTTCTACCTAGCTTTTCTATGACTTTGGTGCCACTTTAATAGTTATAAACAAAGCCAAAAGCTGTTCCTCATAGCCATCACACTCGATCCCCACACTTTTTTGTATTTCTTTTACTTTGTGAAATATCAAATCTGAGATATTATAGTATATTGGTAGCATATAGTTGAGGGGGTTGGATCACCCCTTCTACATTCCATCTATAAGTATTGGATCTTCTCGACAAAAAAAAAAAAAAATATCCTCCAAACCTAGCTTCCCACTTAGTGCCTGTGTAAGACTCTTAATATTTTATTCATCAATATGAGAGGATTATAATTATAGGGATGTAAAAAATGGTCAAAAAAGACACCCCATCTTCTTCGGCAATTTATAATCCTTAAGAAGATGTGCTAGTGGGTTCGCGAGAGTGGGACAATCTCCCAAACTGCATATCGGCACTTTCTGACCATTTTTTACTATGAAACACCACCCTATGGTGTCGGGGAGGTCATTTTGAGTTTCTGCGCACTCAACACATGTGGGCCTTCATTAGAGAACATTGTCGGCGTCTTCTATGTTGCCAATTCTTCCTTCACCATCGGCAGACGTCGTAGCACAATGTCTGGTGGTGGCTCCCCATTCCTGTTGCTAGAAAGAACTTTTAGACATTCTTTGCATCTAAGTTTAGTTATAGGTTGAGGCTCGTGCATAATAAGGTCACCCATGGGCTAAGGCCTTGCCCATTGCCTTCCCTCCTTATCCTCCTATGGGGCCCATTGAAAGCTATCCTTATACCACAATAAAAAAACTCTTACGCCATTAACGTAACACTATCAATGACAACTGCTATGTAAATTTTTGCATGTGTATTTGAAAGAAAAGTGTTTAAGAGAGAGAAAAGTGCTAGTGGATGTTCATAAATATTGAAATGTACCGAACCAGAAGTATAGATAGCAGAATATCTTTCAATCATGCAAATGAAATGTTTTGATTATTTCTATAGAATCCTTGAGAAACGGAAGTGATAACTTTGATCTAGCATTGTAAATGGAGTTAAAAAGGTTTTGAAAAATAACATAAAATTTTTGGAGAATAATGGTACATTTTGATAAGCCTACAACCCAAGCCATACAACCATGATTTTGGCCCAGACCCAGGCTACCACTTAGGATGAACCAAACCAATTGGATTTGGCCCGCACAAGTCAGGTTGAGTTGAGATTCATTCCCCTCTTTTTTAATTTAATGTTCCTACCATATATAATAATTTAATGTGGTGGGTAGGGGTTAGTAATTTAATGTTCCTACCATATATAGTAAGTTTGTACCCTTTACATCCAATTTTATTCTCTAGTATTCATGACTTTTATTGCCACCTTAATAATATTTTTTTTTTAAACTGAATGCGGACCAAGCATGTAATCTTGATTTTAGGCATGGTTCACAATTTTCTGTGAATGATTTTAGATAAATATTGACTTAGTGTGGTTAAGAACTTAAAGATGACTACGTAAATACTAACAATTACAATCATTGTTGCAAGGAAGTGGGTCTCAACCAAAAAAAGTAAAATAAAATCAATCGCCACAATAGAAACTCCACAAAAATAAAAAAAGATCCAATCAAATACCCTGAAGTAAAAACTCCACAAAATCAATCAAACATTTGCCACAATAAATGCATTCACCCTAACTCAATCCTCAATGTCACAACCTCGAAACCCCATTTCATCATGATGTATTCGTACAAATTTAAAACTCTTCCACCAAAATAGACTACAACTTCCCACAATAAGAATGAAAAGACATGGAAAGATAATACATCAAACACACGACATCCTCAATAACAGCTACCCGGCTCTTCCAACACAAATGATTTAGTCTGTTATAGCAAATTATTGAAATCAATAGTAACAAAATAAATTATTTATCTTTCCCCGCGCATTATTTGAATTAAACACATGAAAAACACTTTACCAATCAGTCCATGCTATCCTAAGAAATATTAAGACCTCAAAGAAATGAAAATAATTCCATAAATGCTGACTAAATTATATTCACAAAACAAGATTGCACCATATTCTTGTATTCCTTAAAAGTGCACACAAGAAAGTGTTGAAATATGAGAATGTGGTCCAAAGTCAAATGGGTTAATCCCAAAAGGTTAATGGCAAATAAAAAAAGGATGAACCATATCAAAAACTAACTTTCACACAATAGAGACAACGTCAATTAACATTCATGGTTCCCTCCACAAATACCATGGATGAAATACATTTATCCACAAAAGTGAGTAAGGATCTGTTCTCGTTCTTGGAGAGAGAGACAAGCGATATGGACATGATTGGCTTTTATGATTTGGAAACGCAAAAGAATAACGCCACCTGTTTATAACTATTTCCTTATATTTGTTGTTCTCAATCTGATAGAAACCTCTTGATGAGCATTAATTGGTAGCAATATATAACCACTACTCAACTAGGGAGAAACAGAAAACACTCTTTAATTTCAAACACAGACCTAATCATTATCCAAACATAAAACCCAATGTCCCATACTTTCAAACAAAACACCAAAATCAATAAAACTTTTTCACATTTCAAAACAAAAAAAAATTATATTAAAAAAGTACATTCAAACAATTTTTTGATTTTATAATATTTGTATTCAACTTTTCCTCCCTCCTTTTTCAAATCAATAAAACATCTTAAATCAAATTTGACTTAAGCTTTGGATTCTTAAGATTAGGAAAAATAGAAGCTTTTGGTCTAGATGCTTCGGTGGGTTCGGATGAAAGAGAGCTTTTTACTCCAAAGTTGATGATTCGGCATCCTCAGGTGCTTATGTGTATGCTTTATAAGTTTAGGAAATAAAATGGAATCCTATTTCTATGCCTTCTGAAACTAGGTTTTATGCTTGACTTTAACCTTCCCCTCAGGGCCAAGTTCTTTTTGTAGGGGCTTCTCCTGACTAAAACAAATAGTAGGTCACATTATGCAAGATAAAAAGAAAATCTAAAGTACAAGACTAGGAAGAATTTACGTAGTAGTACGACAAATTTGGAGGAAATAACTTACCACATGTAATACTCGCTCATTCTTTTCCTATAGGCTTAGCGAATCTCGAGCAGATGACGTGACACCTCGTTTCTTTCTCTTTCGATTAAGGCAAGCCTCAATGCACATGCCAGGTTTAGAAGCACGTGCCCAAACTCGATGACGTGTTTTTTTAAAATGATAACATTGATTTTAAAATACGCCTAGTGTTTTAATGCTATAGAATATTTTAAATGTTCTGGAAATATTATATGAGGTATTTCTAGTATAATTGGACCCAAGCCAGTTTTATAAGAAATGCAATGATAATATTTTGGAGCGCTACAAAATATTATAATTGTACAAAATCGTTTTATTACCTTAGTTTAGTTATTTAAAGTATTATGAGATTTTAATTATATTTTAAATCTCTGATTTAGATATATGACTTTATTCATTTTTAATAATTAGTAAGTTTCATCATTTTAGTTAATGATGAAATATATTATGTTGAGAAATAAAGTAAGTTAAAATAATATTTTATTTTATTAAATTGAGTGTTTTAAGTTAAATTGATTTTACATGCGTTTGGATCAGTGTTTTGAATTCATCTGTTGTCCGTTTGAAGATTCCAAAGTGTCGGGCCTATAAATAGCCCGAAGAGGCTTAGATCCCTCACTTTTCCTTTTTCCCATTTTCCTTTTTCTCTCTCCTCTCTCTCTTCTCTTCCGCTTGCTACAGTCTCCCACCAAGGCAGTTCGGTTTTCAGCTCGTGGTGGCGCCACCTCAGACCACCAAGCCTCACCTCTGACCCTGCCTAAATCGCCAGCCTCTGGCGAGTCCAACCCTACCGAAAGTGTCAATCACGGCAACCCCACCTCCCGCCGGTAGCCCCAAACCCGAAATGGGTTTTCTCCTCCACGCCTCACCTTGCTCAACCTCTAGCTCCACCATAAGCCACCGCACCATGACACCACCCCCAGCCATTTGATCCACCATTCACAAACGACCAACCACCAGAAATTCCAGCCCCAGCGGAGCCCTCACCTTCCCTCATCTCCCATAAAACCGAAATGGGTCTCTAAATAAATCACCATTTGCCGCGCCGCCGTCCGGCCGCCGTGACTCTTACCTTCACCTCCAAAAGCTTCCTCCACCTCAAATTTTCACACCCCTAAAGCAGTTTCTCCATCCATGGCTCCACCTCCCGTGTACGAGTAAAAACTCGAAAATGGATTTCCACCCCTTTTGAGCTAGATCCGCCACCTTTCGATGGTTGCACCGCCTCACCACCACCTCCATGAGATTCCCCTTCCTCCAATGAGTATTTCCCTAGCTTCCCATGTCAAACCGAGCACCGTAGCCCAAACCGTCAACGTATGTAATGTTAGCCATAATGTTAGTCGTAACGTACGACGTTTTCACTGCCACCAACGAACTTCCCACCATATTGGCCACCCTCTTACGACCTAAAATTAGTAATCGAAACCCTAGACCCGAACCCCGAGCCATTCCCTTTCTAAGGTTTCGGCACCAACCTTAACGGAGCGGTTAACGTCCAAGTTACTAGTTTCCGATGCCACTAACCGTGCCAAAAAGCGAACAACATACGGGTTTACCCCACTATGATATAACCCTCTTACTCATGTATTTATATTTAATTGATTGATTATGGACTGTACTGTTAATGTTGTGGAGTCCGCTGAATAGTTATATGAAGTCGATTGGTTGTGTTCTGAAGTGTTCGAGACTGTGTTGTGAAGTAGGATTATGGATTGTGCTGTGTATTATAAGGTGCCTTGTGTGCATATATGGTGTTGTGGTAGGTGTTTGAAGGGAGTGCGCATGTAGTGTACTCTGTGGGGGTAAAGCGATGCACCGTATAGTGTGCATCGTATGAGTTGTGGCGTAGAGTGCTATGAAGAGAGAGTATACGTGGAATATGCTGGACGTGAGGTGTAGGTGAGGAATAGAGTGTGCAATGGAAGCGTGGAGGACACTTCGCACACTGTAGTCGTGATGCAGATCGTAAGGCGTGTCACGAAAATGGTAGTTGCACGACTGGAAAATGTAAGGCATGTGAAATGTCGGGAAGTGTGAAGCAGCATCCTAGAGTAGTGACGTGACAGGCAGCCCTAGTAACGACTGTCATTGTATAACCGTGTCATGTCTCGAAGTACGTGCAATGCAACGGAGTCGCGTAGCAATAAAGTATTTGGAGCTAACCAAAGTACGTAAGGGAGGTCGTACTCATGTCGAGTCGAGAGTCGATGTAGTCGTCACGTGGCGTAATCCCATATGAAGTGGCGGGTGATGAGATAGCTCGATAGTAGTCTCGAACTACGTGACGTAACGAAGGTACATGTGGGATGGACTTTATCGTGTTAAGTGACGAGATGATCTCAAAGAGGGTCGAGATATGGGATTAGCCCTGCCAATCGACATGGAGAAGGTTACTATCGATGTATGGTACTTTCTGCATCAGCAAGCAATCAATATATTATATGTTGATCTTAGGTGACATAGAGGTAGGGTACATGTGTATTTGGTGACTCGTGTACCGGACTGGACTTCGAGGACATGGGGATATTGAGAGATGTCTCAATGTCTGCAGTAAGTCTCTGTTGGTCTTAGCCTAGTAAGGGTTCTAAAGATATAAGGATAGCAGGAGAGTGACCTAATGAAGTGTAGGTTTTCCTAGTTAATTGCTTGTGTGTTAGATATATATAAATATATATATATATATTAATATATATATTGATGCTTTATGTGTATGTTGTAGTTTGATTGTTATATGATGCACTTGCGATTGAACTGCAAGATATGAAAGTAGCATGGAGATCAAGTAAGTAGTATGACCACGCACACACGCCATGTTTTCCTTAAAAATGAATATATCTCTTAATGCAATTGTGTTCTTCAAGAAAATAATAAATGAACATATACATTATGTAAAGCCTTTCTTGAAATCCCCTGTTAAGTACCTTATAATTATTGTTGGTTGTAAATACGAAGTAATGCATTCGCATTCATGCTCTAGCATCATGACTTCCCCTCATGCATGCTTTCCAAGCAAATTATCAAACTCTCCTATATGTAGAATAGCATGAAAACACTTCCTATTATCATCTGCATATGCATGTGTGAAGAAGAGTAAATGAGATTGCATGAGAGAAAAGAAAGGAGAGAAAAGAAAAGAAAAGACAAAGAAAAGAAAAGACAAATGAAAGAAAAGAAAAGGAAAGAAAGGAAAAGAAAGCTTTAAGAATGAAAATGTCAATGATCTTTATGGTTATTGTTTAAGTAAGCAAAGGTCTGTGATCAAGGACTGTAAGAAAGGGCAGATTGGAATGCCGAATCGGTTCCATTGGTTGTGCACCTAGTGGCGCCATCCAAAGAAAGGGATTCCTAACCCATTGGCCATGGGTGGATATCCGAGTCTCTAAAAAGGACCGCTAACTCTGCACGCAGGGCGTAAAAGTGTGCAACTTAAAATGGATATTGAGGGATGGAGATACTATTGTTCCTTAAACAGTTTATGCATGAAAATAAATGTTTTATTCTTAAGTTATGCATTGAAACATGTTTAGCATTGTTATGCATGAAAGCATGTCAATTAATTGTTTATGCATGTAAGCATGTTTAGATACTCAAAATGTTTATGTATGCATGTTTCAACTAATGAATAGATGCTTAATATGTCAACAACGTGATATATTACTTACTGAGTATTCGACTCATTTTAGTTTTCTTTCTGTGTGTGTCCTCCCCCACACAGGAGTGCATAGCAGGAAGCCGACAGCCCGAGGGAAGAACGAGACAGTCTAGGCATGTGAGAAGGATCTTTTAGTTATAAATCATATGCTTTCCGCTGTGAACATCTTTATTTATAAAAATGTATCTTATTGTAAAATGTGGAGTTTGGTACCCCTGGAATGAGCTGAAAGGTTTTAAAACAAACGAAATCAATCTCATTTTCTAAAACTGTTTCGGGGGAAGAAATATAACGTAAGTACGGTCCTACCCTCCAGAGGGCTGGGTCGTTACACCACACAGTCTAATGCTTATCGCTTGGTAACTTTCTCTGAATGACCCTACTTTATATACAGTCTATTACTATATTATATATATATATATATTTAGTTATGTATTTAGTTATATATATAGTTATATATTTATTTATTATATATTTATTGTGATTTATATAGACTTACTCAAATATATTTTTGAAAATTAAAATAAATCATAAAATCATATCATAGTGTTTTACTAAGTTCAAAGATTTATCTTTTTGCTGATTTTTATCCCAAATTTGTAGATTCATATTTATTATAAAATTTTAATTTAATTTATTATAAAAAACTAATTTAATGAGATGTGGGGTGGCAAATCAAGAATCTCGTGGAAGTTCGAAAGGTAAAGTGAAATTTTTCATGGGAATATTTTTGTCTTTAAAGGTGCACGTGAGCTACACGTGCTCCATTCTGTTTGATTTGAAGTGGATTGTTGATGAAAATGGGACATTATGAACTTTTAAAGTAGGCAGGGTCAATTTATTACAATTTTTAGTTTAGAGATCATATTGTAAATTAGGTAAAAGTTGGAGAGGGTAAAATTTAATTAATCCAAAAGTCTAACTCTTAACAAAAACTATGTGTATATTTCCTAAAAGAAAAACTGCAAACAAACAAATATTGATGAGTATAGAAAAAGTATTGTAGTTGCTTAGAGAGAAAACCCAACGGCATGCTTAAAGCTTTGGCATTTCTTTTCCAAAAAAAAAAAATATATACTAATAATACTACTAGTATCAGTTTGAATTGAAGTTAGGTGAAATGCCATAGGGACACAACCGTGATATAATTTGTTTAAAAAATTTAGACACATAAATTTAATCAAACAAAATCTAAAATTGCTATTTTCTTGAGTTGAATCACGTTGACTAGATCTAAAATCTTTTTGAGGTGTTAAAGTTCTCATGTTGCAATCCACCCATTTGTGATAATGAACAAAGGGTTGGTTGAAAAAAAAATTACATGAAATTTTCATGCCAAAAAGTTCTTGAGAAAACTCCATTGAGTTGATTTCATTCGTCCCTGGGTTAGGTGCATTTCTAGATCCAACTATGCATACCATCTCATCTTTATTGTCCATCTATGGCTTAGGTTCCATTTCTAGATTGAAAATATCAATGTACAACACAAATAATTTTTTCCATTTATGTTGCATTTCTATACTCTTAACTTTGGTTTGAATTAGGTTGAATCTTTTTATATTTATTCGAAGGTTGGACTTGCATGGATTCCAACGTAGATATCTCTAAGAATGAATATGATGAGATAGGAGTTGCTAAAGAGCAACTCCCCAATGACATTAGTGAACAACCTAAGGTCGGAATGACATTCTCATCTAAAGATGAAGTTAGGTCTTTGTATGAACTATGCCAATCATAAGAAGTTTGAAGTGTATAGAAGGAATTCTAAATTGAGAGACGATGGGAATGTCAAATGGTTTACCTTGGTATGTGCATGTCAAGGCACATCAAATAGTAAGGCTACCAATATTGTTCTCAACCCAAAACAAATAGAGACATTAGGGTATATGACTAAGATTAATGCGACTTTAAAGGATGAAGGCGGGTTTACCCTGACTAGCGTACACTTAGATCACACACACATATGTATTTCAGGAAATGCAAGACATTTCAGATATTTTAAGATTGATGCTCGTGTCGCTAAGAGGCTTGAAGTAAATGACAAGACAGGAATACGAATGACAAGAAAATTCAAGTCTGCTTGTTGAAGAGAGTGGTTATGAGAATGGGAGTGTCAAAACTATATTGACAAAGCACAAAAACTTTGCCTTAGGTTGGAGGTGTTGAAACTCGATGTAACTACTTTTGACAAATGAAAAAAAAAATGTTTTTTACTATAAGATGGATGTGGATGATAACTTAAGGTTAAACAATGTGTTTTGGGTAGACGCCCAAAGTAAAACTGCTTATCAATCATTCGGGATATCATTACATTCGACACAACATACCTGACTAATACCTATAAGATGTCTTTTGTACCCTTTGTGGGTGTGAAACATCATATTCAGTCAATTTTATTTGGATGTGAATTGATATCCAATGAGGATACACATATGTTTGAGTGGTTCTTTGAGTCATTTTTAAAATGTATGAACGATCAACCACCAAATGCAATCATTACAAACCAAGACAAGACAATGCAACTTGCAATTGCAAGGGTGTTTCCAACGTCTAGGCATCGATTCTACTAGTGGTACAACATGAAAAACTTTCTTAAAAGTTGAGATCACATTCTTGATATAAAGAGATCAAGAGTACTCTGCAAAAATGTGTGTATGATTCTTTAATTAAGCAAGAGTTCGAGGACCGTTGGTGAAACTTCCTTGATATTTATGACATTCATGACAATGTGTAGTTGAAATCACTACATATGGATAGGCGTTTTCGGGTGAGAATCGATGTTAAAGACACATTTTGTGATCAAATTACAACCAAATGATGAAGTGAAGGCATGAATGCATTTTTCGATGATTATGTTAACTCCAAGACTACTCTAAAAAAAATTGGTAATCAATACGATTCAAGCCTTAGAAGGAAGGTAGAGAATGAAGCCATTGTTGAGTTTAATTTATTTAACAAAGAGATTCCTTGCATTAGTCGCTATCCTTTTGAGAAACAGTTTCAAAAAGCATACACACTTGCCAAGTTCAAGGAGATACAAAGCAACTTATAAGGAATTTTATATTTAAGTACCTCTTTTCTAACAAAATATACATATGTAGTTGCAGATGAGATTCTTTCATGATAATTTAAAAAAAAAATCAGTTTCATCAAACACATCAACTCTTTTGATAGTTTAATGATACATTTTTATCTTTCTTGTCTTCCAAAACAAAGTAGTAACTTATCAATAGAAGTTAGAGTAGATGAATGCAATGTTAGTAGCATACTACATGAGGCCGCTTAAACCCAGGTATACTTCCCCTTGTTTATTGCTATTTTTTGTATGTATATAACTAGATAGAAAATGAAAATCATGACAAGTTTGATCTAACTGGCGATAGGATGAACAAACTCAACTTTGGATACATGCACCAAATTATTTTTCTGTTCATTCAATTGCTCCTTTGTTGCAGGTAATGTAGTGGATAACCTTGTTATGATTTCACTCAACCATTTTTTTTTTTTACCATTGAAGAAAGCAAAGTTGGTTCTTATTAGGTTTATTTATTATTATAGTATACACATAGTCAAGTTTGGATAAATAACCAAGTTAATATGGGTATAGGATCAACTGATCCATTGCATATAATGTGGTGGCTTTCCTTGTTATGATTTCAAAAAATTCAGTTTCATCAAACACATCAACTCTTTTGATAGTTTAATGATACATTTTTATCTTTTTTGTCCTCCAAAACGAAGTAGTAACTTATCAATAGAAGTTAAAGTAGATGAATGCAATGTTAGTAGCATACTACATGAGGCCGCTTAAACCCAGGTATACTTCCCCTTGTTTATTGCTATTTTTTGTATGTATATAACTAGATAGAAAATGAAAATCATGACAAGTTTGATCTAACTGGCGATAGGATGAACAAACTCCACTTTGGATACATGCGCCTAATTATTTTTCTATTCCTTCAGTTGCTCCTCTATTGCAGGTAATGTAGTGGAAAACCTTGTTATGATTTCACTCAACCATTTTTTTTTTTTTTACCATTGAAGAAAGCAAAGTTAGTTCTTATTAGGTTTATTTATGATTATGGTATACACATAGTCAAGTTTGGATAAATAACCAAGTTAATATGGGTATAGGATCAACTGATCCATTGCATAAAATGTGGTGGCTTGCCTTGTTATGATTTCAAAAAATTCAGTTTCATCAAACACATCAACTCTTTTGACAGTTGAATGATACATTTTTATCTTTTTTGTCCTCCAAAACGAAGTAGTAACTTATCAATAGAAGTTAGAGTATATGGATGCAATGTTAGTAGCATACTACATGAGGCCGCTTAAACCCAGGTATACTTCCCCTTGTTTATTGCTATTTTTTGTATGTATATCACTAGATAGAAAATGAAAATCATGACAAGTTTGATCTAACTGGCGATAGGATGAACAAACTCAACTTTGGATACATGCGCCTAATTATTTTTCTATTCCTTCAATTGCTCCTCTATTGCAGGTAATGTAGTGGATAACCTTGTTATGATTTCACTCAACCATTTTTTTTTTTTTTAACCATTGAAGAAAGCAAAGTTGGTTCTTATTAGGTTTATTTATGATTATAGTATACACATAGTCAAGTTTGGATAAATAACCAAGTTAATATGGGTATAGGATCAAACGATCCATTGCATATAATGTGGTGGCTTGCCTTGTTATGTTTTTATTGAACTTGTCATTTTCTACCAGCCAACTTGTGGTTTAACATTTTTTAAATAATACTGGTGGTTTTTATGGTGTTAATTTATTTGATTTGCTCCTGTGTTTTATTCCTTTAGGCACAACCTTCTCGAATGCATCTCTCGCACCCGAATGATGATCTACACCCTTATATATGATTACAAATGGTGGCATCTATGATGATCAACACTCCTTGGACTTGAAATTGATGTAAAATCATTTTTTCATTTTGTAAATTGATGGACTAGAATGCAACCTTGTCATTTTGTAGTTGGAATTGATGTGAGGCACAACTGATTGGGTTTTTGTAGTTGAAATTGAGACACAACTGACTGTATTTTGTTAAAAGTGTTTGTACATAATTTTGTTAAAGAGCAAAACAAACTAAACATAAAATAAGAAGTTTATTTTAAATATTTTCTTCTCCAAATAATACAGGAAATGAAATACTTGTTGAACACTTGAATTTCATCATGGATTGTCACAAGAAAAACACCGCCACTATAAGGACTATCATTTGGACCAATTATGGTTGCTTATTAATGGAACATGTGCTTCGCTCAAAAAGTTGGCATGTTGAGAATATGGGGCTATCAACAATGAAAATTTGGTAATATTCCTTTCCAAGTTGTCTTTTTGACAAGCAAGTTGTGTCTTATACTGTAATTCTTCAGCAAAATCTCCATGCAATTTGAACGAAAAAAGCAAGGAAGGAGAAACTATATGACTTAAAATGTTTTAAAGAGCTCAAGATGTACTAAATCAAAATAGGAACATTATCATGTGATTGTCTGCACGAGGAAATAGTTGAATTTTAAAGTTAATGCATAAGCTAAATCTAGTCTGAAACATAAAAGGAAAATGCTAGACGAACCAAGGGTTCATTAATACACAACATAAAATTGTGCATTTTACCAAGCGATGTGAATAATTAATATACAAATCAGCACATAGTCAATAAAATGACAAAGGCAACTTGATGCTTTGAAAATGTCCTACTTATATTAGTTGATATTACATCGCATGTTTCTTCTTTATCCAGGGTTCAAATTGTTAGAGACAGAGAGATTGTGCAAGACTGAAGGCATGTATGGCTAATTGGTGATAACATCTTCTAGGGAACAATTTCTTTCTCAATCACAATGTAGAGAAGGTCCTTATATCCACTTCGATCTTTTTGCTTTTTTGGCTTCGATGGCTGGAGAACCACTTTTATGGTCGCATCAAAAATAGTTTTGACATTCTAATTTTACCATTACACAAATCCTGTAAAAAAATGAGGTCATGACATTAAGTTTTCCCAAATATATTTGAAATGACAAAAATAAAATTACTTACCTACTACGTTTTTTTAACTCCATTCAACATAAAATGGAGCCTCAATCAGCTTTCGAAGTTCCTCCCACTTCAAAAGTTTTTAAAAAAGAAAAATAAAATTAGAACTTTATTCCACACTGACTATGATCAGAATACCAAATACAAACAACAAGAAAGATATATGGTAAATGAGATAAATAAAGATACAAACGGCAACATATGAAGAATGAGGCAACAGATATCCGAACTTTGGTAAATATATTCTAAAGTACATCTAGCAATCACCATAATTGTAGTTTATTTATTTTTTATAAGACCATAAAGATAATTTCATTTATCCAAACCATAGTTAAGATCTAAGTCAAAAGATGACGTATTGTGTTAGTCTTGAACGTGGTAATCGGCATTTGTTAAGATCATTATATTCAAGATAATCACATTTTTTTCCAAAAATATTACTTTCACCCAACAATCTTGTTCAATGAAGAAAAGGTTGATACAGTTACAGGCATGAACTTTGTTGCTAACAACTATAAATTTTCCATTTGGTTCTAAACCTCCACTTTGGCCCACTCCTATTTGAAAACCCTCAATAGTTTTTCTCAGCGAATAAAAAAGTGGTCACGAAAGAAATAAAATTAGAAGAAAAAAATTCAGATAGACCGGAATTTCTATATTTCTAAAGAGAGTTGTATATTAAAAAAATCTATGTCTAGCATGTCCTCTAAGAATTCTTAGCATCTCTGATAAGTAGCTATAAATCACATCCTCATCTATTGCACCTTTTTTAGCTAGTCGATCCGCTACTTGATTCTCATCTCTATATATATGCTGCACAGGATAAGTCATAGGATCCAACAGACTCATAATCTTATTACAATAATCCTCCAAGTACCATACACCAAATCTCTGTTTGTACCATCATGAGATAACCACCGTAGAATCCAACTCAATAATATCGAGCATGTCTACACAAAAAAAATATAGTATTTTCCTTGATTATTTTTTAGAGATTCTGCAATAATTGAAAATGTTAAGACATGGATTTTATTTTCTTTAGTAGAGCAAGTCTGCTTTATTTTCACATACCCACTAACGAAATAAGGGATTAAATAGAAATTCATACAGATTCACAGACATTCCAGACCAATCTTGCCAAAATTACTTAAAATAGAGAAATGAGACTTAGAGAGAGAAACATCACAATATGACATATTCACTTCGATTGTGCAGTTTCAGTTGAGCGGGAAGGGAGGGAGGTGTAAAAAGAAATAAAGAAAAAATGAAATGAGTTTATTTGTACAATTTTTATTTTTCAAATATTTTACATGGGCCATTAAAAAAAGAGCAATGTCAGGGATATACGACTCTGTGTACCTTTTGCGAAATCAATAACATGATAATAAGCCAAAATATTGAAAAAAAAGTACGAAAAGAAAATAAAAAACATAATCAGAGAGAAACAAAAATAAAAAAATATGAATAGTTAAAGAGATTTCCTAGGGGTCGGTCGGGCCGACCCCCTCACTAAAAGCAGCCCGCCGCCTCCGGTGGCAATGTCTCCCCCCGCCACCGAGGCGGCGGGCTGCAACTCAAGGTCGAATACCTTAAAATTCATCTCTATTTTATTTTTTATTGTATTTTTTATTATGTTTTTTATTTTTTTATTGTATTTTTTATTATGTTTTTATTTTTTTATTGTATTTTTTATTATGTTTTCTTCATTTTATTTTTTTATATTATATTTTTATTGTGTTTTTTTGTTTTATTATATTTTTATTATGTTTTATTTTATTTTATTTCTCATCAAAAAAATAGTTCAATTGCCGTTGGGCTGCTTTTGACGCTGAAAGCAATCCGACCGGCCCCCAACATTTCACATAGTTAAATTAAAGGATATATAAAAATAATATTTTTGTATAATGTTTATGTAGAAGGTACAAAAAATATACACAAATAATATTTTTATTTAAAAAAAAAAAGACACATGGCATCGATTGAATTATCAATTGGAACTCCCGGTTCGTCTAACATTTTCCAAAAATAAATAACGGTGATAATGAAATCATAGCATTTTAAAAGTGTTGATACACGTAACTACCATTTTATAATCAATTTATAACTTACTAGTGTATTTGATTTTTTTTTTTTTTCATCATTTTTTTTTTTTGGAGTATTTTTTTAACATTTTTAATTATTAAGAAAAAATAAAAAAAATATATATATATAACTTTACTTATATTTACGTCTTTAATCAGTAAGTAAAATTAAAAATCATAAAAAAATTAAATATAAAGAAAAGTAATAAATAAATTGTAAAATAATAATAATTCAATCATTTCTAATATTTTAATATCGGGAATTGAATGCGGACACGAGCAAATTAACGGGAAGAAAACAAGAAGGTGTAAAGTACGACTACGATGGATAAAAAGATAATTGGTCGCTCATGTGTAAGAGTATTAATATTTGATTTATTAAAATTTTTTTTAAAATGTGATAAAAAAATATAAGTTTGATAAAAAGATGATATTTAAAATAATTTTATATTAGATTTATTAAAAAGTTTTTGTCATATTTGATAAAATAATAAAATAATAAAATAAAATTTAAATACTTTTAATTTGACTTTTAAATAATAATTTTTTAACTTTCAAATAATAATCTTTAATTTTTGATTGATTATTATTTAAAAATCAAATTAAAGGTTTTTTTATTTTTTTATTTTTTATTGATGAAATTTTTTTGA
Source organism: Platycarya longipes (assembly GCA_036559045.1). Classification (NCBI taxonomy): domain Eukaryota; kingdom Viridiplantae; phylum Streptophyta; class Magnoliopsida; order Fagales; family Juglandaceae; genus Platycarya; species Platycarya longipes. The sequence continues at coordinate 28,695,286 of CM071792.1, read as the reverse complement.
TAAATTTAATATAAAATTATTTTAAATATTATTTTAATATAAGATTATTTTAAGTATTATCTTTTTATTAAATTTATTTTTTCTATCGATGCTGATGCTCTAAGCCTCAGCTATTAAATTTTTACTTCTAAGCTGATATTTCAGCTATTTCCTGTGTCCTTCCGCGTAGGAGATAACTAGACTGAAAATAGAAGAGGTCAAAGACACGAAGCTTTGCCTGAACAAACGACTACTGCTTATTTGTGTAGATCAGGATTGGATTGGACGGGCACAGAGGGAGATCGGCCATAGATACCCAAGAGGTCACTAAAGTCAAGTTCTTTGTCATCCCCGTACAATATCTTCCCTCCATGTACAGCTTCACAATCTGAAGCCCTAGAGTTACTTTTTGACTGCTTTGACCGGTGTATTGAGGTTCCGATACTGTTTCTTTCCGGCGTCCTTTCTAATACTGTCTTGGTTTTGGAACTTTTGGGTCGCTTCGATTGGGATTCCATCGAGTGTTACAAGCTGCCGAAGTTTTTGTTTCGAGGAGGTAGGCTTTAGCTACCCTTGCCTTACTAATATGGCTGCCCTTGATTCAAACTTGGAGTTTTTTTCTTGTATCTAATTATTCATAGTGGTTCCAATTGATCTGCAAGCTCTGAAATTATTGGTCCTCTAATGACTTGGTTCTTTACTTTACCATAACCTTCATCTGGTTGTTTGGATTCCTCCATTGGATATGTGCTTGATTTCAATATAGAGATCATGTTATTGTATGCAAATACATGAATTTTTATTTGGATTGGTTGTAATCTTTTTCTTTTTCTTTTTCTTTTTCTTTTTAATTTATCAAAAGGATATTATTTGATTTAATTTTGTGTTTGTATTCGTATTCATATTCGGGATTTTAGAAAGAGTATCCAAAGCTCTTTTTAGACGGTGGTATTTGGCTTCTGATTTTTATTGGCTATGGGGGATTGTAAACCTACGGCTTCGGAATCAGAAGGAGAAGAACACTTAATTGCTGCCGCCAAATACATTGTTAAAGCCTTGGAGTCAAACAAGAACCTTACAGCTGATGCTAGGAAAACTTTGGCAGAACTTGGCACCCAATTGTCCACCATGACTGTTCTAAATGAAAATAAGGGTGATGGGATTAGTGAGATCAAGGATAGGCTTAATGCTGTTGAGGAGAAGATCATGAATTGGGAGGAAGATCGGTCTATGATATGGGATTCGGGACCAGCAGAAGTGTCTGAGTACCTAAATGCCGTGGGTGAGGCACAAAAATTGACTGAAAGATTAGAGAATCTGTCTCTAAATAAAGATGACGATGAGTATAAGTTGTTACAAAGGGCTCATGATGTTCTTCAGAAGGCAATGGAAAGGCTCGAGGAGGAGTTCAGGCACATGCTTATGCAGAACAGGCAGCCTTTTGAACCAGAGCACATGTCTTTTCGATACACGGAAGAGGATGTTGTGGATGGGGTCTCAATTATCTCTTTTGGGGATGAGTCGATTGAGGAGTCACTTCACAGAGACAGCGTCAGCATCAGCAGGCCCTCTGAGGAATATATCATTGATTTGATAAATCCAGATGTGATTCCTGAGCTCAGAGGCATTGTGAATTTGATGTCCAATTTGAATTATGAGCAGGAATGTTACCAGGTCTACACCGGTGTCAGGAAGGATGCCTTGGATGAGTGCCTCTTCATTCTTGAAATGGAAAAACTAAGCATTGAAGACGTGCTGAGGATGGAATGGGCTAACTTGAATTCCAAAATCAAACGGTGGGTACGAACAATGAAGATCTTTGTGCGGGTCTATCTTGCCAGCGAGAAATGGCTCTGTGATCAGATCTTTGGAGAGCTCGGATCAGTTAATCAAGTTTGCTTTGTAGAGCCATCCAAGGCTGCAATGTTGCAGCTTCTGAATTTTGGTGAAGCCATGTCTATAGGCCCTCATCAACCAGAAAAATTGCCCCGCATTCTTGATATGTATGAGGTACTAGCTGATCTTCTTCCAGATATAGATGCTTTATTCTCAGATGAGGCTGGTTCTTCTGTTAGAATTGAGTGTCACGAGGTTCTAAGGAGATTGGGAAATACTATTAGGGCAACATTTCTTGAATTTAAGAATGCCATTGCATCAAATGCGTCAACAAACCCTTTTGCAGGAGGTGGAATTCACCATCTGACGAGATATGTCATGAATTACATCAAGTTTCTAACCGACTACAGTGAGACCCTTAATTTACTGCTCAAGGACCATGATGCAGAGGATCCAAATTCATTGTCACCTGACATGAGTCCAACTGCAGAAGAGGAGAACAAAAGCCAAAATTCTTCAGGCAGGATTTCCCCAATGGCTCACCACTTCCAATCAATTGCTTCAATTCTGCAAAGCAGCCTTGATGATAAGTCCAGGCTATACAAGGACGCTTCGCTACAGCACTTCTTCTTGATGAACAATATTTATTACATGGCTCAAAAGGTCAAGAATTCTGAGCTAAGGCATATATTTGCAGATGAATGGATTAGAAAACAAAACTGGAAATTCCAACAGTACGCAATGAGTTATGAGCGAGCTAGTTGGAGTTCAATCCTGTCTTTGCTCAAGGACGATGGGATTCAAAATCCAGGTTCAAATTCTATCTCAAGAGCTCTTCTCAAGGAAAGGGTCCGGAGCTTTTATCTCGCCTTCGAGGAGATCTACAAGACCCAAACGGCATGGGTTATTCAAGATATTCAGCTGCGAGAAGATTTACGGATCTCAACATCCCTCAAGGTGATCCAGGCTTATCGGACATTCATGGGAAGACATGCAAATCACTTGAGTGACAAGCATATTAAGTACAGTGCTGATGACCTAGAGAGTTATCTTTTGGATTTCTTTGAGGGATCTCCGAAATCATTACAAAACTCCTCTAGGAGATGATAAGCAACAACATCCCCCCCCCCCCCCCCCAAAAAATAAAAAAACAAAAAGAAGAGTTCCACTGTTCTCTGTATCTGTAGTCATGCAGGACAGAATCTTCCTGATTGTATTCCCTTTTTGATAAGTTCATAATTGTATGTTTTTTGTTACCTTGTTCTTGTTAGAATACGATGTACTAGGCAGAAAAATATGAAACAAGTTTGTAACTTGCCTTTTAAGACGAATGAATGCAAAAATTGTTTGTAACTGGGGTTTGCCTCTACGACCTGTCTTATGGGAAATGCAAATAGGAAGCAACCCCCAGCATATCAATTTAAGTGCAAATGATGGTGCCTGAAGACCACGAGTGCGTGTGGATTACTGGTGGACATAGACCTCGAAAGAGCATCTGATAAAGTAATGTTTAGTGTTGCATATATTGCGGTCGACAGGACGCAACTGCAATAGCCAATAAGAAATTGAAGTCAAACTCGGAGAAGTTGGAGTAATGATGGATGGAGGCATTGAACACATGTAGCCGAAAGGAGTCCTGGGCATTAGATGATGCTCGAGAAGGATTTGTTGGCCTTTCGCTGTCAAGCGTTATATATTGTCTAAATAAATAAATAAAGAAAAGATGAAGTGTTGAGAGGGGACTTGACCATTCCCATCTTGAGTTCTAGTTTTTTTTTTTTTTTTCTTTCTTTTTAAATTCATTTTTTTAATTCAGGGAAATATCATCGATAGTGTTGGGATATTTTCGGAGACTCTGAATTTGGAGAGAAAGGAATCAAGGATTGTGATGTGGTTTCCGTGGCCGAGAGAGAGGACACCTTATGAATTTGAAAAGTCAAGGTGTGCATTATCGTTTGTCATATTTTCTTTCTTTAGGTGCGACAAGAGAAGAGATAATACGTTCATGACCTGGGAAGCATTTGCTTTCGGAGGGAACGGTACCTAAGATTGAATTAGAGCTGCTGGTGTTATTTTGATCCAATTATTTACCTATATAATATTTTTTTTTTTGTCTGTCATTTTATTTTATAATAAAATTTACGATTATCTAATAATTACTCGACACCATAATTATTCTATCAACCCACACAACTGCATCTGAGAAAACATGACATTCAAAGTAGAAGAGCTAAGAAATGAAGAACCTGAAGGGACAAGAAACGAAGAGTCAATTACTAATAAAACATTTTTTCTTTATTAAAAAAGCAATAGAAAAATCAATGTGGTGAAAAAGATTAATAATTTAAAATCAATAATCACTATAAGTTGGAAAATCATTTTTTGCCATCTCTATTGAAATAATTATCATTTTTTCTGTAACTTTAGACAAAGCCATTTTTTTTTTTTTGAGAGAGAGAGAGAGAGGGAAGAAAGAGTATTGGCTGATTTCATAGAGAATCAGCATGATTCAAGCTTAAACCCATTTGAATTAACAAATTAAAACCTATTTCTATTTACACAAGAAGCCTATTTAATGTACACCTATACTCGAATTATAACAAGCATGAACCACAGATCTTGTTGCCTGCCCAGCCGCCAATAATATCCACAAGCAACAGCTCATTATGTCCAAATTGCTACTCAACAAAGCAGCCCTCCTTTCTAACATACTTTTTTTGGATGATTCCCCATATTTTACTAATCTTCTAACATACTTGTGCCAACAGCTTCAGACCACCTGACCACCCTGGAAAGGCTACACTATACTTAGCATGAACTTTCAGAAACTCCAATTGAGTCATCATTGCCAACAATCAATCCTATAATTTATAAAGCCCAGAAGGGCTTTCGAGCTGCCACTGAACCAGAGTTGCTAGGTGCAGAGGAGTTGCCACCAAGCAATTCCTCATAGTTCTCCTCGAGATCATCATCCTCCTCTCCATATTCCATCAGCTTGACCAGAGTATCTGAAATAACTAACAGTTTCAGACACAATTTAAAATTAATTAAAAGCGGGGTTTGCCAACATATGCATATAAGCAATGCTACTGCCTCTAATTACAGGAAACAATCCCATCAACATTATCACACTGATGAACCTAATAACCGAAAGCAGTAAAAATAAAGCAAGAGAAGTTTCGATTCCTACCGGGAACAGCAGTTACAGCATCAGACCTCGTTTTGTTCAGAATTTTGTTCTTGACATCCCCTTTAAAAGCACGTGTTGACAACGGAAATTTTGGTGGAGGTGGTGGTAGGGGCATGTCTCTTGGAAGCGTTGGTCGCATTCCATTTGATAATGACTGGACCAACTTCTTCGGGGCTGGCATAGTTGATACATTTCTCACACCCAAATTTGCAGATGGCTCAGCTCCCTTTAAATAGTCTAAACCCTGCAATGAGTAAGAAAAGGACAATCCAAACCTAATTTCTCAACAACAGATTATAGGTAATATCAACAATCTGAAATAAATTAAAGAAACTTTTGAAATGCGTGGATTAAGAAGATGCTACATGATGATATTGCAAAGAATAAGTATAAGAGACAGAAAAGACAGATAAAAGGAGTCTTCTCAAGATACAAAAAACTATGTGAGGTGATGTCATTGATGGAGTGTTTGTCATTAGCTATCGAGAGGAACAGAGCAGAGACATGTAAGCCTTTCAAGTCTTGGCATGTACAAAGGTCAACGTCAGGAATTGTGGAAGTTGGTACATGGAAATAATGTCATTTCCTAAAACTGCAGTTTGAAATAGATGCCTATCACCACGAGATAAGACACCATATAAAACACTTAAATTGATGTGTTAAAACTGCAATTTAACATACATTCAAAATCAACTTCCCCATTTTGTGAGCATCGGCCACCAACGTCAAGTACCCTTTTGATGTCTATATGACTGGAATGAAGCAGTGGTAGCAGAGAATGACTCCGCTTATCCTCAAAACAAAGAATGTAAACAAAAAAGGTGCTCGGACTGAATCACTCATTACTTTTTCACAAAGCTTACCACATTGCTTAAAAGCCAAGTCATCAAACTTAGTTTCTTGGTAGCATTGCAGGCACAACATAACCAAAAACAAGAAAGTATCACTTAAACAAAAGCATTTAAATTAAGAGAACCAGTGAATGTCTTAGCTCGCTGAACTTCCAGACTCATCTTATGAGCCTTGCAAGATAGAAGATACTAAAATAGCCACTTCCCTAGGGCTTTGAAAGGAATCATCTCACGACTTTAGGCACACACGGTGTCCACAAAAAAAAAACCCATTCTAATTGAGCAGGAGCTCTTTTCCTGTCATATTTTTCTATTTTCTCTTTTAAAAGATCACGTCCAGCAGCAGCAGTTGCGCCTTAACACAACTTCAACGAATTGACATCATAACTCAAAAGTAACCCTTTTTTAATACTTATCCAAAAAAAAAAAAAACCTCAAAAGTTAAACCAAAAATGAGTGTATTGCAATCAAATTGACCAGAGTGAATATGATCTCCACCAGACATACGTAATGCTTTAGCTAGAACACGAAAGTGTATACCATGATTCTTCTGTCTATCAATAACTGCATGCAGAATCTCTTCTGAAGTGCTAAGTTGGCTGTCCATATTGGTGGCGGCCACCCATTGAGGAAGCCAACATTGCACTTGAAGCATAAGAAGTTATAGATTTTTAATTCAACACAATTCAGCTAATGGTGCGTCGGGTGGTATTATCACTATGTGGGATAAGAGAGTTGTGACTTTAGTTAATCACTATGTGGGAAATTACTTAGTGGCCTGTCATTTCAAGAATGTGGATGATGGAACTCAATGGGCATTTGCTGGAATTTATGGGCCCAATTCGGATTCTAGAAGAACTATTTTGTGGGACGAGATAGCAGGTCTTCTCAGCTGGTGGGACCTCCCTTGGTGCTTTGGTGGTGATTTTAATGTTACCCGGTTTCCTTGTGACCGTGACAGCGTCTCTCAGATTTCTAAACTCATGTCTGATTTTTCAGACCTCAATTCTGAGTTGCAATTAATAGATCTGCCCTTGATAGGAGGGGAATTTACATGGACAAATGGAATTTCCAGATCTCGGTTGGATAGATTTTTGGTCTCCACTTCTTGGGAAGCCTTATTTCCTGAAGTAAGACAAAAAAGACAGCAGAAAATTTTCTCTGATCATCATCCAATCCTCTTAGATTGCAATGGCATTGTTAGTGGAAAAAGATACTTTAAATTCGAAAACATGTGGTTGAAAGATGAGGGCTTTGTTGATAAGGTTAGGATGTGGTGGGTTTCCTATAATTTCTCTGGCACTCCCAGCTTTGTTTTGGCAAACAAACTTAAAGCGTTGAAAAAAGATTTAAAAAGCTGGAACGCTGAGACTTTTGGCATCATTGCTAATAAGAAAAATCTGCTTTTAGAGCTGCTGCAACTCCTGGAAGATAAGAATTCTGTGGGAGATCTTTCCTATGAAGAGAAAGAGCAGAAAAAATGCTGTTATCAGATTTGGAAAGACTCTCTTTGATGGAGGAAATTTCATAGAGGCAAAAATCTTGAATCCTATGGCTGAAGGAAGGGGACAATTGCACAAAATTCTTTCATAAAATGGCTAACTCTCATCGTAGAAACAATGCCATTGAAGTCCCACATGATGGAGGGAATATCATTTCGGATATTGGGGAGATCGAGGGCCACTTTGTGAGATACTATGAAAAGATTTTTAATGAAGAACGCCTATGGAGACCTAAGCTTGATGGGTTGGTTTTCGATTCTATTGATCAAATAAGTGCTGATTGGTTGGAGAGACCTTTTGAGGAAGGAAGAAGTGCTTGATGTAGTTCGAGGCATTACCAAAGACAAGGCTCCAGGACCGGATGGCTTCCCTATGGCCTTTTCCAAACTTGTTGGAACGTCGTGAAAGTTGACATTATGAAAGTTTTCAATGAATTCTTCTTGTTTCAAAATTTGAGAAAAGCCTTAATAATACCTTCATTTCTCTCATCCCAAAGAAGGTTGGTGCAGTGGAGATGGACTTCCGTCCTATTAGCTTGGTAAATGGGGTCTACAAAATCATTGCTAAGGTGTTGGCCAATCGCATTAGTGTGGTTTGGATAAGATCATTTCTAAACCACAAAATGCATTTGTGAGAGGAAGAAAATTTCTTGACTCGGTCCTAATAGCTAATGAATGTTTAGATAGCAGAATTAAAATGGGCAGATCTGGAATTCTAGTCAAACTCGACATGGAAAAAGCCTTCAATCACGTAAACTGAGTTTTCTCTTCTACATCTTTGGGAGGTTTGGCTTTAGTGATAAGTGGCGATCTTGGATTAAACATTGTGTTTCATCAACCAAAATTTCTGTGCTAGTGAATGGAAGCCCTGCTGGTTTCTTCAAAAGTTCTCGGGGATTGAGGCAAGGAGATCCCCTATCGCCTTTCCTCTTCGTTTTAGTGATGGATGTACTGAGTCATATGCTTGATGCAGCGATTGTTGGTGGATTTTTATCAGGTTTTAAGGTGGGAGATCATCCTCAGGATAGCATTTCAGTTTCACTTACTATTTGCTGACAAACACTTTAATTTTTTGTGATAATATTCGGGATCATCTCTGTGCTTTAAGAGGACTTTTATTATGTTTTGAAGCTGTCTCTGGTTTAAGAATCAATCTCTCCAAATCTGAAATTGTTCCGGTTGGTATGGTAAAAACATTTCGGACCTTGCCAATATTTTGGGATGTAAGATTGCCTCTTCACCAATGACATATCTTGGCCTTCCCCTGGGTGCTCCTTACAAATCATCTTCAATTTGGTATGGTGTGATTGAGAAAATCAGAAGGAGATTAACGGGTTGGAAAAAATTATATTTGTCAAAAGGAGGTAGAGTTACTTTGATCAAGAGTACTTTGACCAATCTCCCTTCTTATTTCCTCTCCCTTTTCTCTCTTCCCGCTGGGGTTGCCAAAAAAATCGAGGATTTACAGAAATTTTTTGTGGGATGGAATTGGGGAAGATAGAAAATTTCATCTTGTCAGTTGGAATAAGGTTTGCCTTCCAATGTCTTGTGGTGGTTTGGAAGTGCATAATTTAAGGCTTTTTAATAAAACTCTCCCTGGAAAATGGCTCTGGAGATTTCAAAATGAGAGCAATGCTTTTTGGAAATATATTGTGGAAGTCAAATATGGAAGGATGTGAGGGAGTTGATCTACTAATGAAGTTAGAGGGGTGTTTGGGGTGGGCTTGTGGAAGACCATTAGAATGGGTTGGGATGATTATGTCAAGCACACTAAATTTCAGGTGGGAAAGGGCTCCAAGATTTCTTTTTGGCATGACTCTTGGTGTGGGGATTCTCCCCTTAAGATCACCTTCCCTAATCTCTTCAATATTGCTAAAGATAAAAGGGCTGCAGTGGCTGATTCGCTACATTTTTCTAATAATACGCTGTGCTGGATCGTGGAGTTCAGCAGAAATGTTCAAGACTGGGAAGTCTCTGAGCTTTCAGATTTTTTCAAAATATTATATGAGCAGAAACCTGATCTTTATAAGGAAGACAGCTTCTTGTGGAGGCTTACAACTAATCACAATTTTACTGTGAAATCTTTCTATAAGGCTCTAATCAACCATGGTATCTCTGATTTTCCTTGGATAAGCATTTGGAAAGTCAAGGTGCCTAGTAAGGTTGCTTTCTTCAGCTGGGTGATGTCTTTGGGAAAAATTTTAACTTCTGACAATTTGAGAAAGAGAGGTTTTCAGATGGCTGACTGGTGTGTCTTGTGCAAGAAGGATGGTGAATCTGTCGATCATCTTTTCCTTCATTGCGAGGTGGTGACTTCCCTTTGGAATGAGATTTTTTCATGGTTTGGTATTACTTGGGTGATGCCTTTGCATGTGGTGGATTTCCTTGCTTGCTGGACAGGTTTTGAAGGGAGCTGTTATAATTTTGCTGCATCTAAGATGGTCCCCTTATGTCTTTTCTGGTGTTTATGGTTAGAGAGGAATGAGAGATGTTTTGAAAATAACAAATGCTCTCTTTGGGATTTTAGGGATTTCTTTGTTAGTACTTTTTCTTTTTGGGTGAAGAACCTTGTAAGGAATGGAATTTAGTAATGTTTTGCTGTAGCTTTACTGCTTTAGATAGTAAATAGATGTTCTCAATTGTATACTACCTGTGTACTTGGGCTATGCCTATTTACTTGGAATAAAATTATCTTATTATCTATCAAAAAAAATCAACACAATTCAGTTCAAAGATACAAGAAGATAAAACCAATGCACGTAAAATCTATACTGAACCCAGATCAAAGCTCTGAAGCCATAATCATTCCACGGCTGAAAACCCTGTGAAACATACAAACCAACGACCCAATAGAGAGGTACAGAATCGGCCTATTAGCTTCAAAGTCAGAGAAAATACCTGGAATATTAAGCACTGAAAGTCAGTATATTAAAAGCTAATATCAATGCATAGAAGCATTCATTGAAGTAGAGAATCATGTTGATACTGAAGAAAACATCACCTATTAATAAAAACATACATGAATGAAAAAAAAATGTAGAAAGAGATAATCCACAACCAAACTACAAAGCGAAGACTTGATAAAGGAGATGAGATATAACTCAGAAAGGTCGATAAGATTCACACAAAAGTGAAAAAAGAACTCCTACAACATCCATATCAAGACTATTGTTTGCTCACAAGGTAGACAAACCCTTCGACCAACTAAGACAAAAAGAGTAGGAAAAACCAGCAAGCTACTGACAAACTGACTATCCTTCCCTCTCTCAAAATAAATCAAATATAATAACTCAACAAACACAAGCAAAATGATTATACCTCGCATATCCGAGATAACCTAGCAAGGGGATTGCACTGATACCTGATGGGGTTTTGCAGGATACTTTAAGCCAGCTGGTAGTTCCTGAAACTTCCGCTTCTGTGGAGGCCGTTTCTCCTTCTCTGGATCAGAGCTTACACTCGACTTTGATTCTTTGCTTGGCGTTGGTGTTGTAGAATCCAATCCAGAATTAACAGGAGAAGGTGACTGCCTAAGTGCCAGAGCAACTTGTTGCAATGGGGTGGCTTGCGGATATATCCCACCATATCCACTATAGCTTGTTCCAGCAGAGACTATCTGGTGGGAATAGCCCACTACTTTTCCTTGAGACTGCCCACAATGTAAATTTCCACCAAATTGTGATACTGTCCCTTGAGAAAAGACAAGAGGGAGCCCAGGGACTAAAAGAGAGGAAACTGGGGGAGCTGGTGTAGAGCCCACAGTTACAGACGTCAAACCAGCAGAAGAATCTGCATTTAACGCTACTTCATTTCCTGAATGCAGAACTCCGGCCAATAACTGCTGTGGAGGAGGAACAGCACTGTAAACCTGCTGTGGGGGTGGAACAGCACTATAAACCTTACATGATGAAACCCTAAAAGTCGGAACCACAAATTACTTTTCCAATAGAAATAACTAACTAGAGTACAAAACAAAATGATGTTATCAATATCTGCAATTGTTTGACAAAACCAAATAGTCATGCAATGTTGAACACATACACAGAATAATAAGAGTTAAAGCTACGAAGCACAAAATAAACAGTTATATCAGTAATAAATATAATATGGAAGTTTCTATACCATAGAAACGTTACACAAAAGTTTACAATGCAGCAATGAACAGAACAATTTACACCCAGCTTGACTCAAAAAGTAACTACCTAGATGCACCACACTCTACACTGATTGTATCCAACAAATTTTCAGCCAAACGCTTAGCATCTTCAACTCCTTTAGGATTATTGCTTGATAAGAATAAATGCAGTGGTTGCTGCCCTTCTGCAAACATTAAGGAAGAGTTTAGGAAAAAAAAGACTAATAGAAGGATTGATTGCACACAGGGAGATTGAACCTTCTCCAAGTGTGCTTTCAAGGTCCCCTGAACCACGTCCTCTTAGTGAGACAGTTGCTCCTGTTTCATTCATTATGTGATTTATATACTGGCCCTGCATGCACAAAACCAAACCACCACCAACACAAAAACAGTCTCCCAATTGCATGGAGATGCCAGAAAAAGCTTCAACATTAGAATCCCCCATCTTTATCAATATGTAATAATCTCCAAAAGAAAAAAGAAAAACAACAGCACAAATTTATCAGCAAATGGAGGCATGCATTAGGAGCCCAAAGTATATCATTAGAAGAATAAAATGGAGCAGAAACACCAAATATTTGTAAAATCTATGAACCACCCAAATTATCATACACTAAAATACTAAACCTCAAAATCAGCATATTATAAAATTTTAACAGAGGTGGCACTCACTCGACACACAGAAAGCCTGGAAGGCACTCAAAAAAGGAACACACACACACATAAACGAAAGGAAAAACAAAATATTCATAGGGAACAAGCTGCCTGGTTAAGCTATCAGGAAAAAAAACACAAAACAAAATACAAACAGAGGGGGAAGGACGGAAGGAAAACAAAACTTACATTTGGTCCCCGTATACGCGCAGCGATATTCAGTGATGGATCCGGGTCAAAGCCCAAAAGCACACATGTGCTGACTGCCTGAGTAACCCAATCCAATAAGAAAATTCATATCTTGTGTTAATCCTCATCAAGCAGAGAAAGACAAAAGCTGATACCACAATGCATGCCTACCTTTACTCCATTGCTTATAGTCAGATGCAAAGTGGAAGAAGCTGGCTGTAAATTTGGACCTTGTTTCAGAATTTCTTCAACCATGGCAGCAGCACGATCAACTGCTATTACACGCTCAGCGGTATCTTTTAACTGCAGAGGCAATCCATTATTACAATAAAGCCATAGGCACGTACAGATTGCCTAGTAGTGTCATAAAATTATGTGGTGGTCTTTTCTATTTGTTGCAATAAATTTTCTTCTATTGAAAATTTATTTGGATCAGTAATTAATTTTGTTGATCATAAGAATAGGCAAAAGCCCAAGTACACAGGTCATCTACAAGACCAACAACTAGGAGTGCCTTCTTTAGAAATTTAAAATGGGCATGTTTCTTTATTGACCCACAACAAAATTCACTAGGGGATGCTTGGGGATTGAGATGAGATGAAAATTTTGTGAATAGTAATAAGATAATTTGTGAATGGTAGTAAGACAGTTTGAGTTAATGTTTTATAAAGTTTTGGGAAAGGAGAGAAAAAGTTCAATAAAAAATATTATGAAGTTAGTTATAAAAAAAATTAGTACAAAGTTAAAAAAATTGTTAGTATATAATTTTTTAATATAATTTTTATTTTGGATTTTGAAAAAGTTTGAATTTTTTTTTTGTTTGAAAGTTTGGAAAAGTCGTGACAATTAGTTTGAAAAAGTTGTAATTATTAGTTTGAAAATTGTTGTGTCTGAGTGATGTTTGGGAAGGAAATGAGATGAGATGAGATGGGATGAGACCAAAACTATTTCCAAACATCCCCTAACCATGCACACTATTTCAACTAATCTACCAAATTGCAAAGCAATAAATCATACTTGAGCCCCGGCTGATATGTGAAGATACAAGGGCTTCTCCCCATCAGGAGGTGCATTTGGTGGATGGAACTTACCCCTGAAACAGAAAATCATACTATGCCATACATCTACGAACAAAAACACATTAAATAGATCCCATAAATGCTTTTAAATGCCACAAACCTAGTTATAACAACAGCACCCGTGCATTTTTGTATCTGCAAGTAAATTACATTCATAAATCTCATGAGAAAAAATGTATCTAATTCCACTTGAATTATGATAAACCAATTATCCAACCATGCAAACAAGAAGAGCAGATTAACCTCTTCCTGTGTTTGGCGTTTAGTGAGCTTGTAGCGAACAGAAGACTCGGCATCATTTATGACAATTTCTCGTGCTATTAACTCATCTTGGATCTTTGGCTGAATTCATTCATACAAACCATGGGAGTTTTAAGAAAAAAGATGAAAGTTACAAAAGAAAATGGGTAAATGAGAGATCTGAACGAAAAGATTAGCCAACTATAGCTCAAACTCACAAATTAAAATATATGGACGTACAAATTAAAATAATGAAAAATCAATGTCAGAACATGGACGTACAGCAGTCTTCAGAAAACTCCAATAAAACATGTTCCACAACAAAAGCAAGCACTTTGTTGCAGCAGGGTAGAGGTGGACTCAAATACAAATTAAAGTTGGAAGTAAGTTGTCATACCCCAATAAATTAAAATACATGTAAACTTCTTTATGATAAGTAAAATAAATAAGTTTTGCAGTAAACTAAACACAAGTAAATAAAAATGAAAAAAGCAAAACAAAGTAGAAACTAAAAAAATGGAATTCGGGGAGGGGGTGGCGGAACTAGCAATTTGTTTGAGGGAGCCAATTTTTCTACCGTGTGACACGTTTATGTAAACAAAATTAAAAAATAATAAAGAAAAAAAAGAGAGAAATTAAAAAAGCATAAAAACATAATTATATATAACTAGATCTCGATAATTTGCTACTTATGCATAGAAATAAAATTCTAAAACACAACTTAATATATGTGTCAGATTTCTGAGGAAAATGTTTCACGGAATAATATTCATGCATTATTATTATTTTTATTCATGCATCATAATTTATTTTTATGATATACTTCTAATATGTTTTTCTTTTGCTAAATAATAAAAGATTTTATTCCAAAGAAATAGGCATAAGCCCTGGTACATAGGACGTATACAAAAGGAAATACCTACATCATCCAAACAACAAAAAGAAAACAATCCCAAGAAACTAAAACAGAATCTGAAATTATCAACCAATACAAAAGATTTGACTCAAAAACCCAAAGTGCTCAAGAAGAAGCCCCTAAGATCACCCAATGAACGCTCTCTGTCTTCGAAGCATCTCCCATATCTTTCGAGCCATATGCACCACATAAGACAAAGAGGAATTATTTTCCAAACAGTTTTCGCCTTCTTGCAATCCATAAAACATTTCCACCCAGCCAATAAAGCCATCACATCTTTGGGCATTACCCACTGAAAACCTATCCAGCTCAAAGCCTCAGTCCAAAATAGTCTTGCCACTTCACAATTAAGAAAAAGATGGTTAACTGATTCTCCATCTCTTTTGCACATAACACACCAATCAGCGATGAACATACCTCTCCTTCTAAGGTTATCAATTGTCAACACCTTACCCAAAGATACCACCCAATAGAAAAAAGCAACTTTAGAAGGAACTTTCACTTTCCAAACATTTTTCCAAGGGGATACGCAAGAACTATGGCTAGACAGTATTCCATAATAAGAAGACACTGAAAACTACCCATGTGTAGCAAGAGTCCACACCATGCAGTCCTCATTATCTACCCTCATATTTGAGCTATAAAGTTTGACCAGCAAAGCTTGAACATCGTCCACTTCCCAATCATTAACATCCCTCTTAAAAACAACATTCCATTCAAGATTTTTCATAGAATCTATCAAGTGATCTTTTAGGAAGCCCATATTTTATTCTAGTATGTAAGCTAGTTTATCAAGTTTCATGTAAAATCTAGATATTTTCGTATCACATTAAGCATATAATGAATAATTGAGAACTTAGGTAAATTTTTTCTTGCTCAATGAAGTCTAGAGAATAAAAACTCTCAACTATTTTTCATATAGATCATTAGCCTTGAATATTTATTCTTGTATTTTCACTTTAGATTTCAGATTAAGAAGCCTAATATTGTATAATAAAAAATTGTGGGATCCATATTAATAAGTTGATTATTCCTCCTAAACCTAGTTTTAATTTAATTATGGTGGTGCCACATCCTTGAAAATAGACTATATAGAAATTCTACAAAATCTTGGGGTGATCGGAAAAAAAAAATAGAGAGACATTCCTATGTATATTGAACATTTTAGAAAATTTTGAAGAGCATGGGATTATAAAATTGCGCAGGAGGTATTTTCTAGATTTATAGAATTATGAAACAAAATCTAAGGGATATTTTGATTTTTCAAGAAATTTTAAGGAGAGAGAAACACATTTCACAGTCTTCAAGTTTTTCCAAAGACACCGACATCCTGATGTCATTTATGAGCATTGTACATAACCCACTCATTTACTAGTGGGGGGAAAAAACTTACAACTAATATAGGTTTTATTAATGACCCAAGAAAAGGAAGCACACTGGGTGTGTATGACTATAACTTTTATTTATTTATAAGTAAGACACAATTTTATTAGATCGAATGAAAAAGGCTATGCCTATGTACACAAGAAGTATACAAATGAAAACACCTATAAAACTGCTAGTGCTAAAGATGTTTCAGTGGCAGCAGTCATGGGAATATCTGGGGGCAACTCCAATAGAATGTCAATTTTAGTAGGATGGCACAAGATTGGGAAATGCGCAACTTTGTAAATTTTTACAACCTTTCATACTCTATGAAACTGAGCAATCAGCAAGAATATATGTTGTGATGAATGCCCACATGTAAAGGTGTTTTCTCAGTTCGCTCTTTCTATAAGGCTCTCACACGAACCCAATATTCAATTTTTGTGGAGAAGGCTTTGGAGACATAAGGCGCCCCCAAAGCCGCATTTCTTCGTGTGGGCCAGCTTCGTTGGATAAGATTCTCACAAAAGACAACTTGAAAAAATTAAGGGTGGTCATTGTAGATTGACGTTGCATGTGTAGAGAAGGGGGCAAGCCTATGAACCATCTCCTACTACATTGCAAGACAGCTAGGGTATTATGGAATGAGGTGTTCAGTAAATTAGATTTGGCTTGGGTTATGTCGGAGACAGTTGTGGTAGTGTTGGCCAAATGGACATACTTAGGAGGCATGCAACATATTAAAGATGTTTGGAATATGATTCATATAGATGTTTGTGGCAAGAGCACAACAACCAGATGCTTGAAGACAAGGAGAGATCACTGGAGGAGCTTAAAATTTTATTATTTTAGAACTCGATGTACTTGGGCCATTGCTGTTGACTTTAATGGCATGGACCTAGATGATTTTCTTTCTCTAATGCGCCTACTTAGTTTAGGACATACTTTTGTTTTCTTTTAAAGTTTTGTACATGGCAATGCCTATTCATTGATCAATCATATTTGTTTACCTATAAAAAAAATTGGAAAACACCTAAATACATTCTAAGAACTGGAAAACAACAACAAAAAATCATGAGCAGAAACTCCATTAATCACTAAAACTGAAAGGCAAAGCAATAAAGAGTGCACAAAAAAGTTCCGAAGTTCCTCCAAAGTATCCTCCTTATCATTGAAACAGCACTCATTCCTTTCCATCTAAATTCACCACATATGACACAGAGGAACCATTTTCCAACCTACATCCACTTGAGAGCAACCATTTAGCTGGTTCCAACACACAAGAAGATCAACCACTCCCAAAGCATCACCCAAGGCAACCGGTTCTACATCCCACAAAGTCATTGCCACCTCACAATGCAAAAGTAAATGATTAAAGATTCCCCATGCTTTCTCCACATGAAACACCAATCCATAACAATAAGACAGAACTTCAAGGAAAAGGAGGACATTCTGGAACAATCAACAACTTGTAATACGAAGAAACTGTAAACTTTTTACTCCCCTTGGACTTCCAAAGATCCTATCCTCATCATTACCATCAAGTCTCAAAGCGCATGACTGTAACTTTTTGTGAGAGGAAAAGAAAATCTTGGAAACTAAAGTTAGAAAGATCCTCACTCTAGACAACCTAAGGAAATGTCAAATCATAGTCATGGATTGTTGTATGTACAGTTGGTTGACCATCTATTACTTCATTGTGAATTGACAAGACATTGTGAAATGAAGTTTTTGCTTGGGTGGGATTAGCTTGGGTGATGCTGAGACGGGTAGTGGACCTCCTAACTTCTTGGAAAGCCATTCCAGGTAACTCTTAGATCGCCTCAGTTGCGAAGATAGTTCCAATATGTTTGTGGTAATATTTTTTTTTTTTTTTTGATAAGTAAAAATTTTATTACTAAAAGAGGCAAAAGCCAATTACAAGGAAAACAAAAGAACAAAAAACCCTTTAGGGCGGCGCATTGAATACAAGGAAATTATGAAAGTCCATACCTTGAAAGTCCAAGGCATTGAACCATGTACACAGAATTCTAAAAAAAAAAAAATATCAGCTCCTCTCAAGATCTCTCCTTATCTTCAAATGTCCACTCATTGCGCTCCTGCCAAAGACACCATAAAATGCATATGAAATCATCATCCACACAACTTTGATCTGCCTCCCTCCTCTCATGGGGGGCCAGCTTGCCACAGTTGCCCCCACCGTCCCCGGCATTACCCAAGCTAAGTTCAATCTAGAAAAAATCTCATTCCATAGTGCCCTAGCAATCTCACAGTATATCAGAAGATGGTTAACCGACTCGCCCCCATTACGACACATGCAACACCAGTCTACTATGATAACTCATATTTTCCTCAAGTTATCTGAGGTAAGAATTTTTCCTAGCGAAGCTGTCCACACGAAAAAAAGGGCTTTCAGGGGAGCTTTGTGACGCCATATCGGTCTCCACGGAACTGGATCTCAAGTACTTGAGTAAGGACCTTATAATAAGAACGAACAGTGAAAGTTCCTTTTCTTGTTGAAGTCCATCTCAAGCTGTCTTCATTCTACAAGCTTGGTCGTTGAGAATAAATGAGACTATAAAATTCTACAAAAGTGCCATGTTCCCAATCTTGTGCCGCCCGGTTGAAATTAATGTTCCAAAACAAATTCTCCCCAGTTGACCCCACGACCACTGCCACAGTGATATCTTTGGCGCTTGCAATCTAATACAAAGTGGAAAAAACTGCATCCAAGGCCCTGTCTCCACACCGAACATCCTTCCAGAATCTGATTCTTGAACCGATCTCCAATCAAAGCCTAGTGTGCCACTAAAAAGCCCCCCATCCACTTCTGATGTTTTTCTACAACTCCACACCACTTGCCCCCCTCACTTCATTGGTACACCACCCGCCCCATGCGCCCCCATACTTATCATCGATCACCACTCTCCAAAGGCTCTCTGGTTCCTGATGGTATCTCCATAGTCATTTTCCAAATAATGCCCGGTTGAATATCCTCAAATTACGAATGCCCAGACCGCCACTTGATAAGGGATGACAAATCGTCTCCCATTTTACCAGATAGAATTTGAACTCCTCTCCCAAACCACCCCACAAGAAGTCTCTTTGCAGCTTCTCAAGACAACCTGCCACATTAGCCGAAATAGGAAAAAGTGAGAAAAAATAAGTGGGTAAGTTAGAAAGAGTACTATTTAACAAGGTGACATGTCCCCCTTTAGACAAGTACATCCTCTTCCATCCTGCTAACTTCCTCTCTACTCTTTCGATTACTGTGTCCCAAATCTGGGCTGCCCTTGAGGCAATATCCCAATGGAAGACCCAAGTATGTCATAGGGAGCGAAGAAGGCTTGCATCCAAGACTATCGGCCAACTCCTGTAAATTTTGAACGTCTCCAACCGGCACCATTTCAGATTTGTCGCAGTTCACTTTCAGACCCGACACTACCTCAAAACATAGGAATAAGGCCTTCAAAACTCAAATCTGGTCTCGCTCAGCCTCGCAAAGTACAAGCGTATCATCTACAAAATGTAAATGAGATATATTAGAAGTATCTCGCGCAGGTATTCCAATGAAGAATCCACTTACCAGGCCATTTTCCACCAATGCTGAAAGCATTCTACTGAGAGCTTCCATGATAATAACAAATAACAAATGGGATAATGGATCTCCTTGTCTCAAGCCACGAGAACTCGAAAAAAACCTTCGGGACAACCATTAATAAGGATCGAGAATCTAGCAGTGGATATCCACTACTTAATCCAGTTCCTCCATTTTTCCCCAAAGCCACACGTGTCAAGAAGATATAGAAGAAAATTATAGTTGATGTGATCATAAACTTTTTCCATATATAGTTTACACAGGATCCCCATGCTGCCTGATTTCAGCTTGCTGTCGATACATTCATTTGCTATAAGAACCGCATCAAGAATTTGTCTGCCTTTAACAAAAGCATTCTGGGGTTTGGAGATAAGCTTCCCAATAACCTCGCTAAGTCGATTGGCAAGTACTTTCGAGATAATCTTATAAACCCCACTCACTAGACTAATCGGCTGAAAGTCCTTGATCTTGATAGCCCCCACTTTTTTGGGGATTAATGCCAGAAAGATGGCACTAAGACTTTTATCAAATTTTCCAACTGTAAATAGTTCTTGAAACACCTTCATAAATTCTTCTTTAATCACCTCCCAACATTCCTGGAAAAAATCCATTGAGAAGCCATCCGGCCCGGGTGCTTTATCTTTAACCATGTTCCGAATTACATTGGACACCTCGTCTTCCTCGAAAACCCGCTCAAGCCAGGCTACATCTACTGGTTCAATCGAACCAAAGGCTAAACCATCAAGGTTAGGTCTCCATCCCTCTTGTTCCTTAAGGAGATTCTCATAAAAGTCAACAATGTAATTGCGAATAGTACCTTCTTCTTTACAATCAATCCCATCGATCCTTAAAACCTCAATGTTGTTGTTTCTACGATGGGAATTGGCAATCCTATGAAAGAATTTTGTGTTACAGTCTCCTTCCCGAAGCCACGAGGCTCTTGATTTTTGACACTAGGAGACTTCTTCCAATAGAATCAACTTCTCAAGATCCATTACCCACAAAGTCTTCTTAGCTTGCTCTTCTTGGCTGAGCGGACGTTCCAATTGAATCCTCTCAAATTCCTGAATCTCTCATTAAGGCATTCTTATTTTCCCCAAGGTTGCTGAAGGATTGAGTGTTCCAAGTCTTCAGATCCCTCTTAAGGGCTTTCAATTTGTTAGTGAAAATGAAGCTCGTAGAACCAACAAACTGATAAGAAGTCTACCTCTGCTTAACCATATCCTTAAAGCCTTCCGTCTTCAACCACATATTCTCAAATTTAAAATAACGGCGTCCATTCCGGAGGCCACCACAATCAAGCAAGATGGGCCAATGGTCCGAAGAAAGGCAATCCAGACGCTTTTGCCAAATATCTGGAAAGTGATTCTCCATCTCTGGAGAAATGAGGAAATGGTCAAACCTAACCCAAGACTGATTATTGGACCATGTAGCTGGACACCCTGCAAGCGGAAGATCCACCAGATTTAGATCAAAGATACACTCTGAGAACTTCAGACTAGCTTGCCTCACTCTTCTATTACCGGATCTTTCACTGGCAAATCTTACCACATTAAAATCACCCCCAATACACCAAGGAACATTCTACCAACTGTGAAGCCCTTCTAATTCATCCCACAAAATTCGTCTATCAGCATCAAGATTAGGCTCGTACACACCTGCAAAAGCCCACAAGAAATTATCAGACACACATCTAAACATACAAGCAATTGTGTACCTACCGATGTAGTCTTCCACTTTTTCCACCACCCGTCGGTCCCACAAAACAATAACTCCTCCCGATGCCCCCAATGCAACCATGTACACCCAATCCACATGGGTGCTGCTCCACAAGCTCCGCACCATACTCCTATTGATAAACTTCAGTTTTGTCTCTTGGAGACATACTATATCCACTTTCCACTCACGAAGCAAATGACGTATCCGCAAACGCTTGTTTACTTCATTGAGTCCGCGGACATTCCACACTACAATCTTTGGTTTCATTGAGGAAAGGCCAGCCCATTTCCTTTCGTCCTACCCTTACTAGAAGGACCCTCCGAGTTCAAAGACCAGGTAAGTCAATTTAATTCCCTGTTCTGCTTGGAAGTCCTTTCGTGATTTTGGTTATGTCCTGCATCCATGGCTGTTAGCAAAGCCATAAATTGCTCTTCATACCCTACACATCTAATCTCCACCAACTGATGAATCTCTTTTGCCATATGCAAAACCCAATCTGATTGGTCCGGATAAAAATAATTAAGAGGATTTGAATTTTGGAACTCCTCATACACAGAAAATTCCCCAAGCCTTGAAGCGTATCCGAGAGAAGCAAATCATCCCCCACCGAGTGCATTAAATCATCTAAGTCTTCATCTTTGTCCTCTGTCACTTCGAAAGCACCCTCAGGATGCAGGGAGTAGTCTGCCGGTGAGTTGAGCACTCCGCACCCCTTTTTCGGCGATGTCTGGTCATCCCTTAGCTGAACAAATGTGTTTTCCGACGATATCTGCATCAGTAGATCCTTACCGAAGTCAGCTAGCACCGTCTGCGAGCCAACAACCGTAGAAACGTCGTCACCTGTCGCCGTTGGCATCGTCGGCGCCTCTGAACTCCAACCATCGGCGAAACCCTTGACCGCAAAGATTCCGGCACAAATCCAAGGGATTAGAACGATTCGGCGTTGACAGGAAGTTCGAGTCATAGCATGGACTAGAAATCGCCCAACCCATTTTCGAGCCCTACACTAGGCATCGAAAGAGACTAGGCCTGAACCGCTGGCCCGGCCCCACTTGAGTTCCCCCCAACTAAATTCCCCCCCAAATGCAGTTGTGGGCTTTGATGGGCCCGGCATGGGCCTAGCGGGCTTTGCTGGAGGTCCATGGGCTCGAGCCCTAAAACTTGAGGCTTGGCTCCACGTGACCCTGCCTTTCCCCTTCTTTGATTGGGTCGTGGGCTTGGGCTTGAGCCCACTTGCCATGAGCTGCCCAGATCCATCAGATTTAATTTTAGAAATACCCCCCAGCTCACCCTTACCTTAAGTTGCCCGACAATTCGTACTACAATGTGCATATCCTTCTGCAACACCCAAATTTGCCGCTGCGTCTCCATCAGCAACCTGCGAAGCACCCATGCTTCAGACCTGACAACCTCAAGGCTCGAGGTGTCCTAGGGCTTCGAAGACTGCCTTTCACTCCAACGGTGTCTAACGGTCGACACATCGCCGCCTCTCCTTTCATTCCTCTACGTCGGAGCCTCCAATGAGAGGACCTCCTTGTATGACCGCAACAAATCCCCCCTTCTCCCCATCTTCGACCTTTCAGCTTGAGTTCTTCATGAGCTTCTCCCTTTCGATTTTGTCAAGCCAGCAGTCGTTCTCTTATTTTTCGCCATCCCCAGCCTCCTTCCCCTTCCAAAAAACAAAGGACATTCTCCTTCCCCCTTGGGTATACTCACTAACTAACCTCTAGAAATCGACCCCTACTGTTGGAGCATCTCTGGCCTATGAAACTGCTAAAACCTTCTCTAGTGGCCGAGTGAAACTCCTTATTCTTCCGCCCTTTCGCACAATCATCAAGCATTTTCACAAGTCATTTCACTGCAACACTTCCGAACAAAGCTTTATGCTCTACTTTCCATCTCTTCTCAATAACACTACATAGGCCCCCTTCGTTAGAGATAAAGAAACGCTTAGACTCAATCACCACCTCCGAGTAGCTGCCCATGAAGGCCTCCCACTAAGTAATACACAGATCACATAATGAAATACGCTACTCTGTGTTGGATGAAAACCACGGAAGAGTCGAAAAACAGAAGGGAAAGCGAAGATGTACGAAGAGAAAATTGGAAAGCACTATTGGGTACTTTTCCTTTGTGGTAATATATTTGAAGGTAGAGGAACAAAAGAAGTTTCAGATAAAAAGTGTGGTCAATGGATGAGCTTAGAAATCTATTTTTCAATACTTTACTTCCTCGGTCGTTGTAATTGATTTTCGTGGCTTGTTTTTTCATGAATTCCTTGCATCACTAAACTAAGCACACATAGGCATTGCGCTTTTATATGTGTCGCGTATCCTTGAGCTTTTGCCTATTATTTTGATCAATAAAATCTTACTTACCGATAGGGAAAAAAAAAGACATAGAATGGCCGACATCCAATGATGTAATGCATTAAGAATGCAAGTCTAAAGTTCCTAAATAGTCCTTGTGTTGTCTGCTTTGATCATTATTTATTTTCATATGCACCACACATCACATAAATCAAGATCATTTTCCATGAGGTCTCGCCATGATGGCAACCAACCCACCTCTTCCAGCACACTAAAAACTCTACAACCTGGCATGCCATCACTCAACTAAGCTCAAATAAGCTGAAGAAAGCTTGTCATAGTAGGCTAGTCACCTCACATTGTAGTAGACAATGATCCACAGATTCCTATTTTCTCTTATACACAGAAAACTTAATCATTTCCAAATGATGTTGTAATATCCCATATTACTGTGATGACCAAAACTTTTTAACTTAACAAAAAAAAAAAATCAATCTTATTCCTTAACAAACCAAAATTTAACCAGTATGGATTTGCAACACTTCGTTTAATTAAAACATATATATTCAACTCCCCCCCCCCCCCCCCCCCCCCCCCCCCCGCCCCCTCCTTTTTTAAAATGGAACCAAAATATGTTTTCCAGGATACAGTATGGATGAAGCTAGATCAAATTCTAAAACAAATACTGCAGAAAAAGTTGAAGAAACATAGATATAAAGAAACCATCACACACAAATATTACCCTAGCTTTGTATCTCACTGTGCTTACTTTTGGGACCATGGTTGCAGTCTGTTGCTGTAATGAAGATGCCTGAAGCACCAGGGGAATGCTCGCACAGCTAGTAAGCGGATTCGTCAAAAGTGCAGTGGAGACTGGAGCCACCCCAGGAAGTGCAATCCCTTCGATAAGTCCCATGTTGCCCAGCGGGAGGACCCCAGGTATTGCTACACCAGCTGAAACCAAGGACTCTGCAGGCTGATCCCACTTTCTCTTCTTTCTGTGGAAGCGCTAAAAGTTGAGTTATTGCAAGAAATCGGAGCCCTTATCCAGATTGATTTGTGATAGAGCGACAAGATCAATAATAGTTAAACCCTCAACACTTAAAAGTAATAACACTCCAATAAGTTTTCAAATCTGACGTTCACGGCGGATACTCTATTGGCATTGATTTAATGATATCCCTTGGACCTTTAGCTCACAACCACCCCCCCCCCCCAGGGAGGCGGGGGGGGGGGGGTGGGGGTGTGCGGCGGCGCTTTCCGGCAAAAAAAAAAAAAAGATAAAATGAAGAACCCTAAAACCCCATATACTCAAAATCGGACATAAATAAGGCCCTCTTTTTTTGATCGGTAAACAAAAAAACACAAAAAAAAATAATAATAATCATTTATTAACAAAAAAAAAAAATATTGACTGCAGTCTTGTGTGCCGCTGGGCAAAAAATAAATAAATATTAAAAACTGTGAGTGTGTGCCGCTCCCAGCATTCCTCTTTTATTAAAGAGAAAAAAAAAACTGGAATCCTGTTTTGTGGTAGAAAACTAAAATGCTGGCAGCAGAGCGATATAACGCAAAAAAGAATTTATCTTGAACCAAAAGAAAGGACGATATTTTCAATAAACATGTTCCTCAAATTAGGGTATTTCGTGGGATGGGTCTGCAAATCGCACCAACCTTCGCCTCGTTTGCGAGGCTTCCTCCGAATAATGCTTATCGCCATTGTCCTCCGTCATTTTTCGATTGCGATTGTCGATTGTCGATTGTCGATTGGTGCTGTTGATTGAGAAAAATGGAAACGATAGTTGTGGTAAAGAACTTCTGGGGCCTTATCGTATCAGAGTATTCGGAACTGAGAAGGGAATTATGAGCTAACGCTGCGCCACGGACGGTGGTGGGGAAATTGGAATTGTGAGAGACGAACGCGTTTGTGGTGTGGGACAGTGGGAACCACCGAATTACTGCCACGTAGATTTTATGACATGCCAATTATAAAATTTACTTAGAAGAAGAAAAATATCAATCAAAAAACTTACCGCTGTCGCCACAAGAAGGGGATCAGAATTCAAGATTATTTCCTACGAAGGCTTCTCAAAAAAACAGAAAAAACAGATTGGAAAGACTAAAAGACAACAGTGATAATTGGCAAGATGGAAAGCGACGAGATGCGATTGTGCTCGGCTATTTTGAACATTTTTTTAGGACCTCAAACCCCACGAGTTCTTTGGATTTTCTGGGGTCTATTGCTAATAAAATAACAGAGGAGATGAACGAGGGGTTAAATGATGTTCATACTGAAGCTGAAGTCTTTGTTGCATTTTCTCAAATGGATCCTCACAAAGCTCCTGGCCAGACAGAATATCACCCATGTTTTATCAGAAATATTGAAAGTTGGTACATCCTTCAATTACGGAATCAAAAATTTATGTTAAAAGAAATAGATAAAATTAAAATAAAATATTTTTTATTTTTTATTTTATTTATATATAATTTTTTATGCAATATAAAATAATTTGATAATAAGATTTATAATAAAAATAAAAAATATTTAATACAACTTATATATTAAAAAAGTATATAATATAATATGAGCATGTTATCATAATAAATATATATTAAAAATACATTAAAAATCATCAAAATTCTTTTTTTATTTTTATTTTTATTTATAATAAAAACATGTCATCATATTATTATTTTATTTTATTTTATATGAGATGTATTTTATTTTTAAATTAGATTAATTTTGTAGAGGAAGATCAAAATAATTTTTAAAGAGTGAGCCAACACAAAATAAAATTAAGATTATCTTACAAAATCATAAAAAAAAAATAAACATATTTTTCAATTTTTCAATTTTTTTTTAAACACATATTATATTTATTTATTTTTTAAATAGGGATGGAGCTTGTGGGGAAGAGGGGCCATGGCCCTCCTTGCCCCAATGTGGCTCCACCCACTGGTTACTGTCTCAGTCCTTACAGCTCTAAGCATAAGTGTTTTCCTTCTACTCTAGGCTAGGGCTGAGCACCGACTAAGTCGGAGTCGGAAATGGAATCCTCCGACTCCGACTCCGACTTTGTCGGAAATGAAATCCGACCTCCGACTCCGACTCCGACTTCTATACACTCCAATCCGACTCCGACTCCGACTTTGTCGGAGCGGAGTCGGAACGGAGTCGGAATTGTACTTTTTTGTTGGACTTTTGTGTTGGAATTTTTTTTAACCCATTTGACATTTCAATTTTACAATTTCAAACTATAATAAATCGAAGTTGGACTTCAATATCATTACATAATGAAATACAAAGCCAAAAGTCCAAAATTACAAATTCCAACCAATTAAAATTACAAAACCAAAGTCAAATGTCAATAATAAAATAAAATCATTCTTACAAATTAACAATACAATATACATAATCAAAACCAAATATTAGAAATTACAAAATAAAAATATTATTACAAATTAACTAAATACATAACTTGATGGTAGTAACCATACTATTTTTTCATTTCAAGAAAAAATAAAAGCAAACAATACCCATTCTATCATCTATCATGGTTAATCATTGAACCCATATTTCATCATCCTGGATATGCAAACAACACACATCACGTACCATCATTAAATCTATATTCTGTCATCTATCACATCATATAGATGATTCATTCACATTCCACAATCATCCACATTCCACAATTTATCTTTCCAAATTTCAAATTATCATCCAACAACAAAAGATAAATAATAGAAAACAAACAAACAATAGTTTCCATATTTCAACAAAATAACTAATACAAATTATAAATTACATATCATTTCAAATTTCCCACTTGTGCGGCTGTGCCTGAAGAAAAAAAAAATTAGTAAGGAAATAAGATACCACATAAATTTCTACAAATAAGATAATAAAATTAAACAAATAAAAAAGTACACAAATTCAACAACAACAAAGCACCTCAAACCTCAATCATCTTCATTCTTCATGCAGTAAGTTCGCCATATTAGTAACCAATTCTACATTAACATATTAAAATATAAGCTATTAGTATTAAAAAAAAAGACAAATCAAGTGATTTAACATATTTAATTAAATTTGAAATATGTTACCTGAGTCTAATTTATAACTCTCTGCATCATCAATTAAAGCGAAATGATCTTGACTCAAGCATATGTGAGTAGACTTCAACCAGTTTTGCGTACACACAAGGGCCTCCACAGTTCTTGGAGCCAAAGAACTTCGGAATGGATCCAAAATACGACCTCCCGTGCTAAATGCAGACTCCGAAGCAACAGTGGTAATTGGAATGGCCAAGATTTCTCTCGCCATCATTGAAAGAATTGGATATTTGGTAGAGTTGACCCTCCACCAAATTAAAATATCAAAACTCTGTGAGGGGATCTCAACAGCTTCCAACAAATACCGTTCTAACTCCGACTTAGTATCCAACATACTTGAACTCTTGTTTTTATGGAGATCCGTGTATATGTCCGTGTCGTCATCAATAACGCTATTGCTATTCCTTTTTAAGATACAAGTATCACTCTGAGCACTAGAAGCATCATCTCTAGGACCACTTATGCTAGTGTACTCACCATTGAACTCTGCATATTGTTCATATAGTCGGGTAAAATCATCCTTAAGGATTTCAACAAATTCCTCACATTTATCCTCACCCAATACTTTTTTGAACCAATATTCTTGAGCTTCCAATTTGCACCGTGGATCAAGAATCGCAGCAATAAACAATAACCTGTTTATTTTTTCAATATTACCCCAGTATTTATCATATTTTTCTTTCATTCTCAAGGCCATTGAACTGAAGCGTCGATTGTTACTCTCACAAAAACCCATCAAGTTTTTATGAATGCCAGCGAGCTCTTTAAAAAACAGATTCGAAGTGACATATAATGTACCAGAAAGACGCATTGTGACATTATAAAATACTCCCAAGAACTTCGAAAAGTTCTCTATTGCCTCCCAATCATCATGCACGGGAGCTCCCAATCCTTTTCTCCCATGCCCATCTTCAGACAAATAAACCCTTGAGTACGGGTCATCATCAAGCAAAAGTTGTAAGGCTTTTTTATACTTGCTAGCCACATCCAACATAAGAAAAGTTGAGTTCCATCTAGTGGGTACGTCAAGACATAAGAAACTATGACATGGAACTTTTGACCTTTCAACACAAGTCTTGAAAGTGGCAAGTCTTTGAGGAGAAGACTTGACATACCTAATCAAATTACGGATCTTGCTGATTGACTCATCAACTTCGCTTAAACCTTCTCGGACAATAAGGTTTAAAATATGCGCAGTACACCTCATGTGGATATACGCATGATCCTCAACACACTCCAATCTTCCAACTTCAACTGTTTTCAACCAATCAATAGCGGAATCATTAGTGGAAGCATTGTCTACAGTTATTGTAAACAATTTGTCAATCCCCCAATCAAGCATACACTCCTCCAATGCCCTACCAATTGTTGACCCTTTGTGATCACCAATACGAGAAAATGAAATTATCTGCTTATGCAACTTCCAACTACTATCAATAAAATGAGCCGTAACACACATGTAATTGATGTTTTGGATAGACGTCCAAGTGTCAGTGGTCAAGCTCACTCTTTGCTTAGTAGTTAAAAACATTTTTTTCAAACTATCCTTTTCTCTCAAGAACAGTCTCATGCAATCCCTCATTACCGTAAAACGAGAAGGAATAGGAAACCTAGGATCAAGAGATCTAACAAATTCTCGAAAGCCTTCACCTTCCACAACTGAAAAAGGCAACTCATCAATAATCACCATCCTAGTTAGGGCAGCCCTAATTTTTTTCTCATTGTACTTGGTCATCCCTAATTTCTTTTCCCCTTCCCCTCCATCAGTTCTTGCCTCTGGGATCAAGAATTGTTGATTTTTTCGTTTCTTAGGTCCTTTAGGGCAAAGATCAACGTGAGTTTTCAATGCTGAGGTACCCTGCCTCTTAGGATGACATTTAAATTGTTTCCCACAATGGTTACAAGTGCACGTGGGTTCATCAGGATCGCAATCCGTATCTTTTGTGAAGTTATCCCAGACAATAGATCTATTTTTGGGGGGATTTCTTTGACGAGCAGAGCAAGTTGTTTTAAAAGTGGGCTGAGTGGCCGTCGCAGAGTCTAATTGTTCATTAGACTCTGCAATCATGGGAGATGGAGGTTCTTCCATAGGGGGAGGTGGTGGTGGTGGTCCTGCTGGACATGATGCAGCGGTGGATGTAGGAGTGCTTCCAGAGCCTTGAATATTCATGATTTAAAACTTCAAAAAAAAAAAGAAAAGAAATAGAGGATATCTTATAAATCTTTGGATTGAAGCAACAAAGAATATCTTACTCTACAACAATAATATATTTGATGATTGGAGGTTATAGTTACCAATCACCATGGATGATATAATATAGTTACCAAATTCATAGAAGTCAACTATGTTTAATATAATATATTGATGATCAATACCTGTACCACTTTTGTACTAATTAATAATTTGAATATAGACCATTATTCTTTAAACATGGGCAATAACAAGCAGAAGGATATTTTTATAAAAAAATAAAATATGGATAGGTATGCAATCATTCTGTTTTGACCTAAATAAATCACAAATGGCTCTTACATTATATTTTATATATCTATATGGCATATGGATATATCTCCATTTATGGATCCCACCAAATCATTACATTTGATGACTTCCAATGTTTATGTTTTGATCAGCCACTCATGAATTAAACCCTCTCTTTTTATCAGTATGACCTAAACTCAGCCCTAAAGCATGATGTATTTTTTATGAGTTAACAAACATGATGATTTTCAATCTAAAATTAATAGATTATTAAAACAACTGTCAAGTTTCACCATTCAACTACCGCTAACATTCAACTAATTATACCTTCCATTAAAAATCAAAGTCACGATACAGTACCATACACTTATTTTTGACCAGCTTAAATAAGAAAAATCATGATAGACACCAAATTATTTTTACAATCCTTTACACGGCTATTTTTGTAGTAACTAATAGATGCAGTTTATGCATGCAAGTGTTAGTAATTCAGGCCGGTACATAAAGCATAAAATAATATTTTTTTTCCCTCTTTAGATAACTATATAATGATGAAACATTTTTGTTTTTTCTCTGAAAATTGGGAATATCAGATCGCAGTTTGATTAAAAAGTGTACACACATTTTATGTTATGCCAACTTATATACTTTGTCTCTTATTTACTTCATAATCTTTCGATTGCTGGCAAATGACTCCGTTGGTTATAAAGACCCTAATTAATAAATTATATAAGCTACGGCCAAAAGAAAACAAAAACAAAACTCATGTTTAATTTGCTATGGTTAAAACTGCTTACACTATAAAGACCCGGGGAATGGGCTATCGACGTTGAGGACCTGAGGTGCACAGGGGAGCTCGGGGTCCGTTGAAATGAAGATGCAGCTCGAGTGAGAAGCAGAGAAGCAGCTTGCTGCTCGGGGTCGCATGAGAAGCAGAGAAGCAGGGGAGGGGCGCTGGGGCAACGGGCAAGGATGATAGGATCCGTCGATCATATATATATATCTGTATAATGTATACCGTTAGATCTAGGTTAAACCTAGATCTAACGGTATATATTAAATTTATAAATAATTTATAAATAAATTAAATAAAAACAGATAATTAAAAGTAAAAATATAATATAATTAATTCAAAATAAATACTAGAACTAATATTATTTTATTATAAAATTAAATAAGAAAGTTTATTAAATATTTTTAAAGAAACAAATTATGTTAGTAAATGGAATTTAAAATAATTTTAAATAATTATAAGTTTTCTAAATAAAACAAATTCCTTAAATTTTATGCAATAGTATTATGATACATTATGATATTTTATGCAATAGTATTAATTTGTGCAATAGTATTAATGATTAACTTATAATATATCACTACTTATATGTTAGTCTTTAAAAACAAATTAGTGTTTATACATTAATATTGCTATTATATTATTAAGAAATTATTTTGAATAAGCTTGTGCTTATAAAATTATAGAATAGTAATTATCATTTATCAACATTATGATATTTTATTATTTATTAACTTATAATACATCACTACTTATATGTTAGTCTTTAAAAACACATTGGTATTAATACATTAATATTACTATTAATGTACATTGGCTCATACATTGATATTTATACATTATCCAACATACTATTATTTCATTTAATTATCAATCTATGGTTGTAATAGTCTAGGATTTAAGATTAAGGGTTTAGAATTTAAGATTTGAACTTTGGTCTTAATAAATGTCTATTATATTATTAAGAAATTATTTTGAATAAGCTTGTGCTTATAAAATTATAGAATAGTAATTATCATTTATCAACATTATGATATTTTATTATTTATTAACTTATAATACATCACTACTTATATGTTAGTCTTTAAAAACACATTGGTATTGATACATTAATATTACTATTAATGTACATTGGCTCATACATTGATATTTATACATTATCCAACATACTATTATTTCATTTAATTATCAATCTATGGTTGTAATAGTCTAGGATTTAAGATTAAGGGTTTAGAATTTAAGATTTGAACTTTGGTCTTAATAAATGTCTATTATATTATTAAGAAATTATTTTAAATAAGCTTGTGCTTATAAAATTATAGAATAGTAATTATCATTTATCAACATTATGATATTTTATTATTTATTAACTTATAATACATCACTACTTATATGTTAGTCTTTAAAAACACATTGGTATTAATACATTAATATTACTATTAATGTACATTGGCTCATACATTGATATTTATACATTATCCAACATACTATTATTTCATTTAATTATCAATCTATGGTTGTAATAGTTTAGGATTTAAAATTATATAATAGTAATTATCAACATTATGATATTTTACTATTTATTAGTTTATAATACATCACTACTTATATGTTAGTCTTTAATTTTGTATATATTAATATTACAAATTATTACATTAGTAATTCTTAATATATTAGTATTTATAATTATATATGTCTATTATATTATGAGTAAATTATTTAGAAACAATAATTAATATGACTTATTATGAGTAAATTATTTGGAAACAATAATTAATTTAATAATCTATTTATAATAGTTATATATGAAAAATAGATATATATTTTTTTTACAAATTATATGCAAAATGTCGGAGTCGGAGTCGGATATATAATCGGAATCGGAGTCGGAATCGTAGTCGGAGTCGGAGTCGGGTTACAAATCGGAGTCGGTATGTCGGAGTCGGAGTCGGAGTCGGCAGGACTTCTTTATCGAATCCGTCTCCGACTCCGATTAAAGTCGGTGTTTTTTCTCCGACTCCGACTCCGACTTGTCGGAGTCGGAGCGGAGTCGGGGCGGAGTCGGGGCGGAGTCGGAGTCGGAGTCGGATTTTCGGATTTTTGCTCAGCCCTACTCTAGGCCCTGCTTGGATTGGGAAGTGGGTTGAGCTCATCTCAACTCACTTCCATTTCATCATTATATTTTTATAATTTTTTATACAAAACACAAATTCCTATACACCTTTTTCAAATCCCAATACACCATTTTCAAATTCCAACACACCTTTTTCAAATCCCAAAATAATAATAATATTAAAAAATAAACCAAACTCATCTCAACTCATCTCATCTCCGAATCCAAGCGGGGCCTTAATCACATGCACATTTTTCTAATTCCTAAAAAGAATTCTCCTGAAAATATTGATGATTTTAAGCCTATTAGCCTTTTTAATGTAGCCTATAAGTTTATTGCTAATATTGTGTCAAATCATTTTAAGTCAATTTTACCTATGATTATTGAAAAAAGTCAGAATGCGTTTGTGTCTAGTAGTTAATTGCTGATAATATTTTGATGACATATGAGTTGGTTCATTATCTAAAGTAGAAAAAGAAGGGTAAGTAGGGTTTTATGTCAGTAAAACTATATATGAATGAGACATGATCGTGTTGAGTGGAGTTTTATTAAAGTTGTGATGGATATTATAGGATTTAGCAAAGCCTTCATAGATTTGGTGTTGTATTGTATAAGTTCAGTTTCTTTTTTAGTATTAAGTAATGGAGAGCCAAATGGTCCAATTCGACCTAGTCGAGGTTTAAGATAAAAGGATCTATTATCCCTTTATATTTTTCTTCTTTGTACCAAATGATTGATTGCCTTGTTAAAAGAAGCTAGTCGTAGAAAACAGATCTCAGGCATCAAGATTTGTAGAGGAGTCCCAACCATTAATCACTTTCTCTCTGCCGATGATAATGTGATTTTTTGTAAAGCAGATGTAAATAAAAATAGGAGATTACAAGCTTTATTGGACTTTTATGAGACTATTTCTGGCTAGAAAATTAATAAATAAAAAACTTCTATGATTTTTAGCGCCATTGTGGGGAAGAGAGTAAGAAAGAAGATTGATCAGTTATGGAATGATGGGAAAATTCAATAATATGAGAAATATCTTGGTTTGCCTCCTATGATAGGTAGATCCAAAAAGCAAGCTTTCCATTCTATTAAATAGAAAATATGATAGGAAATTCAAGGGTGGAAAGGAAATGCTTTTGAAAGTTGTAGCACATTTTATACCTAACTATGCTATGAGTTATTTTTTATTACCCATTGATTTTTGTGAAGAACTTGAGCAAATGATGACAAAGTTTTGGTAGGGTCAAATGGAGAATGAAAGGAAAATTCATTAGTTAAGATGGGAAAAATTGTGTGAGAGACAATCAAGAGGAGGTTTGGGATTCAAAGATCTTCAAATTTTCAATCTTGTTTTACTGGCAAAGTTGAAGGATTTTAAAAACGGAAAACACTTTGCTTCTTAAACCGTTCAAAGCAAGATATTTTTTAAAGACAAGTCTTTTTTAGGAAAGTTTGGGTCATAAGCCCTCTTACACTTTTATTATTGAATGATATAAGTCAACAATAAAATAAAAATATAGATTATCTAGAACTCCATTTCGATACTAATTGTGAGTTGCTATATCAGAAGAATAATAACTATACTGATTCGGTATACTCTAAAGACAGGAGGAGTATTTGGAAGGCAAAGCGGTGGTTATGTGGACAGTATCATTGGCACATTGGAGATGGAAGAAGTTGTAACACCCCGCTCCGACACCAAGCTTTCTTCTAAAAAATTTAGTTTTATTTGTTCCAAAAGTCTATTGGAGTTTTTCGAACAATATTTTTTTTATTTCATTTACATTCCTAAGTTATTGTTGGATTAATTGATTTATTGTTATTATTATTATTATTATTTTCCTCTCCATAATTACCTCACATTGCCGTATTTCCAATGCACATATCTCCTCCCTCTAATTGCTTGGCAACCGAGTATCTTAACGGACAAGTGATTGGGCATCACTTCCTTTCCAAAAATAATTTTGCCTCCATCAAGCCCTTCTTTCCCGCTTTATGCTTCTCTTTGGGTTTCCAGTATCATTATATATATCTATGCGAAGGAAAACCTCACTGCCACAACCTCTTATGCACGTGGCCCTCCCCCTCATGTATGAAGAAAGCTCCATGCCGCCGTTGCCCTCTAAGGTGCCTCAACCCCTTGCTCACCACTGTTGTTTAGCCTTTTTTCCCCATCTCCTTCCTCTAGACCCCATCGTGCACTGCCCCTTGTGAGCGATCAACCATGCACCATAAGCCATCACCTAATGCAAGCTACTCCTCATGGCCAGCAGCCACATGAAATCGACACCACCATCACGCAACCTCTAGACGGTTGCACCGAAACCCACTGCCAAACTCCATGTCACAGCCACGAGCACCTCTGTTTTGGCTCTCAAGAACATAGCATTACCCAAAAAAAAAAGAGTTGCATCCCATCCTTGGACAGCCCCTGTTTAAACCATCTATAAACAAAGCATGATTGCTCCTTTTGCCAATCACGGCAACCACGTAACCGAGAGTCGCACTTTTTGGAAACCATTCAGTACAGCCTAGAAAAGGTCGAAAATTCAACCAGTACTGCTGCATTGTCCCTTGATCCGTCGCATGACACTTTCTATCACCTCTCAACTCCGTCGTATCTCCGCCAGTTATTAGCCCCGACCTCGGTGAGCCTTTACCTCTCGTTCTATCTCGGTTCATTTTTGCTTCCCTGCAATAACCCTTGTTTTATCCTTTACATGTTGTGTTTTCACTCTTTAAGTGATGCTGTAGAAGTTTTAGGCTATGAAGTTACAGTTTTATCACCTTGTTTTATTACAAATTTAAAGAGTTTCAAAATGATATTTTTTTTAATGGGTTGATTTGTTTCGGATCTTCTCAAATTGTTACTACGGAGTTTTTTTTTTTTTTTGAGTATTTTATGCTAAGACAAAGTTTTGGCTAAATGTTTTGGATTGGGTTCGAGTTCTATTTTTTTTTTTTGATTTTGAATTTTAAATTATTTTGGGTACATCTTTAAAATTATTTGAGCCTTGTAATATTTTATTCAGTGACTATTCTTTTCAGTAGGTCGTGTTTTGATTCGTGAAAGACACATGGTTTGAATTGAAATTTGGGTTAAATTATTATTAAGTCAAGATTGAGGTATTGAAGAATTTATTATATTTTAAGGTTTGAGAGGAATTTAATGAATTCTAGTATTTTGAGGAGAATTGTTATTCAGGCTGTCAAGGATGTTTAGATGTTAAGGAAAAATATTGGATTTTTATTTCTCAAGATCTATTTGCGAAGTTTGTAATCATTTGAAGTTTATGGAAATTACGTAAATATTTTATAGGTGATGATTAATGTTGTTCAGCTTTATTGAGGACAATTCAGAAAGCTAAGAAGTTCAGGTAAGCGGGGTTTCTATACTAGACTTTGTATTAAAATTATAAACTGAAGTTTATTTTGGAAAAAAATATATATTTTAGTTACGAAAAGAAACTTTGAAATCACCTCAGTTTTGTTTCGCATATGCATAAAATTCTGTATAAGAATAAATTGTTTCTGGCATGAACTGGTGTAGACATAAACTAATTTTGTTGCATTATGTTTTCTGAACTGAAAAAGAGCGAATATGAAAGTTTCTGCATAAATGATATTTCTGATCTTATTCTATTCTGTTTTGGAAAAGTTCTGTACTCTGATACGATAAGATATAATTTCTGAAACCTCTGGTATGATATTCTGGTTCTATTCCGCTTTGTTCTGTTCTAGGTTGGTACCAACTATTCTGTTTCCAGTACACTCACTTTGGTTGCAAAGTGGTTTTCTGCGTGGTCTTTCCTGTGTGCACACTTGGGGCTCAGAGAATAATAAGGGGAAGATTCACATTTTATTTCTGCTCGGTTGGCCGCCGAGATTTACACAACCCTACCACAGGGGTTAAACATGGTATTTCTGATCTAATAAGATGTTTCAGTTATGCTATGCCAAAGAGATTTTTCTATTTCTGTTTATACTAAACCTTCGCTCTGATTTATTTATAACATTATCTATTTCTGCATTTCTGAAGATAAGAAATATTTTTATTCTGCATTCTGAATTTGGTAAATATTCATGCTTGCACACTAATATATGTTCTTTGCTTATTAAGTTGTGGTTAAACTCACCCCTTATCTCTAATTATTTTTTCAGATAAATTTGGATATTTTAATGGAGGATCAGTTTATGAAGCATTGGGTGAAATAACCTAAGAATGGTTAATTAATCATAGAAAGTTTATATGAGTGTTTATAAGTTTTAGTAAGGAAATTTTATTGTATTTTTGTAACATAGCATTTCTGGAATTGATGATATTAAGGAAAGTGATATTGGAACCAAGTTTTATATGATATTTAGAAATTTAGAGTTTTTAATTATGGTGTTAAAATGTGAGTTTTGTAATAGGAAGTAACTCTCCAACCCCTGCGGGACCGGGACGTTACTATTGATATCAGAGACAGGTTAGAGGTTTTGCAGACTAAAATATTAGAGGTTGATTAATTGTTTGTGGGCTTGAGGAAATAATTTTCAGATTAGAGGCATAGACATTTGTGGATTATGTATATGAGTTGATTATTTGTGTTTAAGGTTCTGCAGACTTTATGCATTAAGGTTTTAGGAATTTGAAGTTTTAGATTTGATTGGCTCATTTTGTGGGTTCCGAGACATGACATGGATATGACTTAAGGTTTAGGGTTCGATGTTGTCATGAGTTTGACTGAAAGTTAGGCTTGAGATTCCGCAGACTTTATATTTGAGGTTCTAGATAACAATGGATTTAGGAAGTGATATCAGATTTGAGATACAGAATTTTGATGACTAAGATATGATTATGTGGAAAACTCAAAGGTTTAGATTTCAAGTTGACCTTGTTGAACGAGTTCTGGTTAGGAACTGGATGTTTAGACTTGTGACCTTAATGTTTTAGTGAAAATATTAGGCTTGTAAATCTGATGTGGAGGTTGGCACTTGATTGAGATACCTTTTGTTTGAAACCTTAAGTTGATCAGAGTGCGCAGCGAAAGTGCAACTTCTTTAGTGATTCATAATTTGAGGGTTGATTTTACTATTTATATGAGGTTATGGATTAAGGATTTGGGACATGACTTTAGCTGTAACAAATTTTGAGGACGAAATTTTTTTAAGGGAGTGGGAATGTAACACCCTGCTCCAACACCAAGCTTTCTTCTAAAACTCTTAGTTTTATTTGTTCCAAAAGTCTACTTCCAAACTCCATGTCATAGCCACGAGCACCTTTGTTTTGGCTCTCAAGAATAGAGCATTACCCAAATAAAAAGGAGCCGCATCCCACCCTTGGATAGCCCCTGTTTAAACCATCTATACATAGAGCATGATTGCTCCTTTTGCCAATCACGGCAACCACGTAACTGAGAGTCTCACCTTTCGGAAACCATTCAGTACAGCCTAGAAAAGGTCGGAAATTCAACCAGTACTGCTGCTTTGTCCCTTGATCCGTCGCATGCCACTTTCTATCGCCACCCAACTCCGTCATATCTCCGCCAGTTCTTAGCCCCGACCTCGGTGAGCCTCTGCCTCTCGTCCTATCTCGGTTCATTTTTGCTTCCCTGTAATAACCCTTTTTTTATCCTTTACATATTGTGTTTTCACTCTTTAAGTGATGGTGTAGAAGTTTTAGGTTATGAAGTTATGGTTTTATCACCTCATTTTATTACAAATTTAAAGAGTTTTAAAATGATATTTTTTTAATGGGTTGTTTTGTTTTGGATTTTCTCATATTATTATTACGGAGTTTCTTTTTTTCTTTTTTTGAGTGTTTTATGCTAAGACAAGTTTTGGCTAAATGTTTTGGATTGAGTTCAAGTTCTATTTTTTTTTTTCGAATTTTAAATTATTTTGGGTACATCTTTAAAATTATTTAAGCCTTGTAATATTTTATTCAGTGACTATTCTTTTCAATGAGTTGTGTTTTGATTCGTGAAAGACGCTTGGTTTGAATTAGAATTTGGGTTAAGTTATTATTAAGTGAAGATTGAGGTATTGAAGAATTTATTATATTCAAGGTTTGAGAGGAATTTAGTGAATTCTGGTATTTTGAGGAGAATTGTTATTCAGGATGTCGAGGATGTTTAGATGTTAAGGAAAAATATTAGATTTTTATTTCTCAGGATCTACTTGCGAAGTTTGTAATC
Organism: Platycarya longipes; assembly: GCA_036559045.1. NCBI lineage: Eukaryota > Viridiplantae > Streptophyta > Magnoliopsida > Fagales > Juglandaceae > Platycarya > Platycarya longipes. Next base: position 28,656,045 of record CM071792.1, on the reverse strand, counting down.
ATTTGAAAGTTTATGAAAATTACATGATTATTATATAGTGACGATTAATGTTGTTCAGCTTTATTGAGGATAATTCAGAAAGCTAAGAAGTTCAGGTAAGCAGGGTTCCTATGCTAGACTTTGTATCAAAATTATGAACTGGGGTTTATTTTGGAAAAAAAATGTATATTTTAGTTACGAAAAGAAACTTTGAAATCACCTCAGTTTTTTTTCGCATATGCATAAAATACTGTATAAGAATAAAGTGTTTCTAGCATGAACTGATATAGACATGAACTAATTTTGTTGCATTCTGTTTTCTGAATATGAAAATTTCTGTATAAATGATATTTCTGATCTTATTCTATTCTGTTTTGGAAAAGTTCTGTACTTTGATACGATATGATATGATTTCTGAAACCTCTGGCATGACATTCTGGTTCTGTTCCCCTTTGTTCTATTCTGGGTTGGTACCAACTATTCTGTTCGCGGTGCACCCACTTTGGTTGCAAAGTGGTTTTCTGCATAGTATTTACTGTGTGCACACTCGAGGCTCCAAGAATAATAAGGGGAAGATTCACATTCTGTTGCTGCTCGGTTGGCCGTCAAGGTTTTCACAACCCTACCACGAGGGTTAAACATGGTATTTCTGTTCTGAAAAGATGTTTCAGTTATGCTATGCCAAAGAGATTTTTCTGTTTCTGTTTATACTAAACGTTCGTTCTGATTTATTTATAACATGATCTGTTTCTGCATTTCTGAAGATAAGAAATATTTTTATTTAGTATTCTGAATTTGGTAAATGCTCATGTTTGCATACTAGTATATGTTTTTTGCTTACTGAGTTGTGGTTAAACTCACCCCTTATCTCTGAATATTTTTTCAAATAAATTTGGATATTTCAATGGATGATCTGTTTATAAAAGATTGGGTGAGATAACCTAAGAATGGTTGATTAATCATAGAGAATTTATATGAGTATTGATAAGTTTTAATAAGGAAATATTATTGTATTTTTGTGACATAGCATTTCTGGAATTGATATTATTGAGGAAAGTAATTTTGGAACCAAATTTTATATGATATTTGAAAATTTGAGGTTTTTAATTATGGTGTTGAAATGTAAGTTTTGTAATAGGAAATAACTCTCCGACCCCTACAGGACCGGGGCGTTACAGAATTGCTCATATGTGGATAGAAAGATGGATCTTGGCTCACAACAATTTATTGAAAGAGGATATTTAGATTGTTGAAGATCACAAGGAATAGTCGGTGGCTTCTTTCATAAATAAGGAAACTCAAGGGTGGAATTTGGACGAGTTAAGATCTTCATTCAATCCAAAAGTTGCTGCTAATATTTGCAAAGTCGGAATATATCCAGAACTCGTTGCAAATACATGGGAATGGGAATATGAACGCAATGGAAAATTTTCAGTCAGAAGTTGTTCCTTTAACATGTGTATAGGGAGGGTAATATGGTAGCACACCAATTAGCTCATTATGCTTGGAATGTTGAGCATATTCAGATGTGGGGGGATTCAATTACAGACTTCCTTTCTCAAACTATTTGGCTTGACAATTGTCTATAATTATTATCTTAATGAAACAACAATTGTCATTGAAGATATTAATTTACATTGAACTATTTGTCTTGAAATAAAAATAATAATATAATATTATGTATTTTAATAATAATATCTTTAATATTTTTTTAATTATAAAATTCATATATTAGTTAATAATTTAGTTTTTATTTCAAATTATTGTTTCTAAACTATTTTTCATATCAACCTAATTATCCAACATAATATAACCTTGTTTACAAAACTATTTCTTAAAAAAGTTGAACATAATATAACCTTATTTACTAATACAAGTTTTAAAAAGAATTTATTAAAGTCTTCTTAATTATTTATGAATAAAATATAGATTTAATAAATGAATATTGATTCTTCAATTTTGAAAACTCTTTTAAAGTTACTAATGAATATTTAAACTCTTTTAAATACAATTTTTACTACTATTTATTACTTTCTACTATTATTTAATATTTTATTATCTTTTTTACCTATTTTTTACTATTATTAATAATATTTCTCAATATAAACACGCAAATAGTTTTTGTTATTAGACCTAATATTTTTTATTACAAAAATTAGAAAACTTACTTCTATATAATATGTTGATACGAAGATGATGCGTGCGAACTACCTTATTATTAACCTATTTTTTAATAAAAGTTGTGATTACTAGAAAAAAAAAATCATCACTTCTTTTATTTAAAAAAATAATAATCATTTGCACTAGTATGCACCCTAACAATGTTCATAATCTAAATATAAATGAAATATATAATGTAAAAACCTAATTACAACTCAAGAATTAAAAGAATAAACAAAAAAAAATTATGGACATGGGTTTGATTCAAATAATGATATAGAGAACACAATCCTTTTGATTTTAACTTGTAAAATTCTTTTTTTATTTTTTGGACAGGAAACATAACTTCTTAAATCAAAAAGGAGCTGCTAGGTGTTCTTGTCGACGCCTCCTGCTTGCGTCTGAGATTTAACGTAAGCTGAAACGTCAGGACATGTAACACTAGGTTACATACCCTTTGTATATATCAGAAAATAGTATGCATGAACCTAACTTATTAACAATATGTGATGCGTATTGCAGCGGAGTAGAGTTAATTCTCGAAGTATGCAAAGAAATCTAACTTTGCAAATTGATCACATAACAAAACATAATCATAAACCCATAGCTTACTATATACAATATCATAAAGTACCAAGTTTTACAAAATCAAATTCTCCAAAATACATAGAAAATACATCATACCATTTCCCTTTCACTATAAGGGCTCTTTCTTTACTTCTTTATACTCATTACTGAAACAAAATTGATTCATACTAATTTCAAATTTCTGTTTAAGGTACCTTTTTGCTAGCGTCATGTAGATACCATTTAGGGATAAAGAGCCATTAAGGCTCAAAGTTAGGCAACACCCAAAATGGAGCCGTTCATCTGATGAAGTGGATGCATGTTGCCTTATGACCTCTAACAAGTACTCATACGTAGATGGGGCATAGTCATAAAAAAGAGAGCATTCAGTGGGCCTCTCAAGGCTCAGCTAAATCTTTCGGGTAGCCTGAGTCTCTTTTTCTCCCATCTTGTCCTGCAACAATGTCTATCATCTCAAAAGGAATGATAAATAAAATTCAAAGGGTGAGATTTCAAGAATTTCTATAAGTACACGAAGAACTTAGCGAAAGCATGGGTAGCATACACAGATAACATGTAAATGCATGTAACATGACCATTTGACTTATGACATGACTTATGCACAATTTCTGCAAAGATTTGTATATTTTCATAAAAGGACTTTTATTGACTTATGAATCGCTTTCACTGTCACACTTAATCCTTAATCTCGACGACAGATCGAACCGACTTCACCATTGGGTTTCTGAATCTCGATGGCAGATCGAAACGTCTTCACCATTGAATTTATTAACATGATGACAGATCGAAACGCCTTCCCTGTTATGACATGAACTTTCTTATTATAGCAGCAGATCGAATCGCTTTCACCGCCAATTTTCTTAACTTTTGAAATTCTTACAAAATTATTTCTCTTATTTCTTTAAAAAAAAGTTATGCCCTAAAACAGTAAATCTTGTGACGTAATGATCATGCATGTGCTTTCAAACTTTTTCTTGCATGCTACATGATTCATAAGCCATATAACATGTAAAATATACATTTTCAACTCATGGCATATACATATTATATTTGCACCAAAAATTAATTTTCAATTAAAACATAGATAATTCATTTGAGGGAGAATTAAAATAATTCATCTTTAACTCTAAAGTACTAGGCCGAATACCCTAGGGGCTAGTTTAAAATTTACGTTCTTTCTTTTAAACCAACTTACTCTCCTCTTAGCATAATTTAAAACTCTATAATGAAGCTAAACTAATTCTTAGCCGAAGTTGCTCATTTACTTGGTGGACTCTTTTCTTCGATCATTCTTTTATCAATTAACCATTCCACCAACACTATATATATAACTCTTCTACTACTCTTTACCAAGATTAAATAATATAAATTTTTCTCAATCACCAATAATTTAAATTAATCCTTATATCATCATATAGGGATGGAAAACTCAAAATACCTTAAAATATTTTACTAGGGCTGAACCCTACAAACCCCAAAATTTAATTATTTTGTCATCCCAACATCACATACCATTATCCAAGTTTCTAACTATAATTTAAATAAAATAATTCTTGCTCTGTAGAGGGTTTTCTCCATATACCACACTACATTCCTTTAAAGCAACTTAACACAACATCACATAGATTTAATCTTCCAATAAATATTATAAGTATTCAAATGGAATAACCAACAACATGTTATTTATATATAGATATATATAATAATTGTTAAAATTAGCCCGTTTGGATTCGAAAATAGAATGAATTGAGATGAATTTAGTTTATTTTTTTAATATTATTATTATTTTAAAATTTTAAAAAGTTGAATTGAGATTTGAAAAATGTGTATTGGGATTTGAAAAATGTGTATAGGGATTTGTATTTTGTATAGGAAATTGAAAAAGTATAATGATGAAATGGAGATGAATTGAGATGAGTTGAGAAGAGTTTTGAATTCAAACTGGGCCTAAGTTATAGGTGCACTTACGGATTTTCCAAAGAATCTAACAAAGAGAATCTTGTGAGGATAGCTTGCCTTAGAAATCCTTTGGGAGAACTCACATACAATTGCTTTGAAAGAAGGTTTGAAAGTGAATGAATGGAAGAAGGGGTGAAGCTTAGTTTGATCGAGAGTTTTTTGTAATGAGAAGTGGAGGGAACCTACAAATACTTGTTCGTTGACTCTTTATGCCCAAAATAAGTGGAAGAAATCTTAGAAAATATATGAGACCACACTAGTCGATCCAAGTGTCCCTTAGATTATAGGATAATCATCTTCCTTTTACTTAGTTAATTAGTTAGCAAAATGATAAGACCTCAAGCTCATCCTATACCAAAGTGAACACATATAAGAAAATGACAAAAGTAGGTACAACATATCCAAAGTGATTTCGGCTACCCCATTTCATCCTAGGTACTATCTGAATTTCGTTCTAAACATAAGTCCATTGAGTGCCACGTGTCACATAGACATGATCATTACATAGATATTTCACATGGCTAAGTCGGTTGACAATGGCTTAAGTCAGTGCTTGCTTGTTCTCCATTCTCATTTTCGGAAATCATTTCTAACAAAATGACAAAACTTCATTTTTCCTACTTCTTAGTTCTAAGTTAGTTTATCTTAAGTCAAGTGTCCCTCCTTTGGTCCCTGACCAATTAGATATTCTTCTAATACTCACCATGGTTGAAATCTATCCAAGGAGATGTCCAATGTTTGGTTCATCATTTTTTCCAATCATCACTTGCCACTTATTGATTCTTGTATCCCAAGCAAAGTAAAATATAAAAATAAACTTGTCTTCAAATAGATCCAAACTGTGGCCTCCAATTTCTTATAGTCCCCTTTGTCAAATTATTCACAAACTTGGATTCAAGTTAAAACTACTCAATATAAGAGAAGGCTCATCCAATTGCTATACCAGTATTTTTCCAAAAAGTTCTAAGAGAAATGACTAAAATAATTCTAAGGTAAATATAGTCATCCCAAACACGAAAATCTAATAGGAAAAAAAAATCGGGTTGTCACAGTTCTGCTGGGAGTGGGAAGCTAATGCATTTGTAGTATTTTTTTTTTTTCCTTTTTGCATTGTTTTATATGATTTTTTTAACATCTTTAAATATTTTTAAAAAAAGAAAAAAAATCACAACATTATTAAAAAAAATATTTACTTAATCATGAAGTGAGAAAACTAAAAATAAAAATCCCAATAACACCAACGGGAGCCCCCAACGGGAAACTTAGTATTTTTCAGATAAAAAAAATGATTACTAACAATCATCAAATCATATGACTTGAGAGAGCTAGCTTGAAATTACCACCTCAAAGCATTTTTAGCCAGCATATGAGCTGTCATATTACCTTCCCGATAAACATGTGAAAATAGACATCTAACAAAACAATAAGTAAGTTTTTTAATCTTATTATATAACACCCCAAGCATAGAATTATCCATGCTATTTTTCTGCAAAGCCTCCACAATTAGCAAGTTGTCACTTTTCACCATAATCTATGCAATACTCTTGCTAGCACACAATTGTAAATCTTTGAAGATAGCCAATAATTCTATAGCTTCTAGTTCTTCCCCCTTAAACTCAACTTACTTGCAGTCATGAGCACTCTGCTTCAAACATCTCTCAACACAAAACTAATACCTGTTTTTTCCAAATCTCTAACAACTACACTATCGACATTTAATTTCAGCTAATCAAATTAAGGAGAGTCCATCTATAATGTTAATCTATATATGAGTTTTATGCGTCACTTGACCATAACTTCTCAACATAACTAAAGCATTATCAACTACATGTTTAGGACTTAGTAGCACATGTTCATACATATATTTATTTCTCCTATACCAGAAGCTCCAAGCTAGAGTAGAGAAAATAGACAACTTATCTTGCATCTTCATTTTACAATTTTCAAAGCCAGCTCAAAAATAGTCATCCCTTTATCTAACTAGTCCTGGTAAGTAAGATTTCCATATCCTCTGAAAATTATCATAGCTCACCAAAGCATAATGAAGTCCCTCAATTTCAAGTGTGCGGAAACTAAATGTTGCATTTGTTAAAATATTTTTATGCACTAAATTATATTTAGTGGGCAATCCATCTTTATATACATGCCATGCAAAGATTTGAATTTTATTTGGGGTTGACATTTTTCACAATTGCTTCATAGAACTTGTTGATCCTTCACATTTGCAGACTCTACAACCTATGACCCCATCTGAGCAGTAATAAACCTATAGCAGCTTCTAACACTAAACAGGTTATTTCTCTCATGAGCCCAAATCACTTATCTTCTACATCAGTAGAACACAACACCCGTTTAAGGATATCAGCCACCACAAATGAATTGAAGAAAGATCTAAGTTTATGAACACCCCACATTTTTTTGTTATTCACAAAGGGAGAACCCACATAATCAAATGTAGTTTGTTCCCTAGCCACAGCCCCTCTAGAAACTAAGAAATAATGACCTGGAACCCACTAATCCAACCAAATCTTTACAGACTCGTTATTCTCATGCGTGACCAAAAAAATAAATTTTTCTATGTGACGTGGCAAGGGTGGTTTTCTCTCTCAAAATTTTAAGGGGTGACTAGGGTTCTGCATGGCACACGCTGCTGGCCCCTTGCCTCCATCAGCAAGGCAAGGCACAAGTGAGGCAGATTTTACGTTCAATTCTAAGGGGAGGATGACGGGATGGCCTGTGAGTGATGTAGGTGCATTGTCTGCGAGGGTTTTTGCAGAAAATGTGGCTGCGAATCCACAACTACTTCCAAAGCTAAACATCATTTTGCGTGAGCCATGTTTTTGTGATGGTGCGATGTTCTTTCTGTTTTCGAAAGCCAAAATCCAACAGTCTGCAGAGCCTTTTTGGTTCTTAGTGGTTATGAAATTTTTACATAGAAGGCCATCACTTGATCATATACGGGGGTTTATCAAAAATATATGGGGATTGAAATCATTACTGATGGTTAGCTAGTTAAGAAACCCACGTAATGTTCTTGTTCAAATATCAAAGGAAGAGGATTTCATTAGTGTGATGGCCAGAGGAGATTTTGAGATGCATGAATTTCTGTTTCATGTTCCTCATTGGACTCCATAATGTGTGGAAGACGAGGATTTACCTTGGATTCCTGTGTGGATTAATTTGCCAAGATTGCCTCCTAATTATTTTCAGGAATCAATGTTGCGTAGTATTGACAATGGTTTTGGACGTTACTTGAAGTAAGACAATGCAACAACGTGTGTGACTCGTCTTGAGGCAGCCCACATTTGTGTTGAATTAGATATTTCTCAACCATTGCATCATCTTTTTGGTTGGGTCCTCTGGGTCTTGCATCGAGCCATTACAAGAGGTGTTTTACTATTCAGTACCAAGCTTTTGTGTTCTCTGTAGAAAGCAGGGACAAATGGAAAATAATTGCCAGCAAAATCCTGGTTCAGAAGGAAAAAAACAAAAACAACTTGTTGTTCTAGATGAAGGAAAAAATAATTCGAGCAATAAAATTTGGAAGGTTGTGAGTAGCCAGGAGAATGAGAAGTTCATGCCAGTTGCTGAAGTGGTTGTTGGGGATTCATCAAAAGACCAGAAGAGAGGCTATTTTGGAAGCCATTTAGGTTCGTAGGGATGTGAGTGCAAGGGCATCAAAGGGCATCCAGTTTGTGTCGGCATTTGGAATGGTCCATGAGTCGTGGTCGAATTTGCACACAGAAGATCCACAACCCTTGACGTAGGTAGACAAGCTTTCTATTAGGAAAAATGACGTTAACATTAATCAGAAGGAAGATTTTGTTGGGGGTCTTTCCTCCTCGCAGGTTCCCCAAGAAAAATCAGAGGACTGTTATGAAATTTCAAAGGAAGATTCTGATGATGATGGTCAGGAATTTGCTGAAGATCCAGAACCTAAGAGCTCATTGAGATTGGTTGATTAAGCTCTGGAATTTGAGTTAGGTGGTATGGGTAATAGATGGTTTTTTTTTTCTTTTTTTACTTCAAAAGATATTGTTGAATAGGGTGTATTATGTCGTGCTACTTCTGATGGTGAGTCTGAGGAAGAGTTGGATGAGTTGTCTAAAAATGTTTTGATTGAGATCCCGACATGCATGTGCCGTCAAAAAAGGTAAAGGGGTAAGGAAAGAAAAATCTATTGTTGTTCTGGAGCATCGTACTCACTCCAAAAATTCTTTATTTATAATGAATATTCTTACTTGTAATACTAGGAAAATTCTTTCGTCAAAAAGTAGATTTTGGTGTATTTTGAATAATAGTCACCCTTCTATGGTGGCCATTTTAGAAACATTCTTAAATTTGTAATAAATACAGTAGATGGGCAAGATGGATGAATTTACCATCTTATTTCAATAACGCTAAGGGTGGAGGGAAAATCTGGATTTTTTAGCGGATGATTTCGATTTTGAGTTGATTTCAATGTTGGATCAAGCTATTAGTGGATGGTTTATTTATAGAAATTGTCGAGGGCTTGTCACTTTTGTATATGCTAGTTGCTTTCGGGCCAAGCGAGTGGAATTGAGATTTTTTGAAATTGCAAGATCCTCATGGTTTGTTGTGGTTCATCGGGTGCAGAGGGGACTTTAATATTATTTGGAATGATTGTGAAAATGTGGGTGATCTTTTGCAGGCCTCTTGGGCTAAAGTGGAGTTTAATAAATGTATTCATGATTGTGCTTTGGTAGATCTTCCTTGTAAAGGGAATCATTTATCATGGTGTAATAGAAGGTTCGGAAGTAGAAGAATATGGGCACAATTGGATAGGGTGCTGGTTAATATGCAATTCCTAAACTGTTATGGGGATGTTCACATTTCTTATATGCCTAGAACCTCTTTAAATCATGCACCGATGCTTGTTCAATTACTCAGAAAAAGGATGGTGGTTGTCCGTCCTTTCAGACTTCAACGCATGTGGGGATTTCATGAAGATTCCTTCCTTTAGTGCAGGAGATATGGAATAATAGAGTAGAAGGATGTGCCATGGTGCACATTGTAAAAAATTAAAAAATCTAAAAGGTGTTTTGTGGAAATGAAACAAAGAAGTCTTCGGCCGTGTTGAAGTTGAATTAAAAAGATAGGAATATTGCATTATTTGGTTGGAAGAAGCTATGAGCAGAATTTACTCGGATCAATTTTAGAATGAATTGTTACAATATAAGCATGACCATTTGAAGTGGATGCATCAGGAGGAAATTTTGGCATGTCAAAAATTTCGAATTAAATGACTCACTAGGGGGGTTTTAATACGAGTTTCTTTCATGTTACTATGAGGCTCAAAATAAAATAAAAATAAAAAGATAGAGAATATGACATTTGATGATGGGAGAACTCTTGCTTTAGCATATAAGGTGCATGAGGGTGTTGTGGTATTGTTTCAGCAATTGTTATCGGCGACTGAGGTGGAGTTGACTTAGGTGGACTTAGATTTCTTGGTTCCATCGGTATCTATGGCAGAAAATGAGTCTTTGTGTGCTACTCCTTCATTGGAAGAGCTAAAAAATTCTCTCTGGTCTATTTCTTCAGATAGTAGTCCAGATATGGATGAATTCCCAGCTAGTTTTTTTATTCTTGCTTGGAATATTGTTAAAAATGATCTTGTCGATATAGGAAAAGATTGTTTGCTTGGCAACCTATTTCTAATTTCTTTGAGGCAACAAATTTGGTCTTGATCCCTAAGGTGGATGAACCTTTGAGTTTGGACAATTTCGCTCAATAAGCCTTTGCTCGATTGTGTATAAAATCATGACAAAGATTATGGTTTATTGTTTGACACCAATTCGGGATAAAATCCTTTCTCTTAAGCAAACAATGTTCATTCGAGGCAGGAGTATTTTTGTTACTATGTCGTTGGCTCAGGAATTTGTTCAAGGTATTAACAGAAAAGTGAAATGTGGAAATGTGATGTTAAAAACTGATATGGCCAAATCTCATGATCGAGTAAATTGGCGCTCTCTTCTAAAGATTTTATGTCAATTGGGCTTCTCTAAGAATTAGAGAGATCTTGTTTATAATTCTATATCCTCCCCTTACTATTTGGTGATGTTAAATGGCTAAACTAAGGGTTTCTTTAAGGCGTTGTGAGGTCTTCGACAAAGTGATCCACTTTCACCTTATTTATTTATTCTATCTAAAGAGGTTCTTTTTCGAATGCTTAATAAGGAATTCAGCTTGGTCCATGTTAAACATTTTCATCATTGTGGGGCTTTTCTAATATCTCAGTTGCTCTATGTAGATGATTTTATGATTTTTATGAATGATAGAATGTCTTCTATGAGAAATCTTATGGTAGTATTGCATCGGTACGAGATAATGTCTGGATAGTTATTCCGAGTAAGTCCTCTATGTTTTTTTCTTCCCCTACTTCGGCAAAGTGGAAGAGTGGTTTGAAGTTGATTCCAGGTTTTCTTCCTCTATGTTTTTTTCCTCTATTTTGCCATGTTCTTATTTGGGAATCCCTCTAGATGTAGGGTGTATGAAAATCCAAATGTTTGGTTCGTTCCTGGCAAGAATACAAAAGAAAAAAAAAAGTTGACAGGGTGGAAAAGTGCTAAGCTTTTATCCTTTGGGGGGATTATTTTAATAAAACATGTGTTGAATAGCATGTCAATCCATATGCTCTCTGTATTGAGTTTACCAAAGGGAGTGTTCTCGACTCTTACTTTTTTTATTTTTTTAGATTTTCTATGGGGCTCTTCAATGGAAACCAAGAAGCACAAGTGGATATCATGGAAAAATATATGTATGCCAGTGGAAGAATGTGGTCTTGATATTCAGGATCTTATTGAGGTTCAAGAATCTTTGCTTATGAAATTTGCATGAAAGTTAATAAAATGGGTTATGATGTGGTCAAATTTTTCTTAAAGAAGTATGTTCACAACTCTTATATTTACTCAGTGATGAATTTACAAATGGGTACTCAATTTTGGAAGGGGATTATGCTACTTATTTCTAGAATTTTATGCAATTCGAAGTGGCTCGTTTGGGGGGGGGGGTCAAAGCAATTTCTAGATAGATAATTAGTTTGAAGATGGTCCATTGATAGTGTTCATTCTCGTGGTTAGAAATGTCCAACTGAATGTCAATGAGGTCATTGATGAAATAGGTCTGAGACTTAGGCCCAGTTTGTTTACAAAACATACCTCATCTTATCTCATTTTATCTCATCTAATCATTACACATTTTTTAAATCCTAATACAAAATAATATAAACAATTTAATTTTTTCAAATTCCAATACAAAAATCATATTAAAAAAATATATTATAATAATATTTTATTTAACTTTTTACTTTATTCTCAATTTACCTCATCTCAATATCATTTCTAAAAACAAACCAGGCCTTAATGTCCTTCGAGATTTAGTTCCGCCTGAAGTTCTTTAGCAAATTTTTGAATTTGGTATCTGATTTCGGCAGGGTCAGGACATGTGTGCATGGAAACATTCGGTTGATGGTGAGTTCATCACTAAATCTGCCCGACAATAATCTCGACAATGTAGATAACCATGTATCTAGAAGAAATGGCTATGGCAAAATTTTTTGTCGAAGAAGATGTCATTTTTTTGCTAGAGGGAAAGCGAAGGGCAATGCCGATTGATGATGTTATCCATAACCTAGGCATTCCAATAGTTTCAAAGTGCAATTGTTGTCTTCAATCCCAAGTGGAAACGTTGCACCATATATTATGTGAGGGGGGTGGAGTCCAAAAAGTGTAGAATTATTTTGCCGAAGTATGTATTATTTGGCTTCCTTTGATATGAAACTGGGAGGGGATGATGAGGTTTTGGTGGCAAAAAACTTCTGTTTCTTCTTAGGTTGGATGGCTTTGTGGTGCACTTCCTATTATTATTTCATGGGCTTTATGGAGAGAGTGATTTGTGGCTAGAATGAAAGGTATACTTTTTAACTATGATTATATTATTCGGATTGTTAAAATCTTGATTGAGGACATTTCTTGTAAGGTTAATAAGTTCTGCTACTTGGGTAGAAAGGATCGGATGGTGATGGAAAATTTAGCATGTCTAATTGTCCCTATGATTAACAAGAGCGTATTACTAATTACATGGACACCATCAGAGAGGGGGAGGGTAAAACTTAATGTGGATGGAGATTCATGTGGTAACCTGGGAGGTATTATTCGAAACTCTAACATAAGAGTTATAGTTAGTTTTGCACATTTGTATGGGTATACCACAAATACTATTGCAAAATGTCGAGCTCTACTTGATGGACTACGCATGTGCTGTATATTGAGATTGCCTGATGTATTAGTAGAGTTGGATTCAGTCGTTATTTTTGGTTGGTTAGCTTTGAAAATTTGTAAGTACTAGTTTCTGTGGGATTTTTTGGAGGAAATAAATGATCTTGTCTATGAGTTAAATGTTCCGTTGTGACATATTTTTAGAGAAGCAAATATTGTGACTGACTTCTTGGTAAAAAAGGGATTTCAAGGCACAATTTGATTTTTTTGGGTCTGATTCTTTGCAAGGTCGCATTCGAGGTTTAATTCGCATGGATAAATTGGCTCTTCTTTATATTAAACATTGAAATATGTATTTGTTTTCTATTGATTTATTTGTTTCGGCATTTTTTATTAGAACTGGTTTGTATGGCTTTATTTTATTTGGTTTTGTCCATAAAATGTTTTGGCACTTGGGTTTTGATATTAATTGAAAACTTGTAAACCCTTAGGTGTTTTTGACTGTTACCATGGTATTTCTCTGCCATAAATGAGAATTACTAATAAATTGAGAGGAGGTCACTAATGGATATGTGACCTCATCTCTTCTCTAAAAAAAAAAGACCCCCTATTTCCTACTCTCCACCTACAACCTACCATAAGTCTTTTTCTTGCTTTTCAAATGTTCTTCCATTGTTCATTGTCGTAGCTTCCACATCCCCTTCCATAGCCTCTGACTCATTTCCTTGCAGCGCCTGCACACCCTTGGAAGAAGAGCTAGTAGTAGCTTTAACAAGTTGCTTGGCTCTTTTTTTTTTTTAGCTGAGAACCAATCACCATAACCACTAGCACGGAGCCACACCCCATAAGGGTAAACCCTTGTAGTAAGTAGCTCCGAACTCTGTTGAACACGACCTCACTCCTTTTCACCATGTCTCAAATGACCACACTAGTAAAAGAAGTTTGGGAACCTCTCAATGAGAACCGAACCCAAACTGATTCACCACCCCTTATAAAGAACTTGGTGCCCATTAACAAAGGTTCAGAAACAAGCAACATAACTTGAACCCTCATATACTCCCCTTACGCCATCTCTTCCTTATCTAGGTCCACCTCATCTACCTTACCAATCTTTCCACCTATTAAACGACTCATATTCATGCATAACCATTAGTGGTCAATCATGGATCCTTCCTCAAAACATTGGCGTCATTAATCAAATCTACTGCACTTGTTGCTGCCCATCAACTTCCTTCATCTAAACTAGTTGATTGTTAAAGGACTAGGGGCTTTCACGAAGAAAGTTTTTATTTTTTATTTTTTTTATCTCGACGATCTTCAAACTCAACAAGTAAAAGAGATGAATTGAGCTCTCTAAATTTCATGTTCATCACAAGACGTCATGCTTTCCTCATTGTACTCTTGAACATTTCCTTATTATAGTGCTTCTCAATCAACAATTGCATGATCAAACACTTTCCCCCTTAGAGAATAGCATCTTCCAACTACTCAGGCTCCACTACTCAATCAATGAGAGCATTTATACAAATCATCAAGAAATTCTTCCATAATTTTAATAAAACAAGAAAGACTAAATCCAAATAGTAAAAAGTCACGGTTGCATTTAGATATTGGATTGAGCTGAATAAATTATTGTTAGAATATTAGTTTTGAATATTATGAATGTATTGGAATTTGAAAAAGTTGAATTATTTATTATATTTTGTATGAGAATTTGAGAAAGTGTATAAAAATTTAAAAAAATTGTAATGATGAGATGAAATGAGTTGAGGAGGTTTTAGAATTCAAACTGGGCTAACTCAAGAAAACTTAGAGAGGAAAAACTATCATCCCCTGTACTCTTAGATAATGAAGTATCCAAAACCTTTTTTATTTTTTGGAAAAATTCAAAATTATTTCCTCGAATAAAGATCAAATAATTTGTGAGTTCATTTTATATTCTCGTCTCAAATAAAAAAAATTGAGATAAACTATATTATTTTTATTTTTCTAACTATTATATTTTCAGAATTACTTTAGTTTTTCATTTATTAGTATCCCATTAATAAAAAATGAAAATATAATATAAAAATAGTGAATATTAATTGAAGAAAAGGAGATTTGTGCATTGATGATGGAAATTGGATTGTGGGCGAAACGCTGCGTTTTTATTCATGAGACTGCTCACTTGATTAGGTTGTTAACACGGTGCGTATTGGAGTGGTGAATATAAAGTTCTACCTGTGTCGCTAAACCCTAATCTGTCTGTCCCTCGCGTGCTCTCACACACAAAACCCTAGCAGTAGAGAGATGGATATCGATGGAGAATCCGAAGAAAATTCAAGGCGGGTTCAAGTGCGCTTCGTGACAAAGCTCAAACCACCTCTCAAAGCTCCTCCCACATCGATTGCAATCCCTCCGAACCTCACCAGATTGGGCCTCTCCACCCTCGTCAACAATTTACTCCAATCCGGTAACATGGAAATTATATTTATATTGTTGATTAATTTGAAAAGGAAATTTTTATGGAATTTTCTCACTTTCATTTGGGTATCCACGGAGAGTCTGTCTGAAATTCAGCTAAGAAAGCTTGTTTTGTTTTAGAGTGATTTGAGATATTGTCCCGTTCTTAAATGTTAACGCTGATTGTGAGCAGGAAATCCTGATTGGAAACTTGAGCCCTTTGATTTTCTAATCGATGGCGAGCTGGTGCGGATGTCACTTGAAAAGTTCCTTCTTGCCAAGGGCATTTCGGCGGTACGTATGTATGAAGCTTTCATTTTAGAAACTAACAAAGTGAAAAATAAATGAACTTGAATTCTTTGACTTCTCCGAGATGTGTAATATCATGATGCAAGTAATGTGCGAGCAACTTTGGTCTTTTTGGTCGAAAAGTAAAGTATTTTGATGAGTTAATAATTTTCCAAAATCCCTATAGTTGTTTTTATTTTGATTGTTAATTGAAGCTTTCTGGTCCGCTACAGGAGAAGGTATTGGAAATAGAATACATAAAGGCTGTGGCCCCACGGAAAGAAGAAGAACCTTCTTTTCACGATGATTGGGTCAGTGCAGTCGATGGTTCTGATCCCAGGTGAGCATGTGAATATGCGACACTGTGATGGGTACTCCAGCAGTCCTTCAATAATGTGGTACTTGGTATTATTATCAAATCATGATCTACCTATTTCCTCAATGATCCAGGAATTGCGCTTTTTGATTTGTTATATCGGTATTACCTTATAAAAGAACTGTTATATTGATATGAGGATAGTAATAATGGAAAGCCCTTAACATACTACATATTCAAGATATAATATTTGTAAAAATACTGAAGGTGGCATCTTTTCATCAATTGTTAATGCAATACCTTGCTAAGGACAATAGTAGATTCTTTTTATACTGTTATCACATTGCATGAAGTCATGGTGCAGCATTGCTCTCGTTAGTGCAAGATGGATTGCCCTGAATAGATCTCTTTTGTCTGCAAATCTGAACCAGAGAAAATTGTTGGTCTTGAGCATGCTTTAATGTGTTGTTTGGCAGGTTCATTGTGACTGGGTGCTATGATGGTTTAGCAAGGTAATTTTATTATGAATATTTCGTTGAAACCCTGACTAGTTTCTCTGTTGTACAGAACTTCACGTGTGCATATTTTTTCATCTTTTTGTAGGCTTTGGAAAGCTTCTGGAGTGTGTACACATGTTTTGGAAGGACATTCTGATGTAGTTGCTTCTGTTGGTATCATCAACCCAGAAGGTATTAGAAAGAGGGATCGATCATCTTTCAAGTTCTTCTTCCTTGCCAGAAATCCTCATATTGTTGTACCAGAACTTGGCCCTCTCTGGCCTCAATGATTTAGAACCTCTGTATGAAGTGATTCAATATTATACATTTATCTTAATCTCTCATGGTCTTTAAATTGGCCTCTTCATCTACTATTCTCTCAGAAATGCTTCATTCAATAATGGTCAATATTCTGGTAGCTACTTCTTTGTGTTGTCAATTTTTAAGTTATCTGTATATCCAGGTGCTGAGACTGTTACTTTGGCCACTGCTTCTAAAGATCGCACCCTGAGGCTATGGAAGGTAATTAGTAAAAATTAAAGCTTTGAATTTGAAGTTTGATTTCCTGGCTAATTACATGACAGTTTGATACAGAGGAGCCAATCAATAATCCTATCAACGTAAGGGCATTCAAAATTTTGCGTGGACATAGAGAATCAGTACAGAGTGTTGCAGCCCAGAAAACTGGAGACATGGTCTGGCTATGTTCTTTTTGTTGTTGAGTTTTATGTTGCCAAGATGATATTTAAGTCAAGCTGTTGTTTTTTGTTGAATTTATGTAGGTTTGTTCAGGTTCTTGGGATTCAACGATCAATATATGGCGAACAAATGACAACACTGATGGTGATCTTGTTTCAATTAAGAAGAGAAAAGTGAATGATCAGGCTGATGAGTCTCAATTGGAGGTATGCCTGTTTCATGCTCACTTAGTGCAACAATTTCACCTTGTTTTCTAGATGCTGCTGTTCAGGGTGGGAATTCATCCTCCAGAGATACATTTGAATCTAAATCAAGTAGTGCTGTTAAGTCTGAGTCTATCTTAAAATTGTTCAAAAGTGTAAAATTTTGGCTTCAGTTGAATCATTTGGTTGAATTTAAATCTTAAATGTTCATCAATTGAAAAAATTATTTTTCCTTTGCTTTTAGGGGGAGGCTGTGTCTACACTTGTAGGCCATACACAATGTGTATCTTCCGTGGTATGGCCACAGCATGACAGAATTTATTCTGCATCATGGGATCATTCTATTAGAAGGTGGGATGTTGAGACAGGCAAAGACTTGACAGACATAGTAAGTGAAATTTTTCCTTCAAATGCCTGTGTCTCTCTTTGTTCGGATGTATGTGTTCATTCATGCGTTTCTGCTATCACTGCAGTTCTTTCTGTTCAAATCATATTTTTCCTTGTGTCAATTTAGTCAGCTCTTCATTATATCTTTCTGAACCATTTTGGGCAGTTCTACACAGAAATTGAGAATACTTGTATCACTTAGAAAGGTCATGGTGTATGCTTGGCTGTTAAAGTTCTAAATGCAGGCTTATGTTGGATCACTTAATGTTCCTTTTCTATCGTAGTTGTTGGCTGCAGATCACAAGAATCTACATCTTTTTCAAGTTTCCATTTCTAGGGCTCTTCACTATAAGTCTTCCTTTTGTTATTCTCAAAACTCGTCGTCTGGAAATAGCAAAGCACATTGTCTTTAGCATTAGATGCATATCACAAGCTGCAGTAGCAACCGGTTTCTTTTCCTTTATTTACTTTTTCAATACTGGACTAGAACTTATTGAGAAAAAAATACTGGAGTAGAAGTCACTCATTTCTATGTTTATATTATGACTATATCCTCCATGGACAGTTCTCTGGGAAAGTACTTACCTGTATTGATGTTGGAGGTGAGAGTTCTGCTCTCATTGCAGCCGGTGCTTCTGACCCCATTCTTAGGATATGGGATCCCCGTAAACCAGGTATGTTTTTTAGCAAAGTACTCTCTCTCTCTCTCACAAACACATACACACACACACATTCAAGCACATGTACACTTGCAGCTGACGTGGAATTATAATTTTTGAAGGAACTTCTGCTCCGGTCTTTCAGTTCTCATCTCACACTTCTTGGGTTTCTGCTTGCAAGTGGCATACGAAGTCTTGGTTTCATTTAGTTTCTGCATCCTATGATGGGAAAGTTATGTTATGGGATCTAAGAACTGCGGTATTGACTTCTCCACACTGCTACTATTTAGTTGTAATTCATATGCACCTAACAGTGTCAATAGTGGGAAAAATTGTATTTTAAACAATATTTTGTCGTGTTGCAGTGGCCATTAGCTGTCATTGAATCGCACAAAGACAAGGTAAATTATATTTTGCATGTTTGCTTCATTCGAACCATGTATTTTCATTAATAAGGTGTTTGTTTGTTAATACAGGTACTATGTGCAGACTGGTGGAGAGGTGACAGTGTGGTAAGTGGCGGTGCAGATTCAAAGCTCTCAATTTCTTCTGGAATTCCTGTGCTTTAAGGTAAAGATTTGTATGCATACCGTGTGCAACTTGAGTTTATAATTTTCGTTCTTTTCCAAGCATCTTATGTTCTGATGCTATCCTCTGTTCTCGTCACAATATCCTCCTCTGATTAAATCAGCTGCGGTCCTGCCATTGAAAGCTTCAGCACATGTCGAAATTAAATGGAGAAAGAAAGGAATTTTAGTTCTTGCTTTCTGTTTATGTAATGTAAGCGATTTGATTTTCAACACCATGTGGAAGGATTACGATGGCCTTCCCCACCTTTTGTTGTGGCCAGAGAGGCATGCAAGTTTTGGTAGAGTTGGATCCATTTGCCTTATTGTTAACCGAAGAAAGAAGAAGAAAAACACAGATTGAGAACTATTGTACTGTTTTGCCATTTTGACGCTTTTAAAAAAAGAGTTGCCTGTGAAGTGGGAACCGTCTGTCTGTGAATTTCTCACATGTTTAGGGGAGCAAGGGAAGAGGAAACTTACACCCAACTAAATGTCATGGCAGCGTTTGGTTTGCCCTACTCTAGCATTTGTCTACTCTCTTATGGCATTTGCTCATTTTTCCTAAGCATGAAGCTTCTTGATTCAGATATGTGACTAAAGGTTTGCAAGAGAACAATTTGTCTTTAGGATGCCCCTGTATTCAAGTCATCGGGAGTAGATGCAACTTCTAACGCTTATACCGAATCAGAATTTTGATTGAATTTGAAATAGAAATAGTCTGCAATTAGGCTGGGGATGCTGATTACCAAGGCAAAAGAAGCTGTTGATGCTGGCCAAATGATATCTCCTCTAATTCCCATTTTTATGGCAACTTCCAGCGCTTATGATGCTTGCATTAATACCTTGTACGAGCCCCTCAAGCCATGCAGGCATCGTAATTAAGATATATAGCCATGCAGGCATCGCAGGATACAATCCATCTGGGATAGACACCAAATTAATTTCTGAACCCATGGGGTTATAATCCTTCCCAGGCCCTATTGCATGCATGTGGCAGAAGTCTGTTTACAAATTACAAGTCAAATTAAAAATATTTGTATTATATTCTCTCCACTTTATTTTCTTCATTTTTCATCAAATGTGACAATTTTTTTGATTAAGTGTAATATACGATTTTTTTAAGTGGTGTCTTTAAACTTGTACTTTTTATCAAATTTTAAAAGAAAAATTTTGATGAGTTTAATGTTAGTGTTCTAAGAGCATTTTTATTAGTCTCATTAAAATAAATCATTAAAATTTGATGAAAAGTATAAATTTGTATATATATCAAAAAAATTTCTCATATTTGATTAAAAATGAGGAAAAGAAAATGTAAAAAATAGCATAAAAGTATTTTTTGTTTGACTTTTGAATAGTAAATTATCATATTTGATCGAAATTTTTTGATATATATATATAAATTTGTATTTTTTATTAAATTTTGATAATTTATTTTGACGAGATTAATAAATTTTTTTTAAAATAATGCATTACTACATTGAAGGGCAAAGTAGTATTTTTATTTATGTAATATGTTGAAATGAGTGTAATGATAGTCTTTTTGAATTTTCAACGTACCACATTGAAGACTATTGGTACTTTTATGTTTTTAATTATAAAATTATTCTATTATTAAGTTGATTAGTAGAATGTAGATTACACTCACACTCGTAAGTGAAATGATAATATTTAATTTATAAAATTTAAAATTTATTTTTTAAATCAAATTACATATACTATGTAAGTAGTATATAGTGTATAGATTTCAGTATATTAGTATTATGAGTAATGTTAGGAGTAAACAATCTCACCTATTTTTTACAGAATTGATAACGTGGAAATAATGTCATGAGTCGAAATATTAAAAAAAATATAATAAACAAAAGATAAAAATATGATGAGAAATAAATAAAAATATAAAATAAAAATAATTAAATTAGAAGGTGTGTAAAAATTATATTTATACATGACGTGTATATAAAAAACATACAAATTGTATTCAAATTGTAGTACTATTCATGTGCAATAATATACTAATATTTACTAAAAACTAATACACACAACCCTTTTAATAATTATATATATATATATATCAAAAAACTAATATTTACCAAAGCAAAAGAAGCTGCTGAAGCAGGCCAAGGGGCAAGGATAGCTCCTGGAATTCCCATCTTCTTGGCAACTTCCATGGCCCACCCCATATTCGCGTCGGCGATGATACAGGAGATTTTGGCATCATCACCATTTGATGCATTAATACCTCGTATGAGCTCCTCAAGCCTTGCAGGCATGGTAGCTAAGATGGATACAAACAACTTTCCGAAATCGCTCCTATCATCCTCAGGACATAACCAACCTGAGATAGACACCAATTTAATATCTGAACCCAGGATGCTATCCTTCCCAGGCACCATTGCACTCATAATTTGCTTGTGGCAGAAGTCTGTGCTTGCAAATGTGATTTTAGAGCCATGTTTTGTTATTTCTCGAGAGAAATTCATTAACGGGTTCACACGGCCCTGTGCTGGAAGTGGTAGGACTGAAACATGTTCGTTGCCCATCTATCTCTCTGTGTGTGTGTTTGTTTGCTGTAAAAGGTAATCGGTTTTTGAGCATTCTTGACTTGAAAGCTAGCACTGCCTTTTAACGGAAACAGACTCCGTATCTATACATATTTACTTGATAGTCAAATAAAATTAAAAAAGAAAAAATAGAGGGAGTAATAACATGTAGAAAAGTAAACATTTGAGTTGAGTAATGTTTAGTAATTTTAGAATTGTGTCATTAAACGTTAGGATAAGTTTAAAACAGAACTTAACTGAGATCATGAGCTGAACTCATTCAAAAATCCAAACGTTTCTTTTAGATACTTGCAATAATTTAAAATATCTTTGAATGGTATTGGAATGGTTTGATTTAAGATTTTTTTTTTAGATTTTGGAAAATGAAAGAAAAAATGTTAAATAAAAAAAATTATAAAGTTAAAAAAAAAAAATTGAATATAATTTTGCTTATATTTTATTTTTTAGTTTTTATCATACATATGATCCCTCTATACTTAGCTTTTGGTTCAATGGTTTCGTTTGGATGCCAAACCCATTTATTATTTTAGACTCGGCTTGGCATCTTAAGCTTTTTTTTATTTGTTTTCACAAATTATCTCATCTCATCTTAAACTCATCATTATATTTTTTTATATTTTTATTTAAAATAAAATAAACAATTCTACTTTTTTAAATTTTAAAATAAAATTAATATTAAAAAAATATATTATAATAATATATTTTATCACATCTCTAAAAATAAATAAGTCCTGTATTTGAATTTAGATTTATTCTTCACGGTCCACAACAACGAGGCACTCACATGTAAAGGGGATATATTGCAAAATAAAGTGAAGACCTGAGAAGGAAATAAAAAGGGGGCCGCAAGTTCACATTTTGGTATTTTATCATGCCCATATTAATTGGGCCTGATCCCACAAGACACAAAGAA
This sequence comes from Platycarya longipes, assembly GCA_036559045.1. Taxonomy (NCBI): domain Eukaryota; kingdom Viridiplantae; phylum Streptophyta; class Magnoliopsida; order Fagales; family Juglandaceae; genus Platycarya; species Platycarya longipes. The sequence continues at coordinate 28,633,585 of CM071792.1, read as the reverse complement.
AGCCACATGTTGCTCTATCTTAGAGCATTATCAATGGATTAATTTTTTTAATAATTTTTAGTAATATTTGATTAAATTTGCAGAAAAAGGAAATAAAAATATTTTTTTATGAATAGTAAAACTAAAATTTTATTTAATAATTGCCAAATCATTTTTTAATATTTGTACAAAATTATATATTAAAAAAATAACTTTTAATCAATTTATTGAGATTGCTCTTGACTTGTATTCACAAATAAAGAGCGGAATAGCTCTTAATTGGATATTTGGATGGACCTGCAATTAGAACACATGGCTGCACACTTAGTCAATTGGCCCGCATGAATTTAAAAAGCACACGGATTGGCCTTCAATAAAGGGCCACATATTTACATGGACAACATGAATTCAATTGATCTGCGACATCATAAAACACAAAAAAACACACACACACACACACGCACACACATATATATATTATAATAATTGACTATTTAATTATCATTTAATAAATTTTTTCATAAGGTTTTTATGTTTTTTGGGTTAAATTTAACAGATATTTAATACTAAATATTCGAAACACTATATATAATTTAAAATTTAGATAAAATTAGTTAGATATATAATTTAAAATTCAGATAAGATTAATTAGATATATAATTTAAAATTATATCTAAATTATAAATATATATATATATATATTATAATCTAGATAATATAAATTATTCTGTTTGTTTAAATTGGATAAATTATAAATTATAAGCTCAAATAAAGTATTCCTTTTTTTGCCTTTATATAATTTAGATCATATAAATTGATCTAAATCATATAAATTTTAAATTATATCAAAATTATATATATAAGTTTATATATTATATATGATTATAATTTAGATGTGATTAGTTAATATATAATTTTAAATTATTATAAATTTAAACCGTAATTTTTATTTATATATATATATATAGATTTAACAGAAAAATGAGAAAATTTATTAAGTGGTTGTTATATAGTCACTTATAATAATAGAAAAATAATTTAAGATTTTTATTCATTCTATATATAAATAAAAAAGAGAAATATAAAATAATTAAGTTTAAATCTGTTAGCTAACTACATTTGTAAGTATAATTATTTGATTAAAATATTATTTATTTCTTAATTTAAATTATGAAGCATTAAATCTAAATAATAATATTTTATTAATGAAATTATAATAATTATTAAATAGTTATCTTTTATCACTTTCTATCAATTTATAATTTACTTTTATATAATTTTTTTATTCTTAAAATATTTTCTTTTAATTATTCGTCAAAAATTTGTTAAAACTTATATATTTTTTTTCATCTATGCATTATATTATTAATCGAATTTTATTTATTTATAAAAATAAATAAAAATAGATTATTTATATTCGCTTTATTAAATTAAGAAAATATATTTTGTACGTTACTCTTTTCTCATATATATATATATATATATATATGAGAAAACGGAATTTGTTGGTTTATATATATATCTTCTATATATATAATGTGGCTATAAAACGGAATTTGTTGGTTTAACGGAATCTATCATTTTATGTTAAACTTCCGTTACATCTCAGTTAACTCAGTTAAGTGATTTGTCTTTTCGCTTTCTCGTCTTCTTGATTTCCATCTACCTCATTCATTATCTCACTCAACTCTCTCGGTTTAATTAATCGCATCTACATTTCTCACAGTGAAGTCTACGTTCCTCTCGCTTTCTTGTCTTCTCGCATTTACATTCCCTCGCAGTTCATGGAAACATGGATTTGTTCTAATCTAAGGTTTTTGTTCTCTGGCTCTGTTAAAACTTGTGTAAATTTCGTTTCCTCTGTTTCATTGTTTAGATATTTGACATTGTTTGGGATTTGTTTAATTTCTTGATTGTCTTTCTAAAACCATTTGAATGCTTTGTCTGTGAAAGCAAGTCGCTCTCTCGCTGCCGTCAATTGGTTTCGTATGAGAGTTAGTGGAGCAGCCCTTGCTCATGTAATTTTGCAGTAAGTATCACATTTGTGCTAATTATTTCCATCATCTTGCTTCGGACTCTGGGCTAGGATGTGTTAATATTTTAGTTCTCTCACAGCTATTTGTCATTTGGCATCTGATCTTTATAGGTATCTAATCTCTCTGATTCTCTTGTTAGTGATTATTGAAAGAAATTGATCTTTTACCTCCAAGTATAAACGATCTTCAATTTGGCCGTTTTCTTAGCAACGGTGAGTGTCTTTAAATTTTCTGCAATGACTTGGAAAAGAATCCATGCCTTTCTTATCATAGTAATCACCAAATTATTATTTTTTTTCTACAAACTCGAATGTCAGTGTTGCATGTACTTTTTATTCTTTGAATTTAGGACTTGAGGAAATAAGTTTTATGTTATATGGAGAGTTAACAAAATTGTTATAGCCAGAAACTTGATTAAATGAACTTGTCAATAGATGATGAAAGAACCAGCTACCATTTTGCTTGCATTAACTCTAGAATTGTAAAACGTATGTATATAAATGCATGTTGTTGTATTCAATGTTGCTTTCTTCGAGCAGAGAAGTATTATAAGAATTCATTCTTGGATCTGGCACTGTGTTTCACAATATTTTTACAAGGATACAAAATTGTGTTGGACGGTTTACAAAACCTACAACTTACCTCACTACCTTATCCTTTAAAAGCACACATCTGTGCAAGTTATAATCAAATACAATATGATCAGAGTGCACTTTTTGTTTTCTTGAATTCAGGATGTATGTTGTTGGTGAGGGTTATAGCTGTGACATTCTGTGTAACCCTGGCAGCATCATTGGCTGCAAGGCAGGGATCAACAGCATCATTGACATTATGTTGTTGCCCTACTTTACTTTACAATTGAAGAGGTAAACTGCTACCCTGAGGATGTGTCGACTAATATTGTAATAGTTTGTGGTTTGACATGTTTTGGAAAGCTTTTCTTAACATATATGCTATATAAATTTTCTTTTACTTGTTGCATATCACTCAAAAAAATTATATTCTGACACACATATATAGGGTAAAACTATAGATTTGATTAGGCCAATAAGTCATTCTGAGTGGGTCATAGATATGAGATATGTTTTGCGCCATTTAACAGTTTCGAGTTTTAGAATTGAAATTTGAAACCATGATGTAGTTTTGGTTGGAGGCTGTTAGATGTTTGGAATAGGCTGCATGCCTTTGGACTCTGCGTAGTTCTTTTTGTGAAAAATGTTAAAGGAGGAAATTTAGTTAAATTGCTGCAATATATTTTTTTGCTGTTGATAAACTAATCTGCTAACACCACTTCTACATTTGTAAATAAATATTTACGCATCATCCTTGTGCAGGTTGCTATCTTGGTATCTTGATCTATTAACTTTAAAGCATGATCTTTTAAAAAAATTCAAGAAATTATAGAGAGGCCTTTTATTTCTTTGAATGAGAAACTTCATGAAAGGATGGATTGGCGCCATACAATCCTATTCTTGGTACTTTCTCCTACTATGTTTATTGAGACCAGAGCTTTGTTACACAGCTGACTTTTATTGACGTGAGTATATACTTCCTAATCCCATGAAATGCTCCAGCCCTTTGCATTACTCATTGTTTTCTCTATCATCCTAGAAGGAATTGAAATATCAAGTTAAGTTGCTTTCATTTGACGAGAGCTTTGCATTACTCATTACTTTCATTTACTTTCATTCTACTGATGTGAGGAATTCATTTGTGCTTGTTACTTTCTAAAACAATTTGCATGGTTGTACTTTATTAAAATTAAAAATAATGTTCAGAGCTGTGTTGTGGTGGTCTTTAATATGTAGGTTATTTTTCAAGCTATATATAAACCTGCATTTTTTTTTATAGGTACTACGTATCTATAAAAAAAATTATGTCTTGGTTTTGTGAAATAATTAAGTCAGGGTTTTTGTCGCACTGGGCAAGTGGAAAGATACTGAGAATGTGAGATGCATAATGAATGAGATGGGATTAAGAAAAGGCAAAGCACCTGCCCACAGTTTGATTGGATGTTTATGGACATTTATTTTGCCTTGAACAGTAGTTACTACTTGGAAAAGATCAGATATCTCTTATTTAAAAAATTCCAGATATTGAATTTCATTCTTTAAGTAGTACTTGTAGTTGAAATCAGTTAAATAATAGATCTACTCATGGAAATTTGTCATAAAAATATATTTAAGACCTTTCATTTAGGCACAGGTCACATATATTTGTCGCATTAGTTATTGAGGTTGTGACACTGGGACCACTATCCATTTCCCATTATCATTTCTTGATTTTTTATTTTGTGTTTCAGACTTGTGAGATCCTCTGATTATTAATGGTTTACTGAACATGAGAGATAGTGTATAGGAGATTTAATCTCCCTGTTGTTTAATTAAGGAGGTTAGAAAGGAAATAAAACTTAAGAGTTTATATTTGCCGTCATTTCATTCCTTTGGACATGTTAACGTAATTGAAATGGAATGAACTTCCCAAATGTTCCATGAAGGTGCCTTTCATACAAAGGGACTTTGCATAATTACTAAAGTTGCCCAAGATATGTTTTTTGAAGATGGTTTGACAATATTGTTACTAAACTCTGCTATTACAACCTTGGAACAGAACCCTGAAAGATGAAAAGCTTTTGAAGTGAGAAGAAAGACTTTGGTCTATCGTTAAAGGCAGTTATTGCTATTCCTTATATTGGTGTAAGAGTTGACGTCTCATATCTTATTCATGAAGTTCCCATTTAATCTATCATGTGTATAGTTACATTTTGTGGTAGTTATGAATGTGATCTTTACACATGTTCCATCTGCATGCTTGTATATGTCTGATTATTTCTTATGCTTTTTTTCCTTTCCTGACACTATATCTAATGGCACAATAATTTTTTGATCTGAGTCTTTTTTTTTTTCTCATGCACCTCTATTTGTCAATAATTGGGTCGTGCATCCCAGATTAATGTACCCAATGATAATTTAAATTGTTGGAAAAATAAGACAACACTAATTGTGTGAAACAATTTTGAAATCAATTTTTTTTATGAATAATAGATTAGTTTTTAAAAATAATTAATTCACTCAACTAGACAAACGTGCTTGTGCTTTGCACGTTGCTTCTTCCTAGTATATATATATATATATATATATATATATGTAAGACTTAGGCGCCGTTACATGTACATATAGAGAAGTCCGGGATGAAAATTGAAGATGACGTGAACCGAAAATAAAAGGATGGCCGCCGTTTGAAGAATTAAATTTTCAAATAAAATTAAGGATAAACTTGTACAATTAGATGATATTTTTAAATTTTTTTAATTCATATATTTAATTTTTAATTATTAATTTTTTTTTTTTATCATTCTAAAATTTATTGTTGATGTTTTCTTTTCTGAATAATTAGAGAATTTATTTTATTTATATATTAAATCATACTTTTTCTAATGAATGGTTTAGATTTTTGATTATGTTTGGATCAATTAATTGTTTATATTGATTTAATCCTCTGTTGCAATATCGCTCTTTGACAATATTGTCGTTGTTGGGTTTTCTCAATAGTGATAACAATTTACCTATTTTAAAAGTAGTGAATGATTTTTTAAAGGGTTACATTTGGTTTAAATTTAGTTTATAGTTCTATATCTTCTGATTTGAAATTTTGGAATTAGTTCCCAATTGAGTTATTCAATGAATTAAAAATAATTAAAATACCGGATTTGTATAAGAGATTCCCAACGCCCCTACTATTCATCAATTTGAGTACTTTTTCGTTAATCTTTTAGTTTCACTTTAATTTGCATCTAAAATTAGTTTTTACTCTCTTATAAATCATTTAATTTTTTTTTTAGTTTTTTTGTTATTTCTTTTATTCTTTATCCATCTCCTTGTATAATTAATACCTCAAAGTTGTGCTACAACTATTGCGTTATTATTTGACAATAATGAAATTTTAGCGCCGTTGTCAGGGAGATGGTAGAAGAATCATTAGATAGTTTTTCTTTTCAGCAGTTTGTAAATGTGGTAACTTTATTTCCTCTTTTAGCTTTCTGCATCATTATTTTATTTGATTTCACTCGTAATTTTTTTTTGTGTTACGTTTTTATTTATCTTGCATGTGCAAGAGGTATAGAGACGCCTTGAGTAGGTTTGCTTGTAGGTCTTGTATTAGAGTCCAAGTTAGAATCTAACTTTTTTAATCTTTTGTTTGATAGTCCAATTATTTATGAAGATATAAGTGAACACGAGGACAAACCTATTGAGACTCTTTAGGATTATCTCCACCCAACTCGCACAACTATACCATCATGCTTTATGTTTCCAGCCAACACTCGCCAACTGGATTTTAAAACAGGGATAATACAGTTGCTTCTCACTTTTCATGGCTTGAAAAATGAAAATCCATATGTGCATATTAGGAGTTTGATGAGGCAATTGCGACTTACCATAGTCAAAATACAACTGATGATACTGTGAAACTCAAGTTATTTCATTTTTCTTTGAATGATAGAGCCAAGAGTTGGTTGTATTCACTGAGACCATGATCAATTGGATCATGGAATGAGATAACTCCTTTAATAAAAATTTTTCCAACATATGATCAATGCTTTAAAGAGGTAAATCTCTACTTTTGTACAAAGGACATTAAGAATTTATATCAGATTTGTGAGAGGTTTAAGGAGTTGTTAAGTATGTGTCCTCATCATGGATATGTAAATTGGCGCTTGGTGAGTTATTTTTCTGAGGGACTTACACCTAGAGAGTGTCAATTCGTGGAAATGATGTGTAATTGTGAGTTTTTACAAAAAAATCTTAATGAGGCTATAGAGAATTTCAATGAGCTTTCTGAAAAAGCTCACTTGAACTAGACCTAGTACTATTGAAAGCACAAATAGATCATGATTTGCAGGAAACCTAAATGGTGATAGAATTTATCATCTCAGGGAAGAGAATAACCTAAAAGCTAAGGTTGAAATTCTTACTAGTGAGTTAGAGGTGTTAAAAACTAAGGATTTAAAATTAATATACGTGGCTAATCATGCAGAGTCCTTTGAATCATGTTTTGTGTGTGGCAAGGTAGATCACCTTGTCCAAGAGTGTCCTACATTTATTGAGATGGGAGATGTGTATGAAAAACAATGTAATTTCTTGGGTATGTACAATAAGTTTTTGCACATTTTTCTAAAACATATAATATGAGGTAGCGTGATCACCTTAATTTTAACTAAAAATTTAAAAATCAGTAGTCTGTACAACTTCGTAGAATATACCCTGACGTGCTCACCCTAATTTCAATTTGGATTTATTCATCATGGCCCACAACAACACGACACTCATATATAAAAGGGGATATATTGAAAATAAAGTGAAGACCTGAGAAGGAAATAAAAAGGGGGCCGCACGTTCACATTTTGGGTTTTCATCATGCCATATTAATTTGGCCTGGTCCCACAAGTCACAAAGAAAGCCACATGTTGCTGCATCTTAGCTTGTATTCACAAAGAAAGAGCCGAATGGCTCTTAATTGGGTGGACCTGCAATTAAAGAACATGGTTGCACACTTAGTCAATGGGCCCGTATGAATTTTAAAAACACACAGATTGGTCTTCAATAAAGGGCCACATATTTAAATGGACAACATGAAAGTTAAGAAGTGATAAAATATACTAAATTAAGCAAGTCATGATCAGCAAAACAACAATCTGTGTGTCTTTCTTTTGTCATTCCTCAAACCATGCCTTCTTCTTTTGAGATAGCTCCTGGGCCACCTTAGCATGCTTTTCCTTAGAAAATACCAAGGCTTGAGTAGCTTCTTGGTACCTTCTTTTAGCGACTACCTGGGACCGTTGTGAAGTGTCTAATCTCCCCTCAAATGCAACATCTTTGCCCTATTGGAACTCTAGCCATTTCCATTGAATGCAAGTCAAAACTAGCTCGGGCGTGGAGGCTTTGGACATGAAGTGGAGACAACTGACATCTATTTCCAAGGCTTGGATCTGGCCATCCGCCTAATCCAAGTAACGCTGCAATTCCTCCTTTTTGCTATCAAAACGATCCAATTCCTTTCTGACATAGAAGGAAAAGATACGCTGCTCGTGAACCTTAGTCTCCAAGTTAGCCCTATCACTAACTAGCCATTCTACCAAGGCATCAACATTCTACACAAACATAGCCAGGACGACCATTAAAAAGATAAGATAGACACGCACAAGAAAAAATAGAACAAAAAAGTGGAAAGAAATCTTACAGGAAATAACTTCTCCTTCAAGCATTTGGCCATAAGGGATCAGCATCCTCTACTTCGCTAGCATTTCCCATTGTGGAGGCTGTAATTGGTAACAACCACCCAAGGCCTAAAAAGGGGGGAGTATCTACGTAAGAGTAATGCTAGAGATTACTCACACTTATCACACTCATTCTCACATGAATAGTACAGGAGCACTCATACTCATCACACTCACTCTCACATAAATAGTACAGGAGCACTCATACTCATCACACTCACTCTCACATGTACTATTCATGTGAGAGTGAGTGTGATGAGTATGAGTGCTCCCTATCATTTTTTTCTACGTAAATATGAGGAGTGGATACCTCCTCGACAGATGTACTACAATCTCCTGTCCCTCCAAAGATGCCAATATGAACTTGATCGTCGGTACCAACCTCCTCGCTTTCAAGAAAAGGAGCATCCAATTCTTATTAGTATATATATTTTATGTTTAAAGCATATGAATAATTAAATTTTCATGTTTAAGATTAAACTTTTATGTTAAATAAATTATATTAGCATTATCTTATATATAATTATAATTTATATTCTTATATATATTATATATACGAATTATATATAATATAAAAAATATTATATATGACATTAAAAGCATTCATTTAAAATATATATTATATCAAACCAGTCTAGTCCGGTTTTGAAAAACTTAAAACCAAAACCGGATCGGTACCGATCAGTTTTGACATTACGAAAATTAATTTTGGACTGGACCAGTTTAAAATTGGAGCAATTCAACTGATTTGGACCAGTTCAGTCCAGTTTTTTGATTTTTCAATTTTTTCCCTACGTGGGAGTCTATGTGGTAATTAATACCGTGCATTTTAGTTTTTTTCCCTATTCCAGTTTTTGAAAACCATTTTTTTCAAGGAAAAAACAGAGTTCCGTTACATATAAAAAATCTCGTGCAGGAATTGTGCAAGAACAAGTTTCCAATTCTACGTCAACTACAATTAAAGAAATTAAAAAAAGCAAATAGAATGACCATTTGCCCAACACGAATGTAATTGAAAATTAAGAAGGCTGAAATATAAAACACAATCAGAGATGAATTGCAATTCACTTCTCGTGCAATTCCTGCGTCAAGTTCCCTGCAAGTATCATTTTCCAAAAAAAAAATTCTAAAACCCGTCTTGTGCTTGCCCTCCATCTCTCTGAATGTGACCATACTACTTGTTTCTGAACCCTAACCCCCTCCATCTCTCTCCTCCATGTCACGATGGGTTTCTGAATCCTAACTCCTGCCATCTCCCTCCTCCATCTAAAAAATGTTATGACCCAAGATGGGTTTATGGACCTTAAATAATGCCTTAGATGTGGAACTCAATGCAACCAAATGAGGGCCTTCCTCGTCTGGAACCTCCGAATCCTATAGGAATGGGGTTAAAATGATCAGAACGCCTGCACCAACTCTGATGATGGCCCATATGGAACCTAAGGTAACCTCGGGCGTTATTGGATTTCTTTGACTTTCTTTAACTACTATTCTTTTTTATTGGATTTTGACCCTGTTGCATCAAATTTATTTCTTTTTGAATTGTTGGATTTCTAGGAAATATGTGATAACATGGTGGAGTATATTAAGAGGCTCAAATTGTGCATCAAATGGTTCCAAGAGCTTGAAGGACACTACATAATTGAGCAAGAAAAGGTGTTGAATGCGTCGGAGTTAGCCAAGCAAAAATGTGATGAAATGGGTATACGATTGATTTCATTTGTTTCATTGAGATCTATTTTCATTTTCTTAATGACATAAATAGATAGGTTTGTTTGATTTTAGAGGTACTGATGAAAAACACGGAAGAAGAACTAAATTCAAATATCCTAGAGCTAAGAAAGAGTACTTACGCTTCTTTACAAGATAAATTTACGAATGAAGAACTCATGCTCTCGCTTCTTTACAAGATAAATTTTTGTCCTAGCATGAACGTACCCATCGAACAAAGCATTCATGTTCTCGTTGCATTGGGTTGTACTCATTTCAGCCAAGAAATATCTTTAAGGAATACTGATGCCCAATAGGTACGCTCAGTGAATAAAGATTATATCCTTGCATTCTCCTGCAAGTTGTAAGTCATAAGATTACATCCTGGCATTCTCCAGTGTAACAAATGCATTGACTATACCATTCTTAAGCTTAACAGATAGGATTTGACTTTGTAGTTCAATTTTAGAGTGTCCCCATGATAACTTTATTTTCGTCCTTTGGTTTTGCACAACACACACTAGACTGCCCCCTTCATAACATTCCTATACTTCATAGCATTCCTAACATTCCTATACTTCATAAAAGAAGCATAAAAATCAATAGTAGCAATAAATAAACACCCTTCAAAACTCAAATGAAACCTGTACACAAACCAAACTATGTACGAAGTTGAAGAAGTCCAAGTTTTTCAGTTTTCAAATATCCTCTTAACAACTTCAGAATATCGTCAAAAGACTCCCAATGATCTGACAAACCTTCGCACCTGTTTTTGCAACATAATCTGTTGAAGAATTTCCATTATGAGAAATATGTTAAAACTTCACATTCATGATCCCTTTCAAAAAATCTTGAATATCATCCCAAAAACCTTCCAAATGCCTACCGAGCGTCTCTTATCAAGCAACCATTTTATAACCAACATGGAGTCTATCTCAATATCAAGATTAAGGAAGCCAAAGGTTTTTGCAAGCCTCAAGCCATACAACAATCATAATAATTCCACTTTATTATTCGTACCATCACCAAAATAATAAGAGCAAGCAGCCAGAAATTTACCATGATGATCACAAAAGCAATTGCACTTGTAAACATTTACAAAATGAAAAGAGAAGTAGCCAGTTGTTATATAACTATTAATAGCTTTAAATAAAATTAAGTAAATTGTGAAAATATACAAGTTAGATTAGAAATTTTATCTTATATTGACCACCAATATGAAGTGAAGTGACTATACCACTCCATTCCGTCCAAGAATATGGATAAATTGAGAGGAATATTAAGAATTTTCAAGCACAATTTGTTATTTTTTTTTTCTCTCATTCCATCTTCCAAGGAATAAAAATGGTTTAATAAGGAATCAAAGTAGTACTAATCAAACATAGGGCTATAATGACAAGTACTTGATATTTCCTTTTGAGACCCTTGGGTTACTTCTTTGTGCACCATGGTAAAAAACCAGATGTTGCAGCTTTCCGCTTCTTTGGTCTCACATTTGCCATGCATTGATTGGAAGGATTTGGAAGAGGTTCAGGTTGTGGATTAGCCGTAGATAGTAGTGGGGGATTTTAATGCCATTTGCCATGATAATGAATGAATTGGTGGCAACCCTTAGCTGCTGGCTTCCATGGCTAAGTTTAATAATTGCTTAGATTAGTGTGGTCTCTTTGATTTATCTAGTGGAGGGATTCACATGTCCATGTGAAATGGGCATGAGGGGTGTAACATCCCGACCCAAAATATAGGATTTATTTATATTATTTTATTATTATTATTACTACTACTATTTTAAGTATTACTATTTTATTATCTTTATTATTAATATTGTTTTAGATATGTTTAAAGGTGGGAATTTATTTTGAATAAATTTTAAAAGTTATTAACGGATCAGATTATTTTGAATCACATCTCTATATCGAAACTAAGTTCCACTTTCACTCATACACGTCTCACCAGCTTGCACGTTCATTTTCCACAAACCTTACACAACTCCTATTATACTCACTTAGCCATGCAAATGCTGCCATTCCTTTAGCCACAACCAACCTCAAGGTTGCATCGCACTAGTGTTGCCTCCATCGTATTAGACTACACGCACCACTAGCCGAAGCCACACGCCTATGTAGCATGATAACTCGAATTTGTAAGTGTCTTTTTTAATTTTCATGCTTGGCATGATTATGTTTCTTTAAAGTTATTTTAGTGAATTTTTAAAACTTTATATTTTCTATATTGGTATTAAGCCTATATGTATTGGAGCAAAACTTGAGATAAAATATAAGTGAGGTTAAGGAAGGCATGAGAGGCACATAGAGTTTGGAATTGGAGGAAAATATTTGGGAAACACTTAGATGTTTGAAAAAAATCATGGGAGACACTTGACACGATGAAAAGATATGGTCTTTGAAAATTAAAGGATATATTATATAGAAATTGGAGTTAGAAAAAAATTGACAAAAGAAGTCAAGTGGTATAAGTAAGGAGTATACCCCATGATATATTCAGATCGATCATTTTCAGACAATTTTGATGTCCTTTGGTAATTGGGACATAATTCTCTCATTTGATATCTGAATGAGATGATTTAAAATGATATAAAATACCAAGAAAAATATATACAACTTTTATTTTTTTAGTTTTAATAGATACGAACTCAATCAAGAACTAAATTGGAATTGAAGTTGATAGAACCGAATTGGACGTAGTGAGCACGACTTTGAGTTGACCACCGATTTTGTTTAAGATCAAATATTTGAAATATCTTCTCAATCATCCTATGATCTTGGCATGTGTATAGACATGTGACAAATAAGGGATTTCATCTAGAGAGCTTTGGATGACATAAGAAAATCAAGGGTAGCCGAAACATACATGTGGTGTTATCCTAAGATCTTGTTACTCAAGTAAGGTGGATTGGCATATCTAATGATTTGGCATATCTCTTAGGTGGCACTAGATAATCCATTACATGAATACATTGCCAACCAAGCCTAAGTTTAGATGAAATGATTAATCTAAAACCAAGTAGGACACTTGGACACAACAAAGGCATTCCATGTGTGCTTCTATAAAAACTTTCTCTTCTCTTGACATATATGGTCAACTACTCACATAGAAAAAACTTCCTCACTCTTTTCCTCACTTACGTCACGGCATCTTTGGTTTAGAAAATCTTTAAATCCTTCCTCAATTCACTTATCCTCCCAAAATCTTCAACAAGAGTATTTTGGATATATTGAGAAGGAAGTAGCCAAAGTTAAATATTTTTGTAAGAGAAAAGCTTTGGAGAAACTTGTAAGTGCACCTATAACTTAATTTTAACATTTATTTATATAGAGAGTTAATATGTTATTAATTGCTCTCCTTGAGTGAATATTATGTTGATTTAATGATTAAAATTCATGTATTTTATGATAAGTTGTTCTATGGAATAATAAGGAAATATATGGAGGAAATTTTTAGTTAAGGGTTTATTCTATGGAATTATGGATGAGGTTTAGAGGGTTGATATGAGGAACTTGGTTTACAAAAGAGTGAAATTTTAAGACTTGTAAGGGTTATGAGGGTTTTGGCCTTAATGGATTTTATGGTGTTATTTTTTAAGTCAATGATATGAGATTTAAATTAAGTGACTGAGGGAGATTTAATGGATTATTCCTCTTGAAAAATAATAGAGGAAATAAGATTTATCTAGTGGGAGAATGATTACCTTGAACAAAGAAGAAATTGTAGAAATGAGGTTATTTATGTTAAGAAGGGTTTCGGTTAGGAGTGCTTTACCTAGTTTCTAAATTTTCGAGGTATGATATTAAGAAAAGAAAGTTGATTCCAAGAAGATGAGGATGAATTTGGAGGTTTCTATATGGTGCAATATGGCCCTATATATATATATATATTAGGGTTAATATTGCATGATTTCTTTTGATTGATGAAAAAAGAATAAAAGAAAAATGAACTATGAGATGAAGGGTGGTTCAGCCTTAGCATAATTAGTCTATGTATGAAATTCCCATGACATGTTAAGAAGAAAATGAATCGATTTTAAGGAGAGGAAGAAAAGAAATTGAAGTTTATGTGTATTATAGAACTCGACCCTACATCTATTAAGGCTAAAGTTAGATGTTCTCTTTTAAGAAAATATGTTTATGTTCTAAGAGTTAAGATGCGTTTTATATGCATGATCTATCTTGATGAAGCATGTTTATATGTCGTATGACTTATGAATACATGTACCATGTATGGAAGGTCTAGTGGTTCATGCATGTGTATGTTACGTCACAAGATCATATGTTTTGTCATGAACCATGCACAAGTTATGTGGATATGAATTGATTAAGTATGTTTATTATGACCCATGTAAGCTATTCGCATAAAATAATCTGCAGGTGCATAAAATCGTAACAAGTAGTAAAGTGTTTTATAAAAAACGGATGTCGAACCCACAGGAATTAACTATGTTATTGAATACCAAAATTTACTAAATAAATAACTATTTGGAAAATCGAAATTAAATCTAACGTTTTTACTATCTAATATAAATTAAACTACTTAACAAAAATAAATCTACGAATAAAAAATAATAAAGCTTAAAAATCTAAAAGTGTAACAAATATGATGAGAATGGATCTAGATCGGTTCATTTCACCTAACAAATCTCACACAATTCATTCTTCCTAATTATTAAATTCTAATAATCTCCCGTTGATAATTAAAAATTTCTTAACTATTCAATATCTTCTTTCGAATAATATCAAAAATATCTCTAAGTAATAACTCTGTATCTCTATGTGAATTTAATTAATTGGAGACTGATTACGTATTTTAAATTTTCTGAAAAATCACACTAGTCGCAGTAAAACATCTCTACTTTCGCTCAACTAATGGTATTTAATTCTAGAACTAAATCCACAAATCACCTCTCAGTCTCATTGTAATTCAATTGATCAAATAATAATCCGTAAAAATTGTAAGCATTAAGAATAAGAATTAAACACTTAATCATGGAAATATTAAAAATAAAATAACTCAGAATATAAATTGTGTGTTCAATGCTAGACTACATCAACGCTCTAGAAAATAAAATTTAGTTAATAACAAAATTAAAAAGAAAACAAATAAAACTTATGTTTTTTATCAGAGTCAATTGATGAACATGCAGCTCTCGTCTTGTCCTCTAGATCCCTATTTTCGAGTTTAAGGCTGCCGGGGGCACACCGGAGGTCGTGTCAGAACCCCTAAGAGAGTTTCCCAGGGTCGAGCCCTGACTCAGGCCTTGGAGGGCCAGGACAGTTCTCTGGCTAGCCTGCAGGCATGCCTTGGCTTAGGCCTTGACACGCAGCAGGTGTCTAGCGAGGCTACTGGCCATGCACAGTGCATGCGCACAGCCCGGCTTGCGCATAGGCGCGCCCCACAGCACATTCACCTGCGCGCACGCGTGCGTGTGCATTTGCACCCCACCATGCGCGCATCACTGCACACCACAGTCCCACTCAGTGAGGTTAGTGGCGTGTCTTCACAGGCACGCTATCCAGTGCGCGGTACCAGCCCGCGCCTTGCAGAGCAGGCTAGTGGCATGCACACCATGCATGCTATCCAGCGCGCAGCACTAGCCCACGCCATGCAGCCCGTGCCCAGACTGTTAGCTTGGGCCATGCATGCACACCACCCCTGCACTCAGCCCGGGCTATGCAGGACCACCGCCCGAGCACCTTGATTGGGCAGCATCAGAGCAACGTGGCTTGACCCTGTGCCTACCACCAGGATCATGCATGGTACACTGCCATAAGCACTATCAGTCGGCCCTGCACAGAGCCATGCCCTGCATACCACCAGACTCCATGCAATGAGACAGCACGAGACAAACCTGACCATGGTGGTAGCAGCATCTAGCGTGCAGCACCAGCCCGCACCTTGCAGAGCAGGCTAGTGGCATGCACACCATGCATGCCATCCAGTGCGCGGCACCAGCCTACGTCTTGCAGAGCAGGCCAGTGGCATGTACACCATGCATGCCATGCAGCGTGCGGCACCAGCCCGTGTCCAGACCGTCAGCTTGGGCCATGCATGCACACCACCCCGGCATCCAGCCCGGGCCATGCAGGACCACTGCCTAAGCACTTTGATTGGGCAGCATCAGAGCGACGTGGCTTGACCCTGTGCCTACCACCAAGACCATGCATGTCACACTGCCATAAACACCATCAGTTGGCCCTGCACAGAGCCATGCTCCCCGCACCACCAGACGCCATGAAGCGAGACAGTACGAGACAAGCCTGACAGTGGAGGTAGCAGCACGCTAGCCCACCTTGGGCCACTAGCACCCCACGGCCATCCATGCATTGGTGCCACCTATCCATTTATTTTTATGTTATTTCATTATTTTATTGCATTGGACATTTTAGTAATTAGTTCTTTTAAATGAGGGACCTAATAGGGGTTTCCAAGTTGTAAGTCACTTTAAATAGATTTTCTAGGTTTCATTTTAGGAATCTTTTTTGGACATTTGACTTTTAGAACTTTGCTTTTGAGAAAGAGTTAGGCCGGCTACATCTCTTGTGGTTTGGATTCGGTGCTTAGCACTTAGGCTTTCCTAGGGTGCAATTCGTGAATCCCTTTGGAAGAGGATCATCCGTGCAATTCATGAATCGGTGATCCACATTTATCCTTCATTTTTTTTTAGATTACTTATAAAAATCTTGAGGTTATTCATAAAGAGTGTTTCGGGTGGAGTGTGTGTTCTTGTTGAGTAATTTTATGGTTTTTTGTTCTTGAGTTGCTTGTTTGATTGTTATGTTAGTCTTGTGTTAGTGAGGCCAAATCCACACCACTTGTGGATTTGAGAACTTGTGTGTGTGTTCCCTAGAGGAATTCGAAACCCTCCTCTATTGGGAGATTCGGGTTGCTCAAGAGAGTTGAGTGTTGAGTGTGTGTGTGAGAGTGATTGAAGAAGAGAGAAGTGTTGGAGAAGAATTACTTGTGCCGAACCCTTGGAGTGCTTGAAGGGCATTTGTGTGTTCTTGGATATTTGAGTGTTCAATCTTCATTTGGTTGATCACTTGGATTGAAAAGTGTTTCCTTGCCTCAAAGCAGCCCACGTCATCAAACCTCCCAAACTCTAGAGGCATTCGGCCAAGGGCCATAAAACCCTAGCCTACACATTTGTCAACTTTGCCCTTTAACCTAGCCGGCCACCTATCTTCTCCCACTCCTATATTTTCTCACTTAAATCCACCTCATCCCTCATCCAAATCAAGCCAATTTCATGCTCCCTAGTCCTTGCATGACCGGCCACTCAATTCAATTTGAATTCAAATTCAATTCAAACCAAAACTCCTAGTTTATCTCATTCGGCCATCATTAAATTACCCTAGTAAAAACTCCCATTGCCACCTCATTCTTTTATTTGATTGGTCATCAATTGAATAAGTGAACTAATCAAATCCATCTCCATCATCAACACACATCTGGCCACACAAGCCCTAGCCTTGCTGTCCACCTCAAAACCTTATAAGCCATACTCTTATTTTTTAGGACTTACCCAAAACCACTCAAAACCCTAGATTCCTAACCCCAATTGGCTTGGCCGAAAACCCTAGCATGCCCTAAGCCATATTCGGCCATCCCATGACCTAAACAAACACCATCTAACCTAAACCCAAGACAACCTAGCCGTGCACCCCTTTGCACCAAATATAGCCAATTAGCCTCTCATTCACCTCTAGCTCCACTAAATCCTAGTCTCATTTAACCATTTCCCTCATTCATATTACCCTTACCAATCATTGGAGTCTAACTCGGTCGTTGGAGGGAACAAACCTTGCAAGGAGGAACCCTTAGTTGATCGGGACAAAGCAGAGGTCCCTATCAGTCCTAAACTGGTGCTTTCATTGAGAGTCTCTCATCTAAAAGACTCTTACTTGGTGATATTTGAGAAGTTTTCACTTCTCCACGAGGTAAACGACTCGTTAATTTGAACATTTGTGAATTTGTTGGGAAGACAACTGAGGTCCTCGACGTTGTTTACATTTCTTGCACAAATATTTTGTTGCTCTTGTTGAAGTTTGGGGGTTGGGGAAGAGAACGAGTTGGTTCTTGAAGGGGTCAGCTACCATCCAAAGGTAGAGGACCCAAGGTTGGAAGGTGCAAGAGGGGTTGTCCATCCTTGAAGGTGGGCTACTCAAGGTTGGACTTGAGTAGCCGAGCAAGCTCCTAAGCCCAACGCACCATTGCCGAACACCCAAGCTTCCCCAAACCGTGATTTGTGTTGCAACACCGAGTCCAAGCTAGTTGCAAGATAGTGTGCAAGCATGAGTCGTGTAGGACCTAGCAATGAGGGTCAAGAGAGTTCTAACCGGGAACGAATTGACGCTCTAGAGGGTCAAGCCGAGAAGATACACAAGACCCTTGATGAAATGAACACAAACATTGCCAATTTGGTCATAGCAATGAACACTCAAACCCGTGAATCCTTGGAGCATCGACGAAGCATCGAAGCCTTACAACGGGAGACACAAGCACACCATGAGAGGGTTGCAAGAAGAGAAGTCTCGAGGCATGGTGATGAGTATTATGTAGAAGACACCGACCCAAGTGTGTATGAGAACATGCGTGATCCACCAAGACGCATATATCGATAAGGAGATCATGTGGAAAATTCCCATGTGCAGGGGCGGAATTAGAATTTTGTGTTTGGGGGGACGATCGATAAAATATGCAACAAATGTGAATTTTATAAGAATGGTCATCAATGATAAAAGTGTCATGTTTTGTTATTACCGAACTCTCTAAATGTATATTAATTTTCGAATTGTTCACCTTTTTAAAAAAAAAAAAATCAATTATTTTTAAATACTTGCTCATATTTTTCTATGATTTAAGAAAAATTTATAAATTAAGAATAAATTTAAGAATTTTCTAATAAGTAATAATGTAATGCTGTTAAAATTTTAACAAACTATATCTCATAATCATACAAGTTAGACTGAAACTAAATAAGTGAGTATAATCAATCAATTTTGCAATCATATAAATTTATAATCAATTTTTTTATTAGAGTTAGACTGTTAATTGAGTAACTGTGAGATTATGTGAGTTGAAATTTGAATTTAAGTGAAATTAAAATTTAGAATATAAATGGATATATATTAAGAGTTAGATGAATAATTTTAGTAAAAAAATTTGGGGGGGGGGGAATTTTTATTTATTTTTAATTTGAGAGAGAATTTTAATTATATATATATAATTATATATATTTATATTATAAATTAATTTTTAACAAATTTTGGGAGGCCCAACCCATAAGCTGGGTTCGCCCCTGCCCATGTAGTTGTTGAAAGATGGCTACGAGATGGTGGTGATCGACCAAGAAGTCCTAGCAACTTGAGGGAGCCTCAAGATGCGAGGATGGAGCCACCTAAGTATGAACCACCTCAAAATGAGAGGCGGGACATACCCTACTATGGAGAGTATAATATGGGTGAGCAAGAAGTGAATCAAGGTGGAACAAATGCTCAAAATGACAGAGCATCAATAGGGCGCCATCAACATGGAGAAAGAGGCCAAGAAGGGGGAAATTGGGCTTATGACCAGGGACTCCGAAGACCGAAGGTAGAATTCTCAAGATTCAACAAAGGAGATCCTTACGAGTGGTTGGATAAAGTGGATCACTTTTTCCATACATATGATGTCCCAAGGAATGAGATGGTTTCAACCGCTTGCTATTATCTTGATGGCAAGGTGAGTAAGTGGTGGAGATGGATCCATGACCAATATGACAAGGAGAGAAGAAGAATGAGATGGATGGCATTTGAGAGGGAATTCCTTCTCCAATTCGGCCCATCACCCACCATCAACCACCATGGCCAACTTGCTAATCTCAAGCAAGAAGGCAAAGTGAAGACTTATGTGGAAGATTTCAGACAACTCCAAACTATGGTTCGAGGTTGGTCTGAGGAGGCACTAGTGGGAACCTTTGTTGATGGATTAAAGCCGTGGTTGGCTAAGGAAGTAAAGCTAAGGCAGCCCATAAGAATCTAAGAGGATCATCCGTGCAATTTGTGAATCGGTGATCCACATCTATCCTTCATTGGTTTTTAGTTTATTTATAAAAATATTGAGGTTATTCATAAAGAGTGTTTCGGGTGGAGTGTGTGTTCTTGTTGAGTGATTTTATGGTTTTGTGTTCTTGAGTTGCTTGTTTGATTGTTATGTGAGTCTTGTGTTGGTGAGGCCAAATCCACACCACTTGTGGATTTGAGAACTTGTGTGTGTGTTCCCTAGAGGAATTCGAAACCCTCCTCTATTGGGAGATTCGGGTTGCTCAAGAGAGTTGAGTGTTGAGTGTGTGTGTGAGAGTGATTGAAGAAGAGAGAAGTGTTGGAGAAGAATTGCTTGTGCCGAACCCTTGGAGTGCTTGAAGGGCATTGGTGTGTTCTTGGATATTTGAGTGTTCAATTTTCATTTGGTTGATCACTTGGATTGAAAAGTGTTTCCTTGCCTCAAAGCAGCCCACGGCATCAAACCCCCCAAACTCTAGAGGCATTCAGCCAAAGGCCATAAAACCCTAGCCTACACACTTGCCAACTTTGCCCTTTAACCTAGCCGGCCACTTATCTTCTCCCACTTCTATATTTTCTCACTTAAATCCACCTCATCCCTCATCCAAATCAACTCAGTTTCGTGCTCCCTAGTCCTTGCATGACTGGCCACTCAATTCAATTTGAATTCAAATTCAATTCAAACCAAAACTCATAGTTTATCTCATTCGGTCATCATCAAATTACCTTAGTCAAAACTCTCATTGCCACCTCATTCTTTTATTTGATTGGTCATCAATTGAATAAGTGAACCAATCAAATCCATCTCTATCATCAACACACATCCAGCCACACAAGCCATAGCCTTGCTGTCCACCTCAAAACCTTATAAGCCATACTCTTATTTTTTAGAACTTATTCAAAACTATTCAAAACCCTAGATTCCTAACCCTAATTGGTTTGGCCGAAAACCCTAGCATGCTCTAAGCCATATTTGGCCATCCCATGCCCTAACCAAACACCATTTAACCTAACCTCAAGACAACCTAGCCGTGCACCCTAATTCAACACTAGCCATGCACCACTTTGCACTAAACATAGCCAATTAGCTTTTCATTCACCTCTAGCTCTACTAAATTTTAGTCTCACTTAACCCTTTCCCTCATCCATCTTACCTTTATCAAGCATTGGAGTCTAACTCGATCGTTGGTGGGAACAAACCTTGCAAAGAGGAACCCTTAGGTAATCGGGACAAGACCGAGATCCCTATTAGGTCGTCAGGGCTCGCCGTCGCAGGGGTGTGGTCACCAGCTCCCTCTGATCCCGATGGGGTGGGCAGTGTCGTCCACTGCCGGCAGCGGGAGAGGGGGTTGGGTAAGACTGAATCTCCATTAAAAATTTATGTTCATTTTATTTTTTTATTGTATTTTTTATTATGTTTTTTATTATATTTTCTTCATTTTATTATTTTTTTATTGTATTTTTTAATTTTAATTTTAATTTTTATATTTTTTATTGTATTTTTTAATATTTTTTATTGTATTTTTATAATAATTATAAGAGTTTAGGAGTAGGGAAGGAGCGGACTGCAAAGATGCTGAGGTGCAGCCTGACCGCACCTCAGCGTCTCTCTTCACAAAAAGTAATTTTTGATCATTTTTTCACACACTTTATTACTATATTTAATCAAATATGATACTTATTTTTTTATATTTATGCAAAAATATATATTTAAAAAATGACTTTTAATCAATCTAATAAATCTAATAAGAGTACTCTAAAGCTTGCTACCAAAGTTAAGAATACTGCTTTCATATACATTCTTATCTCACCTCACTTTATTAATACTAATTTTTCATATTATCATAAAAAAAAAAAAAATGAACAATATAACTCATCTGAAATTCACGGAGGTTGGAACTGAATATTTGTGCAAAACTGAAGATCTCGCGTAATTTTCACTCGGTGATTGATCAATGTCCCAAATAGGGGCTTATTTCTTGTATGGCGCTAGCGGATGGGAGGGTTTTGGACAATGCAGAGGATCATGTTCATCTCGGTACCACTAATTATTTATCGGAGTTTCTTACAGAAGCAACGGGGATGGAGCAAGCAAAATTGACGTCTTTGTTCGAAAATATTATTTCAGATGGTGAAAATGAGATGCTATGTATGGCGCCGTCTGAGGAAGAGGTAAAAGAAGCAATTTTTTCCATTCCTAAACAAAGTAGACTCGAGCTTGACGGCTTCGGATTTGCTTTCTACATTACTTGTTGGGATATTGTTAAAAAGGATGTGATTGAGGTGGCTAGAGATTTTTTTAGTGGTGCGCCGTTGTCCAGGTTTTATTATGCTTTCTTTTTTTGTTCTAATTTTGAAAGTGCAGGATTCAACGAGTTTTGGCAAATTCCAACCCATTAATCTTTACTTGGTGGCTTATAATATTCTTTCAAAGATTCTTGGTAAAAGAATGACTCGGAATACTCACAAATGGGTTTCTCAACAAGGTGCATATGTGCCAAGGCGAAGTATTTTTGAAAATATCACACTTGCTCAAGAAGTGTTTCATTTTTTTAATAAGAAAATTTGGGTGGCAATTTGATGGTGAAAGTTGATTTGGAGAAGACATATGATAGAGTTGACTGGAACTTCCTTTTGTAGTTCTCAAGGATTTTGGCTTCTCCAATAATTTTTGTTGGTTAGTAGGAGAATGTGTGAAGTCTCCTTGGTTGTTAGTGACGATGAATGAGATTTGTAAAATTTTTTTCCAGCCTTCTTGGGGCTTATGGTGAGGGGATCCTTTATCCCTTTATTTATTGATTATGATGGAGGAAGTGTTGACATAGTTGCTAGAGAAAATATTTTCTGTTTATTTGGAACAGTCTGACAAGAAACATACGAGTCTGGGGTGGAATAAATTGATCTTCATCTAAAAAGAGGGCAAGTCAAAAAACATATCCTTTTTATTAATTGTGCTCCCTCTTTAGAAATATATTTATCTTTTTATACATTTGGGGGAGGGGGGTTTTGAGCTCCACTACTCCTCCATTTGGGAGATTGGAGATTATACCAACCAGGCACTACAAAAAAAGTGGTTTTCAGGATAGATTTTTTTCCCGTGATTGTAATTTACTAGCAAATAATGACATTTTGCCACTAAATTCATGTTTTCAGAAAATTCTTACTGTAAATAATTATATTGGATCATTTTATTTGTCACGAGTGATAGTTTGTAAAAATTAAAGAGTTTTTTTTTCCCATAAAATTAAACTAAGATAAAAAAAAAAAATTAAAGACTGCTGCTGAGGATGTTGCTGAGATAAAAAAAAAAATTTCTTGAAAAGGAAATTAAACTAAGAAAGGCAGTTGAAGAAGAGGTAAGAATTATAAAAGGCAACAAGGATAAGATATGCAGTCAGAGGTATAATCTTTGCAGCCCAGATTACAAAATTCTTTTGTAAAAGCATCATCTAGATTTTTTCAACTTCCAAGCATGTAAGTGGTGGTCTATAAGGTTTTTTCTTGGTGTGCTAGGCAGGTAGAGATTCAGAGGTTCTGAAGCTTAGCAAAATTCTTGAGGAAGAGGCTCATCAGAAGAAGAAACAATAATACTACAAAGTCAGTTGTTGCATCTTGTTTGCATGATTTTCTAGAATCTTGTACTTGGACTAGTTAAGTATCTCTCTCTTTTATACTACCTGTGTGCTTGGGTTACATATTTATGCTTATTAATAAAGATCTTACTAAAAAAAAGTGTCTGCCATATTCTGTTTGTGGTGGGAAAATATTAATTCTATTTTATTTTGCTTAATATTTGTGGATGAAAAGGTATCTTGATAGAGGTAGGTCTGGAAATGGGTTCGCTGGTCTAGATTCTTCCATGTCTCCATTTAGGCATCCCCAATACAGAGACTTTGGGAATGGACACAAGGCATCAATTGCAACACTCTTTGAGCAAGGTAATAGAGGAACTTCAGATTTATCTCATTTGGGCCTTGTATAAAAATTTTGTATTCTCTTATATTCTTATCTACCAATGAATTTTGATAGTAAAGATTTTTTTTTTGTTTTTTGGTTTTGTTTTTTGTGTAAATTTGGTTAACTATTTGCAATCTCTGTTTTTTAATACTGAGAAACAGTTCTTGCATGTTGTTATAGAAGTAATAAGAGTGTTGCGTTGAAGAGACCAATCAAGTAAGAAAGACTACCGTTCAGAATGGTCTTAATGTACATGATGATGAAGATTCGAAGGGAGTTGGTTATGAATACATAGAAGAGGAAGTTGAAGTGTTCAAATTTTAACTTTGGCTTCAATGAGGTTTGCAGCCAATTGGTGTTTTCACTTGTATTGTTTGCGAAAGATATTTGTGCTTGCCCTAATCTTTAGCAACTTACTGAGTTTGAGGTTATACCTGTAACTTTTCCTATTTCAGTATTGTATTATTTTTTATTGTTATTAAGCTTAGTATATTTGTAATATATTGTTCACATTCTTGATGTGTTTTAGGTGGGGGTATAAGGATATTGTTTTACTAGTATATTTTTTAATCCATGACCTTAGTGTATTAGTAATATATTATTTGCATTTTTCTTATCTTAGTTATAAGGTTCTTATTATGTTTTCCTAATATATATATATATATATATATATATTTAATTTCAGAAAAGACAGAGATCATTGGAAATATTTTTTTTGGTCGAAATGCTTATTTCTTGTTTATTTTCACCACGACATATAAGTATTTTTGACCTTGTTAACCATGGTTAGCACATGTTTTGTAGGGAAAATAATCGTCGAAAATAGGAATATTTCTCATGATTTCTATGGTGATAGTATTAAGCTCTTAAAATTACCAACCTATTCCTTGGAGTCAACTACGATCTAATTTGGTGCCAAAAACTTTATTTCGATAGAAATATATGGTATTAGCCACAAAAAGACATGCAAGAAAATACATACTTTGTTGTAGGGAGGCCACAAGGCCTTTGGCTTTAGAAATTTATTCTAGGGTGAGGGAGTTAATTTACCCCCTTTTCAGCCAGTTGATAAAGTTGTTGAAGTTCCGACGGGAGTTTCCACCATCTTCCATAACACCCCTCACCATTTCCTTTAGCTCTAAAGATCTTGCTCTTATACTTTCATCACCAAGTAATTCCTCTACCTTCTTTTTAAATTCTCCCCTCGATATCCTTCCATCTCGATCTGATTCAAGCCCTAGGCCCACCTTCCACACATCACAAATGTAGTTCATGTCAATAACTTGGTCAGCAAAGTAAGGCCAGCACACAAAAGGAACCCCACAGCAAATGCCATCCAAAGTAGAATTCCAACCGCAGTGGCTGATAAAACAAGCAATGGCAGGGTGGCTTAAAACCTTCGGTTGGGGTGCCCATCCTACAATTTTCCCACGAGTGCCTGCAAATTGGTTTAAATTTGCATCATTAAGAATATTAATAGAGTTATCAGGTCGCATGACCAAGAGGAAAGGTCTGTTAGTGAGCTTTAGTCCAAAGGCTAGTTCTTGGAATTGGATTGGGTCCAAAATTGTGAAGCTGCCAAAGGCAACATAGATAACTGAGTAGGGTGGCTGCTGATCGAGCCAGTTTAGGCAAGAGGTGTCTTCTGGTAAGAATTGGCCCCCTACATTTCGAGTTTGGTCACTTGCCATTATGGGGCCAATTGGTAGGAGCCTTGGAAGCGAGGAAAAGGCGGCCGGCTCGAGTTCGTAAGCGGTGTTACAAAGCCACCAATCTGCCAATTTGAAAGCTTGTGCGTATCTTGAAACATAATCAAATATAATCTTTTGAGTTGTTTGATCAGGGGAACAATTCCATGGAAGATTTTGTGGGTACACAGCAGGTATGCCTGAGTGCAGTTGAATTCCATGTTTTTGCATTGGGGTCCCTGCATGTGTTTGTGTAAACGAAGGAAATCAAATTCAATCTTGCTTAACATTCTTCTTTTTGGGAAAAAAACAAACACTGGATGCAAGAACTTAGTAATAAGCTGGCTGCTGGGGCATGATTTTAGCACATTCTGGTTTTTGATATGCTTCCCCTACCTCAAACTTTGGCAAACAAAGTTAACTTGATCTGCTTTTTATTTACATGTAGCCATACATTTGTTTAAAGAAAAATTCTATTCATCATCTTCATATACTACACACTATTTTTATTTTATTTTTATCAAATATTTGGCATATGGATAATGAGTAGAAGAATTTAATTAGTTCAAAAACGAAAAAAAAAATTCCAAAACAAATTAATTTTCTTTCTAAAAAGTTTAAAAAATTATAGTGTTTGGTGTGTGGGATGATGAATAACAAAACTCAAAAAAAAAAGTGCCCAATCGAAAACTTACCATCAGTGTCTATAAAACCATCACCAATCAGGTTGGGGATGCGGATTACCAAAGCAAAAGAAGCTGCTGAAGCAGGCCAAAGGAGAGCTCCTGGAATTCCCATCTTGTTGGCAACTTCCATGGCCCACCCCATATTACCGTCGGTGATGATACGGGAGATTTTGGCATCATCACCATTTGATGCATTTATACCTCGTATGAGCTCCTCAAGCCTTGCAGGCATGGTAGCTAAGATGGATACTAACAACTTTTCAAAATCGTTCCTATCATCCTCAGGACACAACCCATCTGGGATAGACACCAATTTAATATCTGAACCCGGGAGGCTATCCTTCCCAGGCGCCATAGCACTCATCATTTGCTTGAGGCAGAAGTCTGTGCTTACAAATGTGATTTTAAAGCCATGTTTTGCTATTTCTCGAGAGAAGTTCATTAACGGGTTCACATGGCCCTGTGCTGGATAGGGTAGGACTAGAACATGCTCGTTGCTCATCTCTCTCTCTCTCTTATCTCTTTCTCTCTTGGTTGTAAAAGGTAATCGGTTTTTGAGCATTCTTGGCAGCCAGCACTGCCTTTTATAAAAGGAAACAGTCTCTCTATCTATACTATATTTACTAGGTAGTCGGAGAAAAGTAAAATAAAAATAAAAATAGAGGGAGTAATAACTTGTAGAAAAGTAAACCTTTGGGACCAGTTACATAAAGAAACTTTTTATAAATAAAAAAGTTATATGCCCCTTTCGATTAATTCCTAAAAGAAGGGTAAACCTTTTTCTGTGTTCAAAATTCTATTCACTGCTTTCGGAAGTTGAGTAACAAATAACAATAGAGAAAGAAGCTGTATAACAAGCTAACACCACAGTTATCAAAGCATCCGCAAATAAAATTAGCCTCTCTGGTCTGGATATGTTGTCTCATCTCCACTTGAGCATAAACCTGCAGAGTAAGACTAGAGCATATAGCATTTCGTTCTTAAGAGCATTAATATTGGACTTATCAAATTTTTTTTTTCAAAATTTGATAGAAAGGACAAGTTTGATAGAAATGCAACATCTAAAAAAAATCTTATATTGGACTCATAAAAAAACTTTCGTTTATATTTGATGGAAAGTGAGAAAATTAAAATTGGGAGAATAAAATATATCTTGAAGAAAAATTTTGATGAGTCTAATACCAGTACTCTAAGAGAAGCTAGAGAATGCTCCACATGAATTACATTCTTAAGAGAAGCTAATAATAGAAACTCTGTTTGGATTTTTAATTGAGTTGAGATGAGTTAAGTTTTTTATGAATAGTAATAAATTGAGATGGTGAAATGAGGTTTGGAATGCCCGATATTTAATATGAGTTTATATGTATCTAAAGGAAGTTAAAAGGTTAATTATAGGTTTCGCGTAATAAAAATGTGTTGAATTGAAAAAAATTATGGATCTTACATACCTATAAAGAGAATTTGAATGAAGTAATATTTAGTATTTTACAAGTTATGTCATTGAATGTTGGGATAAGTTTAGAACACAACCTAACTTGAAGTTGAATTCATTTAAAGATCCAAACAAAGCCGACTCTTTTGAATATTTAGAATAATTTAAAATATCTTTGAATGGTATTGGAATTAAATGATTTGAGTAGTTAAGATGTTTTCTTAAATTTTGGAAAATGAAAGAGAAAATGTTGAATAAGAATATTATAAAAAAAAAAAATGAATGTAATCTTTCTCTTATTTTGTTTTTTATTTTTGATTATACATATAGTCCCTCTATATATACTTAGCTTTCGGTTCACTTATTCTAATCAATACGACCACGTTAGGGTGCGTATAAGTTGGGAAGAAGGGTGCCTACGTAGTTAGCTACTCAAATGCGTTAAAAACTTTAAAGTACTGTAAATTGAAAGTTAATGTAAAAGGAAGTAATATACACATAATATAATTATACAACATATTTTACAATATATTTTAAATGAGAGGTAATTTTGTGAAACATTTTATACACACAATATTTACAGAAATATCATTTATTTAACATATTATTATGAAATATATTTTATAATTGTATTGTGTATATATTATTAAATTTTTTTTTAATGTAAAACACTACCAAGTGCGGTTCAAGATTTCATACTCTAGGGGCTGCCTACTGTGCATCATTGATGATGATAAAATAATATCACAATGCATTAATTAATGTTAGGTACCCAACCGGAAATTAGCTAGCTTCTAGTACTTTCCAAGTTGTACTTGCCATGTGTAGTAAAGTTATGAAAATGAGTCATCGGCTCGACTATATATTCCAAGGGAGTACTTGTGAGTTCCAGTTGCTAAAAAAATGGGGGACTATCCTCTCTGCGTCCGTTACGGAAATAGAGGTGAATTGTAAGAGTCGGTTGGATTTTCTTACCAGAAGGAGAAAATAATTAGGGGTGTCAAATTGTGTCAACGAATCGTGTTCGTATCGTGTCAAGACATGTATTCCACACTCTAGGGGCTGCCTACTGTGCATCATCGATGATGATAAAATAATATCACAATGCATTAATTAATGTTAGGTACCCAACCGGAAATTAGCTAGCTTCTAGTACTTTCCAAGTTGTACCTGCCATGTGTAGTAAAGTTATAAAAATGAGTTATCGGCTCGACTATATATTCCAAGGGAGTACTTGTGAGTTCCAGTTGCTAAAAAAATGGGGACTATCCTCTCTGCGTCCGTTACGGAAATAGAGGTGAATTGTAAGAGTCGGTTGGATTTTCTTACCAGAAGAAGAAAATAATTAAGGGTATCAAATTGTGTCAACGAATCGTGTTCGTATCGTGTCAAGATATGTATTCCATACTCTAGGGGCTGCCTACTGTGCATCATTGATGATGATAAAATAATATCACAATGCATTAATTAATGTTAGGTACCCAACCGGAAATTAGCTAGCTTCTAGTACTTTCCAAGTTGTACCTGCCATGTGTAGTAAAGTTATGAAAATGAGTTATCGGCTCGACTATATATTCCAAGGGAGTACTTGTGAGTTCCAGTTGCTAAAAAAATGGGGACTATCCTCTCTGCGTCCGTTACAGAAATAGAGGTGAATTGTAAGAGTCGGTTGGATTTTCTTACCAGAAGGAGAAAATAATTAGGGGTGTTAAATTGTGTCAACGAATCGTGTTCGTATCGTATCAAGACATGTATTCCATACTCTAGGAGCTGCCTACTATGCATCATTGATGATGATAAAATAATATAACAATGCATTAATTAATGTTCGGTACCCAACCGAAAATTAGCTAGCTTCTAGTACTTTCCAAGTTGTACTTGCCATGTGTAGTAAAGTTATGAAAATGAGTTATCGGCTCGATTATATATTCCAAGGGAGTACTTGTGAGTTCCAGTTGCTAAAAAGATGGGGACTATCCTCTCTGCGTCCGTTACGGAAATAGAGGTGAATTGTAAGAGTCGGTTGGATTTTCTTACCAGAAGGAGAAAATAACTAGGGGTGTCAAATCGTGTTAACGAGTCGTGTTCGTGTCGTGTTAAGACATGTATATTATACTATATAGGTCAATCCTAATCCAACCCGTTGACCTTATCGTGTCAAAATTTCAAATCCTAACACGATCCGTTAACATAAAGTGTCATGTCGTGTCAACCCATTATGATTCATTAGTGAATATTATGAAATAAATTAACATGATAAAATATGATACGTTTCAACTTATTTATGTAAATATGTTGAATATGTCCGAAATTAAATCGTTTGACTTAATTAAACTTCGCATAATTTTATACAAATATTAAAACCATAATATTTATAAAAATTATAAAACTAACTACAAGTATGAATTACAATCTAAACAAAGAAAATATTAAAATTAAGATTCTAACAATTTTACTTTTAAATATAAAGGTATACTTATAATTTTAACTTTCTTAACGTGTCATAACGTGTCATAACGGGTTAAAACAGGTTGATCTGCTATCAATCTGTTAAGCAATCGTATCTTAACGTGTCAACCCGTTTTGACCCGAAACCCATTAAGACTAAATCCTAACCTGCTATTATCGTGTCGTGTTCGTGTTGGGTTAACGGGTCGTGTAACATATTACCACCCCTAAAAATAACTATCTTCTTTGTTGCGGACATCGATGGCAAAAGGAGGAGTGGATAGATTGGAGGTTCTGTGGGAGAATATTAGACTATCAAGAAGGTTTAGCAATCGAGATGGATGGCATATATGAAGGATAAAGGGGACCGAAGTTTAGTAAGGAAGATTTGCTTAGATAAAGTGATTGGGAAGGAGATCATATCGTCGATGATGGTGAAAATCTAGAAGATCAGTAGGGCTGCAGTATTTCAGGAAGTGGGAAATAACATTCTCATTATTACTTTTTCCACTCATGCGGATCGGGATAGAGTATGGGATGGTTAGCCCTGGTTATTTGATAACCACCTTCTAGTACTCCGTGTGTTTGATGCAAAGGCTCAACCAGAGGCAATGCAATTCAATGAAGAAGCCTTCTGGATACAGATACATAACTTGCCCATGGGTTGTATGAATGAAAGAAGGGGTATGTAGATTGGAGAGGCCGTGGGAAAAGTGCTCGATGTAGATGTGCTTTGGGATGGAGTTGGATGGGGAAGATCACTAAAGGTGCAATTGTTAAGGCCGGTTAATTTTCGTCGATGGCAAAAAAGTGTGGGTGAGTTTCAAGTATGAGAAGTTACCTAAGATGTGCTTCTCCTGTCGGTGGATCGTTCACGGGAATGAAAGATGTAGGGGGGAGAAGGCCTTAGAGGGAGACTCTCCTCAATTTGGGGTTTTACTGTGTGCGGATAAGCCTACCATAATGGGTGGATGGTCTCAAAAACCAAAAGGAGAGGCTAGATATACTGAGAGACATGAAGAAGTGAGTAAGAAAGGTAAACAAGGTAGCAAAGGGCGAGAATCGTCTGGCCAGTTAAACATAATCGATAAAAGGGGGGAAGAAAAGAAGAATATGGAGATTGTGGTGGCGAGGGAATCTACTGAGGAAGGGAGAATAGTAGCATTACTTATGATAAATGCAGATTTGGAGAAGTAGAGATCCACTGAAGAGAATAGTGAGGTGAGCAGAGAAGAGACTAGGTAGGAGGCAGACTCTGTCAACACTGTCAGCTAATGGAAGCACAAAGCAAGGGCAAAATGCGTGACTCAAGTATCCCTTATCTCTACTTCTTGTTCACAAAAGAAAAAGGGGGAGTAATGGAGGGGATAGGGAGACTGGACAGAGTGAAGGTTTAAAGAAGTTGAAGATAGAAGACTCTCAGGGTGCTGAGAAGAGCTTGGCGTAGGCTGTGGAACAGTTCTGCCAAGAGCCATGAAAACACTTAGCTAGAACTCTCAGGGGCTTGGAAACTCCTGAACAGTTCAATAACTTTGCCAATTGGTAAAGGATAAGGGGTCAGAGGTGGTTTTCATAATGGAGTCAAAGTTGAAACAAAACAAAGTTACTAGTATACAAAGACTTTTGGGATTTGAGGGTTGTTTTATAGTTGAGCCTATTGGTCTGACTAGAGGCCTTATCTTAATGTGGAAAAGGGAGGAATTGGTAGAACTGATAAACTTCTCACAAAGGCATATCAGTGTATGGATAGATGAAAGGGGTGGCATGAAGAAATGGGTCTTAACTGGTTTTTATGGAGATCCAGTGTTCCACAATAGAAGTGAGGGGTGGAATTTGTTGAACTTTCTTGAGCCAAAGGAAGGAGTAGGCTGGTGTGTGGTGGGGGACTTTAATGAGATTACCTGTCAGGAAGAAAAACAAGGGAAAGGGGGAGAAGCGAGATGCAGATGGATTTGTTTAGACAATCACTAGAGAAATGGAGTTTGTCTGACCTTGGGTGGATTGGGGATACGTTCACATGGTGGAATGGGCATGTTGATGATACTTTTGTGAGAGAAAGGCTTGATAGGGGGGTTGCAAATCACCATTGGTTGGGGATGAAATGTGAGGTGAAGGATGCCACTGTTTGCTATGATCATAGTCCATTATTGATTAGTTCAAGCAGTCAAGGCAGTAGGAGGGAAGTGAGGAGGCAGTCAAATTTTAAGTATGAGCTAGGATGGGATTTGGAGGAGGATTGTAGCAGGGTAGTGGAGCAAGAGTGGGGAAAAGATAGGGGTTACACAGGTAGTATGCAAGCAGTGCTCACTCAACTTGCAGGGTGCAGAAGGGTTCTTCAATAGTGGAGCCATAATTGGAGAATAGGAAGAGATCGAGATATAAAGGAGAAAACTGCTCAGCTTAAATCTCTACAAGAACAAGGGAGACCACAACTGTTGGAGGACATAAATGTGCGAAAAAGAGAGAGTTGAAAGGCTGTTGGAGTAGGAGAATTTGGCCTGGAAACAGTAGGCGAAGAGACACTGGCTTCAGTAGGGAGATAGAAACACACGTTATTTCCATGCCTGTGCTAACCAGAGGAGAAATAGGAACTTTATTGGAAAAATTCAAGATGGACAAAGGGTGACTGTGAAAAAGCCTACAGTAGTGGCAGACACCTTCAACATGTATTTTGAAGGTATATATTCCTCTTCTTTCCCTTTTGAAGAAACTATGGATGAATGCTTGAGTTGTGTGGGGACTAGCATTACTGAGGAAATGAAAAGGAAAATGGAGAGAGCCTTTACAAAATTTGAAGTAGAGAAAGCTTTAAAAGAGATGTCTCCATTTAAGTCTTTTGGGCCTGATGGCTTTGGAGCAGGTTTCTACCAAAATCATTGGAGTGTGGTGGGGGGTAAAGTAAAGAAAGCTGTATTGGAGGTGTTGAATGGAGGTTAGGTGGTAAGGCAACTCAATTATACTCTGTTGGCCTTGATTCAAAAGCTGAAAAATCCTATTTCAGTGAAGGATTTTAGGCGGCCTATTAGTTTGTGTAATGTGCTTTATAAGATGATTTTGTAGGTAATGGCTAACAGAATTAAAAGTGCTTCGCAAGGTTTAATTTCTGCCAATCATAGTGTTTTTATCCCTGGGAAGCTTATCACTGACAACATAATGATAGCACATGAGTTGTTACACTCAATGAAGGCAAAGCAAAGAGGAAAGGGAGGAAGCATGACAATAAAACATGATATGACCAAAGCGTATGATAGGGTGAAGTGACCTTTTTTGAAAGCCATGATGTTGAAGATGGGCTTTGGGGAGAAAATAGTAAGGCTGGTTATGAATTGTGTGTCCACAATCTCATTTTTAACCCTTCAAGGTGTTTGAGGCAAGGGGACCCTATGTCCCCTTACCTTTTTATTATCTGTGTAGAAGGTCTGAGCTATCTTTTACTTAAAGTCGAAACAAGAGGAGAAATAAGGGGTCTGGCAGTGGCTAGAGGAGGAATAAGGATAAATCATCTCATGTTTGCAGACAATTGTATCATTTTCAGTAGAGCAAAAATGGAGGAGTGGAAAAAACTGCAAGCAATCCTATAGTGTTATGAGTAGGTCTCGAGACGGACTCTAAATAAGCTGAAGATCTCTCTTATGTTTAGCTCAAACATTAGTGATCAGATCAGAGCTGAAATCAAAAGGGAAGTTGGTGCTATTTTATGTGATAACTTTGAAAGATACTTGGGTTTGCTGGCAGTGGTTGAGAGGGCAAAATATGATACTTTTCGAACCATTAAAGATAGAGTTTGGCAAAAGATACAAAATTGGAAATCCAACTTCTTGACAAGAGTTGAAATAGAAGTAATGGTGAAAGCAATGCTGTAGGCTATTCCAACTTACTCAATGAGTGTTTTCAAGTTACTAAAGAGATTATGTGGTGAGTTGGAGGCTATGTTTGCTAGGTTTTGGCGGAGTCATAACCAAAGGGATTCAAGTATACATTGAAAAAATGGGAGAGGCTCGAGGTCTCAAAAGTTGAGGGAGGTCTCAATTTTAGAAATATGGAGTGTTTTAACAGGGCCATGCTTGCAAAACAAGGGTGGAGGTTGATGAACAAGCCATATTCTCTTGAGGCTAGAATTTTTAATGAAAAATACATGAAGGGCAAGACTTGTGTTGAAGCTGAGTTAGGGAGAACCCCAACTTTGATTTGGAGAAGCTTATGGGAGGTTAGGGACCTTGTAGAGAGGGGTCTAAGGTGGAGAGTTGGCAATGGAAGGGGTATCAAGCTATGGGAACAGAAGTGGCTTCCTACCCTTACATCATTTTGTGTTCAGTCTCCTATCAAAGTCTTATCATTCGAGGCACTGGTGACAGATTTAATTGACGAGGAAAAGAAAATATGGAAACTGGATCTGATTGAAGAGACCTTTGTAAGGGAGGAAGTTGAAATAATACGTGCTATATAAGGTGTTTGGGGGTGGATGACAGAATGTTCTAGGGTTTATCAAAAAAGGAAAGTACACAGTGAGAAGTGCCTATAATGTGCTGCATATGAAGATTGAAAGCAGAGGGTGTTCTTCTATGGGGAGGAGTGATGCTGAACAATGGAAGAAGCTATGGTCTATGGAGATACCTGGTAGATACAAGCATTTTATCTGGAATGCTCTTAATAATACTTTGCCTACTAAAACAAATTTGTTCAAAAGAAAGATAACTGACGACCCCCTATGCCCTTTATGTAAGAGGGAAGAGGAAGATGTTAACCATGCTTTGTGGAATTGCCCAGCGACTGTTGATTTATGGGTGGAATTTGAGAGCCTTGTGAGGAAATGGATTACCCTAATCTAGTACTTCAACAAGCTTTGGGGGCAAATGATAAGTAGGCTGTCAAAATCAGGTTTGGCACAAGGGGTATATGGGGAAGGAAGAATGTTGCTTTTTTGAGGATAAATTTACTAGTCCTAGTAAGGTGATGAGGGTTGCTTTGAATATTTTGGAAAACTATCAGGAGGCCAACTTAAAGCAAGGAGAAAGTTAGCACCAGAGGGAGGAAAATGGAGGGAATAGAAATTGGAAGAGACCAGCTAGAGATAATCTCAAGCTCAATTTTGATGCTGAAGTGGATGTTGAGAATAGGAGGATAAGCATTGGTATTGTAGTTAGAGACCACAATGGAGAGGTCATGGTGGCAGTATGTTTAATGCAAGAGCATGTGATTTCCCCTTTCATTGCTGAGGGCCTAGCACGTAAAAGATGAGTTTTGCTTTGTAGTTAGCTGGGTTTCTGGTCTGTTTCCATG
Organism: Platycarya longipes; assembly: GCA_036559045.1. Lineage (NCBI taxonomy): Eukaryota > Viridiplantae > Streptophyta > Magnoliopsida > Fagales > Juglandaceae > Platycarya > Platycarya longipes. The sequence continues at coordinate 28,598,040 of CM071792.1, read as the reverse complement.
GAAGGGATGTGAAATGTGTTATTGATGCTTTGCTAACCAAGGATATGGATAAATCTGTTGATGGCTAGTTGATTGAAGATTTGAAGAAGTTGATTATTCAAGATCTACACTGGACCTTAGGCTTTATACATAGAGAAGGAAATATTGTTGCATATAATTTTGCAAAATTAGCTTTACAGATAGAAGGAGAAGTATGATGGATATAGGAGGTGCCACAGGAAATCATACAATACATTGTATACAAAAAAAAGTTGTAATGATCCGATTTCATAAATGAGATGAGGTAGTTTATTTTATTCAAAAAACAAATATTTCAAGGAAGTGTGAGTGTGATATATGCTCTATTTATTTATTCCGATGACCAGTCATCTATCCATATTTAATTCCTGAACATCATGTCAATACATAAATATCAAGATGTTGATTTTCGAAGCCAAATATTGTAATTTTGATTGGGGCCAAATTTTTATGATCGAGTGTTAAATTGAATGGAACTGACTAATCCCAAGGTTTTTCTTTTATTTTTGGTGCTTATAGGCTTTTTTCACCCTTAAATCTAAATCTATGAAAAATTGCCAATATTTATCCTAAGAGAAATTATAGGGAGAGGCTAGAAGCCGGACATGTGAGTTTGTTTATTTCATACTCACTAATCAGTGGTGGAGTCAGGAATTTATTTTAGGGGGGCCAAACAAAACTAAAACTATAACAAAATATTTTTTGCTCTATTTCTATGCAATTTTTTCTTGCAGTATAAAAAACCTGATAATAAGATGTAATAATTTTGTAAAGGGGGGTCAAGATAATTTTTTTAAAAGGAAACCAATACAAATAATATTAATATTATCTTATTAAATCATAAAAAATTAACATATATAGTTTTTTCAAAGATCTAATTAGAAGATGATTAAGTCATGGTGCTCACCCATATTCTTTTTGATAGCACAAAATTTTTAGGCGACTTTTTTGGGTGACTTCTATCTTTTTCAAGACTACTTATGAGGTCACGGGAATAAAAACTAAAGAAAGAGGGACAGAGTTCAGCTACACATGTTAGCTTCTTCTATGCTTTATTGTCAAGGACGTCTGAGAGTAAACACTTGTGAGTTGAGTGTATACATGTGGGGTTGAGTGGTTTCTTTGTAGAATCTTGTGATTCAATTCTGTATTCCATCTTTGATTAATAGCGAAAGTTTGAGACTGACCCCACAGTAGATGTAGGCTTATTCTGAGCCAACTACTTATATTTGTGTGTTTTATCTATCTTTTTATTTTCTCCTTGTTGCATCTGCTGCGTTACTTCTTTTATTACTATTTGTTTACCGGCTGAGTTTCCCGACAAATTGGTATAAGAGCTTTGGCTCTGTGAAAATCTGAAGGGATGGCTACAGCAATATTTGAAGTGGAGAAATTTGATAGACAGAACAGCTTCAATTTATGGCGCATAAAGATGAAGGCTTTGTTGCGTCAACAGAGTTTGTTCAAGGTTTCTTAAAGAGAAGGTGGCTGCTAATTCTCCTATACTGTCTAAGGACGATGAAGATAAGGTATACAACACTATTCTTTTATCACTATTAGATGGTGTTTTGAAAGAGGTTGCTGAGGAAGAGACTACTGTTGGTCTTTAAGAAAAGGTTGAGAGTTTATATATGAAGAAATCTCCCACTAACTGTTTATATTTGAAACAACGATTTTATACTCTTAAAATACATGAAGGAACTTCCATTACTGAACATCTAGATAAATTTAATAAGATTATTATGGATCTTAGAAATATAGACATTAGGCTTGAAGAGGAAGATCAAGTTTTAATTATTTTGTGTTCATTATCTATGCTATTTGAAAATTTTGTAAATTTCATGCTGTATGGAAGATATACCATTTCCTTAGTAGATGTGAGATATGCTTTGAATTCTAAGGAACTAAGAAGTAAGTTCGGTGACAAGGATAGTGAAAATCAAGCTAGTGACTTGTTTGTCGAAAGTTCCTCTAACCGAGGAAGATCCAGTAAAAAGAGTTTAGAGAAGGGTAGAGGCAAGTCTAGGGGTAAGTCGCAGTCGAAGGGTAACAAGAAAAATGTGAAATGTTACTACTGTCACAAGTTCGGTCATTAAAAGAAAGAGTGTACCAAATTAAAGAAGAAGGAGGAATCCACCAATTCCTCTAATGCCACCAGTGTAGCTGATGATAATTTTGCTGGCTCAGATATAGTCTTGGCAATCAGTGTCTCGAGCAGTCGCTTCAGTGACAAGTGGGTCATGGATTCAGCTTGTACTTTCCATATGTGTCCCAAGAGGGATTGGTTCAAGTCTTATGAATCAGTCAACGGGGGTTCTATTTTATTGGGAAACAATATGGCTTGCAAGATTGCAGGACTAGGCTCAGTTCAGATAAGGATGCATGATGGAATTGTTAGGGCACTGTCTAATGTTTGGCACATTCCAAATCTAAAGAAGAATCTTATCTCGATGGGCGCTTTAGATTCTTTAGGCTTTAAGTACACAGGAGAAGGTGGAGCGATGAAAGTTAGTAAGAGCTCCATGATTGTAATGAAAAGAGATAAGTCTGATGGACCGTATTTTCTTCAGGGTAGTACTGTGACAGGTGCGGCTTTAGTTTCTGTATCAGTTGATCCAAATTTAGATCTCACTCGTCTATGGCATATGCGCTTGGGCCATATGAATGAAAATGAGATGTCTATCCACTATAAGCAGGGGTTGTTAGGGAATCAGAAGATTGAAAAACTTGACTTGTGCGAGCATTGCGTCTTTGGGAAACAATGCGGAGTACAGTTTGCTACAAGAGTTCACAAAACCAAAAGTACTATGGACTACATTCATTCCGACCTTTGGGGTCCATCTTCTTTTCCATCAAAAGGTGGAGCTAACTACCTATTTACGTTGATTGATGATTATTCATGGAATGTATGGGTATATTTTCTCAAGCAGAAGAGTGATGTTTTCACCAACTTTAAGCAGTGGAAAGTTTTGATTTAGAATCAGACAGGCAAGAAAGTGAAACGGCTTCGGACTGACAATGGTATGGAGTTTTGCAGAAGAGAATTCGATAAATTCTACAAGAACGAAGGCATTGCCAGACACCGTACAATTAGACACACTCCACAGCAAAATGGGGTAGCTAAACGGATGAACTGGACATTGTTAGACAAAGCACGCAGTATGCTCTGAAATGCAGGCTTGTCTAAAGACTTTTGGGTGGAAGCAGTCAACACAGCCTGCTTTTTAGTTAATTGCTCTCCAGCCACAGCTATTGGTTTGAAAACACCAAATCGGGTATGGTCTGATACTCCTGTTGATTATTCAGATTTAAAAATTTTCGGTTCTCCCGCTTATTTTCATGTCAATGAGGGTAAGCTTGAATCGAGGGAGAAGAAATGCATATTCATGGGATATGCTAATGGGGTGAAGGGATATAGGTTGTGGTGTACTGATCCCAAATCACCCAAGTTTGTGATCAGCAGAGATATTGTATTTAATGAATAGTCTATGCTTAATCCAAGAAAGGAGTTTACTGTATTGCCAAGTACAGACCAGGGGAAAGGCAAACAGGTGGAGCAACAGGCTCCACAGACGGTGCCAGTTAACACTGAGGATCATGCCACTACCGATGGACATGATTCTGATTCTGAAGCTGAGGCACGTGATGAGAAGGAATACAATATAGCTACTGGTAAACCGAGGAGGCAGATTAGACCGCCTCAGAGATATGCTCATGCAGACATGGTGATATACGCACTGACTACGGCAGAGGTTATTGTTGGTCAGGAACCTTCAAGCTATTTAGAGGCAGTTAGGGGTACATAGTCTGCTCAGTGGTGCTCAGCAATGACTGAAGAGATTGAAATTAAACATGGGATTTAGTTAAGTTGTCAGCGAAGATGAAGACTGTTGGCTGCAAATGGGTTTTCAAGAGAAAAAAGGGAATCCATAATGATACAGATGTAAGATATAAGGCACGCCTAGTTGCTAAAGGCTACAGTCAGAGAGAAGGAATCGACTTCAATGAGGTCTTCTCCCCAATTGTAAACTATAGTTTAATCAGAGTTTTACTTGCCATCACGGCATTGTATGACTTGGAGCTACAGCAGCTTGATGTTAAAATAACGTTTCTACAAGACGAGCTTGAAGAGTCTATTTCTATGCATCAGCCAAAATGATTCATCATTTCAGGCAAGGAGTGTATGCAGATTGAAGAAATCATTATATGGTTTGAAGCAGTCTCTGAGGCAATGGTATAAACGTTTTGATTCGTTTATGATTAATTGTGGGTATTTGAGAAGTAGCTATGATAGTTGTGTCTACCATAGACAATTACCTGATATCTCTTTCATTCACTTATTATTTTATGTTGATGACATGCTTATAGCTACTAAGAGCATGTATGATGTTGATTTGATGAAAACTCAACTTAGGAATGAGTTTGAAATGAAAGATCTAGGTATGGTAAGGAAGATTTTGGAGATGGAAATCCATAGGGATAGGAAAGCTGGTAAGTTGTACTTGTCTCAGAGAACGTACATTGAGAAGGTACTTAACATATTTGGAATGTCTACTTCCAAACCTGTGGGTACACCGCTTGCCTTACATTTCAAGCTTTCAGCTTCCCTATCTCCCCAGACCGATGTGGAGGAACAGAGTATGGCAAGTGTTCCCTATTCTAGGGTAGTTGGCAATGTGATGTATGCGATGGTTTGTACTTGTCTAGATATTTCACAAGCAGTGAGTGTTGTTAACAAATACATGGCTAATCCAGGTAAAACTCACTAGTAGGCAGTGAAATAGATACTGAGGTATTTGAATGGGACTTTACATATTGGCTTAATTTTAGATAGAGATGTTGATCTCAGTTCTAGTGTTGTCGGATATGTTGATTCTGATTATGCTGAAGATTTAGATAAAAGAAGGTCATTGACGAGTTATGTGTTCACATTGTGTGTTTCTACTATTAGTTGGAAAGCAACACTACAATTAATTGTTGTTTTATCAACTACAGAGGCAGAATACATGGCAAAAACTGAGGCTGTTAAGGAGACCATTTGGCTAAAGGGCTTGATCAGTGACTTGGGCCTATAGTAGGAGGGGATTTCAATTCACTGTGATAGTCAAAGTGCAATACATTTGACCAAAAATCAAATGTATCATGAGAGAACGAAACACATTGATATCAGATATCATTTCCTTAGAGATATCGTTGTAGACAGTATTATAGCAATTCAAAAGATTGCTACTACAGAGAATCCAGCAGCAGACATGATGACTAAGCCAGTTCTAGTACACAAGCTCAAACTCTGTTTGGACTTGATTGGTGTTCGGGGTTTGAAAATTCCTAAGGGGATTTTTTGATGGGGTTAGTCTTCTGTGAAGAATGGTTTCAGTGTGGCTTGTGAGAATTTAAGCCAAGGTGGAGATTTGTTGAGATGTGGCTTGAATTAAAGCCATTGGCAGTAAGCTCGCTCAAGTCTCGCTCGACATCCATCTCGAGTGAGATTCAACTCGAGAGTTTGCTCGACGTCCAGCTCGAGTGAGATCTAAACACAGATTTCGCGTGACCCTTGCTCGACATCCAGCTCGATCGAGGTATCAGACAGTGACTTCACTCAACTGCCGCTTGAGGACTCGCTCGAGCGAAATGCAACCCTAGACTTTTACTAGATGGTTCGCTTCGAGCTAATGTTTTACGAACCTAGGGTGCGCCATTTGAAATAGTGTCTCGCTCGAGCGAGTATCACTTATTTTAGAGAAACGCATTCATTTGAATGCACGGCGTCCAGAGCTCCTGTTTTATTCATTTGCCTTATATTCCTTTGTATTTTGAGAGCTGAGAGTAAACACTAGTGAGTTGAGTGTATACACGTGAATTGAGTGATTTTTTTGTAGAATCTTGTGATTCAATCTCTGTACTCCATTTTTGATTAATAGTGAAAGTTTTAGATTAAACTCGGAGTGAACGTTGGCTTATTCTGAGCCGAACCACTTATATCTGTGTGTTCTATCTATCGTTTTATTTCTCATTGTTGCATCCGCTGCGTTACTTCCTTTATTGCTGTTTGTTTACTGGCTGAGATTCCTAACATGAACTCCCTTCTAGTTTGCCCAGATTTTCTTTTTGTTTCAATTTTCAGTTCTCTTTCAATCCTAGACCACTTGTGGCTGGATTGGAGCTTTTGATTCAATGCTTTTACCTTTAAGTTGTCGTGATTTTAGTTTGCTTTCATTTTAGTAGTTCATTTGCAATGGTTACATGTGTTAAATTCTAACTTGTTTTGATTCTGTAGCTCACGTTTGAACTCATTTTTTATTAGCTTTCTATTTGTTTTAGTTCAGTAGAATATGTTTATGTTCGTTTGTTCTATATTTCCATTGGTTCCCATTTGCATTTCAGTAGCTTGTTTGTGGTAATTTCCATTTTCAGTAATTTAGATTTTGGTAGCCATTGCTTTCATTTCAGTTGTCTCTTGTTCAGTATTTTTAATCCAGTGGAGTGTACTAGTCGGTGATGTATGATCATATTTGAACACGTGGTTGTCTAATAGTTCACATCACATTCTTTTTTTTTTTTTAAGCATTTGGTTATTTGAGCATTTCGGTTATCCTCATTATTGTTATTTGATCTTGATTTGTGTAATATTTGGATAACTTGGGACTCCATAAAATGGAAAATAGTGGCTTTCTTATTTGCATATAAGGCATTTACTAAAATGTCCCTTAGAATGTAAGCATCATAATTTTGTGTTCATTGTTTGGAAACAATGAATTAGATGATATTGATAATTTGATAATTATGGTTTAGCTTCTAAAGCGAGGATAATCATAAATTATTCAATGCACATTCATGAATCCACTCAATGCATGGAAGTGATTGAAGTAGCGTCAACATGCATTAGAGCAAATATTATTAGATGTTAGCCAAATATTTTTTTATTCCTGACTTATATTTAATACATTGCTTTATTAATTTTCCTTGCATGTACTTTTGCAAATATTCATCTTCTCACGCAAAAAGAATCACGACATTTTTAATATTGCCCAAAAATCAATTCTCATTGTGAAAACCATTGTAGATATTCTTAGGTTATAATTTCATTTTATTTTTTATAGTGGATGAATTTGTATATTAAACTAAACGTTCATTGAGGAAATTATTTAGAGACTTTTCTAATGCTACTTGACAACTCTTATACCTAGGAGTAACACTTAAGACACTTTTAGTGTTAGTCAAGTTTTTTTTGTCCACATATCGAATCAGCCACATTGACCAAGCACAGAACAACCAAACTCTCAATGCACAATGAGCTTTACTTGAAGAAGTAAGAATGGAAGTTGAAGTCCAAAATGTCCTTAGCGAAAGGGAAGCAGAACAATACTTCAGCAAACGGGGTTAAGTCGAGATCATTCAAAATTGGCGACTTGTTCCTAAGAGAGACAGGCGTCACAACTCAAGATGAGAGAAAGCTTAGCCCACGATGGGAAGGGCCTTACGTAGTAATCATCAGCAACCAACTAGGGTGGTATCGACTCAAAGACTTGCTATAGCACCCATGGAATGCGAGCACTTGAAAAGGTTCTACCCATAGAAACTTATTTTTGTAAGAACTTATTTAAAGACAATTATTTGTTAGCTCTCAAAGTGTACTTCTTGATCATGTCCACATCAATAAAACATGCAAGTGTTTAAGCCATCGAAGAGCATGCAACTAGGGTGTGGAGATCAAACAAACCACAATCCATTTAATAAGGGCATGAAGGTCAAAGAACCCCAAGACCCATTTAACAAGGGTGTTGAGGTCAAAGAACCCCACAACCCATTCAACAAGGGGGTGGAGGTCAAAAAACACCAAGATCCATGCAACAAGGGCATTGAGGTTAGAGAACCTCACAATCCATGCAACAAGGGCATGAAGGTCTAAGAACTCTACGACCCATGCAATAAGAGCATGAATGTCAAAGAACCACTCGACCCATGCAACAAGAGCGTGGAGGTTAAAGAGCTCCATGACCTATTCAACAAGGATGTGGAGGTCAAAGAATCTCACGACTCATTCAACAAGGGCATGGTAGTCAAATAATCCCATGACCCATTCAACAAGGACATGAAGGTCAAAGAACCCCACATTCCATTCAACATGGGTGTGGAGGTCAAAGAACCCCACAACTCACTCAATAGTTAGCCACTAAAAAAAAAGTTACACACTCATAGTGCATTCAAAAAGGGCATGGAGGTCAAAGAACCCCACGATCCATTTAACGAGGGTATGGAGGTCAAAGAATTGCACAACCCCTGCAAAAAGGCACATTGAACAGTGAAGAACACCAAAGCCCAAAGCATTCAAAGTAAAGAAATACGAAAAAATGCCAAGTAAGAACAAATCATCAAGAATCGCAGTACTTATCCAAAATATAAACAACTAGCCACCTTTGAAAACAAAGTTACAGTACAAGTAAAAGCGCCATTCGATTAGTATTTATTCAAGTATAATGCTCTTAATAGGGGCCCAAGCATTCAACACAAATAAAAAGCATATGTCCAAAATGTCTTTTAAAGTATACAATGCCCAAAATAAAGGCCCAAGTAATTATCAAAAACAAAATCAAAATAGAAGAGGTCATTTTGTAGGCAGTGGACGTGAGAAAGCATCGGACATTTCTTCTCGTCCCAAGGCATCCAGACACTGAATTGCAATTTCATCCAGCTTGAGCTCCTCAAGTTTATCGACCGATAGTCAAGACAACAAACACCTAGGGCTACAAACGACTCGCTTCATTTTTTGTGGCGGCCAACGATGATCCCAACCCAGCCTTATCTATTTTCATCTGGTCGTGCACTCAGATCAGCCTGGCATATCTCTTAAGGGTTGGTCTTGGAGAGTGTCTATTCCTTCACGCTCCTTATGGTACTTCTCATATCTTCCACCGTTGTTTTCAAGATCCCTTGCAGATCAACAATCCATGCCTCTTTTTTTCGGCACTTCTCAAACCACGCCTTATTCTTTTGAGATAATTCCTGAGCCACCTTAGAATGCTTTTCCTCATAAGAGACCAAAGCCTTAGTAGCTTCTTGGCACCTTCTTTTAGCATATGCCTGGGACAACTGCAAAGACTCTAACTCTCCCATCAGAAGCAGCAACTCTACCTTATTGGAAGCTCTAGCCATTTTTGTTGAATGCAAGGCAAAACTATCGCGGGTGTAGAGGCTTTGAACATGAACGAGCTCAAAGTGTAGGTCATATAATTCCTCATAGAGAGAACTAACGTCCGCTTCAAAAGATTCACCGCTCGTGAATCTCAATCTCCAAGTTAGCCTTATCACTTACTGCTCATTCTACCAAGGCATCGACGTTGTACATAAACATAGCCATGACGGCCATTAAACAAATAAGATAGACACCGCACAAGAAAAATAGAATAAAAAATCTGAAAGAAATCTTACAGGGGATAACATCTCCTTCAAGCATTTGACCATCTCTACAACTAGTCATGAAGGGGGGTGGCGCACATTAAGGATCAACATCCTCAACTTCGTTGGCATTTCCCATTGTAGAGGCTCTAATTGGCAACGAACACCCAAGGCCTAAAAAGGGGGGAGTATCTGCCTTAATATGAGGAGTGGATGCCTCCTTAGTAGATACACTACTATCTCATGCCCCTCCAATGGCCACATGAACTTGATCGCCTGTGCTAGTCCCCTCACCTTCGTGAACATGAGCATCCACATCTTGGCAGTTTATAGAAACTTCAATTCCCGCCTCCAAGGGCCCGCTCCCTCACGGGGGTTTGTATCCCCAAAGGGTGAGGCAATGTTAGGAATGCTCCCCCCTTGCGCAAGTGACCCAAAGAACAAGCAAAATATATATCACTAAAATCACCATGGGGTGCAGAAATTGAAGAGGGAACAGTAGGGAGCTTATAAGAGGGAGTGCCCACGTTGTCGCCCCCTAAATGCAACTCAAATTCATAGGCCATCGGCAAGTACACGACGGCTTGCTTTATCAGTGAGCCTAATTCATCAAGACCAAGACTCGCGGGAGAAGAGGTCCTGGTAGAAGAAGCAATCGGCATAGCCACTCCAGATACAATGGAATTTCAACTAGTTTCTTGTGCCACCTCTGTAGCAGAACCAGTTTCAGTAATTATTTTAATACTCTCACTCTGAAGGTGCTTAATTTTAGGCCTCCCTATTTGGGGAGCACTCCTTTTGATAAGGGGAGGGAAAGCTTTAATATTGTATCCCTGTAAATGGCCGTGACTTTACCTCATTAAAAATCTACCTATATTGTCGGAGGAAAGAAGGGCATTCAACCAAAAACCAGTGTCATTGTTTTCTTTGGCCCAATCACGAAGCAACTCAATGTGAGAGCGTTGCCTATTAGTCAAGCCCAACAGAAGACTTGTTTTCGGGGACCTCTCCCCAGTTGGCCATAATATGGTATAATCTTTTATGGTCATCTCATTGGTGGAAAATTTCCATCTGTTTGAGTAACACCCTTTGAAAGCAACCAGGTGTTGTAGATATTACAGGGCAACACCGTCACATTGTAGAAGACGTGAAACTCCTTCATCCCCGAGAAGCTCCAACACCTTGCAAAAAACCATGGAGGCACAATAAGCATGCACCACGCCTTAATATGAAGCCGAGAAAGGGCAAGGTTAAGAAAGTCCAAAACAACTCATACTAGAAGGATAAAAGAAAGAGGAAGCTTGTGAGATAAGGCGCAGATAGTAAGGGTTACAATCCCAATGTAACCGTCCCTATCAACACATACAACATTGGAGATAGTCATATCCACGGAATCGAGAATGTGATAGAGTTCCCTTATGTTAAACCAAATTAGCTACATCAAGGACAGAGTGCCTTTAAGGAGTGGATGAGGAAGACTCACCCTTAGATTTGGGGGAAGCCCTGGAAAAACCATGACCGGCTATTTTTTCAAAGAGAATAGAAGAAAAAGCTCAAAGAAAAGTTGGAAGTTCGAAGGGACAAACTTGGCAAAGAGTTCAAAGATTGTAAAAAGAAAATTGAATGAAGGTTCCTGCTTAATAAATAGAAAATCAACAGTTGCAATCATGAGCTTTTCTTAGGAATGAGAATGGTTGGGTGCGGCGACGGTTACAGAACCTAATTTTTAAAATAGTTTATTGTGCGAGAAAGTTATAGCTGACGTAAGCCGCATTTTGGATATGAGGAAGGTACAATGACACACATATTAACTAATATAAACCCTATCGGGGTAAGTAACTGATATAGGGGATCAGAATATTTAGCTTTTCATGTGATGACACAAGAAAAATTAGTGAGATAACTAGAAAGGATATTTGGATCCCTAGTTGTGACGACCCTGAATTTCTCATACGTTGCTTTTATTTAATTAAATATATAGAGCTTAGTAACTTAGGCAATTTGGTGTATAAAGCCTTAAAAAGGTGGGCTTAGGAGTTTAAGGCCTTAAGGTCATAACAAAAGCTTCGGGCCTAAGTGGGGGAGGACAAACCCATAAGTCCATGAAATGAAGTCCACTAGTAAACCCAAGCCCATGCTTGATGACACATGTCAAGTTAGGAGAATTTTAGTAAGTTAGAACAAGACTAGCAGTTGAAAGAAAGAAAATACTAGTAGGTGAGGAAATTGACTAGTTGTTTTGGTTGGAGAAAGGAAAGAGAAGACAAAAGTGGAATCTTCATATCTTTTCCTACCTAGATAGGCGTGTGAGGCATAAGGTCTTTGCCAAATGAGGTCATCATAGGATTCTACCATATCTAAACAAATGATGAGGTAAGATTTGAGAAGATTTGGAATGGAGAAAGGAGAGAGGGGTTCGGTGGGAGCTATGGCCGAATGCCTTGGGTTTTTCTCACTAAAATGTTTCCAAATCTAGATGGAGAGGACATGTGAGATTTGTGTAAGATTAGATAAGACTTGATGTGTAAGAGGGTGTAAGAGAAAGATGACATGAGATGTGAGTTGATGGATCAAAAAGTGGGAGGAAGGAAAAGAAGGGTTTGGGTATGGCTATAGTCGACTCCCCCTCCCCTTGTTTGACATTCTTTTTGCCACAAATCTAGGCTATAGATTTGTGTAAGAGTGATAGGACAAGCATGTATAAGAGAGGAAGTGATTGGTTGATGGAAAGAGCATGTGACAAAAGGGAAATGACAGTGAGAAGAAGGGAGGGTTTCAGATGATGCAAGGGGTCCGAACCCCACTTGTGCATTCTCCCAAAAAAGTGATCCTCAAATCCCTTGGAATGACATATGAGATGATAGTTGGGGAGACAAGAGGTGATGTGAGATGATGGAAAGGGGTTGGAACCCTTGAGATGGAACCCTTGAGAGAGAGACCGACCACGGGGAGAGGAAAAGGAAACAAAATCTTCAACCTAGAATGAACTAGATTAGGCTTGACGTGATCAAGTGATAGGAGTCACTCAAAGGTCTTTCAAGCCCATCACATGTCACCCAAACTTAGGGGAATGAGTGGCCTAGAAGCCTAGGAGGGTGTCTTGGCCGAATGGCCTTGCTTCCCCATCCTTTTGGTTTGCTCCATTCGGACACACACACACACTCCACTCACCCTTCACCTCACGGCAACCACTCCCCATTTCTTCCACTTTGCTTCACTTCACTTTACCACCTAAACACCTAAACACTCCAAACTTAGAAGAAGAGAAAGCTAGTGGTTTTGAAAGGAAGAGATCCTAGAAGAGGTAAGTGACCTGGTTACTTTAAAGATAAACCTAGAAGTATAAAGAAGAACACTACCTATGTTCATGCTTTCTAAAAGAAACCTCTTTTTGAAAATGATATGTTCTTAGCTTATTCTAATAAAATATTTTCTCTTATTTTTAGAACTCTTATAAGCTAGCTAGGAAAGTTGTAAGTATATCTCTATTTTGCCTTTAGCATTTTTAGTATATTTTTGAGTGAATGTGTTTGAATGTGTTGGTATATACTTGTATTGTTTGGTTACTTGCTTTGTATTGCCATGATGAAACTTTGTGGGTAGAAATGCTATATTGGTTAGAATCTATGTGTAGAACCTATGAACTTTCTTAAATAAAAGGGTTATAAGATTATTGATGATCTTAATGGTTTGATGAGGAAAAGCATGTAAGCATGAATACGTTAAATTAGTTGAGTATTGGGGAATATGGGATATATGCATATATGTCATTTGAGGAAGCATCTTGATTTTAGTTGTAAATATCTTGCCTATTGTAATGCCATGCTAGGATGAACATGTATAAAGTATTAGTGGAATCTAGTTATATTGTTCTTGGAAGATATTGTTATTATTATTGCTTGATGGTTACTAAAAAAATGCATACTTGTGGAGTTATGTTTTGGAGGATTTCTTGGAGTGGAAATCTTGAAGTTTTAATTCCCTTTTTATTTAATATTTGTGTTCGGATATTTTGGAGAAGTAGGAATATATAGAGTGGGAGGATGACATGTATGGATTCGGTTTCACCTTGAGTATTCAAATAGAACACTAGTTTTGAAGAGGTAAGAAAAGAAACACAAAACTTAAGGGTTATAGGTTTCGGGTTTGCCCACTTGTAAGGCTAGGAAATTGTTTTAAATATTGAACTAGGGCTAGATGGTGTAAGGAAGATGAATGGAAGAAGAAAACACCAAGTGGAGACAAGGTGGGTCTTGGCCCAAACCCTAGGTTTGGAGGCCGAGCACCCTACTCACCCTATTGTACTTGTTTAAGTGTTTTCACATAAGTATGAGTTAAGGGGAAGAAGGTTTTGAAGGAAAAACGACCAAATGTGTGTACTCGAGTTCGCCTCGAGTTTTGCATTCACAAAGTTGGAAGTTGCATGTCCCATGCATAAGCACGAAAACCCATGTTTTGAGTCAAATATGTTTTCGAAAGAAATGAATTAAAGTTTTAGAAGAATCCCAAAGGCTGGGACAGGGAAGTGTCCAAGTGGAACTCTCTGTTCACTCAGGAGTGTCTAAATTGAGTGAAAACCCCTAGGTCGACGAAGAACAGTCGGCGGACCATGTATGGCTCCAAAAGGTGTTCGGAGCGTAGTTACACCTAATGCTAGTGGGTGCCATAAAAGCGGTGTTGGCTTCGGCCTCACCATCTGATAAGTTTGTAGTTACTCGGAGTGAAATCCCCGAGTGACGAAAAGCGCGAAACGTATTCACCTAGGTTGACTTGGTCGCCGGGTGTGATAGTAACTAGCGGGGAGCACACGGTGCATAGGAGAACCGTGAGGTGTCCAAAATATGAAGTCATGACGAAAAGAAAAAGAGCTTTCGGGCCATATATGATATGATAAGTGGCGCCTAAGATAAGAAAAGACAAAAGTTTCTGAACAAAATGTCTCTTTGAAAGAATATGTATTAAAGAAGTTTTGCCACGTGATTTTTGAACAAGTATGAAATTGAAAATTTAGAAAGGTTATGAAAGATGAGTTTTGTCACGAGCATGTGCATCGGTCCTAGCATGAGTCCCATACTGTATGCGTATGTATTTGCTTGTTATTTACTTAACCATATGCCTGAAATGCTTTCGTTAAAATGTTGATATACTTGCTGAGATTTCTCTCGAAATCCCACCCCTCTTTATGTCCTTACTATCTTTCCCCCTTGGGAATGATAGAAGTAATTACAGGTGAGGATGGCTCAACCGAGTACGACCCCGTGATAACACCTCGAACCCTCAGGGACCCGATTGAGGCCGCCCTTAGGGGGCCAGTGACTCTGAACCTCCCGGGTCAGTGGGAGGTGGAGTCACTAAAAATGACAATTTACAGTTCCGTCGGTCTATACCCTGCGGGGTGTTATTTAGTATTAGGGGTAGACGAGTCCCTCCACTTGGGACGTATTTTTGGACTGCCCTTTAGGGCGATATGTGAGGTAGGGCTTAGCTTAGACTTGGATCGGCTTCGCTTGGGCCCGAACCTTAAGAAGATAAAGAATGAGCCTGTCTGTTGAACTCTATGGGCAGTGTTAAGACCCACTTTATTTTGTGACGCCCTCTAATTATGTATTTGGTAAAGTCTTCCCGCTTGTGGGAAGTACTATTTTGATTTTCTGGACAAGGTTATATAAATTTTGAAATTGGGCTTGTATGATATTATGTTTGGGATCCATAGCGTAACCATGTGATGCATATTATAGAAGGCTTGACCTTTTTCTTTCGCTGCGAGAATCTTTCTTTGATGTTTAAAAAAAAAAATATATATATATATATATAAACGTATAAGTATGATATGACGAGGGGTGAACTTCCTTGCGTTGCTCATCCCCGACGCTTCTATTCATGTGCGATCCCAAGCGTGGATTGGGGCGCCAACACTAGTAGCTCAGCCCATGACCAGAGAATTAGCCCTAAAGGGTTTGGTAGCCTAGACCAAAAAGGATAAAGGCCTAATGGCCTGCGACTGCGAACAAGTGAAGATAACCTCCCAAGGAGTTGGAGATAAACACTAATAGTTGCAACTGCCAACTTGAGCAGGATAACTCCTATAAAATGGGACTAATTTCGAGTAGAATAACTCCTAAGTAACATGAGCTATCCTTCCCTAACATCTAGGGATCACGAAGATAGGCATCCTGGAAGGGTAACCAATGACGGTTACCATCATATCATCGCCTCCTATAAATAATCCATAAGTGGTAACATGATATCATCTTATTCTTGACATACACTTACTCTCATATAATTTATTGACTTTGGCATTAGAGTGTCTTCAGGAAAACAAGTGCCACCTCATTATTCAGTTCAGATCAATCGCGTGGTCAGTAATATTGGTGTGAAATACATCATTTACACTAATAATAATCATAACCACATGCAAGAGTTATCACACTTCACAACCATAAAGTCCAAATTGATAGTCAATGAAAGTTCAACTAGGCATGTATAGTGAATTGTTGGTTGATTAAAGACGTTGAGCTCACACATTGCACGAGGCAAAAAGTGCAAGCCACATGGGTCGGGGAGGGGAAGGCATGATGACAAAATCATAGTGTTCCTTTCGAAAATGGAACACTTCATGACACCCATTTGTCAGCGAAAATTGTTTGTTCCTCCCAAAAGCTATATCTAGTAGGTCCTATCTTATTAGGTCATCTATATATGTTGAATTAAATTAAGATGACTTAAGTTCTTTATAATATTAATAATTAAGTTGGTAAAATAATTTTTATAAAATTCATCTAAAAAATGTGTTTAGATATATTTAAATATATTTATGAGAACTAGAAGAAAAATTATAAATTCTATATATAAAGAGATGTTGCGTAAAAAAATTTAAGAAAACTCTATATGCAGGAGAGTTGGCAAAGGGATGCACACCAACAAAATGTGAGAGTATGTGGAAATTAATTTGGCGGGTCTAGTTTTTTGCCCTTCTCAATTTCTGAAACCCATCTCGTGCTCCCCCTTCATCTTTCCAAATGTGACCCTTCCCAGTCCTAACCCCTTCCGTCTCCATCCTCCATGTTGCGATGGGTTTCTGAACCTTAACTCCTGCCACCTCCCCCCTCCATCTCCAAAATGTCATGAACCGAGATTGGTTTATGAACCCTAAACAGTGCCATCTTAAATGTAGAATTCAATGCAACCAAATGAGGGCTTCCCTTGTCTGGAGCCTCCAAATCATATGGGAAGGGGGTTAAAATGACCACAACCCCTATACCAACTCTGATGATGGCCCATTTGGACCTCAAGTAACCTTGGGCGTTATTGGATTTCTTTGACTTTCTTCAACTACCATTCTTTTATTGGATTTGGAACCCTGTTGCATCAAATTTATTTCTTTTTGAATTGTTGGATTTCTAGGAAAGATGTGATAACATATTGGAGTACATTAAAAGGCTAAAATTATGCATCAAATGGTTCCAAGATCTTGAAGGAAATTACATATTTGAGCAAGAGTAGGTGCTAAATGCGTTGGAGTCAGCCAAGCAAACATGTGATTAAATGATTCTATGATTGATTTCTTATATTTCATTGAGATCTATTTTGATTTTCTTAATGACAAAAATAGATAGATTTGTTTGGTTTTAGAGGTACTGATAAAAAACAAGGAAGAAGAACTGAATTCAATTATCTTGGAGCTGAGAAAGAGTACTTATGCTTCTTTACAAGATAAATTTATGAAGGAAGAATTGGATAAGTTGGAAACTATAGCATAAATGCTATAGTCATGAAGTTCTTGTTTGAATGAGTGTTGTTTTTGTACTATAAAATGTTTTGAATTCCAAAATCAGGCTACAATGGACTCTATTACAAAGGAGAAAGAGGATAGACTTAATTTTGATAGGACACAAGCACCTCTTTTGGAAGAGCTTGCCAGAGCTCAACGAGAGCTTTTAGGTTCTAATCAGAAGGTAAAACAGAAAGTGTTTCTCTGACCTTGTCTTTCCCCTTTTAGTTATGTTTATTGAAATACCGTATAAATGTTTGCATTTGGACTTATAAAAAAAATAAATAAATGTAATGGTGGACCTTGGCATTTTCTTACCTACTATTCCTATAGTATTCCTATAGGCATATTACAGACATGTCTTAAATATGCATTTGGCCCAATAAACCAACCATGTGTACATGAGAATTGAATCCTTTGCTAGCCTTGGCAATCTCTTGAATGAACATGTTTGTGCTTTTCTTGTAATTACAGATAAGCTTCTATCTTTCCTTGATGAGTAAATCTTAGCCTTGTGTTTGTTCACTTGTCTCTAAAACATTTGAACATTTGGCTCATTCGAGTACTTGTTACAGAAGCAAAGACCGAAAATGCCCAATCTGAAACAAAGGGTCATTAAGAAGTTGTGGTAGACGACCAATCTGATAATCCAGTGACTGGAATTGATTTTAAGCGTAGAGAGGTTGGCATTAAGAACATTTAAATTTTAAGTTTTGATGCAAGACTGTGATTAATGTTATTTTCTTTCTAAGTTTCTAGGCTTATTTGTCGAGAAATTTCAAACTATATTGCGGATGACCAAAGAAACATTCTATAAATTGTCAAAGTGGAAGCAAGACATGTAGAAGAAGAAAGCTTATTTGTTTTAGAGACCAATCTCATTAAAATTTGGAATGCTGGGTAATATGGAACTATTTGGAATGTTGTGTACTAAGAAATGTTTTAGAATTTCATGTATTCTGGAATGTTTTGAAATGTTGTGTATTATGAAATTATTTGGAATGTTATGTATTATGAAACTATTTGAAATACCTAATTTGGACATATTGTACAAAATGAAGAGCCATAATCTTCCTTCTATTACACTACTGTAATATATTAAAGACATCAAGATTTATGATTACTGCAAAGATGTTGAAAGTGTGTTATATTTATAGATAGTAGTTAGTTATATGGTTCATACGTCAATGGTTCCATAAGCTATACATTGCAATCACGAGCTTACATATTGTTTCTAATCAAAATACATCTCCAAAATATACCTTTTTTATACATTTGGGGGAAAGGGGTCTCGAACTCTAGAACTCCATTTTGGAGGCTGGGAGTTATGCTAATCAGGTCACAGGCCTTTGGCTTCAAAATATACTTAATACATCTTGAAATCATAAAGCAAGATTTGTATACAACTCCTAAAATATCTTTTCGAATGGAGAGACAATTATGACTGGGATTCTGAAGTTGAATGGCTGAAGTCCGCCCTATTCTCATTTTCAATCTTATTTCTCGATGCATTATTGAATTGATCAACAAACTCTTAAGTTTATTCTAGCATGAACATACCTATCGAAAAAGGTATATTCATGCTCTCACTTTATTGGGTTGTACTCATTCCAGACCAAAAAATATCTTTAAGGAATACCAATGCCCGATAAGTATGCTCAGTGTATAAAGATTGCAACCAGGCATTCTCTTGCAAGTTGTAGGTCATACGTAACATGTCCCAACATTTCTCAAAATTCTCAATGGTCTATGAGTCATACACACTTGAAAAAATGACTTTTCAACCTGATTTTATATACATTGTGGGAGCCCAACTTTTCAAGTACTTTTTTTAGTATATGCCACAAGCAAAATCTATGTCGGCTATTTGGAAAGACAGCATCAATGACAATTTCTTCATCGTGCTATCATGATTTGTGATAATAGCCTTCAAGGCATTACCATTAATACAATTAAACCAAGTCTCAAATAACCATGTAAATGTTTCCATATCCTTACTAGAAATCAATCCTGCCCTGAAAATAATTGATTTGCCATGATGGTTTACCCTTATAAATGGTGCAAAGGGCATCACATACCTATTTGTGAAATATGTTGTGTCGAATGTGACAACATTGACAAAATATTTGTAGATTGCCCTACTTCGTGCGTCTGCCCAACAAACATTTTTCAACCTAATGTCATCATCCAAATCCATACATGCAAAAAATTCATCATGCTTGTATTGCATCATAGCAAAATACTCATGGAGGATTCCAGCGCCACCTTCCTAACTTGAATATGACGTGCCTTGTCAAGACAATTACGATAGTATTTCTCTAATAATGATAAGTTTTCATTCCCACCCTCTCCTTGCACAAAAAAAGGCAAACTCTTATTCATTCAAATCCTCATATGATCATTTGTATCTAAGACTCTCTTTATAAACTCGCTCACTTGTCTATTGCAATGAAAGAATCTTAAATTTTGTGGACGTAGGCCATGTTGTGCTCATTGTGTACTCTCAACACTTTCAACATTCCATCGCCAAACGTAGCATTTATCTTTACCTTGCATTTTGTTTTCTACGTCAATGTGGCCTGGCAACATTTGACGTCCGATTCTTTGCCTTCCTTCCACGAGCACAACCAAGTGTAACATATTTAAGAATCTCATCTTTGAACCTCTTACCACTCTGTGTACTTACTCGAAACCACATTTTTTTCCCATATTTCTTATAATACGAAAGTAACTCTTCTTTGGATTTAAACATCATCCCCAACTTGAGCTCCTCAATGCTATCACTCACCTTAGTATGCACTATATTCTATATTCCAGACTCTTCGTCATCTTTTGATTCAACAATATCAAGAACAATAGATAGGTGTAGACAACTTTTAGCCTCCCTAGGGTCAAGTGTGACATTCTGTATCTCTTCAACATTGCTTGAACTTGTGAAGTATAAACCAATCGATGGGTTAACTAGATGAGTGAGAATGGGGCATTAAATTTTCTAGCATTTTACACCCACGAAACACGTCCATGTTTTAAATCGATTAGAAAAATGGTGAAAATTAAGGGAACAACTTATCCTTGATTGAATTTGAAAAGTGTTTCATCTTTTCTCATCTCATCATTTCAACTTTTCCAAATTTTTATATAAAATATAATAAACAATTCAACTCTTCAAATTTCAAAATAATAATAATAGTAAAAAATAATATTTTAACAATATTTTTTTCAACTTTATCTTTGATCTCATATCATCTCTGAATTCAAACGGAGTATTAAGGAACAAGCTTATCATATGAATAGTTCACATAGATGGATTGGCATCAAGACGAGGGACAAATGGTGGTAACCACGCATGTGGCATTGATGGATGGCAACCATGCATGTATTTTGAGAAACCATCATAAAATGATATTGATAGGACCTAACATGAAAACCAATAATGATAATGAAACATAGTTGTAGTAATATAAATATAGACATTATTAGAACAATCAAATGAACTTGGTAAATACCTGGGTTGTAGGAATTATTGATGGATGTGTTATAGGAGATGCTTGCTCCTTTCTTTTCTCCATCTATCTAGAGCATAGTTATTATTTTATAACATTAAAAATTATTTTAAAACATTAAAAATTATTTTAAAAATCATTTTATAATATTAAAAATTATTTTGTGAACTGGTATCAGGTTTGCACATTTAAGCAATAGATCGAATTTCAAGAGAAAAAATCTCACTATGCACCAACCAGCCAGACCCAAAACCATGCAAATTTTGCAATATAGATACAAATGAAAAGCATCACAACAATGACATACTACTTTGGGCAACTAACAATTTTTTCTATTTCAAAATGGCAAGGGAAACTTCTATTTCAAAAGAGTTTCTCCTCAATGACAAGGGCCTATAACCGTGTTGTCTATTTAAAAAATATTCCACATATTGATCAAAATTCTAAAGATTAAATAACAAATTCATGAAAATAGACTTTCATAAACATGGGAGAAATGAACCTACTTGCCATAGAAGATGATGAAGACTGAGAGAGATGGAGTGTTCAAAACTACTAGAGATAATGCCGATGATGGTCGGCTACGATGATTGGCGACAATGAAATGTTGGTACAAAATGCTAGGTGCGCAATGGAGAACGAAAACTGCGTTTTCCTATTTTGGGTTTATTTTTTCATGTATTTCTTATGCTTTTTTTATTTTTTATTGTGTTTCATTTCTTTTTAATACACGTGGCATCCTGGGCACCTCTCCTATGCAAACTAATTTGCTTAGAGTAGAATTAAAAAAAAAATTATAGATATCACGTATAAAAAAATTTTAAATTAGATAAATTTAATAATTTGAAAATTAAATATTTAAATATTAGATTTAAATTAAAATTAGATTAAATTGAATTAATTTTAATTAAGTCTAAATTCTAAATAGTATGGGTGTAAATGGTCCGGTCCGGTCCGGAAAATTTGTGGACCGATTTCATTCGGTCTAAGAATTCTCTCACCCTGGACTGGACCGAACAGGAGTTCGGTCCATACCGGTCCGGTCCAATTCGGTCCAGGGGCGGTCCGGTCCGGTCCGGTCCAGGGGTGCCCCATATGATTTAATGGGCTAAATTTAATATAAAATTTTACAATGATCAAATATTTTTTTGGTCTAAATTTAACTACTATAAATTATAATATGTTAATATTATAAAAGTATATATTATATATTAATATGTTAGTATATATTATATATTAAGTATGTTAGTAAATTATAACTAATAGTCTAATAGTCTAATAACACTTTCACATTAGTACATGTTAATAAACTATAACTAATAAGTAATAATACTATTACAATTTACATTAGTATATTATATATTTATATGTTAGTAAATAGTGATAAATTAGTAATAATATATTAAATAATAATAATACACTTATTATTTATATGTTAATATATAAGAGTATATTATATATTAATATGTTAGTTAATATTAAATATTAAGTATGTTAGTAAACTATAACTAATAATCTAATAGTCTAATAATACTATTACATTAGTATATGTTAATAAACTATAACTAATAAGTAATAATACTATTATAATTTATATTAGTAATTATATATTTATATGTTAGTAAATAGTGATAAATTAGTAATAATATATTAAATAATAATAATACACTTATTATTTATATGTTAATATTATAAGAGTATATATTATATATTAATATTAATATTAAAATTTATATATTATTATTTATATATACATATATTTAAAAATTAAAATTTTTAAAAAAAAAATTTAGGGGTTCGGTCCGGTCTGGTCCGGTCCGGTCCAGGGGGATGAACTCCTTGGACCGGGACCGGACCGGAATTTTTCGGTCCATATATTTTTTGGACCGGACCGGACCGGACTCCAACCGGTCCGGTCCGATTCCGGTTCAGGACAAACGATCAGGTCTGATCCGTCGGTCTGATTCGATCTTTTTACAGTCCTACTGAATAGGACCTAAAAATTTATACGCGAATTTCACCATTTGCGGCTTTCCTTCTTGGTTGTGTGTCGGCTTTCTCGTGTCCGAGTTGCACCATTTCAAAATTTTAATGATTATAAACAAAACTGAAGCATGACACGTAGGTATTGCAGACCACGAGAAAGTATGACCAACACTCATCATCATCATCATCATCATCATTATTATTATTATTATTATTATTATTATTATTATTATTTCAGGTCCTACCTTGACTTTTCTTTATTACTGCACTCCCAATGAGTGAATCAGATATTGCAACTGCATAATATAACATACGGATATAAGGTGAGTTAAAATCATTTCATCTTATTTTATTTTTATTTTATTATTATAATTTATAATTTTTTAATTTTTTAATTTTTTAATTTTTTATACAAAATATTAATTTCAATATTTTTTTAATTTTAATTTTACTTTTTTAAATTTTAAAATAATAATAATATTAAAAAATAAAATCAACTCTTCTCAACTTTATCTCACCTTTCGAATCAAACAGAACCCTATGAAACAGACAGACAGACAGTATGGACGAAGACCAAAAAATATGTTAATTAAGAGGATCACAAAACATCTGACGTGTCCGGGCAACTTCAGTTAAATTTTGAGGGATAATTTATAGACAATCAAGTATTTTGACTTCTTCCAACCCAACAAAAATACATAGCTTTTGTGTCTTATATTCAACAAAAAGTGATTCCTTGTCTCTTCATCCACATCACGTGCAAATGCTCTTTTTGTGACTTTGAGGTGGGACACACTACACAGAATCAATGTCCGAAAGGCCAAAACCATGTACTCTTCAAAGAAAAAACAAATGGTTGTCATGGAAAGTTGAAACTTCTGCATGCTAAATTTTCAGAGATCTTTCCCTCCTCCAAAAACGGAATTAATATAATATTACAACCAGGTGCACCTTTCCACATATTTTATTGACTATCCATCTTTAAGAAGCCAACTATTCAGAGTAGAACCAATCTGAAAAGGGGAAAACAATACGGGAAAAGGAAAACACTAAAGCCATAGCTAAACAATATTCCTATATCTTATTATATATGCAATTTGAGACTAGAGAAACATCCATAGCAACGATCCTCTTCCTATTATATGTAAAGATTACTTGGGGCACTACCTATTCTCCTTGGAAATCCATCAAAATATACAGGAACTACTATGTACTCTCTCAAAAATGACTAACAATCAACCTCGGTTCAAGATTCAACATGCGACCTTTGTTACTTGCGGTTGAGTTGCTTCGCATACCATCAAGAAATGCTCCTTTCATTGTGCCAGCATAAACGCAGATGAAAGAGATCATTTGTGGGAAATGGATGGGAGAAGGAACGTATAATGGGTTCGATTGGGAAGGAGATCGTTCAATTTAATAATCACAGTGAAAGACATTGTAACCCCTCAGGTAGATTCCTAGGTATTGGATGTGCAATGACATATCTCCGGGGATTGGGTTTTGGTAAAGAGATAACAGTACTGGAGGAAGAAGAGTTTGCAGAGGAATCTGCGTGCTGGATGTGGAATTTGGCAAAGCGGTTAATGACAGAGAACTTTTCCAACTCCTGGCATTCCATTCTTACGTTTAAAATGGATGGTACCTTGTCCAATCTGCATCATCAAGTGAAATGCATTAAAACAGGATGCAATCATTTCCTTTTTCTTTTAGCAAGTGGCTAAATCAGTTAACTAATGGCACATTTGTTTCCTACCTGAGCAAGTCAATTTCCAACTTCTTTGCTCTATTGCTGAAGTCTTTTACAACTGCTGAAAAGGACTGGTCATCAACACCCTCAAAAGCTTTGAGCTTTTCTGAAATCCTGAACATATATTTACAGATGGAAGTGATCTTTCCAGAGACTTACAATGAAGTTCTTCCAAAACATTTATGATATTCCAGTGCAACAAACTCATGCATTAACTACACTGCTTGCAAGCTTAACAGATAGGACTTGACTTTGTAGTTCAATTTTAGAGTGTCCCAATGACACATTTATTTTTTTCCTTTGGTTTTGCACAACACACACTAGACTGCCCCCATCTCTTTTCCCTTCATAACAACTTCCCTATATTTCACAAAAGAAGCATAAAAAATCAATAATAACAATACTTACAAGGTGTTGTTATTCAGTGGTACATGCAGAATACGATTAATTGTGCAAGAGGACAGGCTACATGCATCTCCTAGTGATAATTTAGCAACAGAATATGCAAGAGTATCATATTGCGAAACAGCCCTTGCTGAGAGAATGGACATTGATGCAGGGCAAAACAGTTGCTGCATAAGCTGTGATGTCATGATAAGCCTTTTCTTCGATCGAAACATTGACAGCCGATCTTCACCCAATTCAGCCTCATCTTCCACCTGCCATTGGAACTGATTGCTATTACAACCATTGTTGATGCCTAGATATAAGACAATACTTAATTTTTTGATAAGTAGATATAAGATAAACTTAGATGATAAAATTTTGATATATAAACCATCCTAGTAGGATCAAACCTTCTCAATCAATCGATTCGTGGCTTTTGCCCAGTCATGTTCTGCAACACTGCAAAAGCAAATGCACTTGTAAACATTTACAAAATGAAAAGAGAAGTAGCCAGTGTGATACATAACTAATAATAGCTTTAAATACAATTAAGTAAATTGTGAAAATATACAAGTTAGATTAGAAATTTTATCTTGTATTGGACACCAATATGAAGTGAAGTGACTATAACGCTCCACTCCGTCCAAGAAGATGGATAAATTGAGAGGAATATTAAGAATTTTCAAGCGCAAGTAGTTCTTTCTTTCTTTCATTCCATTTCCAAGGAATAAAAAATGGTTAAATAAGGAATCAAAGCAGTAATAATCAAACACAGGGTTATAATGACAAGTACCTGATATTTTGAACCCTTTGAGAACCTTGTGTTACTTCTTTGCACCATGGTAGAAGACCAGAGGTTGCAGTTTTCCGTTTCTTTGGTCTCACATTCGCCATGCATTGATTGGTACCATCTGAAGGTAACGAATAAAGGGTTGAAAGAGATTCACTAGCATCAGCAGCATCTCTTTGTCCCACAGAAGAAAATATATCCAAATTTTGGGAAGGCTTCCCGAGAGAAAACTGTCCTGCAGCAGTCTTTGCATGTCTTGCATCATATAACAGTGGCATCTGCCCATGTCTTAAAGCCTCATACCGTTTAAACAATGAGGGTGTCATGCGCAAATTAATCTGGGGATGCCCTGCATGAGTTGATACCACATTACTGGTAGTAGATTGACTCAAAAAATCATTTTGACCAGTCGTGACCATCTCTTGAGGCCTATCTAAAAGAGCAGGCTGTGATGAAGCGTTTACGCCAAAGTTTGTCAAGAAACATTGCATTTTAGCATCCCCAGATGGTGATGAGTTGAATGGGGATGCTGACGTCAGTCCAGTATCCAATTGGTTCCTGAATTTGGAATTCTCTTCATATGTTAGCTGTGGTGCATCAGTGGCAGCCACATGCTCAACACCCGAAACTCTCCTACTTGGATCAATATCCACATTCTTCATTCCCTGCACTTGGGGCAGTAGGGAGTGATTCGGATGAGAAACATGCGATATTTTTAAAGAATGACCAATGGTACCAATAATTCTTTCAGAGGGAGGAGCATTGTTGACGTCATGCTGTATTCTATCAAGGTCCAGCTGGTGTGAATGAGCCAACAACGAGCCAGAGGCAAAAGCATCTGCTTCAGAGATATTTCTAGGCAAACTATGAGTCTGTGAAGCATCATGTATCTCAGATGACTTTTGCTTCTGAGATCTCCCTCCATCTTGCTGACCTGCCCCATGCTCAAATCCTTGTGAATTCCTTGGATATGTGCCAAATTCTGATGATCCATATCTAACTTTCTCGGAAATTTGGTCATTTATCCCCGGTGGCACCAGTGAAGTTTCCCAACGATTTGTTGACTGTTCCATAGCCGGAACCTTAAGAGATTCTACAACACAAGGACGTTGCTGAACTGGTACATTTGTCCATACGTTGTGCGGTCTCTCTGAAAATGAACCCTGCTGATGCATGCCTGACATAACAGGAGGCTGAGAGGGAGCAAGGTCAAATGATGGGTATCTGCTAATTGTACCAGCCAATGTTGCCTGTGAAGATGAACATGCCAGAGTTGCATTTGGCATGTCCTGCATTTGAAGCTGATTTCTTATATCTGGAGGACTCGATGTAGAAGCTGCAACCCCAGGCATATATAAAGATGAGGGGATGCTCGTCTGTCCTGAAATTCTAAATTTATTATCCCAATGTGATCTTTGAGATGATTCACGTGATGAAGAACACAACTGAACAGATGGGTAAGCTAACCAGGTCTGGTTCTTCTCTGTCTCAGGATTGGCTTGCCTGAAACTTAGATCACATTCTACTTCTGGCATATCCTGTGATGAGATGAAAGGGTTCATATTGGAAAGCTGTTGAGATGCAGGAGCCAGTTTCATAGCAAAACCTTGACAAGCAGCTGACTGATTATACAAATGAGCAACAGATCCATCAGGAGTCTCCATCTCAGACACCAATGAATCACAGACTCTTAAGCCAAAATGAGGTGGACTGCTCTTCTCCTCAGATTGATCAACCTTATGAAGAAGCTCAAGCATATTTTCACTGCCATCATTTAGTCAGAAAAAGACTCATGAGACATACATAATGAGTACCAAACAACAAAGGCCAGTAAAATTTACAAGCAAAGAATGGAATACATTAGCAAAGGTTCGTGTGACAATGCAGTGAGAGAACAATCAGTAGGCATAACAATGATTATATACAGCCCATGCATCCAAACTATCGTTATTTCATAACCAACTACCTTGTTGGAGCAGTAACTTCTTCAAAATGGGATTGAATGGATCTGCAAAGGGTAGTAGATGGATCAAGGTCACCTCTAGAAGCTATCTCTGAAGCTTTTGAGTTTCCTTGATAATCCGGTAAATGTCCCTGTAACAAAAGACAAATGGTATCATCGAGAAAGGAGAAAAACACAGCAGAAAATATCACCAATGGATAGAGAAAACTATTATTCACCTTATCCAAGGTCAAGGCACTGCTATGACCATTATTAATGAATTTGAGCTGTCCTACATGTTCCTGCTCCTGCCCACTAAATCCTTTCGAGCCATAGTTTTCGTAAGAGTTGTCTTTTTGGTGGCATTTCTGCTGCATCCCAGCTGTTCCACCTCCTTTCTCAAAATAGTTATGCAAAACATAAGAACCATTACTCATCTGATGCTGGTTTTTAGCCATGCTCTGATTTTTCTTGTTCCTAGATATATCAGCATTCTTAACATAATCAAGCTGATTATGTTGCCTGGTTTCTCGAAAGTCCTTGGAAGGGCTTGAATTTGGCACAGCAGCAAAGTTAAATATTTGTGAGTTCTCTCTGCTGGGCATGGTACCATCCATGCCAGAGTGTACTGGCTCCAATCCTCTAGCTGGTCTAGAAAAATAACTTGCCCCCGAATTATTATCGCTCTCCCGCAGACAATCATCAAAACTCCTCCTCTGGTATTTAGCTTCATTGATATCACCTGTTCAACAATTATCCCGTCAGTTCTCAGTACTATGAAAGCCAAAAAAAGAAATACTGAAATTAGCTGATCAACACATGATGCTCCTACCTTTTAGTTCACTGCATGGTTGGCTAACATTGTTAATTGAGGCATTTCTTTGCCGATGGGAATCACTTTCTGGGTGCTCAAAAATCTGATCAGCCCATGCACTGTCCAATGGCACAAGTGGTTGAACTGCTTGACTTCCTTCAATGGATGGTTTTTGTTTATGGCCACAATCAACCCACTCATCACTGTATTTGGGAGACTTCCTAATTGATTCATGAGAACCATCCTGGTGCAGTGTATCTCTCTGCTCAATTGAGAACTGTACACCTGGTTGATGAAAGCCAGGGAAGCTAGAGCTCACACTAGACTCCTTAAACACAGGAAAATGTCTTGAACTTAAGGAGGCAGTACTCAGTAGGTTGCTATCAAGCCAACTTGATTGTTGTTTTTCACTATCCATAGCATTTGAAGGCTGATTATCAGTTGAGAGTTCTGTGTTCTGAAAAGTTAAGCCACTCCACTCTTCCTGTAGCCCAGTATCACTACTAGAAGCTTCTGCTACTGCAGATTGCATAAGAGCACTCCAGCTTCCACTTTGAATAGCAGGAAATGCACTCGAATGGTCTGTTGCGTCCAGTGTAATACCAAAGCCTTCAGTGCCCATGTCAATGTGCCTGCCCAAAGAAGTGTCCCAGATGTTATCATCCAGATTGTACAAAATCTTCTCTTCCACTGGATCTAGAGGAACCAAACCTTGAGAAGGGCCAAGCCGCATATTTTTCTGCTGCAAGGTTCCAGACCAACCAGCTTGCTCTGGCCTCCCATTAAATTCTGTTGGTGATGCATTCTTTTGCAGAGTATTCCCCAGTTGGAGATTGCTCCAAAAACCAGTACTATTCAACCCCTGAACAGGAATCTGTCCAAACATATTGTTTCCCTGAAGTCTTTGTTTAGATATGAAAGCTTCTTGGGGAAAGCAAACCTGCTCCGAAGAAACAGTATCCTGATCACCTACAAAGGGGTTACAGAAGCTTGATGATTGCATAATAGGCATCTGTGCCTGAACACCACCCTTAGTCAACAAATTTGTAGAATCATGAGACATCCCCTGGAGATGGGAATATTCACTCATACTACCTCTTGCACTAGCAATAGGAGTACCGTATACGGATACATCAAGCTGCTGAGAAGCCAGGCCCATGGAATGCAAAGCCTGACCTTGATCTTGTGAAAATACAGCTCTGCTAGATACACCTTGCACAGTGGGAGAAGGACCTTGCTGCATCCAGTTCATAAGCATGTGTGATGCATCATTAACAGGAGTTCCATTGATGACAGGTGATATCTGAGCCCCAGCAGCCTGTTTAGTCATTGCAGAAATCTGGTTTGCAGAATTCTGCTGCCTAGAATCACCAAAGTGCTGAAGTTGTTGCTGCCTCTGAACTTCTCGTAGCTGCTTGAACATAACGTGCTGCTGCAGCAACTGCATTTCATTGTACCCAGACTGCATTAGGTGAGTGTGTGGTGTATGTAGTTGTTGGCCCCTAACAGGCTGCTGTTTCCCTCCAACTAAGTCAAAGTCGATGGAAGCTTCGGTAATTTCCGACCTTTCTGAATTCGTTGTTAGGGTGGGACTATCCCCAGTCACATTTTCCTGCTGTGGAATAAGGAAGGAAAGACATCTTGAAGTTATAGCCTGTGGATCATAAACTGTATTCTCACCCAAAACCTCTGATTGTCTTTGCCTTGCCTGCAGTTTGTGGCATCCAAGCAAATCTTCATTTGAACTCAGCTGTTGTCTTATGGAGTAAATGTTGGAAAGCTCACAGTTTTGGTTAAAGAATGCGCTCAAAGATTCATCACCATGCCTTTTCACAGAATCTGCAAATGCCAAATTAAATGCAGTTTTTTTTAATAAAGAGCATGAAATGGCTGTTGCAAATTCCCATAAATGACTTTTAACTCAAATGCAGAGTGAAAAAACCTCAAACACTGCACGTGACAAAGCAGAGCCACGAAGGGATGAAGTATATCATAAACTATGGAAATGACTGATACCTAATTTTGTATGGTTGAAGCTTTTTACATCACAACTTGGAGCTACCCCAATCTGCCTCCATTTTCCAACCCATGGATTGCAGTTAAACCCAGGCCAAGTATCCTCAACAGCTTGAGATTGGTGCTGGTCTACGGAAGAGTTATCTGGCCCATATAACTTGTGGATCCTATCTTCAACTCCGTTACCAGGCATTAAAAAGCCAGCCACCAAGATCTACCAAGCCACTCCACTTTTTTTCTGAAAGTGGTTTAGCCCATATATAACATCATCATGGCTTGAAACACCTCATACGCACGATTCAATGAGCAGGTATGCTTGATTTAATTCAAGAATAGCATCACATGTTAACCCCAAAATGAAAATTCTAAGGGAATTTATTCTGGCATCCTTTAACATCACCGTGCAAAAGACTGTTATAGTCAATAAAGGAGAGACTAGAAATAGTGCTTGAAATTGAAGAAAGAGTAGCATATTTTTAACTGCTCCTAACACGAATACCAGTAAAATATCTACTTTTAAAATTTTATGATGAATCATTTAAAAGTATAAAATGAGGGAGACATCGAACATGAAGAAGAAAACACAGAAGTGCCACACTAGTACACTACCACAATACGAGATGAAAATTTAGAATTTAACCGAGTTCATTCCATTTCTTTCAGCATGCTATAAAGATACAACACATTTTGGAAGCCACGCGCAAATGACAGCCAATTGCGTCATAAACAAAATCAAAGCTACCATCACCCATGCAAGTTCAAACACGACAGTATGCGATACACTGACTGCCGAAAACAAGTAATCTACGAAAAAGAGAAAACCCCAGAAAGGCTCCAAAATTCCTTCACTTCATCAACATTTTAGTAACCAAATGGATGTACACAATCCAAATTTATGTTCTTAAAATGTTAAAATTTTAGACCCGGTTTCCACTGACAAAGTCAATTACTCAAAAATCTTACCATACTTTCATGAGCAGTTATAAAGTGAAAAATGATACCCATCATAAAAAGAACGAAAATAAAGAAAAAAACAACGAAGGAAAACACTAACATCGCCAAGACACAAAAACTACTAAAATTTTAACAGTAAGATAGCTCCCGAGGCGAAGATAACAAACACATCAAAAACAAAATGAACTGCACTATCATCCATTTAGACTTAAAATACTATAATTCAGGCTGCAAATTTTTGAATAAAATCAAAAGCCAATCCCTTTACCTCAGAACCTTATAAGATACTTCTCACAAGGAGACACTGCCAGCTCAATTCTTGACATAACATGCACAAATTACCCATGCACAAACATTTTCGAGATAATTCAACAAAAACTCAAAGAAAGGAGAGAAAAGACACAAAATGAGGAAGGCTATCACTCCTTTTTCTTTCCACACTAGTTGAGTAACAAATAAGATGGAGGAGTAAAATTACTGAAAGGCCCGGAAGGACGAAGAAATGGAGGAGGAGATTCACTTGGAGCTCAGAGTTCGATCTAAGCGAAGAGAATTAGGGTTCTTCAACGGCGGGAATTTACGGCGTCGCTGCTGAAGGTACTTTTACAGGAGCTGATAAAAAACGTGGCCTTGTGAAGCTTCAATTTACAGTGCTTAAGCTCCAAGAAAAGGACGCAAATGGCTACCTCCTTAAGCTCTCTCCTTCTCCCACTCTCCTTCTCCCTGTCACTCTCTCTAGGACTTGCAAAAGAGTGAGAAAGCTCTGATTTTCGGACCAAAGGCGAAGATAAAGCGATCGAAAGTCGAAACAGTAACGAGGAAATTAAAAAGAAATACATATATTCATTTTTCAACGAAAAAAACGCTGCTCTAGGTTCGTGTTCGTACCTCAGGTTCGGAGCCAGGTTCATATGTCCGAAGCCGAACCAAGATCGAAGATAAGTCCTGTGTTTCCCCGGTGCACGTACGCAATCGAACTCCATCCGTTGGATTAAGATATTTTACGATGGGGTGGGAACCTGGAGGGCCCCACAAGGGGCGAGAGGAAGGAAAAGTCGAATGGCCAATAGGGATTTGAGGATTCCACGCGCCTTTTGTCACACGTAGGCATGGCCACATGGTGCATTATATTTTTCAAGTCATTTTTGGAATTTTGCTTTTTTTTTTTTTTTTTTCAAAAATTAATAATCAGTTGGGCTTTATTTATTTTCCCGCCGCCAGGTTAAGCAAATCAAGTTGAAAAAAGGGTGGCCGTTAACAAATCTCAACGGTGGCTACAATTTTGGGGCTGGCTTGATTGTCAACCCACATTTTTTTTTTTTTTCGATTGAGCCCACTTGTCCAATGTAACTTTTCCGACCCAGAATACGGATTAAAAATATTAAACTACATACTTTTAGCTCAGCGTTTAGACTTACCATCTATATTTTTAAGTTTCTTTTAGATTCAGAGATTAAAAAAAATAAATTTAAATAAATTAAGATAAGTTTATTTTTTAATATTATTATTATTTTAAAATTTAAAAAAATTGTTTAATAAATTTAAAAAGATGTATTGAGATTTAAAAAAACTATATTGAGATTTATATTTTATATAAAAATATGAAAAAATGTAATAATGAGTTTGAGTTTAGTTGAGTTGAGTTGAGGTCACTTACGAATACAAATGGGACCTTAAATGATCGGATATTTTGTAAGATTAAAATTTTGACATTTTTCTTCAAAATTAAATTATAGGTAAACATTTTAGTAAATATCATATCATCTAGACTGACTTATAAATATAATTTTTTTTTTTAAATATTTACTATTAGCAGCTAACTTAGAAAACATTGGATTTGGATTATGAATTGGTGTTATGCAAATGATCCTATTGAGTTTAGAAGGATGGACCAAAATCTGTTTGCCAAAAAGAGGGCTTGGATAAAGGCTCACTAGCGTATACTTAGATATATGGTTTAATGGTATTTCCTTTAATTGTATGATTAATTTAGTGATAAATATAAATATAATTAAATCGTCAATTTAATTTCATTTCAACATTCAAACGATCACAAGAAGTAACTGTTGCATGGCTACAAGAAGAAGGAAATATAATTAGCTGAGTGGGCAATTTGCACGAGGGAACTATAACTAGCAATGGTTGGGGGCCTAAAGATCCCCATCGCCTCCTCATTAATCTGATATATTTCTATTAGAGGTAGATAAACGACAACAAATCATGTACCATATATGCAAAGGATGTTTACACCCCATACTAGGCCGGGCAAGACTTTATCCCAAGAGGCCTAGAAACTGAAGCAAAGATGGCCCGAAGATTTTTCATCAACGCCGAGCCCCTATTTTCCTACTGTTGCAGGTGATTAAGCCCGAAGACCAGGTTGCGGAACACATCGATAACAATATATTTCACACGTTCAAGTCATATGGGGACGTCTTATATAAACTACAAAAATATTTATGAGAAGTGTTACAGCTATAAAAAAAATCATATGAAAATAAATATATAAATTGGTACGGTACCTTAAATTTATTTTATAATAAAAATAATTTTATAATTTAATATATTATTGCAAGTTACGTGATTTTTGTAAGTAATTTACTTTTGTGTGATTTTTTTTATGGTCAAGATAGCATTTCTCAATGTTCAAAGCTTCGAGTACTTCAATGCTAATAGAATGAGATTGATGATTTGAAGTTGATAATGTACGTTGGTCATGTTGGATTTGAGAGCATTCTAAAACATTAATTAATACGATATTAAGAGTTATGAGTTTACTAATCAAAAGACAACAAGACATTATAATACGATCAGATACAGTATAGTAACAGCACGTACAAGGGCGACTTTTTAGAGCTATAAAAAAAAAAATGGACAAACCAAAAAATGGGTCCGCACTAGAATAAACAAGTGAAATTGGTCCAGTCTGAAATCGATTTTTATAATGGAAAAAATGGCCGGTACTGGTCCAATTTCAGTTCTAGACTTATTAGGATCAAACCGATTCCATATAATATATATTTTCAATTATTTTTTAAATATTATATATAAATTATATAATAATATAAATTATAATTAAATATAAGATAATAGTATGATAATTTATCAAATAAAAGTTTATTCTTAAACATGAAAATTTAATTAATCATATACTTTAAACATAATATATATATATATATATATTAATATTGTAGAACCCAAGATTTCAAATCTCATAAATACGTATAGATTTTGATGATAACAAATAAATTCAAGACTCAAGCTCAAGTTGTCTACGTATGAAGAGAGCTAAGCATATTAATAAATAAAGCATGAGTAAGAAGAATAATATGTCTACAATTGAAATTCATAGAGTAATTTTGTACATCTATTAAAATTTGAAATTAGATTAAGATTTAAAATTAATATTTTTTCATAAAACATCAAATTGTATTTTTTACATTTACATAACTTTATTAAAATATTTAATTTTAATTTTTTTTTCACATATGCATGAAGATTTGAATTTGTAAGATGATTGATTGTCATCTTTAACATCTGTATGTTTTGTTTGAAAATCTTGAAGGGTGGTTGTGTATTTTTTTGACAAATGCAAAATATAGATAATTTTGTTTGAAAATCTTGAAGGGGGGTTGACATGTAAAAATGATATGTTTTTATTTAAATCTTTTGAAAAATAAGTAGTGCTCTTATTTGACATGTGAACCTTTTCAAATTTGAATATGAAGACTCATTTGCCTATAAATAGCTCATTTGAGTTTTACAAAAATTACAAGAAGAACTTACACATCAATTACTAAATTTTGCATTATTCTTTCAAAACTCTCATTCTCTCTTCTTTGAGTTTTGTACCTTAATCTTTACTGATTTTGAGAGAAATATAAGTTACGCTGTATCATTCTTATTTCACTCATTGAGGAGTGTACTCTGATAATCTACTCACTATCAGTTCTTATATTTGTAAGAGGGCGCGTATTACCCTTGTGTGTGTAGAATGTGTTCTACATAGAGAATAGTTAAATCATTAAGTGTGAGGTGATTGCAAGTATAGAGGGTGTTTTACACGAATTCTTTGTAACGGTATTACTCAAAAGTGTAATAGGTTTCTATCTCTACCTGAAAGAGATTGAATAGTGAATTTGGGATCCTCAAGGGGTAGCTTGAGACGAAGAGATAGGCAGTAGGGTTGAACCTCGTTAAAATACTGAGTTTGTTTCTTCTTACCCTTACTCTTTATATTTCTTATTATTTCGTATTTTGTTCATATTTTATTTGTGTATTTGGTTATAAGTACTAATTTTTTTTAATATAACTCAATTCATCCCCCTTTAGTGTTAGTCATCTGGGCAACAATTAGTATTAGAATAAGGACTCTATTATAAGATTAATTATCTGTTAAGTTAAGATCATATGACTAACATTGCAGCTACATTCGCTGAATGTTAATCCAGTAGTCGGCCTCCACTATTTTGTGGAAACAATTATACTTTCTGGAAATCTAAAATGAGAATATTTTTTCAATTTCAAGGTCAAGAAATCTGGAAATGTATTGTAAATGGGTCATATATTCAAACAAAAATTGTTAATGGAGTAAAGGTAAATAAGGAAGAAGAAGGGTTTGATCCTAAAGATGATAGACTTTATACAGTGAATGTAATATTTATAAATCTTCTATATAATGTTCTCAATGATAATGAATTTAACAGAATAATACCTTGTAGGACAGCAAATGAAATCTGGGATAACTTAGAAGTAACTTATGAAGGAATTTCGCAAGTCAAAAAATCAAAAATTTATATTCTTACGCATGAATATAAAATATTTAAAATGATTGATGATGAATCTATTTACTCTATGTATACTCATTTTACTAATATTATAAATAGCTTGACAACTCTTGAAAAAGTTTATTCTAATTTTGAGATAATAAGAAAAATTATCCACTCTTTGCCAAAGCGTTGT
Source organism: Platycarya longipes (assembly GCA_036559045.1). NCBI lineage: Eukaryota > Viridiplantae > Streptophyta > Magnoliopsida > Fagales > Juglandaceae > Platycarya > Platycarya longipes. The sequence goes on along the minus strand of CM071792.1, from coordinate 28,561,751 downwards.
AAATCAAAAGTGACGGCGATCTTTGAAGATAAAGATCTCAAAAAACTTGAAGTAAATGAATTCATTGGATCACTTATTACTCATGAGTACACATTGAAAAGAGGAGAAGAAGAAAAAAAGCAAAAGAAGAGCTTGGCACTCAAAGCTATTCCTCATGAAAGTGAAATCGATGAAGACGAGGAAAACGATAACAAAAATGAAGTAATTGCAATGATCACAAAAAGATTTCAGATATTTTTAAAGAAAAATAAAGCTCCTCCAAGGAAATATTTCAAAAATTTTTCCAATAAATATACAGGTAAAAACGATTCATTAACTTGTTATAAATGCAAAAAACTAAGACATATTAAGGCATATTGTTTCATGCTAAAGAAAGATCGATACAAATGCAAGAAAGCAATGAAAATTACATGGGATAATGATTCAAGTAGTTCAAACAGTGACGCAAATAATGAAAAATATGCAAATCTTTGTCTCATGGCTAAAGATGATATTGAGATAACAAATTCTGAAAATATTGAAAATCCTTCTTATGAAAAATTGCAAGATGCTTTGAAAGAGGTATATGAGAAACTTGAAAAATTGGATATCAAGTATACTGCTTTGAAAAAGAAAAATTCTTCTTTAATAAATGAAAATGATGTTTTGAGAAAAGAAAATGTTGTTTTAAAAGATGAAAATCATGAGTTGAAAAAGAAAGCGATTGATTTAGAAAAAATTGTTGAAAACTTTACAAATGGAAAAAGAAACTTTGAAAAACTTCTTGGTAGTAAAAGTTGTGTTTTTTACAATGTAGACTTGGGATACATGCCAAAAGATAAACTCAAACTCTATAAAAATTTCTTTGATAAACCGACTAAATCAAAACCAGATTTTCAAAATTCTTTTCATAAAAATAAATTTTTTAAAGAAAAATATTATTATAATCACTCAAGGTTTTCAAATATGTCACATGTTATTTGTAATTTTTGCAATAGAAATTGTCATAATTATCATGTTTGTCCTATTAGAAGAAGACATACAATAACTATTAGGGCCATATAGGTACCAAAAAATCTTATTTTTTCTAATACTAATAAATAAAAGACCTAAACAACTTGGGTAATAAGAAAAATTATTTTAATTGCTTTTGTAGGTATGCATGAAGTTCTTCATAGGTAAAAGTAAATGATTTTTAGATAGCGGATGCTCAAAACACATGACAGGAGACAAAACTAAGTTCATTGACTTCACTTCTAAAGAAGGACATGTGATATTTGGAGACAATTTAAAAGGAAAGATAATAGGAATAGGTAAACTTGGTAAGGAGTCTAAAACATAATCTTTTGAGTATAAATCAATTATGTGATAAAAGATTTACAGTTACTTTCAAAAAAGATAAGTGCATTATTTTGAATAATCATGATTGCAATATTTGTTTTATTTCTCTTAGAAACAATAATGTTTATACAATCGAATTTGAAGAAATTACCTCACAAGATGCTATTTGTTTTTCAGTTCAAAATGAAAATAGTTGGTTATGGTATAGAAGGTTAGGTCATGCAAACATGGAACTTATCTCCAAACTTTCAAAAAATGATCTTGTGAGAGGTTTGCCAAAAGTGAACTTTTTTAAAGACAAAATCTGTGATGCATGCCAGTTTGGTAAACAGACAAAAACTTCTTTCAAAACTAAGAAACATATTTCCACCATTAGACCATTGCAACTAATACACATAGATCTTTTTGAACCAAACAGAATTGCAAGTCTAGGAGAAAAATATTAGACATTTTTTATTGTTAATGATTTTTCTAGATATACTTGGGTCATCTTTCTCACTCATAAATATGAGGTACATAATGCCTTTACTAAGTTATGTAAGAGAATTCAAAATGAAAAGAGCTATACAATTTCAAACATCCAAAATGATAGGGAAAAGCGTTTGTCAATAAAGATATTGAATCTTTTTGTGATGAAAATAGTTTTGTGCATAATTTCTCTGCTCCTCAAACTCCTTAGTGAAATGGAGTAGTAGAGAGGAAGAATAGATCTCTTCAAGAAATGGCAAGAACAATGCTTAATGAGAATAATTTACCTAGTTATTTTTGGGCCGAAGCGGTAAGTACTGCATGTTATGTTATAAATAGAATTATGTTAAGGTCTAAATTAGATAAAACCCCTTACGAGATTTGGAATGAGAAAAAGCCCAACAATAGTTACTTTCATGTATTTGGATACAAATGTTTTATTCTCAATAACAGGAATAATTTAGGAAAGTTTGATACAAAATCTGATGAATGTATCATTTTTGGGTATTCAATAAATATTAAAACTTATAAAATATTCAATAAAAAGACTTTGACTGTACAATAATATATGCATGTAGTATTTAATGAATCTAATCCTCTACTCTCCAAGAAATCTATTGATGAAGAATCAGAAGGTACAAATAACACAAATAGTCTCAATCTCAATAAAGAGAATACAATGGAAGAAGTCCAATATGAAGATATCAAGAAAGATCATCAAGACTTAGTATAAGATGCAACCAAACAGTTGAAACATGTGAAAGATCATTCAGTGGAATAAATTCTAGAAGAACCTTTATGAGGTGTAAGTACTCGATCATCTTTTAGAAGTATTTGTAATCACATTGCTTTTCTATCTCATATTGAACCCAAAAATATTGATGAAATACTGCTTGATGAATCATGGATTTTAGCTATGCTAGAAGAGCTAAATTAGTTTGAAAGAAATGATGTTTGGACACTTGTTCCTAGACTAAAAAGTCATACTGTTATTGGAACAAAATGAGTTTTTAGAAATAAGAAAGATGAGTCTTGAATCATCACTAAAAACAAGGTTCGACTTGTAGCCCAAGGTTTCAACCAAGAAGAAGGAATCGATTATGATGAGACATATGCACCAGTTGCAAGATTATAAGCTATTCGAATGTTACTTGCATATGCATGTTATAAAAATTTCAAACTTTTTCAAATGGATGTTAAAAGTGCTTTCTTAAATGGTTTTATAAATGAAGAGGTATATGTTGAGTAACCTCCAGGTTTTGAAAATCATATTTCTTCTAATCATGTTTTTAAGCTCACAAAAGTATTATATGGACTCAAATAAGCTCCTAAAGCTTACTATTAGAGATTTAGTGGTTTTTTGATTGAAAAAGGTTTTTCAAGAGGAAAAATCGATACAACTCTTTTCATCAAATATGAACATGATGATATTCTTCTAATTCAAATTTATGTGGATGATATAATATTTGGTGCTACTAATGAAAATATGTGCCAAGATTTTGCTAAGAGTATGCAGGAAGAATTTAAAATGAGCATGATAGGAGAGCTTAATTTCTTTCTTGAATTGCAAATCAAGTAAGCAAAAAATGGAACATTCATTAATCAATCAAAATATATCAAAGAGTTATTCAAAAAGTTTTAGGTGAAAGGTGCAAAGGTAATTGGAACACCAATGAGTCCAACTACCAAACTTGATAAAGTTGAAAGTGGTAAGCCAGTTGACTCAAAAGTATATCGAGGTATGATTAGTAGTTTATTATATTTGACAGCTAGTAGATCTGATATTATGTTTAGTGTATGTTTATGTGCACGTTTTCAATCATCTCCAAAGCAATCTCATTTGATTGCAGTTAAGCGTATTCTTAGATATCTTACTGGTACCATTAACATAAGGTTATGGTATCCTAAGCACACTTCTTTCGATCTTATTAGTCATTCAGATGCAGATTATACTGGTTGTAAAGTTGATCGGAAAATTACTAATAGAACATGTCATTTTTTAGGTCATGCACTTGTTTCATAGTTTAGTAAAAAGTAAAGTTCTGTTGCATTATCCACTGTTGAGGCAAAGTATGTTGCTACAGGTAGTTATTGTACTCAAGTTCTCTATATGAAACAACAACTTGAGGATTTTAAGCTTATGTACAATCACATTCCAATCAAATGTGATAATACAAGTGCAATATATCTTTCAAAGAACCTAATACAACATTCTGGGATTAAGCATATTGAAATTAGATATAATTTTTTTAAAGATCATGTGCAGAAAGGTAATATTGTACTAGAATTCATAAGCACACACGATAAATTGGCAGACATTTTCACATACTCTTACTAGAAGATAGATTATTCATGATTATAAGAGAAATATGAATGATGCATACCATGAATATCTGTTGAATATATTTATTCCATTATCTCAAATGACTTATAAAAACTTGAGACTTCTAGCCTCATCTTTCAGCTGCATTTGTTTTTCATAGATTGATATGTTATTCTCGTCTCAAGGATTAGGCAGTCGAAATGAAAAGGCAAGTAAGGATTTTAAATCTTTATTCTGTTGTTTTAATTTTAATTTTTTATTTGGCTTATAAACAAGTTGTTGAAGTATAGAGATCGTTTCACTAAACTTCTCGATTTTGCAAGTTTTGGACTGTAACTGAGCGAAAAAAGCAACAATGGATGATGTGTATCAAGTTTCGAGACCCACAAGCTCATAAATGGCGTCATGATTTGATTTATTAGCCAAATCAGTCTCTTCTTGCTTCATGGCACCTACAACAGATGCAGAAATAGATTAATCACGAGAAGTACTGAAAGAAAATTGATGAGCTATTAAAAATTTGTAGAATGAGAATGCAGGCAAATTGCAAAGATAAGAAGAAGATTTGATGCGAATTATATAAAACTAAGAATTGCTCTTATATAGATAGAAATAAGAACAAGACACACTATCATCTCTTCAAATCTTACTTTGTCAAACTTATAAAATATGCTGGATGAGACAGTTGAGATGACTAATTGAGACGGTTCTTGGTTCAAATCCGGAAGATTACTAGAAGAAAGTTTCTCCGCCATTCTATCGTTTTGGATAAACAGATATTGGATCAATGAGAAATGTAAGATTTTTCTTTGAGTATCCGATGAGTGAAAAGGGTATTTTAAACAGCAGCTCAAAGATTTCAAATCTCGATTATATCTTATTTGTTAACAACATCAAGCGGATTTCAAATCTTTGCATCAAGACGAGAGCTAGGCCTCAGCCTTTGCAGCCTTTGTTGGACACGGATGGCTCCAATTATTCAACTTCAAATCTCTGCAACATCTAATTTGTCAACAACATCAAGAGAGTTTGAGTTTTCTTTTGCACTGAGACGATAAAGTTATACCTCAGTCTTTGCAGCTTGTGCCGGATACGGGTGGCTCCAATTATTCAACTCTCTATAATTTTTACTAATGCACCGTTTTATTTGGTTATTGGTTATTACGGGAAGAAATCTTACTGAAGCATATTACGATTTCTTTTTAATAATGCCAAAATGGAGAGAAGTCTTATATTAGTATTATACTACCCTATTATATATGTTAGAATCATGTTTATATTTTACTTGAAAAACTAACGCATAATTTTAGGGAGAGCTTAAGTATTACTGCAGGTTACAGATTTCTACTAAGTATTTGTCATCATAAAAAATGGAAAGATTGTAGAACCCAAGATTTCAAGTTTCATATCTACGTATAGATTTTGATGATAACAAATAAATTCAAGACTCAAGTTCAAGTTGTCTACGCATAAAAACAGCTAAGCACATCAAGAAATCAAGCATGAGCAAGAAGAAGAACAAGTCTACAAATGAAGCTCATAGATTAATTTTGTACATCTCTTAAAATTTGAAATTGGATTAAGACTCAAAATTAATATTTTCTCATAAATTATCAAATTGTATTTTTTTACATTTGCATAACTTTATTAAAATATTTAATTTCAAAAGTTATTATTATTTTTTGCACATATGCGTAAAGATTTAAATTTGTAAGATAAATAATTGTCATATTTAACATGTGCATATTTTGTTTGAAAAACTTGAAGGGTGGTTGTGTGTTTTTTTGACAAATGTAAAAGATAGATGATTTTATTTGAAAATCTTGAAGGGTGGTTGTGTATTTTTTTGACATATGCAAAAAGAAGATGATTTGATTTGAAAAATAAATCATGCTTATTTTGTTATGTATGAAAAGTAAAAGATTAGGTTTTATTTTTTTGAAAAATGAATGGAGTTATTTTTGACAAATATAAAAAGGAGATGTTTTTATTTGAATTTTTTGAAAAATGAATAGTGCTCTTATTTGACATGTGAACCTTTTTAAATTTGAATATGAAGACTCATTTGCCTATAAATAGCTCACTTGAGTTTTGCAAAAATTACAATAAGAGCTTACACATCAATTGCTAGATTTATCATTTATTTCAAAACCCTCGTTCTCTCTTTTTTAAGTTTTGTATCTTAATCTTTGCTCATTTTGAGAGAGATATAGGTTGCGCTGTATTGTTCTTATTTCACTCATTGAGAAGTGTATTCTGATAATCTATACACTATCAACTCTTGTATTTGTAAGAGGGTGCGTATAATCCTTATGTATGTAGAAGATGTTCTACACAGGGAATAGTTGAATCACCAAGTATGAGGTGATTGCAAGTATAGAGGGTATTCTACACGAATTCTTTGTAGCGGTGTTACTCAAAAATGTAATAGGTTTCTATCTCCACCTAAAGGAGATTTAATAGTAAATTTGGAATTCTCAAAGGGTAGCTTGAGGTGAGGATATAGGCAATGGGGCTGAACCTCGTTAAAATACTGAGTTTGCTTCTTTTTACCCTTACTTTTTATATTTCCTGCTACTTCGTATTTTATTTATATTTTATATTGTGTATTTGGTTATAAGTGCTAATATTTTTAATATAACCTAATTCACCCCCCTCTTATGTTAGTTATCTGGATAATAAATATCACTATAACTGATATTACTAATATATAGCTATAATAACAGTCTAATACTAATACTATATAGTGTTAATATTAATATATGTAGTAGTAACAATTTGTTGGACTTTTGGAGTTATAATTTAGACTTTTAGACTTATTTTATTCCATAGCAAATTTTTCATTTTATTACAATTTTTTTTTTCAATTTTTGTAGCAATTATTTTTATAGGCTTATAGTATTAGATTTGGGAATAAACATATTTTTTAAAGCAGTTTTTTATAAACATTTTTTTTTTTACAAATTCGCATTTTATTAAAACTGGACTAGAATCGATAAAACTAAGACTATCGATTTAAGAAGATAAACAACGTAATCAATTTTTGAAATTGAAAATCGATACATACTGATTGGATTTTAAATTTTGTCCAAAATGAATCCAAACTGGACATGTTACACACTTAAACTTTTGAATCAAAACTCACAAATAGGTCACCTTTCCTTTTTTGGATGTGCATCCAATATATTTATTTTCAAAAAAGCATTCTCATTAACTTAGACAAAGTTTTAAATAAAGTTTGGCTAAGATTGTGTTTTTTGCCTTGAGTCGCACTTTAGGCGGGGTGGTTTTGGAACTTATTTTCACACCAACCAACAATGTGTTGACACATAAACATTCCAGAGAGATTTTTAGTGCAGCCGTATACACCCAAAATGTCTCCCCCTTCTTCTTCTTTCCCCCATATCCCTCCCCCATCTACAACATGCACAAAGCCAAAATGCATGAAGCCAGTTGGATTAATTTCAGGTTTTCCCCTGCATCTCAAAATCTACTGAGATGTTGCCTCTAGTTTTGGGTTGCATAACTACATCACACGGGTGCTGTGGCATAACCCAACTGCCTCTAGTTTGAAAGAAAATTAACAAAAAATGAAAGCCAAAAAGAAAAACAAGAAGCAAGTATTTGATATGTTTTCATTTCTTTTTCTCATCTATTTATAAACACGATGAAGAATTTATGACAAAAAAAAAGGCAGTTGATGAGATTTTGGTTGGAGGAAAATAAGAAAAGTAAGCTTCAGAGGTACTAAGCCCCTTGCTTCCCATTACCAAAGAATCTAGCTTCTACAAGCTTTTCCCTCGCATCTCTCTAGTACAGTTTCGTAACAATGTTTACCTAAAACCCACATTAATTTATATTGCTTCAGATATTCAACAACTTCTACAAGTTTCGATGAGGTTGAGGTATTGGTAGGAGAGGGAGCTTCAACGTGAGGGAGCTTCAGACAGAAGTCAATTTTGCAAGTGCTAGCTTCCATCGACATCGAGCATTGATGGGTTAGGGAGAGGTGAGAAAGGAGGGGGATACATTTTGGTGTAGGTGGCTGTACTAAATTTTTTTATAAAATTCTTATGTGTCATTGTTTTATTGGTTGGTGTGAAAATGAGTTTCAAACCCATCCCGATCGAAGCTTTTTCCATTTTCCTTATGCCACTTAAAACTTGGACTTCCATTAGATTAGTTATGTTACTCTAGTAATAAAATAATATTAGTTTTTTAATTCTTATATATACTTTTTAATGCATTATTTAATTATTTTTACAATACTTTTTATTTTCGTTTTTATAATTTCTAACCATCTCTATATCAAAATACATAAAATCCATCTATAAACAGGGGACACACGGGAGACAAACGAGGGCTAACGTGGCAAAATTAAAAAACGTACCATTTAGACCATTCACTCTCTTCTTCTCTTGTCTTCTTCGCCGCTTTCTTCTTATTTTTCCCTAATTGATCTCACTTTTTGTCTAACTATCTCCTCCTTTTTTCTCTGCTTCTTATTCTTTTTCTCTGTTCTCTTACTTTTTTTCCCGTTCTCTCTCTCTCTTTCTCTCTCTCTTTGTGGTCACTTCTTTATTTTACACGATTTTTCTATTGTCAACGCACGCAAATCTGAGATTTATTTATCAAATTCTAAATTTATTTTTGTTTCTTTGTTTTATTTTTATGTTTTGAATTATTGTGGTGATTTTTTATGTTGGACTTTCAAAATTAGTAGCTCTTGATGTCGTCGGCATCGTCTTTCCTGAAGTTCAAGAGCATCCTTGTTGCCATCATCTTCGTCAATCAACTACTTTCAGTTCCATAAACCATTCCAGGAAATGCTGGGAGTCTAGGACTCAAATTGCATAATACAAGTATAGAAATCAGTTCCTTTAATCAACAAAATTTCTGTATGGATAAAGACATAATTGAGGGAAAGTATCCTCGTGGTTGTGATTTAGCACACAAAAATAATATATTCTATATACAAATTTATGCTCGTTTTGAAAAAATAAAAAAGTGTAGCTTGGTTTGCGCACTTTTTTTGTTTCGAATCCTTATAGATCTGGATATCAAACCTGAAAATGTTAATATTTTCTTATTTTTATTGACAATGATATGAGTACTGGATTTGGTTTAGAGGAGTAGTCTGCAACTTCTTACCTTTAGTTTTTCATTTTTATTTTGTTTTTTAATTTTTTTTTCACATAATCAGCTTTTTGCCTCACTCTGCAGCACAGGTTTACATACGTTTGCCACTTCCTCCCCATTTGTCTCCCGTTTGCAAGTGGCGACTTTTCGTAGCAGCGCCCTTTTATAAAACCCAACAATCTCCATATCAGAAGTTCATATATCTCTATCTATCAATGAATACATAATCTGTTAAACTAAATTTTTATCAAAAGCTTATACATTTCTACTACTTAAGTTTATACATACGTATCAAAAGTTTATACATTTACATATTCCAAACCTAAGAGTCTAAGAGTACATAATCTGTCAAAAGTTCTCCTAATTGATGAAACGTCTAAAGGATCATAGTGGCTTCTCCTATCAAAATCAAAATCATGAAAATCAAAATCAGCTACCAACTCTCTTACTATGTTTTCAAACAAAGAATTCAACAATAACCATGCTCAACATTAAGAAATTAATTAAGAAATCTCCATAAAATCACAAATAAATAAAAATACCATGCTTGACAATAAGAACTTAATCAATAAATTTTTTCCAAATCACAACAATAACCATGCTAATAAGAGAAACTTTACAAATCATAACAATGAGAGGAAACAGCGGTCCGAATTATGAGAGAGTTAGGAGAAGAGATCAACCGCATAAATTAACAATAGCAATTGTTGTCAAGGAGGAGACGCTTCACAGTGGCTTCATGTGTTGCTGGGAGGGGGCATGGTGAATATTGTGGGAGGGGGCTCCATCGTGGTGGGTGTGGTGGGTGGGGGCTCGAACAATCGGGAGTTAAAGAGAGGGTTACAAGAGTGAGGGGGAGAATGGAGAGATGATTCCAAAATGGGAGGATTTCACTAGCAGGAGGATTTCGGCCGTGAATTTGATTGGAGTTAGAAATAATTATTTTAGTGTTTGTCTAGGTTATTGTATCCCACATATTTGTTCAGTGACTATAGTTAATATCCAAATTTTTATTCTAATGCCTAATCCAATGTAGGGTTTTAAGGGGTCTATTAGCTAAATTCTAGCTATCATTGGACTTTGCCTAAGCCAATGAGAGTGCTTTATAATGGATCAAATTAAGCATATATAGCCGATTGACTTCAATTAGAGGCGCATAATTATGGGAAAAGTGTAGACTTTGCAGCTCGGACGTTTAAGTAAATGCAATTAAGCAACAATGTAGATGGTATTGGAGTATTGCTACCTTTGATCATGATACCCAGCACACCAGTCGGCATGCAGTATCCTCTCACATAAATTGATACATATAGAAAGTAGCTTCTTTTTCCTCCACATGATTGTCATCGTCATGTCCAAACAACATGTGATAATTATCAATAGATTGGGCTTGAAAGAAGCTAGATTAATCGAGGAGAAGTACATACGTACTTGTACTTAAATCAAATTAAGATCAGCACTTATTTAATGAGCTAGGTCAGATAACAATATTATTGCAAAATAACCAGATTCTTCATATATATGTGTGTGTTATTTGGTTCGTCTTGATCTCAAGATCGAGTTTCTTCCTAGATGGAGATTTCAGCTTCCAATAATTAAAATGCATGCATGCATTGGCCAGCTAGCTAGCAGGCTCATGATCGATCGATCTTCATTATTCCCTGAGCCAATTGAGGAGGTTGATGAGATTCTTAGAGGATCAACTGCCTTTCACATTATTGCTCAGAACAGTGGCCCTATGTTCTGAAGATCTTGCCCTAGTGTTATCATCTTCAAGCAGTAGATCAACCTTCTTTTTAATTTCATTACACTGAATGATTTCATGTTTGTCATCAGGGTCAAATCCTACTCCAACCTTCCACACATCGCAAATGCACATCTTGTTAGTGATATGGCTAGCAAAGAAGGGCCAACACTTGTCGACACACCTAGCCTACGCTTGGGATAGAACGTAAACTGAAGCGTCGGGGACATGTAACATAAGACTACATATCCTTCGTTCATGTCAGAAATAAAATGCATGCGCCTACCTTATTAGTAGTATGCAATAAATATCACAGCGAAATAAGGTCAATTTTAAAAGGATAGACAAAGTAAAATAAAATGTCAATCATCACATGGTAGCACTAAAGTAAAATCTCAAAGCTTATATAAAGCAAAGTACCATAATGTATCAAGTCATAAAATCCATAGCTCCCAAACTACGGGAGTACCTAAATCCTCAAAATACCAAACTTAAAATTGTCTTGAACTCAAAAGGAACAAACACTCATGCCCTCTAAAAAGGGGTTCTAACTTCACGTCCTTATATCCACGTCCAAAAAGAAAGCAGCCCATGCTTAGACTGCGACCTTGCCGACGATGTGTCCCCAGCAATGAAGCATAAACTTCATCAAGGGATAAGGATCCGTCAGGGCACAAAACTAGACAACAACCTCGAGGTCGCGGGTCCTCTTGCGATACGGGCATAATCTGCCGCACATCTTCCATCAGTCTATTATACCAAAAAGGGGCCACCTCCTAAAAAAAAAATGGAGTACTCTGTCGGATCCTTAAAGCTCCTTGGGATCTCTTGGAGAGTCAAACTCTTGCGCGGATCCATCTATTCCTATGAGCACTTCCACCATTCCGAAAAAGGAATGGTAGTTGAAATTATCAGAGCGAGATTTCGAGAAATCTTTGTAAGTACACAGATAACATAATACCAGTATCATAAGCAAATAAAAGTAAATACAAACAAATGCATAAATTATGAACATGAGACTTACGACTTGACTTATGCATAATACACTTTCATGAAAGGCTTTCATGCTTCTTTGACTCACTTAGACATGAAATCATAACTTTTCATATCTTTCTTAACATTCATAAAATTTCGTGTCATTTTTCTTATTCGTATTATTCTTAGGCTCATAATATTCCTTGTCATGAATTTTCATATAATATGTTGAACACCTCACGACTCCCTTGTGCATCGTGTGTTTCTCGTTAGTTACTGCATCACTCTACGACTACTTTAGTTGAGGTGACTATGACATAATTATATTCTTATACGACAGTTCACTTATTTTTCCTTCACCGTCTATGGCACCCACTAGCTTTAGAAGCGATCTTGTAATAGCCTAAATTTTTAGGATATAATATTTTCCTGAGAATTTATTTTAAGAAATTTGTTGGAAATAATATTTTTATAGAAAAAGAATAGGAGACTTAGATGCATTCTAAGGTAAATGTTGGATGGACTTTTGGGAATTTTAGCAATGTATCAACTAGATAAATTTAATTTAGACCTAGAAAGAGATAAATTTTCGAAATTTGAGGAAGAAATTCAAAGGGAAGTGAAAGAACAAAACATCAAACACTTGGTGTGCCAAAACGGGTTCTCAGACTGGACTGTCGAACTTTTGTGTAATAATCATAACTTTTTCATATGAGGTCTAAATAATGTAATTCAAATTCTTATAGAACTATTAGAGAGAGATCTAAAACTTATATGTTTTGGGTTTTTGAAGATAAGGAATTTATCAAGGACTAAATCTAGTGTGAAGTAGACGGACAGAGATAGGAGTCAACTGGTAACCGACTTAGATGAGTTGTCTTAGGTTCAACCATGTGACGAAAATTAAGATTAGCTAACATATTTTCTGAAGTCTTGACATGTGTGGGAACATGTGGCAAGTTGATAAGAATTCATCTAGAAGCCTTGGTGGGTAAGAAAACAAAGGAAAACAAATGGAGAATTCGGATTGGATATTCTCGGGTAAGTTTTGACGTGTTTCAGTAAACTAATCATATCTCTCTCATATGATATCAGAATAAGGTGATTCAAAATCCTGTAGAACCCTAAGAGGATTATCTTAAACTTTAATGTTTTGAGTTTTGGAAGAATCGAATTTTATCATTGACGTATTAGGGCTGGAACGTGGCTAATCCCTTGGAGAGGCCAAGTGGCCAGATGCACCCCTTAGAAGATTTCCTATGATGGTGTTTTGTCTTCACCCCCATGTGTTGGAACTCTTTGAGCCCTTGATCAAGATCATTTTATAGGTGTATTAATCTTAACCATGGGATTAAAATATCAGCAAATCCCCATAGGATTAGGGGTGATCATGAAACCACAAGTAGGGGACACCTCACCTATGCAGCCAAATGGAGTTGCTGAAATGCCCAAGCCCTCTTCCCTTGCACCCCATGCCTATTATGCCTATAAATAGATGCATGGGCTTCTCTTCTTTCCCCATGAGAGATACCAGTCGGCCATAGTGAGAAATACCCAAGAGAAATACACAAAAACCCACTCACATCACTTAAGTGTCAAAAGAGAGCTAAGTAAGGGCCTTGGAGAGAAGTGTGGTGCAAAACCAACTCAAGACTAATCATTTAGCTTTGGAAAAATTTTTAAATGCATATATTAACTTAGTCTTGGCATAGAATAAGTGGTTTGGTGATTAGATTATGTTTGATATTTATTTGAGCTTAATCTTTGTTTGTGTTAAATTGAAGCCTATTGAGTTTTGAAGTGGTTTTTACTATGATAAAATGCTAGAAAAATTATGAGATCTTAGAAACATATTCTATGATGATATATTAAGAGGATTATGTGAAAATATGAGGTCTTGATTTGGAAAAAATTGATAGATCAATCGTAGCAACTTTCGGACTTAAAAGTAAGTTGACAGATTTAACATCTTATGGTAAAATAGTCATAACTTGTTAGTATGATATTGGAATTGAATAATTCAAGAGGATATGGAAAGCTAAGACAGAGATCTATAACTTTTATGTTTTAAGTTTTACGATATAAGAAATAAATAAAGAACAAAATCTGGATTTAGTTGACAGAACGAGATTTAGGCAGAAATTTGACTCGACCCTTGATCAACGTTTGGCTCGAGCGTATTATGTTTGATTTTGAGATTTTTATTAATGAAGAGTTTATGACTCAAGTAAAGGAAAATAAAATGTTAAATTTATAAAGTGATTGGTTATCCATGATTTTATGATAATTTGTTATTCAAGTATTATTTGTTATATTATGACACTATGAGATGATGATAAGGTTAAGGATATGAGAAATGAAACAAGAAAAGATAAGGTATGGCCCTTCCATGGGTAATAATAATGGTATGGCCCAACCATGGGTAATAATAGTGGCATGGCCCTTACTCGGGTAATAATAGTGGCATGGCCCTTCCACGGGTAATAATAGTGGCATGGCCCTTCCACGGGTAATAACAGTGGCATGGCCCAACCACGGGTAATAATAATGGATTATGATAAAAAGATATGAAAATGATATGGCTAAGAATGAAAAGTCCATGTATGATATAAATTTATGTAAGTCCACATAAGAGATAAGTTTAATTCATACATAAATCACATGAATCATGTCATAAACATATACTTTGATTCTTATATGTGACTATTTCACGATGTCAGTGCTTTTATTAAGTTAAATGTGTACTTACTGAGATTTCCCTAGAAATCTCATTTTTGTATGGTTCCTTTTCTTTTGGAATATAATTTTCACTGCAGCGTTGGATGACGGTCATGGACTAGACCCTAGTTACTCGAGAGACTTGGAGAAACCCTGAGGATTCCCCGGAGTACTCTCTCTCCATAAAAATTTATGACTAGTTGGTAGTAATAAGGACCAGCGTAGGCATGAAGAAAGAGTTTCCCGAAGTGAAGAAGAAGAAGCCTAGGCTGCTTTAAGACAAAAGTTTTGATAAATTTGTATTTCGACTAAGAAAACTAACTGGGTTATGCATGTAATGATACAATGATATTTTAAGAATGGATGATATGAATACTAAGGTTTTGTGTAACCATGTGATCTTTAGAATTTTTATTTTTACTTTTTCGTTGCGATTTGCCTCACATTTCAATAAGTACGGGGGTGAGTAACCAAGTGTTACTGACCCTGACACTTCAATTTGCGTTGAATTACGAACGTAAATTGGGGGCGTCACAGATCTCACTTTGAAATCCTTTAATAGGAACCATTTGAGGCCCGTCGACTATTCTTCATCGACCCAGGAGACTTTACTCGACTTTAGTTACTCCTGAGTGAGTAGAGAGTTCCACTAAGACAATACCTCGCTCTAGCCTCTGGGGTTCTTATAAAAAGGTTCTTAATTTCTTTCTTTTATAAAACACAATGACCCAAAAGCATGAAACTCGAGACTTAGATGGACTTGGATGCAAACTTTTGACTTCCTTATGCAAAGCATGTAGTTCATAAGACATATGAAGCATGCATTTCCAAACCATATTTTAAACATGTTACAATATGCACCCATAAATTCATGTCAAGAAATAAGAGAAAAACAATCAAACCAAATCAATCTAAACTTTAGAGGGGTAAGGCCAAATCAAACATGGGTCAAAGACCCAAATTTTTTCTTCTCTTTTCCTTTTATTAACCTATGCATTCCTTTAGAGGATATTAAAACTCTTTAACAAGACCATAATAGGGGCCTTAGCCAAAACCCCAGAATGCTTATTTGCTTTATTTCTTCAACAACTCAGCATAACAAGATCTAAACCTTAAATCATGCTTATACCCAAAACCATGCATCATGGTAACCAATGAATATAAATCTATAAACTACCCAAAGAATTAGGTCAAAGATCATGTCACCAACCAAGGGTCAAAGCCTAACATCTCCTTCAAAACTTACCAAAGCCGAAACATATAAGCTCCCAAGGATTTAATTTCCATCAACCAATCAATCATTTCATGACCCAAACATCTTGGCCGAGAACCACTATGTTTCCTTTCTTCCATGTTTTTCTCAAATATTCAACATAATTCATCAAATAAATCTTAGATTAAATCCTAAGGTATAATCTTAACAAAATATTGAGAGAATAATAGAAACAATCCAACAAGCAAACAAAGAAAGGTAGAGTTAACAACCAACAAATAAGTTCACTCAATATATATAAATAATACTAAAGTTAAGTTATGAGTATACTTACAAAAGTATCCAAGAAATATAAGCAAGAAATCTGAAAATAAATCAAAGGAAAATATTAAGGTTTAAAACTCGAAAATTCTTAGATTCAAAATCTAGAAGAAAATGGGTGTTTGTTTTTCAAGAAAAACCTTGCTTATGTTCAAAACATGCTAGGGCCGAGACTTTAGAAGAAGAAAATCTTAGTTTTTTTGGTTTCTTTTCGAAAACACATTTTATTATATACAAAACTCGATTTTTCTTTGTTCAAAAAATTCAAAAAAATCTTAAGGTTTCATTGTAAAATAATTAGAATCCTAATTTTTTTTTATAAAAATGCGTGTGTGAAAACCTTATAGGGCCAAAACCTTAGAAGATAATACATTTCTTAAAAACGTGCATGGTGTTCAAAAAATGAGTTCATAGATAACTTACCTCTAATAGATGATGGTTCCAAAGGACATGCATTGAAAATCAAACGAAAGGATCACAAACGAAAGTGTTTGGTTAGTGAAAAAAAGAAAGAAAAATAAAGTGCTTGGGGAGGGTGCCTTGGCTGAACTCTAGGATGATGAAGAGATAAAAAGGAAGTGAGAAAATACCTCCTCAAATTTGGCTAGACCCATTTTTATACCCTCTAACCTTTCTAAGCATGCACCAATGCACGTAGGACATGTGACGATTTCTTCCAAACCTTCCCAAAATATGAAGAGATTGTCTTGGGAAGCCAAAAAGGCATGCACCTTTTTGGATTCCCTCTCCTTTCCCCATGGCCAAAATCCTCTCCCTCTACAGATACCTTTTTAACCTCCAATCCAAGCTTAAGACACAATTCTAGAAATGGAATTTCGGAAAAATCGCAAAACTTTCCCTCTAGGGTTGCCACTTGGCACAAAGAGTGCATGTGAGAGTTGTCATTTCCAAGAAATTCTTCCAATTCCCCATTCAAATCCCCTACACGCCTACCACCTCTTTCTTTTCCCCCAAAATCTTTCCAAATCCTTCTTTCCACTTTCCCATGCAAGATGCTCCTTGAAAAACCAAAGGTTTGAGTCTTAGCTTGTCACTTATCCAAGGGCTTGAGCTGTTATTAATGCTATTTGGACGCACCACGCAAAGGAAAGGACTATCATGAAGTCAAGCTCGAGTGCTAGGTCTTTGAATTGGGTTAATTCAAAAGTTGTGATGCTTCCAAAAGCAACATATATGACTGAGCAGGGTGGCTGCTAGTCGAGCCATTCAAGGCAAGAGGAGTCTTCTTTAAAGAACTATGCCCGCCTCAAACTCCCATTGATCTCGGGTGGATTTGGGCCGATTGGTAGTAGTCTTGGAATCTTAGCAAACTCATCCGGCTTCAATTCAATGCTAAAGTACAAAGCCACCAGTCCTTCATTTCCATGGCATTAAGGCTTCTTGGGAAATATTCATATATGATCTTCGATTTTTCTAGAGACTGAGTATGTTTTGCACCTCTTCCGACAGTTGATCAATCCCGCATCCTTTGATTCCTAGACTAATGTTGAAATTTGAAACAAAAAATACTCACGTTTTTGTCATTATTGTATAGATCAATAAAGATCACAATCCTAACATCAAAATATAAAAAGAAGTCTCACAAAAATTATATCTTAATAATTCTTAAATTTCAAATATATATAAAAGATATATATCTATATATATAGAGAGAGAGAGATAACTAATCATGTTTAATTAATTTACCAATGGAGTTTAGAAATGCCTCCAGTTCCATGTTTGGTGTAATAAATGATGACATGGCATTACAATAAGCGACACACATAGTATAATAGGTAGCTCTTTTAATCCACATCTTATTGGCAACTTCCAATGCCCACAATATACCAAACTTGATAACGAAATAAGTTATCTTATCGTCGTCATCATCATTTTCGTAAGGCTTAGTAAGAGGAATAGACCGGAAATGGATTTGGGCTGATTTGGGTTGGAGCTTATTATTGTTCTAAGGCCTAGTAAGAGGATAACAAAGATACTCAAAAGTTTTTAACTTGAGATAGTTGGAATGTTGATAAAAGAAATTTCAAAAGGTTATTTATTTTGAAGTAGAGTAGTGGGTTTTCGATTTATATGTATGTGGTAGTTTGGAAAGCATGAGGCCAATATGGCATTGGTAAGGATGCATCATGAAATAAGGTGAGGCTAGTTTTGACGAGGTGACGGTGTCGATGTTCAAAGACACCATTTTGTTGAAAAGAATAAGGGGTTGTAGTGTAGTGACTTATGCCATGGAGAGAGACAAAAGATTTAAAACTCATAAATCCACCACCATTATTAGAATATAAACTTTTGATTTTGGTTTGGAATTGTTTCTCAACAAGATTCTTGAATTGAGAAAAGATACCATGAACACAAGATTTTGCAACCATGGGATAGAACCACATATATTTTGTATAGTGATAAACCAAAATGAGATAGTAGTGAGAACCATTGAGATCAAAACATTAAGAGGGTCCCCAAACATTAATGTAAATAAGATCAAGAGGAGCATGACTTTAAACACTACTAGGATGGAAAGGTTGTTGATGTGTATTATTTATAAAGTAAGAGGTATACAACAAAGACATTTTATTTCTCATAATTAGAAGTGAAAAGCAATTAATAAGACTTTGGGTAGTTTTGAGAGACAGATGTCCAAGGCGCTCATGCCAACCATCAATCGAGATCCATTTATGCACATAAACAACCAATTTTGAAGAATGGGCCACCAATGAGTCTAAAAACTGTAAACGTCATTTTCACATATATGACGCCCCCAAATTTTCCTTAAAATAAACACGAGAATAAAGGCGTTGGGATGCTGATAACACGGGTCACGCACCTCCATCGTCAAGTGCTAAGTGTACGAACACATGACATGCATAAATAAAAGTAGCGGATATTTGAGGTCATTATCTAAGTACCAGAATTTTTAGAAATATTTTACAAACCAGTTTAACATAAATTCTCCAATAGGAGATTTAATACGGTCATCTGAAATACAAATTATATAAATATATATTTATAAAAAGGGGAAAACAATTTTCCAAGATAACAATTCAATTATAGAACACTAATTATTATTAAAAAAGCACATCAAATATAATCACATAATAAAATAAAGGAATTTAATTCCAATTATTAAAATAATTACTTCACATTAAAATTAATAAGAAAAGCAATATAACTCAATATTTAATTATAAGAACAACATAAAACTAATATTAACTAATCAATAGATCAAATAAATATTTTAAACAAATAAAACATAACTAATAATATTAGTAAAATAAATTAAAATAATTAACACCGAGAATAAAATTACATGTAAAAATACACGTAAATCTGGGATCTCAAATTCTCCCCCCCTTAAAAAGAATTTCGTCCTCGAAATTTGCTCGGCTGCAACTAATAAAACTTTAATAGCTCACCTACCACATCACTCAATACTCACTCCAAGTATTAGCACAGTTATTTATTTTCCTCAATTACAAATGAATGTTATTCCATCATGAACGTATAGTCTCCAAATAACATTTTATCTCTAAGACTCCTAAGTTAGCCAATTAATCTGAACTCCATATGTACAAGGACCTTAGTACAATCTCCCAAAATCTTAATGTTCACTAACTCCATATAACGCATCATGCCGCCCTCAAAACATTCCCAAGTTTAACTTCCCATCTTAACCATCAATAAACCTAATTTACCCAACAAATGATAAATCTCCCCATACAAGTACCGTTACAAATTTCAAGTCACCACTAATTCCTCACAACCAACGTAAAACTTGAACCTCCAACTACATCGCTAATCATCACGCTTTCGCGCGTACTCTAATAATTCGCTAAATGCATAAAAATTTAAGTCCTCATAAATTATCGCCATAAGTAAAAATTGGCTCAACATCTTTTAATAAGAAATTCTATACCACTCTTCCAAATCCTAAAATTTTAATATCTCATAATTTTGATTACACCACTATGGTTGATACCTAAACTCCAACGTATATCACATAAAAAATCGTATCACTCTACTCAACTTAATTAGCATGATAACCACAATACATATAGCTTTCCCAACCGGACCTTCAATACTCATGAGACGGAATAATCTCAAATATTTTAATTCCTATGCGACCTTAAGTCACAACTAATTCCTTAAGATATCTCGACAAATTTTGCTAACTATTAAATTCTCAAAATATCATACTTAAATTATCCACTCTAAACAATTCGCCCAGAAGCTTAAAATTTAGATCTCTTAAATTTATTTCCATCACATCAATTCAACCCTATCACTTAACAAAACAACTTCCATCAAGTAAACACAAATCAAAGACAAGTACTCTCCAAAAATTTACACACATAATTATTATACATCAATCTCTAAGCATCCATAAATAACATCAAAACTTCAACAAAGAAACAATTGATCATCTACCATCATAAGCATTACTAAAATAAATTCCATAACATATCAATGGCAAGGATTTCGCACTCACATCAAGAGTCCACCTAGAATACAATTCCAACAATCTCCCATAAATAAAATTAAAACTCAGAAACTCTAACACTCAGTGAGACTCAGGTATTACACATAAATAACATAGGAAATATCAACAAAGAAACACAATTACATAAATACCAATAATTATCAAAACGAATCCATCTTTCAAAGATATAGCAATATACCCAAACACTAAATAAAACTCAAGTAATTCACATAAATATTATATAAAAATAGGAAGGGGAAAAAGATCCAATAAATAAATAAGTAAAAGCCATTCATTTAAGAAAACAAGACCACTTCTTTGGTAACCACAAATCACCAAAAGCTTTTATTAAATAAACAAGGAGATTGAATTAAAATAAGAATAGCAAATAAAATAACAAATAAAACTTTGAAATTCTCCACAAAACCTAACTCTTAAAAAGATTTATTGTAGAAATCTCCAGGACTTAAAATCTTTAAAAGAAATGAACCATAATAAAATAAATAAATAAATAAATACTAGCAAGTCGCCAAAGCAAACCCACTCGTCAAAATAAATAGATAAACTTTTAAAATAAAACAAGTGAAAAGGTGGAAAGATAATAAATTTTAAAAACCTACCTCTATGCATGTCTCAAAAATGAAAACATAGTAACGATTTCTTTTAAATTTTTGTCTAAATAAATTTCGAATTTCCAGAAATATATAAAAGACAAAAGTCATAATTAAGACAAAAAGATAATAAATAAAATCCAAAACTAACTTGTAAGAAATCTATGAACTAAAATAAAAATCAAATCCTGATGATAATTAAATAAAAGCTTAAGAAAATAAGATAACCCACAACAAAAGAAATAAACTTTAAAATAAGGAATTCCATAACACAATTATTTAAAATATAAGATTCAATAAAAATATTGATTTAAAATAATAATCTAATCCGAAATATCCAAATTCCAATTTAAACAAAAACAAAGGCATATATATAAAATAAATAATTAAATAAATGCTCAACAACTTAACTAAATAAAATCAACTAACTAAAATCTTAAATACTACCCAATTACAATATTGAACAAATATTGAAATGAAATAAAGCAAGGCAAACCACCCAAACAGAACTAAGATAACTCTGAAAATAATAAATAGAATGCACATTAAAAATAAAAAGTACAGCATAACTAAATAAATATTGAAAATCTTACCATAAAACCTAGTAGCAAAACTTAGAGAACAAATAAAATAATAAAATAGAGTAAAATAACCAAACAACAAAATAAACAAATTTTAAAACAACAGACTTTTCTAGTACTGTCTCTAGGTAACTTGCGGATTTATCCAGAGCCGAACTGCTTTGATACCACCTGTGACGCCCCTAAATTTTCCTTAAAATAAATACGGGAATTGAGGGGTCAGGATGCTGACAACACGAGTCACGCACCCCCAACGTCAAGTGCTAAGTGTGTGAACATGTGACATGCATAAATAAAAGCAGTGGATATTTGAGGTCATTATCTAAGTACCAGAATTTTTAGAAATATTTTACAAATCAGTTTAACATAAATTCTCCAATAGGAGATTTAATACAGTCATCCGAAATACAAATTAAATAAATACATATTTATAAAAAGGGGAAAACAATTTTCCAAGATAACAATTTTATAATACGAATACTTCAACAGCAGAGTCGCCTCCTCGAGTTCAGCCTCCACAAAAATCTGCATCCAAAAGCTATGACGCCAGAAATGGCATCGTAAGTAAGTATAACCCAACAAACCAAAAGACAAAAATACATTCATGCAACAACACTACGCATGAACAGGACATCGTATGCATGAAGTTTAAAATCATATTTCTCAAATCAAATACAATAACCACACGCCAAAATCTCAATTTGGCCCAAATTAAAATTCCAATAAACTCATCCATCATTTTCCCAGAAAATGATATCCATAAATCCATTAAAACCACAACTATTTTTCCAGAAAATGGTACATGTAAAACCAATAATTAAAACCCGCAACTTTCCCAGAAAATGGCCTAAACATCCATTTTATTAACCGTATGCACCATGATCTCCCCTAGGGACCATCCACACACCTTGGCTTTCATTATCACACTGAAGGTAACGACCACGCATATGACTTCGGAACAGGCGATGCCTAGCGATTTGCGCCTAGCACGTACCATGACTAGGCATCCCCTAGCTCCCGCCAGCAGAGGAGCCACGAAGTCGGCAGGAGAGCGTTATCATCCCGTCCGATCCCGTCGTCGCCCGGCGACGACCCAAGGGACGTCACTCAGTATATTCCACTCCCGAGTGACCAGATGAGCTCCATCGAGATAATGCCGCATCTCGGCTTGGGGTCGTGATACACACACACCCGAAAACCATAAATACATGGAAACTCAGTTTCCATTTCCAACACATGAATATCCGAAATCATGCAAAAATCCAATTTCCAAATGTTTTTATGAGCATGCGCGTAAATACACAATGCAGACGACCATGCACCAAATAGCCAACAATTAATAAATTCCAACAATAACCAAATACAATAACTGTTGATGCCAAAAATATATTTAAATCTCAAAGTTTATTTGGAAAATACTTACAGCGGTTAAAAGTGTAAATCCTTGAGCATACGTCATTCCGCAGCGCTCGTAGCGGTCACTTGTACGTTAAGCTAAAGTACTCGATTTGACACCAAAATTAAGGGAGATACTCTTTGGAAGGTGGGGAATCTCATGGAGGTGGTGGTGTGGCGGCACAACCACCGAAAGGTAGTGGATCGAGCTCCAAAAGGGTGGAAACCCATTTTTGAGTTTGGGGTTGTATATGGAAGGTGAGGCCGCGGTTTGAGGAGTTGAGCTAGAGGGATTACCGGCTAAGATGGGGGAGCACTTTGGTGGCAACGGTGAGGCTAACGGTGGCGACAGGTGGCAGCTGGGTTGCTCAACCCGTGGGTTTTAAAACCCATTTCGTGGCTTGATCGTGTGGGAGGAGTGAGGGGCTACCAGTGGTGGGTTAGGTAGCTGGGAGGCCGGTGATGGAGTGGTGAAGAGATGGTGGCTGGTGGTGGAGCAACGGCGGCACTGGAGCATTTATGGGCTGCAGCTTGGAAGTGGGAGTGGGGGCAAACGGCGGCACGGTCTGGGCTGAAAATGGAGGGGGTTGGTCGCCGGCCGGTGGGGAAGAGAATGGGAGGGGCGGTGCTGGCCACGGGCCGTGCACGGCGGCGCTAGGGGTAGGGAGAAGGGACGGCGAGAGAAGAGAGGGAACAGGGGAGGGGGACTCACGCACGGGGTTGGGGAAGTAGGGGAAGAAGGGAGAAAAAGAAAAGAAAAAGAGAAAAAGGAAAAAGAAAGAAAAAAAGAGTCCAACTAGAAAAACACAATAAATTAAATAAAAGTCGACTGATAATACTACAATTTAATATAAATAAAATAAAATATTTAAAACCCAACAATAAACCAATTTAATTTAAAGAACAATTTAATTATAGAATGCTAATTATTATTAAGAAAGCACATAAAATAAAATCGCATAATAAAATAAAGAAATTTAATTCCAATTATTAAAATAATTACCTCACATTCAAATTAATAAGAAAAGTAACGTAACTCAATATTTAATTATAAGAACAACATAAAACTAATATTAACTAATCAATAGATCAAATAAATATCTTAAACAAATAAAACATGACTAATAATATTATTAAAATAAATTAAAATAATTAACACCGAGAATAAAATTACGTGTAAAAATACACATAAATCTGGATTCTCACAACATACTCCTCTTAGTAGTATCGCCCTTGTGATCTAATTTATAAGAAAATAAGATAGGTGAAACTCAATAAATACATGATTTTGTGTGGGTGAAATGATGAACATAAATAAATTTTGTGAATATTCAGAACACAAAGTATATCACATAATAGAATGGTCCTTTTAAATGAGCGTAAAGCCAAAGAACCAATGTGTAGATATCCAAACCTAACCCATCACCAATAACAATTTCATCGGTGCCATCATATTCAAAGTAAATAGATAAATTTGTCAGATCACCAATTATGTTATGAGAGGCTGCAGAGTCAATTAGCCATTTTTTTCCTTTGTATTGGAAGTGGAGACACAATTTACAATTGCTTCATAGGGATGCAATTGAGGGTAGGATTTTGTTATGTGGCCCACTTGATCACAAAATTGACATTTGGGTTGGTAATGTCTTTGGTTTGAATTGGGGAGACAAAAGTGATTATTGGATTGGAAGCCAGTGGGCATATAGTTTGGGCCCTGGGGACATTAAGGCCCATTGTTTTTGTAAGAGCTTCTTATTTGAGACCCACTTGAGTAAGCCCTCGAACCAACCTTTCGGTGAGTGTAAATTGCAGAGGTGAAAAATTGTTGGATGGCAACTTCCAACTGTTGTAGGTAGCTTTCATGCCTCACAAGGAGGTCATGAAGCTCTTCAAACACCAGGGATGTCTTCCAAGCTTGGATAAGCTCTTCAATCTCCATAAAATGGGGACCAAGACAGTTAAGGACATAAAGTTAGGTCATCATTGGAGATGGGGTAGTCGATGAGTGCAAATTCATCGGCTAGGGTTTTCACATCATGCAAGTAATCAGGGGGATCAGTTCCAACATTGTATCAAGATAAATTCTTCCTTGAGTTACATGGCTCTGTCCTAGATTTGTTGGCATACATTTGGTTGAGTTTTTTTTTAGGCCTTATGAGAGGTTTTGGCAATTACAATGAGCAGAGTAATGGTGGTGGAGGTAGAGGTAAAGGCTAGAATGACACTAAGGATGAGTTTATCCTGTCGAACCTAATGGATTCTTTTTAAGCCCAAGGGGGATGTGTCAACAGGGGAGGGATACAACGAGCTGTTCCATTCACATAATCTAGTAAGTCATAACCGATAAGGAGGGCTTCAAATTGGACACACCATTGAAGAAATGTGGAGGGTGTTAATTTTTCATTGATTTATGCACTAATATTGAAAGCAATGAGTGGGTTTTCGTCGGAGGACACTGGGTGGATATTGAGATGGAGAGAAGGTGCTTTGTTTGTGGAAGAAGACATCTCAAAATTTTGGATTGCTTGCTCATTAGAGAGTGGTTCTTTTGATACTATAAAAAGTTGAAACACGGCAAATGGTTTCAATGAGGGATGGTGAGTTAAGTTTTAATAATACATTCTATTGCCTAGATGGGTAATACAAGAGAGATGGTGAATTGAGTTATATTTAAAAATTTAACAATTATAAACCAAGTACACAATATAAAATTTAAAAGAATACAAAGCAATATAAAATAAATAGTAAGGGTAAAAAAGAAACAAACTCAATATTTTAATGAGATTTAGTCCAACTGCCTACGTTCTCGCCTCAAGCTACTCCTTAAGAATTTCCAAATTCATTATTCAATCTCTTTTAGGTACAAATAGAAACTTATTACACCTTTAAACAACACCGCTACAAAAAATCTGTGTAGAACACCCTTTACACTTATAATCACTTCACACGTGGTGATTCAATTATTCTCTGTGTAGACCATATTCTAGGCGAACAAGGATTATACATACCATTTTACTAATATAAGAATTGATAGTGGATAGATTATCTAGAAACACTCATCAATGAGTGAAATAAGAATAACATGGCGCAAACTATATCTTTTAAAATAAATAAGGATTAAGACTCGATACTTTTGAAAGATAGAGTGAACACTTTGAATGAATGATGCAAAATTAGCAATTGATGTGTGTAAGATCTTGTTATATTTTTGAAGATATCAAGTGAGAAATTTATAAGCAAATGCGACTTCATTTTCGACTTTTAAAAGACTCACATATCAAAAAGGAGAACTATTCACTTTTCAAAATTTTTAAATAAAAATATATCATTTTTACAATTGTAAAAGACAATCATATTTATTTTTCAAAATATTCAAAGCTAATATTTTACCTTTCGCATATGAAAAAATGAGTATGATTTATTTGTCAAACTACTCTTCTTCTTTTTACATATGTCAAAAGAGCATCAACCATGTTTCAAGATTTTCAAACTAAATCATCTACTTTTTGCATTTGGTAAAAGTGCATCAATACTTTTCAAATTTTTTTAACAAAACATGCACACGTTAAAGATAATAATCAATCATCTTATAAATTTTTAAAATTAAAATTTTTAATGATGTCATGCATATGTCAAAAATACAATTTTCAAAATCAAAATTTCTAATGATGTCATTCACATGTGAAAATTATAATTTTCAAAACTACATTTTTTAATGATGTCATGCACATGTAAAAAATGCAATTTGATACTTTATGAAAAAAAATTACTTTTGAGTCTTAATCCAATTTGATACTTGATAATCTAGAGATGTACAAAGTTACTCTAAGAGATTTATCTTGTATACTTATTCCATTTCTTGCTTATGCTTGATTTGCTTTTGTGTTTGACTCCATTGTGTATACAACTTCACTTTAAGATTTGAGTTCATTTGTTATCATCAAAATCTATACAAAAATATATAATAATATGAAACTTGAATCATTGGGTTCAACAATCTCCCCATTTCTGATGATGACAAATACTTATTAGAACTCTAAGATCTGTAATAATACTTAAACTTCTCCTGAGAATATGTGCTAGTTTATTAAACAAGAGATAAGCATGATTCCAACATATATAATAGGGTTAAGAGTTTTAAGGATGTGTATTTAAGATAATGCATTCTAGTCTAAACTTCTCCTCCTTTTGGCATCATGAAAAATGAGCCATAATAACCAATGAACAAATGAAAATGGTGCGTTTAGTAAAAACTGTAGATAGCTGAATAATCGGAGCCTCTTAAATTTGACAAAAACTACAAAGGGATGAGGCCCAACTCTATCGACTGAGTGTAGAAGATTATTCAAATCTGCTTAATGTTGTTGACCAATGAAATCTTGCAAAGATTTAAAGCTTTTAATTTCTGTTTAAAATGACTATTTCCACCATTGGATACTCACAAAAAGAAATCTCACATTGCTTATTGATCTAGTTTTTGTTTATCTGAAACGATAGAATGGCTGAAAAAATTTCTGCTAGTAATCTTTCGGTTCTGAATTAAGAAACTTATACACCTTAACCAGTTATTGTCTCTCCAAAGGCTGTCAATACCATGATAAGAGTAGAGATGCATTTTTTTGGTAAAACTAATTTTGAGGTTATTGTAGGATCAATAACTCTTAGTATTCAATATGCTACCTCTGTTATGACCTTATTTCAAAGGTTACTAGCGAGGATGAGTGAGGTTGATAGGCTTAACAATCAAATATCTGAATTGTATCAAAACTAGAAAATAAAGATAGAAAGAATAAAAGATTAAGACAAGAAAATAAAGACTTGAAGAAATTTTTAGACTGGTGTGCTCGTATTTCGAAACCACAAATAGAAGAGTTAGAATGTGAGAGAATTCAAAGACAAAATCAACATCAACAGATAATAACAGAGGTTCAACATTTACGAGAAAAATAAGGATAATTTCAATTAATCTCGCTACCTTAACTAAATAACTTTTGACAATATGTATTTAGCATATCTTGTAAGTGTAACTAAGTAAGACTTGAAGTGATGATAGTTTGCCTTATTCTTATTTTTACATCTATAAGAGTCGTCTTTAGCTTTATCTAGTTCATATTAAATCTTCTTCACATCTCTATGATTTATCTGTATTTTTATTCTATAAATTTTCAATAACTTATCAATTTCCTTTCAGTATCTCTCGTGATCAATATATAAAGTATTCTTGACCTCGGTCACAAGTTGTTTTTACATCTGCTATAGGTGCTATGATTCAGCACGAGAGTGATCTGGCTAAAAAGTTAGATCATGATGTCATTCATAAACTTTTGAATCTCAAAACTCGATACTCATCATCTATTGTCGTATTTTCTGCTCGACTGCAGACTAGAACTCATGAGATTGAAAAGTTAAACGAGAAGATCTATGTACTTCAACGACTAATTCAAAAGTTTAACAAAAAAATAATAAGTTTAAAGCAACAGAATAAAGATTTAAAATTCTTGCGTGTTTCTTCATGTCGTCACCTAGTCCTTTGGACAAGGATAATGTGTTGATCTATAAAAAGCAAATGCATTTGAAAAATAAGCCTAAAAGTCTCAAATTTTTGTAAGTCATTTGAGATAATAAGAATATTTAACAGATATTTGTAGCATTCATCATCCTATTTTTCTTCTAATCATGCATAGTTTCCATCTTTTGGTAGGGGTTTTGTAAAAATGTCTTCCAACTGATCTTGTATGCTTGTAAATTTTAGTAAAATATCATCCTTCTGCACATAATCTCTAAGAAAATGATATATAATCTGCTTAATCTTAGAATGTTGTATTGGGTTCTTTAAAATATTTATAGCACTTGTATTATCACATTTGATAGGAATATGATTATACATAAGTTTAAAATCCTTAAGTTGATACTTCATGTAAAGAACTTGAGCACAACAACTACTTGCAGCAACATATAGTCTACCTCAGCAATAGATAATGTAACAAAAATTTGTTTTTTATTAAATCATGAAACAAGTGCATGACCTAAGAAATGACATGTTCTACTAGTGTTTTTTCGATTAACTTTGCAATCAACATAATCTACCTCTGAGTAGTTAATAAGATCGAAAAAAGTGTTCTTAGGATACCATAACCCTAGGTCAATTTTATCAGCAAGATATCTAAGAATACGCTTGGCTACAACCAAATGAGATTATTTTGGAAATGATTGAAAGTGAGCACATAAATATCCATTAAACATAATATATGGTTTACTGGCTGTCAAATATAATAGATTACCAATCATACATCAATATACCTTTGAGTCAACTGACTTACTACTTTCATTTTTATCAAGTTAGGTGGTTAGACTCATTAGAATTTTAATTTTCTTCGTACATTTCATCTCAAACTTCTTGAGTAATTCTTTGATATTATTTTGTCTGATTAATGAATGCTCCACTTTTTTCTTAATTGATTTGTAATTCAAAAAAGAAGTTAAGTTCTCCCATCATCCTCATTTCAAATTCTTTCTACATATTTTAAGTAAAATTTTGGTACATATTTTCATTAGTAGCACTAAATATTATATCATCAACATAAATTTGAACTAAAAGAATATCATCCTATTTATATTTGATGAAAATAGTTGTATCAATTTTTTCTCTTAAAAAATATTTTTCAAATACGAAACCACAAAGTCTCTCATACCAAGTTATAGGAATTTGCTTGAGTCTATATAGTACTTTTGTGAGCTTGAAAATATGATTTGGAAAAATATAATTTTCAAAATCTGGAAGTTACTCAACATTTACCTCTTTATTTATAAAACCATTTAAGAAAACACTTTTAACATTCATTTGAAAAATTTTGAAATCTTTATAACAAGTATATGCAAGTAGCATTCGAATAATTTCTAATTTTGCATCTGGTGCATATGTCTCATCATAATCGATTCTTTCTTCTTGATTGAAATCTTGGGCTACAAGTTGAGCTTTATTTCTAGTGATGATTCCAAACTCATCTTTCTTATTTCTAAAAACTCATTTTGTTACAATAATAGTATGATTTTTGAGTATAGGAACAAGTGTCTAAATATCATTTATTTCAAACTGATTTAACTCTTCTTGTATGACTAGAGCCCACAATTCATCAAGAAGTATTTCATCAATATTTTTAGATTCAATTTGAGATAGAAAATCAATATGATTGTAAATATTTTTAAGAGATGATTGAGTACTTACATCTCGTGAAGGTTCTCCTAAAATTTCTTCCATTGGATGATCTTTCATATGTTTCCACTATTTGGTTGCATTTTGTATTAATTCTTGATGATTTTTCCTAATGTCTCTATCTTGGGCTTTCTCTATTGTGTTTTTTTTTTTCTGAAATTGATACTATTTATGTTATTTATACCTTCTGTTTCTTCATCAATAGATTTCTTAGAGAGTAGATGGTTAGATTTATTAAATACTACATGCATAGATTCTTGTATGGTTACATTCTTTTTATTGATTACTCTATAAGTTTTATTATTTGTAGGATACTCAAGAAAGATAACTTAATCAGATTTTGCATCAAACTCTCTTAAATTAAACTTGTCATTTAAAATAAAATATTTGCATCCAAATATATGGAAATAACCAATATTGGATTTTTTTCTCATTTCAAAACTCATAAGGAATTTTATCTAACTTAGATTTTAACATAATTGTATTTATAACATAACATTTAGTACTTACCGTTTTGGTCTAAAAATAACTAGGCAAGTTATTCTCATTGAGCATTCTTTTTGTCATATCTTAAAGAGATCTATTTTTTCTCTCTACTACCCCATTTTGTTGAAGAGTTTAAGGAGTAGAGAAATTATGTACAAAACTATTTTCATCACAAAAAGTTTCAATATTTTTATTAACAAATTCTTTCCTCCTGTCACTTCGGATATTTGAAATAGTATAGTCATTTTCATTTTGAATTCTCTTGTATAGTTTGGTAAAGATATTATACCTTGACCTATGGAACCTTTGAGGTACTTGAGAATCTTGTATGTCGAGTGCATATGAATTTGAGAAGGCTTGTCCATGAATTGGTTTAGAACATTCACAACATAAATCATGTCTGGCCTGGTAATTATCAAGTAAATGAGCCTTTCAATGAGTCTTTTATAGGCTATGGGATCTTATAGAACTGTAATTATGGTGTGACTCAGCTTGTGGTTCAACTCAAGCAGTGTAGAGACTGTTTTTGTCCCAAGCAAACCTACATCTTCCAATATCTTGAGGGTATACTTTCTCTGAAAAATATTGATTCCTGAAGATGATCTTGCAACCTCTAGGCCTAGGAAATACTTGAGGGGTCCAAGGTCTTCGATTTTGAATTGGTTGCAAAGGTAAGGTTTGAGTGAATCAACTTCATTAAGAGTTGCTTTCCACTATGATATCATCTACATATATTAGAAGTGCTGTGAACCCTTTTGACTAACTTTAGTGAATAAAGAATAATCAGATTTTGATTGCTGAAATCCAATAGAAGTGACTAAGTTAGAAAACTTTGAAAACCATTGCCTTGATAGTTGTTTAAGTTTGTAGAGGGACCTATTCAGTTTGCATGTTAACTTCCCTCTCAATCAACTCTCTATGGATGTGATAGCCTGGTGGTATGTCAATATAAATGTCTTCATTAAGATCCCCATGTAAAAATACATTATAGATATCCATTTGACATAAAAATCTGTTGTGAATGGAGGCTAAAGCAAGGAATACATGAACTCTGGTTAGCGTAATCACTAGACTGAATATTTCTTGGAAGTCAAAAACTTCTCTTTCAGTATACCCTTTGGCTATAAATCTAGTTTTATATCTTTCAAAAGAACCATCAGATTTGAGCTTCATCAGATATTAATCCCATATAAATGGCCCTCATATCCTTGCATATCACATCAGATATTATAGAAAATAGAAAATACAATCACTCACACCAAGGCTCTGTTTGTATTCGTAAGTGAGCTCATCTCATCTCAACTCATCTCAAACTCATCATTATACTTTTTCATATTTTTATATAAAATACAAATCCTAATAGAGTTTTTTCAAATTCCAATATATATTTTTTAATTTTCAAAATAACTTTTTTAAATTCTAAAATAATAATAATAATATTAAAAAATAAACTCATCTCAACTCTTCTAAACTCATCTTATTTCATATCCAAATCCAAACGGCCCCCAAATCACCCAAGGTCAGCCGATTCTCACTCTCGCACTCTCTTCCTTCTCACTTCGACCAGCCCTCATCTCCTCCATCTCTTTGCTCTGCCGCCCAAGAAAAGGTCCTGGTTCCACCGAAACCTTCCAACCCGACACTGACAAGGCCACTCCTCACTGTTGGATCTTTTTTGTCACAAAATCATGTGATTTTCTCATGGAAAATCGCATGGACGAAACCTGGGAAGGTGATTATGTAAGGATTTCTTCTCTATTTGTCTCTAATTTTTTTGGTATGAATATAGAAATGTTGTGTTGTAGGAAAAATGGCATCTTGATTGGGTGATTGGTGAATTTGCAAAGAGTAGTACTTTATCTCTAGAGGATTTGTCCCCAATCCATCTCCCGAATTGCAAAAAAAAATTATTTTTTTTATTTTTTAAATGATTAAATAGATGTTTTTAATTGATTAAAGTGATTTTTTTTATTATTTTAAAAATATTTTAATATACCAAAAAAATGAGTGAAAATAAATAAAATAAAATAGAAAAACACAACTAGGCTGTTCGAGACACTTTCGTGCTACATCCCCTCGGGGGATGTAGCACCACTCATTTGCAAAACTTGTTGTGTTCTTTATTTTCGAAACCTAAATATTGCATAATCTTTCTTATCTGAATTTAGAAATGTTGTGTTGTTTATTTTTGAATTTGAATAACTTGTTGTAGGAAACCTGAATATGCGTAACCTGTATTTGCACTATACCCATCGTTTCATTTGTTGCGTTTAGACCTTAAACATTTATATTGTAACGCAAGCTTTGGTCCTCTCTATTTTTGTTTTTTTTGTAACACAAGCTTTGGTCTCTTTGTTTTTTGGTTGTTGTAATTTCCTTTGTAACACAAGCTCTGCATTTGCATCCATTATTTTTTAACTATTTTGTTTTTCTTAAATTCCCTGATGTTGTGTCTCAGCAGCTTTGGTAGTTTGTGTTTGATTGATGCTGGTGCTTTCCCAAACTTTCTGTATGTTGACAAGCACTACTTCATGAGGAAGGAACCGGTAACCTTTACCCAAATGCAGTGATTAAAAGTTAAAAACAATTGTAACCTAGCCATATTCTCTATGTTGACATATAGATCTTATTTTTTGTTTGATATTTTTCTTCCAAGCATCAATATTTTGAATTAACTCTTTTTATTTTGAATACTAATGATTTTATAGCAATGTGAATGTCATTGCCGAGATTGTAGTATGGAACCTACAGTAGCTTAAATTATTTTTAAAAAAGAAAAGTATTCCTATCCAGAATCTGAGAAAGAGAATTGAGTTAATTGGCAGACCAAAAGCAAGCTATAGCAAATGCCTTTTTCTTTCTTATCATGTTCACATCAGAAATGCCTAATCTCTATTGTAGCTTTCGTAGCCATTGCCTCTACCATTATTTTCTCACTTAAGTTGTCTAGATTCTTCGTATAATTTTTCACTTCTTGTATAACTACTACTAAAGTTGTAATGTGGTTATTTTCTATGGAAGGATCAAATTTCACGTCCTGATAGTGATGAAGTTGAGATAACGATGTATGAAATTTGTTTCAATCTTTTGTTATGTTATGGATGGTTATTTTAGCCTCTTTATATTGCAAAGTTAATTTAACCCCCTTTTATTTTGATATGACAGGGAAGAACACAGTAGATTGTGCGTTTTGAAGAGTGGAGTGGAGCATTGCTGCTTTTATTTCATAGTCTTTCATAGTTTTTAAGAGTAGATATAACTAAGAGTGAATGCCTTGGTTTTGTTATGTAAATCTAAAAAAAAAAAGAACAACATTCATCATTCACAAAAAAAGATTACAACATTCACCACATTCCGTTATATTGCCCCATCATTCCCCACATATCCATTAAATTTTCGCATCAATCGCCACATGACCATTACATTCATTACATTCACCACTAGGGGTGTTCATCCGGACCCTTTTTTTTTTCCTGTTTGGATTGAAATCCGGATAACTGGATATTTAGATCCGGTTTCCAACCCATATATCATAAATCCGGAGTCCGTATTTGATAATCCGGACCAATATGGTCCGGATCATGCTTTTAAATTCGGGACCGGTTTTTAAAACTGGTGCCTGGATTAAAACACGATTAACTGATTAAGGCATTTAGACTCCCCCCCGTGATTTACCTTCTCTGTCTCTTCTCTCTCTCTCTCTCTCTCTCTCTCTCTCTCACATTGAAACCCTAGCCGCCTGATCTCCGTGACCGTGACCGTTCACCGTCGACGTCTAGGTTTAAAATCGCGCCAATCTTCATTGATTCTAGGGTATTCTCTCGCTCTTTCGCGCTCACTCATCTGGTTTAAGTTTGTATATGATTTCTACTGGGCTCTGTTTGTATATGATTTCATCTGGTTTAACTCTATTCTATTGGGGACTTGAAATCTGTGCTCATCTGTTTGGTTGGTCTGTTATATGTTGTTTTGGGCATTTTTTTTACAACTATGTATATCTGATCTAAGAGATGTGTGGTAAAAGAACTCATTCAGAAATTTGAGTGATCTTACCCATTCAACTTATTCTTGTGTTTCTGGGTACATTATTGAACTAGCTTTCTGATTTGATTTTCTTTTTTTTTTTTGTTGGGGAATCCAAGTTGTTTTGCAATCTCTTCGGCTAAAAAGATGGACATTCTTGTAGCATAGCAATTTTAGAATATATGTAAATATCTTATCACTATGTGTGATTGTGAAACAAAGGTAGGAATTAGCTGACAATATATATCGATCTAGTCAGACATCTCGATTCTCGATCATGCTGCATGCTCTAACAAATCATTAAGAGACATGAAAGAGCTGAAAATGTGAGGCCTGTTGCCATTTGAATCACTCAACTGGTATTGGAATTCAGCAAGTTTTGCATTATATTGGGAGATATTTTAATGAGGTCTAACAATGTTTCTTCACAAGAACAGGTCATTGGGTCACTCTTTGAGAGTATTTATGCTAAACTTAAACAATAAGACTGTCTATTAATGGGGTTTATGGTGGGGTCAGTAAGAGTTTTTTTAATTGAAGTCAGGTTTGGCTTGTCGTCATAGGGAATCTTTCACTAGATTGGTGTTTTCTTCGTTATATCATTGATAAATTAGTCCTTTTGTGCATACATAATTATCCGGCTGAAGGAAACTAACTGGGTAGCACTATTTCCATATTTAGTGTGGAAGAAATAAAAATGGCATGAAGATCTCGTTTCCCAAAATTTTGTGCTTAGGTGGTAATTTCCACCATTCATTCCTAGGGCTGTTCACCCGAACCGAACCGACCCGTCAAGGACAATTCCGACCCGACCCGATAAGTGTCTTATATCGATTGGCCGATACCCGTTATTCATAGACACTAACCCACCTCCTATTCACTCGACGAAGATCGGCTTCAAAATTGCAACAAAGATAAGGGTTTCTTTGTGTGATCGTGAACCAAACTACCCAAGATTAGTCATAAAAAGCAAAAATAGAAGAAACGGGAGGAAAAACGAGTCGAAACCAGGAAAATAAGACAAACCGCCCCTCAACCCAAATGCAACCGACGCCTGCGGGTACAAATGGCAGCACTGGTGGTGGTGGTGAACTGAGTCGAGGTGGACTCACCAACTTCTGCTTTGCTCCCGCCGGCTGAGGAACAGTTGCAACTTTCCAGGTCTGAACAATCGCAACTCTGCTTGGGTTTTTGAATCACGACGAGATCAAGAATGCCAGTGGAGATTGAGAACGCCGGTGGAGATCATGTGTAGAGAGAGAGAGAGAAAGAGTTGAGAGAAGAAAACAAAGAGAGCAAAAGAGATTGAAATTTGAAACTCGAGGGGTGGGGGGGTTTGTTTATGAAAAACTCTTTAGTATAAACAAGTCGGCACATTTAAATGGGTTGAAATCGGGTAACGGGTAATACCCGTTACCCGATTAAATGGAAACGAATTGGAATAAACGAGTCGGCAGAAATCGGCACGTCGGGTCGGGTCGGGTGGGGTCGGGTCTCAGGTATTCTATTCGCCCCTATTCATTCCCCTGTTTTTGGATAGGCTAAATATTTGGTGTGTGATTGAAAATGTAGTTTTCTTAGGGCTAAAAACTTTTCTCCACCCTACATATGGTTGAGTTGTGACCACTGTTAATCCAATTTGAGGTTGGTTTAGGGTTAATATGTTCCCCTCTTGGAGCTCATATCTCAAAACTGTTATCGTCGGCCAAAAAGATGGACATATTCTTTTGAAACAATCAATCGTCTTGTTTAATTTTTATGTATGTATACTAATGTCTCTACAATTGGAATGTTGATAATTTATTGGTTGCAATTCTGGATGAGAATTAAGAGCTTTCAAAGGTTTCGTTGTCCATCTTTAACCTTTTCATTTTTTTTTGTTTAGGTTTGTTTGATATTTTTGCTTCTCTCTCTGTTGAACATACCATAGAACAAGAAAACAGGCCCAAAGCTAGGTGCGGTCAGATCTGGAAGCTGCTTTTATTACAGAACTTTTTTTTTTGCTATATATTTCATTATATTTGGTGTAAGCAAACAATGTGCACAAGCTGCATTTATTACAGAACTTTTTTTTTAATTCTAAATTTACAAGCTTGAAATTCAAATAATGTAATATGTAGTGAATTTTTTTTTTTTAGTTTTACATTTTGATATATTTTTCTTTTATCATTATCAATGGATAAAAATTTAGGCTTTTATATAATAAAAATTTACTTTTTAACAATACTTCTTGGAAAAATTATAATGAAACAGAAGATTTAGGCTAAATATTTTTACAATAAATTTCTCTACAAAAAAGTAATAAAACAAATTTAAAAAAAAATGGTTTAAATCCGGAAACTGGATTTCCGATTTCTAAATAACCGGATTGATCCGGATTCAACCCGGATTTCAACCCAGGTGAAACCGGGTTGAAGTCAAAACTGCTTTGGGCTATCTGGTTTCTGGCCTGGTTGACCTGGAATTTCGGTTTAGACACCGGATGTACAGCCTTACTCACCACCACATGACAATAAGCATAAAAATAAGCCATGACAACAACAATAATTTCAAGGTTCCTTTGTACTTCACTTCTTCTTCTTTGCTTTAAATATTTGACTTGCTCAATTGCTACATGTTCATGAAGTACCTTCTCTTTTTTTTGTTGCGCTAACTCCAATGTAATCCTACAGCAGTTGCTTTATTTTCCCCACAAAAGTAAACAAGTATCAGAACTTAAACTTGTCATTTGCTAAAGAAATCAACACAGGTAAACAATATTAGGTTTGTGCATGTAAAAAGCACACACAGTTGTGCATATCTTCATAGACAGCAGAACACAGGGCACTAAAGCATAGGTGGCTATCTGATATTTAAAAGTCATATTGAATTTCAAAAGACACAAGAATTATTATATTCTGCAAGTCATCTAGACCAATAAAAGTAATGTCTTGCATACAAATGTATTCATTGCATACATAAACAGAAACTATATCATTGCAAACATGTCAGCTACCATAACAAAGATATATATCTAGTAATAGGTAAATCCTTGGATACCTAAAATATTAAAAAAAAAAAAAAGCTAGCACAAATTGAAATTTTATTTTACTATTATCATTTGCCAAAAACAAAAAGGAAAAATAACAATTACATAGCTGATGACATCTTACATTTTTTAGGCTGTTATAAAGTTCCTGAATACCAATTGAAAAATGTATACTGATAAGCTATGAATCACAACTGAACCCACTTAACTTAAATAAATCTTTTGTGTAGACTACAAATTAGATCAACTTATATTTTTGCATGTGTCGACAAGGAAGCAAGTGACTTCACTTCATTAACAGAATTCATAAATTTGGCTTCTCAGATCTTCGATTGGAGTATTAAGTAATAGGGGATAAATCCAAACTCAGAACCTAGCAGGATCTATTAATAATCTAAACTTTCCATTTCCAGACCTAACCTGGAAACCCATTTTTATAATACTCCTTTACCCTGTTTGCATATGTGACCCGTCCTTTCCAGTCATCAACCATATTCCCATTTTGTTATTTGTTATTTGTTATTATCGGGATGACAAAATGTTGTCTTGCGAGCATATATTTCTCAATGAATGACACCCAAGAAATTATCTATAAAATAATTTTACACCCAAGAAATTATCTATAAAATAATTTTTCTTACCTGGAAGAACTCCTTAATGCCAGTCATATTCAAGATCTTTTGGTTATAAGTAATAGTCAAATTCAAGAATTGAACAAATCATTCTGCATTTGCTTTTCTTAGAAAACAAAATCAATAATTTTCTATATCTAATCTTTATAATTAATAGTCATATTCAGAATTAGAAAATCAATTATTTTTTTCCAAGTGCTGATGCATACTAAGATTACACAAATTGAGACCCCTTCAGGTACAAAATTCTATATAATTTTCGATTTCTTAACATTCACACTTACAAATTGTCAGATTATGTTCTTATTTATTTACCAATACGTTAAACATATGATCCAAGTAACGTGACCAAACGACTATGCACATTTTGAGCCAGTAAGAGCCACAAGCGACAATGGTACATCACAAAGTGAAAATAAGTTATTCCAAATGCTTGAATATTGATGAAGGTTGAGAAGGAGCTCGCCGAATAAGGTTCTGAATTTTTGAATGTTGGGCAAGAGGTGGGGACTTGGCTGGGATGGACTGTGGGGCTCCAAATGTGAGAGGGGGATGTAGGGGTTGGATGAAGAAGAGGTCTAAGAGGGAGAGATGTTCCGAGTAGTGGGAGAGAGGTGGTGGTCATCAGGCTGCGATGGGTTGCAGGGTTGCGAATGTGAGAGGGAGATAGAGTGAATTGGATGAATTTAAAGATCTGAGAGTGGTGTTTTTTCTCTTGGGTGTGGCTCTATTGTAGTGTAAATGAGAAAGCCTACGTGGCATCAAATTATTAGAGGGCTATTTTTCAAAGGAGACTAGCCTGAACTGAGATAACTCAGATTTTTAAATATCCGTTTAATTTTCATATGTGGCATGATCATTGAAGGTTGATCAAATAAGGAATAGTATAATAAATAAAAGACTTATAATTGTTTGTTAGAAGGTTAGGAGTAGGATTAGGTACAATGATGGCTTGTTTTATGTGGAGAAAGCCCGAGATCTCGCTCTACTATCGCTTGATGTCTGGCTCGAGCGAGATACAGGAAGAGATTTGACATCTTTTGATAAAACGGCCATAACTTACTCATTTAATATCGGATTTGAGTGATTTAAAAGGCTATAGAAATCTAAGAAGAATATATAAAACTTTTATGTTTTGAGTTTTAAGAGATATGGACGTAAGAAAATACAAAATTGAGATTGAAGTAGAAGATATAGATTGGAAAAAGATAGGCATTGACTTTGAAGTTGACTAAGGACTTTGGATAAGATTAAGTCTTTGAATTATTTTCTCAATTATCCTAAGATCTTGAAAAGTGTGTAGAAATATGTTAAATGAGAAGATTTTACTTAGTAAATTTTGTGTGAAATAAGAAGAATCATCTATCAAACACTTGGTGTGCACGGAATTGGTGTTCCAAGGCTTATCTGTCGCATTTTAGTAGAAAAATCATAACTTGTTCATATAAACTCCACATGAAGTGATTCTAGTTCCTATAAAACCTTAAGAAGTATATCTAGAATTTTTATTTTTTGGGTTTTCGAAGATAAGGAACGGATCAAGGATGAAATCTGGTATGAAGTGAACAACCCTGGGTTGAGTCCAATTGATTACCGATTTAGATGAATTGTCCTATATTCGGCCATGTGAAGAAAATTGTGATTGGCTATCAATTTTTTTGAGGTCTTGACATGTGTAGGAGTATGTTTCATGAGGAGATGAATTGATCTAGAAGTCTTGATGGGTAAAAAAAAAAATAAAGGAAAACAAATGGAGAACTCGGATTGGGTTTCTCGGGTGGTTTTGACATGTTTCGGTGTATTAAGCATATCTCTCTCATTGGATCTCGGAATAAGGTGATTTAAAATCCTATAAAATTTTAAAAGGATAATATAAACCTTTTATGTTGTGCGTTTTCGAAGAATCGAACCCGATCAAGGATTTATTTAGGATTAAAGTGGACGGATACACCTCATTTGAAGAAACTATCATACTACTTTGTCACTTTGTCTTTTCCTTTCATGTGCTAGAATAATTCTAACCATTGATCAAGATATGCATATTAATGGTACAAACATGACCCTTGGATGGAGATAGGACTAACTAAGCCTAAGCTCTAGGGGTGATGATGAGCCTAAAGAGCTTGGAAGCTCATACACGTCTCTAAAGGGAGAACTGGTTACCTATGGGCATACTTTTCATCTTCTTGTTCCTAAGGTGTCACCCCTAGGTCTATATATATGTGTGTGTACTCTTCTTCCATCTTCCTTGGGAGAAAACTTTCAGTTATAGTAGAAAGAGAGCAAGCAAAATTCACCTAAACACACTTATACCACTAGAACATCAAAGAGAAAGCAATCTAGAGGCTTTGGTGGGAGGATTGTCTAAAGTTTAGTTATATAATCAATTCAAACTTTGGAGAAACTTGTAAATGCATATATTAACTTAATCTTGGCATAGAATGAGTGGTTTGGTGATTAGATCATGTTTGATATTTATTTGAGCTCAATCTTAGTTTATGTGTTAAATTGAAGCCTATTGACTTTTGGAGTGGTTTTTGCTATGATAAAATGCTAGAAAAATTATGAGACCTTACGAATATATTATATTATATTATATGAAAAATATTATGTGAAAATATGAGGTCTTAATTTGGAAAAAAATGATAGATCAACTCTAGTAACTTTCAGATTTAAGAAGGGTTATATTGACAGATTTAACATCTTATAGTAAATTGGTCATAACTTGTTAGTGTGATGTCATAATTGAATGATTAAAGAGTCTATGGAAAGCTAAGACAGATCTCTACAACTTTGGTGTTCTAAGCTTTAAAAGATAAGAACTATATAGAGGGCGAAATTGGGATTGAATGGCAGAACATAGTATGTGAGGACTTCAAAAATGTGTTTTTCTTATATTCTGAACTCTTAATAAATTATAAGAATATAGATTTATGTTTTAATAAGTAAAAATAAGATTTATGTGAAAAGATTGCCCATTTTAAATTGAAAAACCCTATAAATTGTGACCTCGCTCGACCCATGGATCGAGTGAAGAACAACTATAACCTATCACTAGACTGTCGCTCGATATCCTACTCGAGCGAAAGACAACCCGAAACTTCGCTCGACCATCGCTCGATGTCCCGCTCGAGCGAAAAACAACCCGAGACTTTGCTTGATTCTCGCTCAATACCTTCCTCAAGCGAGATACCTTGTTTGCTTAAATTCAAAACTTTTACTTGGATAAAGGTTGATGTTTTAATAAAGAAAATTATATATGTTATTTAAAGTGTATAATGGGTATGATACATGTTATAGAACCGAGTTTATCTTAGTATGCATTGATTTTATGAATTGATGTAACGTAAATGTATGTGCATGTGATGTATACTATTGTGAAATGTTCTCACATGTTATAAAACTCATATGGACATAATATATGCATGTCATAAGTCTAAGTTTATGCATATGTTGCATTATGTCACATATATGGGTCATAAAATTACATTAAGAAAACTTAACAAGTGAGAAGATTAATAAGTCAGTCACGTCATGACGGGGACCAGCGATACGCCCGTATGATTGACATGTCGACAGGGACCTAAGCCTGTCGAGTATGTGAAAATCGGCAGGGACCAAAGCCTGTCGAGTATTTAAAAATCGGCAGGGACTTAAACATGTCAAGTATTTAAAAATCGGCAGGGACCTAAGCATGTCGGCTATTTAAAAATCGGCAGGGAACTAAGCCTGTCGAGTATTTAAAAACTGGCAGGGACTTAAGCCTGTCGAGTATGTGAAAACCGGCAGGGACTTAAGCCTGTCGAGTATATGAAAACCCGCAGGGACCTAAGTCTGTCGATGATACGAAATAAGAAATATTTAATGAGGTCGCCTGTTGATGATACGAAACAAGTAAGACACACAATGTTACGAAAAAAAAGAAATAAGAGTTTAAGTATGATAGAGTGGGTCTATGAAGAACATAATTCTAAGTCATGCATGAGTCTCATAACACATTTTTATAAGATATATGTCTTTGAGCATTGACATGTATGATAAGTTCTTATGTCATCTATGCCATATTTCGTTGACTGTATACTTACTGAGATTTCTTGGAAATCTCACTATTTTATATTTTATCTATCATTCCTTATAGAATGATAGATGGTGTTGCAGAAGTAAATAAATTGTCATGAGATACAGATATTACATGAGATTTTGAGGAGCCCCGAGGATCCTACAGAATACTCATCTCCTAAGGGAATGATCTTACATATGGAATCAAGTGGAATAGCACGAGTATCAGAAGGCAGGAAGATATATTTGTTAAAAGAGAACTAACTGGGTTATGTAAGTTTTGGATATGATATGTTTTGATGAATGAAAAGTTATGAAGAATATAGTTTTAATATGCCATGTGACCTAATTATGCAAGAGTTAGATCTCTTTACATATATGGAAAATGCAAGAGTTAGATCTCTTTGCATATATGGAAGATTTACCTCTTTTCGTTGCGTTTTACATTACACTTAATTAGTAAGTTTAAGTGCATATACTTTAAAAAAAAAAAAATCGGGGCGTTACATTAGCAATTCTAAGATAAACTCTTTTTGGAAGTCAGAACCTTTTCTTTTAGTATACCCCTTGGCTACAAGACTATCTTTGTGTCTTTCAAAACAACTATCAGATTTGAGCTTCACCTTGTAGACATATTTATAACCAATGGCAGTTTTGTTAGGGAAAAGGGAAGTGATAGTCCAAGTATTATTTTCCTCTAAAGCATTGATTTCAGCTTGCATGGCATCTTCACAATGTTTGAATTTCACAGTTTTACTATAGGAGTTAGGTTCATATAAGGTGGAGATGGAAACAAAAAATGATTTGTGAGATGGATAGAGGTGTTTATAGGAGAGGTGATGTTTGAGTGGATGATCTGTGGAGGGTGGATAGAGAGGTAGAGATTATGCTATTTGGTAGTGGTATTGTTGAAGAAAGGTTGGTTGATGTCTTTCTCTGGTGGACCTTCGAGGGGGTGGATCAGAAGAGGGAGCAGGCGAGGATTGTTCATCATGATGAGGTGAAAGAGAGGGCGGCTCAGGAGAAGGAACAGGTAGGGAAGGTTCAAGAGGAGGTGTTTGTGTCTGGAGAGTGGGGTGGGGTGTGTCATACTGCAGCTCATCAAAAAGAGGTGGAAAGTAGTTATCTGGTGGTGGTGGGTAAAACCAAATTTTGAGAGAAAGAGTGAGTGTCTAAGGATTGATAGGAGGAAGGAGTAGAGCATGAATGGAATAGGAAAACGGACTCATGGAATATGACATTCCTAGACACAAAGGTGGAATGGGTCTTTATGTCATAGAACTTGTACCCTCTGATGTTTGCAAGGTATCCTAGGAAAGTGCAAGGCCTAACTCATGGTTGAAATTTCTATGGTGGTTAGGAGTACTAGCATAACTTAGGCAAGTAGAGGCTCGAAATTGATCATATGAGAGTGGTGATGAAAAGAGTTTTTCATAAGGAGATTTGTTAAAAGGGAGGGGCGTAGGTATTCTATTGATGATATATACTATAGTTAAGATGACATCTCCCCAAAAAGGAATGGGTAAATCACCTT
Source organism: Platycarya longipes (assembly GCA_036559045.1). Classification (NCBI taxonomy): domain Eukaryota; kingdom Viridiplantae; phylum Streptophyta; class Magnoliopsida; order Fagales; family Juglandaceae; genus Platycarya; species Platycarya longipes. Next base: position 28,517,473 of record CM071792.1, on the reverse strand, counting down.
GAATGATGAGTGATTTGGAAACATTTTGTTTTTGGTGAATGATGCCATGATCTTTATAAAATTTTGTCATGTTGAATTTAAGGCCATTATTAGTTCTAATTATCTTAACATTGCAATTAAATTAGGTGTGCATGAGCTGAAAAAATGATTTCAGAATATGCCTTATCTCTGATTTCAGTTTCATTAAAAAAAATCCAAGTGATTCTTGATTAATCATCCACAATGGTTAAGAAATAATGAAAACCTTGAATTGATTCTTGAGATAAGGGCCCCATATATCACAGTGGATTAAGTGAAAAGGAGATGAACTAGTGGATATACTTGAAGGAAAGAAAACATGTTTCTGCTTCGCTAAAGGGTAGATTCTTCAAAGAGACGGATCTTTGAACTTTACAATAGGAGCAAGAGAATAAAATAGATTCATTCTTTGTGCAGATAAATGTCCAATCTAAAGTGTCATGGGTCAAAATCATGTTGTGTAGTTGCTTGGTTAACTCAATCTTGACTAGAAAGAGTTAAAGAGGGATTGATTTTGCTATCATGGGAAGGATGCAACAAATAATAAAGGCCAGCATGGACTTTAGTAGGTCCAATTATCATCCATGAAGAGAGGACTGGAATGAAGTAGAGACCTCTTAAGAAAAATAGACAAATATATGGTTTTTGAGTAGCTTGCTAATTGAGATGAGACAGCAAGTGAATGAGGGTACACATAGGACATTAGTTAGTGGCACTGAGTCTGATAACTTGAAAATCCTTATATGTGTGACTTGAGCCTTTTTGCCTTTTGGAAGTTTCACAAAAGCTTGTGTGCAAGAAGAGGAATTGTAAAAAAAATAGGTGGACCACACCATGTGATCAGTGGCTTGTGTCCAAGATTCATGGTGTATTATGGACATAAGAGTGCTTATGCTGGGTAGGTGAATCGTGATTATTGTGATTCAAAGTGTTGAGATGAGAGTAATCAATAGATGTGGAAAAAGCTTAGAGGCAATGATGATTACCTGCTAAGTTTGAACAAGGTGTGGTCTAGAAGCTAGTTTCAAAAGTTTCTGGTTTGGGAGGAGTAGGAGTAGGCAGGATTGGTTTGGTTTGTCCCAAGTTCATATGAGGAAATTGAGCATTGATAGGAGCCATGAGATGTTGAGCTTGTGGCTAAGAAAGGTTCAGTTGAGAGGCACTTGGAGCATGTACTTCTAAAGTGAGGTGGTAATTTGTCCAATGACTTGATTGGCGGAATATGGTGCAACTATTTTTGGTGAGCTTAAAGTTAGGTGGAAAGCGTACTAACTTATAGCACTTATCTTTTGTATGTCCCACTTTACCACAGTAGTGACAAACTAAGTCAGATGTTTTCATTTTTCTTTGGAAAGTTTTGATAAGCAAGGAGAGCAAATGGTTCTGAGATGGGCAAGGTTATATTCCTTGCTTGCCTTTGTCATTACTCTTGTGAAATCAGTGAAAAGTTCTTTTCCAAAGAAGGTAAAGGACTCAGCAAAACTATTTGTCCCCTCACAGAGTCATAGCTGTCATTTAAGTATATTAAAATTTTAAAGACATAATCTCCTTGTTGAACCTCACCAATATTTTTCAAGCCATCACATGTACACTTTCCACAAGAACAACAAGGAAGAGGTTTATAATTATGTAACTCTTCCCAAATGGAATCAAGCTATGTCAAATAGTCACTTACAGAGAGGTATCCTTAGACAATTCCCCTAAGATTGTGTTGGAGATGGTAAATTTGAGCTTCATTAGGTTGAGAAAACCTTTCCTTAAGCTTATCACAAACCTATTTACCTGAGGTCATGAAAAAAACATTAAATGCAATATCTTTTGACACAAAATTCAAGATCCATACAAGGAGAATGTTGTTGCATCTTAGCCATGAAACATAAGAAGAATCTGACAAGATAGTAGTTGTGATTGTCCCATCCAAGAAATCTATCTTGTTCTTGATGGAAATGGAGAGCATGAATGATTTTCTCCAAGAAATATAATTTGATCTAGTTAATGGAGGTGAAACAATCATAATGTTTGCATTCTCACTGTAAAGTAGAAAGAAGGGACTATCTGGATCCTCAAGAGAAGGGGGAGAGAAAAAAGAGGAAGATGCCATGGTTTATGAGATGAGTTCTACTTGTAGACTAAGGGAATTGAGCAGGAGACATGTCATGCTCTGATACCATGTTAAAATCAAAGTAGAAATATTGAGAACTAATACAGAATTCAAAATGAACAACTAAAGTGAAGAAGAAAATCCCGTCATTCATCTTACTATTTCTACATAAATTGTTGCTATATATATACATTATAGAAAAGCAAGAAATACAGGTTCTAGAACCAACTTTTGTCTCCTATTGAGTTACAAGTAAACAAGTACAACTTTATGGACATTATGCTTTAGACAATGCTTTTCCTTTGAGTTATTCACATTTCATTGTGTGCAGCCATGCATTTCACGTTTGATCTCCTTCTTTTCTATGCCAACACCTTTTCTTTCATTTGCTGCTTTATACTTTTCATATGCTGCAATGTGCTTTATTTCTGTTTTGCTTACTGCGTGTGTTTCTTCACTGTTGCAGGTAACTTTACATCTACTTCTCAGATTTATGTTTCTTTGTGTATTGCAGCTTTGAATCTCAGTCATCTCATATATTTCTTGCTTGCAAGTCTTCTCATTATATTTCATTTTGTGTGACAGACCAGGTTTGATCTATAGAGAACAGGTGAGAAAAGGAAAAGATGGCCACTATTTGGACAAAACTCTCGCTTAAACTGTGTTTGGTTAATTAACTGCACTGAATGAAGATCATTTTAAACTATTTTGAGTATCTAAACACCGCAACTGAGCTACATCAAGATATAAATCTGATTACTGTAGCTGGAGATCATCATGACTACACCTGACAGACGCTTCTTATTTTTAACAAATCCTGATAAAAGCATTTATTACTAACATGCACCTTATTTCCTTCCATTTTTTTTACCTGAACGTCTCTCTCTTTCTCTCTCTCTATTTGTGTTAGTATTGGGGGTTAATCTCCCATTTCTTTCATAAATAATCTGCAATGAACATCACGTTGGGAATAAAAAGTACAGTGAATAATAGAGAATTTCACAAATTTTATAATTTTTTATAAATATATTTAAACTCATTCTAACATTCAAATAAATTTTAAACTCATTTAAGTGGATCCCATAAAATTCATTCAACTATTCTAACTCATTACTATTTATAAAGAATTTATATCAACTCAACTCACCATCCAAATACAGTATTAAAGGAAACGTCTAACATAGAAATGTTTTGATCATTCCATTCCGATGATAATCAAGACACTTTTGTGCCTGCATGTTCCTTCTGTTTTCTAATACCAGCGTAGCTAGCTATGAATTAGCTACAGAATAGTCAAAGGTAAAATCATGTAATATTAACTAAAATAGGAGTTTGCCTTTGGCATCCAATGAGAGTGGTCTAAAATGGGTCAAATTAAGCAGATATAGCCGAATGACTTCAAAGGCGCTAAATTATGGGAAGATTCATGTAGGCTTTGCAGCTCGGACATTGAAGTATTGGAGTATTGCCAGCTTTGATGATGACGCCCAACACATCAGTCGGCATGCAGTATCTTCTCACATTGATACGTCCGGACAAATAGCTTCTTTTCCTCCAAATGATTTGTCATTTCCATGACCAAACGACGTGTGATAATTTAATAAACTGGGCTTGAATGGAGCTAGATTGATCGAGGAAAAGTACAGACGTTGTCAGGCCCGGCCCAAGGCCTTCAGCCAGCCCGTGACCCGGCCCAGACCCAGCTCGAAAACGGCGTCATTTTCGCCCAGGTAATTAAACCCTCCCCGCCCCCTTTCTTCTTCTTTCTTTCTTTTCCTTTCTTTCTTCTCTTTTCCCCTGGGCGGCAGTTTCTCCCCTGTTCTTCAGTGCTTCTTCCTCACGCCCACTCCCCCACGTTTTAGACAGTTACCGAATTCATCTGAAACCGCAACGAAAATATTTTCCTCTCCCTCTCATTTTTTCGGCATTTGCAGTTGGGTCTGGTCCTCCTCTCTTGCGCCGAGCTCCCCTGTTCTTCGTTCACCGCTTGATCTCGCCGGTAAGTGTTCTCTTAATCCCCTAGTGTATTTCGAATTTCTTCTATCCAAAATGAGATGTGGATTTGGTGTTTTAATCACTTAAAAACTTGGTTAAATTTCCTTGTTTATAGTCGATTTTTGAGGAAGCTGGAAAGCAATTTCGGCCTCTGTTCTTCGCGGGTTGCCTTCGATTTCTGGTAAGAACTTCTTTTTTTTTTTCTTGAGACCGATTGGAAGCTCGTATGCTGGTTACACATCATATTTTTATGTATATGTTGGCAGTGGTTTTGGGTTTCGGGTGATTAGTTGCAGAACCTTGTGTGGATTGAGGAAAATCTGATTTAATTGAAATGTATATAGACCCGGTTGAGTACTTTCTCTATACCGAGATATTTATGGAGTTATACTCTATTTTTTTTTTTCCAAATCCATTTTTGAAGGATTTTTTTTGTGGAGGTTCAAGGGTTGGTTGGCTAAATTCTTTTTGTTGTTTTGGTGCTGTCGATGAGTTGTTTGGAGTGGGTTGGGGGTTGATACAGGATGAAGGAACATGATTTTGTGTGTTGAAATTTTGTAGTTTGTGAAGTTCTGTTGAAACGCATATATTAATACTCTATTTGGTGGCTAACGGTATGTATTGAAGAAAATCATTTTTATCGTATTTTGGGGTTTTGAGAAAAATACATGGTAAGCTGGAATGATGAATAGTTGCTGAAAATTTGTGGGTTTGGAAAAATAGTCGTTGAGCGTTTTCGATACTATATTTCTTGGGTTGCTGGAAATTGTGAAAATTTTTAGACAGACATTGTAGTTAACTTATAATGTTTCAGATTTAGGCCTTAGGGGTGGTCTTTAACATAAAGGAAATTATTTTCATGTATAGGTGACGAAACTCTTAGCGGTCAGACTCAAAGTTTTGATTTTTAGCTACAGCAGTCAGGTAAGCGGGGTTCGTATGCTCGGTTTTATACCAAAAGGGGACTGAGGTTGACTTTTAAAAATTTGTGCTTTGTTTGGTTACGAAATGAAAACTTGAGAAAAACCAACCTCAGTCGATTGTTTGCATTATTCATGACGCTTATATAAAAGAAGGAAAAAATATTTCAGACATGCATTGTGTAGACATGAGCTGCTTTGTGTCGTGTTATTATTCTGAAAGGTGGAAAGAACATTTTTGTCTATGTTTTATGCCTTGATTGTGTTGACTATGTTTTATTTACATAAGCTTTATTCTGAAAATAGTTTGGATTTATGTGTCTTTAATAACTCTGAAAATCTTTGGCATAGTATTCTGGCTAGTATTTGACTCTATCTCTGCTTGGCTCTGCTCTGCTCTGTATTTTGCTCTGTTTGGAGTGGTACCAATTTCCTATCTCTGAGTGCACCCACTTTGGAAACAAAGTGGTTTATTGTAGGCTTTCCTATGTGCACACTCGGGGCTCCGAGAACGAATAAGGGAAAGTTTCACCTCTGTCTCTGCCTGGTTTGGCCACCGGGATTTGCACAACCCTACCACGGGGGTTAAACATGGTCTTTGCTTTGTGAGATGCTCCGTTTGATATAGTAATAATACTCAGTTTTGTTATGCCAAAGTACTTTATGATTTAAATTGTCTTGAAAATCAATTGTTTCTTATATGCGTAATTATGCTTTGTTCCGTACTTTATTTCTTGGTAAATGCTCATGTTTACACGCTTGTATAGGTTCTTCGCTTACTGAGTTGTGGAAAAACTCACCCCTCTTATCTCATATATTTTTCAGATGATCTGGATGTTCCATCAGAGGACCAAGAGTAGAGTCTTGACCAAATTTTAAGCTGTTAGGGCCATAGACTAGATGGGAGAAAACAATATTTAATTTATTTATTATTTGGGTTCTAGTTTCATTGGATTTATGGAATGTTAGTTATTCTTTATCGTTAAGTTTTTTTTTTTTTTTGGGAGAATATGAACCCTCTCAGTTATGATTTATTCATATTCTTTTATTTATAACTTGGTGGACATTGTTATATGGATTGGTTCGTGACAAATATTTTTATTTTGAATATGGTCGGAGACCTATTATTATTTGTAGTTGAGGATGGAATATACCAAACAGGTGGAGCTTCGTGACCCCCTACGAGTACGGGGTGTTACAGTTGGTATCAGAGCGAATGTTTTAGATTCTGCAGACTTATGCATTAAGGTTTTAGGAATTTGAGGTTCTAGAAATTGCCAACTTTAGGAATTATTTGAGGTGTAGAATTATATAGGCTTGTGAGCTGATTTCATATTGTTGGAGAGTTAAGGGTTGTATATTTATGTCTTTTATTTTTGGTATCATGTGATCTTGTTTGTGGTGGGTACTTTCTTTGTTTGGGGATTATTATATACTTTGTTTTGACTACTAAGGTTACCTGTAGTTGTTTTTTTTTTTTTTTTAGCTAGTTGGTTATATGTTTTAGTGAACGATGTGTTTAATAGTCCAAGTGTTCTCAGGATGCCTCCTCGACGTGAGCGAAGTGTGTCGGACTTGAATGCGGCCAGAAATGAAAGGGAAGCGAATCCAAGAGCTTCTGAAGTACTTCGAGCAGCAGCGCATCAGCTGATTGATGATCTCGCACAAAATTCTTCTGGCCGTCACCGCACCACAAGTGAAAGGGGTTGCACTGTGGAAGATTTCAACAAGTTGCATCCCACGTCTTTTGATGGAAGAGGCGACCCGATACTGGCAGAGGATTGGGTACAGGATATTGAGGAGATATTTCGTGTCTTGCCTTGCACGGATGAACAAAAGGTGGCGTTTGCTACATTCAAGCTGACCGGGGAGGCGAAAAGGTGGTGGATCTCTGAAAGGACTATCAGGGAAGCTGAAAGATGGAAATAAAAAGTTGGTCGCTGTTCAAGGAAGTTTTCCTAGAGCGTTTCTTCCCAGTCTCAGTTAAGGAAGATAAAGCTATGGAATTTGCCACCTTAGTTCAGGGTGCGATGTCAGTACATCAATATGCAGCAAAATTTACCGAGCTGGCACGTTTTGCGGCATATCTAATCCAGATGAAGAGAAGAAGTGTCGCAAATTTGAACAAGGGCTGAACGAGAAGCTTTTTGAGCGAGTAGTGGGCTTCCAAGTAAAAAAATTCACAGAATTGGTGAATAAGGCTACAGTGTTTGAAAGAAGCCTTCAAAGAAGTACAATTTTATCTGATCAAAGGAAGAGATCTACCTCATCTGGATATCATGCAAGCGTCAATCAAGGATCGTGGAAGAAGAAAAATGAAGGGGGTAGCTCAAGCAATAGACCAGGCCAGAGTAACCGGCAGCCCTACCAGTGTAAGACATGAACCAAGTGCATTCTGGAGAATGCAGAAGAGAGGCAAGACTATGTTTCCGTTGTGGCAAGTCAGGACACTACATCAGGAATTGCCCTCTGCAACCGGACAACAATAACCCGAGCATGTTGCCACCCCAGAGAAATGAAGTTACAGGACGAGGTAACAATCAGCGTCCTACTGCACCTGCTCGAGTCTTTGCATTGACACCAGGAGAAGCTGAAAGTAGGGATGATGTGATCACAGGTATTTTCGGTTCTCGTTTTCTTTTAGGATTAACTTGGTATTCAATGCGGATCGTTACTAGAAGGAGCATGTCTTTATTTTTTTTATTTTGTGATCACAGGCATTCTTTCATTGTTTTCTAACGATGCTACTGTATTATTTGATTCTGGGGCAACGCATTCGTTTATTTCTTTGAATTATGCTAAGTTTTGCACTTGGGAAGGTGAAAGGTTGGAGTATAGCATAGTAGTCGCGACACCGACAGGAAATTTAGTATCTTGTCATAAAATCCTCCGTGGCTGCCCCATAACTGTTGAAGGAAGATTAATGCCAGCTGACCTTATAATTTTTGATATGTTTGGATTCGATGTAATTTTGGGGATGAACTGGCTGGCTTCATACCATGCCAGTATTGACTGCTTCAAAAAGGAAGTAACCTTCAAGCCTCCTGAGGGGGGTGGAATTCGATTTGTGGGGTCGAAAGTACGATCACATCCATCAGTCATATCAGCAGTTCAGGTTGGAAAATTATTGCGAGATGGGTGTCAAGGATTTTTGGCTTGTGTGATAGATGCACCAAAGGAAGAGTTGAGTTTAGAAGAGATTCCTGTTGTGAGAGATTACCCAGAAGTGTTTCCTGAAGACTTGTCCGGGTTACCACCCGACCGAGAAGTAGAATTTGCGATTGATCTTACTCCCGGCACGGCACCGTTGTCCAAGGCTCCTTATAGAATGGTGCCATCAGAGCTCATCGAACTCAAAGAGCAGTTGCAAGACTTATTGGACAAGGGTTTTATCCGACCCAGCGTGTCCCCTTGGGGTGCGCCAGTTTTATTTATTAAAAAGAAAGACGGGACAATGAGAATGTGCATCGACTATAGGGAACTTAACCGAGTAACTATCAAGAACAGATATCCCTTACCCCGTATAGAGGACCTCTTTGATCAACTACAGGGTGCACAAGTTTTCTCTAAGATTGACCTTCGGTCAGGGTACCACCAATTGAAGATCAAGGCAGAAGACGTATCTAAGACCGCTTTCAGAACCAGATACGGTCACTATGAGTTTTTGGTCATGCCTTTCGGCTTGACTAATGCTCTTGCGGTATTCATGGATTTAATGAATAGAGTATTTCATGAATTCCTGGATAGATTTGTGGTCGTCTTCATTGATGACATCTTGATCTATTCTAAAAGTAAGGAGGAGCATGAGGAACACTTGAGGCTAGTACTCGGAACACTTAGGGAGGAAAGGTTGTTTGCTAAACTAAAGAAATGTGAGTTCTGGCTGGATTCAGTTATATTTTTGGGGCATGTGGTTTCAAAAGAAGGTATTTCAGTAGACCCAGGGAAAGTAGAAGCAGTAGTTAACTGGCTGGCACCGAAGAATGTTCGTGAGGTTAGGAGTTTCTTGGGATTGGCGGGATACTATCGTCGATTCATTGAGGGTTTCTCCAAAATAGCAGTTCCTCTCACCGCTCTTACCAGGAAGAATAACAAGTTTGAGTGGACAGAAAAATGTGAAGAAAGTTTTCAGACCTTGAAACAAAGACTTGTGACCGCCCCAGTTTTAACAGTTCCCACTGCGAGAGGAGGTTTTGTGGTGTATAGTGATGCTTCAAGATTGGTTTTGGGGTGCGTATTAATGCAACACGGAAAGGTTATAGCTTACGCTTCTCGACAACTGAAAACTTATGAACAAAACTACCCCACACATGATCTAGAGTTGGCAGCGGTGGTATTCGCACTCAAGATTTGGAGGCATTATCTCTATGGGGAAAAGTGCGAAATCTACACAGATCATAAAAGTTTGAAATATTTCTTCACCCAGAAAGAATTAAACATGAGACAGAGGAGATGGCTCGAGTTAATAAAGGATTATGACTGTACTATAAATTACCACCCAGGCAAAGCGAATGTTGTGGCTGACGCCTTAAGTAGGATCTTTGAGTCCAGCAATGGCAACCCTTACCACCCAGCCCCAGTTGTTAATGGACTTAGAGAGGGCCGGTATTGAGGTTATCACTACTGATACAAGTACTTTCGTGGCCAGTTTAAATGTGCAACCAGATTTGTTAGAGAGAATTAAAGTAGCTCAGAAAGTGGATTCAGCGTTGACAAAGCTAGTTGAAGAAGTTAAAAAGGGGGACAAGGCTGAGTTTAGCATTTTTGAGGATGGAGTTTTAAGGTTTAGAGACAGATTGTGCGTGCCGGCAGATGATTCATTGAAGAAATTAATCCTTGAAGAGGCACACCGCTCTTTATACACAGTCCATCCAGGGAGTACCAAGATGTATCGGGACTTGAGAGAGTCTTTTTGGTAGAACGGTATGAAGATAGAAATTGCTAAGTTTGTATAACAATGCCTAACTTGTCAACAGGTGAAAGCAGAGCATCAGAGACCAGCAGGATTGTTACAGCCATTACAGATTCCAGAATGGAAGTGGGAGCATATATCCATGGATTTTGTGACAGGTCTACCGAGGGCTTTAAACGGACAGGATGCAATATGGGTAATTGTGGATCGCTTAACGAAGACTGCACGTTTTGTGCCCATTAAAGTTTCTTATAAATTGGAGAAACTAGCTGAACTGTACATACAAGAGATCGTGAGATTGCATGGGGTACCAGTGTCTATTGTATCAGATAGAGACCCTCGTTTCACTTCTAGATTCTGGAGAAGTTTACAAGAGGCAATGGGTACTAGGTTAAACTTCAGTACGGCTTACCACCCTCAGACAGATGGGCAATCGGAAAGGACTATTCAGATTTTAGAAGATATGTTGAGAGCATATGGGATGGACTTTAAAGGAACTTGGATACGACACTTACCATTGGTGGAATTTGCTTATAATAACAGTTTCCAGACTAGTATTGGAATGGCACCGTATGAGGCTTTGTATGGCAGAAGGTGTAGGTCCCCTTTATATTGGGATGAGGTTGGGGAAAGAAAAATACTGGGACCAGAGATCATTCAGAGAACCACAGAAAAGATTGACATCATTAGAGCTAGAATTAAAGCAGCTCAGGGTCGACAAAAGAGCTATGCTGATAACCGACGCCGTCCACTAGAATTTGAGGTTGGAAATGAAGTATTCTTGAAAATAGCACCAATGAAAGGGGTTATGAGATTTGGAAATAAGGGCAAGTTGAGCCCTAGATATATTGGACCCTTTGAGATTCTAGAACGAGTTGGACCTTTGGCATATAAGTTAGCACTTCCTCCAAATCTTGCGGGAGTGCATAATGTATTTCATGTGTCCATGCTGAGAAAGTATATTCCCGACCCAACTCACATCATTCTTTATGAGCCGCTGCAAATTCAGGAAGATATGTCATATATTGAAGAACCAGTGCGGATCTTGGAAAAGAAAGCACACATGCTGCGAAATCGTAGCATTCCCATGGTTAAGGTTTTATGGAGTAATCATACAAGCAGTGAAGCTTCCTGGGAACTCGAGGAGGAAATGCGAGAGAAATACCCACACCTCTTCAATGAAGATTTTGAGCTCTTGCAGTAATTTTCGGGGACGGAAATTTGTTTAAGGGGGAGAGGATGTCAGGCCTGGCCTAAGGCCTTCGGCCAGCCCGTGACCCGGCCCAGACCCAGCTCGAAAACGGTGTCGTTTTCGCCCAGGTAATTAAACCCTCCTCGCCCCCTTTCTTCTTCTTTCTTTCTTTTCCTTTCTTTCTTCTCTTTTCCCCTGGGCGGCAGTTTCTCCCCTGTTCTTCAGTGCTTCTTCCTCACGCTCACTCCCCCACGTTTTAGACAGTTACCGAATTCATCTGAAACCGCAACGAAAATATTTTCCTCTCCCTCTCATTTTTTCGGCATTTGCAGTTGGGTCTGGTCCTCCTCTCTTGCGCCGAGCTCCCCTGTTCTTCGTTCACCGCTTGATCTCGCCGGTAAGTGTTCTCTTAATCCCCTAGTGTATTTCGAATTTCTTCTATCCAAAATGAGATGTGGATTTGGTGTTTTAATCACTTAAAAACTTGGTTAAATTTCCTTGTTTATAGTCGATTTTTTAGGAAGCTGGAAAGCAATTTCGGCCTCTGTTCTTCGCTGGTTGCCTTCGATTTCTGGTAAGAACTTCTTTTTTTTTTTCTTGAGACAGATTAGAAGCTCGTATGCTGGTTACACATCATATTTTTATGTATATGTTGGCAGTGGTTTTGGGTTTCGGGTGATTAGTTGCGGAACCTTGTGTGGATTGAGGAAAATCTGATTTAATTGAAATGTATATAGACCCGGTTGAGTACTTTCTTTATACCGAGATATTTATGGAGTTATACTCTATTTTTTTTTTTTCCAAATCCATTTTTGAAGGATTTTTTTGTGGAGGTTCAAGGGTTGGTTGGCTAAATTCTTTTTGTTGTTTTGGTGCTGTCGATGAGTTGTTTGGAGCGGGTTGGGGGTTGATACAGGATGAAGGAACATGATTTTGGGTGTTGAAATTTTGTAGTTTGTGAAGTGCTGTTGAAACGCATATATTAATACTCTGTTTGGTGGCTAACGGTATATATTGAAGAAAATCATTTTTATGGTATTTTGTTTGAGAAAAATACATGGTAAGCTGGAATGATGAATAGTTGCTGAAAATTTGTGGGTTTGGAAAAATAGTCGTTGAGCGTTTTCGATACTATATTTCTTGGGTTGCTGGAAATTGTGAAAATTTTTAGACAGACATTGTAGTTAACTTATAATGTTTCAGATTTAGGCCTTAGGGGTGGTCTTTAACATAAAGGAAATTATTTTCATGTATAGGTGACGAAACTCTTAGCGGTCAGACTCAAAGTTTTGATTTTTCGCTACAGCAGTCAGGTAAGCGGGGTTCGTATGCTCGGTTTTATACCAAAAGGGGACTGAGGTTGACTTTTAAAAATTTGTGCTTTGTTTGGTTACGAAATGAAAACTTGAGAAAAATCAACCTCAGTCGATTGTTTGCATTATTCATGACGCTTATATAAAAGAAGGAAAAAATATTTCAGACATGCATTGTGTAGACATGAGCTGCTTTGTGTCGTGTTATTATTCTGAAAGGTGGAAAGAACATTTTTGTCTATGTTTTATGCCTTGATTGTGTTGACTATGTTTTATTTACATAAGCTTTATTCTGAAAATAGTTTGGATTTATGTGTCTTTAATAACTCTGAAAATCTTTGGCATAGTATTCTGACTAGTATTTGACTCTATCTCTGCTTGGCTCTGCTCTGCTCTGTATTTTGCTCTGTTTGGAGTGGTACCAATTTCCTATCTCTGAGTGCACCCACTTTGGAAACAAAGTGGTTTATTGTGGGCTTTCCTATGTGCACACTCGAGGCTCCGAGAACGAATAAGGGAAAGTTCCACCTCTGTCTCTGCATGGTTTGGCCACCGAAATTTGCACAACCCTACCACGGGGGTTAAACATGGTCTTTGCTTTGTGAGATGCTCCGTTTGATATAGTAATAATACTCAGTTTTGTTATGCCAAAGTACTTTATGATTTAAATTGTCTTGAAAATCAATTGTTTCTTATATGCGTAATTATGCTTTGTTCCGTACTTTATTTCTTGGTAAATGCTCATGTTTACACGCTTGTATAGGTTCTTCGCTTACTGAGTTGTGGAAAAACTCACCCCTCTTATCTCATATATTTTTCAGATGATCTGGATGTTCCATCAGAGGACCAAGAGTAGAGTCTTGACCAAGTTTTAAGCTGTTAGGGCCATAGACTAGATGGGAGAAAACAATATTTAATTTATTTATTATTTGGGTTCTAGTTTCATTGGATTTATGGAATGTTAGTTATTCTTTATCGTTAAGTTTTTTTTTTTTTTGGGAGAATGTGAACCCTCTCAGTTATGATTTATTCATATTCTTTTATTTATGACTTGGTGGACGTTGTTATATGGATTGGTTCGTGAAAAATATTTTTATTTTGAATATGGTCGGAGACCTATTATTATTTGTAGTTGAGGATGGAATATACCAAACAGGTGGAGCTTCGTGACCCCCTACGAGTACGGGGTGTTACAGACGTACTAATACTTTATTCAAATTAAGATAAACAATTATTTAAAGAGCTAGGTGAGATAACAATATGATTCTTGCAAATTAACCAAATTCTTCATATATATATATATATATATATATTTTATTTGCTTTGTCTTGATCTGAAGATCGAGTTTCAACTTGCAATAATTAAAAAGCATGCATGCCCTGGCCAGCTAGCTAGCAAGCTCATGGTCGATCGATCTTCATCATTCCCTCAACCAATTAAGGAAGTTGTTGAGATTCTTGAAGGACCGACCACCTTCCGCAGTAGTGGTAAGGGCCGTGTCCCTAAGTTGTGAACATCTTGCCCTAATGTTATCATCGTCAAGCAATAGATCAACCTTCTCCTTAATTTCATTGCGCCGAATGATTCCATAATTGGCATCAGGGTCAAATCCTATTCCAACCTTCCAAATATCGCAAATGATCATCTTGGTAGTGTTTTGGTCAGCAAAGAAGGGCCAACACAGAAAAGGCACAGCACTTGTTAAACCTTCTATGGTGGAAGTCCAACCACAATGGCTTATAAAACAAGCGATGGAGGGGTGATTCAATACTCTAGGTTGAGGTGCCCAAGTTACAATTTTCCCACGAGTGCCTTTGAATTCATCTGGAAATGCAGGGCTTGAGCTATTTGGACGCACCACCCAAAGGAAAGGCCTGTTGGTGAGGTCAAGTCCGAGAGCTAGTTCTTGGAATTGTGTTGCTTCAAAAGTTGCAATGCTGCCAAAAGCAACGTAAATGACTGAGCAGGGTGGCTGTTGGTTGAGCCATTCTAGGCAAGAGGAGTCTTCTTGGAAGAACTGTGCCCGGCTCGAGCTCCCACTGATATTTGTTAGAAATGGGCCGATTGGTACTAGTCTTGGAACCTTATCAAACTCATCCGGCTCCAATTCATAGGCTGAATTACAAAGCCACCAATCCGTCTTTTCCATGGCTTTTAGGTTCCGTGCGGAATATTCAAACATGAACTTCTGTGTGTCGACTAAATCGTCCTTTGCGAGACTTAGCATGTTTTGCATCCCTTCCGATAATTGATCAGTCCCGCATCGACCTTTGATTGATCCAGATTAATATTGTAATTTCAAATAAAAATTAATACTTGTGTTCTTATTATTATTTTATAGATCATTAAAGATCAAGTTCAGAATCGTAATGTACATTAAAATATAAAATAAAATAAAAAATCACATAAAAATAATACTCTTAATAATGATTAAATGTCAAACATATATACGTATTTATACATATATAGCTGATCATCTTTAATATTTAATTTACCTTCGGAGTTTAGAAAGGCCTCCAGTGCAAAAAATGTCGTTGCATTACAAAAAGTGGCAGACAAAGGATGATAGGAAGCTCCTTTGATCCCCATTTTATTGGCGACTTCCAATGCCCACGACATACCAAACTCGGTAATGAAACAAGTAATCTTGTCGTCTTCGCGGTCATCGTCATCAGCAGCAGCAGCATTATTATTAATACCTCGTACGAGCTCCTCAAGCTTTGCAGGCATGGTAAGTAACATGGATTGACACAACTTGGGGAATTCAAGTTCGTTTCTCTCGTCCTCAGGATCCAACCCATCTGGGATTGACACAAAATTAATGTTGTTCGAACCCATGTTTTGGTTATCCTTCCCAACCTGGGATCTCGTGATACGCTTGTGGTTGAAGTCTGTGTTCACAAATGTGATTTTGAAACCATGTTTTTCTAATACACGACAAAAGGCCAGCATAGGGCTCACATGCCCTTGTGCTGGATATGGGAGAGCTAGAATTCGTCCCCTTCCCATGATCTCTTTCTTTTTCTCTCTCTCTCTCACTCGCTCTCTCGCTCTCTCGCTCTGATCGATCTTTAACTTCTAGTTCACAAGCACGAACTTCTGAATCTCTGATCAGGAGTATATATTTACGTAAAAGCTTGGTAGCTAGAAGAAGCTGCATGCCCGTACGATGGCTGTTAATGTCATTCATGACTCAGTCTAGCACGGCACATAAATTTGGAGCAACTCATTAATAACATGCGACCGCCAGATTAGTACGTACTACAATCGGTAAATATAAATACTTTGGCTGCACTGCTCAGAACGGAATCAACTAAAAAGAAAGATGGAAATATTTAACTCACTGCAAAAAAAAATTAAAAAAAAGAAGAGTTTTTGTAATCTTTTAATTACGATTAAATAATTATTCATTGTTAATTTTGATTATAAATAATCATTTAGCTGAAATTAATTAATTATTAATAATTAATTTTCTTCTAATAATTATATAGTTATTGCTATTATATTTCTTCAATTTTTTTTCTTTGGTGTGTTTTTTAGTACAAATTACACTTTTATTCTATTTTTACTTTTCATTTCAATTATTTTTAAACATATTTATATAATTTTAAAAAAATATAAATATACTAATAATAACTTCTTTAATTATTAAATAAAATGAGGCATCATACTAACACTATTCTAAATATATGATAGTACCTAGATTGTTCAAAATATATTAATGGATTAACAATTAATTAACGAGTACTTCTTGGATCGATTCTTGAAGAAGGAAGTTTTCCTCCTATTTTAATTTTTGCTCTGCAATATATACATATATTCTAAATAAAAACATTTACTTGCTGAAGTTTTTACATAATGACATCCCCACATCCAATATTAATTATGACATATGCTCGTATGTCAATTAGTTTAAGAAAAATAAATTTAATTTTTTTAAAAAAATAAAAAACAGAAAATATATAATGTGTCATACTGAATAAACTTATGTATAACAAAATTAATTACAAATTAGTCCAGAAAAGTGGCTTTCGGAAGTTAACATATATTATAAATTAGGCTCGTTTGGATTCAGAAGTGAGTTGAACTTATTTCAATTCACTTCCATTTTATCATTATATTTTTATCATTTTTTATATAAAATATAAATTTTTATATATCTTTTTAAATTTTAATACACATTTTTCAAATATTAATACATATTTTTTAAATTTTAATATACTTTTTTTAAAATTTTAAAATAATTTATTTTAATTTATTTCATTTCTAAATTCAAACCAAACCTTAATCAGTAATAAATAAAAAAAAAAGTGACCGCGGGAAGTTGATAAAAATTAACGATTTGACCTTTCAGCCTGCCTAGTGTACTACAGAGCAAGTAGCAAGTAGCCGCCACTATAATAAGGACGCTGCTAAAAAGATTACTGCTGGGTATAAAAAATAAAAAAAAAATATAATATGCAGTACGAACTTATGTAAAGCATTAGTAAAGAATAATGATACATTTATTATTTATTTATTTATTTATTATTTTTTTAAAATTTTTGTATTTAATAATTAAGAAAGTAATTATTAATAAAATTATAATTTTTATAAATTTTTTCTTAATGATTAAGAATATTAAAAAAATATTTTAAAAAAAATAATAAAAAAATAAATATACTCAAAATAATAAACAAATAATAAATTAATAATAAATGTATTCTTACTCCAAAGTTAATTCCAAGTTAGTCAAGAAAAGTGGCTTTCGGAAGTTAACATATATTTCAAATTAATCAGTCAAAAAAAGCGGCCGTCGGAAGTTGATAAAAATTAACGATTTGAGTACCTTTCAGCCAGCCTAGCGTCCTACAGCAAGTAGCAACTACCAAAAGAGCATTTACAGTACATTAATCAAAGTCTAGTTAAATTTTAATTAGAAATTTTATTTTTATAAATTTTAGTTAATTATTTTTTATTATACTAAATAATATATTCAATAAATTAATAATTATTCTATTAAAATATTAATTTTTATTATACTAAATAATTTATTATTATAAAATACATATTAATTTTATAACGTTCAAATTATTCCTAATTAAATAATTTTTTTTAACGATTATATTTTCTAAAAGTTAATTTTCTCCAACGATTATATTGTTTAATAATTATATTTTCAACTGTCATTTTTATCTATAATAAAAGACAATTTTTTCTCAACAATTTCGTTCACTTCAACTCAAATGTCTACGTGAAATCTATTCTTGTCATTTTCTCTCAATAGATTGTTTTCTTTTTTCCAAAATGACGTTTATCGATTCAAATTCTGACAACAAACTTGAGATAAAAGTAAACAGGAACTTGAATATTTTAACCCCTAAAATTAATTTAGTTTTCTCTCACCTCTAATTATATTTGGAAAGTCAGGAGAGATAAAATTAAATTTATTCACTACAACATAATTGTCTTATTGCTGCAAGTTGTTTTGCCGCAATAGCCTGAAAAATTTGCCCTTTTTTTTTAATTGGCAAAAACTTGTTGCAACAGTTTTGTAGATAAAAAATTGCCAACTATGCTACATTTTTCGACAATTCACGACATGGTGGGAAATTGTAGCTTATTACGGCAATAGACCATCTTAGTCAATATAACATTTTTTTTTTGTCACAAAAGAAGCCACTACATGAATTACCGAAAACAATATAGTCAATTTCCACGACATAATACTACAACAAATCAAGTTGATACTTGCTGCACATGTTTGTTATTGGCAATTAATCATGCCACAATCTATGATTTGCAACCAGACCTTATCCTCCTATATTGTGGATATTAAATAATTGTTACAAGTTACTACCTCTAGTAAAATATTTTTGTTGCCAGTATACTTCTTATCAAAGGATCTATTAATGCAAAATTATTCCTTGCAATACCTTTTTTCGTTGGGCTATTGATCGACTACATTTTCATCTTAAAAAAATAATTGTGACAAAACTATTTGTAGATAATTGCTTTACTCTACAAATAGTTTCGTAAAAAATAATCCATTCTGATATAAAAAAGGGAAAAAACAAATTGTGGCCACAATACATTACCACAAATAGAAAAAAGAAATTCAAAAAAAATATATATAGACTGGAGAACTAATGAACTGAGAATGAGTTCAAAAGTAGAAAGAGAATGTCATAATATAAGCCTAAAAGTATAAATATTTATAAAGAATAATAAAAAAGAATGTGAATCAAAATTAGAATAATAATTTACTCAGCCGACTGTTTTTACACTTATATGAGTTGGCTTCTAACATCAATAAATCAATATTCAAAAAGCAAAGAATGCCAAGCCATTAGTATGGTACACAAACCAATGTGCAAAGATACAGGAAGAGATAGAGCAAACTTGGACAGAATTTAGTGGGACATCATCAAAGGAGGCAACTGTCACAACATTTATCAAAACTCTCTTTAATTAGCAACCTATGTGCCAGCAATACCCATTGCAAGACCAATGTTTGCCTAAACTACAAAATAATTGAATAGTGAATACTAATCAAGATTAACAAAATAGAAATTTGTGTTCTAGAAAATACTCATGGAGATTATTTCATTTCTAATATATGTCAAAGTTTACAGGTAAGACAACAAGACTCAAACCAGCAAGTGAAAAGAAACAATTAACAAAACAAGGCATCCATTTGAATCTAAATAAGCTTACGAAGAGAAAATATCTTAGGAACACATGTAAGAGCATATCTTAAATAGAAGTAACAAAACAAAAAAGCTTGTAAGTGGTCTTTAAATAAATCATAACAGCACAAATAATAGTAGTAGTAATTAAATAGTTAGATTATCTTCCATTAGAGTGACAAGAACACAAAGAAAAAAGTATGACAACTACTTCAAGTAATAAACCAGCATAAAGAATCGAAAAAATGAGAATACCCATAGTTCGTGTAGATTCATATCCATTTTTAATTTCCTATAAGCTTTTTAGTCTAGTAAAACATAGATAACTTTTAGTCTAATCTTTTCTACCGAGTGCCAACTAAACTTAAATGTGGTTAGAACAAATTCCTTATAACTTAGTCCAATTACAAACAAAAAGTTAAGCCTAGCTCCAAAACCATGATAACTATCACACATATCTATTTACATTTGTCCAAGTATTTTCTTTTTTATGAAATCAGAATTTTTTTTTTTTTTAAAAGTATAGACTATAGACTATAGAACCGATGAAATGAGAATGAGACCCAAAGTAGAAAAAGAATAGCATAATATAAGCCTCAAAGCATAAATATGAATACAATGGAGAATAAACTTCAGCAAAATATCATATAACAATTTCAACAAAACGCATCCAGCCAGTTGTCCATTTTCCCTTTCACATCCATGATCTTACACTTTTTAATTAAATAAGAAGGTTGTGTAATCCAAACGGCCTTCCAAAAGAATGATAATAGAACTTCTCAACATGAACTTGCAAAATTCTGGATGGTACTACTCATTAACAGGATAGGTTCCTAATATATAAATATATATATATATATTTTGCAATAAAATGAATTAATCATTTTCTAATCTTTTCCTAACATGAATCTCGATAGAAAGACAAAGGAGAGGTGTCCGACATATTTTATATAAAAGAACAAGTACTCACTTAGTCATCAATAAGTTTCTGCAGTTCAAGCCTTATTTTTTCCTAGCATTTTTAGAACTCTGCTTGCACAAAAACAATAGCATCTAAAGATTAATTCTCATTAATGAAACAACCAATCCATTTCTATGTGTATTCCTCATAAACAAATTGAAGTTCAAGTAATATAACTGGTTTGGATTGATAAGCCATGATAAGAAGCAGCTTCTATAACCCATAAAACCTTAAAACTTCAATATTTTGTTTTCCTAGAGCAGGGTAGAAGAGCAAAGAACCGATACAATGAGGGAGACTGAGGAAGCAATAATGAAGAAATAGAAAGCAAGGAAATATAGAGATTAAATTGAACAATTATCCTAGCAATAAAAACCAGTATTGAACAGTTATAAAAATATAGGGCATATTTACCAAGCAAAAGAGAGAAAAAGCTTTAGAACTTTATACTACCAAGCCATAACCTGCATCAACTCCGTAAACAAATGAGAAACCATACTGAAGCAAGCATTTAAAAAAGATTTTTTTTCATAAGTAAACCAATATTATTAATCAAAGAATGGGCATGAATGCCAATTACAAATATATAAATATATATATATATATGCATTCAAATATCCTCTAAGCTAAGATATACCTATGATTTTCGTTGACTGCTTATCGCTCTCTTACTTTTATCTCATACCTATAAGAAGAAAATAGGATGATCATAAAATGTAGCAAGATAATAATGCAGAAGAGAAAAAAGGAGGGGAGGGGGGGGGGTTAGCCTATCTGAAAAAACATACAGGCCCAACTAGCTCAAGTTTTTATACACTACCCCTAGTTCTAAACCTTTGCTTACAGATAAAACAACTTCCAATCAAAGTGCATAATTGTAGACAAACGAAATGTATCTTATATTTGGTTCAACGGTTTTATTGCAGGACATTCTTTGTGGTGTGGCTTGTACATCTAGAAGCAAACAAAGATTTCTTTGTTTTTCAAGGATTGTGAGTTCCCAAATGCAGAGGAAAGATAATACCATTTGTATTGAAAGAAAACTTGAGAAAATCAATGCAGATGCTCTCAGATTCGAGGAAATTACTTATATATATAAAAAAAAAAAGATTTTTTTAGGAAATAACACCGAAGTGGAAATGGCCCAAAGAGAACTAGTAGAATCACTTCAAGGCTATCAAAACTACAAGGGATTCACATGGGAGCAAAACATATCTTCACTCATTCAAACACCATGGGAGCATCCAAAATATTTGACTAAATCATCCAACTTGTGCTCCAGAGAAGATATGTTTTCTCAACATAAAGTTGGGCGAAATAAAAAGAAACTATAAGCTTAGCAAAGCAAATCCAGAGATCAAATATTTGAAGAGCACTCCAGAATATTATAACTGAAGTCAGCCCTTATCTTCAATTGAATTCCAGGGAGAGATACAAACAAACAAACGAAATAAAGGAAGGAAAGTGAGTATTATAAAGAAAAAGAAGGAACCAAAAGTCAATAATGACAACAATGAAAATCAAACACAACAGATGTTAATAAAAAATTCCCATAAATATAATTCAGATATCATTAACATACAAAAACTGAGAGATGTAGAAAAAGTGGAACTGACCCACATTTCAATTACGTTCGAAAAGAAAGCCTACATTAGAAGTTCAATCAAAATACAATTGCAAGCAACCAAGAGGAATTGTGCCTAGTTTGTCCAATTGAAAGAATAGAAAAATTGTGCCTATACAACTCCAGCAAAATAAGATCTGGAATGAGATTGTTATATAAGAACTAGAACGATTTAAAAGAATCAAAATAAATGTTGAATATAATGGAAAATGGTTTTGATAAAACAGGGGCATCTATTTATTGAAAAAAAAAATAAAGACAAAGCTAAACAATGATGCAAAGATTCGAAATCTATTCCACTGTGGAATTCCTCAAAGGGATCAAACCAAAGATTGTAACTCTCTTCTCAGCCACTGCTTGTGTTTTAATTGCCATAAACATTGGTCTGAATCCTCCAATCTTTGCCTTTGATGTTACCCAAAAATTCAAAATCTATTTCCTCGTGGTTTCAGAAATCAAAATTCCAGGCTTCCAGTGCAGTGCTTTTAGAACTGAGTCACAAAAACTCCCACTTTATACTTCAATTCGATGAATAATCACAAAATAAATCATTAGCAACAACCAAAAGAGAGAGACACTCACTTACTAGGAAAAAGGCGACAACAGATAGCGACACGACGTGGAAAGGGGCGGCAGAGGGTGAGAAACATAGAGGAAGAGAGAGATTAGGGATTGTGTTAGAAAAGATTAGGGATCGCCGGGGGAGGGTGGGGAGACAGAGAGGAAGAGAGAGATTAGGAATTTTGCGTGAGAGAAGATTAGGGAATTGGGGGGGAAGTTTAAATTTTTAAAAGACTCTTTTTGGCGATTTATTATCGACGCAAATAACTGAAAAAATCGCTGCAAAAGCTTTCTGTAAATTTAGGAGATAAAAATTAAAAAAATAATAAAATATTATTGTAATGTATTTTTTAATATTAATTTTGTATGGGAATTTGAAAAAATAGTTTTAAAATTTAAAAAAAGTTAAATTTTTTATTATATTTTGTATGAAAATTTAAAAAAATGTAATGATGAATTTGAAATGAGTTCAAGAATTTTTACACGTTATTTTATTTTCGTTGTTGATTATTTTAATTTAATTTAATAATATTATTAGTCGTGTTTTATTTGTTTAAGATATTTATTTGAGCTATTAATTAGTTAATATTGAGTTAAGTTGTTTTTCTTATTAATTTTAATGTGAGGTAATTATTTTAATAATAGGGATTAAATTCCTTTATTTTATTATGTGATCTTATTTGATGTGCTTTCTTAATATTATTAGTGTTTTATATTTAAATTATTCTTTAAATTAAATTGATTTATTGTTGGGCTTTAAATATTTTATTTTATTGATATTAAATTGTAGTATTTTTAGTTAGCTTTTATTTAAATTATTGTGCTTTTGCTAGTAGTCCTCTTTTTCTTCTTTTCTTTCTTTTTTCCATTTTTCTCTTTTTCTTTCCTTTTCTTTTTCTTTTCTTTTCTTCTTCCCCTGCATTCCCCATAGCCTTACGCGATTCCCCCCCCTCTCTGTTTTGGCCATTCGGCCTTAGGCCTGACCAGCCTCCACTGCTGCCCACCGTCCCTCACCGCCATGTCGCCGGCACCCCTACCCTCCGGCGATCTCCCCTGCACCGGTGGTGCACTTTCGGCAACCCCCTAATCGGCGCGTGAGCATCAAACCCGAAATGGGTGGGTTTGCTTTTCTTCCATTTTCCTGCGTTACCACCGGCCGTCTTGGCTCACCACCACCAGCACTAGACTCCCCACCCTCCGGCGAGCATAACCCACCACCGGTAGCCAACCCAACTCCTCCCTTCTTCCTCCTCCCGAAATGGATCCTTAAATAGATCCATCTTCGTCGCACCGCCGTCTGGCCATCATAGGCCTCACCACTGCCACCAAAAGACTCCCCTTGCTCAGCCGACCAACCCCCTAACTCAGTTTCCCCAACTGTTACCCCACCATCCCTACTCGACCCCAAATCCGAAAATGGGTTTTCACCCATTTTGAGCCTGATCCGCCACCTTCCGGTGGTTGTGCCACCACACCATCACCTACATGAGATTCCCCACCTTCTAAAGAGTATCTCCCTAAATTTTGGTATCAAACCGAGCACTTTAGCCTAACGTACAAGTGACCACTACGAGCGCTGCAGAATGACGTCTGTTCAAGGATTTACGCTTTTACCCGCTGTAAGTATTTTCCAAATAAATTTTAAGATTTAAACATATTTTTGGCATCAATAGATGTTGTGTTTGGTCATTTTTGAAATTTATTAATTGTTGGTTATTTGGTGCATGGTCATCTGCATTGTATGTTTACGTGCATATTCATGTATTGGATTTGAAAATTGGGTTTTCATATGTTTATGATTTTCGGGTGCGTGTGTATCACGACTTCAAGTCGGGATGGGATATTATCCCGGTGGAGCTCCTCTGGTCACTCGGGAGCGGAATATACTAAGTGACGTCCCCTGGGTCATCACCGGGCGACGACAGGATCGAACGGGATGGTAACGCTCTCATGCCTACTCCGTGGCTTCTCTGCTGGCGCGAGCTAGAGGATGCCTGGTCATGGTACATGCTGGGCGTGGTTAGCTAGGCATCGCCCGTTCCGAAGTCACATGCGTGGTCGTTACCTTCGGTGTGATGATGAAATGTAGGGTGTGCGGATGATCCATAGGGGAGATCATGGTGCATACGGTTAATAAAATGAATGTTTAGGCTATTTTCTAGGAAAGTGGAGAGTTTTATTTACTGGTTTTATATGGACCATTTTCTGGGAAAATGGTTATGGTTTTAATGGATTTATGGACATCATTTTCTGGAAAAATGATGGATGATTTTATTGGAGTTTTAATTTGGGCCAAATTGAGATTTTGGTGTGTGTAGTTATTTTATTTATTTTGAGGGTGAAGATTTTAAACTTCATGCATACGGTGTCTTGTTCATGCGTAGTGTTGTTGCATGAATGTATTTCTATCTTTTGGTTTGTTTGGGTTATACTTACCTACGATGCCATTGCTGGCGTCGTAGCTTTTGGATGCAGATTTTTGTGGAGGCTGGCCTTAGGAGGCGACTCCGCTGTTTAAATATTCGTATAATAAAATTATTATCTTGGGAAATTATTTTCCCAATTTTAAAAATATGTATTCGTTAAATTGTATTTCGGATGACTGTATTAAATCTCCTATTGGAGAATATATGTTTAACTGGTTTGTAAAATAATTCTAAAAATTCTGGTACTTAGATAAAGACCTCAAATATCCGCTGCTTTTATTTATGCATATCACGTGTTCACATACTTAGCACTTGATGTTGGGAGTGCATGACCCGTGTTGTCAGCATCTCGATGCCTTGATTCCCGCATTCTTTTTAAGGGAAATATCGGGGCGTCACAGGTGATATCAGAGCAGTTCGGCTCTGAGTAAATCCGCACATTACCTAGGGACAGTACCAGAAAAGTTTGTGGTTTTAAAAAAAATATTATTTGTTTTATTATTTGGTTATTTTATTTTATTTTATTATTTTATTTGTTCTCTAAGTTTTTCCTACTAATTTATATGGTAAGATTATCGATATGTATTTAGTTGTGTTATGCTTTTTATTTAATGTGCATTTTGTTTATCATTTCCAGAGATTACTTATTTCTGATTGGTTGGGTTGCTTTGATGTATTTTATTTTAATATTTGTTCTATATTATAATTGGGTAGTAGTTAAGATTTTAGTTGGTTGATTTTATTTAGTTAAGTTATTGAGCATTTATTTAATTATTTATTTTATATATATGCCTTTGTTTTTATTTAAATTGGAATTTTGATATTTCGGATTAGATTGTTATTTTAAATCAATCTTTTTATTGAATCCTATATTTAAAATAATTATATTATGGAATTCCTTATTTTAAAGTTATTAGTTTGTTATGGATTATTTTGTTTTATTAAGCTATTATGCATTTATCATATAAATCTGGTTTTATTTAATTTCAGGTCATAAGTTTCTATAAGATAGTTTTGGATTTTGTTTATTATCTTTTTATTTTAATTATGACTTTTGTCTTTTATATATTTTTGGAAGTTCGAAATTTATTTAGACAAAATTTAAAGGAAATTGCTATATTATATTCCTTTTAGAAATATGCCTTGAAGTAAGTTTTTAAATTTATTATCTTTTCACCTTGCTGTTTGAATTATTTTAAAAGTTTGCCTATTTATTTTGACGAGTGGATTTGTTTGGGCAACTTGTTTGTATTATTTATTAATTTATTAATTTGTTTTATTATGGTTCATTCTTTTAAAGGTTTTAAGTTCTGGAGATTTCTACAATAAATCTTTTTAAGAATTGAGTTTTGTGGAGAATTTCAAAACTTTATTTGTTATTTTATTTACTGTTCTTATTTTAATTCAATCTCCTTGTTTATTTAATAAAAGTTTTTAGTGATTTGTGATTACCAAAGGAAGTGGTCTTGTTTTCTTAAATGAATGGCTTTTACTTATTTATTTATTGGATCTTTTTCCCCTTGCTATTTTTATATAATATTTATGTGAATTACTTAAGTTTTATTTAGTGTTTGGGTATATTATTATATCTTTGCAAGATTGATTTGGTTTAATAAATTATTGGTATTTATGTAATTGTGTTTCTTTGTTGATATTTCTCATGCTGTTTATATGTATTAGCTGGGTCTCATTGAGTGCTAGAGTTTCTAAGTTCTAATTTTATTTCTGAGAGATTGTTGGAATTATATTTTAGATAAACTCTTCTTGTGAGTGTGAAATTGTTGGTCATTTATATATTGTTATGGAATCTGTTTTAGCAAATGCTTATGATAGTAGGCGATCAATTATTTCCTTGGTGAAGTTTTGATGTTGTTTATGGATACTTAGAGATTGATGTATAATAATTATGTGTGAAAATTTTTGGAAAGTACTTGTCTTTGATTTGTGTTTGACTTGATGGAAGTTGTTTTGTTAAGTGATAGGGTTGAATTGATGTGATAGAAATAAATTTAAGAGATCTAAATTTTAGGTTTCTGGGCGAATTGTTTAGAATGGATAATTTAAGTATGATATTTGGAGAATTTAATAGTTAGTAACATTTGTTGAGATATCTTAAGGAATTAGTTATGACTTAAGGTCGCATATGAATTAAAATATTTGAGATTATTCCATCTCATTAGTATTGAAGGTCCGGTTGGGAAAGCTATATGTATTGTGGTTATCATGTTAATTAAGTTGAGTAGAGTGATAGAATTTTTTTTTTTGTGATATACGTTGGAGTTTAGGTATCAATCATAGTGGTATAATCAAAATTATGAGATATTAAGATTTTAGGATTTGGAAGAGTGGTATAGGATTTCTTGTTAATAGGTGTTGAGCCAATTTTTACTTAATGGTGATAATTTATAAGGACTTAATTTTATGCATCTAGTGAGTTATCAGAGTGCGCGCGAAAGAGTGATGATTTGCGATGTAGTTGGAAGTTCAAGTTTTACGTTGATTGTGAGGAATTAATAGTGACTTGAAATTTGTAATGGTACTTATAAGTAGAGATTTATCTTTTTTGGTGTGGTAAATTATGTTTATTGATGGTTAAGTTGGGAAGATAAACTTGGGAGTTACTTTAAGGTGACACAAATTGTTGTATGGAGTTAGTGAACATTAAAATTTTGCGAGATTGTACTAAAGTCTGTGTACCTATGAAGATTTCGGATTACATTGTCACCTTAGGAGTCCTAGAGATGGAATGATATTTGGAAACTATACGTTTATGATGGGATAACATTCATTTGGATTTGAGGAAAATAGATGATTGTGTAATATTTGGAGTGAGTGTTGAGCTGTGTGGTAAGTGAGCATTGGAGTTTTTATTAATTGCAGCTGAGCGAATTTCGGGGACGAAATTCTTTTTAAGGGGGGGAGAATGCGAGATCCTAGATTTACGTATATTTTTACACGTTATTTTATTCTCGTTGTTGATTATTTTAATTTAATTCAATAATATTATTAATCGTGTTTTATTTATTTAAGATATTTATTTGAGCTATTAATTAGTTAATATTGAGTTACGTTGCTTTTCTTATTAATTTTAATGTGAGGTAGTTATTTTAATAATTGGAATTAAATCCTTTTATTTTATTATGTGATCTTATTTGATGTGCTTTCTTAATATTAATTAGTGTTTTATATTTAAATTATTCTTTAAATTAAATTGGTTTATTGTTGGGCTTTAAATATTTTATTTTATTGATATTAAATTATAGTATTTTCAGTTAGCTTTTATTTAATTTATTGTACTTTTACTAGTAGTCCTATTTTTCTTCTTTTTTTTCTTTGTTCTTTTTTTCTTTCCTATTCTTTTTCTTTTCTTTTCTTCTTCCCCTGCATTCCCCCCATCCCCGCGCGATTTCCCCCCCCCCCTCCCCCCCTCTCTGTTTTGGCTGTTCGGCCTTAGGCCTAGATGACCTCTACCGCCGCCCACCGTCCCTCACCGCCCATGCCGCCGGCACCTCTATCCTTCGGCGACCTTTCCTGCATCGGTGGTGCATCTTCGGCAACCCCTTAGCCGGTGCGTGAGCATCAAACCCAAAATGGGTGTGTTTGCTTTTCTTCCATTTTCTGGCGCCACCACCGGTCGCCTTGGCTCACCACCACCAGCACTAGACTCCCCACCCTCTGGCCAGCATAACCCACCACCGGTAGTCACCTCAACTCCTCCCTTCCTCCTCCACCCGAAATAGGTCCTTAAATGGATCCATCTTCGCCGCGCTGCCGTCCGGCCACCGTAGGTCTTACCACCACCACCAAAAGACTCTCATTGCTCAGCCGACCAACCCCCTAGCTCAGTTTCCCCAACCGCTACCCCACCTTCCCTACACAACCCCAAACCTGAAAATGGATTTTGACCCATTTTGAGCCCGATCCGCCACCTTCCGGTGGTTGTGCCACCACACCACCACCTCCATGAGATTCCCCACCTTCCAAAGAGTATCTCCTTAAATTTTGGTATCAAACCGAGCACTTTAGCCTAACGTACAAGTGACCACTACAAGCGCTGCGGAATGACGTTTGCTCAAGGATTCACGCTTTTACCCACTGTAAGTATTTTCCAAATAAACTTTAAGATTTAAATATATTTTTGGCATCAACAGATGTTGTGTTTGGTCATTGTTGGAATTTATTAATTGTTGGCTATTTGGTGCATGGTCATCTACATTGTGTGTTTACGCGCATATTCATGTATTGGATTTGAAAACTGGATTTTCATGTGTTTATGATTTTCGGGTGCGTGTGTATCACGACCCCAAGCCGGGATGGAGCATTATCCCGGTGGAGCTCCTTTGGTCACTCGGGAGCAGAATATACTAAGTGACGTCCCCTAGGTCATCGCAGGGCGACAACGGGATCGGACGGGATGGTAACGCTCTCATGCCAACTCTGTGGCTCCTCTACTGGCAGGAGCTAGGGCATGCCTAGTCATGGTACGTGCTGTGCGCGGTTAGCTAGGCATCGCCCATTCCGAAGTCACATGCGTGGTCGTTACATTCGGTGTGATGATGAAAGTCAGGGTGCGCGGATGGTCCCTAGGGGAGGTCATGGTGCATACGGTTAATAAAATGGATGTTTAGGCCATTTTCTGGGAAAGTGGCGAGTTTTATTTATTGGTTTTACGTGGACCATTTTCTGGGAAAATGGTTGGGGTTTTAATGGATTTATGGACATCATTTTCTGGGAAAATGATGAATGATTTTATTGGAGTTTTAATTTCGGCCAAATTGGGATTTTGGCATGTGTGATTATTTTATTTATTTTGAGGGTAAAGATTTTAAGCTTCATGCATACGGTATCCTGTCCATGTGCAGTGTTGTTGCATGAATGTATTTCTGTCTTTTGGTTTGTTTGGGTTATACTTACCTACGATGCCATTGCTTGCGTCGTAGCTTTTGGATGCAGATTTTTATGGAGGCTGTGCCTGAGGAGGCGACTCCGCTGTTGAAGTATTCGTATTATAAAATTATTATCTTGGGAAATTATTTTCCCACTTTTAAAAATATGTATTCGTTAAATTGTATTTCGGATGACTGTATTAAATCTCCTATTGGAGAATATATGTTTAACTAGTTTATAAAATAATTCTAAAAATTATGGTACTTAGATAATGATCTCAAATATCTGCTACTTTTATTTATGCATGTCACGTGTTCACACACTTAGTACTTGATGTTGGGGGTGCGTGACCCGTGTTATCAGTATCTCGACGCCTCGATTCCCGTATTTTTTTTTAAGGAGAATTTGAGGGCGTCACAAAATTTAGCTCATTAATGTGTGTAGTTCTGATAACTTTAGTTGCGGCAATAATAAATGGTTGCAAAAAACCTTTATTCTGCACAAAAAAGCTTTTTCTCACGATTTTTTCATTCACCACAAAAGTAAACTTAACAAATCTATAAAACTTAACAAATCTATAAATTTATTTGCCCTCTTTTTTCGTCACGAAGTAATTATTTTCTACAAAGTTTTACTTGCTAAGGTGATTTTGTGGCAAAAGGCTTTTTTTTTTTTTTTCCCACAATCAGTTTTGGTGATAACAACCCACTATTTGCCACAAACTTATGTCTTACTAAAAGATTTTGTGGGAAAAGCCCATATTTGTTGTAGTTATTTTAGTTTTGTTGAGTCTATTGAAGCATATTTTTTTATGTTTCTTAGTTAAAATTTGACTAAACAAGGAATTTAGCTAGTGGATTGTGAGTGTTCTAATAAGAATGTTGCTAAAAGGATTAATGCTGGGTGCAATGCTACATATAATCTATTTTTATAGATTCTTTTATAGTTTAAGTAATGAACAGATAAAAAAATTTGACCCTTATTTACAAATAAAAATTTTCAAAAATTTGAAAAAAACATTTTATTTATCCAATAAATGGAATCATTTCAATTTGGTTCCAATGCAGTCTATCAAATATGGAATGCAAGAATAATTATTTATAGGCTAGATGGATGAAATCTGACGGATAAATAAATATACTTTTTGTTTTATTTTTATATATCTTTAAAGATTTTTAAAAATTCAAAAAGATCAATTTATTACTAATCACTTTTTTAATTATCAAATAAAAAATATAATTGATCATTATTATCAATTCAAATAGCATTTTTCCTAGAACCCTAACTATTTGCTATGGTCTATAGTCATAGCAAAAACTAGCAAATCAATTTTTGGTCACATATAGGATTGTAATCAGTTCGGACCAAAAAATGGATGAGGTGTAATTAGTTTGGGGAGGTCTCAGACCAAAAATTTCGATCCACCATTTTTTAGAACTGACTAAACCAATACTATAGACTGGACGAGACCATTAGTTATCAGTCTAGTCGATCTAATCATTTTGATTCGATCCAATTTGGTCTTTTGAGCCAAGAATATTTTAATTTCTTAATTTTTTTTTTCCAGACAAACTAATATAAAAACTTAATTAACTTAATAAAATTAAAATTAGGTGAGTTCTTGAATGTAGATTATGTAACTAGCTCACTAAAAAGGTAACTAATTATGACTATATTTATAACGTTAATAATTAATTAATAACTTACTACTTTAGTATTCACAATTAACTATATTAAATTCTGATATGTAATTAAGTAATATTAAATAATTTCATTAACTAATGCCTACTCGCAACTTAGCTATCTTAAAAAAGTCACCTAATTACTTTAATTAGGTATAAATAGTAGAGTCTATATGTACATATAATAATATATTACCAGGCCCGTCGCATTCATGTACAATATTTAGAGGATTCCACTTTTTCCTCATCTTCCTACAGTGAGGTTTTTCTCTTTATAGGAGAGTTTCGTCCCTTAGGCAAAGGAAAGTCGAGATAGCTACAATGGAAGAGGAAATCTCACATCAACGACAGTTACTGTACCTAACCGAGAAGGAAAAACAGGGTATTACCCTCTCCCCCCCCCCCCCCTTGAAAACCATGATCCATTCCTCCAGCTACCTGATGGCCATGATAGTATAGAAAAGAAATATTAACAAGGAAGTGTTTAAGTCCACTACGGCAAAAATTTGGAGGTGTACAAGCTCCTTATTGAGTTTAATAACTAGGATGACATGGAAAGAATTATCAAAGGAGGTTGCCTTTGACAAGAAAGTGTTCTGGCTTCAAGCATTCGACCTTCCCTTTGATTGTATGACAACAGACATAGGCCTCAAGGTGAGTAACCAGGTTGGCAAGGTGCTCAAGGTCCATGCTGATGAAAGTGGCATCTGTTTGGGTCGTTTCATGAGAATAAGAGTTGAAGTGGATATAACTAAGCCTCTCATCCGAGGTACTTTCCTAACCTTTGAAGGTAAACATTTTTGGCTTTCTTTTAAGTATGAAAGGCTCCCCTCAGTCTATTTCAAGTGTGGTGTTTTGAAACAAAACCAACTGGAACGCTCTAGTGCATTGAATAAGGGGGAAAAGAAACAATACGGTGTCTGGTTAAGAGCACCAGCAGCAAGAGATAGTGACCTCCTCTTTCGAAGATATAGGGAAGGTATTGCTTCCAACCAGGCATGGAGGCAGGACTAGAAGCTTAGGGAAGACAACCAACCTGGAGAAACGAAACCCAAGAATACCCAGCAAAACATTCAACCAACCTGAAGGAACCAAAGGTACCAGCAGCACCTATTGGTAGGGTGTAGAAGAAGACAGAACAATTGTATAATTTGGGAAGTCAACATGGGACTTCACAAAAAGCACCTATTTCCCCTTACACTAAAGAAGAGGACTATAACATGACTGGTGGGAAGCCCAAGGCTCCAAAAGAAGACAAGGCAAAACTTTATCCCCTTGCAACCATTAGAAACAGTATCGAACCAAGAGATCATGCAATCAAGGATTCAAGCAACCTTACTTTCTAGATTCCCTCCTTGGATATCTTCATCTCTGAATAGGTGGAAGTATTGCAACAAGCCAAAAAGAAGGCCTCGTGGAAGAGAAGATCTCAAATCCTTAGATTTGAGGAACATGCTATGGTAACTGACCAGACAATATCGTCCCTCTCTCGTTTAAATAGAAATGCTTCAAGCCCCCTTTCTAACAGGAAGAAAAGAATTGCTAGTCCCCCTTCCTCTACTTGTGCCTTAACAAGAGCTAAGAAAATAAAACTAGAGCTTCAAGATGATACCCTAATATTGTCATCACACATGGTGGAGGTTGTTGAATAGCCCCACCATCATCAATGATTGGCCTAAGCTGAAACTGTCGAGGGCTTGAGGAGTAACAAGATCAAAGTAGAGGCAGTCAAGCAAAGATTGAAATTTGAACACAATTTCATCATTGACAATGTTGGTGAAAGTGGTGGAATAGCTTTCCTTTGGAAGGAAGGATTTGAGGCTGCAGTTTGTTCTTATTCCCAACATCATATTTCCCTTTGAGTGTAAGATGTGGAGACAAACAAGAGCTAGATTCTTACTAGCTTTTATGGCCACTCAATGATTGCAAGGAGAAGAGAGAGATGGGTCTTACTCAAAGCTCTAAAACCTCACACCTCCCAAGGATGGCTATGCATAAGGGATTTTAATGAGGTTTTAAACTTAAGTGAGAAAAGTGGGGGTCCTTCTCGATCTCATTCTTAGATTGAAGCATTCAAGAACACTTTGGAGGATTGTGGCCTCTGTGACTTAGGTCATATGGGCAATAAATTCACTTGGAATAATGGTAGGTTTGGTGGAGCATTTACTAAGGGAAGGATGGACAGAGGCCTTAGCAACTCCCCATGGTCTGATATCTACCCCTAATCAATCACCACTCGGCCATAACTTAGCTTAGACCATAGTCCAATCCTCATTTCCCTGGATAGGAGTCAACCAGTGCTGCAGCAATCTGAAAAACCATTTCGTGTGGAGGCTAGCTGGTTCCTCCATGAAGAATGCCATCGGATGATTGACAACCCTAGACACTCAGGCGATAAACTCTCCTTTGCAACTGATGGTTTTAATAAGTGTAGATAACAACTTTTGCACTGGAGGAAATCAGACCAGTGGAACTCTAAGCAGCAACTAAGGTCTCAAATGGACTTACTATCAAACCTACAAAAGAAGAACAAAGACCACTTAAATGAGACTATTAAGCAGGGTTACTGGGATACTTGAAGAAGATAACATCAAATGGAAGCAATGAGCAAAGCAAAGATGGCTAAGGGAGGGGGATAGAAACACAAAATACATCCATCAGTGTGCTTCTAAGAAAGGGGATACCAACATGATCAAGAAGTCAATCAATGATGAGGGACAATCAGTTTTCACCAAGGAAGGCATAAGCAAGCTTTTTCAGGATTACTATAAAGCACTTTTCTCATCCTCAACTCCATGTGGTAACATTGAATGCCTGCAAGTTATGCAATCTCAAGTCACAGAAGCACAAAATGCTCCCCTCACCAAAACTTCACTCACCAAGATGTAGAAATGCCCTCTTCCAAATGAAAGGACTCAGCTCTCTAGGGTCAGATGCTTCCCGACTGCCTTCTAACACAAGCATTGGTCAATCCTTGGCCCTCAGGTCAGTCAAGCAGTCTTATCTGTGTTAAATTATAATGGTAATATTGTAGATATAAACCATACTCTGATAACCTTCACCCCTAAGAAGAAAACCCCATCTAAAGTCATTGAATACAGATCAATTTCTCTCAACAATGTGTTGTATAAACTTGTCTCAAAAGTCCTTGCCAATAGACTTAAAACCTTGCTGCCTAACATTATATTCAGCACGCAATTTACTTTTATCCCAAACAGCCTCATAGAAGATAACATAGTAGAACTTTTTGAGGCCTTACACACTATGAGCAGCAAGATGAAGGGGAAATAGGGCTACATGGCAATGAAGCTGGACATGAGCAAAGCCTATGATAGGCTTGAATGGCATTTTGTTAGAGCAGTGCTAAACAAACTAGGCTTCAGTAGCAGTTTTGTTGATTTGATTATGAAATGTGTAGAAATAGTCTCCTATGCTCTTTTGATAAATGGTGTCCCTCAAGAATCCATCTTACCATCAAGGGGGATAAGACAAGGTGACCCCCTCTCATCTTATCTCTTCATCTTATGTACTGAGACATTGAGTTATCAGATCAATCAAGTGGAAAATCAGAAGCTAATTCATGGGGTTCCAATTGGTAAGGGCCAACTTAGAATTTCACACTTATTCTTTACAGATGACAGCCTTATATTTTGCAAGGCCAATGCCATCGAGTGGAGCAGAATGTTCAGCCTTTTGAGGGTATATGAACAAGCCTCTAAACAGAGACTTAATATTGAAAAAGCTTCTATCCTATTTAGTCAAAACATTGCCAGGGTCACTCAATCCTATATCCTATCCATTGCTGGAATTAGAGCCACAATGACTTATGGGAAATACTTGAGATTACCTTCAATGGTAGGCAAAAACAAGTACAAAACCTTCAAAAGTATCTTGGACAGTGTGAGAGCCAGACTCAGCAACCACAACGTGAGTCTTCTCTCTTAGGCAAGGAATGAAGTGTATATCAAAGTTGTTATTCAGTCCCTCCCTACCTATACTGAGTGTTTTCCAGCTTCCTCTCTCCTTCCTCTGTGACATAAATAGTGCAATCCATCAGTTTTGGTTGGAACAATAGGAAAAGGAGAACATGATTCACTGGTTATCCTGGAAATGAATGTGCAAGTACTTGTCTCCTTTTAGGGAATGGGGTTTAGGGACCTTGTCTCCTTCAAAAAAGCCCTACTTTCCAAGCAATGTTGGTGCCTAATCCAGCAGCCAAACTCCCTAACAACAAGAGTCATGAGGGCCAAGCATTTCCTAAGAACCAATTTCCAGAAAGCTAAAATAGGTAATAAACCGTCATACGTATGGAGAAGCTTTCTGTCATCCAGACCACTTTTGGAATTGGGCTCTTATTGGAGGATAGGGAATGGAGAAAGGATCCAGGTGTGGAAGGACAAGTGGATTCCTCAACATAGCCCAAACAAGGTCCTTAGTCCTATCAGATCATTAAGAGTGAAGCGTCGATCCTTGAGTTAATTAATAGCAATCAGCATTGATGGCATGAGACTTTGGTTCGAAGGACTTTTGATCCTGGTGAAGCTAAAACTATCCTCCAGATTCCAATTAGTCACCTCAACAGCAATGATAAATTAATTTGGCAAGGCACTCAAGTGGGTTCTTTCACTATCAAGTGCTTATCACATGGAAAATGGGAGGACCATAGTAGCAAAAGGGCAAGGCTCAACCAGTAACCTCTTCAAGACAATTTGGCACAAGATCTAGCACCTAGCAGTCACACCAGCTGATAGAAACTTTTTATGGAGATCCTGCCTTGACTCATTGCCTTGCTTGCATAATCTCTTCAAGAGGAAAGTGGCTCAGAACCCTTTGTGCCCCATCTGTAATCTAGCATCAGAGGATACCATGCATGCTCTATGGCAGTATGAATCAGCTAAGGATGTTTGGAGTGCCAGCTCAAAATGTCTCCAAAAATGCTTCCCCCCTCAATCATCCATGCTGCAGTTTTTTGAAGGTCTGTTCAACTCAGTGAGTCCACAAGGTATACTCGAGTTTGTCCTAATGGCAAGGAAAATTTGGTGGAGAAGGAATAATTTCATCTTCAAGGGAGAATTTTGCCACCCTAATACTCTGATTAGGGATGCTCGAAAGTTACTTGAATGGTTATTAGTAGAGAATTCATTTAAAGAAAGTAGGAAAAGCACCTCATGGACCCCCCTCCAATCATGGACCCCCCTCCAATCAACTGAGGAAAAGTCAATTGGGATGGAGAAATAGACCTTATACATAGCAGAATTGGGGTTGGAGTGTCATCAAGGGATAGTTCTGGCAAGGTTTTATTAACTCTGAGGGTATCCAAGTCAATGTTTACTGATCCACTCCTGGTCGAGGCATATGGAGCACAAATGGCTGTGCAACTATGCATTCAACTCAGTCTCCAATACATCATCCTTGAGGGTGATTATTTACAGGTCATTAAGGCACTTAAAGCATAAGCAGATGGCTGGAACTGTGCAAGCATGTATATGTGTGAAACTAGACAAATTCTAAAATTTTTAGCAAAGTGGGTAGTTTCTCATGTTAGGAGAAACGATAACATTGTAGCTCACTTAGTAGCAAAGGATTCTCTCTCATTTCCTAATTCAATTGTAACTCTTGAGGAGATTCCCTCTTGTATTTCCTCTATGTTTCAATAAAATGAAGACAAGATGTTTCTTTAAAAAAATATATATTATCATATGATTTATCATATAACAAACTGGTTCAATTGATAGCATATTTTAGTTTACATTTTATATGGTTAATGTTTATAGATTAGATTAAAATTATATAATTTATATATACAATACTATATAAAATAATATATTATATATATAATAATTAAAAATTTTATATCAAACATTTAGGTTTGGTTTTGTTCGGGGAAAAAAATACGCCACATCCTAGGAACGGACTGGAAACCAAATTTCTCATACACCATGAATTAAGACCGACCAACATGATTTTTTGTTTGGTCCAACCAGTTTTCTAATTAAATTTTCACTCCTAATCACAAGCAAATTGCTAGGAGTATAGTGTGGCAGATGCTCTAATTTTTTCTGCATCATTGTTCACCAAAAATAGCCCAAACTTTCATTGCAAAAGCATGGCAAAAGTGGTAATGACCAACACAAAAAGTAAAATTTGGTTTCCGGCAATTTTAGTTGTCGGAAAAAGTCAACCAAAGGTATTTTAATTTAAAAAGAAAGAGTAAACAAGAAGTAATATTAAGAATGGATTCTCAAGATTTACTAAGTTAAAGTACTTTCATAAAGGGTTGTATGGTCAGTGACTAAGACTTGATTTGTTTTCATAGATGAGATGAGATAAAAGGAGATAAAAGTTAAAAAAAGAATAAAATATTATTATAATATATATTTTGTTTTGAGATTTGAAAATGTTTTGGGATTTGAAAATTTTGAATTATTTATTTTATTTTGTATGGAAATTTTAAAAAGTTAATTTTTTTGGGATTTTGTATGTTTTCAACTCCCAAATTGACCTTCATCCTTTTCTAAGTATAATCAAATAAACATACCGCAAAACCATGTAATGGCATTCCTAGTAATCAACCAAATTAGTAAGGTAATGAGAGATCATGCAAACCAAATAATGTTGAAGTCCCAAGATAAAGAACATGACAAATTCTCTCTAAAAAATGAGATTGGCCCAAATGCTCATAGGTGTAGAAGGTTCTAACTTAAATCTGAGTATTCTCTAATTGTATGTGTTCAAATTTCATCAAACCACAGAGGCTTGGCTTACGTGCATGAAAAAGAGAATGCCTGAGGTTACGAAGATAACAAACTTGACTCAAGCAAAAATACTTTATAATCAAGTTAGAATACCAAATATGAATTCATGCAAACAAACATGCATATGTTCATGTTCAACACCCGCAACTGAAACTTGACATTATTCCCAACATGTAGCAAAGAAAGCAAATAGAGGCTATTAAGAAATTTTCCTGGCCATTCAGGAACACAGATCAAGCTTTCTCTCTATAATGTCTGTGAGATTTCAGATTTACGTGTATTTTTACATATTATTTTGTCTCGTTGTTGATTGTTTTAATTTACTTTAATAATATTATTATCCTGTTTATTATTTAGGGATTTTTTTTTATCTCATTCTATTTTATTGCTGCTTTTGTCGTTTTATTTATTTATTTATTTGTGATTGAGTTAAGTTGTTTTCCTTGTTATTTTAATGTGATGCTTTTATTTTAATGCTTGGATTTAATATCTTTAATTTATTATGTGAGTATTTAATTTAATGTATGCTATTTTATTTTGTTTCAGATGATTTTCAGATTGGGCTTATATGTATGTATGTATGTGTTGAGTTGGATTTTATGTATTTTAGATCCAAAGAGCCAAGCTCGTTGCAGGCCCAAGCCTGGCCCATAGTCAGATTTAACCCAACCCTTTAATTCCCCTATGCAGTGTCGTTTTACCCCAAGCCTAATTAACCTAACTTCTCTTCTTCTTCTCCTGCACCGCACGTACCCTCCCCCTCTCCTAGTTGCTGCTGCTTTTCTTTTTCTTCTTCTCCTTCTTACTTTTCTGGCTTTTCCTCCCCTGCATGCAACCGTGACCTCCCTTTTTCAAGTTCTTCTCTCTTTATTTTCTTCCTCCCTTTCTCTTCTTGCGCCACTTGCTGTACCGTGAGTTTCTATCCTCCTACACCGCCCACCTCCGCCACTCTCCTTGGCTTCGTCAACCTCCCCTCTCCATTTTCGGCCCCAACCCGCAAGCCTCATGCTTAATTTCCTTCCTAAATTGCAACTCTTGCCCATGGTATTCTCCCACACTTCACCTACAAAAACCGAATATTTTGGTGGCCTTTTGTGATTGTTTTCCTCACTCGTTGGACGCCGTTACTATCGCTTTACGATACCCTTCGGTAAGCCCTTTACCCATTTTATTGATTAATTAATTTGTGTTTTTTAATTTATTTACGTAGTTTTATTTCATTAACGTTTAAGTGTTTAGTTAGTTAAATAATAAGTACATCTTATTAATTTACGTTTAAGCGTTTACATTATTTGTGTTCGTAATATTTATTGTTATTATCTAAGTTGTTTTATATATGTTATTTTGTGTACGTTTATTTGTTTTAATTGTTTGTTAATGTTATTTATTGTTTTTATTGGCGTTGTTTTAATCATGTCGTTTATGTTACGTGGTGCGATTGGGCGCTACTTTAGCTGCGAGTTCATTGGTGAAGGAGCCTGATAGCTTTCGGCATTTTTGCTAGCTTCTGGAAATCTATGCCGAACGTGTTGTAAGTAATTTCCAAACGAACTTTTAAGATTTAAATATATTTTTACATTGACATATGTGTTGGTTGATGTTGGTAATTATTGGTTGATTGAGTTTATTGAATATTGGATATTTTGTACATGGTGATATACATTGTGAAATTGCATGGTTGTTCATGTGTAAATATGATATTTGAAATTTTTACATGAAACTTGAGTTATGGTATATTAAAATGATTTGTTTGAAGGGTTTTATAAGTGAGAAATAGTATTATTGGGTTTATGGATTTTAATGGTTTTTGATTGAGTCATATCGGGGACGGCGATACGTAATGCCCGTTATGATCAGTGGGTGTGAATGACATAATGGGGATGGCGATACGTAACGCCCATTATGATCATTGTGTGTGTATTTCATAATGGGAACGACGATATGTAATGCCCATTATGATTGATAGTGTGTGGATGACATAATAGGAACATCGATACGTAACGCCCGCTATGAAATAAGTCTGTATGAGTCATAATGGGGACGGCGATACGTAATGCCCATTATGATTGGTGTTGTGTGTATATTATATCGGGGACGGCGTTACGTAACGCCCACTATGATTGGATTTACTGATATATTTTCTTGGAAATGATGGATGATTTTATTGAAATTTTATCGTGGACCAAAATGGAATTTTGGCGTGTGTTATTTTATTTATTTTGAGGAAGATGATTTTAAACTTCATGCATACGGTATCATGTTCATGAGTGATGTTGTTGTTGCATGAGTATATTTTATATCTTGTGGTTTGGTCGGGTTGTACTTACTTGTGATGCCATTTTGGCGTCGTAGTTTTTGGATGCAGAGTTTTGTAGAGGCTGAGCCTAAGGAGGCGACTCCGCTATTGAAGTATTCTTATTACAAATTATTATCTTGAGAAATTGTTTTTCCCTTTTTATAAATATGTATTTGTTTAATTTGTAGTTCGGATGACTGTATTAAATCTCCTGTTGGAGAATTTGTGTTAAATTAATTTGTAAAATAATTCTAAAAATTCTGGTACTTAGATATTGACCTCATATATCCGCTTCTTTTATTTATGCATGTCACGTGTTCACACACTTAGCACTTGACGTTGGGGGTGCGTGACCCGTGTTGTCAGCATCCCGATGCCTCGATTCCCGTATTTATTTTAAAGGGAATTTGGGGGCGTCATAGTTAGTATCAGAGCAGTTCGATTCTGGGTAAATCCACAGATTACTTAGGGACAGTACCAAAAAAGTTTGTTGTTTTAAATTTGTTTGTTTGATTGTTTGGTTATTTTATTCTATTTTATTATTCTATTTTTTCTCTATGTTTTTCCTACTAACTTATATTGTAAGATTTTCAATATTTATTTCTTTGTATTATGCTTTTTATTTTAGTGTTCTTTTCGTTTATTATTTCAGAGTTAACTTAGTTCTAATTGGTTGATTTGCTTTGCTTTATTTCATTTTAATATTTGTTCAATATTGTAATTGGATAGTAGTTAAGATTTTAATTAATTGATTTTATTTAGTTAAGTTGTTGAGCATTTATTTTTATATATGTCTTTGTTTTGTTTAAATTGGAATTTGAATATTTCGAATTAGATTATTATTTTATATCTTTCATTTTAAAGGAATCTTTATTTAAATAATTATATTATGGAATCCTTTGTTTTAAAGTTATTATTTTGTTGTGAGTTATTTTGTTTAATTAATTTTTTATGCAATTATCATAAGGATTTGATTTTGTTTTATTTCAGTTCATAAGTTTTCTACAAGATAGTTTTGGATTTTGTTTATCATCTTTTTATTTTAATTATGGATTTTGTTCTTTTAAATATTTCTGAAATTTTGAGATTCATTGAGACAAAGATTTAAAAGAAATCTCTACTATATTTTCCTTTTTGAGATATATATAGAGGTAAGCTTTTAAATTTATTATCTTTTCTCCTTTTCGCTAGTTTTATTTTAAAAAGTTTACCTATTTATTTTGACGAGTGGGTTTGTTTTGGCGACTTGTTAGTATTTATTCATTAACCCATTTGTTTAATTATTTTACTATGGTTCATTTCTTTTAAAGGTCTTAAATTTTAGAGATTTCTACAATAAATCCTTTTAGAGTTGGATTTTAAGGAGAATTTCAAAACTTTATTTGCCATTTTATTTCTCCGTTCTTCTTTTAATTCAATCTCTTTGTTTTATTTAATAAAAATTTTTTGGTGATTTTCTGTTTACCAAGGGAGATGGACTTGTTTTCTTGAACGGCTGGCTTTTACTTATTTGTTTATTAGATCTTTTCACTAGTTTTGTTTATATATAATTTTTATGTGAATTACTCAAGTTTTATTTAGTAATTGAGTATATTACTATATCTTTACAAGATGGATTTATTTTGATAAATCGTTGGTATTTACATGATTGTATTTTTGTATTGATATTTTATATGCTAATTATGTGTATTATCTGGGTCTCACTGAGTGTTTGCATTTCTAAGTTCTAATTTAATCTATGAGAGATTGTTGGGATTGAATTCTAGATGGACTCTTCGTGTGAGTATGAAATTCTTGGCCATTGATATATCGTTATGGAATCTATTTTAGTACTGCTTATGATAGTCGACGATCATTTATTTTCTTGGTGAAGTTTTTATATTGTTTATGGATGCTTAGAAATCGATGTGTAATAGTTGTGTGTAAATTTTGGAGAGTATTTTGTCTTTAATTTGTGTTTGAATTGGGAGAAGTTGTCTTGTTAGGTGATAAATATTGATTTAATGGTTAACAACATTTGTCGAGGTATCTTAAAGAATTAGTTGTGACTTCGTAGGAATTTGAATATTTGAGACTATTCTTTCTCTTAGATATTGAATGTCTAGTTGAGTAAGAGAATTATGTGTTTCAGGGTTACCATGCTAATCAATTTGAGTAGAGTTGATAGGATTTTTATGTGATGTACGTTGGAGCTTAGGTGTCAATCATAGTAGTATAATCAGAATTATGAGATATTAAAACTTTAAGATTTAGAAGTGTGGTATAGGATTTCTTGTAAATAAGTGTTGAGCCAGTTTCTACTCATGGTGATAATTTATGAGATCTTAATTTTATACATTTAGAGAGTTATCAAAGTGAGCGCGAAAGCGTGATGCCTCGTGATGTAGTTGGAAGTTCAAGTCATGTGTTGGTTTTGAGGATTAGTAGTGATTTGAAATTTGGGATAATACTTGTGAGTTGAGATTTATCTTTTGGTTGGATAAATTATGCTTATTGATGGCTAAGTTGGGAAGTTAAACTTGGGAGTTATTTGATGGTGGCACGATTTTTTTTGTATGGAGTTATTAAACATTAGAATTTTGATAGATCGTATTAAGGTCCTTGTACATATGGAGATTGTGGACTATACTGCTACTTTAGGAGTCCTAGAGATGAAATGTTATTTAGAGAATATACGATTATGATGGAATAACATTCACTTGTATTTGAGGAAAATAGGTGACTATGTAAATACATGGAGTGAGTATTGAGCTATGTGGTAGGTGAGGTGTTGAGTTTCTATTAGTTGCAGTCGAGAAAATTTCAAGGACGAAATTTATTTTAAGATTTAAATATATTTTTACATTAACATCTATGTGTTGGTTGATGTTGGTAATTGTTGGTTGATTGAGTTTATTGAATATTGGATATTTTGTACATGGTGATATACATTGTGAAATTTCACGGTCGTTCATGTGTATATATGATACTTGAAGTTTTTACGTGAAACTTGAGTTATGGTATATTAAAATGATTTGTTTGAAAGGTTTTATAAGTGAGAAACAATATTATTGGGTTTATAGATTTTAATGGTTTTTAATGGTTTTTGACTGAGTCATATCGGGGACGGCGATACGTAATGCCCGTTATGATCAGTGGGTGTGAATGACATAATGGAGACGGCGATACGTAACACCCATTATGATCATTGTGTGTGTATTTTATAATGGGGACGGCAATACGTAACGCCCATTATGATTGATAGTGTGTGGATGACATAATGGAGACGGCGATACGTAACGCCCGCTATGAAATAAGTCTGTATGAGTCATAATGGGGACGGCGATACATAACGCCCGCTATGATTAGATTTACTGATATCTTTTATGGGAAATGATGGATGATTTTATTAGAATTTTATCGTGGACCAAAATGGAATTTTGGCGTGTGTTATTTTATTTATTTTGAGGAAGATGATTTTAAGTTTCATGCATACGGTATCATGTTCATGAGTGATGTTGTTGTTGCATGAGTATATTTTATATCTTGTGGTTTAGTTGGGTTGTACTTACCTGCGATGCTATTTTGGCCTCATAGTTTTTGGATGCAAAGTTTTGTGGAGGCTGAGCCTGAGGAGGCATTGAGGCGTTACAAACAATTTATAACACCCACTTCCTATGGGCTAAGGAATGTCATGTAATTTTCTTAAACTTTTAATCCGGCATAAGATTCTTGATTTCAATAAGAAAATAAATAACATTTATTCCAAAAATGAAGTTTTAATA
Organism: Platycarya longipes; assembly: GCA_036559045.1. NCBI lineage: Eukaryota > Viridiplantae > Streptophyta > Magnoliopsida > Fagales > Juglandaceae > Platycarya > Platycarya longipes. The sequence goes on along the minus strand of CM071792.1, from coordinate 28,473,398 downwards.
AAATGTCTTTCAAAAATATTTATTAAAATAACTAAAAGTAAATTTGTATCATAAAGACACTTATTTCTATAAATGTTGAAAATTCAAAAAAATATTCAATCTACTTCTGGCCTGCCTGTTCGTACTGGTCCTCTTCTTTACCTGAGTGGTTTTAAAAACAGGAAATAAATTAAAATGAGTCGATAACTCAATAAGAAATCCACTACAATGTGAGAATAATAATCATAGGATTTTTCATGAAAATTTCATGTTGAGATCTGAAACATGTATATGCTGATATTTATGTTATGCATGATTTAACTATCTGAATTAACTGACTAACTAATTTAACTGAACTGATTGGTCAACACACTTAACCCTGTGTGCAAGGTTGTACACCGGCCCCGCATCCTGTTGCAGTAAGAGGAGCCGCTGATAGTACTCTAGCGTATTATGGTGGACCATGCTTAGGTCCGTGGCTTGCACATCCACTCTAATCTAATATGTATTGGTATCATGCATCTGCATGGCCATCTGAATTAACTAATTAATTGAACTGTTTGATTGAATAACTGATTAATTGATTTTCTAATATGATTTAATCTTATACTTGAACTTAACTTAACTTATATGACCTATGTAACATGAGACGCATATCATATATACTGATATAAATAACTATGCTTGCTGAATCTGGATATAATTCTAAATGACATGATTGTGTACCGTACTATGCTAATGACATGCTTGTATGACATAAAGGGTATATGTAAAAGGCTATTAAAGATTGACTCTACTAATAATATAAATTAAATATGAGGATTCTAATTTTGTGATAAAATTCACTTATCTCGTAGCGCTGCTTCCTAAATTCTCTTTCATAATTCGTTACCTATACAAAATATGAATTGTCACTAACTTTTCTAAAATAACGTACTTAAATATTCTACTAAGTTAATACATATCGTGGAGAATAATTTAACACATATTAGGTTTTATACAAAAGATGCTAATATCACAAAATACAAGTAATATATTTCACTTAGTTAAAATCATAATTGCACCTTTTAGAATATAATATAGTAAAATACTTGGACTAAATTTAGTTTACTAACAAGAGTCGTGAAAAACCTAAAATTTTAAAATACATTTACTTTTTATAATTAACATAATTATTTAACTTTACAAGAAATGTAACGAATACCAATATTACATAATTATTTAAATAGTAATATCATATATAGTCTTTCAAGTAAAATATAGTAAATAATATATCTTTCTAAATCTATAAAATAACAGTTGAAATAATCACTTCATAAATAACTTAAAAATACTTTTCATTAAAATTCTTATGAACTATTATTATTACTTAACAATAATTTAATACTAAGTACATACTATAATTAAAAAGGAAATCATAATTGGTTTAACTCCATTAATAATACTGGAACTTGTTTCAATAAAATACTTAACAAATCAACTCATCGTGTAAAAATATAACTTAAAACTCTATTCACTACTAAAGTTCATTTTAGTAAAATAATAGTGAAGAATATAATATGTTTAAACAAAGCTCAGAATGGAAAAACCAACTTAAAGAGTCCAGTGAAAAGTAAAGTCCACGAAAGACCATTCAATCAACATCTATCAAAGCTTTTGTATTAAACTACTTAAAGCTTCTAGAGTTACACATGAAGGAGATGGTAATGGCTGCAAAGCTTACGAGGGAGAAGATCACGTGACGGCACTCTAGTGGCTAGTTGAGATTCTCGGCGACACCAATTGGGTGTTTTGGTAGTGGTGCAGCGACAAAGTGAGAGAGAAAGAGATTTTAGAGAGAGAGCACTGAACCAAAAAGAATAGGAGAGGGAGGGGGAGAGTGCGGCGAAAATGGCTTACCAGCGAGAATGGGTGTGACAGTACAGGGATTTCTGACAGTTTCTGGCACTGTCGATGGGTCTTCGACGTCCTAGGATGGCTCCAAACGAGAAGAGCACTAGTTGGCTAACATTGCTCTGTTTTCAGTCACCAAAAATAGGGGTGTTTGCTACGGTTCAACTTTGGTGGCTGAAGGGGATGGCAGCTGTGTGAAGGGTTTTCTCTTCGGCTATTCTGTGAGGTGCTGCCGCAAGGGACTTTGTAGTGGTGGCGTCGAGGGATGGATGGTGAACGCTTGGGGTGGTTGGCAGCTTACAAAAGGGTTGGTGTCTCGATTTCCATTGGTTGGGCATGCATGGGGCTGCCAGGTGCAAGGTGGTGGTTTGTGAAGGTGATGAAGGCTAGGAAGTGGCTCATGATGGTGCTAACGTGGTGGTTCCAGATGCTGGACAGTGACAAGGAGTGTCAGGACCCCATCAAAAGTTGTCCATGGACAAGGTCCTAGACACGCATGGACACCCATGCATGACACCATGCCATGCCTAACCATGAGCCATGCACCACACTAGCCCACCTATGGGCCCTCCGAATGCCACGGCCACCTTGAGCCTTTGAAGACTATTTTATTTGCTTTTTTTTATTTTAGTAATTAAATAATTTTACCAGGGACCTAATGATGGTTTCCATTTTGTAATCTCTACAAATAGGACCCTTAGTATCTTATTTTCACATTTATTGATCATATAAAAATGACATTTTTGAAGACACCTTGTGTGTGGGAGGCATGTAGCCTAGGCCGGTCACTATGTAGCTTGGATTCATCTTCGATGCTTAGCATTTGGGCTTCTTGGGATGCAATGCATGAATCCCCTTGAAGAGGAACACAGTGTGCAATTCGTGAATCGGTGTTGTTTCAATCTATCATTTTACCATTTCGTTTATCAATAATATTAAAGGTATTTATTTTTATCTTGGTGTTTTTGTGATTCTTTGAAGTCATTCCTGTGTTTGGAGTCTTTGAGTGGTTGATTATAGTTGGAGTGTGTAGTGAGAGTACCGAATTCACACCACTTGTGAATTTGAGAATTGTGTGAGTGTTCTTGAGAATTTAGAAATTCACATACCTTGTGAATTTTGAATTCCTAAACTTCTTGAGTTGTGAGTTATTGTTTGTTCCATTGTAGTGTGGGTTGTCTTTTGTTGGAAAGGTGTTAGCCGAAGCATAAGAGGAGTTATTTTGTGATTTTGGGGTTCATCAAGTTTTTCAAAAGTTCTTATATTTTCTCACATGTCCTTGTGATTTTCTTGAAGATTCTCAAGTTTTCCCTCAATCTAAAGCCACCACACAGCCAGCCCTAGCCTCACCAAAGTCGCCCTACATAAGCCACCAAACCCTATCTGCCCAATACTTACCCTATCCATCCCATTCGGCCATCACACAAAACCCTACCTCCCATTATCCTATTCGGCCATTCCATCCTATAAGCCATAAACTCTAATTCTCATAAGCCATAAAATCCTAATTGCTACATCACCTCAACCTTATCCTTCCACCATTTCAAATCAATTTAAAATTCAAAACAATCCTAATCCCACAAAACCACCAATTTAGCCATCACTTCCCTAGTGATATCTGAACACCACTTGACACCTCATCTACCCTATCTGATCTCCATTGATTTAATTGATCAATTATCTTTTAAGTGATTCAATTAAATCTTATCCAACCTAATCAAATCCCATTCAAAATCCAAGCCTTATTCATCCAATCCATAGCCGGCCATATCCATTCAAATTTAAAATCCAAAATTCCTAAAAATTAGGAATTTTCTTTTCAAGATAACCTTAGTCAAATTTCACAACTCCAAAACCCTAGCTTAGCCTCATTCATCCACTATCTTATCCAAATGACCAAAACCCTAATCATAATCCTTAATCTCGAAATTCCCTTAAGTCACCACTAAAACCCTAGCTACATTACATCTTATGAGTCATATATCTTACCAAAAAGACCCCAACCCATAGGCCTACCCAAGGGATATTCTTTTAAATATTTTCTATTTTAATCTACCACTTAGACCACCACATCTCCCTACTCAAACCAAAACCATCCTTAAACACCATAAGCCCATTGCCCTAGGAACTCAAGGAAGCGGGAAAAGTGCCCTAACCAATCCAACCAACGAGACTTTTTCGGTCACTAGGAGGAGACGTGCATGGTGAGGAACCCCTTTGTTTAGGGACTAGACCGAGGTTCCTATCAGGGCCATGTTCCTCTCAGTCCAGGGTAGTGGTGGCATGTGGTTTCGTATTTCTCTATCTGCATGCTGTGATGAGATACATAAATATATATAAGTGAGGAATCCCTAAAGGAAAGAGGGAGAGATATGCATGGAACGTATCAGTAGTTGAAAACCCTAGGAAAGATAGGAGGAACAAAAACTACACAATCTTGAACGTAAAAAATGCTGTCGACGGTTTGGCCAAGTGAATAGGAACGTACTTGATGGGGAGAAGTGGAGAGGGGATGCGCAAGTGCATGGCTTCGTGGTATGAACAGGACTTGTGTAGCGTTTTCATTTGTGGGAGTAAGTCGATTACCAAAATCATTAAGAGATCTATTCTTAGAAGATCAAAGGGAAACTAATGTAACAAAAAAATACGTATAACAAAATGAAAACTTCGCTACTCATATTTTGAGAGGATAAAGATATGAGAGGTGATAGAAGGTTTCAAAATTATTTAAACTAATTAAGATATTTTTATTAATAAACTAAAAATATTAATAATATAATTAAAATAATATCTATAATAAAATATGTATTCAAAATATGAATTTATTAATATTATAACATCTTATATAATTGATAACACTAATAATAATAATAAGAAAGTTATGTAACAATGTGAAATTTTGAAAGATCAATATATTCACATTTAAACCCTATATATCAGGGTTGGGATGTTACACTGTCCCTTAGAATCTTCATCAGCACGTTTAGGTTTCGAAGCAAGGAAGTGGGAAACTGTGTCATTGCCACACCCATGTAAAAAAAATTGAAATCAGAATTCATAAAGAGTAGTTGAGGAAAAGAAAAATTAGAAAAATAAACAAATTACAATAAAAAAAAAAATAACCAAATAAATTTTTAGAATGCTTGGGTTATCTTCCAAGAATTGCTTAGTTATAGTCCGTAGCTTGACTATTGCTCTTCATCTAGGCAAGATCAAGGATAATCTTCTTGCTGTCAACTTCACCATTCAAATAACGCTTAGGAAGTTGTCCATTCACTTTAAATGTCCCCTTCTTATCATGAGTGACTTTGACTGCTCCATAAGAAAAAACTTTAAAGATTGTGAATGGGCTTGACCATTGCGATTGAAGTTTTCTTAGAAAGAGGCAAAGACATGAATTGTAAAGCAAAACTTGTTGTTCGAGTAGAAATTCTTTGAGATGTGCTCATCATGCCAAGTCTTGGTTCACTCCGTATAAATTTTTGCATTCTCATAAACTTCATTTCGAAACTCATCCATCTCATTAACTTTAAAAAAAAAATGCTTTTCACCTACTGCTTAGAGATCCACGTTAGGCGCTTTATCACTCAATAAGCTTTATGCTCGAGCTCTACAAAAAGATGACATGCCTTCCATAGAAAAACCGATAAGGAGACATTTTCAAAGGTGTTTTGAACGCTATTCGATAAGCCCATAACGTATCATCTAACTTTTTAGACCAATCTTTTCTAGAGATGTTAACTATTTTATCTAGAATTTGCTTCATCTCCTTATTTGATACCTCTACTACTTTGTTTGTTTGGGGATTATAAGCCAATGTCGTCCGGTGTCTAAAGCCACATTTTAATAATATCAGAGATTCAAGTTTCTTGTTGCAAAAGTGAGTCCCTTCATCGCTAATAATAGTCTTGAGAGTCTCAAATTTGGTAAAAGATATTCTTCCAGAGAAAACTAAGCACCATTTTCCATTATTAGTGGGAGTTGCGGTTGCCTCTACCCACTTAGACACGTAATCCATTGTTAAAAGAATGTACTTGTTGTTGTAGGATGAAGGGAAGGGTCTCATGAAGTCAATACCTCAATCTCCACCTCTAGAATATTCTGTAAAAGCATTTCATTCCGTCTAGATATATTCCTAGAACATTAGCATCTATCACAAGCGATAATGAAAGAATGAGCATCCTTGAATAGGGTTGGCCAATAAAATTCAAAGTGGAGAACTTTAGCCTCAATCCAATGAGTTTAAACTCTTCTCCACATTTTAGTGTATGGCAATGCATCAAAATCTCTATCATCTTGTCTTTTAGAACACATCACTTGATCATTTGGTCAACAAAATGCGTATAAAGTATTAGTTATTTCCAATAGTAGTGCTTGACTCTCGAAAAAAATCTCTTCTTTTGTTGATAAGAAAGATCCAAATAAATGATTTTTTCTTGAAGAAAATTGACATAATCTGTATACCAAAGTAAAGACTTGTTAGAAGAAATAGTTAAAAGTTGCTCATTCGCAAAATGCAGTTGTTAGAACTCAAGTTGCTCTTGTAACTCCAGCCGTGAGAGATTATCCAATGCCAAATTTCTGGTTCCCTTCTTATCTTTAATCTCAATATCAAAATCTTGCAGTAAGAGAACCCAACGGATGGGTCTTGACTTTGGTCGAAACTTGTCAAAAGCGAAAACTATAGTAAGTAGCTTCTTCTCAATCATGGCATACTTGAGTTGGGCATCATTAAGGGTCTGGCTAGCAATAAATTGTGTTGCTTGTCCCTTCACTTACCCAATACCACGTCTACCGATCAAACATCAATCCAAACAGTAAGTCCCAATATGGTGCTATAACAATTAGAACTGACACAAGCTTCTCTTTAAGTAACAAAATTCCTTCTCACGATCTTCATCAAAGACAAACGGAATTTCCTTCACAAGCAAGCAACAATAGGTTTGGAAATCTTGGTGCAGTCCTTGATGAATCTTTTATAAAATCATGTGTGTCTAAGAAAATTCCTAACTCCCTTTATTGTTGGTGGTGGTGGAAGCTTCTTTATTGTCTCAATTTAAGTTGTATCTACTTCAATCCCCTTAGAAGAGATTCGATGGCCCAAGAAAACTCCCTCTTTTACCATGAAGTGACACTTCTCCCAATTAAGTATAAGGCTAGTTTTTTAACATATCTAAAAAACTAATGCCAAATTCCCAAGGCAATTATCAAAAGAAGATTTGAATACAAAAAAAATCATCCGTGAAAATTTCAATAACCCATTTTATCATATCCAAAAGTATTACCATCATACACCTTTGAGAAGTGGTTGTGCATTACAAAGCCCGAAGGGCATTCACCGAAAAGTAAAAGTATCGTAAGTCAATGTGAATGTGGTCTTCTCTTGGTCCTCCGGTACTATGACTATTTGATTTACCCCAAATAGTCATTTAAGAAGCAATAGTATTTATGCCCGCCAAGCCTATCCAACATTTTATCGATGAATGGCAAGGGAAAATAGTCTTTCCGAGTAGCTTTGTTCAATTTTTGGTAATCCAAGTAAGTTCTCCACCGGTGACGGTTCTTGTAGGGGTCAACTTATTGTTAGCATTCTCCACCACCATCATTCCTCCTTTCTTTGGTACTTGGACAAGACTAGCTCATGAGCTATTAAAAATTGGGTAAGTCACTCCAACATCTAACCTCTTTAAAATCTCTTTATGCATCACTTCCTGCATTATCGGATTGAGATTTCTTTGGTGCTCTACCATTGGCTTGCACTCTTTTTTCAATAAAATCTTGTGCATACAAATAGAAGGGCTATTCCCTTAATATCCACAAGCTTCCACCCAATACTTGCCTTCTGTCTTCACGTTGAAATAGTATTACACACCTAACAGCTTACAGGATGGGGTTAATGTGCACACCATTTCATAAACGCTTACGTCTCAAAGTCTTTTCTGCAATTCAAACGCCAAAGAAGCATTTCGACTGCCATCGTCACCGCCACTATCAACAACCTCTAGTACTCAAAAGGTACACAACATGCATGCTTTTAATGGGTTGGTATAGAGTCGTTTGGGTTGATTATTTGTATAAGATAAAGATTGGTTTTAGATTTTTCCAATTTTTTTTTTTTTTTGCCAATGGACACTATAGGTTGTTAAAAAACACAAGATCGGGATGCCTCCATGCTCATCCCAGCCTTGTATGTTTTTATTTGAAAGGAATCTACCAATTCTTGTTGTTCTAATGACCATTGAGTTGACTCGGCCATAACTGAGTTCAATCCAAAAATAGTTTGAATACATTGTAAGGATCGAATGGAAGAAAGTCATAGCCTCGAACGGTTGTGTTTGAACATCTGTTCAAATAGTGTGTTCGACCATATATATTTCACATTCGAACAATAGTTAGTTGCCCGTTTGAACAGTATGTTCCACTTCAAACATGTAGTAAATATTCGTTCAAATGGTTTATGATTCGATTGAATAGTATACACAAAATAATTTGTACTTGTTTTACCAGGCAAGTTTTTTTGTAGATACATGTATTACTTTTTGCAACCAATTATCTTAATATTATTTTAAAATCTTAGGCTCAAAATGGCTTTTAGGGGAAGAAAGTTTGGCAGGTCAGGACAACTCTCTAACAAAGAAGTATGAGAGATGACTGTATGATTGGAGCAACAGGTGAAAGTCTTAGACTTTCATGGTCTTCGCTAGGAGGGGCGTTCCCAAGCCGTTGTCTTTATAGTGTGGTTTGGAATCAATCATTTACCAGAAGGATGGTGAGAGGACGTACAAGATTATTGCCTACATTGACAATTTATCTGAGTTCTATAGAAAGTTTGGTGGTGCCAACTGAGATGATGAGGCATACAGTATCTTGGTCTGGGGCATGTCTATTACATTTTAAATGGATGCAGCAGCCGATTTTTTTAGTATCCCTCGACTGCCCACCACGTATATCTAAACATGAGGCCTAATGGATTTTATAACTGCGGGTGATGAACTCGATGGCCACGATGAACATGACGTTTGATTAATTGTGAGTCCAGATCCCCCCCCCCCCCCAATGAAAGGATCAAGGATTCTAGAGCATCAAACAAGCTGATTTATTTGGTTTTTTAATATCATGAACATAATCATCACCAACAACATTGATCATTGATAGCACAAGATTGAGGCCGGCATGGATTACACGTGATTTATTGTGACACCCCGTACCTGTAAGAGGGGTCCTGAAAATCAACCTGTTTGACTTGGACCTGTTTTCATCTACAAATTCTATCTAAAAATATATCTGATCAATAATCCACAAACAATTCCTCATCTCCAAATTTTAAGAACAATTAAATCCTAAATATTCATAAAGTTCATACATTAAACAAAATAATGCCATCATATAGGGTCCACAAACTTCCCATCAAAATATCCTACTAACACTTTGATCTAAACATGCTAAATAACGTAACAACAAAATAATAAATATCGTCTTCACTTCAACCCCAAAGATGACCGCCTATCCTGGTCCCAACATATTAACCTTGGTCCTCAGTCGAGACTTCCACTTCATCTGAAATGTATATATATAAAGGGGGTGAGTTCATCCACAACTCAGTAAACAAAACACCTATACTAGTATGTAAATCATGAGCATTTTTAATAAAATCCTTAAGCATATAACGGAAAAACTTTTATTTAAAGTAAACAATTCCAAAACTTATAAACCAACCAAAAGCTGAGTGAACCTTTATTTTTCATAAAGTATACACAAAACTAACTTTTTTTATACTCAAAACACTTTGGCAAAAATAACTGTAACATCTCATCCATTTCCAAAACATATACCATGTTTAACCCCCGTGGTAGGGTTGTGCTATCCCCGGTGGCCAAACCAAGCAGTATCATATTGTGAGACTTTCCCTCATTCGTTCTCGGAGCCCCGAGTGTGCACATAGGAAAGAAACACATAAAAATGATCACTTTGTTTCCAAAGTGATTGCACTCCTATCATATTGTATCATGGAGGTACCAACCATATCACATGAATCCATATAATCATGTCCGAACCATTTTCAGAAATAAAGACAAACATATAAGTATGCCAAAGATTTTTCCGTAAACATATCATATTAAGCCACTTGTTTTTCACTTTCTTATCCATTTTCATATAAGCCAAAAACACAACAAAACATATTATTTTACATGCACAAGATAGCATCAAAATTAATGTTCGCTCTTATGCATAGTTCAGAAACATGTCAAATATTGCTCATGTCTACACTTTTCATGTCAAAAGAAAATGTTCTCTATCGTATAAATTTTCATGAGCGAATGCATAAAACATATACTGAGGTTGTTTTTCACATTTTTCTTTAAAAAAAGAAACAAAACATGCACATTTTATAAAACCAACCTCAAGCCAATTTTCTATTTATGTAAATCTAGGATAGAAGCCCCGCTTACCTGACTCCTGTAGCGAATTATCAAAATTTCGAGTTCGATCTCTAAGATTCTCGTCGCCTATTTATAAAAAAAAAAGCTCAACATTAACGGCCAGCAAACCCAATCTATGTATATACCAAAATGATAATCTAATGCTCCTAATCTGAAAAATTTTGCAAAACTCCTTTCTTCAAACTACACTAGCTTAAAGCGTTACAATTTACTACAATATCAAGTCAAACAACACCCATATAACATGCTGACCAGCCCCAACCTTCGAGTTGTTATCCCACGCTCACATGAACATATATTCCTAACTTTCCAGCTTACAACCCAACGAGACCAGTCACCCAAAAAAAAAAAAAATCATTTAGCAACAAAATTATTGACCTCAACACTACCAATCGGTCTAGCCAGCCACACAACGTTTTTACTCGATTAAAACCAACCAGCCAAACAATATTTTACTCGATTAAAACTAACCAGCCAAACAACAGCCACAAGGATCCAGAATTTCCCAACAAAACCAGCCATTAATCATCAACCCCAACTAGCATGTATTAACTTAAAACATTCTCAATCAATAACTGGAGTGATACAAGGGAAAACAACAACCAAAGTGTCACTGAAAAATTTAACAACATCCCTCAGACTTCCCTATGTAAAAATTTGGTTCGGCAATTAACGTTTTACGCTAGATAATTCCCTTAACAGAAAATCTATCCAAAGAGTCTTGAACCTTACCTAATAATGAAGAACAACCCACAAGAAACCGAAGCTTAGAAGATGAAATCCTCGCTTCCCCAAATGCTCGGCTGCCACCAACGGAAATAGCTAGATTATCAGTGACTAAAACCCCCAAACCGAACCTTTTAATTTAGATGAAATTCCAGAAAAGTTGAGAGGTTTAGATCAACTTACCGAGGAGATGAGTGGGTGGCCGCAACAGAGGAGATCGGCGGCAGAGAAAAAAACCCAAAAACAGGGGTATTGCCGTAGAGAGAGAGAGAGAGAGAGAGAGAGACCGGTGAAGTGAAACTGACCGCGAGAGGAGAGAACTCCATTTGATGCAACTGCTGGACGTGGCAACAAGTGAGTGAAAATCGGAAGAGAATCGAGGAAAGGCAGGGGAGGATGGAACCGTCGGGTGCCGAAGGAAAGAAAGGAAAGGAAGGAAAAGAAAGGAAAAGAAAGAAGAAGGGCGGAAGTCAAATACCTGGGGGTGATACGGCGTCGTTTTGTGGTGAGCTGGGCTGGGCTTGCTACACTGGAATGGCTTGGGCTGCGGGCTGCGGGCCTTACATTTATGATATGCGTCGCTCATGGGGAGCTGATTGACCTAACAAGTTATATTTTTGGTAGGATTCTATTATAGGCTCACTACATACCGACAGATATCTCGCCCTTTGGAGTCTTGATCACACGATTTTGTTAGTTGTTCATCCCTAAATATTACGTTTAAACATAATATTAATTGTCCAAATCGTAAAAAGGACTGTCGTTAGTATTTGGGAATGAATTTTAAATTTTGTTCCTAAAACTCATTTTTTAGACGATTTATTTTTCATCTCAAATAAAATTGTCCCAAAAAACAGAATTTGTTGTAGTATGAGGATATTTTGATTCACAATATATAAGGATGTTTTAGGTTTCTGTTTTGATATTCTAAGACGTGATTAATTTACGTACAAGTTATAAAAATACAAAAACAAAAGTATAAAACAAAAAAAAAAAAAAAAAAAATCTAAGAGAAATGCTTTTAACAACTAGTACTATATATGGCTTATAACTACTAGTATATATGGCTTTGACTACTATTTTTTTTTTTTTTAAATGGCTCTGACTAATATATATATTTTTTTTAAATGGCTTTGACTACTATTTTTATTTTTTATGTTTTGAAATGGCTTTGACTACTATTTAAAGTTTATTTCAGCTTTTTTGTTCCGTTTGAGTAGTTTTACAATTAAAGTACGCATTATTTAATTAACTATTAAGTCTCGTTAATTTATTTATAATTTTTTTATTGAAATATAATTGATAATCAAGTACTTGTCATTGAATTATAATTTATATTCACGGACAACTCATTTATTATTTGAATGCGTTTAAGTTGGTTTAATAATTATTTAATTTTAAATTAAATAAATTAAATATTATACGCATTATATAAATTTCATGTACAAATTACTATAACAAACGAATTTTGAACTTTATAAATATATTTGTGTAATATACATATATAATAAGGATTCAAGTAATGTACATATTAATTATATTAATATTTTTTTAATGTTTAAAATATTCTAATTAATTATAAAAAGTACTTAAAGATAATACTATAAAAACCAAAAATTTTAAAAGAGTTTATAATTTAATTTTATCATATTTACAACTAATGGCTCGTTTAATAAATGAAATGAATAAAACTTGAATTTGACCGAGTCAGTCTGAAACATCTCATATATCGATCGAGCGGTCTTATTTATTTATAGTTTTGTATCCTGGAAATCACTCAGACAGCTTGGCAGCCTGTTATAATTATATATTAGATTCAGTATGGATAGAAAAATATCTCATTTTATCTTATTTTATTTTATTTTATAATTATAATTATTTATTTATTTATTTATTTAAAATATAATAAATAATTTTTAACTTTTACTTAAAACTATCTCATATCTCATTTTACTATCCAAACCACACATTAATATTGTAAAAATTCCTTCTACATGTGTGTATATATATATATATATATCCTCTCACATTTTAAGCCATTAAATCCGGATGTATATAGGAATGTAAAGAGGTTACCTACGGTGGAATGAGAACGCTCGAGGTTTATATAAACAGCCATCGAAAAGAGAAGCAAGATCCAAAACCGTGGACACAATTAGTTATAACGTACCGATGGAGAGAATGCCATGGATTACAAACAGCCATCGATCGTCCAAATCCTGTTAATTTGTTCTTCCGGCCGAAAACTTAATCAGAATAAAGAATGCACAAGTAAGCTCCCTATTATAATCGTTGTTTATATAGAATTGGTGGCATCGGAACATGCATGCATTATAAACAAACATTTACCTACGTAAATGTTAATGCTCCGAGATCTTTAATATATCTCTAGCGGGCCACAAAAATCAGATCGAACGATTAAGAAGAAAGACGTACGTCAGATCTCGAGCTAGATAGATCATCAGAAGATCATGGGAAGAAGGGGCCATATTCTAGCTCTCCCATTTCCGGCAGAAAACCATGTGAGCCGTATGATGGCATTTTGTCGTGTAATAGAAAATCACGGCTTCAAAATCACATTTGTGAACACAGAATTCATTCACAAGCGAATGCAGGTACTGAGCGCTCAATCTCTGATGGATTCGAACATTGATTTGGTGTCAATCCCAGATGGGTTGGATCCTGAGGATGATAGAAATGTCATTGATTATCTCAAGATGGGCGAGTCTATGCTACTTCACATGCCTGCAAAGCTTGTGCAGCTCGTACGACGTGTTAATGCAACAAGTTTCGAGGATGAGGACCAGATTTCTTGTTTCATTACCGATCTTGGAATGTCATGGGCTCTGGAAGTCGCCCACAAGATGGGGATTAGAGGAGCGACCTACTGGCCTTTATCAGCCACTTATTGGACTACATATTATCTTGTAGCAGATCAGGCCATGGAGAAGATAATGAGCATTGTCGATGGTATTGTTTATAAATTTATATGTTTGCTTGAGATTTCATATTTAGATATTGTTTGTGTGATTCAATTTCTAGAATTTCTAATTTGTGTTTATCGACAACCAAAAAGAGAGTAAACCCAAACAACATTAATAATGAACAATATTCAAGTCTTGCAATTTCCATATCATATGGAGACTTTATTGTGCTAATTAATTTACAAATTAGCTAACTTTTTTTCTTAAAATGAGAGATGGTGGCGTTCAGCGTATCTATCCTCCTTAAATGTGACTATAGATACTTCTCCCCGCTGTGGAATGTCTAGTTTGACTCCTAACTATTATATTCCGATTGGTGAGCTCGTCACCACAGCATGACCAAAGTGTCAGCTGAACCAAAACCCATCTCAGAATCGAAAGGTCAAGTTTTTAATTACTACCTCAAATTAAATAGCTTCAACTTATATCTTAATTTGAACTCCTAATTTCAAAATCGTGAAATACAAGCTCATACCAACTGAGCCGCCACATTGGTGATAATAAGCTAGCTAGCTATTATCTTGTACTTGTATAATATTGTGGGTGTTTAATTTGCCTTTCTGCATATATGAAGCAGAAAAGTCTAATTGCCATTATAATGGGTGCATGACTGAATATTTACCATTAATTATACGTATGTGTGTAATATTTCAATTGTCATTCCAGAAACCGAATTAGGGGCTCTATTCGCAGACGTGGAAAACGTGACGGGGTTCCCAAACTGCGACTTGAAGAAAATGAAGAATATATTTGGTTATAGCATGCGAAACCGTATAGCCATGGAAACGACAGACTGGTGGCTTTGTAATTCAGCCTACGAACTGGAGGCAGATGAGTTTGAAAAGATGCCAAAACTCCTACCAATTGGCCCATTTCCGCCCGAGTTTGGGGACTCAAGGTCACTTTTCTTTCCAGGAGACGACTCATGCATGGATTGGCTCGACCAGCACCCACCCTGCTCGGTCATTTATGTTGCTTTTTGTAGCGTCGGAACTTTGAAACCAACACAATTTGAAGAGCTAGCTCTTGGACTAGACCTCACTAACAGGCCTTTCCTTTGGGTGGGGCGTCCAAAAAAAGGCGGTTCCGAGCACCTAAATGAATTCAGAGGCAGTCGTGGGAAGATTGTAACTTGGGCACCTCAAGCCAAAGTGTTGAATCATCCCTCCATTGCCTGTTTCCTAAGCAATTGTGATTGGGTTTCCACCACAGAAGGTTTATGCAGTGCTGTGCCTTTCTTGTGCTTTCCATCCATCTCTCTTGATCACCCTCTTAACATGAGCTACATTTGCGATGAGTGGAAGGTTGGTGTAAGATTTGAGCCCGATGAGAATGGAAACATTCCGCGCTGCGAGATTAAGAACAAGGTTGAACAACTGCTTGGCGATGAAAGCATTAGAGCAAGATCTGCACAACTTAAGACCAAGATTTTCGATACTATTGCAGGAGGTGGTCGTTCCTCGAAGAATTTCAACAGCTTTATCAATTGGCTCGAGTTGCGTAGATGACCTAGCACTTGCTGCTGCTTGTTGCTTAGTTTTAAGATTTATGCATGGGAGGTTTAGAAATGCTTGATCCGAATTAGAAACGTACAAATAAACCATGCATGATTATAAATGGTTAAGTTGTAATATTATCTCATGACCTTGTCTTGAAAACATATATAATTTGTTATTTGAATAAAGATTTCTTCCAATTCGATCCTAATTAATTATCTTTAAGTCTTATCTAGTACTGATTTTGGGTGCTGAGAAAAGTTAAGGAAGGCAAAAACTTGCTCCTCCTAACTTATTGCCTCTCAAGTGGAAGAGGGATGATTTGTAGCTTGAGAAAGTCCAAGGTCAATCTACAAAAACCAATTATGTCTATTATTTTACCAACAAGTCTTAACCAAATTTTAATTAATTGAAAAGCTAAAGAGATTATGAAAGTTGATTTTAACTAAGGGAACTGAACCAGAAATTGAAATCTAAACAATCAAAAGGGATGTGGGTTGTGTTTTTAATTTAAACTGAAAATGAAATTCAGGAACTAAAAAGAAAAAATTATTTTTAACAAATCAAATTAAAAGGGTCAATTCTAGGTCTCGGATTTTTTTCCTTAATGCAGAATCAAGTAAACCTTTCAAATCCTCAAGCATAATTTATCTCAAAATACCTATTTAGTCAAAAACTGGTATTCGGTAGATCCAACAATTAAGCACTAAAAAAAGACCTCCTAAACAGTTTCTATTCCTTAAATCAACTATAAATTCAATTAGGTTTCACAGGTGCAAAGCATACTTAATCCAAGCTTCCACTGTGCAAAAATCAAATCAACAATAGATCAACAATAGAACTCTACACTGAAAGCTACTAAAATAGGTTGATAAAAGAAAAGAATGCAAACTTAAGCTCTCAACACAGGAAATGAAAGCCCTAATCTCATCGCATTTAAGAGAACCCCCTTGACCTAGATCTAAAAAATTTACTCTCCCATATTCAACAAGAACCCTAATAGAGAGTAAGAAGATGAAATCACAAAAAAAAAAAAAAACTAATAGAAAATCCAGAAAATAAACAAGCAGTCTCCGAAACCCTAACTCCCCCCTTCTTAAGCCAAAATCTCCCTTTATATACTTTCAAATGCTCCTTCCTTTCGGGCACCCTCCATTCGTGCATCCACGATCCCTTCTCCAACTGATACACCTTCGATTTCCTATCCAGTGCCTCCATATTCCCTGCCTCCATGTTCCTTTTGATACCTAAGAGAACTAGCACACATCAATGGAAAGCATCTCGAATTTTCTCTTAAGTGTTCGAGTATATGCGTGTGTAAGCAGCATTTAAAATGCGTACAATGACCAAAATGCCCCTCAAAGTCAAGCTTTTACCTGTTGCATTTCACATTCACTTAAACGACATAAATTAATCTTTAAAACACACTACTGCAACATTATGAATTAAAATGATGTGTTTTAACCAACACATCTCACATTTCGCCACACCCCCAGCTAGCTTTTGCTAGCCTCTAGCAAAAAAAATAAAAATTGCGAGTTGAAACCTTGCTTAGAGAAAGATCCAAGGACTTGGAAAATTGAGAACAAACATTGTTTAGACGCCAGCATTCCAAAGAGGTTTATACAATAGTTTTTCAAACAACCACGAGGAAACGCTTAAATAAATTCTACTTAGTGCATAATGGGTGAATTAAAGATCCCCCAGCTTTGACCCCTATCTTCCACTTTAGAAGATCAATCACTGCTTTTGCTTTATATCTAATTTAAAACCATTGTAATGTCGACTTTCAAGCTATAACACTTTAAAAGACACCTACGTTTTTACTTAATAGGGACCCTGGTAATAGGCAGCCTCTTTCACTACACAAATATTTATTCTACATTCTTTTTTTCTATATATATATATATTTTTGTTTATTTTATTTTCTCTGGTTTCCTAGGGGGAATCAGACTTGTAAATGTGCGCATATCTACACTTTCACAAACATACCCTTACCACTAGGTCCCCAAGAGATTTTTTTTTTTGGTCCCTGGCCTTTTTTTTTTCATTTAATACACAATTTGTTTTCTTAGCCACTAGGACATGGTTTATTAGAATCTCTTGCAGCAGCAGAATTGAATCTCCTATCATGTCATGAAAAAATCGAGGTAGGGTCTAGTGAATAGGTTCATCAATAGGCCTTTCCTCAAGTATCTTCTTATTCATTGAAACGACTCAAAATTGGATAAAACTCTTCTTAATATTGGTAGCACAAGTATCACAATTAAAAACTATCCCTTATTCAAAAAATATTAATTTCAGCGAAGCAAGTTAAAATAAAAAATAAAATTCAACAGTACAACACTCACCCCCCCTTAAAAAAAAAACTAAAAATAAACATTGTCCTCAATGTCCAGAAAACAAGTAACCAACCAAAAATGAGAGTCAGAAAAGAGTTTCCATACCTATGAGGCATTTAGATTCAATAAAATGGAAGATGATGACATAATTGGGAAAAAAACAATACTGCAAACACTGGCACTTGGCATTTATGAACAAATTAACTTCAAATAGATAATAAAACTCAACAAAAAAAAAATAAATACAAATGCAACTAAAATAGAAATGGAAAGACATAGCAGGTTGGCAACTCAAACGTTAAAATAGATGGGTTCCTGTAGCACCTGAGTAGAAATTTCAGTGGGAACATTGGTTAGAAAAGGCTTCAACCTTTGACCATTCACCTTGAAAGTGTTTCTATTTTGGGGATTAAAAATTTCCACAGCACCATGTGGAAAAACAGATTTCACTATATAAGGTCCACTCCAATGAGATCTAAGTTTACCCACAAATAAATGTAATCTGGAATTATACAATAACACCTGCTGGTTTATCTCAAAAGTTTTCCTAAGAATACTTTTATCATGCAATGTTTTTATGCGTTCCTTGGTCAACTTAGAATTCTCATATGCATCCCTCAGCTCCTCTGACTTAGACAGTTGAAATTTTCTCAATGATCCTACCTTATCCTTGTCAAAATTGAATCTCTTAATAGCCCAATAAGCTTTATGTTCCACTTCCACAAGTAAATGGCAGCCTTTGCCATAAACCAACCTATAAGGAGACATCCCTAGGATGGTTTTATACGTTGTCCGGTAGGCCCATAAGGCCTCCCCTAACCTTAATGACCAGTTTTTTCTAGAGGGATTGACAGTTTTCTCAAGGATATTCTTAGATTTCCTATTGGCCAACTCGACTTGCCCATTGGTTTGTGGATGATAGGGAGTAGACACCTTATGGGTGATCCCATACTTTTTGAGTAGGGATTCCATGGACTTATTGCAAAAGTGTGTCTCATTGTCATTAATGATGGCTTTAGGCATCCCAAACCTAGACACTATATTATCCTTCAAGACTTTGATGACCACTTGGTGATCATTATTTTTACATGGAATAGCCTCTATCCGTTTAGACATATTCCACAACCACCAAAATATACAAATAACCAAATGAGGGAGGAAAATGTCCCATGAAGTCAATGCCCCAACAATAAAAAATTTCTAACACAATGACTAGTTGTAGGGGCATCATGTTCCTTGTTGTGACACTTCCTAATTTTTGACAATTTTCACACTTATTACAAAATTCTAAGACATCTTTAAACATGTGTGACCAATATAACCTTGCTAGGAGGATTTTGGCCACTGTTTTCTTTGCAGAAGTGTCATCCATAAGGTTCATTGTGATAGGTAGCAAGGACTAAAAAAGTATCATCATTAGGCACATATTTTCTGATTGTTTGGTCTAAGCAGTACTTAAACAGCTAGGAATCATCATAAAAAAAATACCTAGACTCTAATTTAAATCTCCTCAAGTCTTGAGCTGTCTACTGTGAATGAGTTTTCCCTGTAAGAAAAAAATTTACAATGTCAACAAATCAAAGGACTGATTCTAATGATAAAATATTCTCATGAGGAAAAAAATTAGACATAGGAGACAAAAAATCTCAGAATCCCAATGAGTTAGCTTGGATAGATGATTTGCTACTACGTTCTCCTCTCTTTTTGTCCTTGATTGTGATATTGAATTCTTGGAGAAGCTCCACCTAATCAACCTAGGTTTGGATCCTCTCTTGGTCAACAAATGCCTTAAGGCTGCATGGTCAGTAAATATAACGACAGGGGAACCCAATATGTAAGATCTGAATTTATCCAAAGCAAAAGCAATGGCCAGGAGCTCTTTTTCAGTTGTGGAATAATTCTTCTGAGCTCCATTCAATGTTTTACTTGCATAATAAATTACATGTGGGAGTTTATTTATACATTAGCCTACATAGCTCATATTGCAAATTTACTAGCATCACATATAATTTCAAAGGGAAGAGACAAATTCTGGGGTTGTAAAATAGGTGCTGTGGTGAGTAATTTTTTCAGTTTATCAAATGCCTCTTGATGTTCCAATTTCCAGTCAAAAACAGAATCATGTATAAGCAATTCACACAAACGTTTAGAAATGGAACTAAATCCCTTAATAAACCTCCTATAAAATCATGCATGGCTTAAAAAGGATTTGATATCCTTTATAGTTTTAGGGGTAGGTAATCCGGAAATTGAGTCAATTCTTGACTTATCGGCCACCTCTATTCCCTTGGAAGAAACTACATAGTACATGGCCTAAAACTATCCCTTGTTAAGTCATGAAATAACATTTTTTTCCAATTGAGAAGTAGATTTTTCTCCTCACACTTAACTAGATAGCCTTTAAATTGGCTAGACAATCATCAAAGGAGTTCCCAAAACCGAAAAATCATCCATAAAAACTTCCAAACAATTTTCAATTAATCACTGAAAATGCTCATCATACACCTTTGAAAAGTTGTTGGAGTATTACACAACCCAAAATACATTCTTCTAAAGGCAAAAGTCTCAAAAGGGTAGGTAAAAGTGGTTTTTTTCTAGTCTTCAAGGGCTATCTCAATTTGATAATGCCTTGAAAACCCATCTAAGAAACAATAGTAAGCATTTCCAAGCACCTTTTCTGAACCTGGTCCAAAAAAGGAAGAGGGAGCTGGTCTTTCCTAGTGGAAGCATTAAGTTTTCTATAGTCAATACACATCCTTCAACTTATGGTTAGTCTAGTTGGAACCAATTCCTCTTTGTTATTTTTCACCACAGTCAACTTAGATTTTTTTGGAACTACATGGATTAGGCTCATCCACCTGCTATCTGAGATAGGGTATATAATACCCACATCTAACAACTTTATCACTTCTTTTTTTACTACTTCCTTCATGGTGGGATTGAGTCTCCTTTACATTTCCCTAGATGGTTTAGCATCCTTCTCTAAATAAATCATTTGAGTACAAACTACACGATCTATTCATTTCATGTCAGCTAAGGTCCATCCTAAGGCCTTTTTGTGTTCAGTCAAAGCTGTCAATAATTTAACTTCTTGTTCACTAGTTAACAGTGAAGAAATTACCACTAGAAAAGTTTGTCCAGGGCCCAGGAATGCATGCTTGAGCCCTACTAGCAGTGGTTTCAATTCTGGAGATGGAGCTTGCTATCTTACTCCTATGGGACTTTCTGACTTTAAGGGAGCTGTTCATACTTGAGTTTCCAGTGCTGCTCCCCTGGGATCCCTGCAATGCAAGCAACTGGATAGATTAAAAATATTTAGCTCTAAAGTCATGTTCCCAAAACTTAATTTTGGAACTCCACTCCTACAATTTATCAAAGCATTTGAAGTGGCTAAAAATAGTCTACCCCATATGACTGGTGCTTGATACATGGAATTAATTGGTAATTGCATGAAAATCAACAGGGTAATAGAATTTATGAACCTAAACTAATACATCCTCCACTACTCCCATAGGCATTCTAATAGACCTATCTGTAAGTTGTAAGATAATTGATGTAAATTTTAGTTCCCCTAGGCCTAATTTTTCATAAATAGAAAAAGGGAGCAGATTTATACTTGACCCCAAATCAAGCAATGCCTGTCAATTTTTTTTATCACCAATTATGCATGCTATGGTTGGTGATCTGGGGTCCTTGAACTTAGGAAGGATATTGCTTTGAATGATAGCATTAACCTATTCAATCAAAAAAGCTTTCTTTTTAACACTCAATTTTCTCTTAACAGTGCAAAAATCGTTCAAAAATTTGCATAAGTGGGGATTTATTGGATGGCATCCAATAATGGTATGTTAATCCTCACTTGTTTGAAAATTTCTAGAATTTTAGCATGGTTTCTATCCTTATGCTAAGGGACTAACCTAGAAGGTAGAGGTGTAAGTGGTGAGTGTGCTACCCCCTGCTCTACCAAGATTCCAGGTTCAGAATTCTTACCACAGCTGGTTGATTTGGAAATGGGGTTTACTAGATTTTTCCCACTCTTGAGGGTGGTCACAGCCTTCACTGATTTTAGGGATGCTTCCTCAGATCTATCTGAAACTTGGTGAATCTGCATATAAGGGTTTGGTTGTGGTTGTATAGAAAATTTTCCTTTCTCCTAAGTGCTTAAAGTGGTGGTCAGCCTTGTAATAGCCCCTCTTAGGTCATTAATAGTCTGAGAGTTCTGTGAGTTGATGGTGGCTTGTCCTTGCATAAATTGTTGGAGATTGGATATCATTTGGTGGATAGTATCCTCCAAATTCCTCCTTTACCCATATGTAGGTACTGCACTTGAACTGGGCACTATTTGGGATGAACTTGGGGCAGGCAAGGCAGGTTGACTTGGTTGGTCATTTCTCCAGTTGAAATTAGGGTGATTTCTCCAATTTGAGTTGCATGTGTTTGAGAAATGACCTGCAAAAGGTTTAGAAATCATGTTAACAGAATTATTTTGATCTAACAAAATTTCTTTAAAAGTTGGGATGGTTGGGCATTCCCTAGTTGAGTGCCCTTCATCCTCACATATGTTGCATTTTTCTGTAACTCTCTGGACAGCCTGGACAACTTCCTGATAACAATATTGTCCAGTATTTTAGAAATCAAAGATAGCCTAGCATGCAAGTCTACCCCCCCCCCCTCTCCCACCCCTTTAGTGGAAGCCTTAAGAGGGTCAGATCTGTCATACATGTCAGACACATCCCATGACTGAGCATTTTCAGAAAGATAGTCAAAGTATTCAAAAGCCTCCTCTAGCTCTTTACTAAAAAATTCCTCATTGCACATTGTTTCCACAAATTGCCCTATCTTGGATTGTAAATCTTCATTAAAAAAATTAATAATTCTCTAGTTTTCATACCCGTGATGAGAACAAGCATTTAACAAGTCCTTAAACCTCTTCCAGCACTGATAAAAGGTTTCAGTATCTTTTTGGACAAAGTTTATAATCTGCCTTTTCAGTGCATTAGTCGTACTCATAGGAGAAAATTTCTTTAGGGACTCAGTTTGCATTTCCTACCAAGTCCCTATAGACCTAGGCCTAAGTGAATTTAACTAGGTCTTGGCTTTGTTCTTTAATGAGAAGGAAAAAAGTTTAAGCCTAATTACCTCCTCAGTGCGTGTTTTGTCCATAAAGGTGAAATAAACCTCCTCAAATTCTTTAATGTGCAAGTAGGGATTTTCTGATTCCATTCCATGAAAGTGGAAAAAGAGTAGAATCATTACAGGCTTGAAGTTGAAATTATTAGGATTTAGGGGTTGGATTATACATGAGGGAGTGCTAGTCCTAACAAGCTGCAAATAATCTCTAAGTGTTCTATTTTGATTAACCATCTTCCTATCATTCTCATTCTCAGCCATGTTGCTAAAACTCTCAGATGATGACTAGAAATTGTTAGATTTAGGGTCTGAATTCTCAAACAACTTTGTTCTTACTAACCTAGCAGTGTGATCCCTGTCCCAAACAGACATAAATTCACACCCAAACTCCCCAAACACCAAATGTGCACTAACATTTCAAACCAAACAGAACTAATACAAACTAAAACAGAAAAGAGTTTCAGTTTAGAAGTCACCATAGTGTGAATAGGTTCACACTGTATCACCCCCTCGCTGAATTGGAATAGCACTTGTTAGTTCAGCAGACTATTGGTCCCCGGCAATGGCGTAAAAAACTTGGCCCTCTTAATTTATTGCCTCTCAAGTGGAAGAGGGATGATTTGTAGCTTGAGAAAGTCCAAGGTTGATCCACAGGAACCAATTATGTCTACTATTTTACCAACAAGTCTTAAATTAAATTTTAATTAATGGAAAAGCTAAAGAGATTATGAAAGTTGATTTTAACTAAGGGAAGTCAACCAGAAATTGAAATCTAAACAATCAAAATAGATGTGGATTGTGTTTTCAATTTAAACTGAAAATGAAATTCAGGAACTAAAAAGAAAAAAAAATTATTTGTAACAAATCAAATTAAAAGGGCCAGTTCTAGGTCTCGGGTTTTTTTCCTTAACACAAAAGCGAGTAAACCTTTCAAATCCAAAAGCACAAGTTATCTCAAATGCCTATTTAGTCAAAAACTGGTATTTAGCAGATCCAACAATTAAGCACTAATAAAAGACCTCCTAAACAATATTCCTTAAATCAATCATAAATTCAATTAGGTTTCATGGGTGCAAAGCATACTTAATCGAAGCATCCGCTGTGCAGAAATCAAATCAACAATAGATCAACAATAAAACTCTTCACCGAAAGCTACTAATAGTCTTGGCAAAATAATAATCATAATGCCAAAGTCACATGGTACCATAAAGTGCAAATATCCCAGAAAGCTTTATAAAGCAGTTATACCACCAAAAAGAGTCAGATGTTCCATAATCCCAAAACATTAGGGAATCCAACTTAAACCTTAAACTAAAACACTGTCTGATGCCAAAAATAAAACTAAGACATAAAAGTCTTTAGTTCGGGATTTCTGATCCTGCTGGGCTAGTCCTACTAAGCTTAGGATCGGACGTAAATCGAGACCGGGGATACGTAACACAAGGATACTCACCCATCGTTCATGTCATAAGTAAATGCATGCACATATCTTACTAGCAGTATGCAAAAATTTTCGCAGCAGAATAAGGTCAAGCCAAATATCTTAGGCAATGAATATAAAAACTTGCATCACATCATATGGTAGAACCAAATAAATACCCCAAAAGAACTTCAAATATAACATCATACTGTGTCAAGTTCCACAAAATACCAATATTCTCAATATACGGAAAATATACAAAGTTCTTCAAAATAACCAAACGTATAAACTTAAAACACCATCAGAAAAGAGCTGGCCCCGTTACCCCTCCCTAAAACAGGGGTTCCTCTGCATAACCTCTATGAGATGGTCATACCAAAAAGGGGTCACAGCATAAAAAAGAGAATACTCCAACAGACCCTCAGGGGTCCGAGGAGTCTTTCAAGGAGTCTGACTCATGCAATCCATAGCTGCCTGCAATCACTTCTATCGCCTAAAAAAGGAACGATAGTTGAAAATTAAAGAGATGAGATTTCAAGAAATCTCAGTAAGTACACAATTATCATAACAAAAGAATTACAAACATATATAAGAGAACACCAAATAAATGCATGTGTCATGAACAGGAAACTTATGACTTGACATATGTACATGCATTTTCATAAAAAAACTTTCATGTAACATGGACTTTCTTTGAAACTTGTGACTTATGCACGTGCTTTTTCATAAAACGCTTTTCATATAATATAACTTCTTTGACACATACTTAAAAAATTGTTTCGTAAACTTTTCATATTTTCTTCACATTCTTATCATTAGGTGCCATTAATCTTATTCATATCATTCTTGGGACACAAGGCCTTTCTTGTCATGACTTTTATGTTGGATACCTCATGGTTTCCCTATGCACCATGTGCTTCCTGCTGGTTACCGCATTACCCAGTGACCACTCAAGCCAAAGTGACTACGTTACATATTACCGTATCACCCAGCGACCACTCAAGCTAAAGTGACTATGTTACATGTTACCACATCACCCAGTGACCACTCAAGCCGAGGTGACTACATCCTTAGTTCTTATAACGATAGGGCGCAACGCCTTCACCGTCGTGGGGCACCCACCAGTTTTATGTGCGACCACACTCGGGAATCCTTTTAGAGCCATTCGTGGGCAGTCGACCTAGGGTTTTCACTCGACTTTAATCACTTCTGAGTGAACAGAGAGTTCCACTAGGGCAATACCCCATCCCAATATTTGGGGTTCTTAAAACAAAACTTAACTATTTTCTTCTTTTCTTTTCAAACACATTGACCCAAAAGACATAGAACCTTTTACTTGAATGAACATGCATGCTAATATCTTGACTTTCTTTTACAAGACACATGGATCATAAAGTGTATGATGCATGCATTTTCAAACCATGGCTTATTCATGCTACCATGTGAATATAAGTATCTATCAAGCACGTCATATTCATATATTCAAACTAAGAAAATCATTCAACAATTCTAACCTTAGAAAATAGGTATGGTCAAACACCCCTAGGGCTCAAATCCTAGTTTTTCTTTTCTTTTTCTCACATCAACTCTTTCAATCCTTAATGAATAACCAAAACACAAATAACATGATCCATACATGGTATACCCGAAACCTTAAAAGTACCTATACATATTATTTCTCCAATAACTCAATATATCATGACTTCATATTGTACCTCACACGCCTGAAACCATACATCAAGAAAATCAAGACACATGTTCATATTGACCACTCAATGTTTTAAATCTTAATCTTTCATTAAGCAAGGGTTGAAATCTAAAGTCTCCCATTTTTAGATAGCCATAGCCGAAATCCATAAGTTCAAAAAGATACATTTCCATCCTTCAATATGTCATGCCATCACCACACATGCTCTAGCCGAAAATTACTATGGCATATCCCTTTCATTCCTTTAACAAATAATCACTATATTCCAACAATCATATCTTAGATTAAAAGCTTAAAATATCATCTCAAAAATACTTAGAGAAAGTATACTAAACTCACTAAACAATTAAGTCAAACTATAGAACAAAGTAACACAACTACAAGTTCACATCACATATACAAATAATGCTAAAGTTAAATTAAGAATGTACTTACAAATATTCCAACTTAAGGAGAAAATTTAAAATTTTACAAAGAAAAACATGATTAAATCTAGAGAATATTTGCTTTACATATCCAAAATGGCTTACTTGGCAGGAAATCCTTTTTGTTATTCAAAGAAAGCTATTTCCCAAAAACACTCTAGTTTTCATTTTCATTTTTTTTTCCTTTTATAAAAGAACTAAAAAGCTTAGATCTTTCATGTAAATTCAAGAAAATATTAAAAAATGTAGTGACTGAAACTTAAAAAAAAAAAACTCCTTTGATCTTTGCATGAAAGGAAAGAAAGAGTTTTAAAAAGGTTACTTACCCTCAAAGTAGAATTTTTCACAAAACCCTTGAAGAATACCCTTGAGCTTGCTAGGAAATGGTATTTCGAAGGTAAGAAAATGCAAAGGAAAGTAGAGAGTATGGAGAGACTAGGGTGGCCGAATGTCACAATGGAGAAATGAGAAAAACCAAGTGAAGAGATGAAAAAGTAATGTCATGGTTGGCCAAGGGTTGCTTCCTGAGCCTAGGGTACTCCATTTCCTATTTGATTGACACCTTGGATTGACATTTGAAAAGTTGACACAAGACTTTGATTGACCTCTTGAAAGACACCTATTATTAGGGATAAGATGATGTCTAAAACTTTATATGCCATGATTGGTTTTGGCCTCCCAAAACTAGCCTGGCTGAAACCTCCAAGGAAGAAAGGTCTCTTCACCTTGCTTGCAAGTCACTCCACCATCTCTTGTTTATCACTTCACCAAATCCCACTTCTAGATATGGTCTCCTTGGGAAAAACAAAATGGTAGTCGGCTCACACCTTGCTCCCTCTCATCTGAATCCTTCTCCATCCAAAAATAGCATATCTTCTCTTATCACCATCACATATTTACAAGTCAATCACACCTTCACTAGGCTATCATTTTCTAAAGGATCTTTTTACACACAATCTCTTTTTCATCATATCAAGGAGTGGGGCTTTACATAAGGAAACTCAAAGCAAAGTATGGTTGGCTCCCCCTCCCTTTTTTCCACCGAAACTCATTTCCTCAAATCCTAAGAAATCTTCACGTCACTTGTCACACATTTTTCCAAGGGATATTCTTACACTCAATCTTCCACTCCATGCTTTCTCTTTTCCCCAAAAACCTACCATTCTAGGAAGACCAAAGAAAACCAACCATTCTCCTTGGGCTTCTAGGCCTTGTTCTAAGATCTGGGGCTTACTCCAATGTCCTTCCTCCAAGAAAAGGCCTAAGTTGATCCAAACATCTCTACTAAAATAAATAAATTAAAAAAAAAGTAAAATCTCCATTCCTAGCACAACCAAGAATCCAATAGGTGAAAAGAATCCAGGTTGGCACGTACTTTCTTGTAAAAAACTTTATTTCTTCTTTTCTTCTTTTTGACATCTTAACATATGTTCATATCCTTTCATATCATTTATATCAATCATGGGCTCAAAGTCTTATTCTTGTCATGAGTTTCATTTAACACATATGGACACCTCATGACTCCTCTATGCACCGTTTGTTCTCTGCTAATTACCGCATCAACCTACAATTCATTTAGTTGATGTAACTACGTCATAAACATATATTTATACGGCAATTCGCTTATTTCACCTTCACCAATTTTGGCACCCACCAGTTTTAAGTGCAATCCAGCTTCGACATCCTTAAAAGATTCCTTTTGAGGTCTATCGATTGTACTTCGTCGATTTAGGAGTTTTCACTCGACTTATACACTTCTGAGTGAACAAGAAGTTCCACTAGGACATTTCCCTGTCCTAACTTTTGGAGTTCTTATAAAAACTCTTTGACTCTTTTCTTTTAAAACTTTGACCCAAATACATGCAATCGTGTGACATGGACTTGTATGCAACCTTTGACTTTCTTATGAAATCATAAGAATGGAATTCGGTTTCAAAACATACATTTCCAATCATGGCTTGAAGATAATAGAATATAAAAACATATCTCATCTCATAGAAACTTAATCATTCAAGCTAAAAAAGGTGGCAAACAAATTCCACCAAAATCTTAAGGGGTCATGGCTGAACCACCTCATACACTTCTAAGAAACATTTTCACCTTTTTTTCCTTACCAATTCATGCATCCACTTAATTATTCGTCAAAACAACATACTTAAGTTATTTTCCATGGCCTTAGCTAAAACCCTGAGATTCTCTATCATGGTTTCTTTTCATCAAAACATCAAATATTTCTTCTAATACCTTAAACCTTTCAAAGCCAAAACACATGCCATAATAGTTGATGAATTCAATCCATCTATCATATAATAACTCTAGTAAAATAATCATGCCTCCATTTATAAGTTGAATACTTAAAGTTAAGCCAAAATATCATCATGGCTGAACCTTGTAAGTCCTTAAATATTATGATTTTCATCAAATAACCAATCCATCTTATTTCAAATACTTAGGCCAAAACTATCAAGTCTTACCCTTTCCATAATTTCAACAAATGATCATCAACAATCCATCCATATATCCCCAATATCATAAGGTTAAAACCTTCACATATTTTTTAGAAATATATACAAACAATCAAACAAACAATAAGAAAACAAAGTACACAATATATGCAAACAATATCCAAGATAGGTTAAGAGTATACTTACGAATTTTTCAAGAATAATAAGCAAAACAAATCTGAAAATAAATCAAGGAATCAATCAAGGTCTGACCTAAAAATTCCTAAATCTGAAACTCTATGAAATAGGGAGTGTTTTGTGCTAAAACTAATCAACCTTTGTTCCAAAACTCCTAGGGCCAAAGCTCTCAAGAGAAAATCCTAGTTTTTGTTTTTCTTTTAAGAACCTAAATCTATTTTAAGAAATCTCGCATTTTCTTTATTAAAAAATCTTTAAAAACACCAAGGGTTCCATTTGAAAAGAAATAAAAACCCTAATTTTGAGTGAGGATGTGTACTTGCATAGAAAACCAATAGGTTCGAAAATACAGAGATGAATTCTCCCTCAAACTCATGCACGATGAAGTAAAAACAATAGAGTGAAAGCTAACCTTGGTGTAGTGCTCGTTCCTTAAAAGATCCATATAGAAAATTTTGAAAACAAAGCAAATACAGGGTGTTTGGCTAGTGGAAAAGTGAGGGAAAAGAAAAGAGCTTAAAGAGAAAGTTTATGGCTGAACCCTAGGGAAAATGAAGAGACAAAATGGTAGGGAAAACCCCCTTGAATTTTTGGCTCTTGCCTTATATAGTCTCTTTCCTTTCAAACCAACAACCAATGACGTGGCTAATTCTTCCATTCTCTCCCTTATGATGGGATGGCATTGAGGAAACCAAAAGCTAAGGGATTTTCAGCTACACGACTTCTTAAATCCAAAATTCCCATCTCTCTTTGTTTTCAATTTCATTTCTCAACCCAAGTCTAAGTTCAAAAACCTAAGAAGAGCTCTTGATCATTTGCTTACAACTCTAATCTTCTTTTCCTGCATGCTTGACAAGTGGCGTAGGAGGTGGAGTGTGTAAGACAAGTAAAGAGACACTTTGTCATTCCCAATGTACATTTTCTACTCCTACACTATTCTTCTCTCTCACCCTACATGCCTACCCTCGTTTCTTCTTACACAAAACCTTTCATCTTCCCATTTTTATCTTTTCCATGTAAGAAATACTTTGGAAAGGCAAAAGACATGGTGTCTTAGCTTAACACGTATCCAAAGGGGGGCTTAAATTGCATGTGGCACCTAGCACCATGGCCGGATCTGATTGGACCTTCTTCCATCTCTTCTCTCATTTACATAAAAATTTGACAAGTGTCCAACTTTGTCATCTTTCTAGAATGACCTAATATACCATTGCTTATTTGGGCTTCCAAGAAAGAGATTAGATCTCATGGGCTTGCTCTTTTCTTGGACCTAATCTTCCTATGCCTTAACAAAACAAAAAGGGCTTTGCACTAAAAGGATCTAAATCAAACAATCTTGAGATTTCTCCTAAAAAGGCTTTTTCTTAATACTCCAAACACCTTAATAAAATAAATAATATAATTATCCATTCCAAATATGAATAAAGTTCCTCATGAAAATCCAGGATTTCACACATGGAAAGTGAAAACCCCTAAACATCAACAGTGATGGTGAAGATGATGATGATAATGATAATGTTGAAGATTCTTATATGGATGACATAGATGATATGTTAGGTGATATTCATGTTGCTACCACTGCTAGTATTGATGAAGACATGGCTACACATACAGTGGATCCCTCCTTTGTTGAACAAACCAACTAGTTTTGAGAAACTGTTGGAAGATGCTCGTCATCCACTTTATGATGGCTGCACAACATTTTCCAAACTATCATTGTAAGGCCCGTAGCCAGGCCCAGGCCAGTTTAAGCGAGACCCAGCCCAGCCCCCAGAAACGACGCCGTTTCTGTCCCAGGTATTTAACCTACCACCCCCCCTTCTTCTTTCTTTTCTTTTCTTTCCTTTTCTTTCCTTTTCCTTTCTCTTCTTCCCTTCCCCTGTCCCGACGGTTTCATCTCCCCTGTTTTTGCGCAGCCCTCTATTTTCTCTCGCATCAAACCACGATCTCGGTGGTTATCAGTTTCAGATGAAAATCTCTCTCTCTCTCTCTCTCTCCATACGGCATTTTATCTCTTGCTTGGATTTCCTTCCTTCCGTAAATTTTTCCCCCCCTCTGGTTTCGGTTTCGGCGCAGGAAAATCACGGTAAGATTTTCTAATTCTCTTCCTACGTTTTCTTCTATCCATGGGTTCGGTTTGGTACTTGTAATCACTGAAAACTTGTGTATTTTCGGTAGGTGAAGTCGAGCGTGGAGAAGCCAGAAAATCCTTCCTTTAGTGCCCTGTCTTTGTCCGGTTTGTCACTTCGTGTTGGTGCAAGCCGTGGTTCAATTTCGGGTAAGATTTTCTATCATCTTTCTTGAGACCGAACGGAAGCTCTTACGATTGGTTATGCTTAGCATATATATATATATATATATATATATATCAGTTGACGGTGGTTTGGGAATTGATGGACAGTTGCTAAATTTTGTGTGGGATGAGGAAAATTTGATTCATTTGAACGTATATCCCGGTTGAGTACTATTTTCTATACCGAAATATTTATGGATTATATTCTCTAATTTTTGAATCCATTTTTGAAGTGATTTTTTTGTGGATGTTCAAGGGTTGGTTGTCTAAATATTTCTTTTGCTGTTTTGGTGCTGTCGTTGGGTTGTTTGGAGCGTTTTGTGTGATATAAAATGGTTGGGTTTGGTTAAGTTGAACGCATTAGGATACTATATTTTGTTGGGTTGGCTTTATCAGAGGGATGCCTGAGATGTTTTGGTAGTGGGCTGAAATGATATTTTATGTATGGAGTGCGCTGGTTTGCTGGTTGGTGTGGATTTAAGGAGATAAATTCAGTGCATCTTAGAGTTTTTAAAATGATTAAAATATTGGTTTTTCCGTGCATCTTTGGGGGCTGTCCAGGTTGCGTAGTGGCTGGTTGCTTGGGCTTGTTATGCTAGAAATTTATGATTTTAGGCCTTTGGGGTGGTCATTAACATAAAGGAAATTATTTTCATGTATAGGTGACGAAACTCTTAGCGGTGAGACTCAAAGTTTTGATTTTTCGCTACAGCAGTCAGGTAAGCGGGGTTCGTATGCTCGGTTTTATACCAAAAGAGGACTGAGGTTGACTTTTGAAAATTTATGCTTTTGTTAGTTACGAAATAAAAACTTGAGAAAAACCAACCTCAGTCGATTGTTTGCATTATTCATTAAGCTTATATAAAAGAAGGAAAAATATTTCAGGCATGCATTGTGTAGACATGAGCTGCTTTTTGTCGTGTTATTTTCTGAAATGTGGAATGAATATTTTTGTCTATCTGAGAAAAATTATGCCTTGATTGTGTTGACTATATTTTATTTACATAAGCTTTATTCTGAAAATAGTTTGGAACTATGTGTCTTTAATAACTCTGAAAAACCTTTGGCATAGTATTCTGGTTGATATTTGACTCTATCTCTGCTTTGCTCTGCTCTGTTCTGTCTTTGCTCTGTTTGGATTGGTACCAATTTCCTATCTCTGAGTGCACCCACTTTGGAAACAAAGTGGTTTATTGTGGGCTTTCCTATGTGCACACTCGGGGCTCCGAGAACGAGTAAGGGAAAGTTCCACCTCTGTCTCTGCCTGGTTTGGCCACCGGGATTTGCACAACCCTACCACGGGGGTTAAACATGGTCTTTGCTTTGTGAGATGCTCCGTTTGATATAGTGATAATACTCAGTTTTGTTATGCCAAAGTACTTTATGATTTAAATTGTCTTGAAAATCATTTGTTTCTTTTATGCATAATTATGTTTTGTTCCGTACTTTATTTCTTGGTAAATGCTCATGTTTACACGCTTGTATAGGTTCTTCGCTTACTGAGTTGTGGAAAAACTCACCCCTCTTATCTCATATATTTTTTTCAGATGATTTGGATGTTCCATCAGAGGACCAAGAGTAGAGTCTTGACCAAGTTTTAAGCTGTTAGAGCCACAGGCTAGATGGGAGGAAAACAATTAATTTATTTATTATGTTGGGTTCTAGTTTCATTGGATTTATAGAATGTTAGTTATTCTTTATTGTTAAGCTTTTTGGGAGAATGTGAACCCTCTCAGTTATGATTTATTCATATTCTTTTATTTATGACTTGGTGGATATTGTAATATGGATTGGGTTGTGAAAAATATTTTTATTTTTGAATATGGTCGGAGACCTATTATTTGTAGTTGAGGATGGAATATACCAAACAGGTGGAGCTTCGTGACCCCCTACGAGTACGGGGCGTTACAATCATGATGTGGATTAATAGTGGTTAGAAGATAATTCTGTGCCCATAAATTGGTGTTTTAAGATGTCATTTACATCTCTTTAGTTGCATTTTTTTTTCTTTTATTTTTTAATGTCAGTTGCTGCTTCAAATGATAGCAGAGCAGAAAATTCTCATTTAGCTCTATGAGTTTTTTTTCCTTACATTTGGATTTGCAAAGCAATTAATGTTTCTGAGAGGTTGATAATGTGAAATACAGGGAGTATGTTGTTGATCTAATGTCAGATCCTGATACACTTGTTCCATCTGATGCAGCCGGGTCGCATATAGAATATGATGAATCTTTTTTATTCTGCAAGTCCCTTGTCTAGATATGTTGACACTTTGTCAAAGTGCCCCTTGTCTAGAGATGTTGACACTTTTTATTCAAGCACAAAATCTGATGGCGCACTTGATGAAGTTGCAGAATGTGAGATCCGATGGGAGGATAGTATTGTCTGTTAGCACTTTGTCAAAGTGCCCCTCAGATTATGTAGCAAATATATTTAAACCATTTGGAAGGCTAATATTAGAGTCTTTTGCTAAGAAATTTTTTGTGGCATTCAAAACCTATGGTTTGCAGATTAGATATCAATTATATCATTTTTTTATCTTGAGTTTTTCTTGAACAAATCTTAATTTGGCAAAAGAATGTTTAACAAAAAAAATTACAGCAGATTATGTGTTGCTGGTTCTTCATAATAAAAAAGAGTCAATTTATGTGTTGTGAATTCCATTATTTGAATAGTTTATTAAAAAATGTGGAGGTGAGAGGATTAGATATTTCTATCTGGTGAAATGGCAATAGAGAGAGAGAGAGAGTGTGTGAGAGAGTGAGAGAGAGAGATAGAGAGATGATTATTCATATATTACCGACAAATTTGGATTTGTTTCTTGGAGTGAATAAAAATAGAGGAATAGCCTAAAAAAAATAAAATAAAACAGAGGAATAGTAAAAAAAGAATAGCAGACTCGACAACCTAGAAATCATGATATAATGTTAATCCCTGAAAAGATGCTCCTCCTCCTCCTTTTCTCTCCTATAGCGTTTATATCAAGAAAATTGGTAGAAGGAAATCTAAAGTTATAAGAAATGCAGTCACTATATGTAACCTGATTCCTTGCAAGCTTCCCACACACCAAATCTAAAACATGTCAAAATTATAGTGAATGCTCCATTATAATTGTTCAGTCCTGGGCTCATTAAACGTCAAAAGATATATAAGCTATAACAGTTAGGGAAGTCTTAAGTCTTTAATGGGGATACAAGGGGCTCCTCTCAAATCCTGTCCTTTACATACACTTAAGTGTATATATATATATTTATATGAATGTATGTATGTAGTAGTTAATTAATAATATATGCATAGTACTTTTATAATTAAATATATAATATGTAACATAATTACTTATATCTATATATTGAATATATTTCATAGCATATTTTATAATTTATATAATAATTTGTCAATTAAATTTAATAGTTTCATATAATAGCACGTGGAAATCACATATAAAATACATATATATATATATATATAAATAAGATATCATATAATGCGTATGTATTAATAACTAGGAAAATAATATATGTATTGATAATTATTTATAAATTTTTAAAATCTTATAATTTAATAAAGGTTCTACTTGTTAGTTGTACAAATTCAATATTAGATTTTTTATTTATATAATTTATTAATAATTGAATCTCATTCAAAAAATGTTAGGGTGGCCAACCTTTAATAATCATCTAAAAAAATGGACCAAATTAATAGGAATTGATGAATTTATACACTTAATTTATAATATATTTTATGAAATTAAAGGGGTGAGAGAATTATAGTTAGGGGAGTTCAATCCGGTCCAGTTGATCTTGGGGGGTTTTATGGACCGAACCGAACCTATTCAACTCAGGATTTTCTCATCCTGGACCAAACCAAATACTCCATAAGATGGGGCTAGACTAATCTCTTTCGGTTTGGTCCGGTCTAGTCCATAGAAGTGAATTAAATCATACATGTTGATAGTATTCTAAGAGTATACTCATAGCTATAACTAATACAATAACTAATAACTATACTATTAGTATTATTAATATATTATATGTTAGTGATAGGTAATACTCTTATATATTACTAATGGCCTATATAATTATAATGATTTAATAGTAACATATAACTATATAAATACTATTATAAATTTATACATATATTGTCTTTATACTACAACGCTTATAATATACTAATATATTGAAATCGCACGACAATTTCAAAACACGAAAGGGCACACCTTATAAAATGTCTAATTTACCCTTTTTAAAGACAAAATCTCATGAGTTTTTAGACCATCTTGCCCACGAGCTTTAGTAGCATTTCTCACCCATGAGCAGACCCTTCTCGGCCATGTCTGTTACAAAAACAGTGTTTCTTGCACCCACAAAAACACTGCAAAGTGCAAATTCAATAGTTGTGTAGGTCTAGTCGATAGGAATGTGTCAAATTCCTCATCCCGCTCATCTGGACTTAAAAACTCTACTTTTGAAAGACGTGCATCCATGTGAGGTGGGGCTATTTTCCTGAACCAATAGTTCCACGTCCCAATCGGCAATCACGAACAAGTAGAGGAAAATGGTGGGCAAGATCAGTTCTTGGTAGCAAACCAATACGAAGAACAAGAAGTGCACCAGACATGTCGGTTTCTAGAAGCATCGAAGATTTGCTTGAGGTTGTTTTTTTTTTTATTTCATTTTAATTTTATTTTTTGGAAGTGAATATTATTAGACAAATACTATGCGGAATCTTGTTTAATAATCGTTTCAGTTCTTCCGAAATGCCAGAAATCGTGAGGATGAGCGGGAGGGAGAGATTCCGCTTTACTTTTTTTTTTTTTCTTTACTTATCCGACTCGGCACTATTTCGTGCTATTTGTGCGCTTCAATGAACTTTTCTGTAGCAGCACTCTATTAAAATATATTAGTATTATATAATACAGTTAATAGTTGCACATTAAACAATATAATAATGTTTTGATACTAAATAATACATATAAATAATAAAAATAAAGTATATAATTAATTATATATAACTATAATTATAAAAATAATATTTATAAATAATAAAAAATATAAAAATAAATTAATAATACTTAATTTGGTCCCAACTTGTAATTAACATTGCATATCATGATATTGCCAAATATGCTATTTTCAAATAATCGTATTAAAACTGAGTAATGTCCATATATGGATTCCATACTGACCACGATTATCATATTGGTAATCATAAATTAATTGCATATATATCTTGTTACAAATATTCCCTTTATAACTTGATAACATGTAAAAAGGAAATAAAGTGTACGTACGGATTTGATTTGATAAGATTATAATATAATTTGTTTGAGTTCTGCTAGATACAACTGACTATGTGTAAACTTGCGAAACCAAGTTTGCCATGTCTGACAAAGCTAAAAAGTAAAAAGTACTAAGCTAAGCAGAAAGAAAAACACATGAGAGAAATGCCCAAATCCCAAACTCATTTCAAAACCCATATGTGAATTGAGAAGACGATTGCAGCATGTCGATTGAAAAATTTGAGGTACCATCTGATTGGAAAATGCGAGATGCATCCGTAATTTGAAAACCATCTTCAAATGTCTCTTTCATCTGTAAACCATTTGCCTTGTATTTCCTTGACAGTAGATCAAGTGTTGTTTGCTCAAATTTGAGCCCGTATGAAGTGATGAGCTTGAAACAAAAAGTCTACTTTTGGGGTAACATCTAAAAACTTTCGGATCTGAGATGTGTTTTTGTGATTATTATATGTCAAAGCAATGATCCTGATGATAGTAGCAAAGATTTTGTGTTAAAAATCTTGACTCTCGTTTGAAAGTTTTTGTGTTATGCCTCAGATTTGACAACATAAGGAAGCTTATGAGGATGTTGGGAAGATAGCCTTAGCGGTGCCTGTTTTAATTTCTAAAGCATTGGATTATTTTTGCAAGACCTTTGTGATATGAGATAACCATTCAGAGGGCAATGAGTATGAGTGCATTGCATTTAAAACATTGTGTTCAGAGCTATAATTTGTTTGATTTTCTAAGGGAGGTAGTTAGCCGAGTTCCAAGCTATGGTCATGACCATTTTGATGCTAGTAGTGATGATTGTATTATTCCAAAGAGAAGAAAAGCTGCAGCTGATAAAAGCAATGAAAGTGATGAGGGGTCAAAGAAGAGCAGGATGCAGTAGAGAAATGTAGTGAAGCATAGCAATTTATGTTCTACAAATTTGTAGGTTTTGGCAAAAGAGAAGGGGAGTAACAGTGGAGAGAAAGCGGTAGAAGGAGAAAGAGGAAAGTCAAAAGGGTATTTTAATTGAAACATAGTCATTTAATTTACTAATATGGAGTCGGTTGCGCAAAGATTACATGGGAC
The DNA here is from genome assembly GCA_036559045.1 of Platycarya longipes. Lineage (NCBI taxonomy): Eukaryota > Viridiplantae > Streptophyta > Magnoliopsida > Fagales > Juglandaceae > Platycarya > Platycarya longipes. The sequence continues at coordinate 28,435,561 of CM071792.1, read as the reverse complement.
TGGTTATCTCGAGTATTTTTCAATTTGTTTTATGGAGAGAAGATTTTGAGATCTGATATAAGATTGATGGGAAAATCTAAACGCAAGCAACTTTATGCACCTATTGTGCACCCGTCAGGTATGGACCACAAAATAAAAACTCATTATTCTTTCTACCAACTTTTCTAGTCTTCTTCATTTCCTAATTTTGATAGTTACCGTCATACTGCCTTGTCTACTGCATTCTAAATTTGTGAATTGCTTGAGAGTTTCTACGTTAATTTTATCAAAATATATTATTAAATTTTAATGAAAGATTAAATTTATTGATTTATTATTCAAAAGTCAAGTAAAAAATATTTTTATGTTATTCTTTATATATATTTTTTTTGGATTATATATAATGAAATTTTTTTATATATATGTAAATTTATATTTTTTTTATTAAATTTTAAAGATTTATTTTAATGAAATCAATGAAAATGCTCTGAGGAGTGGGAAAAAGGACACCTAAGAAAGGGGACACTACAACATATTTCACCTTTTGCCACCAATTTTTTTTCCACAACTCAAAACTTGTAGTAAATGATGACTTTTATCCACAATATTAATGTAGTGAGAAAAAAGTGATGAAATTGTCACTAAAAACTATTATTTTCCGCAAAATAACATTGTAGCAAATATTTTTGTCATTAAAAGTCAATTTTGATACTTTTGAGAATTGTTATCACAATATTTATTTGTCACAAATGTGATTTCTATCTAATAAAGTATAATTTTTTTTATGATGATTAATACTCGTCATTATTGTGATTTCTCTACAAAGAAAATTATTATTATCGCAAAAGTAATTGCAGCAAAAGAAAATTGACAGCAAAACTAATTTTGCAGCTAATTTTCAAGGCAAACCTGCAGGCAGGTGCTTTTTGTGGCGAATAATAAATCTATTTGCGGCGTTACCTTAGCGCCGCAAATAGTCTTTTAAAAATTAAACCCCCCACCCCAATTCTGTTCTAATCTCAAACTCTCTCGCTCTCTCGCTCTCTCTTTTTCTCTGAACCCTAACTCTCGTATCTCTCTCTCTCGCTCTCTCGCTCCCAAACGTTAACCGCGGCGCTACCTTTCCGTTCCGTTTCAAATCCACTTCGACTTATCTACTTGCTCCGATTTCCACTCCCATTTCGCTTCAACTGGTATGAGTTTCTTTCTCTATCGCCTTCTCCTTCGCGCTATTTCTTCCCCATGAAACACATCAAACTGAGTTTTCCCCTCTTTCGTAATTTTTCAGTGATTTCGGACATTGGAGTGCGTCGTTTTCTTGGGTCGTTGTCGCCGTCAATCCTTAGCCGGATTTTAGTGGATGACGGTAAGCCCTTTTCTCTAATCTTTTTTTGTTTCTATTTTTTTTTTTTTACAAACATGTTTGTTCCTGATTGATTCATTGTTAAACCTTTAAACTGTGGATTGAAGAAATGAAGCATTGGGTCTGCCCAAAGTTCCATTCGCATGCTTCGTGTCTCTAGTTTCACATCTCTCTCTCTCTCTCTCTGATCTGTTTGGGTACTCTGATCTGTTGGGTTCGGCCTCCTTATTTGATTGGTTGGTTATATTTCAATAGTTAGTTTTTTTTAATATGAAAAAGATAACTTGGCTAGATTTAGTTGGCATTGGAAGCATCTAAAGCATCTTAAAACTATTTATAGATTATTAAAAGTGTAGTTTTGTGTTTGTGTAGAAACTTATTTTTGTATTTAAATTCGGTAAGTGACTTCTCTTATAATTATTTTTTGGAATCCCCTGTTAGTGAGAAATTTTGGGTTGAGAATGTTTGAAACTTATATGAATTGCATTCATGTGCAGATTCTTATAATAGTGTGGTTGCCATGAAGATATATTGAAGACTAACATTATCTTGGGTAGTTACACAATGTTTTATTTATTTATTAACTATATAAACGAAAATGAAAGTTATGTTTCAATAAAGCTTAGATTGTTTTAGTAGGCAGGGCATTAGTATGCTTTACTTTTTGTAAAATTTCTATAGTTTTTTTAATGGAAACGCGGTCACTAATGGGGATGTGATCACTGGGATTAAAAGTTTAAAACAAGGCACTAAGTTTAAAACAAGGCAAATCTGCTCCTCTGTTACTTCTCTTTTATTCCATATTTCATTTGTGGTTAATTTCAATTTCTCCCCCTCAGTCTCTTCACTCTCAACTTTGGTAAGAGAACCCATGTACTTACTCTACACTATTCGTCTTCCTCTCTTCTTAAAATGTGTTTCTTTTATATTTCCAATACTTATAAATTCCAATTTCTGTTTGGTACCGTAGAAAGAAATGCTTTTATTTACATGAACCTCACTACTTTGGTGTTTTCCATGTTTACACCTTTTATGGATTAGACGTGTTGCTCTAAATTATGATGCACTCTACTTGTTTGTTCAAAGTTTGAAAAGAATGCAATTAGATAGAATCTTTATGGGTGAGTTGCACTTGAGTCCAAAATGAGTTAAGTTGCAATCGTAAGGTGCATGCATACCTTTCCTTTTCCTTTGCGCTGTTTTTTCCATTAAGTATGAGTTTTTCTTCTTCTTTTTTTGCTTTTTTCACACTTGCCCATCAAGTAGGTATTTTTTTCTTTTTTCACAAATGCCCTGGTCTTAAATTCCAGTGTTTTGTGACCTAGCTGAAATTGTTTTCAGCTTTTTAATTCATGTAGTGTTGTTAAGACCTGGAGAAACACATTTAGATTCATATGCAAAGTACTTTTTAACCTACTTTTAGTAACTTGCATGCTACTGCATCATACTATTTTTGCCATCAAGTAGGGATTTTTTCTTTTTTCTTTTTTCTTTTTTCTAGACCTGCCATCAAGTAGGTATTTTTTTTTTCTTTTATCACAATTTCCCTAGTCTTAAATTCAAATGTTTTGTGACCTAGGTTAGGGAAACTTTATCATAAGCAGAAATTATTTTTTGCATTTTAAATCATGTGTGGGGTCATTCAAATTGTATTTTATTTATTTACTTTTTTTGCTTTGTTTACTTTATCAATCCATGCATACAGTGTAGAGCCATCAGATGCTTTAATACATCATCTTGGATATAAGTTTAATGAGATGTTGCAATCAAACCAAGATGTTTTCATTACCTATTAAAAAAAAAAACCAAGATGTTTTCGTGATTCTTCTTATACCAAAATTGTAGATTTAATCAAGTCAAATAATTTGAATGTAGGCTCATTTTTTTCAAACCTATATGGTCTGTTGCGATTTTCAATTAAGTTAGATTATGTTCTCATGTTTTATTGCAATTCTTTTCACAGAAGGCTACTAATCACTTTTCAACACTGTGAATAAGATTTTGGATGATAGCTTGCTAAGAAAGGATGGGGACAATAAGAGTATGTGATCCTAATATAGGACAGTAAGAGTATGCATGGTTATGGGGACAACTATAGCATGTGTTAAACTAATATATTCTCTCTCTTATTTACACATCTGTATCCCATATGTTTATTCATGATGCATGAGTAAATTGCTTATTTGATGAAGTGTGGGTACCTTATTTTTGAAAATGAAGAATGGTTTTCAATTATGTAAAAAAATTAACACATTGTAAAGCTGATAAAAAAAAAAAAACTATAGCATGGGATAACGGGATCTATTATTTTCACCATTTGCAAAAGAACCACCATTGTTGCAACAGGGTTATTAGTTTTTTTGCTAGGTTATTATAATCATATTTATTATGTTATATGGTGGCTTCATTATCTTTGAACTAAGGTTTCAATAACACTTTTCTTCAATATCATTCTAGGATATATAACTGTTCTGTTGGTTGAAGTTTCTATGCCTATCTGGTTGAAGTGGGGCTTCTGGGTTTCTCCTGTGACATATGGAGCGATAAGCCTGCCTTTAAAAGAGTTTCTTGCTCCAAGGTGGCAAAAAAAGGTGGCAAAAGGTGATTTTCTCATGGTATGAATTAATAGTTCTTGTAATTAATACTAATTGAAGTAGCTTCCATAGGGATGATAAAAATAAAAAATCTACCGTGTGGTAAGGCAAACTGCCTTACTTGATGAGTTTGAGTTAATATTGGGGTTGTTTTTGTTGGGATGTTGTGAAGGAATAAAACTGTGATTATATTGGGGTTGTTTTAATTTTAGTTAATAGTAGCTCTATTTTTGTTGGAATGTTTTGAATAAATAAACTATGATTATGCTTGTTTTTGGAGCTATTTTGTACTTGTGTGTTGTGGTTTGGGGCTGTTTATATATTAATATGATGCTAAAGTTGGGACTGTTTTAGAATTGGTTAACTATTATATTTTTTTTCCTGTAATTGATGGTGTGGTTGGGCAATTAATATGTGTACTTTAAATTTGAACATTTTTTATGATATATAAAGTTGAAGTTTTATCAACTTTAGGAATTCAAACTTGATAAAATAACCAGCATGCACATTTGCTAGTTGCTTTTAATCTAAGATAACTTTCAGATAACTTTAGGAAAGATAAATGAATTTGAGATGCACTCATTAGCATTTCAAAAAAATGAAAACATTATGTGTTCATTGTGATTGTGTGTTTACTTTTCCTCGTGGTTTTTTTGGATGATGTGTTAGGCAATGGCATTGATCGCTGCATCAGCAGAAGTGGATTGGAAAGCTACAAAAATGAGGTATGGATTCTATAATGTAGCTCTTGATTTTGCAAGCTAAGAAATTGATCAATTATTGATGTTCTTTGTCTTTATATTTGATTAATGTAACCTAATTTTGTGGTTTAAATTTTTACTGTTGAACTATGTTGAACTGTAGTTCAATGCACAAATAGCTCCTTAGTGCTTTTGGGTGCATGTATTTGCTTTGCCTTGCATATTCATTTTCATGCATATTGTGCAAGCATGCATTATGTCATTCTTTTCCTTTGAAAGATGGAATGTTTGCCTATAAAATATATAAAACAGGACCCATCATGGCAAGTTTTATTAATCATAAGGTTGTGGCATTCACATCCTTCAACTATTATCCTTTAGAGTTATCATTTTTGCTGCCAAATGCTTAGATTTCTCATTTCAATTTTTACAATTACCTAGAAGCAATTTGCTTGGTTAGCTTGCAAAAAGTATCTGTTTAATTATAGCTTGTGCTAGGAATGTAAAATTATCAACTCTATAAATTTTTTTTGGAATTTTTTCTTCTATTTGCGGCAACATGTTGTGGTTGCATATATTTTTTTTTTAACAAAATAGGTTATTTTTGGCAAAACTATTTGTAGAGAAAAGGAATTAGTGGAAAATATTCTTGTCACAATTCTTTATTTTGATAATGCCTTTTTGTGGTAATTGGCTTTTAGTAGGAGTTGCAACTCGTTAATAAAAGTATATTTAACGAAATTAACTCTCTTTTTATGATGTCTCTTTGCAGGAAATGTTATTTGGTTTGCAGGAAATGTTATTTGGTGGCGATGTATTTTGTTAATATACTTTATTGTGACGATTAATTTTTGTAGAAGAAAAGAATTATTGGCAAAATTTCTTGATGCAAAACTTATTTTGTGGCAACCTATCAACGTGGTAATTAAGTATATCTAACAATGTTGAATGTTTTGATAGAAGCATTTCTGGCAATTTTTTTTCTTATTATCAACGGCTGGAATTGCCATAATAACTAGACATTTGTGACAAATTGCTTTTTTTGCCGAATATCATACTTAATTGGGAGTTTATTATCCGCAAACGTGCGGCCATTTGATTTTGTCAATATTGGGGTTTTGCGGCAATTTTTTATGGTTATTGCGGCAAAAGTTGGCGCGGCAACAAGCCCTTTTTGTTGTAGTGGGATCGTGCAACTCACCAAAGGAAGAGGCTGCTGCGATGGAGGTTCTGGTGACTTGGAATGACCGGTAATGTGGTGGGCTTCTCTGGGTAGGGAAAGGCGACGCCATGAAAGAGAAGGAGAGTTAGAGAGATATGGGTTGAAACCGAAAGGATAAAAAGAGAGAGGAGGATATATGCGGCGGCAGTGGCTTACTGAAAGGGGTGGTCATGACGAGGTAAAGTCGACCGGCAATTTCTGGCATTGTTGGTGGTGCTCCTACATCCCGGGGTAGTCGGCGGCGCCCGGGCAATGAATGAGGCCGGGTGTTAGTGAGTTTTCCTTCACTGTTCAACTAAGTTTTCCTATGCTCAATTCAGAGGGTCTCGATGGGTTATATAGGTGATGGGAAAGGGTTTCACGCTACGTTTTGGATAGAGTTTGAATTTCGAATGTGGAAAAAGAAACTGGAAAGCCCTAAGGCTAGTTAGCATTAAATTTTTTTTTATAAAAGATTAGAAAAAAAAAAAAAAAACGAAAGAAGAAGAAGCTGAAGAGGGATGCAAAGACTTAAGAAAAGAAAGAGCTGGAGAAAATCAAGTGATGAAATTATCGAGCAAGGAAAATAAAGAAAAGATACATAAGGGAAGAGAGGAAAAATGGAGAGAGAAAAATAAAAAGAGTAGGACAAGGGGTGTTTGGGGAAGACGAACTTTTTCTTCATCTTCTGTTTTCATTTTTAAGATTCATTTCATCTTCTGGTTCACATGAGAGGCCGGAGGGGAAATGGGGGCAAGAAGAAAATTGAATAGAAACTGTCAATAAATCCACTTGGATTAGCTTCTCATTTTGGGCAAGAATTCAAGTAGATTTAAATTTAAAACTTTGTCAGAATGGATAAATGAATTTTTTTAACCCATGGACTAAGAAGAAAATGCATTAAAACGGACCATTTCTTCTTCTTTCAGATCTTTTTCTATCTCTTCGTTTTCTTCTTTTTCTATCGTGCTTTTCATTTATGTCGAATTGATATTAAAATAAACAATGGGTACTCAGGTTGGTGCGCCAACCCGCTTGTACGTAGCAGGACTCAAGATTGATACACCAAATCCGTATTAATCTCTTAGGTCCTCATACTAAGTTACTTTAATTTATGAAGTTAAAACAATTCAAGTCAGAATTCAGATCTTGAGCGCAGGTATTTAGCGCCATTTGCCAAAAAGTAATCAACGTGTCAAGCGGGAAGTCATTTTTACATGGGAGGAAAAATATTTTCTCAAAAGACTGTAGGGACATTTTACCCACTCTCAAGAAGGGATTCTGGCTAGCTAGCAGACCGAGGAAGGGATTTCTTTCACAACCGAGCACTCTTTGTTTACAAGAAGGGATTTCTTTTGCAAGCCGGCAGACTTCATGATCGGAAAGTATTGTATTTTCTGACCGTATTTATGTTTCTTTTGCATTATATATTCTTCGTTGTCTAATAGGATTTTGGAAGCAGTTAGTGATAATAACTACATGCTGACTAGATTCTTGGGAGGGATTTTTCCTAGCTTTTTTCATGTCGTAGATTTCTGGGCAAAGATTCTAGTATTTTCCTAACTGATTCCCGTATGCTTTTTCCATGTGATTGCATAATATCTAACATTGTGGTTTGCTCGAATATTTTTCTTGAACATTTTTTTAAATGCTATTTATGAGACTAGATTCGAACATAAAAGCTATGGTATCAGCAATTCTATGCGGCTCTGCATCATTTCAACATCACATCTCGTCAATTCTAATTTCCATTATGCACCATTTGGAAGATTAAGAAATGCTAGGTTTGACAACACTTCTCCATGTTTTCTTACAAACTTTCTTAGAAACATCTGTAGTTAATCTAAGGTTAAGTTTACATTAGAAGAAAAGTGCAGCAATAAAGGTTAGAGAGTCTATGGTTAAGTTTACATTAGAAAATAACACTCTTAGTACTTGCTATAAAGTTACAAATTGAACCAAAGCAAATAAAATGATTTTCCTTGTTTATTTTTTAGTACGCATGAAATAGTTTAGAGTTAAAGTTCAGCTAGTACTAGTTATTATGACAGTACCTAAATTTTCAAAGTTCAAAACCTAGTGGCTTTAAACTTGCTCTGCTCTGTGTGTTGAGCCACAAAGAATGTCTGTTGACACTTCCAATCCATGCTTGAGATTTAACGTAAACTAAAGCGTCAAAGACACGTAACATAAGGCTACATACTTCTCGTTCATGATAATTATGAGATGCAATGCATCTAGTTTACTAGTAGTATGTAATAAATATTGCAGTGGAAAAGACTTTTCTAATCAAATAGGCAAAACAATAAGATAATGTCAAATATCACATGGTATTACTAGTGCAAATATCCCAAAAGCTTTATAAAGCAAGTGCACCTCAAAAGAAATAGTCATAAATCCATAAATTTCAAAACCACTTGGGATTTCAGAAGACTTAAACGCTTAAACTTAAACATAATTGTCTAATATTCAAAAGAATTTGACCCAAAAAGGGTCAACACTCAGAGTCCTGGGTCATGTTGGGCTAGTCCTGCTTAGCCCGTCCTTTATGCAGGATTTTCTTAAGTTCCTCAAAAAGTTTTATGATCTGAATCAGAAACTAGTTCACCTCCTCTAGCCTATCGTATGTAGAGTACTCCGAGGAGCCCGCAGGGCTCTTTAGGGTCTCCTGAGTCTTCCTGGGAGGCGGCCTCTTGCACTTTCCCATCTAACTTGTAATTACTTCTACCATCTTGAGAAATGAATGGTAGTAGAAACTACCATAGTGAGATTTCAATAAATCTCACTAAATACTCAAATAACATAGCACAATTATCATAGGCATATAAAGACAAACACAAAATAAATGCATGAACATGAACCATGAGACATATAACTTGACTTATGCATCATGTACTTTCATCTAAAAATTTCTATTCTTCTTTTGACTTTCTTTAACACGTGTTCATAACATTTCATATTTTTCCTTGACATTCATATCATTCATATAATGTGTGAACTTGTTTGCTTGTCATGATTTTCGTATATTTGTATGGATACTTCACGGCTCCCTTATGCACTTTATGTTCTCTGCTAGTTACTACATCACTATACGACTCTTTTAGTCGAGGTGACTACGTCATATTCATATTCTTATACGGCAGTTCGCTTATTTTGCTTTCTCTGTCCTTATTACCTATTAGTTTTATGTGCAACCTGACTCCAGAATCCTTCCATAGGAGCTATTTGAGGTCCGTCGATTGTACTTCGTCGACTCAGGGATTTCACTCGACTTTAGTCACTATTGAGTGAACAGAAAGTTCCACTAGGGTATTTCCCCGTCCTAACCTTTAGGGTTCTTATAAAACTTTTGACTCTTTTCTTTTGAAATCATTAACCTAAAGACATGAAATCATGTGACATGAACTCATATGCAATACTTGACTTACTTATGCAAAGCATGTAATCATAAACATGTGAAGCATACATATACTAATCATAACTTGAAAATATTAGAACATGTAAACATATTTCATTTCATGGGAGCATAGTCAATCAACTTAGAGAGAATAGTAAGTAGTTCGACCAAAACCCTCAAAAGAGCCAAGGCCAAACCTCTCTTACCTCACCATAGATCATTTCCTTTCATTTTTTTATATCAACTCATGCATTCATTTAACATTCATAAAAAAAACATCCCTAGGCTATAATAAAAGCCTAAGCTGAAACCGTAATGTGATACATAGCATTGTTTCCTTCATCAATCATCACACTTGTACACCAAGAGTTCAAAACATGTTATACCCGAAACATGTATTAAGGCAAACAATGAATTTAACCCATGAGTCACCCAGGAATTTCGGTAAAATGATCATACTTTCATTCATAAATTCTAAGCATAATTCCTAACTCAAGATTTCATCTTGGCCGAAACACATAACTCCCAAAAACTCATATTTTCATCAAGTAATCATCTCATGTCAACCCAATCATCTTAGCCGAAAGTTACCAAGCCTTACCTCTTCTATACTTCCTTAAATAACTACCATAATCTATCAAAGTATTTTTAGATTAAACCCCTTATTTGTTTTCAGAGATGAGATGAGATAAAAGTGAAAAAAAAAAGATTAAAATATTGTTGTAATATATTTTTTTAATATTAATTTTGTTTTATAATTTGAAAAAGTGGTTTTAAATTTTGATAAAGTTGATTTTTTTAATCCACCAAGCAAACAAAGAATAATAATAGTAGCAAACAAGTTCACACATTATATACAAACAATACCAAAGTTAAGTTAAGAGCACACTTACAAAAATATCCAAGAAATATAAGCAAGTAAATCTGAAAAATAAATCATGAAAAGATCAAGATTAAACTCAAAACATTTTAGATCCAAAATTTAGAGAAGACAAGTGGGTGTTTGACTAGAAAGAAAATCATCATTTTCTTAAAATCCCTAGGGCCGAATTTCTTCAAGAGATAAACTCTAGTTTTTATTTTTATTTTTATTTTTTAAAGACTCATCTTGGCCTATGAAAATCTTTTTTTTTTCTTTGTTTTAAAAATTCAAAAGTCTAGGGTTTTATTTTTAGAGAAAACTAGAACCCTAGTTTTTACATGACTCTGTGTGTGTATGAAACCATTAGGGCCGAGAGTTTTGAAGAAAGAAACTCCCTCAAATCCGTGCATGGTGCTTTAAAAATAAGATCGCATAATGCTTACCTCGTACAAAAGATACTTCTAAAATATTTGCGTCGAAAAACAATCAAAAGAGTCACAAAAGAAAGTGTTTGAGTAGTGAGAAAATGGAAGAAAACAATAGAAAGGAAGAAAGCTCTTGGCCGAATTCTCTAAGGAAGAGCCAAAATGGTAGGGGAAAAGGCTCCTTGATTTTAGCACTCTCTTTTTATAGTGCTTTCATTTTCCAAGCATGCTCAATTGTATATGCAACACATGGTGAAATCTTCTTATTCCTTCCTCAAATGATGAAACTTGCATTGGGAAACCAATGGACACAAGATTTTGACTTCCTCTCTCTCTCCAAATCCAAAAATCATCTCTCCCAAAATTTCTATTTTATCCCTCAACTCAAACCTTACAAAAAAATCTAAGAATAGCTCTTTGGGTATCTTACTTAGCCCTAGTCTTTCAACTTGCCACTGGGAATGAGGAGGGTATGGGTGGCTTATCATTTCCAAGACAACTTTTACACTCCTATACTCTTCTCTCTCCCACACGCCTATCCATGCCTCAATTCTCACAAAATCTCATCTTTTTATCTCCCCTATGCAAGATATTTTTTTAACGAACAAAAGATTATGTGTCTTAGCTTGACACTTGTCCAAAGGGACTCAAAAAGACTCTAGGTACTTAATACTATGGCATGGCCAGCCACTTGGCTTCTCCTGGGCTTTTGGGCATTGTTTCACTCTTGGGCCAATCCTCACTGCATTTCAAAGAAGATAAAAGGGTCCAAATCTACCAATTTAGGGTCTTCTCAAAAAGCTTTCTTTCTTCTTCTCTTTTTTTAAAAGGCTCCAAACACCTTAAAATAAATAAATAAATAACTCTTCATATCCTAATATGGATAAATGGTTTTCTCATTAAGGTCCAAGATGTCACAACTTCCCTGACAACAAAAGTGCATAAAATAGTTATTTTCTGCGATACCAAAAAATTAAGCTAAATTTATGTTTCCATTTCTAATATTGCTAATAAAACTTTGAGCCAAATCTAGTTGATGAAGTCCAAGTGAACTCTTCTTTTCCCTTCTTCTTTTTTTCTTTTTTTTTTTTTTTTTTTATCTATTTTGCATTCCTTTTGTGTTCTTGTTCAGAAGATCCTATTGGTATTTTCTTGTGGGTAGCTGAACATCAACATTGTATTGACAAATGACTGAGCACTTTATCTCCTTTATTGAAAATGTCTGTTGTTTTGTTGGGAAAAAAAAAACTCTGTCAATCCCTGCTTTTTTATTGAAGGTTAATGAGCACTTTTGTTTCCCGTGAAAGTGAATGTAATTAAATCTGAATATTTTTATTTCGTTATTTCATGGCAAAGTATACAAATTTAACGTTGATTGCTTGCCAAAATTTTAGTTTGGTAGATATTGGAGGAATCTAAATATTTTATAATATTTATCTTTTCTGTGTGCAATTAGGAGCTATATATATATAGAGAGTTTGTTGTTTGATCTAAAGTTGTGTATAGGTAATTACCTGAATATTAATATTCTTTTAAATTAAATCACATCATTTGACAACCAGCAGTCAGAAAAGATTGAAAACAAATATTTTTTAATAGAAGTTGTGTCTACAAGTTGTACCTTTATCTGGCATGCATGCAGCCTGCATAATAATATATATAATAATGATAATGATGATATGTAATATTAAAATATGGCATGCATGCATGGTTGATGGCCTTAATTTTGTAATTAATTTAGTTCATTCATGACCAAAAGAAGAAGTAGTAGTATTGGTGACAAGTTCAACAGATACTATAGGATGGGCAGTCCTTGTATTGAGTTCCTGAAGTTGAGAATGCATGTCGTTGATGTCATTTTTATGATCAATCTATTTTTACAAGTTGTTTCCCATGAAGGTGGATGTAATTAAATCTAAACACTTGTGGGAAGCTAATCAAAAAGTGTTTACTATATAAGCATGTTTATCTCAAAAATTATTTATTCCATTCAAATACATTTGACTGATTGCAGCATATCTAACTAAAAAGAAAACTTGATTGATAGATCACAATGGTGCAAAGTAGAAGAGGATGAGTTCTTGGACTTGGGGGAGGCTTTAGAGGCTTTGTGCATAGGAGGGTTATAGAAGATAAGTAATCACCACCAACAACGCATGGACCCAGACTAAGAGGTGACGACCCTTCCTTGCCTGATGACTCTACCCAACCCCTAGAATTGGCCTTTGAGATTGAGTTTTCAGATCGAATGGATTGTACAGGTAGATTGACATGTTCTTTAATATTGCATGAGAGCAAATCTTACAAAACATTCGAGATTATTTTGTTTCATCATATCCAACATGCCACATGGTTAGTTTTTTTTGTTTGTGACTGTCATATATAGTATTGACATGATTTTTTCTAAATGAGAATTTTAGCATCTGCGAGTAACACAAAGAGCTGCGGATGGGCAAAGGGGGCCAAGTTTGACATGTTGTGTAAACTTGAACCGATTAGTGTGATGATCAAGGATGGGGACACTAAAGTATCATGTAAGAATGCAAGCATATTTAGTGGAAAAGTGTCATGGATTGTGATATAGTATGCTGACATGAGTTACGAACGTTGGAATGATGTGTCTGAAGTGGAAAAAGAGGAGTTGTGGTCGCATCCGTGTAAGGAACAAAGTAATCATGCAGTCCAAGGTTTTAATGAGTTATTCATGTAGACATTTCAAAATAGTAAACATTTTAAGCATATTTATCAATGACCAGAAATTCAAGAATTATATCGTTAATATTCTTATGTGGCCAAAAACATTCTGTCCAAAGCATGTGACACCAAGCTTTTATACCGTCCATCATGTTCTCGTGAACCATTATCTATTTACTATCAAAACTATGTGACGCCAAAGTTCTTGACACAAATAGCTTTAGCTTTTTGTGTCACTATCTCTCATACTTGCAACAACCTACATAGTTGCAAAAGATCATATATTGCAGCTCTAAATTCTATTTGTGACTACACATACGTGATGGAAATGAGAATCTATTTGCATTATATGTCTTATTTGCGACATAAGAATTCTCTTTTCATGTCACCATAATAGAATGCAAATAGTCTTTTTTTGCCTCATTATTTACCTTTGACGCTAAAGTATTTTTTAGAATGAATATTATCGCCTATTTTGCGTTGATAGAAAATGGAAGGAAATAATCATTTGCATCACAATTTTGACCTTTTTGCATCAATTTTAGGTGACCCAAAATTGATCTGAAAGAAAAATAACTAAAAATAAAAAGGATATTATAAATGGAGTATTATATATAATATATATAACCAAAAAAGAGTTAATTATTTCATGCTTTTCTCTACACACCTCTCCAAGTAATATGTCGTTTACGCCAATTACGTAGCCCACTTCCAGCTTTAACACATCTTTTCATAACCCATTTATTAACTCAGCTATCCAAAATGACATCGATTCCAAATAGAACATACAAACTTTAGTTCTCTCGACTAAGATTGTGCTTCGACTCTGATGGAGTCGGGTCATCGCAACCTTCTTTCAAGTAGTGGTGTAGCATCGAGACCCCACTGAACTATATATTTACAATCTCAGATCCAAATACCCGCATAATGATGTCATAGAAGATCGAGCTCCTTTCCTACATGCTCCATCAGGGCATACCTAATGCCTCCATCCTACATGCTTCATTAGGGCATACCCACATGTTGCCAATCTATACTGTTTGGCAGATCGAGCCCCTTTCCTACATGCTCCATTACGGCATACCTAATGCCCACATCCTCGACCTCCATCCGCTTAAACGCCTTTTGATACTTATGTACCACATCCAACATCAAGTATTTAAACTTACATCGAGTCAGAACATTTAGACACAGCGTCTAGGAACATTCAATCCCAAGTTGTGCTGCTATTGCCCTAAACTTCCACAGCTTTTGGAGGGAAGCCCTCTTGTACCACACAATGGTGCGAACTTTGGTGATGAAATCGTGCACATATATCAATCCCTCACCTGTTTGATCATTGATAAATACTAAGTATCATAAAAATAAAAATAAAATGTCTTGATTATTGAAGACTTAAATCATAAAAATATTAAAATATAAAATACAAAATCAAAATCAAAAGGCTCACCAAGAATAAGGTTGATTATGTGAGCAGTGCATCAAATATGCATATACAGGTGGTTTTTAAACACATCTTCTCTCACCCTTGTATTCTGTGTAAACCATTCAATTACGGTCTCATTAGCACTGGCATTGTCAACTGTAATGCATAACATTTTTTGAATTTTCCAATCCATCAGACAATCATCCGCTTTTTTAGATTCCACTCGCTGCCATTGTAGTGTACTGTAATACACATGTACGAAAAATTTTGTATGGACGTCCACGAGTCGGTCATATGTGAGACTCTGGCCAGTGGTGACAAACATCTTTTTTATCTCTGCCTTCTTCTTCAAATGCATCTTCAAACAATTGTGTATCACTGTATACCGTGATGGCAATGAAAATCTTGGCTCAAGAAGTTTCAAAAACTTCCGGAATCCTCTCTTGTCAATCGTGGTAAAATGCATCTCATCTTCAATAATCATCTTTACAAGTGCATCCCAGTACATTTTCACTGTATTGAAAGATGATCAGGTTCTTTGTCTATGTACCATCAGTAGCCGTAGAAGTCTCATAACTAAGATTAGTCTGAGTTGACCTGTATTTAATAGTTTATTATCAACATTAATTTTTAGTGGAAATTAAATGGGATTAAATGAAGAAATCAAGTAACATACGTATGTGATATTTTAATAGAAGTGGGATCAGTTTGACTCTAACCTCTTGACGCCAACCCCTTTGTTTTTTGATACCTCTGGCAATCGTTCGGATATGATGACAAACAAGCAGTGCATTGCCTCTTTGAATGACACCCAACTCGAGTTCTACAATGGTAGTACTCAACCTACGGTTGCTCGAGATCCCCACCACTAACCTTGTTAAAATGTTCCCATGTCCACGATATTTTTTTATTTGATCGTGGACACGGTGTCCTCGCAAATGAAGGTAGTAATGGTACATCCGAATCATGAGCTGGATCATCCCCAATATCCATCTCCTACTCCTCATTAAATTGATCGGGATCTTCCAATTCTATGTCGACTGGTTGTACATGAGGTTTGTGCTCTAGAAGCGGGTAGCCAACTTCGACTTGATGCTACCATTAGGGATGGAGTTGTGGCATCCAGAGTCTCACGTGGAGTCGGAGTCCCACTAGGAGAGGGATCCATTTGTGTTGAAATCTGAAATTCAAAGAAAATAGAACGAAAATGTTAGTAAAGATAATTGAATACTTCGTAAAAAATATACTAAACAAAAGTTAATTGAATACTTGGCAACCATACATCATGGAGTATATAAAGAAGTCTGAAATACACACCAAATGCTTGAAAGATCTATTGTAATTAGTATAAAATATCTGTCAATAAGTTTATAAATAGATTTTTAAAAAATGAAAAATGCATAAAAGATGTGAACTAGACTGGTAGACTTAAGCCTCATTGTCTACTTTAATCAAGTTCTCTTGCAATATATGGTCAATATATAATCTTCCTAAGGTCCCATGGGGCTATATTCCATTTCTAAGGTCCTATGGGGTTATATTAATTATGGATGAGGCAAAAAATGCTGACTGGTAATACAATGGAAGGTGGTTAAATTCCCATTCTAAAATGTCTCATTTGGATATGTTTGAAGCATAAAGTACTGACTTGAGACATAATCAAATTAGAAAGTTCCAACCATGCATATTGGCAGAAAAACATCTTTGCTCCCACACCTCTCAAGTGAATGTGTATCATATCACAAGCAAGAAGTACTCTATGTATTGATGACGGGAAAGTTTCTTTTCAAGCAAAGTTTTCATGATGCTCTTAATGTTTGACCTAGTGTAGTCTGGCCATTATGTGAATTGCTGGACATCCATGTAACAGCATGGGAACTAGATTTTGACTTTGAATAGCTGAACCTATTAAGAGCGATTTCTTTTATTAAAGAATGATATTGTCATTTATTTTACCCTTGCATTGACATGCCATGCCAAATTCGGTTACTTTTCTTTACCTAGTTTCTTTCTAACTTTGTGTTCAGATTATTTTACCAATAAACAAACACTAGAGGATTATGGTTACAAACTAGTATTAGTTCACATTTTTATTTGTTTTGTGTTGGCAAGTGACTTTTGGATTGAGGTTGAGCTCTTACATGCATAGACTCAACACTTAATCTAGATTGCCCAATATGAAAAATCTTAAACTAGTTTGATATATTTATAATAAAATCTGGTCACCCTACAGTTGTATGTTGTGGAATATACTTAATTTGCGTCTACTCTTTCATTTAATTTTCTGTATTAACTGTTGCTAATTAAAACTCAAATTTGAAGATGAAACATTAAAAAACTAATTTTTTTTTTCTCAGTGACATTTCCACAAACACGTTTCACACATTGTCAAAGAACATATGATACAAAATCTCAACAATCACTTCAAATTTTCCTCAATACAAAAGCACATACAACCAAAATTTTACATAATCCAAAATCAAAATTAGTTGTAATTAAAATCCCTAACTTTAAAAGTTAAACCCTAAAATTAATTACCAATTGAGTTCCTCTCAACAATAGGTTGATGCACTATGACAGATGTGGAAAACGGAGTGAGGCAATAGGTTTCGACTCCGAACTCTGACTTCGGAGTCGAAGTTACTCCGACTCCAACTCTGATCAGAATCGAAATTGGAGCAGAAGTTTGACGGAATAAAAGATTTGAAATTTTTGAACAGCCCTAATCTCGAGACTTCCAATACTTCACTTTACTTCCAGCTCATCTTCTACCATCAGCCCCTTGTGTTTTTCTGTAGGTCCATAATAGTAATATATAATCTTTCACTCTGAAAAAAATTTGTTATTTCATGCTTTTCTCAATCATGGAGATCCAGCGTGTGACGAAATTTCCTCACATGCATATGGATCGGCAACCCGTGAAGAGGGTGCGTTTGGGCTTGGACGTTCTTCTCAAGTCGCCAAGGTATAATCTTTCGCCTCCTTCCCTGCTAATGGTTTTAGATTCGATTATTTTCCATGATATTAAACCATATTTTTCAAGATCTTGATCTGGTTTGATTTTTGCGTGTTAGCTGTGTTTTATTACAGATTTCCTTTTCTTTGGCCAAATCTACTACTCGGTGTATTTGTTTTGATTCGGCCTGTGATGAGAGCCTTACGATCCAACCCTCTGATGAGAATATAAAATGCCATATTTTTTTCTCTTAATATTTAATATTTTATTCTTATTTGATGCCTAAATATACTCATTATTCTTATATTTTGATTTAGGATACAAATAGAGGCGGTAGGAGCAAATGAAGTTAATTGTGGGATTTTAGACAATTTTGACGTTTATTCGTAATATGGGCATAACTCTCTCATCTAATCTCCGATTGAGCTGATTCAAGATAATATAGAACCCCAGGAGAAATAACTATAACTTTTATGTTTTATATGTTGGCTCAATCCAAGACGAGATCAACCATGAAGTGGACGTACCTGCACTTGACGTTCCTGAATATTTTTCAGCCACAATTCCAACAAATTGCGTCAAATCCATATGTCATCACAATATTTTCCAGCAAGCACCCCTGCACCAACTTGAAAATTCAATGATCAAGTTACATGCAAGATTAGGTGCACTCAAGTTTCTTCAAGACAAATTGTTTGAACACAAGATATAAAGTCATACAAGAAAACTAATGAAAAAGAAACAAAATTGAACACTCAACCTACAAGCAACTTTCAGTTAAGAATGATGGAAAAACAAATGATCAAATACCAGCTTACAAACCATTTGGATTCAAAAATGACATATGGTAAAGAAACTTGAAATGGTAATGATTTTGTCATGACAACTTGCATGAAGGATGCTTATAAATAGAAGGGAGGGGTGTGTGTTCTAAATACAATGCTTTTCATGCTTAGTTGAGCCATTGTCTTACCTTAGAAGAAAAACCAAATACCTCATTTATCTTCATTTTCTTTGATTAATATTTTTGTTATGGCTCTGAGTGGCTAAACTTTTGTAATTCGTCAAAGGAAACGAAAATCTCGGAATTTATATAGCTGTGAGATCTAATTTGTTTTTATCATTCAATTTGTGTTTTGAGTATCGAATATTCTTCTGTGCCTATTTTCATGATTATTTCGTTTAATCACTAGAAGGCCTGCTAGTTTAATATTTGTTGAAATCTATTACTAGGTTAAATATCAAATCCATAATTGTTTGATCTTTCTAATATGTGAAGCAATTAAATTTTAATAATTTGCTGCGTCAGAAATTATTAGAACTTAAGAAGAATGCTCGACTAAATTAAATACAACCGCTTGTATTTGTATTGTTTAGTTTCATCGATCTCTCTAAATTCTTAAAACTGCTACTAGATTAAATTTTTAGCGCTTGTCTTGGGTTGTTTCGTAGTTAGGATTAATTAGATCGCTTGTTTTCTAGTTAATTACAACTAAGGAGAGATAAGAAAATGGTTCTAACAGTGAATATTCAAAATATTAATTGATTTATATTACATCAATGATCAGTTATAAAATTTCGATAGTGGACGTTGACTTCGACCAATGTTTGTTCATTTGATTGATATTGTGAAATAAATTACTCTGTAGTTGTTTTTATTTCCTTTGAAAATATTCTCATTACAATAAAAAATCTCATCTTTCTTATTTAACAGCATAAAAAATTTTTTTGAGATCAACTCTTACTCACACTACTACATATATTTTTTTGAGTATAGGATTTTATTTTTGGGTACTTGCGACAGCATGCCAAATTTTGGCGTCGTTGTCGGGGACTAGTTCTAGTTAATTTTTTTGTTTATTGTAATTTTTATTTTGTAAAAAAAAAAATAGTATCTGGTAGTTTTTTTTATGGTTTATTAGAGTTTCCTTAATTGTTTATGACTACAACTCGATCTGCTAATCAAGGTGATTTTTTATATGATCAAGAAATAGAAAGGACCTTGCATAGATTAAGAAGGGAAAATCGGAGAAATTTGAAGAGGACAATTTGGCTTTTGACTCCCTGTTTTCTAGAGATTCTAATTTAGTAGAAGAAGAAGTCATGGCTAGAAATCGGACTTTGAAAGAGCTTGTCGCTCATGATTTGAACCAACAACTTCTATGCATAATGTTTCCTACTTTAGATGCACCTACTACTTTTGAATTAAAATCTGGACTAATACATCTCTTGCCCACTTTTCATGGCCTTGCAGGTGAAGATCCTCACAAACATTTAAAGGAATTTCATGTGGTATGCATGAGTATGAAACCCACAGGGGTGACTAAAGATCAAATTTAATTAAGAGCTTTTCCATTTTCATTGAAAGATTCGGCTCAAGACTGGCTCTATTATCTACCCTCCGGTAGTATCACCACATGGAATGAGATGAAAATGTTGTTTTTGGAAAAATACTTTCCAACTTCAAGGGCAACCAACATTTGAAAAGAAATTTGTAGTGTAAGGCAGCACAACGGAGAGTTCCTACATGAATACTGGGAACGTTTTAAAAAATTATGTGCAAGCTGTCCCCATCATCAAATTAGTGAGCAGCTACTTCTCCAACATTTCTACAAGGGCCTTCTACCCATTAATAGAAGTATGATTGATGCTGCTAGTGGAGGAGCTCTAGTAGATAAAACACCTGAGGCCACAAGAAACTTTATTGCAAATATGGCAGCCAATTCTCAACAGTTTGGCACTAGGTTTGACTTTCCATCTAAGCAAGTTAATGAGGTAAATGTTTCCTCCATTGAACAACAAATTGCGAGTCTGACTTCTCTTGCTCGTCAAATGGTTGTAGGTAATATGCAAACTGCGCAATCTTGTGGGATTTGTTCAGTAACAAGATATCCAACCGATATGTGTCCAACTCTTCAAGAGGAACCCATTGGGCAAGTAAATGTGGCAGGTGGTTTTTCTGGACAACCACAAAGGAAGTATGGTCCCTACTCAAGCACATATAACCCATGAGGGAGGGATCACCCCAATCTTAGCTATGGGAATCAACAAATAAATCAGCCCGTTACTCAAAACTGCTCAAATTTTCAGCAATATAACCAACCATAGCCTCTAGACAACAACAGGGCCAAACTTCTAATTCTGGTATGTTTTTAGAAGATATTGTTAAGTCTCTTGCTACTAATACTTTGCAATTTCAACAGGAGGCAAAAAAATTTCAACAAGAGGCAAGGGCCAGTATTCAAAATTTAGACAATCAGATGGGTCAGATGGCAACTGCAATTGGTCAACTAGAGGTGCAGAGTTTAGGGAAATTACCATCTCAAACGATAGTAAATCCAAGAGAGAATGCAAGTGCAATCATCTTGAGAAGTGGTAAAGAAGTTGAAATTCCAATAAAGGCAGCCCCTGTATCATCGAAACAAGAAAAAGAGAAAAACATCATAGCAGACAAGAACATTCTCAATGAAGATGATGGACTTAAATGTAAGTTTTTGCCTCTGTCTGATTATGAACCAATATCCCAATTTCCCCAAGCTTTAGTTGAATTTAGAAAAGATGAGCAAAATAAAGATTTATATGAAATTTTTCGAAGATACGAGGTAAATATCCCATTATTTGATGCTATTAAACAAGTACCTCGTTATGCTAATTTTCTTGAAAGAATTGTGTACAACTAAGAGGAAACAAAAATTTAAAGGATGTGAGAAGGTGAGAGTAGGGGAGAATGTTTCTACAGTTATTCAAAAAAAACTCCCTGCAAAATGCAAAGATCCAGGTATGTTTACTATTCCCTGTACAGTAGATAACACAAAATGCGGCTATTTTGTTAGGAAGACCTTTCTTAAAGACATTCAAGACTAAGAAAAATGTTTATAGTGGCACACTTACTATGGAATTTGATGGTGAAATTGTGAAGTTTAATATTTATGATGCCATGAAATATCCTGATGATGATAACCTTGTATATTCTATTGATGTGATTGATTCTTTAACATAGGAAGTTTTTGAACTTAATGGAAAAGATGGTTTGGAAGTTGCCATTAGTAAACATCTTGAAAAAGAGAATGAGGAGTTAACCTTTAGTACTGAATTGTAGGAAACTGTTGCATCATTGAATGATTCTCCAAAGTTACAACAATTAGATAACTTTCCTATTATTGCCTTACCAAATTTTGACAAAAGGCTTTTACTCTCTGTTTTGCAAACCTTTATTCCAGATTTGAAGCCTCTCCCTAGCTACCTCAAGTACATGTTTCTTGGAGATGGAGAAACATTACCAGTGATTATCTCCAATAAACTTAGTGCACTGCAAGAAGAAAATCTTATATAGGTCCTTAAGGAGCATAAAACGGCTATTGGTTGGACGATTACAGATAATAAAGGAATTAGTCCATCTACATGCGTGCATCGTATCTTACTTGAAAGGGAGCAAAACTTTCTCGTCAACCACAAAAAAGATTGAACCCGCCCATGATGGATGTAGTAAAAAAGGAGATCCTCAAACTTCTTGAAGTTGGAGTGATTTATCCTATTTCGGATAGCAATTGGGTTAGCCCGGTTCAAGTGGTTCCTAAAAAGACTGAAATAATTGTTGTGAAAAATCAGAATAATGAGTTAATACCCACCCGTGTTTAGAATGGGTGGCGGGTTTGTATAGATTATAGAAAATTAAATGCTGTAACCCGCAAGGACCACTTTCCTTTACATTTTATTGATCAAATGCTTAAAAGATTACCTGGTCATTCTTACTATTGTTTTCTTGATGGTTATTCAAGTTATTTTCAGATTGCAATTGCTCCAGAAGATCAAGAAAATACGACTTTTACATGCCCATTCGAGACTTTTGCATATTGTCGCATGCTTTTTTGCCTTTGCAACGCCCCAGCCACTTTTCAAAGGTGTATAGTTAGCATATTTTCAAATTATATTGAGCATATCATAGAAGTCTTTATGGACGATTTCATAGTTTATGGAGACTCGTTTGATAATTGTTTGCATAACCTTACACTTATTCTTCAAAGATGCATGACACTAACCTTGTGTTAAATTCTGAAAAATGTCATTTTATGGTTAAACAAGGTTTAGTTTTGGGACATGTTGTTTCATCTAAGGGAATTGAGATAGATAAAGCCAAAGTTGATATTAGTCAATCTTTACCTTATCCCATTAGTGTGCAGAAAGTTCGTGCTTTTCTTGGACATGCAGGTTTTTACCACAGATTCATCAAGGACTTCTCCAAAATAGCATTACTCCTATGCAAGTTGCTACAAAAAGATGTAGTTTTTGAACTTGATGAGACATGTAAAAAGGCGTTTGATAAGCTGAAAAAACTATTGACTTCTACCCCAGTTATCCAACCCCCTGACTAGAATGTTCCTTTCGAAATAATGTGCGATGCAAATAATTATGCAGTAGGCATTATTTTGGGACAAAGAATTGGAAAAACATCTCATGCCATTTATTATGCTTCAAGAACTTTGAATGATGCCTAGAGAAATTATTCTACTACAGAAAAAGAACTTTTAGCTTTTGTGTTTGCTTTAGAAAAGTTTAGATCTTATTTGCTTGGTACTAAAGTCATTGTTTATTCTGATCATGCAGCTCTTCGTTATTTGATGACGAAGAAAGAAGCAAAACCAAGATTAATAAGATGGATACTTCTCTTGAGTGAATTCGATTCGAAAATTAGAGACAAAAGAGGGACTGAGAATCTTGTCGCAAATCATTTGAGTCATTTAGTTCATGTGGAAAATGAACTTTGTCTACAGGAAACGTTCCCCGACAAACAATTATTTTTCGCAAGTGTGACATTACCTTGATATGCAAATATTATGAATTATTTGGTTACTAACATTTTACCTCCTAGTTTGTCTAAGGCTTTAAGAGACAAGATAAAAAGTGATGCCAAATACTATGTGTGGGATGATCCATACTTATGAAAGCATTGTGCAGATCGAGTGATAAGAAGATGCGTTCTTGAAATGAAATTTTTTCCATCCTCACCTTTTGTCATTCATATGATTGTGGAGGTCACTTTGGAGCTAAGAGAACAGCAAGAAAAGTACTAGAAAGCAGTTTCTTTTGGCCATCTTTATTCCGAGACTCATATTCTTTTTGTAAGTCATGCGATCATTGTCAAAAGACAGGTAATATATCTCGAAGGAATGAGATGCCACAAACCCCCATACTATTTAGTGAAATTTTTGATGTTTGGGGCATCGATTTTATGGAACCATTGCCTGTATCTATCGGTTATGTTTATATTTTGCTTGCTGTTGATTATATCTCGAAATGGGTGGAAGCTAAAGCCACCATGACTGATGATTCTAAAGTTGTTATAGATTTTATCAAGTCTAACATATTCTCCAGGTTTGGAATTTCAAGAGCTTCAATAAGTGATCGAGGTACTCACTTTTGCAATCGAACTATGGAAACTTTGATGAGAAAGTACCATGTAATCCACAAGGTGTCAACTGCCTATTATCCACAAACTAGTGGACAAGCGAAAGTGTCAAATAGAGAAAACAGTCCATCCTTGAAAAGACAGTCAATCCAAGTAGAAAAAATTAGAGTTTGCATTTGGATGATGCCTTGTGGGCATATAGAACTGCGTATAAGACACCTATTGGTATGTCACCTTATCGATTGGTCTTTGAGAAACCGTGTCACCTTCCAGTTGAGTTAGAACATAAGCCTTATTGGGCTATCAAAATTCATTCTATACCATTCACTACTACGTTTGTTTTCGAGTAAGTTGCGTTTTCGTTGGATTAGATCTTTTGTCGTTACTAATGTTTTTCCTCATGGTGCAGTTGAAATTCAAAGTTTAGCAACTTCCAAAATATTCAAGGTAAATGACCATAGACTTAAGACTTTCCAAGAAGGATTCCAAGTAGAGAATGCGGCAAAATTGAACCTTGAGGATCCAATTTATTCTGATTAAATAAGAAAACAACATTGAGTCGAACCAACGACAATAAACAAAGGCGTTGCTTGGGAGGCAACTCAAAGGGAGTTTGTTTTCTTATTCTCGCATTTACATTGAGGACAATGAAGTTTTAAGTGTAGGGGAGGAAATTTAGGTTGTGTTTTAAATATGTTTTATAGATAAAAAAAAAATTCATAACATGATTGAATAAGTAATCTTCCAAATTAATTAGTCTAGTTATTTTCCTTGAAGAATGATAGTGACTAGATTTGGTAGACAAAAGCTAGTGAGATTTTGAGCCTGTAGGCTTACATATCCATATCAGTCTCACCATTTTCTTTCATGTGAGATATTCTTTCATGAATTTATTTCTCTAGAACTTGCCTTGATTCTTTTTAAGATCACATTGATACATGGATGCATGAATATGATTAAGGCTATATTTGTTATAAGCTACATAAGCCAAATAACTTACCTGGTAATTAATTCTTCCTTTTTGAAACCCCTTTGAGCCTTATTAATCCTTTCGTTTGTTGTAAACCCACATTACAAGCTTTAAACCTGAAAAATAATGTCTTTACCCAAGTCATAAAGCTAGTGGAATATTATTCATGGGTGAGCAAGAAATAAGTGTAGGGGTATCTGAATTTGTGATATGGCTTTGACTGGTGAAATGGAATATGTTGTCACTCTCAATTCATAAATTCCATTGTTGAAGTAGTAAAAAACAAAAAAGGAAGTGATTGTTTTTAACGTTACAAACTATCTATATCCATAATTATTCCTAAGATTTCAAGAAAATTGTATGTTTACTTGTACAAGGTGAAAGTTGTTGCAAATGATTGTTCCATGTTACAAATAAAAAATGTTCATTTTGAACGATCTGTTTTTCAACAGGAGTTTTACATGGTTTAAATGCTTTAAAGACAAAATGAAGAAGCTGTTGAATGAGGAGATCGGTTTTAAATGTCTTATATACTCAAACTTGAGTTGATTAATTTTTGCTCAACTAGCTTCTATGACTTCTGAGCAACACTCTCAAATATTTCCTACCTTAACCCTAACCCCATTACAACCCTTAGAAAGTACTTATGATTCGTGTTATGCATGTAATCTCAGTGGTGGAGAATGAGAAAATATGCAAGATTATGGTAGATCATTTCCATTGAGATGAATTTGAGTGAAACACATACCTTTCAAACACATGAGAATTGAGCATTAAATTCCGTAAAGGTCTGTATTTTTAGTTTACTTTATCTTCAAGTGAAAATTCTGAATAAAGTTGTTTGTTCATGATATGTTATGAGTTTTGAAGAGATTGATTGTTCTTGATTAATAGAATTGCAACCTTGGTACTTTTGGAAAAGTAGATTTGAATTTTGCCTGAGGACGAGCAAAAATTAAGTGTGGGAGAATTTGATGAGAATATAAAATGTCATATTTTTCTCTCTTAATGTTTAATATTTTATTCTTATTTGAGGCCTAAATATATTCATTATTCTTATATTTTGATTTAGGATATAAATAGAGGCATTAGGAGCAAATGAAGATAATTGTGAAATTTTAGACAGTTTTGACGTATCTTTGTAATATGGGCATAACTCTCTCATCCAATTTCCGATTAAGCTTATTCAAGATGATATAGAAGCCCAGGAGAAATATCTATAACTTTTATGTTTTATATTTTGAAAGATATTGGCTCAATCCAAGACGAAATCGACTATGAAATGGACGCACCTGCACTTGACGTTCCTGAATACTCTTCAGCCACAATTCCAACCAATTGCATCAAATCCACATGTCATCAACTTGGAAATTCAATAATCAACTTACATGCAAAATTATGTGCACTCAAGTTTCTTCAAGACAAATTGTTTGAACACAAGATACAAAGTCATACAAGATAACTAATGAAGAAGAAACAAATTGAACACTCAACCTATTAGCAACTTTAGCTAAGAATGGTGGAAAAACAAATGATCAAATGCCAACTTACAAACCATTTGGATTCAAAAATGACACATGGAAAAGCAACTTGAAATGGTGATGATTTTGTCATGACAACTTGTATGAAGGATGCTTATAAATAGAAGGGGGGGTGTATGTTCTAAATACAATACATTTAATGCTTAGTTGAGCCATTGTGTTACCTTCGAAGAAAAACCAAATACCTCATTTCTCTTCCTTTTCTTTTGATTGATATTTTTGTTATGGCTCTGAGTGGCTAAACTTTTGTAATTGGTCAAAAGAAATGAAAGCCTCGAAATTTATATAGCTGTGAGATCTAATTTGTTCTTATCATTCAATTTGTGTTTTAAGTATAAAATATTCTTCTATGCCTATTTTCATGATTATTTCGTTTAATTACTAGAAGACCTACTAGTTTATTATTCGTTATAATCTATTGCTAGGTTAGATATCAAATCCATAATTATTTGATCTCTCTAATCTGTGAAACAATTAAGTTCTAATGATTTGCTGCATCAGAAATTATCAAAAGTTAAGAATAATGTTCGACTAAATTAAATGCAACCGCTTGTGTTTGTATTGTTTAGTTTCATTGATCTCTCTTGTCGACGCCCCCGCCCACGCTTGGGATTGGACGCAAACCGAGGCATCGAGGATAAACATCGCAGGGACATTTACCCTTCGTTCTCTTGTTCTTTTTGAGTTATGAGTTTGTTTAAAATTACGGATTTGAAAATTTTTATTTCTTTCGCAGCGGTTAAGGTCGAGTCGCACTAAGTTAGGCGAAAATTAGGAATTTTCGCCTTGAGTCACATGGAATTATATAGATATAAAGGCACATACAATTTTTTTTTTTCTTAAAACTATACAGCCCATCTTTAATACTTAGTCCACCATACACGCATTGTTTTGAGTTCTTAAAGAAAGCATTTCCCCAAAACAACAGGGACCAAAATAGATAAACAAAATATAAACGTATACTAGTGACAACCCCCAACGCCTGTCCTCAAGTCCGAGGCTCATCCTTCACCTCCTTCACTCCTAGACCATACAAAAATCGCCCTAGACCTATTCTTCCAACACGTAGAAGACCGGGTCCCAACTCAGGCGAAGTGTAAATGCGATCTAGAAACAAGGATCCGTCTACACCTATAGTCAGGCAACAGCCTGTACGCTAGCGGTTTCCTATATACTGGTGGCCATCCGCCTCGACCATAATCGTATGCCTTATATCGGCTATAAACTGGGCATATACTTCTGGGGTCACCACATCAAAAGGCGGGGCAGTCACCAGATCACTAGTGATTTGGGGACTCGTCCCTACTGTCAGGCTCGTCGTCGGATCCATCACCTACAACCACTTCTATCGTCTCAAACACGAAACGATAGTAAGGAAGTAAAATAAGTGAGATTTCGGGAGAAATCTCAGTAAGTAAACAAACATTTCAACTAAAATATCTCAGGCATATAAGTAAATGAACCATAAATATTCATATGCATATGCAGATGACACTTGACTCATGCACATGCTCATGCAATCCTTCTTTAAAAATCCAGATTGTCATTTTGATTCTGCTCGTATGTTCATATTTGAAAAAATGTCATTTCCGTCACATTTCGCAAAAAGCACTCTTCTTCTTTTATTTATACCTTTTAAGTCTTTTATCTTAGGCGCCACTTTCCATGTACTATTCAATTCTGTTTTGGCTCGAAAGCCCCTCTTGTCATGACTTTTCATATTTGGACACCTCACGGTTCCCCTACGCACCGTGTGTTCCCCGCTAGTTACCGTAGCACCCGGCGAACGTATCAACCCAAGTCGCTACGTTACGCATTTCCGCTCTTTCTCGCTCGGTGACCCTTAGTCCACCGAGTGACTACAATCCATATTCTTTTATCAGTGAGGCCGAGACCTACACCGCCCATATGCACCCACTAGTTTTAGGTGCGACCACGCTCCAGAATCCCTAAGGGAACCATACATGGTCTGCCAACAGTTCTTCGTCGACCCAAGGGTTTCACTCGACTTTACTCACTTCTGAGTGAACAGGGAGTTTTTCTAGGACACTACCTCATCCCAGCCTTTGGGGTTCTTTTAACTCATTCTCTTTTTCTTTAAAAATATTTTGACTCAAAATAGACTTTTCGTGACGTATGCATGATTATGCAACTATAATGCCATTTCACGCCCAATACCCGAGATGAACTCGAGTGCACATCCAAACACTTTCGCTCACTAACCAAGGACTTCGATTACTAGTCCCTTCCCACATGCCTTCACCCATGATGGGCTTGCATGTAGGGTAGGGTATTCGGCCCCTCCCATTTAAGGTTTGGGCCGAGCCTTATTCCCCTCTCTTTCTCTTTTTTTTTTTTTTTAAAACCCAATGATGTTCTTTTTCCTTTAGGTAAAAATTGAACCTTCCACCCTACTAGTCAATTGCATTTTTCTTTCTTCAAATTAATCTCCTATATTTAACTTCATATACCAATTTATTAAACCCTCTAAATTCCATAGCACCAATCATATCTAAGTCGGATCATCATCTATCTAGAAATAATAATAACACTCAAACATTATGCTTTAGATCTATCTATTCAACAAAAATGTCCATAGATTTGATATCACAAAATAACATATCTTCCCAACGTCATGGACATCATGATATTTCCACTAAACACACATGCATCACCACCTCAACACACTTTGCCGTTTTACATTTCATGCTTATTCATCCGAGTTAATCAAACCCTTAATGTGACATGAAATTAAGCCTCAAAATATAACCTTTTAAGCAAATCACCACATGCTCAAGCTTTATCAACTTAAAAGAGAAAACCCTTCCACCATTACAACATACCTTAGTGATCATGCATACCATATTACATCTTTGATTATTTCTCTATTATGCCCTTCCACTCTTCAATATCTAATATTTTGTTTACTAAATCACCCATTCCAAACTTTAGCAAGTCTAAATACCATATTACTAAGTTTATTTACATAATCTTTACATGCCAAAAATCTCTATCAACATATCATGATATAGCAACAAAAGTAGCAACCAAACAACCATGATCATCCATTTATATTCAAGAGATGTAAGAGTAAAATGAATGTACACTTACAACTTTATTTTAGTAGTTTTAGAAATCTGAAAATGTAAATAAGATATTATATTAGACTTGTCATAGTGTTGAGATTAAGAAGAAAAGATTTGTTAAGTCTTAAATCCTAGGTTATGTGGCTTGTGTTCTCTTTGAGTGTTCTTTGCTTTAGATTGAATCAAGGAATGCCTTACCTTTCTCCTAAGAAGTTCTCCTTCAAAGGTTGCTTGATCCTAGCTCCAAAAGACTTGAAGTTCTTTGGTGTTAGAGGTGAAAAGAAAGTGAAACAAAGATGAGAGTGGAGAGAGCTTGAGAGTGCTGAGAGATACAAGTGTGGTGTGAGGTTGTGTGTGCAAAATGGAAAGGAAGAGCATGAGGCCATTCGGCCATGGGGCTTTCCCTAAGCCTTGTCACCCCATTCCCCATGCAATGGTGTGACTCTTGAGGTATTGAAAGATGTGATTTAGACTTCCATCTCTAGGGCATGATGAGACCCTAATCTAGGCAACACTTGAGTGGGGTTTTCCTTCCCCTTTCTCCTTAGATGGCTGGCGCCTCCCTTAGTGTCTAAGTCCACTCATCACCTCACCTCACTCTTCACACACTCTCACATCACCTCACATGTCACTCAATGGATCTCATGATCCAATTCTTGGAGGAAGAGTATGGAGGGGTTCGGATATACCCTCCCATGCAATCCGAGACCTATCCTCCAAAGCATGCATCCTTTCCTTCCTCCTATCCTCCAATCAATCATTTCACTACTTGTCTCACTTCACCTTCCACTTGTACTTGTTCTCAAGTGGGATCTCCTAGAGCCTTGAGCTTGGATTTGCCACAATCTCAAAAGACTCCAAATGAAGCCCACGGCTCCTTCCTTGGCCAGATACCCCATTTGTTTGTTCTCCTCTTCATCCTCTTCCCAATGCCTATACTTCCATCTATTAAATGTCCATCAACATGTCACTCATCCTACTTGGTCTACTCACTTAGATCTTTAGAAGATCTCCTAGGATTTCTCCACAAGGTGCACGGCACCCTTCCAAAACCGCTCACCCCCTTTGGTTTCTTTTCTTTCCTTTTTCTTCTTCTTCTCCTTTGACTTGACCTTGATGTGATCAAGTGAAGACCTCTTTGGGAAGTCCCCTTAGTCTTACATGCCTACTTGCCCCTCCATGGTGGGGAATCCCATCCTAATTTCCTACTTCTTCTCCTTTCAAGAAAGCTACTAGTCAAAGTCTTAACTACTAGCAAATTTCCATCTTTCTAACTACTAGTCTTGGAAGACTTCTTGAAATTCTCCTAGCTTGACAAGTGTCTACAAGCATGGGCTTGTTGACTTGTGGGCTCTATCCATGGGCCTTTAGGGGCTTTCCTAGTATGTCCTTGGGCCTATCAACCATTCCTAAGCTAATCTTCCTAAGCCCAAGCCTTCTCTCATCCATTTGACTTATCCATTTTATTATTATTATAATATTATCACATAATTAAATCTAATATTAAAGACTCAAAATCTCGGGTTGTTACATCTCTAATTCTTAAAGCTTCTACTAGATTAAATCCTTAGCACTTTTCTTGGGTTGTTTAATAATTAGGATTAATTAGATCGCTTATTTTCTAATTAATTACAATTAAGGAGAGATAAGAAAATGGTTCTAACGATGAATATTCAAAATATTAATTGATTTATATTACATCAATGATCAGTTATAAAATTTCGATGGTAGACGTTGACTTCGACCAATGCTTGTTCATTTGATTGATATTTTGAAATTAAATTACTCTGTAGTTGTTTTTATTTCCTTTGAATATATTCTCATTACAATAAAAAACCCCATCTTTCTTATTTAACAGCATAAAAATAAGTTAATCATTCTCTATGGATTGACCCTTACTCACACTATTACATATATTTTTTTGAGTACAGGATTTTATTTTTAGGTACTTGTGACAACACGCCACCCTCTCTCTAAGATTCTTCCTCGTCTTTCTTCGTTTCCAGGGCTAGTTCTCGTGTTGTGTGGCAATTTTATTAGATCTTCCAAGGACGCCGTCTCAGTCTCCTTCCCTATTTCTCTCTCTGGGTAAGGAGGTTTATGGAGAGCTAACATGTTAAAGAGAGAGAGAGAGAGATGGAAGGCTTTTATGGGGCCAGATGCAAAGGGCTATTGGGTTGGATCACTCATAAATTCGTTGAGGGAAATTATGAAGACTAAAACTACGAAAACTTCAATGGGCAGCAAAAATTGTAGGGTTGTTGTCAGGTGAATTGTAGTACTCTGCTATTATATATCGTAATAGATAGGTACATAAGCCCACTCTCTCCATCACTCACATCCCTACACTGCATTGTTGTAACGCCCTAATTTTTCGCCTCGATTAAAATGTAAATCGAAGCATCCAGACAAATAACACAAGGCTATTCATCCTACATAAACGTAAAGAATAGCATGCATGCATCTAAACTTACTAATTTAGTGTAATGTAAAACACAGCGAAAAGAGGTAAATCTCCAATATATGCAAAGAGATCTTACTCTTGCATAAATAGATCACATGGCATAGTAAAACTATTACCTTCATAATTCACACTTACAAAAAATATAGTATATTTAAGACTTATATAATCCAGTTAGTTTTCTTAAAATAAAATATTTTATCTCACCATCATCCAGTAATCTTACTATTCCACTTGATCACGTACATGAGATACTCTCAACTAGAGAGTAGTATTCTGGAGAACCCTCAGGGTACCTCAGAATCTCCTGTGCTATCTGAGTCTCAATGCGATATGTTTAATCCTGCAATAACATCTATCATTCCATAAGAAATGATAGATAAAACTTAGAAAAATGAGATTTACAAGAAATCTCAGTTAGTACACAGTTAACAAAATAAGGCATAGATTACATCAGACATTATCATACATAGCAATGATCACAGACATATAACTTATGAAAATGCTTTATGGGACTTATACATGTCAATGACCATTCTTCCCATACAAACTTAGATCCACCATTTTATACTTAGAACTTATACTTTTCATCTTATTTCTTATCCACGCTAGGTGTTATGTATCGTCGTCCCCATCGGGTCTTACTTACTACATATCCTCAAAAGGCATTACGTATCGTCATCCCTATCGGGTCTTACTTATCTCTTATCCTCGATGGGCGTTACGTATCACCGTCCCCGTTGTGATGAGTCTTGTGTCAATCTTTCGGGCGTTACGTATCGTCGTCCCCATCATGACACGGAACATACTTAACATAGCGGGCATTACGTATCACCATCCCTGCTAGTCCTGTCAGTCGTCCAGGAGTTATGTCTAGCCGTCTCTGTCATAAGACGACTCTTACTTATCATCGATGGGCGTTACGTATCGCCGTCCCCGTCATGACATAATTCTTGTTTTACGACAGGCGTTACGTATCACCGTCCCTGTCGGCACGTCAGTCATACGGGTGTTACGTATCGCCGTCCTCGTCATGACATGACTAACTTATCCATAACTCTTATTCTTAGTTGTTCCTTTCTTATTCTTATGAATGTTTCTTATTCTCTTAAATATATGCCATGCCCTTTTTTTTAAAACCTACCACAAGATGGAACATGTATGTACTCTTAAATCTTATGTTGTATGCACCTTCAATACAACATATATCATATAAATCATACACTTATATTACACATATAGTTCTTCTTTATTTAATCATCCACTTTTATCCAAAGAAAAATCCTGAATTTAAGTAAACGGGATATCTTGCTTGAGCAGGGTGTCGAGCGAGCATCAAGCGAAGTCTCAGGTTGTTTCTCACTCGAGCGGGATATCGAGCGAGAGTCGAGTGAAATCTTAGGTTGTCATTTGCTCGAGTAGGATATCGAGCGAGGTCAAGAGAAGGGTTCAGATTGTTTTTCGCTCGATCCATAGGTCGAGCGAGATCACGGCTTATAGGGTTTTTCAATCTAAAACATGCAATCTTTTTATATAAACCTTATTTTTACTTATTAAGACATAAATCTATATTCTTATAATCTTCTTAGCATTTTACCATAACAAAATCTCATCCAAAATACAATGGATTTCAATCACATCATATAAGCAAGGTTTATGCTCCAACCAACAACAAACATAATTTAATCATCAATTTACTCATTCTATGCCAATATTAGGTTAAATGGTATACTTACAAGTTTCTCCAAAACTTGTATTGATGATAGAACTAAGCCCTTGCAAGGATTCCCTCAAGATCACTCTCTTTAGCTTACTTAGGTGATGCTTGGAGGTTCAAAGGTTTGGGGAGGATTCTTCTTTGATTTCCTCTCCACTTGGACGTATGCTACCCTCTCCAAAGGGACTTAGAAAACTCTCCAACAACTATTTATAGGAGTGTGGTTGACCCATT
This sequence comes from Platycarya longipes, assembly GCA_036559045.1. Taxonomy (NCBI): domain Eukaryota; kingdom Viridiplantae; phylum Streptophyta; class Magnoliopsida; order Fagales; family Juglandaceae; genus Platycarya; species Platycarya longipes. The sequence goes on along the minus strand of CM071792.1, from coordinate 28,401,548 downwards.
AGAAGAAAAGGAGGAGAAGAGGCAGCTAAAGGCAACCGGCTACCTAAAGGCTTTGGAGGATGAAGTGTCATACCTCAAGATCAAATGATTAGATCTAATCTTCCAAGATCGTAGGTTTTGTAGCAGATATTATCATTCAATGGCTAATATTTAAGATATTTTGACGGTCAAAATGATCAATGGTTGAGAAGGTATCAGCTTACCTAAGGCATGAGGTGGCAATCACTTAACCATGCATGAACCGAGCCATTCCAGCCTCTCTTAGTGTCCAACACCTCCCACCCCCTTTCTTATCCAATTGGTTACATTTTTACTCTTTCTAAGACACCACTTGACATGTTCTAGAAGGCTATTTCGAGATTTGGTTGAGATAGACTTTAGTTTGTAACTCACTTAGTTAGACTTGGACATATTCAGGCAAATTTCTACCTCTCATGTTGCTCCATGTCTTTAGGCCAACTAGAGTTTCTAGATCAATTCTTATCAACTTGCCACATATTTCCACATGTGTCAATACTTGAAAAAGTTTGATAGCCAAGCATAAGTTTCATCACATGGCTGAATATAATACAATTACTCAAAGTTAGTTACCAATTAGACTCAACCCAGGACTTTCCACTTCACACAAGATTTCGTACTTGATACGTTCCTTATCGTCAAAACCCCAAAACATAAAAGTTATATATATACTTCTTAAGGTTCTATAAGAACTAGAATAACTTCATTTGGAGATCATATGACCAAGTTAGGAACTAGAATAACACCAATCCGAGTACACCAAGTGTTTGATAAATGATCCTTCTTATTTCACACGAAATTTACTAAATAAAATCTTCTCATTTGACATATTTCTACACACTTGTCAAGATCTTAGGATAATTGAGAAAATAATCCAAAGATTTAATCTTATCCAGAGTCCTTAGTCAACTTCAAAGTCAATGCCGATCTATCTCTAATCTAGATCTTCCACTTCAATCTCAACTTCTTATTCTCTTAAGTCCATATCTCTTAAAACTCAAAACATAAAAGTTGTAGATATTCCTCTTAGCTTTCCATATCCTTTTGAATCACTCCAATCTGATATCAAATAATTAAGATATGGTCGTTCTATCGAAATATGTCAAATCTCTCCCTATATCTCACTCGAGCCAGACATCAAGGGAGAATCGAGCCAAGTCTCGGTCTGAATCTCGCTCAAGCTAAACGTCAAGCGAGAATTGAGCGAGATCTCAGGTTAGGCACTTTTTTCATACCCAATCCTACTCCTAACCTTCCAACATACATTTATAAGTCTTTTCTTTATTATACTTATTTCTTATTTGATCAACTTTCAATGATCATGCCACATATGAAAATTAAACGGATATTTAAAAATTCGGGTTATGAAAATTGTGACCTCCAGTAGGTCATCCAGACTCACAAACTCAAATTGTTAGTGTTAGCAACCATACTGAGTTTGTCCATGTACATAACTTTCTCATTAAATATCACGCTTCTGCTCTGGATTATCTTTTGACTTTGCTCATCCCAAAAATGATAACCGAATGCCTCATCTCCATAGCCAATAAAATAGCATTTTCTTGATTTTGCCTTAAGTTTTCTATGAGCATTAGAGTCAACGTGAATGTAATAAACACAACCAAAAGTTTTAAGGTGAGAAAGTTTAACCTCTTTTTTGGCTCCAAGTTCAGGCAATCCAGACTCTATTGGGACTGGTGGTCCTCGATTTATCAAGTACACTGCAGTGTCAATTGTATATGCCCAGAATGTAGGTGGTAGCCCAGCGTGCAGCCTCATGCTCTTAGCAACGCTCACTGATGATTTTGTTCATGCGCTTAGCAATACCATTCACTGATGGTTTTGTTCATGCGCTTAGCAATACCATTTTGTTGTGGGATCCCAGGGATAGTCTTCTCCATGCTGATACCATGAGCTGCACAGTACTCCTTGAACCCTTCGTCAATGTATTCTCCACCATTATCAGATCCCAAGCATTTCAACTTTAGGTCTGTCTCCGTCTCAACTAGGCCTTTCATTTTTTTGAACACGTTAAATACATCAGATTTAAATTTCAAAAATAGACCCATACCTTTCTGCTGTGGTCGCCATTGAATATGACATAATATTGAGAGCCTCCAAGAGACGCCACTATAGAAGGGCCCCACACGTCTGTGTGTACTATTTCCAGCTTTCTTGATTTCAGAGCTCTACCACTATTTAAGAAACTGACATTTTCCTAGTTCCCCAATATATAGCTCTCACACATGCCCAGACTAATTGACTTTAGTTCTAGTAACTTGCCTTTTGACAAGAGTTTTTTCATCCATTTCTGACTCATATGGTCAAGCCTGCAGTGCCACAACTCTACATTGCTCTCTACATCGGTGGTAGCAATAGTGTTACTGAAATCGTCTATCATGTACAGAGTACCAGTTTTCTTACCCCGAGCTAGCACCATTACTCCTTTGGTGACCTTCCAGGTGCTATCTGAGAACACTATTGATTTGCCACAATCGTTGAGTTATTCTACAAAAATGAGATTTTTCTTCTACTCGTGAATGTGTATAAACTTTTGTAAGGTCCACATGTTCCTATTAGGAAGTACAATGTCAACATCTACCATTCCCACCATGTTCAATGCCTATCCGTCAACCAAGTACACTTTTCTGAAATCACGGCAACAAAGTTTTGCATGATCTTTCGATGAGAGGAAGTGTGAAAATAAGCCTTTAAATCCAATATCCAGTCATCAACCAAACTGTGAACTGCAAATAGTAGCGCATCTTGTACTTCTTTCATTACTGTGTTCATACTCTCACCATCCATCTTCTTCGAATTTTTACAGCTCCTTTTAATATGGCTAGTGTTGCCATAATTCTAGCAAGTTGTCTGTTGTCCAGGCCTTAACTTGCTCTTGACCCTATTCTTTGATTTTGATCTACCTCTGTTTGAGTTCCTATCATGTGGTCTCACACAACCATCAACATTCAAAGCAAAGCTTGACCCCAGGGTCTCTCCAAAATCCCTCATGCGCACCTCCTCAACCAAAACCAATTCATGAATATCATCATATTTTCATTCCTTTTACCAAGAGAATTACTAACAACTATTCTCACAACTAAAAAACCTCATGGCAATGATGCTAGCAGTATCAGACCATGAATCTCATCATCAAATTCAATTTCTACAGATGATAATTGATTAGTGATGGTATTGAACTCATTTAGATGTTGGGTAATAGACGTACCTTTTACCATCTTTAGATTGAATAATTTTTTCTTCAGTGCACCTTGTTATTAGCAGACGGCTTTTCATACATATCTGATAAAGTCTCCATGAGATCTGCTATAGTCTTCTCTTTGATAACATTGTGTGCAAACTAATCTTGACAAGATCAGCTGAATAACCCACAAAATCTGTCGATCTAACAAGTTCCAATCAACGTCCTCTATGCTGTCCAGTTGCTTCCCCAATAGTGGAAGATGGAGTTTCTTCTCATATAGGTAATCCTCTATCTGCATCCTCTAGTATCTAAAACATGTGCCATCAAGCTTCTCAATCCTAGATACCTTTACTTCTTCATAGCCATCATTTTCTCTTAGACTCGAATCTTGGCTCTTGATGCCAATTGTTGTGAGAACAAAATGATGATAATAAAGTAAAAGTAAACAAGAGAATAATGGAAGAAATTAATCAAACGATCACAAGACACAAGATTTTATAGGATTGTATGGTGGAAAAATCCTAATTTCTGATTTTTTGCAATCTTCGCTTGATCGTGAACTCTTTACCTTACCTTCACTTGAGCGAAGTGTCGAGCTAATTCTCTGTCTTGCCTTCGCTCGAGTGGAGTATTGAACTAACTTTCTATCAGTCTCCACAAAACCCAATATGATCGATATCAATGTTCAAATCATTTTAAGGTTTGGTTTGGTTGTAATCACGGCATATATTCATATGCATAAGGGACAAATTGGTTAATAAAACCACATATGGGATACCATCCTCTCTTATTTTTTAATGGCCACGATCATCTATTTGTTGGATTGTATGACAAACTAGTAATATCAAAATGTTTGGTTTTCTTTCTATAATTTGCTTTCTTTTATTATTATTATTATTATTATTATTATATTCTGTACTCGATGATACCTATGCGACAATTAGATCAATTGTCAAATACGATGAGTGGCCTACCACTTCTTACTCGTGATTGAGATGAGATTAGCGTCCTTGGATCTTGCAGATCTAACAAACGTCTTCTCTCCAACAGTGGTGCGTGATTTTCACACGCCTTCATAATCATTGAATGTTGTTTTTTGGCATATTAGACCATCTATCGGATGTTATTTTCTCATGTTACCACTTACCCTAATAAAAAATCATGAGAGAAAGGAAGTGAGTGTTTCTTTCAACCAAAATGCACCATCAAAATGCAGCACAACATAATTTACTACATGTTTAACCAAAGTATCGTAGTCAGTTTATTGGACTGTAAAAAAAAAAATTGCTTCAAGTTGGCTTTCCCTCACGAGGAATTGGTAGGAGCCATTAGCTTAAGATCCTGTTTATTTCTTTTTCTTGTGTTCTACGTATTAGTTACTAGCTGGTTTGGAATGATTGATGGGATCTCCCCTCTTTTAGACTCTTATATCTTGTAGTTGTAACGGTTTAGGAAAAAAAATGATCAATTGCCATAGCTGCAATGTCTAGAGGGATTTTTCAAAAGGGTAGTGCGCCTACAGGTATAGAGGGACATGTACCGAAATCTCCTGAATAGTGGTAATTTTTTTCTCGCAACCATTTTTTTTTATAGATTTAAATATTTAAAAATAAAATTATATCATCATTAAAAAATACTTTCTTAATCATTTTTTATTTTTTGAATTCCATACACGAATCCTGTACACGAATTCGATGGGAAAAAAAATTTCCCTAAAAACCCTTTCGTTTCGATGTTCATCTGATAATAAAGGATTTCAAGTCAGGAATTAAAATAGCCTTGATTTTTCAAAATGGCGGTGAGTCGTATGTCATTACGGCATGCGCAATTTATCTTACTTTTTTTTTTTTTTTTTTTTTTTGTAACACTTCTATATAATCTCTCAATTTCTACACATTATTATTTTTTATTTTTTATTTTTTATTTTTTAATATTTTTATTTTGAATTTATTCCTTTTAAACAAACTTAATTTTTTTTATTATTTATATATTAAATATTTTATAAACAAAACAAAACAGAAAAGTATGGTATATAAAGATTGTATGAATAATAAAAAGTTGCATAAATTATTTTTTTTGAGACAGCAATTCATCTTACTTGTCTGGATTTTATGCGTCGAATTCGAATTCTCATAAGCTTCCCTTTCAAAAAAAAAAAAAACAAGAAGAAATTCAGAAGCTTCACATGAACTTTAATTTTTTTTCTGAGTTAACATGAACTTTAATTTTGACCAAACCAGTTCCTAGTTTGGCTTAATTTCGGGGTGGAATAAATAAAAGCATATATAAATAATAGCAAAATAATTTTGACCGCCAGTCCTAGTTTGGTTTGGTAGATGAGATGATATCTCATATAATTATTATAATATTTTTAAATTTTTATATAAAAGATAATAAATAATTTAAATTTTTTAAATTTTTAAAAAAAGTTATATTAAGAAATTATTACAATAATGTTAAATTAATTTTTAATTTTTAATTTATATCATTTTATCTATATAATTAAATGAGATTTTAACTAATTATTCTTATGTTATTTCATTCCATTTTATCTCATCTTGTTGGTTATTTTTTTCTTCAAGATTTGATATGAAATGGTTGTGAGTGTTGGGAATAAGCCTTAATTACGAATGGTAAATTTAAAGTATTATAGTGGAAACGAAAAGCACACAAAAGAAAACTCAACAATCACACAAAGAACGCAGGATTTAAGTGGTTCGGCTCAATGTGAGTCAATGTTCACTGCTAGGGTCGGTCGGAATGAATTCACTATCACAAAGATGGAGTATAAAAAGATCTTTCACAAATCCTCACAATCCCAAAGTCTCAATACACCCAGTGCCCTCTCAGGTTGTTAACAAGAGGAATTTCTCTCTTACAAAGTGTATAGTTGTTCTCCAAAAGTGTCTGACACAACATTACAATGAAAACTAATGTATTTATAGTGAAAACGGCGTGGAACCCTAGAAATAGGTCCAAATTTGCTCGAGCAACGTTAAATTTTACTCAAGCAAGAACTAGGGCTTCAATCTTACTCGACCGAAATGTTGAGCGAGTGTCATGTGACGTCTCTGCCTGAATCTCGCTCAATCCAGGTGTCGAGCGAGATCTACAGTGTCGAGCCACAGTCAAGCCAGATCTACAGTCTCGAGCCACAGTCAAGCAACATCAAGCCATGCCTCAGAAAACACATTTTCACTATGAAATCAAGCTAAACTTGTGACGACCTAATTTACGTCTGGGATTTAATGTAAATCAAGGTGTCAAGATAAGTAACACTAGGCTACTCACCCTCGTACGTATCAAGAATTAGTGAATATATTACATAAGATATAATATTCACAACAGATGAGGCATCAAATATAAAAATTTCTAAATATCACATGGAGAGAAATATACTTACAACATCCATACCATTCATTCATATACTTAATATTGTACTGTCATATATACAAAGCCCAAATAGTTATCACAGTTAACAAAATAATTATAACATTTCAGAAGAATATCCTTATAGCCACTTGGGTTCCTTCTTAATTTTAGGAAATCTCCTCCCATAGTGAAACATATCTAAGCTAAGACAACAGTCTCGCTGGAGATATTGTCCTTGTGGTGTCGTGTAGACCCCACATATGGACAGAGAACTATCTAACCCTAAAATCAAGCAGCATGATGTACGTCGCTCCTCCTCAGAAAAAGTGGATGTGTCATCCTTCCAAAATCTCATCAGCTGGTAATAGATAGGAGGTCTCAAGGAAGCAAAAGCGAAATTTACATAAAGACTATAACTAGAGGGTCCCTTAGGACTCTTCGGAGTCTTTTGCATCATCGGGGCTTTCCCCTTGTCGACCATCCAACCCTGTGTATAGTTTATATGAACAAGAAATAAATATAAAACCATAAGAGAGTGAGATTTTTTTAGAAATCTCAGTAAGTACACAATTAGCTTAATAGAGCATAGACAATGCAACCACTAACATTTTTAGAAAATTTAAAAGCAGACATAATTTAAAATATATTTCATGTAACTTATGCATAACTTGTCATTAACTTAAACAGGTATGCACTCTTATGATAACTTATCACTTTTTTCTTCAAAATCTTCACTTCTTAAAACTTATTTATTTCTTATCCTCGATTGGCGTTACGTATCGCCGTCCCCATCGCATATAACTTATCAGTCATCCGGGCATTACATATCGCCATCCTGGTTGTGATAAGTCTCGTATCAGTCTTCCGGGCGTTACATATCGTCGTCCCCATCTTGACACGGAACATACTTAGTATAGCAGGCGTTACGTATTTTCGTCCCAGCTAATCATGTCATTCTCACGAGCGTTATGTATCATCGGTCCCGTGTTGACAATAAACATTCGTATCATACGACAAGTATTACGTATCACCGTCCCTGTCGGCAATTTAGTCACCCGAGAGTTATGCCTCGCCGTCCCCTTCACAACGTAACTAACTTATTCATAGTTCTTATTCTTAGTTGTTCATTTCTTATTCTTATGAATGTTTCTTTTCCTCTTAAATATATGCTATGCCCATTTTCCTTAAAAACCTACCACATAATCCTTATATTAACTCACACGCATTGGATACAAGAGAATCTCGGATTTAGGTAATAGGAGAATCTCGCTCGAGTAAGGGTTAAGCCAAATTTATGCCTAAATCTCGCTCGAGCCAAACGTTCAGCGAGAATCGAGCTAGATTTCTGCCTAAAACTCTGTTCTACTACTTCAATCCTAATTTCATTCATTATTGAGTCCTTATCTCTTAAAAAATAAAACATAAAAGTTGTAGATCTTTTTCTTATCTTTCCATAGCCTCTTGAATAATTCAAATATGATATCAAACAAACAAGTTATGTTCGATTTACCAAAATGTATCAAATCTCAATCTGTATCTCGCTCGAGTTAGTAGTCAAGCGAGAGTCGAGCGAAGTATCAGATTATGTGTTTTTTCAACCTAAAGCAAACCACCTTTCTATACAAGCCTTCATCTTACTTAGTAGAATATAATTCTACTAAGTAAATTCTTCTAATTTTACTTAACACTTTTCCATAACAAAACCAATCAAAACCTACTTAGATTTCATTTCATCATATAAACCTGGCTTTAAAAGTTTCTCAATCTGAGCTTTTAACTCTTCTAATTCCATAGGTGCCATTCTATACGGTGCTTTATAAACTAGAGCCGTAGTTGGTTCCAATTCAATAGTGAACTCCATTTTCCAGTTATGAGGTAATTCCACCAGATCATCAGAATAGACTTGGGGAAAGTCTTCCACAATTGGAATTCCTTTGATACTCTTAACGACTTCTGAGGAATTTAACATTATTATTAAGTACACATTTGCCTCTTCCTCAATACTTTTTTTCATTCGCTTGGTAGTTACTATGGAGGAAACCAAATTAATTATTTCCCCCTTGTAACAGAACTTCTCCTTCATTGGTAAGTCAAAAACTATTTCCTTTTTACGACAATCAAGTTTAGCATAATACTTGACTAACCAGTCCATACCTAAATTAAGTCAAATTCCATTATATGAAATAATATCAAATTAACGACTAGCTGAAGACCCCCAACTTCCAAAAAACAATTTCTTACAATTCGGTAGCATCCTCCTATCTTCCCATCGGGCATGACTACTTTAAATTTTTGTACCAAAGATTCCACTTCTAGTTCATACCTTTGGACACAATCATATGAAATAAAAGATCTTGTTGCTTCCGAATCAAACAAAGCATAGACCATGCATTGCTTCAACTTAACTTTACCTAGAAAAATTATTCTACTATTATTATTATTTCTATTCCAAAGAATCCATTCATTAACTAAAAGAGGGAAATTAGAAAGTTACCAGTAATAACGTTAGCATCTATTGCCTCATCAGCCTCCATGTTTACTTCTCCTGGTGTGAGCACTTAAACTTTAGCTTTCGTGGGAGCTTTTGTTTTTCCTCCTAGTAGAGCTACTCCTTGAGAGACATTCTGAGGACAATCCTTGATCAAATGTCCTGGCCGACCACACCTGAAGCAAACCCTAGTATCTACTCTACATTCTCCCTTGTGTCGATGCCCACATTTGGCACCTAGTGAAAATAGAACCGATACATTTAAATTATTTGCTATTCCTTTTCTTCCAATCGTGGGTCTAAAATTTCGTTTCCTCCCAACATCTTTTCCCCCAGAATAAGGAAATCTCCTTTTTCCAGCTACTTGAGTTTGCGCCATTACGCTCCTCTATTCAGCTTCTGCTATGGCTACTATATTCACCAGTTCCTGAAAATTCTCCTTCGCAGACACTCCACTTGCATAGGAATTCGTGGCTGCAATCCTTCTTGAAATTTCCGTGCTCTCATCTTCTCAATGGCTACTAAGTGTGGTGAAAACCTTGCTAATTCCATAAACCAAGCTGCATACTGCTCCACTATCATACTGTCTTGTACCAACGTGGCAAATTATAAAACTTTCTCCCACTTCACAGATTTCAGAAATAATTGATCATCAAATTATTTCTTGAACCATTCCCACGAGGGCACTACATTTTCTCCCAATTCTAACTTCAACAGCTTCCGCTTCGTGTCCCACCATAATCCTACTTCTCCTTATAGCAATTGTCCCGCATACTGCACCTTCTGAATCTCAATACAACCACTAAAATACGGGTATCGGTAAACTAAAGATTTTTCATACGGACATCCTTGAGTTTCTCCTATATTTTTATCCTGCTGGCGATAATATCTCTGCTCTATTTGATTTCTCACCACTTCTGTCATCTGCCGAATAGTTTCAGCTATCGCCTGGCTTCCTTCTAATGGAGGGTTTTGCGCCACGTGTCCTCTTTCCAAAGGTAGGTTCTGTGCCATCTATCCACTTTCCAAAGGTGGGTTTTGTTCCATCTGTCCCCCTTCCAAAGGTGGATTCTGTGCCACCTGATCCTCGGTTCATGGAGGAGTAACCAGAGGATTTTGAGCTGCCATATCTACTCGTTTCGAAGCAGGACGACCTCTTGTCATATTATCTTCCTGAAACATGCCAAACTCCATCATGAGCTATTTTGCTTTAGAAACCTCCAAATTTCTAAAGTCCAAAGTATTCATCCATATCACTCCAACTCAAATCTTATAAAGATTCAAGCCTATTATTGTGCCATGTGATCCCTTTTTCCTAGGACAATGGGAATTTTACCCAGAGACGTAATAACTCTAATACCACTCTGTGACGACCCCAATTTACATCTGGTATTTAACGTAAATCAAGGTGTCAGGATAAGTAACACTAGGCTACTCACCCTCATACATATTAAGAACTTAGTGAATATATTATATAAGATATAATATTCGCAGTGGATGAGGTCTCAAATATAAAAATTTCTATAGATCACATGGAGAGAAATATACTTACAACATCCACACCATTCATTCATAAACTTAATATTGCACTGTCATATATACAAGTCCAAATAGTTATCAGAGTTAACAAAATACTTATAACATTTCAGAAGACCATCCTTATAGCCACTTAGGTTCCTTCTTAACTTCAGGAATTTCCTCCCATAGCGAAATATATCTAAGCTAAGACAATAGTCTCGCTGGAGATATTGTCCCTATGATGTCGTGTAAACCCCACATATGGACAGGGAACCATCTAACCCTAAAGTCAAGCAGCATCCTGTACGTCGCTCCTCCTCAGAAAAAGTGGATGTGCCATCCTTCCAAAATCTCATTGGCTGGTCATAGATAGGAGGTCCCAAAGAAGCAAAAGCGAAATCTACATAGGGACTATAACTAGAGGGTCCCTCAGGACTCCTCGGAGTCTCCTGCATCATCAGGATTTTTCCCTTGTTGGCCATCCAACCCTGTGTATAGCTTATATGTACAAGAAAGAAATATAAAACCATAAAAGAGTGAAATTTCCTTGTAAATCTCAGTAAGTACACAATTAGCTTAATAGAGTATAAACAAGGCAACCACTAACATTTTTAGAAAATCTAAAAGAAGACATAATTTAAAATATATTTCATGTGACTTATGCATAACTTATCATTAACTTAAACAGGTATGCACTTTTATGATAACTTATCACCTTTATCTTAAAAATCTTCACTTCTTAAAACTTATTTATTTCTTATCCTCAATAGACGTTACGTATCACCGTCCCCATTGCATATAACTCATCAGTCATCCGGGCGTTACATATCGACGTCCTGATTGTGATGAGTCTCGTGTCAATCTTTCGGGCGTTACATATCGTCGTCCCCATCTTGACATGGAACATACTTAGTATAGCGGGCGTTACGTATCGCCGTCCCCGCTAATCATGTCATTCTCACGGACGTTATGTATCGTCGTCCCCGTGATGACAATAAACATTCGTATCATACGATAGGCGTTATGTATCGTCGTCCCTGTCGGTACGTCAGTCATCCGAGCATTACGTCTCACCATCCCCGTCACAATGTGACTTATTTATTCATAGTTCTTATTCTTAGTTGTTCCTTTCTTATTCTTACGAATGTTCTTTTTCTCTCAAATACTTGCTATGCCCATTTTTCTTAAAAACCTACCACATAATCCTTATATTAACTCACGTGCATTGGATACAAGAAAATCTTGGATTTAGGTAATAAGAGAATTTTGCTCAAGTAAGGGTCGAGCCAATTTTATGCCTAAATCTCGCTCGAGCCAAACGTCCAGAGAGAGTCGAGCTAGATTTCTACCTAAAACTTGGTTCTGTCACTTCAATCCCAATTTAAATCTTTATTGAGTCCTTATCTCTTAAAACTTAAAACATACAAGTTGTAGATCTTTCTTTTATCTTTCCATAGCCTCTTGAATCATTCAAATCTAATATCAAATGAACAAGTTATGTCCAATTTATCAAAATGTGTCAAATCTCAATATGTATCTCGCTCAAGCTAGAAGTCAAGCGAGAGTTGAGCGAAGTCTCGAGTTAGGTTTTTTTTTCAATCTAAAATAAACCACCTTTCTATACAAGCCTTCACCCTACTTAGTAGAATATAATTCTAAATTCTTCTAATTTTACTAAACACTTTTCCATAACAAAACCAATCAAAACCTACTTAGATTTCATTTCATCATATAAACATGGCTTTAAAAGTCCAATACTAGCATGCATAGTTCAATCACTCAAATAGGCCATTTCCATGGTAAAATTAAGCTAAAATGTGGACTTAAAAGTTCTCTAAAACTTGTTGTAAATGATCAAACCACTCATTGCAAGCTTTCTTCTCAAAATCACTCACTTAGCTCATTTAGGATATGTGTGGAAGTTTAGGGACTTTAGGAGGGTTTTTCTTTGGATTTCTTCAAGTGGGGCGTGTGTTATGCTTCAAAAGGGAGTTAGAAGGCTCTCTAACACCTATTTATAGGGAAGTGGTCAACCCTTATGAAGGAAAGAAGATGTGCAATTTGCTAAGGGTAACCGACTACTGGTTTGCATGGGAGATGAGGTCCCCATCCTAAACAAATTTCATGATTAAACTTAATCCTCCAAAATTTTAGGCTTTGCAGCTAAAATCATCATCCAATGGCTAACATTTGAGATATTTTGTAGCCAATTTGATCAATGGTTGAGAAGGGAGATGATTAGATAAGGGATGAGGTAGCATTTCACCTAACCATGCATGAACCTATCCTTTCCAGCTTTCTCCTGGTGTGCAACGCCCCCTCAGCCTTCTCCTAACCTATTTGGTTACTTGATAATTCTCCCAAGACTCCATTTGACATGTTCTTGAAGGTCACTTCTTGGTTCAGTTAGGATAAAAGCAAATTTTGACTCACCTTGTTCCTTACTAGCAGATTTTGGTTCCCTTGTATTTCCATCACAAAATAAGCTAACTAAACATCTAATTCAACTCCTCATCACTTGCCAACTAATATTACACATGTCAAGATAGTTGAAAGCTTAAAAACCAAATACATATTTCGTCACATGCCCCAAATTGGTCTATTTTATCTTACTCGAGTTCCACTTGAGCTCAATCCAAAACAGTCTACTTATTTCCCAAATACGTTATCGATCCTATCCGAATTTTGCAAAACCCAAAAAATAAAAGTTTTAGATATATCTCTTAAGATTCTAGAAAAATTGGAATCACCTTATTTGAACCTCATATGATTAACTTATGCTCATCACACTAAAACTTGACAGACTAATCCGAGAATGCCAATTCCAAGCACCAAATGTTTGATCTTTAGCTCTATCACTTCCTCTGGAATTTATACACTAATTTTTTTGAAAATTCAAGTTCTTTTAAGTTCAAATTGAATTTCTCTATTTGATACCTTTTTCCAAATCTTAAAAGTCATTCCATAATATTTCCTAGAATGCATGATTTCACCTATTCTTAATTTAAAATTTTTATTTAAATCTCCAAGTCTATTTTCCTAGAAAATATATATCCAATAAATTCTTTTAAAATTAAATTCAAGTAAAACTTCATCTTGAGAAATTTCGGGCTATTACAAAACTCAATAGTGAGCTTGGATTATGGAATGGTCGAGTTCGAGGCTGATGGAATGAAAAATCAGGGGATGAATAATACTATATACAATTATGATTGTGTAAGCGTCACACAATCGTTCTGGAAAAGAGTATGATCTATTATTTAAAAAAAAAAAGCTTCTTTATGTAGGTTTATATTTACTCACTTTTTTTAAAAAAAATTGCATGATAATTATACAATTCACAATTATAAATATTATTTTTTTTATTATTTATTACATCTTACATTATTGTTGCTTTTACTAAGGCTACGTTAGCATATAATAACTCTTTTCAGATATTTTTAGATTATTTTATTATTATTTATAAATAATTTTTTATCATTAATAAATTATTTTGTTATTATTTATAAATTACTTTATAACTATATATAAATGATCTTAGATACCTGTAGCCTCCAAAATGACTCTAAAAATGACACTCCAGTGATAAGTATGAACTAAATTAAATTCCAAAGCACTATAACTCTTGGTGAAATGAGTAATAATTTATAGTTAAGGCCCCGCTTGGATTCGGAGATGAGATGAGTTGAGATGAGTTTGGTTTATTTTTTAATATTATTATTATTTTGGGATTTGAAAAAGGTATGTTGGAATTTGAAAAATGTGTATTGGGATTTGAAAAAGGTGTATAGAAATTTGTGTTTTGTATAAAAAATTATAAAAATATAATGATGAAATGGAAGTGAGTTGAGATGAGCTCAACCCACTTCCCAATCCAAGCAGCCCCTTAAGTCTACAGACGTTTGTCTGTAGATAAGTGGTATCCAAACGTCTGATGTGGTATAGTGCCACGTCAGATATTACTTAACTTTAAAAAAACAAAAATCAGAATGAAATGAAAATTTAAAAACGAAATGAAAAAAAATAACGAACGGAGGCTTTCGTGTATAACCCATCCCCTTTCCCGCTTTCCCTCTTCTCCTCATCCCTGCTGTGTGCTATTCCTGGAATTAGGTCCTCCTCGTCCCGTTGGCGTGCAGTTCTCGGAGTCAGGTTCTCCTCGCCCGTCGTCGTGCATTTCCTGGAGTCAAGTTTTCCTCGCCCATCGGCGTGCATCTCCTAGAGCTCATCCCGCTTGACGTGTCGTCTTCTGGTTAGGTTGTTACGCGACTGCTTTCTAATATTTGTTTCCCCGTCACATTTCCCTTTCCTCTCTATGTTTTCGCAGCTATCTGTTTCCCTCTCCCATGAACCCATCTTTCCTCTCCCTGGAACCCCAACCAACGACGGGCTCCCTTCACCTTGAACTTGTGCGCAAACGCCGTTGACAGTTGGGAGTTATCGTTCTGAACAGAGCTCATGCGTTCACAAATAGGAAGAAAGAGTGAGAAAGAAAATGCTACGGACTCTGAGAAACAGAGAGACCTGGAAGAGACTCTGAAGCCATTCTACCAATGTGTTTCTGAAGCTAAGTTTTTTTTAGAGAATTCCTGGGAGGCAGACGAGCTGCTCCCCTCCACCAAAGCAGCCCCGCCGCCTCCGGTGGCGGTGGGCGACACCGCCCACCCGATCGGGACCGACGGATTCAGGCGACGTACAGGTCCGAAACGGGTTGAAGGTTGCCGGGGGCACACCGGAGCTCGCCGTCGTAGGGGTAAGGTCGCCTGAGTCCGCCGGTCCCGATGGCAGGGGCGGTGTCGCCCACCGCCACCGGCGGCGGCTCCGTTTCTCCATGGCTGAATCCCCTCTTAAATTCATCTTCATTTTATTTTTTTATTGTGTTTTTTATTATGTTTTTATTGTGTTTTTTATTATGTTTTGTTCATTTTATTTTTTTAATATATTTTTAATTTTTAATTTTTTAATTAATTATATTTTTTATTTTATTTTCATGTGTTTTTCATCACCAAGCAGCCCAACTCAGCGTCACCCTTTTTTTTATTCTTATTTTTCCCCTAAAATATTCTTGCATTCTAGTTGTTTCATTTCGCAACTTTTGTCTAGGGATCCGTAACCTATTGGTGAAGATGAGGGTTATATTCTATTAGTGAGATTGAACAGTTGCGGTGAGGTTGTGAATGCTGTGGTTTTTTTTTCTATTCTTTTGGAATGGAAATCATGCTCATTCAAAGTTTCTTAATTTCCATTCTCGATTGCTTGTAATGTAAGGTGAAAATCTCATTGGTTTTCGAAATCGAGTCCTAATTTGAAAGTCTTTGAAATTTTTGCCCATACACACACTTTCTCTTATCAATTTACTTGGCTTCCAATAAAACATCCCATTTTCGTAAGCTAAGAAGTATCATGTAATTTTTTTAAATCTTTTCAATCCGGTATGAGAATCTCATTTTTTATAATAAAACTGAATAATATTTATTTTACAAAACTGAAGTTTCTAATAAAAAAAAGTCTTTCCAAAACATGAATTAAAATATCTGAATTTAAACTTGTGTCGTAAAACATATATTTATAGAAATGCTGAAAAGTCAAATAAACTCAACTGAAATAATTAAAATTAAACTTGTTTCATAAAAACACTTATTTTTAATAAAACTTAAAAATTTTAAATAGCTGCTCAAATTACTCATGGCCTATCTGCTTGCACTGGTCATCTTCATCACTTAGGTGGTTTTAAAAAAACAGGAAATAAACTAAAATGAGTCGATGACTCAGTAAGTAAATTCATCGCAACGTAAGATAATATTATAAGAAATTTTCATAAAACTTATGCTGAATTCTGAAAAACATGATTGTAAATACTATGCTCAGGCTATGCATGACTAAACTATCTGATTAAATTGACTACTGATTTAAACTAACTAGTTTGGATCAATTGACTGATCTGACTAAACTTACTAACTGATCTAACTGAACTAATTTAGTTGTACTGATTTGACCGAACTATTCTAATTGAACGGATTTAATTGAACTATTTTAACTGGACTGAATTAACTGAACTGATTGGCCAACACACTTAACCCTATGTGTAAGGTTGTGCACCGGCATCACGTCTCGCTGCGGCAAAGGGAGCCGCTGATAGTATTCTAACGTACTATGATGGACTATGCTTAGGTCCGTGGCTTGCACATTCACCCTAATCTGATATGCATTAGTATCATACATCTGAATGACCATCTGAGATAACTGATTTACTGAACTGAAACTAGCTGAATTGTTTTAACTGACTGATTTAACTGGATGACTGCTTAATTAATTTTTGATCTGATTTAGTCTTATACTTGAACTTAACTCAACTTATGTGACTTATGTGGCTTGATATGCATAATATATACTAATATAAATAATTATAATTTACTGAGTCTAAACATGATGTTGATGACATTATCATATGCTATGCTGAATGACATGCTTGCATGACATGAGAGGTATTTGAAAACAACTATCAAAGAACTGGCTTTACTAATAATATAAACTAATGTGAGGATCCTAGTTTTGTGATCAAATTCACTTACCTCGTAGCGCTGCTTTCTAAATTCTCCTTCATGATTCGATGATACCATAGGAAGTTATTAAACAGTCATTAATCTATCTTAAGAACTTATCTTACTAATCTACTTAAATGAGTTCATATTGTAGAACTTATCAGAATAAATATTCAATTTATTGTGAAAATCAATAAAGTAGAATACCATTAATTATTTAAATACTAATAATATATTTGCACTTAAAAATATAATTTAAGTGCAAATATATAAGCATCCTATGAGCTTTTTTATTAAAATTGGTGCGTATCTGTTTTACTAGGATAAATATTTTACGTATATAATCAAATCACAATAATTTATAATTTAATGTAATATATCATATTATAAAATTTATTTTTATTATAAAATAGATATAATATATTTGATAAAATAATATTAATTTGTAAACTTATTTTATATAATATTTTCATATTTGTAAATTAATATAATAAAATTCGATTTATAAAAAGATTTAGATTTTAATTTTTGTAACAAATCAAGTCTTATCGTATTCGATGTGATCATTAGTTTATCCAATGTGTTTTGCTTCACCGACTTCCAAGTAGAGTTTATTTATTTATTTATCCAATGTGATCATTAATCAAACAAGTTACTTGTTTTGACTGGCTATTTTGTTTAATTAATATTCGATATACAAGAATACTACAATAATAAATATATTTATAAAAATAAATTTATAAACTGATCATATAATTTTATATAATAACAATAATATATTAAATTTATCTTATAATAAAAATAATTTTATAATTTAATATATTATATTAAATTATTTTAATTTGTAAAATTATTTTAAAAAAATCTATTTATGATTATAACCTTTTTTGTAATGTATTGATAATTAAATTATTTTCTTTTTAAGCCTAATTAATTAAATTGACTAAGGTCTTGTTTGGATTAGGAGATGAGATGAGTTTAGTTTATTTATTAATATTATTATTATTTTAAAATTAAAAAAATTAGATTAAAATTTAAAAAAATAAATTGAAATTTAAAAAAATTATATTAAAAATTATATTTTATATAAAAAATTAAAAAAATATAATAAAAATAAATTAAGATTAGCTCAACTCATATTCTCATCCAAACAAAATCTAATTCTTGCAATTAGTTGGTAAATACAGTGACGGCTCATCTCCTCCGGCCTCATCATTATCATAGTAAAACAACCCCGTTCGAATGAGACGACCCCGTTTCAATTTATCCACGTATGCGCCCGCGGTTTCCTTGGCCAGTCGCAAGCAGAATCCCATAACCAGAACAAAATAATAAGATGAGATCACTTGTTTTTTAATTTTATAATTGTCTATCGGCTATCCACGCCCACCCCCAGCCGCCTCGGGCCCCTCTCTCTCTCTCTCTCTCGCTCGCTCTCAGAGACTCCAACGAACTAAGTTCAAAAAAATCTCTTCCAGAATTCCAATTTCACATCTATATCGCTTTGCTCTTTATAGCTAAATTCCCAACTTTTTAGCGCCTTCTTCGTCACGATCTAAGGTTGGATCTCTCTCTCTCTCTCCCTCCATAAATTTACGTATTTTAGGATTTTAAAGTTCTCGCATATATTTCCTCGAATCGAATTTTTATTTTTATTGGGATTTTATAAGTTTAGTTGCTTCCTTTTGTTGTGTTACGACTGTGAACAACTTTTAAGAAATTATTTATAAAAATAAAAGAGGAATGGTCAACAATGTTGATTTGGGATTTGTTTTTATTTTATTTTTTCATGTTTGGGATTTGGGATTTGGACTGTAGGAAGTTTTTGTATTATGGTGGCAAACGCGAATAATTGATTTTCATTAGAAGTGGCTCCAGTTTCTCCCCGTTTATTACTTCCAACTATGCATGTTAGATTAGATCGTGAATAAAGAATGTGGCATCCGAATTACTTGTTTATGATGTTATTTGAAGTGTTAATTTTTGTCAACAAATAAGTTAGAGTGACTGGATTTTTTTTTGCCCTTTTATAAGAGTGATTGGAATGCGGACGTTGACATTAAGGCTCTTGATCTCTGGTTATTTTATACCTATATTCATGCACATCGGTGCATTTGCAACTACATGACGGGATTACATGCTCAATCCGTCCCTCACAAAATGTGTTTCATTTGGAGATAGCTGACTAATCAAAGGTTCGAGGATTGAGAGAAACGTGGAGCTTTAGGATTTCTTTTTTGGATTCCCTCGTACTGGACGACAGCACCCTCATGCATTGTAGTTTTAGTTTTCATGATTTCCTAGACCTAGGACTTTGCATCAGGACCCTATTTTTGGTTCGGAACTGGAAAACCTGGTTCATCTGCGCAGGTATGCACCCAGATTTTACTTAGACGGGTATTCAGAATTCATACCTGCATCTACCGGAATGTGGGTACGGTTACAGAATGTGGTTACCAGGTTGATATATGGTAACCGTAACTGGGTTAAACTTTTTGTTAAAAAATTGACTTGCAATCATTTTGATCTTTGATAACAAGAAGAAATTCTTCCATGGAGGGAAATAAAAAATAAACTTTAGGGGAGAAAAAGCAGCTACAAATTCATTCTCACATCCCTTTCTGCATTTTCAGTTCGAGATCTTGATCCTTCATTCTAAAGGTAGGCCTTTTGTATTTTAACAAAAAAAGCCTTCATTGAATCTGTTTATTATTTTGAAAACTGAATCCGTTTCCTGTTCCATTGAATCAGTTCCAATTATCTTTTGTTTGATTTTGAATCTCATATATTGCAACATTTCGCTTTGCTAAATCTTTAAGTTTAGGAGCTATGTTGTCGTTTCTCTACTTGTGCTCTGTTTGTTTGCCAAGTAAATGTTAGAAAGGGCAAGAAACTGAAATTGTTTATTCTTTAGATTCTTTATTGTTCGGGACCTGATAAAGAAAGCAATATCTTGACTGAACTGAGCCTAGTGCAATTGGTTTGCTTAGATAAGGGTTTAGGTTCCCTTTTTCTTCTTTCTTGTTTTATTTTCTGCTAAACGGTAAACTGGGGCTTTATCTCTCAGTGGTGCAGCATATCACTTTCTAACCCCTCTTCAGCCAGGGACCTCCAACAATCTGATTGTAACTTGTATAGCCCTAGAAATGAACTCAGTGAGAATGCTTGCATCGAGCCTCTTACAGCGGCTGAATCAGACCATTGAGTAGTGCAGTGGTGTGCCTCATCATGGTCACCACCTTCATGAGGGGGAAATCCATATTTAAAGTATCAGAAAGACTTGATGGTTGATATTTAAATCAAGTGGGTGAAGAAAACTGGTTTTGGGGAATATGCCTTAGAGACTTCTAGTCAATAAAAATGATATTGTCACTAGCACCATGAGTAAAAATATGAAAAATAAGTATGACAAGCATTGGGGATAATACAGGTAGGTTTGAGTCAATGATTTATATTGCTTTTGTGCTTGACCTCCAGAAGGTTATGTGGTTTGTTGGAAAAAGTGCAAAGGGGATGATCTTGCAGATAAGATAGAGGCAAAAGTTAAACTCCTTTTAAGCTGCTTGGTCTCGTTTGATTGAGTAATACAATACATTTCTTGTGTTTGGTGGGGGGAGTTAAAATGTGACTCAAGAAAGGCCAAGTATTAATTTTACAAACATTAGTAATGAACCATTGCTAATTTGATCTCTTGTACTTGCATCCTGCCTTTTTACTCAGTACTTCCTGAAAAATATTCCAAGATGATGGGAGCTACATGAAAGTTCATGGCTGTTCTGCGTTTGACTTGGTTAAACCATTGCTAATTTGATAATATCTTTTTATTAGGCACATTGACCTAATCTTTGAGGATATCTAGTTCTGGCTAATTTATAGACTATTGCCATTACTGTGATGTGTATTTGATTTCTAATGCATTATTTATATGCTGACATTTTTTTTTTTTTAGATTTTGTAAATAGTTCTTGAGAGCACATTTGTATTTACATGATTGCTTGTTAATACCTGACATTTCATTTCTTTCAGAGGGCATAAATTACTGCTTTTAGGTCCTCCAATGCTGTAAGTGGTTGGAGGGGTGATCTTTCTACTTTTATTTGCTGTTTGTAAACTGAAATGACATATGGAGAAGTTTTAAAGGTCGTTTTTCCTTTATTAGAGGGCGTGGACCTTGCTTCATGTATGTCAGTATGTAAGCAGTGGAGAGACATAGCCCGAAATGATTACTTTTGGAAATGCCTATGTGCCAAGAGATGGCCTTCAATCTGCAAGCAGCCGAACCCGCCAACTTTAACCTACTACAAGCTATATCAAACCTTTTGTAGACGCCAGCATAGTCGAACTCTTCTCCCCCCAAGGCTGTCCTTCAATGATTTGGAATTTTTTGTTGACATTTGGAAAGAAGATAGATTAATGTTTTCGGATGTAGTCCCAGGTCCTGTTTTAGAAACTGGTATCAAGATCCTTCCGCAAGGAATCTGTAACATGCTTAGATTTCATCTGGAGGGTCCCGAGTACAAGATGACACTTCCTGTTGAGCCAAGATTCACAGTTCCTATGAACCATACTGTTAGTGTTTCGGTGCTTGTGAGGCGTAAGGATTCCAATGGGGTTGCTTGCATAATTGATAAATCCATGTTTGATTACATAGATCGGACAGCACATAGGGCCATGGCATTTGACTACTTAGAGTTCTCTCCTTCGCACCCTTTCATTTCAGGTATCCGGGCATGGATTTCGTTGCTTTTCATGGAAGGTGAGAATGAAGGTGTGCTTGATGTTTTCGGGATTGAAATGGATTTCTGTGATGCTGCGACTTCCAAGGAAGAGGTTCTCTGGTTATTAGACATGCTTGATTGGAAGTGAAAAGGTTCCACTCTGTGGCCAAGTAAAAGTGAAGAGAGGAACTGAATTGGACTGGATGGAACATGGATGTACTCATCTTTATTGGTTTTCTGAGGTGTTTTATTATTATTATTATTATTATTATTATTTGTTGGGGAGGTGGTTGTTTAAGAATAATTGTAAAAACTCTCACCCTCCAGCAAATACTTGCACATTCACACACACTATGTATTTTCATGGCGTTATTAAATATGAATAATTTCTTATTTTGAAATCTTGCAAATTCATGACTTGCTAGTCCTTGGTTATATGCTATTTCTGTTGTTTTTGCACTGTCTTAACTGGTATCAAGACCCTTGTTGAAGCAATGCTAAGAAGCTTGGTGAATATAATTTATAAACTCATAATCATCTTAGCCAAGTTTCAGATGCAAGAATCAATAACAAGCTTTATAACCACAGCTTTGTCTATTCCGTAATCTCTCTTCTTCTTTTTTTCCTTTTTTATTTTTTTATTTTGAATGGGAGGTGGGGCGACCGGTGTAGCAATTCTCTCTGGGTATGACCATAGAAGCCCCGCCCCGTTGTAGAATATCGAGTTAGAGTCATAACTACTTCCCGAAAGGGAGTGCATGCTTTTTCGTAACCTTACACCTAGTAAAGAGTTTCAACATCATCAGAGTACGTCATTCATTGAATTATAAACTAGCTTGGTTTAACAAAATTCCATCAAAATGAAGACAAAAATATACTAATGTAAGAACAAACTAGTCCTATCTTAAATTTGATTTTTGAAGTATGCAAATTTATTTTTAACATATAATTATATGAGTGAGTGGATTTTATGTATATGCTTTCAGTGTGTTCCTTACCTCTATATATGTTAAGCATGAAACTCCATGACTTTACTAGCTGTGGGATGTTGTTGTGCTGCTGTCAAGCTCCTGACAATACGTCTTGTGTGTGTCATGCCTATGATGTCAAACTAGTGTGTATAGGAATCTCTCATGCATATTTCTAAGCTTCTATGCATGTAGTACTAGGTAAGGGTGGGGTTATAAAGGCTGTTTGGGTTGTAGACGGTAATCTAAAATAGACAAAATACTATTAATACATAGTTGGTGTATCTTTTAGATATATGTTGTATAAAAATATTATTTGTATGCATTCTTTGATCTAACTATTCATATTTTTTATTTTTGTTTTCCTCCTATCATATTTTTGTCTTTTTTCTATATTTTTTTTAATGTTTTGGCTAACATAACATTATTACCACGTTATCAATTCTGTAAAAAATATGCGAGATCGTATATATATAGCATTACTCTAAAATAAAAAGATCGCATGAGCATTTATTTTTTGGGTGAAAGGTTGGCTGGAAAATGGCCCAACAGCTCCTATTGTGATTTCTCATGTCAGAAAAGCTTTTCTAATTTGGTTGAAGATTTCTTAATAATAGGGGTGAAGATTAATGAGTTTTTATAAGACCTGACAGTCCTATATTTTGAGGTTTTTTTTTTTTTAGGGGGGGCAAGCTATAATGTTATTAATAATAGAGCAAAGTTCGTGTTCTTACACAATTACAAAATAGTATGTGGGTCTTTCCCACTATGAAAGTCAAGGAGACTAGGGAGATATGGATAAGAGGTATGTTGCCTAGAGGTTGCGTTGCCGCTACCCACTGTGCCAAGTCGTGCACACATCAATTATAAGATCAATGAATTTTCCTAACTCTCCATCTTACAAAAGATTTCATGTGGTGACTGATGTCTCTCAGGATTGGATTTAGAATCCATTCTTAGTTGTCGACTCCACCGTTAATTCCATTTATCATGATCAAGAAGTCTCATTCGATGGAAATGGCAGTCATCTTGTTGACTTTAGCATCTTTTATGGCCATTAATGTTGCTTGTGCTTCTCCCACATTTGGATTGGTGCTAGGTATCAGATTCGTCTTAATGAAAATAACTTCTCCAAAAGGCTCTCAACAAATTGCAGAGATTTTGCCAAAATGATTCCTGACTACAACATCAAAAGAGAGAATCTTCATTTCATCTTGGTCTTGATGGCTATCTTCTTGGAGAAGTTGAGAACCTCTGTTATGAGTCTAGCCTATGATATGTTCTTGAAATGATTTTTGGACAATTTCCATGAACTTCTGTGGGGTTACCTAGATATGATTATGAACGATCCTATTTCTCAAAAACCAAAAATTGTCTATCATGACAGGCAAAAATGTGAAATTTTGGTGTTCAAAATCAGGAATTTTTAAGAAATGATTAGTGTTGAGAATATTATTTACCCAATTATGGAGGGGTTGACTAGCAAAAATGATGGTATCTATAGGCCAACTAGATTGTCTCTACCCTATCCTAGAATAAATGCACTTGAGAAAAAGATGACTCAGGCCTTAAGGTTCAGATTTACAAAAAGGACATAAAATTTGGTTGTCTCCCAAAGGAACAAACCGGTGAAGATTGGTTTAAGTAGGAGTGATATTGTTAGTTACTTTCCAAAGAAGAAGCTTGAGTCGAACTTGCAATTTCAGTTTCCAAGGAGTTTTCTAGTGGACAGGGTTCAAATGGTAGGGGTCAGAGTTGACCAGTGCTGCATAAGCTAATTAGATGGAGAATTTTCTGGAAGAGTGATGGATCCATTGGAGTTTATCAAGAATATTGTTGCAGTGTTGAGTGGCCAAAGGGATTTATTTAATTTCTTTGACAGAGTCTTCATTGAAAAGCGTGTTAAGCAGGAGGGTGTTCTATCTCCGCGGTTTTTCCATAATATGCTCAAAGATAGTGATGTCTTGGTCAGAGTCAGCAAAATTGGGATTGGGTAAAGGTTTATGGGTGTGGAGAGTTGGCATCCAAGGGTCTTCCCCAATGTTAACAAAAGTCTCATTGTTGATTTGTAAACATCAAGCTTTTTTTAAGAACTGTCTTTGTTTGATGATGCTTTTTCAGAAACAAGAGTCTTGAGTTTTTGGAGTGACATTCATAAAAGAACCTCTGTTCAGGTATTTGTTAACTAGCACTTCCTTCCAAATTTTATTGGCCCCACTAAAGAAGTTCCAAGCATGCTTTGAGACCAGGGTTATATTGAACATGTTCATAATTTTGAGACCAAGCCCACCTATGGATTTAGGAGTGCAAATGTCTTTCTACGATTTTTGAGTGAATTTTTTCTTATCCTTGTCATCAATGCCCCACCAAAAACGTCGGAAGATAGCACTCGATTTTGATAGTTATTGATAGAAGTCATCAATTTTGTGGTGATAGTTATTGGGATTAGGCTGGTGGACATAACATAATAAAGACTTCAAAGAAAAATTTTGAGTTTTGATTGAGTGAATACTAGGCTTCTATGCTGGTTGCAGACTCCCAAGCTCTAAAAATTTCTATGTGAATTGAAGAAATCTCATATACTTGCTATAGAGCATCAGTATTAGATTTATCAAATATAAATTTGATTGTTTTATTTAAAATAATTTTACATTGGACTTATCAAAATTCACCAACTCAAATTTTGAGTTACAGTACTTGAACATCATCTTTCAAATTTGAAATGTTATTATTCATCCATTAAAATATTTTTTTATTACCTTTTAATATGTTTGTTGGATAAATAAATTATAAATGTTTGTTGGTTCATAAATTGTATATTATTTTATTATTTTATTAAATCTAATGTTGAATCCAATATAGAGATATGGATGTGAAGGTATTAGTTTTCTATCAAATTTATATTTTCTATCAAATTTTAAAAAAAAATTTGATATAGCCAATGCTAATATTCTAATAGGTTGGAATTGATTGCTAGAAATTCTAATGCTGGATGGCTATTTCAAGAGCCAACTTCCTTTCTAAGTAGCCCAGTAAGCTCTTCAACCTCTTCCTTAATTTTCTTCTATGCTAATAAAAAAGAAAATGGTGATGCTAGATTGCCTTCCAAATGTATCCTAAAAAGAAAAAATTTACTCATAAATAAATTTGTGCACTAATACGAGCATCAATATAAGGTGGAACTGTAGATTTTATTGAAAAACCTATACTAAAAATGAAATATATGAAAGCAGCCAACAAGCATGAGATATTTGAAGGTACACAGATTGATCCACAAATCTATTTGTATGTATACTCCAAAACAATGCTCTCGAATACATTTGTTTAAAATGTTAGAAAATACACACAAATTCAATAGTGATAACTTTTTTAAACAATTAAAAAAAATGCACTTGGGGCACTTTTGGTGCAAATTTAGAGCACAACCAACCATTTTCTTAAAAATAAAGTCTTGCATAATGAATTTAGAAATTTCGAAATCTTGTTGTGAATAGATTTTAGGAAACTCCCAAAGTCCTATTCCTAGCAATAAAACACAATACATTCCTTATTTAAGTAAGGAAAGTTTGAGAATTTAGGATTGCTAGCAGTCCTGTAAATATGTACAAAATTAACATTTAGATTGGAAAAAGCAAAAAAGATATCAAATTTTCTAAAGTAACTAAGGCACCAACAAGCTGTCTAGTGTAGGGGTGTAAGGAGCTTGGTTCGGACTGAAAAATCAATCGGATCGTACTCAAGACCAGTCAATCTCAGTCTCATAAATTGTGGACCAAAAAATTTTGATTTGATCTTGAAGTCTATAAAATTTAGAACGGACCGAACCAAGGTCTTATATATATTAAAAAATACTTTTAATAATTTAATATATTATTTTTATATAGTAATTATATAAGTTAATGATATAATTTTCATCTAATTGATTATCATTGACCATATACTTTTTTTTAATGAGTTAGTTATATAATTCACATTATTGATTCACTTAACTTTAATTTGATAATTTAAATAATTTTTCATGAATTTATTTGAAAAAAGAAAAAAAAATATTTAGGACAGACCAACCAGATCAAATTGAAAAATAGCTATTGGTTTGGTTCAATCCGGTTCAGTCTAGAAAAAATTGATTAATCAAAATTTCGGTCCATCACTCCTCAGACCGAATCGAACAACCAGATACGGTTTACATTTTACACCCCTAGGCCTCGTTTGGACTCGAAGACGAGTTGAACTCATCTTAACTCATTTCAAATTCATCGTTCTACTTTTCAAATTCCCATACAAAATACAATTTTTAATATAAGTTTTTCAAATCCCAATATAATTTTTTAAATCACAATTCAAGTTTTTCAAAACTTAAAACAATAATAAAAATATTTTATTCAACTTTCAAAATTCATCTCAATTTATCTCATCTAATCTAGTGGTTGGACTGCAAGCTTACCAATCCAAAGGGTGGCTCTAAAGCTATTGAGTCAGGACCCAAAATTGGATCCGAGAATGGTAAATTTTCTATTTTTATATATTTTTAAAATATTCTTATATAATCTTTTAAAAAATAATAAAATTCACAACATGATACTAAGTAAAAAATAAAAAAATAATGTTAAAAGAAATGCTCGGGGCCCATTATATCTCTCCAAATCCAAAACACTTGTCAAAGTTCTTTAGATCAAATAGGATAATTAGATTAATGAATGCAATATGCGCTTTTTATTAAAAAAAAAAAAATCATAAAAAATTAATTGATGATCAGCCCAAAGTTTCAAACTCTGAATTGCTTGGCCTTAGGTGACTCTGCCCCTCTTCGGCTGATTGTAACTTACAGCCCTAGAAATGAACTCAGTGAGCACGCTTGCGTCAAGCCTCCTACGGCGGCCGAGTCAGGCCATTGGGTGGTGCAGTTGCGTGCCTAATAACCAACCGTTGCAGCTACAGCAGTGGAGGGGGATCCGGGTGAAGGTCCGGGACGGGAACCTAGAGCAAGCACTGACTTGGTTGCAGCGAAAAATGCAGTCGAGCGGGATTGAGCGCCTTATTAAGCGCCAGCAGACCCACCACATCAAGAACTCCGAGAAGCGCGTCTTGGCCCGCAAGAACCTCGAGCGCAAGATCCGATCCCAGGACCTCGCGCGCAAGCTCAAGGCCATTCTTGTCAAGAAAGTCAGGTAAATTCATTTTGGACACCTAGATTCTATATTTGTTTCACTACTATTTTTCTCCTCAAACCCCTGTAAATTAATTATCGTTGATGAATGCGCGCAGGGATTTTCTTGAAGTTTATTCTTAAAGTAATTTGATCTGTTCAGTAATTTGGTCTGTTCATAGGCACTTGCTATTAGTCGATTTTTAGTTATGTGAGTCTTCATTCAATTAATCGATTTTAAATTGGAAATTGCAAAACTGACCTGGAATCGTGTAAAACTGATAAATCCAAAGGTGCTTCATTGTTCTCTAATCAAATAGGTCCCATGCTGAGACGTAGACATGGCTTACTCATCTAGCAGCTTTGTCTCGTGTGCTACATGTGTTTTAGTGTTTATGCCTTTTCTCCAGTTTATAATGTCTAAGAAAATCTACCTAGGTGCATTCTAGTTACCTGTATTGTTAAAGGGATTCTTTCTCTCCTTTTATTTTTTGGATAGAGCTTTGTTGATGCTGAAGTTTTTATCATGTGAACCTGCGAGAATCTAAATATTGTATCCACTGCTACTTCCGGGTAAGGCTTTGAAGGAATACACTCTGGACAGATAATGTTTGAGCTAGCCAAATGGGCCTCTTCCAATAATATCCATGGAAGCATTCCCATCCAAACTATTCCCAGACGCCTGATTGACCCAAACTTCATTTTCAACCCCCTTGACCATTTTTGCAACTTGCTGCTCTTTGTTAGGTTTTATGCATAGGAAAAAATTGTTTGAGCTAGTTGATGCTAGTCCCATATGAAATCCCCATTTGGTCAATATACTGTCTGATGGGCATTATATAAAAATCCATCTATTGCATATTGGTTATAAAAAGTTGCTGATGATGGGTTTATTGTATCAGTCTATCTAGGAAAGAGTCCAGCTTCTTGCTCTCCTAGGGCTCTATTTTGCTGTAATTTCGGACATTTTTTGTCCTGGTACTATAGAGATCGGAAAGGTGCTTCTAGAGTTATGATGCCTGGGATTGGTACTAAATGGGCATCTCCTATTTCAGTTTGGCCTGATAATTATTTCCAAATATCTGGGTTTGGGTATTTAAATAATTAGTTATCATTTCTTGAGCCAAAGCATTTTTGAGCAGTTTGAGTCATGCTATTTTTTCTTCTCTTAAGTTTTTTTGGAGAGGTAATCAAGAATGCAATTTTCGTAATCTTCCCCAATTGGAGTTAAAAGGTGATAGTTTCATAGGTTACCTGTGAACAACAGGTCCTGGGCGTTCTCTTTCTTTTTACTTGGACTTGGAGAGGTAGGTAATGGTTCTTGAGTTTGACTGTTTCATTTATTCACTCAAATCCTGGAACTGGTATTTTGGATAGGGATTTTCTTTCCAAGAAGGCTGCCATCTCTGTGACTTGTGGTGGGATTCCCACATCCATATTTTTGTCACTTTCATCTTCTTATGTTTTTCTTTCCTCTTTCTTCAGGGGTATTCTCCCTTTCTTAACTTATTCAGTTCTTTCTAAAATATTTTAATTTCTTCATTTATCTCTGCTCATATATGCTCGGTTGGTTTTTTGCAGGGGCCTCTGAGGATGGCTTCGGAGTAGTTTCTTGATTGGGAAAGGATATCACAAATATCCTATTAATTTGCGGGCATTTTCTTTTTCTTCTGGAAGTCAGGGATTATGCAGATTTGCAAACTCTCTTCTCCACCCACTACAATCAAACAGGGATTAAATTGACTTTCAAGTTATTCACAAATTCATGCAGTTGACACTTGATGCTCAACATGTATTGAGGTTTTTGAAAGGTTCATCATCAGGCAATCTTAGCGCAATGTGCTCAAGGCAGATACATTCACAAATGTCTCGTTTGTTTTCATAGATGAGATGAGATGAGATAAGTTGAGATTAAAGTTAAAAGTTAAATAAATTATTATTAGAATGTATATTTTTAATATTATTTTTGTAGTGGAAGTTTGAGAAAGTTGTAATGATTAGATAAAGATATTATGAAATGAATTGAGAAGAGTTGTAAAAACAAACGAAATTTTCATATGTGTTTAGCTCAACTTCATTCATTAGGGGGAAATTGATCACTAGTTAAAGTATCTGACAAATGCAATAGGTGTCATTATTTCAATCAAGTGAAAGGAATTGATTTTGGAAAATATGCCTTAGTAGACTTTCTTGTTCAAGGGTAGTTGTAAAAACACTCACCCTCAAATACTTCTCCACTACATAATATATTCATGGCGTTATTCAAATACGAATAAATTCTTATATGCAATTTTGCATATTCATGATATGCTATTTTTGTAGTTTTTGCAGTCAAGCTTATGATGTGAATGGTTCCTTCTTTTGCGGGGCAAACCTAATTTGAGGCTTCCTTTTTCTTTCTTTTTTTGAAAGAAAGCTTCTCATCTCATTAATCATTAAACTATAGAGAATACAATATGAGATTTCCCCTATAGTTACAATAAAGTCTTGACATGAAAATGAGTCCTTTGCTAATAGGTGGGTCATTAGATTACCATTTCTCCTCACATGAAAAATGTTCTACTTAGCTAAGGAATTAAAAGTTTGCTTTGCCTCAGTGATAAACATACTCAACGCATTATACCCATCGTTATCAAACTTGAGTGCCTTTACTGTTTAGAGGGTCTCCCTCGAGTATTACCTACTGAAACCCTAAATCAACATAGAGCTTGGCAGCTTGGAGAACTCCGAACGCCTTCGCTAGGGCGGGATCTGGAAACATCGACTTGGAGGAGCGGGCTGTAGCTAGCACAACCCCTTCATTGTCTCTGGCTACAAGTCCAACCCCGATTTTACTCTCTGATCTGTTAATCGCCCTATCCCAATTAACCTTAATCCATGGAGTCGAGGGTGCGATCCATTCCTGAGGGGACAGACATAGCCTTCTAGGGTTTGGTGTGACTCTAGAAGACTTTGCCTTGATCATTTCCAAAGTGGATTTGGCTTCCCAAATAATGACCCTGGGGTGACAAAGCTTTTCCTTGAAGACAAACTGGTTCCTCGACCACCAGATCCTTTTTGCCATGATCACAAATTCTTGGATGAGTGTGGAGTAGATCTTCGAGTAAGGGCAACATAGTGGGCTGGGGAGTAGCATACTTTTGCAAACTTTTGGAGCAACCTAGCCATACGTCCTTGGCTGATTCACAGTGCCAAAGGGCATGTAACGTATCTTCAGTGGCCAGTCGACAGATTGGGCAAAGGGGTTGAGCATGGTGGGAAGTGAGTCCAAGCATGATCTCTAGAAGAAGACTCTATCTGCTAGAGTTACTTGGAGACTCCAGATTCGCTGCCAGGTTCCTTTCGGAGGGTTGCTCGATGATCCTTGACCCTTAGCTGCTGTGGATCTTGCATGCTCCAAATGGTAAGCACTCTTGACTGAGTACATTCCATCCTGCATTCCTTTCCAGACCATTTTATCTAAGCTATTTAATGTACTGATAGGCAGTTTTAGGATTGAATCAGCTTCTATTGGGACAAAAATTATAATCACCAATTCTGCATTCCATTGTTTTTGGGATGAATCGAAAAGAGCCGAGACCTTAGCATCACTAGGAAGCTCCTTAATTGGACTAATAGTTCTGCTGGGGTGAAGAATTGGGATCCATTTATCAGTCCAAACCTTAGTACACTGACCATTCCCTATCCTCCAAGATGAACCCAAATCCAATAGGGGTCTAGCATATAGAAGGCTGCGCCATATGTATGAGGGCTTATTACCAAGTCTGGCAATCTGAAGAGAGCCTTGAGGAAAATATTTTGCCCTTAACACCCTAGCAACCAGTGAGTTAGGGAATTGAGAGATTCTCCAGCATTGCTTTGCAAGCATGGCTTTGTTGAAAGCCAGAAAGTCCGTAAAACTCATACCTCCTTCTATTTTAGGTCTACCCATCTGTCTCCAAGAGATCCAGTGGATTTTACTCTCATTCTCCTACTGCCCCCACCAAAAATTATGAATCATGCTATTTAGGGGAAGCTTGAAAACCCCCATGGTGTAGGTGGGAAGGGACTGAATTATAGCTTTAATGTAAATTTATTTCCCTGCCTGAGATAATTTTGTCACTTTTTGATTAGCCAGTCTGCTCGCCACTAAATCTAGGATACTCTTGAAAGTTTTTGTTCTGTTCTTGCCAACCATTGAGGGCAAATTCAAGTATTTCTCATAAGACATGGCAGCTCTCATGCCTACAATCGATAGGAGGTATTCCTGAGTGGTTCTAGGGGTGTTTTGGCTAAAAATGATGGATGTCTTCTCCAGATTAATCCTTTGCCCTAATGTCTGTTCATAGCTCTGTAGGATTTTGATCATGTGGCCCCACTCAAAAGTATTGGTTTTGCAAAACAAAAGGCTATCATCAGCAAAGAATAAGTGCGAAATTCTAAGCTGATTCCGGCCCATTGGGACCCCATGGACTAGACTTTTCATTTCAGCCTGACTAATTTGGTTGCTAAGGGCCTCGACACAGAGGATGAAGAGATAAGGGGATAGTGGGTCCCCCTGTCTTATTCCTCTGGTTGGATTGAAGGTGTCTTGTGGGATTCCATTGAGCAAAATAGAGTAGGAGACTGATTCTAAGCAACGCGTTATTAGGTTGACAACCTATCACAGAAACCTAACTTCTTTAATACGGCTTTGATGAAAGGTCATTCTAGTCTATCATAACCCTTGCTCATTTTAAGCTTCATGGTCTCTCTTCCCTTCATCTTGCACTTCATGGAGTGTAGAGCCTCAAAAGCTACTATTATATTATTAGAAATTAACCTGTTGGATACAAAAGCAGACTACATACTGAATACAATATTAGGCAGTAGGTATTTCAATCTATTAGTTATTACTTTAGATATCAACTTGTACAAAACATTACACAAAGAGATGGGTCTGAATTCAGTGACCTTAATAGGAACTTTTTTCTTTGGTATTAAAGTAATAAAAGTATGAATGATCTCAGCCATGTTGCCATGTGAGTTCAGAATAGAGAGCACAGCCTGATTTACATGGGGACCGATAACATTCCAATGTTTATGGTAGAAAGTGGCTGGGAACCCATCTAGACTAGGGGAACTTAGGCCTTCCATTTGGAACAAAGCGTCTTCCACTTCTTAGTACTGTAGGGTCTGGCCAGGGAGGGATTTTGAGCATCTGTGACTTTTGCTTACATTGATTTTAAACAATCTGAGATGCCTCTTGGATCTGAAGTTGAGAAGAGATCCTTGTAATAGGTCTGAAATAGATGACTGATGCCTTCCCTAAAGTGAACGTGAGTACCCTTCTCAGTGACCAACTTTTTAATTAGATTAGTTTTCCTCTTTTGTGATGCACAATAGTAGACAAATTTTGTATTTCTATCCCCATCCCTCAATCACTTTTGCTTGGCCCTCTGCTTCCATCAAACATTCTCTTCCTCCAACTGTTTTCTGACCTTTTTCTTGCAGCAATTTAATGGGATCATTTAAGTGCCCACAATTTCGTTTTGTAAATTTGCTAGTTTAGCCATTTCTTTTTGCAATTGTTGCTTGGAATTCCCTGAGTCAACTCTCCTCCATTACAATAAATGCTGTCTGCATAGCTCTAGGCCCTCTATAGTATACCCCAACTTACTGTTGGAGATTCTAGGCTTTGTCCAGGCTGCTGCCACGATGTCCTTGCAGTCCTCTTTAAGGAACCAGCTTTCCTCTACTTTGAAAGGTCTATCGGCTTAAGGTGTAGAGAGTTGGTACTGCTCCATGCTGATCATAATGGGACAGTGATCAGAACTGAGAGCCGACATTGTGTGGACCTTTGAAAGGGGGAAAAGGTCATTCTAGCTGATATTCCCTACCCCTCTGTCAAGCCTTTCCTTGGTGAAGGCTTTGCCAAATTTGTCATTTGACCAAGTGTATTTATTGCCCAAGAACCCTAGATCAAATAGATCACATTCATCTAGGATGTTTCTAAATGTAGTCATCTATGATTGAGGTCTTAATGGACCTCCTTTTTTTTCACCAAAGAAAAGTATTTCATTAAAGTCTCCAATGCAAAGCCATGCTTGATTATGAGGGGGTTTGATAGCCTTAAGGGGGGCCCAACTTTCCTTCCTTTTAGCAGTCACTGGTTGGCCGTAAAAACCTATGAAAAGCCAGCTCTTTACTACTACTGATTCCTGCACTAAAAGAGAAATGTGATGAGTTGAGTAAGAATGGACATTAGCTTCCAAATCATCCTTCCACAGGAGAGCAAGTCCACCACTTGCTACATGATTGTCTATGACAAAATAGTGTTCAAACTTGAGTATTCGATTAATCGCTTCAACTTTATTATGATCACTTTTTGTTTCCATCAAGAAAACAAAATAGGGAGATTTTGAAAGCACCATTTGGTGCAAGTCCAGAACTGTTAAGGGGTTAGCCTTAACCCCCGACAATTCCAAATGATGCCGATCATTGATGATGGTGGGGCTGTTCAACAACCACCACTTGAGATGCATGATTTGAGACTTCCTCATCTTGGAGTTCTAGTTTTACTTTTTTAGACCTTGTTAAAGATCTTTTGGAAATGGGAGAGATAGAGATCCTTTTGCCGTTATTGGGAAGGGGACTAGAGGTGGTTGTTGTAGGAGGGGGGAGGGAAGGTTCTTGGACTGCCTTTTCTTTTTCTTTTTCAAATCTAACTGCCCTTGCCCTTCTCTTCCAGGTGGCTTGTTGTTTGACTTGTTGAAGGATTTCCACTTGGCCATTGATGAATTTTTCAAAAGAGTTGATCTAGAAAGAAAGGTTTACTGGGTTCTGCTCAGCTGAGTTGTTGTGCTCGAGGTTGGTTTTTGCGGAAACAGAAGGATAAAAATCTGGATTCCCTCCCTTTGAGGTATTGAACTCCACGCCAGTCATGTCTCTGGCTTCCTTACTATAGAGTGGGGGTACAACTAATTTTTGAGAAGTACTAAGTTGACTGCATTTTTGGTGTAAGAGAAAAGTGTTGGGGGCTACGATCTGCTCTTGTCGGTCTGCAGAGGAGATTTTTAGGACCAGTGGATCTTTAGATGTACCTGGTTTTGTTCGCTAGTCCTTCTTAGGCTCTGGTTTTTCATGCTGTTCTTTCCTGCTCTCTTGGTTGGACTACTATGGCTGACTGGGTTGAGCTGCTTCACTGTATCTCTTAGATCCCATATCACTTTCTCTGGTTGTCGGAACCCTCAACCAGGCCCCATACTGATTTGTGCTTCCTCCCTTTGTCTTGTCATAGCAGAGTTGGTGGTTGTGTCTCAGAGTACCACACTTGAAACAAACTAAAGGTAAACGTTCATATTTGAAAGGAACCCACCTCTGTATACCTTCAACAGTGAGGAATGTACATCTGAGTAAAGCCTTTGAGATGTCAACCTCCACTCTAATCCGAAGGAACTTACCACAGCAGCTTCCCCTTTCATCGGTATAGATTTTGAGAACTCTTCCCACCTGGTTTCCTATTTTCTCCCCAATGTCTACATTCATCCAATCAAGAGGAAGACCCAAAGCTTGGAGCCAAAATACTTCCTTGTTGAAAGCGGTTTCCTTTATGGAGATAGATCTATCATATGGTTGGATGCAAAGAAGCCATTTGTCAAAGGACCATGGCCTGCCCTCTATTACTCTTTCCAAATCTTGTTTACTATTAAGTTCAATGAGGAATTTGTTATTCCCAACTTCAGCAAACTGAATTCAATTCTCACACCTCCACACTTTGAGCATGGTAATTTTAAAGGCCTCCTTGTTTACTGCCTTTTCTGAAACTATCATGGCCAGCAAACGAAAAACTGAATGTTTCATGTTTTGCGTAGTAGTGGAGGAGTCCACTACCACACCTTATTTTTCCTTTTCTGTTAGACTAAGAGATTTCCATTGTTGAGAAAGCTCTACCTCCATGGTAGCTCTATATAACTCCACAAGAATAGGAGACCAACTCTCTAAGTTGAGAGAAAACACCTTACAGCAGGAGGACGTAGTCAATCTAAGGCTTCCTTTATTTGTACACATGGAAAAGAAATTGTTGCATATATGGCCCATGATTATGTGAATATAAAAATCAGTATCCATTTTCATGAACAATAATCAATAAGCAAAAGGAACTCGGTGAGCCCCAATCATGGTTTCGGTCTAATATACTCTTGCCGGAGAGCTTGCAACTATAGTCAATAAGAAAGAGTCGAAACATAGAATTATCTGCTTGCTTTTTTTTTTTAATATTCCTCACAAAGGATTGTAAGTGATCTGTTGCAGCATCCAAACAAGTTTGGATAATAAAGTGACCAAGAGAGATGTATCAACTCCAATTTTGTAGGGTGCAAAGGAACATCTGAACTCACTGTCATCAAATTGCTACTCACAGAGGAGATTCCAACCTGCGAAATCTGAATCTAAACAAGTTGGATCTGTTTTTGAAGGACCTGAATATATGAGATGTGGACTGAATGGGTTCGACTTTCTCCTAGATTCTTTAGTGAGTCATGGAAGCTGAAGATTTTTAAGGTTGATGGCTGAAGTAGGCGCAATAAAGAGAAAGGTAGGAATGTAAAATGAGAAATAAATGAGGTGAATACATAAAAATGAAAAGAAATGAAATAATAAAGAGTGACGCTGCAGACCACTCATCCGAAGATGGGAGAAAAACAACCCTCCATTTATATAAAGACACATAAATAATTTGAGAAAATAATAAATAAAAAAGACTACACTTGATTAAAACCATCTACCATTTCGTCTTCTCTATTCTTAATTTCTTTTTTAGTCTTCAACCATCAAAAATCTTCAGTGTGATTAGAATTGCCGACAATGAAAACGATGGAGAAATGCAATGCAAATTCTTTCATTTTCCTGTATCTTCTTCCTGATAGTTTTTTTATTTAAAAATAATAATAATGGTTGTGTTCTATCAACTTCCATTTCCTTCCAAACAAATCTAGAAAGCACATGTCTTCGTCCTTAATTCTAGCCATTATCCTCGCGTCTTTGGTGCGCGTGCGCATGCGCGGGAGTTTGGTTTTGCGTGGGTGGGGGGGGGGGAGTTTTGTCTCTTCCCCCCCTTCGCTCGTCCAACCCTAGTAGGTTTTTTTGCAGTTTCTCCTTTTGTTTTTCCAATTTTGTTTTTAGCTTTTTCGGAGATAGATCTATGGACTTCCAATCTGCTGCTTGCCGGCCTCCTCAAACTACTACATGCCCCTCTGCTAGACTCCCTAGCCGCCGATCTGTCAAGCGGTGGAGGTGCTTCATCTAGAAGAGTTGCGCGTGTGACGCACACGCTTCTTCCAGTGCATGTGGACCTCACGTGCCGCCTAGCCTTTGGAAGGTTTTTACCGCCACATGCGGCAGATTTAGGGGCAGTGGCTTCCATTCTTCATGTCTTGGGCATTCGTTTCCTACACACTGCGGCGCGTGTCTCACACGCACCACCACTAATGGTGGTGGTGTTTCACCGGTGTATCGGACTTCCCTCAGATTTCTATTCTCATATGTTCTTGTTTTTCCTAACCAACGATCAAGATGATGTGGTTGTGATAGTATGCTACAATTGGAGCAAATCAACAAAATGCAGCACATTCTCCTCGACTGTGGCTTTTAGTCATAGATTTATAGTTTATTTTTTAGACTATATCAAAACCGCTTTTTAGGCGACTTCCCCTTGTGGGAATTGGACTGAAGTCATTTATTTAGTGAGATAGTCAACTTTTTTTTTAGTGCTGCTTTTGTTTGTTTTGAGATGACTGTTGAGGACTCCCATCCTACTGATTTTTGTGTCGTTGTAATCACATAATTTATCTATGAAATTTTTTTAACTTGTTGAGAAAAAAAAAAAAAAACCTTCCATTTCCTTACTTGACTAGAGTTAAACTGCACTTCCGTTAAGATTGGAATTGTTAACTATTTTCTTTTTCTATAAATATTTAAAATAGTACACCTTCGAGAGTCCATATGAGAGTGTGTTTTTTTTCTCTTTCCTCATATTTTTCTGTGATGTCTTCCCAAATCCCATGAGAGCCGCAGGCATGTAATTAATCCAACGCGACCTGCAACTTTTTCCTGTTCTGTTCAAACCTACACAAACCTGAAACTTTTGCTAGCTATATAATCCCATCATCGATCTCCAAACAAACCCACAAAACAGTTCAATTTGAAGTCGTCCTGTTCTGTCCATGGACTCTTTCGGTGGTGAGGTTCATGTATACAGATTTGTCGTGGTGGTACGCGAATAATGATGGAAATCTGTTAACGCGAATAATGATGGAAATCTATTACAGTGGGACGGCCTACGAAATCAAGCTTTGATTTTTGGTTAGAATCAATCGGGTGAATCACTCATCGGGGATCAGTGGGGTAAGGAATGAGGATGGGTTTGGGTTATGGAGTGGGGTGAGGAATGAGGAAGGAGAGGGCTGTTATGTTGTATGCAAATGTATAATAATGCTAATAAAAGATTATGTGGCTAGTTTTTATTAGAGATTTTCTTCAAAAATCAGAGGGGCTAGTTGCCAGATTATCTCAAAAACAAATGATAAGGGGAAAATGAGATAAGGAAGAATTTTTTCGATCGAAGTGGCACGTGCATCATCCGTACAAATCGTAAACCATGCGAGACCCACGCGCCGCCGCATAGAAGTGGTTCTGCTGTCGTCACGTGTGACATCAGTGGAACTGGTGGCCTCAACTCCTTCAAACTCGACTATCAAAATCTTCTCCAATATGGAGCGTGTCTCACGTGCTACCACAATCGCCCACCACTGTCTACCAACGACTCAACAACCCTTTTACATGATATTTGCCTATGTTTTCACTTCCCTTAATCAAGGATCATGAGAAAAAGATAATGGAAGTCTCCTACAACCAATCCAGACTAGCAAAGTGCAATACAAGTTTCTATACTACGACTTTTAGTCATAATTCGACTATCTGTTTAACGCACTATTTTAAAACCACTTTGAGTGGTCCCTCCTCTAAAGGGAATCAGCTGCTAGTCAAGTTATTGACCATAGAACCATTTTTTTCTTCTTTTTATGCTTTGTGTTGTATTTGCTAGTTTGGGTTGTATGTCGGGATCAACTACCATGTTGACTATTGTGTCCTATAACCGTTTTAATATCTATATTATTGCTTACTTACGAAAAAAAAAAAAAAAGAGTTTTGACTGCCTACATCTTAGCCAAGTTTCAGAGATGCAAGAAACGATCACAAGCTTTTATAACAAACTTTGCAAAGCTCTTACATTATATAGCTTTGTCTTTTTTCGTAATTGGCAAGTAGAAAATTATAATGCCAAAAGAGAATATCCTTAGTAAACCATTATTAAGCTAAAATTACAGATTAAAAGAAACTTTAATATAGTGTGACAATTCAATGATAACTAAATATTCCAAGAAAGACTACCACCATGGAGTTTGAAGAAGGCCCTCTCCTAGTGACTCACGGTACAATGACAAAAAGAGGCTGCAAGGAGAAAGAAAGGGAAATCAGATAAATGTATGAAGTAAAAATTATGGCATTTGTGCATGAGAGAGAGAGAGAGAGAGAGAGAGAGGTCACCGTGTCTACACTAACTGGCTTTGTATCCTCTACAAGAATCTCTCTTATTGTTCCAGACTGATCAGCCTGCACAATATTGAACGTTAGTTAATCACAAATGTCAGGCAGAAATGCAGCATGGTCTCGAATCTCCATTGGGATAAAAGGACTAAATAATTGATTATAGTAGCACAACAATGTATATGTGAAAATTAAGGTCATTCAAAAGTATTTTCCATCAAGACAATGTTCCCTAATTCAAGCAACAACAATGATTCTCCACATCCACGATAAAGATTGACATAATTTATCCTTCTAGAAATGACACCAGTGGAAGGGGCCAATAAAGATGAAACTTGGGGTTCGTTTGGGAACACAAATGTTCCTAGTATTTCCAACCTTTTCATTTGATTATTATTTAATCATTATAACTTTCACAAATTTTCAAACAAACACAAAAAACAATACCATTTTTTCCAATCAAACAAAAATTATATTAAAAAATCATATTCAACAATTATTTAACTTTATAATATTTTTTTCAACTTTTTCTCTCTTATTTTCCAAAACTCAGTAAAATACCAACTCAAACTATTTCCCTACTATTCATAGATAATATTGAGATCTTCTATGTATCCAAACGGGCCCTTAAAGAAAATATGTAGGGGCCAACCCCTTCAATTTGAACAGTCAAGGAAAGAGATACCTCAATTTCATTCATTAGTTTCATTGCCTCAATGATGCAGACAATCTGACCTTTCTGGACTTTATCTCCTACCTGGAAAATGGTAAAATTATAATGAGCGTACTTTATACAGATTATATACCCTTATAGTGAATTACCAAGTATAAAAACAGATTGAGTTGTTGAAGACATTATTTCCCATCTGCCATGTCCTTTTCGAGGTCCTTTGGGGGACAAGCCCTTGAGTGGTCCCCAAAACTGAATTACCTTAACAAATGGTGGTTCACTGGGTCCAGGACAGCGATAGAAGGTTCCAGCCATGGGGCATTTTAGTGGTGGATGTGACAAAGTATTTGCCTTTGCAGGGGCGGGTAAGGCTGGTGCTGATGCCGAAGGAGGGTTTGCAGAAGCAGGAGCAGCTGCTGTGACTGGTGGCGGAGGAGATGGAAGCATCATATGGGTAAGGGGTGGTGGCATACTAGCAACAGGAGCTGCCTGCTGTAGAGCTTCCTTTTTTCTGATTAAGATCTCACAGCCCAATTGCTTGAGTTCCAGTTCTGCAATATCTCTCGAATCAACGAGTCTGCTCATAAAAAAACATACAAATTTCAGCGAGAATGATGTGTCTTGCATGTATCAAATAGTGAATAATACTGGCAAGCATGCGAGTGCCAAAGAAGTTTCTACATACTTGATAAGATCTGATACTTGAGCCATGAATTCTGAGATTGATGATTCATTAGGAACGGTGTCTTGAACAGGATGTGACGAGTCAAGTTTCCCTTCTGATGATTGGGTTCCATGCTTTGTGGAAAGTACAGGTGCAGAATTTGAAGATTTATTGGCCGTAACCTGGATTGAAAATCGATTTATAGTAGGTGCTCATACTTAATATCCCATTCAAGTAAGGTTTTCCTTTTCTTGCCTATTGAGAACAATCTTACCTCATTCAGCTTTGCACACATCTTCCAGTCCCTGGATTGCTTCAAGTTATGGCTCTGCAAAACATAATCATATCGCAAAACAATAAGCCCCCATTTGGATTTGGAAAGCGTTTAATCTCATTTCATCTTATCATTATAACTTTCCCAAATTTGCACACAAAATATAATAAAAATTCAACATTTTCAAATCTCAAAACAATAATAATATTAAAAAATAATATTCTAATAATATTTTATTCAACTTTTATCTTTTATTTAAAACCATCTCCTCTCATCTAAAAGTTTTGTAGAAAAAAAAGAGTATCATAAAGGAAAGTAGGCATGATTAATCTTTGAGTAGAGTGCATTCGCATTCGCATCAGTCAAAAACCATACAAAAAATCGAGAACTATCAAAAAATTAAAATTGTTCCACAATAAGTACCGCAAAGTTAAACTGCATTCAATTTACAGTCTTCAATTCAAACAAAATTACTCAATCCATTGTTATTCTTGCTGAATAATAAGAAATGACACATAAAGAACGTGGCTCATATGAAGTGTACATATATAAAAAATATATATATATAGAAATAAAAAGAGCAAAACTCGGAAAGAATCATCAAATAATATGCTTTTTAAAAAAAAAAAAAAAAGATAAAAATCCGTATTGTTCTTTAGTTTTTGTACGGATTATAATTACCTGCACAAACAAAAAATAAAAACTTGAGATTCATATAAATTGAAGTGTTTGAAGAAACAAAAAACTAAAATGATCTAAATATCATGGATGAAGATGACAACTATAAATTAAATAGAAACAAAAAAACCTAAAATCACGTACAGAGTCACCGAGGAAAGATCCGTGTAAGGCAGACGGTCTGGGACTGGAACCGCCATAAAGCGAGAGCATCGTGTGCTGGTGCGTATTAGAACCGTTCGCCCCTGATCGGAGGCCGGGGAGCGAGAGGGTCTTGGGGCACGGCACCGAAAAGGACGCCATTTCTGGAAACAGAGAATTTAGGAAATAAGAGAATTTGTGGTTTCGTTTGATGTTTTCTTCTGCACTCTCTCAGTTTCCTTAAAAATGGTTGGGCGGAAGTAGTGAAAATGGAATGAAGGTGACGGATTCGTACCAAAAAAAAAAAAAGAAGTTGGCGATGAGATCGAAGAAACAGACAATCTGAGAAATCTGACGGATCCAAAGAAATGAAAATAGTGGGACTTCGAAGCTGGGCGAGTGAGAGAAGGGGCAGGGAAGGTTCGATGTTTACGAGGCGGACATCAACATCGCCGTTTAACTACCTCAACAACAATGTTTTGTCTACGACCACGACAGAAGCCGTCTCTCACACAGAGAGAGAGAGAGAGAGAGAGACAGAGAGAGAGGTTTCCCTCCAAGGATGAGGGAATAATCGGACGGCCAGCGTTTCCAGTTTTGTTATAATCGGCCGATTTTGTAGATATCTGATTTTGTACGGACAATTTCACGCCAGACTATTTTACTTTCGGGAATAAAATAAAAAATAAAAATACATTTTAAACTCATTATTATATTTTTTTAAATTATTATATAAAATATAATAAAAAAATTAACTTTTTTAAATTACAAAATTACTTTTTCAAATCTTAAAATAAAATTAATTTTAAAAAAATATATTACAACAATATTTTATTTTTTTTAATTTTTATCTCATTTCATCTCATTTCATTTTATCTTTGAAAA
This sequence comes from Platycarya longipes, assembly GCA_036559045.1. NCBI lineage: Eukaryota > Viridiplantae > Streptophyta > Magnoliopsida > Fagales > Juglandaceae > Platycarya > Platycarya longipes. The sequence continues at coordinate 28,358,696 of CM071792.1, read as the reverse complement.
CAAACAAGTCTCTATTAATACGTGTTTCACAACTTAAGCTACTCGATGATTCCAGATTACTAAATTTGCATAGATCAAGAAGAGAGTGGGGCTTTGAAGTCCTATAAGCACTCTAACATTCTAGTTAGAGAGGAATAAGAAATCAATGTAGAAGATGAAAGAGTTATAATATTCATTATCTGTGAACCATAGCGTATCTTGCTATATATAGGGGCTAAGATGCCGTGCAGGTTTATATCTAATGATTGAAGCAATCGGTGAGAATAATGGTTTGTCAAGTCATTTATTCTTTTGTCTTGAGCCATTTAATACCTTTGTATTTTCTGAGTAATTCTCTCGTCATCCTAGCTTTACTTAAGTGAGCTATCTTTGATCTAAGCTGACTCATGTCATACAATTGAACACCCGACGTCTTGTCTGCATTGAATATGGGATGTGGCTCTGCTAGTTATTGAATGCGACATGCCTCTTTGAGTAGTTTATTGTTAAGGTGACCTGATTTGATGTAGATTGTCATTTAATGCATTCTTTCGAATTTGTCTTTTACAATCTCAATTAGGATAAAACAAGTAAACTAGGTACAAAGAAATATCCTCGCCCCTCTCACCGGTTATCTTGCCTTGAACCTCGAATTCCTCCCTTTAGTTCACCTAAAGACAACGCTTCTTAAATGCCCAGAGCGTCTTGGCCCTCTCCTAGATCGTAGATAGGTGCCAATCACGACCTTACTTGAACAAGATTGAAATTTATTGGGCTCGACTGATCTTCCCTTCACACTCCACATCCATATTCTCATTGCTATTGAAATTTCAGCCAAATTGCTGCCATTAATTTTGTTTTCTCTCTCACTTTAAATATTTATTGGAGTTACTTTGTATTTTCAGAGCTTATCGAATAGAGCTGACTACAACAGTTCAAAATTAAATAATATTAAAAATAGTAATAATATTAAGTTGTTAACCCTTTAATAACACAAGTCAAGCAGATATTCTCTTTACTATTGAATCAAAAAATTGAATAATTTAAGATGAGTGATCAAATGATATATGGAAAGAGAGAGATACCCATTGATCCCTTTGCCCAATTGAGTTTGCAGCCCCTAGCTCTCAAAATTGAGATTATAGGTTTCGTTTAGACGTCGAATTAAGTTGAGATAAATTGAATTTTTTATAAATAATAGTGAGTTTAGATAGTAGAATAAATTTTGTAAAACCTATTAAATATGAGTTTATATGTATTAAAAAATTAAGATAAGTTTAGACGTATATATAAAACGTTAAAAAATATTATGAATCTTATATATACAGAAATTTTGAGTTTATATGAGTTTTATAATTTAAAAGTTGTGTTTAAATGTTAGATTTAATTTAAAATTAGATTGAATTGAGTTTATTTCAATTAAATCTAAATTCCAAATGGAGCAGATAGTAACTCAATTAAATTTAAATTCCAAATGGAGCAGACTTACTATATTCATAAGGAAATAAAAAAATAATTAAAACACCAATATTTTTTAACACAAGCTCAGTTAAGAAGTTTAAACATCATATATCTGATGTGTTTAAACTTACTTATAAATACCTATAAATAGATTTGCAATCTTTATCGTTGAAAGTTGAGCAACTATGACATGGAGTCAGTGAAAGTCCACGAACACATGCCCATTATACGTACTTTACCTGACAACCATCGAATATAATGCCATCAAGGCCTCATTTATTTTTTCAAATATTTTTAAATCATATAATTGTTTTTATTTTTCAAAATTTTCATAAAATAAAATAAAATATTTTAATTACAAATAAATTACACAGAAATGAATCTATAAATTAATGTAATTTGATGCAGTACATCAGATTATAAAATTACTTTTAATCTAAAATAAATATAAAATATCATATAAAGACATGTCAATTTGTAGATTTACTTTTATATAATTTTTTTTATATTTGTAATAGTTTTTAAATAAAGAATTCAATTTTTTTAAATTCTAAAATAAAAATAATATTAAAAAATATATTTTAATAATATTTTATTTTATTTTAAATTTTTATCTCATTTAATTTCAACGTATCTCTTAAAACAAATAAACTTTTAGTTACTCTCCTACATGAATTCCTCTCCAAGCTACTCAATCCTTTTTTTTTTTTTTTTATCATGATATTTTCCTCACTTTTCTTTACTCCTCCTTCTGTTATTCTACATTCAAAAGTTTTGACATTGTAATCGTTTCGGTTTTTGCTGGTGACTTTAAGCTGGTTGGGAGATTGAGATGAGACGAGAGTTTTGTGATAATATAAGATAGTTTGCAGGGGCATGAGGGGGGCGATCAACTTATAATATACATTATAATCAAGCACAAATCTATATATCTATATCTATATATATATATATATGTAGATTTGGGCATATATTATATATATGCACGAATTAAGTCAGTATGACAGTAAATTATGCCCAAATTATATCTATATATTTTTCTCTATATATTAATTTGTTAGGCTAAATCTATTATATATATATATATATATTGTAATATATGCATAGCAGCACAAATCTATACATTTTTCTATATATATTAATTTGCTCTTGCTAGGAAAATTAATATATATATTTTTTATAAGTAAACCTAGCAAAGTAGAGAGAACTAGAAGTCTAACGATAAAACCTATGGTGTTGAAAACTTTAACCAACGTCAAATGAGCAAGAGCAAGCTGAGCACAGTGACAAGCAGCTAGCTCCAATGGAGCCATGGACCAACTGCAACTATACAGCTTTGTGAGCCACTAGTGGGTGTAATGTAACACCCTGCTCCATGCCAAACTTTCTTTTAAAATTTTTGATTTTAAATCTGTAAAAAGTCCATTTGAAAAAATTTTCTAGTATTTAGATTACGGGCTGAACTTATTTTTTTAAGGATGAATTTTTTTTTTTTTTAAATTTTAATCTCAAATGCTTGTTATCTACTTTCAAAATGAACTCCATAGTCCATTTTTCATTAATGTTTATAAAAGACACTTCTGTTTTTATTTTATTTTACTTATATATATTTGTGAATTTAAAATTTTATTTCGAGTCATATACCACATATATTTTCCTCATCATCTTATTTGTTTACTACTTTCACGTGTAAGCAAGTTCATTTTTCCCCCCATTAAGGTTTCTCAATAGTGGCCATATCTATCACCATTTTGGGCAAACAACCATATATATTTCTAATTTCGAGAATCCTCTTTGTTTTGAAATTTAATCCCCCACGAACTTTGCGGTTTGTCCTTTCAGTTTCTCACAAAATATTGCCCTTAATAGTTTTGAATACTTGCCTCTCGCACCATGCATGCACGTCTTTGCACTTTTCACAGCTCCATATTGTTAGGCTTCACATCCCTTTTTGGTTACAAACTCTCCACCTATACACGTCTCCTAACTTCCTTATATTACTAGGGTTTCAGTCGGCTATAAATATTCTTATAAAGATCTTCAGCACAGCACCTAGATCAACTCTCTCGACCCTTCCTTACACGGCACTACTTCACCTCAAGATTTCATGAAAACAGTCTAATTATACCGCATTGAGCATTTAGCCCTACATACGAGAAACCTCCAGCCATTGCCTTTAGAGATCTGCAGTTTTTGTAACAAACTGATTTGGAAAGGGAAAATACAGAGGAAGAAGATGTAATGCAGAGTAAAAGTTCTCTGTATATTCCAAATCATGCCTTTACAATGAAGCAGACATGTGTATATATATACACTGACAAAAGAATAATATTCTAACTAACTAATCATATGAAAGGACAATAATCTCCTTTATGTATAGCTCAGCAAAAGAATAAAAAATATGGACCAATAACAGATTTCAAATGAGGATCCTAGTGACAGAGTATGCATGTGGAATTCACGTAGGCATAACTTCATGTTCATGCTATGATGCATTCTCCAATACCCCCTGCAAGATGGAGCGTAAAAATTTACGACTCCCATCTTGGATAAGTGAGCACGAAGAACATGCGAGGGTAAGGCTTTAGTCTTGTAGTCGGCAAGCTGAGCAGAGCTTGGTACTTATCTAGTGCAAATGCTACCATCTTGGAGTTTGTCTCGGATTAAATGGCAGTCAAACTCGATGTGTTTAGTACATACATGGAAGACAAGGTTAGCCGCAATGTGAATTGCAACTTAGTTATCACAGTGTACTATCGCAGCTTATGTGTGATGAAACTAAAGAGCAGATCAGATGAACCGCAACCAAGTTAATTCAGAACAGGTGGTAGCCATTGAGCAGTATTCGACTTCTGTCGAGGAACACGAAACAACAGCCTATTTCTTGGATTTCCAAGAGATTGGGGATGATCCCAAAAAGATGCAATAGCCACTAATGGATCGTCTAGTATCTGGGCAAGACGCCTAGTCTGAATCACAGTAGGCTTCGAGTTAAAGGGATGAAGAACTCGGTAGAAAGAGGCCCTAACTAGGGGCAGCTTTGAGGTACCGTTGGACTTTATGGGCAGCTTGAAGATGAGCAGTGGTGGGGGCAACCATAAATTGGCTTAAGGCCTGGACACTGAAACTGATATCTAGTCGAGAGATGGTGAGGTAGAGGAGCCAACCAACCATGCGTCTGTAAAATGCTTGGTTCAGGTAATGGGGTGCCAGTAGATGTGAGCTTGAGATTCTAATCCATGGGAATCGTAGCAGGAGTGCTTCCTAGATTCCCTGAGTCTGCTAAGATATCTAATGTATACTTACGTTGACAAAGATATATGCCAGTGGAGGATTGAACAATCTCAATGCCAAGAAAGTATCTCAATTTGCCAAGGTCATTAATCTGAATGTTGCTTTGTAGTAGTGACTTCAAGTCATTAACGACATCCATTGAAGTGCTGGCAACAAATATGTCATCGACATACACAAGAATTGCAATAAAAACTCCATTTGCGGCTCGGGTGAAGGGGCTATAGTTAGCCTTGGATTGAGAAAAACTTGAAGCAATCAAAACACTAAAGTTTAGAGTACATTGCCTCTGCTTGTTTGAGGCCATACAAGCTTTTGAGTAGCTTGCAAACTTGAGTGAGAGAGCCTTTGGTATAGCCGGGAGGCTTATTCATATAAATTTCTTTATGTAGATCTCCATTCAAGAAGACATTATTGACATCAAAGTGATGCAAATGCCAGCCTCAAATGGATGCAATTGCCAAGAGACAATGGACTGTGACCAACTTTGCAACTGGGAAAAATATCTCTTGATAGTCTATCCCTTCGAGTTGAGTGTAACCTTTGGCTACTAATCTTGCCGTCAAGCATTCAACAGATCCGTTAGAGTGATATTTAATTTTATAGACATACTTATAGTCGATGGGCACTTTTCCAAGAGGAAAAATGTCTTGTTTGCTTCCAAGGCAGCTAGCTCAATGTCCATTGCTTGGCATCAACCGGGGTCTTTAAGTGCTTGTTTATAGGTCTTTGGTTTAGTGTGTGTTGAAATAGTGGTAGAAAAACCTTGATAATGAGGTGAGAAAGCATGGTAAGAAAGTGTATTTTGTAAGGAAAATGGTGTACTTGAAGTGGACAATGGCTTCTTGTTCAACGTTGGAATGGGAGCAGTTAAAGTAGCCTTTTGGCAATGAAACTCCTACAGATACTGAGGGGCACGTCTAGTTCAAGTTGACCTATGAGGAGGAAACAATGGAAGAGGTGGTAGAGGTGGTGGGATAGGGATTGAAGTTTGAGGTGGAAGTGGGAGGTTAGGGGGAGGGGAATGTGGGGTATCAGTAGTGGTAATGACAGGTAATTGTTGAGAAGTGGTTGATTTGAAGGGATGAAAAGGAAGAAAGATAGCAGCTATGGAATGTAGTAAATTTGAAAGTGAAGGAGATGAAGGTAGGGGAGAAGAGGCAGGTTGGGTGGCAACAAAAGGAAATATTGATTCATGGAAGTGGTCTCGAGAGAGGAAAACTTGCTCAGTTTGTAAATCAAGCAGCTTATATGCTTTGACAGCAAAAGGATAACCGGGAAACACACAGGCTTTGCCTCTAGGATCAAACTTTTTCCTTCCATGTGATAAGGTAGAAGCATAAGCAAGACAACCGAAGACTCTTAAGTGATGATACTTGGGTGAGACATTGGAAAGGGTTTCAATGGGGTTTTATTTTGTAGGAGAGGAGTGGGGGTTCAATTTATGAGGTAGACCACTGTGAGTACACAGTCAGTCCAATACTTGAGAGGAATGTGAGATTGAAATTTCAAGGCTCAGGCGACATTCATGATATGCTGGTATTGGGAGGTCTCCACACAACTCTTTTGATGAATAATACCTTTATTTTGGTAAAAATCTCTCAAATGGAATTCGGTCTCATTGTCACTTCTAAGAATTTTTATCTTGGTTTTGAATTGAGTTTTAATGTGATTATAGAAGGAGACAATGCAATTTCTGGTATCAGATTTGTTTTTGAGCATGTAAACCCAAGTTGTCCAAGTATAGTCATCAAGAGTTGTTAGAAAATATCGAGAACCATCTACAGCAACAGTGGAGTGGAGACCCCATATATCACAATGGATAATATTAAAAGTATGCAAAGAAGAATGTTGAGAAGTTGAAAATGGCAGTCGGTGCTATTTAGATAAAGGACAAACCAAACATGGTATTTGATTATGAAGTTGTAAATTGTCTCTTACAATAGTGTCATTAATTAAAGCTAGTCTAGAAGGAGAAGTGTGGCTAAGGCGATAATGCCTTAGGTTAGGAAGAGAAGTTGTATGAGTAGTATAAGCATAAGTGGGAGTTGCTGTTGGAAGACAGTTGTGTCAACAAGAGATGTTGGTGACACTTGATATCTGAGGAGATGATAAAGGCCGCCATTAACTTCACTCATCCTACTCATTGTCCAAGATGCTAAGTCCTAAATGAAACAAGAATTGAACAAAAAATCAAACAGCAGGAAGTATCGTGGGCAAGCTTCTTGGTAGACAACAAATTAAAATGAAAAGAGGGCACACACATGACATGATTCAAAATTAATTGATCAGATAATCTTACTACACCAATGTGGGTAACGGGAACAACTTTTCCATTAGGTAATTTGACTTGATAGGAGACTTTAGCTGTGATGGAAGTGAAAAGGGAGGTATATCAGATCATGTGATCTGTTGTACCGGTGTCAAGGATCCAAGGAAATGTGTGTGTGCTGAGAGACAAGTTATCATACTAGGGATGCGAGAAGTATCAGCATGATTATGTGGTTCTGAGGGAGTGGGTTAGGCAACAGTTAGTGAAGCCATGGCTAAGCCAGAGTCCTTGGAGTGCAAAAGGGCAAGCAACTGTTGGTATTGACCCTTGGTAAGTGTCATAGACTCAGTAGCATCTTCATCACGATCACTTTCTTAAGAGTATGTTGCAGCTGCAGCAACAGGTTTTGATTTCCCATGGAGCTTGTGTCCAGGCATCAAGTGTATGACTATGGATTTTTCAATGAGAGCAAAATGGACGGTTGGTTTTCTGGGAAGAGGTTTTGGCAAGGTATTTGTGGTTGTTATAGAATGGTTTGGCCAGCAGAGCAATGGAATCATAAGGGTTGGGAGTGGATCTCATTTAATGTTATTTTTCTTGCTGTTGGATCATGGAAAAGACACGGTTGAGAGGAGGTAAGGGATCAATGAGCATAATTTGGTCCCTAGTATTGGAGTAGGAATCAGATAAGCCCATGAGGAATTGGATGATAGAGTCACGTTCATATCGGTCATGAAGAACCTTTAATTTACCACAGTCACAATTAGGAAGAGGATCATAGATGGCAAGTTCATCCCCAAGGCATTTCAGATTGCCAAAATAAGTGCTGACAGGGTCTTGGTTTTGGGATAAGCTAGCCAAGTCTCGCTTAAGCTGAAAAATTCTAGGGTCATTTTGTTGAGTAAAACGATCTTTGAGTTCCAACCACAGAGTTCTAGAATCGTCAACTAACGCTAAACTTGATTTCACAAAGGGACTCACTGAATTTTGCAGCTAGGAGACCACCAAGTCATTGCATCTCTCCCAGGCATCAAAGAGAGGGTCTGATTCATCAATGGGTTTAGGCAAAGTGCCATTGATAAACCCGAGTTTGTTTTTTGCACGAAGGGCTCTACTAACAGCGCGCAACCAGCTGACATAGTTGTCAGTAGTAAGAATATCTGAAACAATGGCAGCAGCAGGATTATCACCATTATCAATGCGGAATGGGTTGAAATGGTCTGAAAAATCAAGGTGTCGGTTGGAGGAAGACTTGGGTTCTTTTTCTCTGTCTGAAGCAGCCATCGGATTAATGGAGCTTTGGTACCATGTAACAAACTGATTTGAAAGGGAAAATACAAAGGAAGAAGATGCAATGCAGAGTAAAAGTTCTCTATATATTCCAAATCATGCATTTACAATGAAGCAAACGTGTGTATATATATACACTGACAAAAGAAGAATATTCTAACTAACTAATCATATGAAAGGACAATAATCTCCTTTATGTACAGCTCAGCAAAAGAATAAAAATTTGGACCAATAACAGATTACAAATAAGGATCCTAGTGACAGTATGCATGCAGAATTCACGTAGGCATAACTTCATGTTCATGCTGTGATGTATTCTCCAATAGTTTCCCTTCATCACAGAAGCACTTCACTAATGCTAGAAACAGCTCCAACGCTAAACTCCTCCATTTTGCCGTCACCACACGTGAACCCCTTCAAGCACGGCAACCTCAACCATCTTGCAAGGCATTACCTCATGCCGAAAACTCCATAAAAACAACCATAAAACCTTCACCTTGCCATTTCTATTTACTCCCCTATTTTAGAATGCCAAAACAGAGTAAATAGTTTGTGATGTCAGCCCGGACGCCTCCCACGCACGATCATGGAAAAATCATCTCAGTCACCCTACAACATCAACACCCTCCATGCTGTCACCAACGGCAAAGAATGACACATACGGGAACTCTACATTGCCCTAGTATGTTGTGTTCCTCTCGGTAAATCACGGCGAGCCCTTACGTCTCTGTCTCTCTCTTTCCCATTTTGCTTTCTCTATCTCTCTCTCTCTCTCTCTCATCTCTCTCTCCATCTCGTGACCAACCACTCATCTCGACGGAATCTTCGGCGTCACCCAGACCACTATCACGAGCTACTCTCTCATGGAGTTTAAAGCCCTTGTCGCAAGGTCATTCTGGTGAGTTTCTGTCTTCCTATAGGTTTTCTTCCTTTTTTCTATGTAAAGTGAGATGGAAGGATGAGTAGACTAATGAGATTATTTTTTTGTCCTCTACGTTATGAGTTATAAGCCAAAGTGGGATCCCTTTCGTTTTTTTAATGAATATTTCAATTGGGTTTCGAACTTCACATCGGGTCTTGATTTTAGATTGGGTTTGAGTTTTAAATCAGCTTGTAATTCTTTTACATGGGGCTTCGTCTTTTGCTTTTGGGCTTGTTTTTATTTTAAACGAGTTTCTTTAATGGGATTAGGATTAACACTTTTTAAAGTGGACTCGATTTTTAATTTATAATAATCTAAAACTTTATGTTCCTTACAGAAATTATTTAAGTGATTCTAAACTGTATTAAGTAAAAGCTTTTAAAAATTTTATCTTACAGATAAAGTATATATTATTATATGTGGTTTCTTACCTCTTTTTATATTAGCTCAATTTTTTTTTTTCACAAAATAACTAAAATTTCGATTTCTTAATTAGAATGGTGTTTGGGTAGATATTAGATTAAGTATATTCGGTGGACATCAAGAATTTAGGGAGTTTATGATACTTTAGGGTTTCGAGGGATTTAGATTCTTTTAGGCTTAAATATGGAAATACGTGTGAATTAAAATTTATGAAAATTACGTGATCATTTTATAAGTGATGAGTAATGTGGTTCGACATCATTGAGGAAAATTTCTGAAAAGTTAAGAAGTCTAGGTAAGCAGGGTTCATATGCTAGCTTTGCATAGAAAATGAACGAAATGAGGTTGACTTTAAAAATATGCATTTTGTGTTTTGGAAAGAAAGATCAAAACAACCTCAGATGTTTATATTGTATGTGCATAAAAGGTTGTAAAATGGAGAGCATTTTCTTACATGACTAGTGTAGGCATGAGCTTAATTTTGTGCATTATTTCTGAACTGAAAAAGAGCGAACAAGAGTTTGTTGAAAATGTGTTGTTTCGGTGAAATAGAAATGTTCTGATTTATGATATCTAAAAGTTTTGCTGTGAATAAATAAAGAAGTTTTGATTCTGATTTTGAACATGTGAAATGATATGAAGTTGTTCAGTACTTTGTTTTTGATAAGATGTGGCATCTGAAAATTTTGGCATGAGATTCTGAATATGTATTCTGAAAGAGAAGATGAATTTGATGTTTTGTTTCATTTTTGATGAATTTGATGTTCTGTTTCATTTTTTATGCGACCCTACCACAAGTAAGAATAGTGGGTATAGCCTTACCACAGATAAGAATAGTGGGTCTGACCCTATTACAAGTAAGAATAGTGTGTAAGGCCCTATTACGAGTAAGAATAGTGGATACGACCCTACTACAGGTGAGAATAGTGGATATAGCCAAATCACGGGTAAGAATAATGGATATGTGGCCTGACCACGGATTATGAATGTGGTACAACCCTATCACAAAGGTTAAATATGGTATCTTGTTTTAATGAAATGTTTTAAACTTTATATGCCAAATGATTTTTGGAATAAGAATGATTTCTGAAAGTTTTGTTCTGATGTTTTGTAATAAGTTTGTTTCTGTATTCTAAAAGTAAAAGTTTAATTTTCTGAACTCTGAAAATAAATGTTTTGTTTTGCATGATGAAGTTATAAATGCTCATGTTTACATGCTAGCATATGTTCACTGCTTACAGAATTGATAGCTCACTCCTTATCTCTGAATATTTTTTAAATGAGTTTGGATATTTTAGCCAATAAACAGATTAGCATTCTTATTGGATTATCTAAAACTATCATTCAAAAAATACAAATTTGCACATTTATCAAAAAAATTTGACCATATTTGATCAAAAGTAGGGAGATAAAAGTGGAAAAAGGGAATAAAAGTATTTTTGTGAATAGTAAAACTACAACTTTGTCTAATAAAAGTCAAATTGAAGCATTTGGTGAGATGACTTAAAAATGATAGATTAAGTATAGAGAGTTTTTTTTTTATAATTATTGGCGGAGCTTATTAAGAAATTTTATTGTATTGTGATGACTTAGTATTTTGGGAAGTGTTTATATTGAGGGAAATAGTTTGAATCAAGATTTTTTTATGATTTTGGGAATTTGGAGTCTATAATTATACTGTCAAAATGTGAGCTTAATTGATAGTAAGTAACTTTCCGACCCCTGCGGGACCGGGGCATTACATCTAAACTCAAAATAACTCCAGATACAAGTCAACCCAAGTATAATCGACAACAACACCAGTCCAAGCCAACAATTCAAGTTTGGCAATTTCTCAAATCGACAATTTCATTTTGGGAATTTGGAAAGACAAAACATTGAAATGAGAAGGTAAAGGCCTATATTAGTATATGTATATGGCACCAACACGGCAACACCCAAGGGGCAAGTGCCAACACGCAATGCCTAACAATACAAAAGCTAGCGTGCGTACAGTATATTGGTTCTGCATATAGAGTGTAGCATGTCTGCTACTATAGTTAGGGGCGTATATCATGGAGTTAGAAATCGCATCTAGCATGGATCATTGGACCATTGTTTTTTTTTTTTTTGGGGGGGGGGGGGTGTAGGAGAAAAACTTACTGGATTAGGGGAGCTAAATTCTCAACATTGAGGGCTGGTCTCTAATCATTTATATATTAAAATGAACTTTTAAAAAATTGGGGGGCTATTGGTATGCATGGTTCTGCCCCTAATATTTTAACTTTGAGTTGAGTATTTTTAAAATCTTTAGAAATGAGAGAAAAAAATTGAATATAAAATAATATAAAATTAAAATATTGTAAAAATATAGTTTTATAATATTATTTTTATGGATTAATTACACTTTACCTCCTCAAACTTTCACTTAATTCAGATTGTGCTCCCGAAACTAATAATTTCATCAAAGTGGACCTGCTTACTTTCAAAACTTCACAATCCCTTCCTTGCATTTACCATTAGCGTTAAATTGAACAAAAATTGAGCACGTGCAGCTTTTTCACCTGCAAAGATAAAAATACTCTCAAGGAAAAATTTCACTTTGCCCCCTCAAACTTTTATGCGAATCTCAATTTGCCCCAAATGTTAAATTTTTATAATAGATTAATTAAAAATTTTATAAGAAATCTGAATTTACAAATCTTAGATAAAAGACAAGCAAAAAGATAAATTTTTGAACTCAGTAAAATATTAGGATATAATTTTTTAATTTTTTTTAATTTTTAAAAAATATTTGAATAACTCTATATAAATCACACTAAATATATAATATTAATAAAAATAAAGATTTGTTTTTCTACCCCATGAATAGTTTTTATTCTCATTTTATCCTTTATTTTGATTAATCGCTTATATTCTTATTCAAGATTTCGATCGACATGCATATATATATATATATATATATATATATATATATCATTCGTGAATGCATTCACAAATTAATCAATCATGCATGCATGGACTTTCCAACAATTTACGTTGGAGTGATAATCAGAATATCAGATATCATAATGCATGCATATACTTATAATAACAATGATTCTCTTTGAGTTGGGAGATTAGCTATCTTGATTGTACACGCATGACATTGATTATGAGAAATTATATAAATATATATATATATAAAGTATGGTCATTACATTCTTGAATTCTTTAATGTTTATTTTATATATTTGTCGTTAGTTTCAAAATAGCTTCGGAAATTTTAGAATAGTGTCTAAAATAATTTTCTTTTATTAATTTTGTGAAATTTTATGAAGAATAATAACTCATATTCCATGAATAAGAATATAAGTGATTAATCAAAATCAAGAATAAAATGACAATAATAACTATTCATGAGGTAGAGGAATAAAGCTTTATTTTTACTAATATTACATATTTAGTTATATATATAGTGTGATTTATATATAGTTATTCAAATATATTTATACAAATAAGTAATAATAATAATAATAAATTATATCTTAGTATTTTATTGAGTTCAAAGATTTATCTTTTTGTTGGTCTTTTATCCCATATTTGTAAATTTAGATTTATTATAAAAATTTGATTTAATTTACAATAAAAGTCTAATTTAATGTTACATTCGAGATAAATTGAGAGTTGCGTGAAAGTTTGAAGAGGCAAACTAAAATTTTTTCTAGGTGGCATTTTTTGTCTTTGCAGGTGAAGAAGCTACACGTGAGCAATACGTGCTCAATTTTCATTCAATTTAATGTTGATGGTAAACGGAAGGGGGGGATTGTGAAGCTTTGAAACTAAGCATGTCCATTTTGATGCAATTATTAGTTTCAGGAACACATTGTGAATTGAGTAAAAGTTCGAGGGGGCAAAATGTAATTTATCCTACTTTTATTTATGTATTTGAAAAGGTTGGAATTTTTTATTTAAAATTTTGAAAAAGTTGTAATGATTAGATTGAAAAAGTTGTAATAATTAGTTTGAAAATCTTATTTTTTGAAAATTGATATTTGAATTATATGTTAATTAGTAAATTGTTTTCCTTGTATTCTCATTAATCTCATATATATATATATATATATATATATAAACATGAGTGGAAGATTTATACTTGGCAAGAGAATCAAATTAGCTATACAAATATTATGTAACTATCAAATAGCAGAAATGGTGGGATTACTAAAATCATGGGATTGTGGTGGTATAATATTTTCACTCAAGTTGGCGCATGAAAGGCTGTAATACCCAACTTGCAAGACAAATAATGAAAGATGTTATAACCCAAGGCTTTGGTGGATACCTACGATCTGCTTAGAAGTGGGAAGATGAGAATGAAAAGACAAGAACAAAGTTTATCACGGATAATGTGGCAGTCGATCTCAATATGTTTGGGACGTTCATGGAAAACGGGATTGTGAGCAATGTAGAGTGCAAAAGATTGTCACAATAAAGGGTCATGGGAGCGGTGTGTGAGATGTCAAGGTCATGAAAGAGCTGTTGTAACCATACTATATCACATGTGGTGATTGTCATGGCGCGGTATTTGGCTTCTATATAAGATCAAGCAACTGTAGTCTATTGTTTAGTGCACCATGGAATGGGGTTAGAATCAAGTCTAATGAAAACATCAGTGATAAAGCACCGAGTGGTGGGACAGCTAGCCCAATCAGAATCTGTGTAAGCACTGACATGAAGATCATTAGAAGAGAGAAGAAAAGAAAGAAAATGCATTGGCCCGAAGAGCCTTTAATGTATTGAAGAACACGAGTGATGGTTGTCATGTGAGGAATCTAGGGAGCATGCATGAATTGAGGAATCTAGGGAGCATGCATGAATTGATTGAGAATATTCACCACAAACACGATGTCAAGTCCGATGATGGTGAGATAGATGAGACGTCCAACTAATGGGTGCTAAAGAGCGGGATCAGGAGAAGGTCACCATCAATGTCGTTGAGCTTCAAATTCTGTTCCATGGGAAAGAGAGCAAGACAAGAGCCAAGTTGGCCACTATCGAAAAGAATGTTTAAGGCATATTTTTGCCAATTAAGAAAAATGCCGGAAGAGGATCAAGCAACTTCAAGTCCAAAAAAATATTTGAGAGGTCAAATATCCTTAGTTTTGAAGTGAGTGAAAATTAAAGTGACAATATATTATACGACTCGTTAACCCAATATAAACACAACACGATAATAGCGGATTAGAATTTAGCCTTAAGGGGTCCAGGTCAAAATGTATTGACCCGTTAAGATATGGTTGCTCAACAAGTTGATGGGGGGTTAACTTGTTTTGCCCCATTATGACACATTAAAAAAGTTAAAATTACAATTATACTCTTATACCTAAAAGTAAAATTGTTAGAATTTTAATTTTGATATTTTCATTGTTTAGATTGTAACTTCGGACATGTATTTAGTGCTATAATTTTTATAAATATTGTGATCTTAACATTTATATAAAATTATGCTAAATTTGATCAAGTCAAACGAGTTAATTTCGAACATATTCAACCCATTTACATAAGCAAGTTGAAATTGGTCATATTGTGTCATGTTAACCTATTTTGTAATATTCATTAATGGGTCCAAATGAGTTAACACAACAGACACGTTATGTTAACGGGTCATGTTAGGGTCTGAGAGTTTGGCACGATAAGCTTAACAAGTCGGGTTAGAGTTGACCTATATAGTATAATATACATGTCTTGACAGGACACGAACACGATCCGTTGACACAATTTGACATCTCTAGTGAAAATAACAAACTTGAAGAAAGTGACCTAAGAGAGATCATTGCCAACAACCAAGATGTCACCAACATATATGAGAATAAGTATGAGACTAATAGTAGTAGTCAAGGTGAATAGAGAGTCATCTGACGAAATTGAACAAAATCTGGAGTAAAAAGAACAAATGTTGGTTTAAAAAACTAGTTTCAGAATACTTGCTTGAGACTATAAGGGAATTTCCAGAGGCGGCATACGTGGGTCTCCCCCTGAATACAATAGGCGGGTGACGGGATTATGTAAACTTCACCATAAAGTTTGCCTCCGAAAAACAACATGGACGTCTATTTGGTGAATGAACCAAATTTTTGTAGCTGCAATGGCGAGGACTAGGGGTGGAACTAGTCTACTTTGGTCCGATTTTAGACAAAATTTAGGATGGAATCGATAATATTGATTTTTCATTTTTTAAAACCGATTACTCTCTTAAATCAGTACTTCTAGTTTTACCGGTTCTAGTCCGGTTTGGTTCGATTATTCGATTTTAATATATTAAGTATATTAGTATTACTACCGTATTTATCAAAAGAAATATGTAGATAATTAGTTAGGCAATAAAATGTATTTAACATGTATATTCTTATATTAAACATATGATCAAATAAATATTTATGTTTAATATTAAAATGTAAAGTTATAAATTATAATAAATTATTTCATACATAATTATATATTATATATAACAAATTATATATAATATAAAATATAATATATATAATATTAAAAACTAATAATTATATAATATGTGAACCGATTCGGGCCAGTGTTGGAAAATGTAAAACTGAATTCAAATCGAATTTGATCGGTTTTTAAAATGAAGGAACCGATTCCAAACTGAACTAGTCAAGAACGGGACTAAATCAATTGGTCTGGTTCGGTCTAGGCCAGTGTTTTGATTTTTTGGTTACTTTTACACTCCTAGCGAGGACACAGCAGACTGTGGTCATTTTGGCTACTAGATCAAAAGTTTTATGATAGTCTGTACCTTCCACTTGAGTGTAGCCTTTGGCCACCAGTCGGACCTTGTAGCGCTCAACAGTACCATCGACTTGGAGTTTGGTCTTAAAACCCACTTGCAACTGATAAGTTTCTTGCCAGTGTGAAGAGGTTCTAGTGTCTAAGTAGAGTTTTCTTCAAAAGCACGGAGTTCAGAAATCATAACTTCACACTAGTGAGAGTGGGGCAAGTAGCTTCTAAGTAGCAGGTAGGTTCAACAATTGTAGTAAGGGCAGTTAAGAATAAATAATAAGCAGGTGAGAAACATGAGTATGACAGAACATTAGATAATGGATGAGAAGTACCTAATGACTCTGTAGCGGTCGAAGTAGCAATGGACTTCTGGGTATGGTGGGACAAACATAGTCAATAAGATATGCCTGTCAAGTAATGTTGCGACAAGAATGAGAAGAAATTGTGGTAGTGGGTACAATGTCTGGAGATACCTTATAAGCTTTGTAGTTTATAGGGTAACCAAGGAAGGCAGAACGAGATGCTCAGGGAGAATTTATCTCGATTAGCTATAAGAGTTTGAACATGGTAGAGACAACTAAATACACATAGATGGGTGTAAGTACGCTGAGTGTTGATGAGAGTTGAAAAGGAGATTGATTTTGGAGGGAGTAACTAGGAGTCCTATTGATAAGGTAAGCTATAGTGTGAATACATTCGCCCCAAAATTTAAAAGATAAATGTGCCTGAAATCGAAGGATCCGAGCAACATTCAGAAGGTGCCTATGTTAACACTTGACAACATCATTTTGTTTAGAAGTTTCAACACAAGTACGTTTATGAATGATGCCGTGATCATGAAAATATGTTTGGAGATTATTGGAAAGAAGTTCTTGGCCATTGTCGGTTCGGATAAATTTTAAACGTGGAGTTGAATTGAGTTTTAACAAAAATAAAAAACTACATCAAATGACTAAGAATCTCAGATTTAAAACGCATTAAATAAATCCATGTGGTACGTGAGTAATCATCAATAATGGTAAAAAAATCGATTAAAAGGAATTATACTTTTATTAGCATGAATTTGAAAATGTAAGCGGGTATGCTTAGAACATATACAAATATCACAATGAAAAATGGTACATGGACTGTAAAAAATAAATAGAATAGTAAAGCTAGAAGGATAACCTAGACGTTGATGACATAATATCTTATTATCAAGACTGTGAACAGAGAAAGCAGGGGACTATTGGGGACAAAGATGTAGAGCACATTTGCAAGCTTCACCCGTTTCAATCAACCTCTTTAACTGAAGGTCATGGAAAAAACAATTATAAGATGGGAAAACTGCTACACATGATAAATGACTAGTGGGTTGAGGGATAGAAAGGAGACTATAACATAAGGCAGGGACATATAGGAAATTTGAGAGAGTAAAGGTTTTAGCTAAAACGATGGAGCTAACCACCTTCAACTGGGATCATCTCTTTTGTGGGTAATTGAATTGTCCGAGCCATGGGTGGCTGTCGAAGATTTAAAAATAGTGATTGGCAGTGACTCATATGGTCACTAGCGCCATTATCGATGACCTAATCATTATGAGAGTAAAAAAAAAAGTATCGTGGAGGAGTTACCCACAAAATTGACAACTGGAGAAGATGGACAAAACAGGTTCATCAATTGCTAGTAGCTTTCTAGCGAGAGACTTGGTATTGGGCTCAAGGGAGAGTCGGCGAGATTGGTAGTAGCAGGTGGTTTTTCGAGTAGGGAAGATTATCTGTTGTTGTGTGGTTCACGGCTAAAGCTGACGATGAGCCAACAAAGAATATGAAGATGGCCTTCTTTCCCTCATCCAGTGCACTTGAGGGGTGGGCAATCAGTATGGATAGTCTAAGCAATGAGGACGAGGTTTTTCGATGGCAAACGAGGGACATGGAGAAGATTTTGTTGCTCCTCTTGGAAGAGAATGGAGAAAAGTTTGTTGAGAGGTGGGAGAGGGTTGGTTGGTGGCAAAGATTTGGGTATGAAGGGTAGCAAATGAATCGCTAAGCTAGGGGTGGCAAAATGTCACACGACCCATTAACCTAACACGAATACGACACGATAATAGCGGGTTAGGGTTTAGTCTTAAAGGGTTTCGGGTCAAAACGGGTTGACCCATTATGACACGATTACTTAACGGATTGATAGCGGGTCAACCTATTTTGACCCGCTATAACACGTTATGACACGTTAAAAAAGTTAAAATTACAAGTATACCCTTACATTTAAAGGTAAAATTGTTAGAATCTTAATTTCAATATTTTTATTGTTTATATTATAATTCATATTTATAGTTTGTATTATAATTTTTATAGATATTGTGATTTTAACATTTGTATAAAATTATGCTAAGTTTAATTAAGTCAAACGGATTAATTTTGGACATATTCAACACATCTACATAAACAGGTTAAAACGTATCATATTTGTTGTATTAATTTATTTCGTAATATTCACTAATGGGTCATAACGGGTTGACACGGCACGACATGTTATGTTAACGGGTCGTGTTAGGGTTTGAGATTTTGACACGATAAGTTTAACAGGTCGGGTTAGGGTTGACCTATATAGTATAATATACATGTCTTGACACGACACAAACACGACCCGTTGACACGATTTGACACCCCTACGCTGAGCCCTAGAGAAACTGGAAGGTACGTTCATCTTCTACTCTTTTCTCCAAGGTGCTGTCATCAATGGGGATTGGAGATTTTCCAATTCATCCCAGACTTGTTTGATGTTATTGTAGTAGTCAAGCATTGTTTTCATGGCTAAAACGAGATTCGAGATCAAGCCAAACATCTCGAGGATCATCGTGATATACAAAGGAAATGGCTAGGGAAGGGGTTATTGTACTGAGAATCCGAGTTAAGACTATATCTTTGGTCCTACTCTATTGAGCATAGTCAATGGATCTAGTCGCAAGAGCTTTGAAAGTGCCATCAACAAAGCAAAGCTTGTTTTTGGCATTCAAAGCTTGTTTTTGGCATTGAGGGTTCGGTGAAGGAGACCAGAGACAAGGACAAGGCTAGGAGAATTAGATGAGCGAAGGAGGTATGGAGAAGAAGGATGAGAAGTATTGGTAGATGAGGCTATCGGCCAAGGAAGGAAAGTAAAGGTATGTCAAGATCTGATTTTGGCTGATACCATGTTAAGAGATAAATTGGTAAAATGTTATATTTGTATTCTCATTGATCTCGTATACATATATATAAACTTGAGTGGAAGATTTATACATGGAAAGAGAATCAAATTAGGTATATAAATATTGTGTAAGAGCACTCATAATGGAGTACCTAATTTTTCTTTAAATTTGACTACTAAAAACTCATTTTTTCCATTTTACCTCTTCACTTTTACATTTTACAATCTATCAGCCTCTTTATTTTTTCTCTATATCTTTTAAAATATTCATATTTTATTCCAAAGAAATTTAAAAAAATTGAAATGGCAAACGCCAAAACCCATAAACACCAAACGCTTGTCGGTGCACGTGAGAGATAACAACGGCCTTGCCGGAGCTGATATTGTAGGGAGTTGGTCACCGGCATGAGTGGATTCTAGTGAAGGGGCGGTGGGTCGAACAAAACCCATAAATGCCAAAACCCAATTTCGGCATTAGTCACGCGTGTTAGATGACGACAGATTTTCTGGTGGTGGGATCGTCTGGAGTGGTTTGTTGGCGCGAGAGGATACTGGTGATGCTGGCGTTGTCGCCAACACGAGCTAGAAGATAACCTGTAGCAAAAAAAGAAAAATAATAATAAAATATTATTTGAAGATGAACAGTGTTGCGTTACATGTAACACAAACATTATTCATGTTTTCATAATTTTTTTTATTTTAAAAAATCCATTAGAGTGTGTTTTAAGACCCTTTTAACTGTATTTTTAAAAAAAGTAGACTTTAGCTACTCCTGCTCTAACTTACTAATTGTCAAATAGAAAAAATGGTGGGATTGCTAAAATGATGAGATTGTGGTGTTGTTATATTATGTTTGGGCATAAAATAGAATAAGATGAAATGAGACATGAAAATTTGTATTTCATCTTAGACTCTAATATGCCTTAATAGTCTCTTGTTGAGATCAAGAGTTTATAAAGCTTGTGAAAAAAGATACATAAAATTAGTTCGACAATACTTTATTTAACATTTAATACTATTAGAATGAGTGTCGGCTATGCCAGATCTATTAAGGGGCAAGAGGGCCATGCCCCCCGCCCCTTTGCCCCTTAATAGCATGATTTTTTTTTTATATAATTTAATATATATTAATTTTGAAAAAAAAATAATAATACATGTTAATTTTTTATGATTTAATAGATAATATTAATAACATCTTATGTTGACCCTCTCTCTAAAAAAATTTATTGTCCCCTTCTATAAAGTTATTTTGATCTTATAGATTAATTACTTATAAGTTCAATTTTAAAACTTGCAATTTACCGATCTTAAAGTTTATTAATTTCATAAATTTGAGGATATAAATATAAACACAGATATTATGTATATACATATTAACAAATTAAATCTGAAAACAGATTAATGGTATATATATATATTTCTAATAAAGAATGGAATAGCTAAAATATAAATTATATATATTTCAACAAGTACATGTTTGCACTGAACATATAGACAATCATAATCTATTAATTTTAAAAAACTCACAACTTTTAATATATGTAAGATTTAATATTTGAATTATATAGAAATATAATAAAAAATATTATATTGTAGTTTTAATTTTGCTTCTCGAATTTTTTATTCTGCCACTAAGTGTCGACCGGGGCAGTGGAATTGTTTAAATCTATTTAAGAATTGCCCTGTTAGGCTTAGGCATGGATGGATAATACTGATTTCCATCCTCCTCATACAGTGCTACATTATGCAGTAACAGGCCCTCAAAACAAAACAAAAAAAAACTGCAGTAACAGGCCTTAATTTAGGCCCCGCTTAGATTCAGAGATAAGATAATTTGAGATGAGTTTAGTTTATTTTTTAATATTATTATTATTTTGGGATTTAAAAACTGTGTGTTGAGATTTGAAAAAAGTGTATTGGGATTTGAAAAAAGTATATAGGAATTTGTATTTTATATAAAAAATTATAAAAATATAATAATGAAATGAAGATGAGTTGAGATGAGTTGAGCTCATTTTCGAATACAAATGGAGCCTTACTCCCTTCTTTTGCATATTTGTAAAATTCTGGGATAATCTTATAAAATATCTTCCACTGTCAAAAGGATATGCTTCTTTCAATCTACTGTTACATAATTCGCTATTATATACTTAATTAACTGTGCTGCCATTACTGAAAGTATGCTGTAATTAGGGCAAATACTGGAACAACTTTATTTTGCTTCCATCAGAGAGATCTGCTGCTTTAGATGATTTGATGTTGCTATAGAAGTCTTGAGTAATGAGGTAGAACTTTCCAGAGGCGCTGCCATTGTTGCAGCAGTTGATTTTATTTCAACATTACAGTATTGATCTGCACTCTTATGTTTTTAGATCATCCAATGTAATTGTTTTCTTTCCATCCTATCATATTGGCGTGCATCTTCTACGATGAGGTGGATTCTACTTCTGGGTTCTTCGACTCTTGACTTGTTCATGATACATGTTCTCCACCCGCTTGTACATTCTTCTGTTCATCCGACCTGCAAACCATGCATGCATGCAGTTAGATATATTGTTAATCCCATGAATTAGGAATATTATATATATATATATATAAATTAGCTACAAAAAGATTATACAAAAATAAATCTACAAATTGACATGACTTGATATAAAGTTACTTTTAATATAAAATAGATTTAATACATCACGTGTAATCTACTTTTGTGTATCTACTTTTGGCATCAGTTTGTGAATCTACTTTTGTATAATCTCTTTGTATCAATTCTCTGTTTGCTTTTCTAAAATCATCCAACAAATTAAGGATTTATATTGGGAACATACCTGGTTTATAATAAGTTCTGGATTTGACAATCTGAGGGATAAAAACCCCTGTTCCATTGCCATTTTTCCACAGGTTCAGGAGCCACGCAGGTACTGAATAATTAGCATCCTCATTTTCCGACCAGTTGAAATAGCTTCCAGGTTGTAATATGGCAGGGTAACTACGAGCACAAGTTAAGCTGTTTTTTGAGTTTCTTCCTTTGGCGACACCAGAGGAGTTCTTCCGTCTGGTTTTCTGCAAATCTTCATCCTCATCTGCTGTTAAAAGCAAAATCTGTCTCCTGATTTCTGCATAGAGAATATCATTATTATCATGCTCGCCACCTTCAGCTACGTCTTGATCAAGATAGTACTGGTGATCATCTGTGTTCATGGCCATCTTGGATTGAAGAGTACTACTGCAATCAAACTCCATGAAATTAGGCTTTTAAAGTAGGAGAATGGTGAATTAATTATGGTTTTCTTATGAAACTGGTTTTGGCATTAATTATTAAATAGAATAATATTTGGTTTTGAGGTCAATGTTATCGGTGCAGGGACGTTGGAATATTGGTTAAACGCTTCCAAATGGCAAATGGATTTCAATGCCAAACAATATGTCTACTTTTTTGTACTCTAGTTCATGTACTTATCAGAAATGGGGTCGCTAGTATATGCTTCAAGCCTAATTCCTAGCAAACCAAATGGATGAGAATGACTTCTTCGATAAAATAATTGCCAACCTATCCAATACAAGTGCTCAACCTGCTCGACTTATTATAAATTATGAATTTTAATTCACGAATCAGGAGTATTTTTGCATAAATAATAGGTTAAAAAAGGGACAGATTAGAGAATGTAGGTGCAGATAGACCACCTGAGAATTGGGTATTATAAATTTAAAGGTCAAATCTCATTCAATATTTGGTTTTCCAAATTATGGAACATGTTGACTAAAAAAGCAATAATTAAGAATATATAGGCGACCAAATTGGCAACCACTTGGGCGATGCTGATTATTATTTCAGTACCATTATTGCAGTAGAAAGGCCAAAATTAAGTTGTTTGAAAGAAATAGGTTAAAAAGAGCATCGGTACACAGAGCATAGATGAGAGAGGTCGACCTGTGGCAAGAGTTGGGTTGTCTAAACTACCCAACATGTTGACCAAAATAATTAAACAAATAAAAGAAACGTGATGCATCCAATTGACAAGCATATGTAGAGTTTGAAACATAAATCCTAATTGTTTTTCCCTTTCTTTTCTATTTCTTTATCACTTAAAGACAGTTCGAAATTCCAAATCCCCACCTTGTTTTCCATTTCAGGAATCCGAATCAGGATGTATGTATATATATACATATATTACAATTGCTGGATATGCACGTTTGTAAATGACAAGATTTCTTTATTTATCTGCTATACAAAACCGACCGCGGGCGACGGAAACGAAGGAAACTGAAGTGTAATTGTACCATATTATTTAGACTTTTCTGTTTTTTTTTTTTTTTCCTGAGACAAGATTTAGTGAGAGAGATTGTTTAATTTCTGAATAATTTGGAAGGATATGGAAAAGCTGTTGTGAGGCAAGGCCATTATGTTCGAACATAATGTACAAATTACAGGGAGGGTACATAGAAGACACATTCACGTGGCAGTTCCAAGGAATGAGGAATTTACTCGGGGATTTGCTTATTCGAGTAAGAGACACTGATGGCATGTCGGAGATGCAGGCGGAAATGACGAGAAATGGTATTGGCTCAAACATTAATTCCCAGTATGGAAGGAATACCTTAAGAGCAAATAATGTGGGAGGAATTCAGTGCCCCCTAATTCACAATCACAAATTGTGATAGTAGCTTTCATTATTTCTGTATATGAATATTACAGAAACAAAGACCTCAAACAAAATAAATTACGACGCCAGGCCCTGACAGCTCTCGGAGGGCATTGGCCGCTTAAAGTAAATTATCTGTGAGAGACCAGACCGCCCAACAAAGGCAATGACAAGAAGTGCAAAAGGAAAACTTCAAACTAAAAACTAATAGCGGTTCAAGTATGTCCTGCGCCTGAACCGGTTGTAGTCGGGCAAACCCTGGATGGGACCCATTGCGGCAATTGCAATGTCCTGCAAAACCAAGTACTCGATGAAGACAGCCTACAGCATTTTCATCGTCGGACAGGTGAAAAAGTTGACAAAAAATTTAAATTTCATTTTCTATGCCTGGTAACTTGGTACTAATCCTTACCTGGTCCCAAATAAATCGGTTTGCAACGCGTTTGACAGTGCTAGCATCAACAGCATCAATTCTGGCAAATAACTCTGCAAATGGAATTCTTCGTCCATATGTAAGTAGCTGCATGCACAAGCATACCATGGAAAAAATTAGGAATTACGATTGGGAAAATAACAGATCTTTAGCGTGTGGGGGCTCAATTTCATCTTGCCAAGATGTGATTATGGGGCAGCCTAAAGGTTTTACCTTAAAAAAGAGGAAATTTTTTTAATCAAATTTGACCTCTATAGAGGTTACCATAAATCTGAAACATATAGAGAGCACATATATCATCTTGCAAGCACATAAACTTCACAATGGATCATCCCATTAGCCATTTTTTTAATGGCTAATGATCATATCATTAGCCACTAACTTACAGTGGAATCATGTTTCAAACCAGGGTATGCCAAAAGCAAACATAAGTCAGAAACAAGATGCATGTTGAACTAACCTATCAGGAAAAAGAAAGAAAGAAAGATGCATGATTGACTAAGGAAGCAAGCAGTGAAAGGAAAGGATCAGAGTGACCCACTGAGTCCAATTAGCTGGTTAAATGATATAATTTGAATCAACGCAGAGAAAGCATGAAAATGTTAAGTTATTTCCCTGCTTGCAGTGCTTTAATGCAAGCTCTCATACAGTAGCTTAAAAATGCAAGCTCTCATACAGTAGCTTAAAAAGAACATACATAAAATAGATAAATCAATTATTTCTTGACTCATTGTTTTAGTATAGAAAGAAGTCACACCTGTCGCCCAATATCTTCAGCTACAGGACTTGTTCCATCTATGTGAAGCAGCAAAGAAGATTTCAACTGCAACAAAAGATACCAGTAAGTGGGAATAACTGTAGGCACAAATTTGTCAAATGTGATGAATTACATAAACCTAACTATATGTGGACATAATTTTGAACAAATGACAACCGAAAATTTTCAATTGCCATAGGTCACAATTGGTATTAGGTCAACACGACAGGACAATGACCTTATGAAGCTTCTTATTTAACCAATATTTCGTTTGGCTACAACAAATAAGAGAAAGTAAATGCAGCATAAATCGCTTTTAATATCCACTAAAACAGTCTTGATTTAGAAAAGCCACCATGTATCTGACATCAATGTCCAATTCAGATTGTCAGTCATTGAGTCCCAAAAAACTCTCATTCTAAATTTCTAAGAGCTTGACCTGGTTCAGAAAGAAATAATTTTTTTCCCCGAAAAAAAACTAACAATGTATCTGACATCACTCACTGTAAAACTAAAGCATTTGTGGCTACCTGATTACGTGCACGGATAACATCGTCTTCCAGAACTCGGCAGCATAACTTGGTGGTTTCATTCATTATTGCATATGCTAAATCGTCTAAAGCATCCGGCTGAAAGATAATAAAGAAGATAAGTAAATAAGTAATTCATTGACAGAGGCGTCCAAGAATCCATTTGGATATACAAATTGAAAGAATTCAAAAAGCTATGTGATAACGCCTACTAATGTGTCCAATCATCATATAGACATATAAAAAGGCATGTTCATGCACATATCCTAGAGAGGAAGAGGTGAAGATATCATTTTGGTCGTCATACATAATATGGAAATATCCAAACCCAGGCCAGAAATGGAAATGAAGAAGCTAATTGCTTCTTAGCACACATAAACTCTCAAATTTTGCAAATGAACAAGCCATTGAACTTATAAAAAAACAAGAGAAGAAACAGCCCCCCAGCCCTCCAAAAATACCACTTATAGGGCACCTTGTCTACATTCATTATATTCTGTTGAATGAAAGAGACATTTCATGGTATCAATAGTGCCAAAAAGCGACCTCACCTTCGCAACAGCATAAACACCAAATAAACCAGTGTCTTTATAGTTTGTATTAAAAGACATCATGCTTTCAGCAATTTCATCAATGCCAATCCTCTGTGCCAAGTTGGAACTGTGTAAAGATTTTCAAAATTATCAATGCATGTGCTTGAAGAAGAAAATGTCTTAACGAAAAACTTGAGTGGCTCGAGTTAGAAACCTAACATGCCACAACGGTTATTGGTTTCTTAAAGAGCTCACCCCATGTGCTTTCCACCACTAGCACTCTTATTCCACGACCCCAGCATAGCCTGCATGACCATCAGAGCAATGGAATCTGGATCTGTCCAAGATGCTCCATTAAAAGCAACAGCAAATTGTGCCAAGGGGATATCATCATCAATTATTCTAACCTGGTTTTTAGAACATCAACATTCAACATTTCAGTGGCACATTTTGTGCAGTAGAAGAAATTGTGAAGCACGTAAAGATATTCCCACCTCAGAACCCGTAAAAGCTGCTGGTTCTTTTGCAACTAGCTGAGTAGCTGTGGTTGGATCTGATGACAACTTTGTGAACAATTTTTTTACTTGCTCAACAACATCCTCATGCTTCACAGCTCCAGAAGCAGCAATGACCTGAGATAAGGTCCCCGAAAAAATCCATAAAAATTCCTTCCCAAAGCAAGTCTTGCACATCAATGTAAAATGCTATAAAACTAAACACAGGATGAAATCATTAACAATTTCAAGGATCCACGATGTGTGAACGGATATTTGAAAAAAAAACCCGTTAGTTTGTACCTACCATTCTGGGGGCCGTGTAGTGCGTTTGTATGTAGTTCTGGAGATGATCTTTTGTAATTGTCCTAATATTCTGAGCAGGCCCAAGAATAGTTCGGCCCAATGGAGTGTACTGGAAGGCAGTTGCGTGCAAATGGTCAAAAATAACTTCCTCAGTTTGTCCCTCAACCTACAGAGATTTCATGAGATAAAACCTTTAACCATACGAAGCAAAAAAGCAAAACCTACAAGCAAGTTTAACACAAATAAATCCATGTTCAACCATACCTTCATCACAAATGTAGTACAATTATTTGATATTAGGGCTCAAATACCTAACTTAAATTCGCAATGCTAAAATCTAAACCACATAATTTGATGAATATCTTTACCTCAAATGCAAAAAAAATCGAAAAGAAAGACGCATAAAGTGTTAACCATATATAATTACCAATAAAATACGTATCAGACAAATCAAACTACACTCGCTAAACTTACAAAAATAACTACATTCGCTAAACTAAAAAAACCAATTTACCAATTAAAAAGCCTCAAAAATCTACTTATCCAAACAAAAAGTCAAACCAACAACAAACTCCAACAAATATAACCCTTGAATCTAATGAAATCCTTAATTTACCTCCTCCATTTCCCGGAGAATCACATCGCGCTCGCGGCTAATGCGGTTGTCGTCGAACTTGGAGTTCTGCAAGATATCAGCCAAGATATCGAGCGCCCTTGGCACATCCTTCTCCATAACCCTAGCATAGTATGTGGTCTGCTCCCTAGACGTGTAGGCGTTCAGATGTCCCCCCATGTTCTCGATCTCCTCTTCCAACGACCTGGCCGTCCTCTTCTCCGTGCCCTTGAATATCATATGCTCCAGGAAATGCGCGGTGCCGTTGGTCTCTTCGGTCTCGAACCTCGACCCGGCGTCGATCCAGACCCCGACGGTGGCGGTGCCTACGGAGAGGTTGGACTCAGTGGCGACGCGGAGGCCGTTGGGGAGGGTGGTCACGCGAGTCTCCGGGGCGGAGAGGATTCGGGTATGGTCGGCAACGGCGGGATGAGGCGAACCGTACTTGAGGAAACGCGGGTCGGGGTTGTCGAGCTGCTTGATCTTGGATTTAACGGCCTCCGCAAGTCGGTCGTAAATCATGGCGTCAGGAGGAGGAGGGGAAGAGGAAGGCAAGGATGAAGGCGTGGCAACCGCGGGGGAGGTCGACATCGAGCGGACGGTCTGTACGAAGGCGGAAGCCGCCGCCCTGTGGGATCGGCGAGAGAAGGCTAGAAGTTGTTTGAATGCCATTTTTCTCTATCTCCGTCTCTGTCTAGGGTTTGACAGAATGGGGTGCGGGGAGAAGTGGGAGGAGCTGCTTTTCTTAATTCTTAGTGTATTTTGTGGAGTAAAAACTCATCTCATTTCTAAATTCAAGCGGACTTAAAAGTGAAAACGAGTCTGGACTCGCTCCGCCGCCATAGACGAATAGCTGGAATAGGCCCAATCAGCGAATGTTTCTCCTGCCCAAATAATAATAATAAAAAAATATATTAGTATTTTAATTTTTTATTGACCATAATAATTTTAAAAATACTGTTATTCACCAATTTATAATTAAAATAAATATTTATTTTCTCTCGTGTTTTAGTTTGTATTGAAAATTTGAACCGTTGCTATTTTATTTTCTCGTCGCCATACTTTAAAAAAAAATGCAAATTATTTATAATCTTTAAATTATAGTAATGTAATCTTACGAAAATGTTCGTACTAGTTCGGCCCATACTTGCACAACTTCGGCCTAAACTTCAAACCCGTTTTCTGCACTAAACTTCAAACCCGTTTTCTGCACTCAGCCCAACACAAAAATCCCTTACTGGGTTGGGTAAACAAGCCTGAAACCAAGCCCCCAACCGAGGCAACGAGTGGAAACCCTAACCTAACGTGGCCGCTATATATAAAAGCCGATCATCCGAAATCAGAGACCCTTAGCCAGCGAGAGCGAGAGAGAGAGAGAGTTATCTGCTTCGGCACCCCCAGCAATCAAGCCTCCCTTACCTGTGTGACCCAAGTCTCTCACCTTGCTTCAGCTATGGCGACCGCGACGACTGTCAAGGACGTCTCACCTCACGAGTTCGTGAAGGCCTACTCGGCTCATCTCAAGCGATCCGGCAAGGTATATTTCCATATCGGTATTCTTCCCTCCTATTTTCGCCCACTCTATCTGTTGTTATTCATACATATCCTTTGTCACATTTTTAACGATTTTCTCGCTGGTGCTATCGATGCCTTTGTGAAGTTCATAAGTTTCTTTTCTGATTCAGTTGTTTCTTTAGCTGTAATGAACAATTATATTATAAATTGATCATCTGGAAGTAGGAAGTTGTGAGCGCAAGTGAAAAGAGATGTCATTTCAAGATAATTCTATGCGCAATGAGCGATGCACTTGGGTCAATATCTTCTTTCGGTAGAGTGCTTAGGCATTATCGAGTTAGATGCGGCTAGGTATTATTTTGTCGACAGACGTCTTGCAACTTGGATGTTGCTGAAAGAGTGGAAATATAAGGATGTTACTGCTTCCTATTAATTTAGTCGATTTTAATATTATTTTCATGAGGTATGAATATGGGTAGATGGATCTCGAATGATTTGGTTCTTTAGTATTAAAATTTGAGTTGCTTTTCTGTCTGAAAAGTTGGCTAGAATAATGTTTCTGTAGTAGAATGTTAGGACCCACTTGAGAAATAACGATGAAGAAGACAGAATGGAATTAAGAACAGAATAGAGACAGTAATGGAGATGAATTGTAGAGGATGGAATTCAATAAAATGGCTATGGTTTGGGGATGCTCAAGGCTCCCCAATTCCTCGAATAATTTCAGACAAAACATTCCAGAATATCCTCCCCTCTACGCTATTCCCTTATGTACTGACTGTTACTCATATTTTCCGCATGTAGACTACAATTTGTCAATATGTAATTGAAATAACAAACACAACAGACTTTATACTGCTAAAGTCAGCGTACAGACTCAATACTAAATGCAATGTACAAACCCATTCTAAATGCAGCGTAGACCCTCTTTATTGGAATGACACGTTGCTTCTACTCCTTTAGTTTTACTGAAATGACACCGTGGCCCCTTTTGTCCCATTACTATGTGAACCCTTCCTTTCATCCTCTCAGACCCTTCTTCTTTCTTCTTCAACCTTCCTTCTTCTTCCATTCTCATTCTACCCGTAGCCAGCTTCATAACGTAGAAGAATATGATAAGTAGTTGAAACTGAGTCTAAAATGCATGCCGTTTTGATGTATGATATTGTACAGTATTGCTGCCACGAACTTCTATCTTTCATAGTTTTGTTTGATAGGTGAATTGCAGCTGTATTCTACAATGTAATGTGGGGGTTTTATTTATGTTATTTTATTGCATGTGGATCTTGATTTTAATGTTGTTGCCATTCATTTCTTGTGAACAGATGGAGCTGCCTGAGTGGTCGGATATTGTCAAGACTGCCAGGTTCAAGGAGCTGGCTCCCTATGACCCTGATTGGTATTATGTGAGAGCTGGTAAGCAGCCTCTCCCTGCTTTTTATTTATTTATTTATTTATTTATTTATTTATTTTATCTTGATCTGCATCCTGTAAAGATTATCTTATGTCTGTGATCTGAAATGTGCTGATTCTGTGCATGTTATATGCTTCACAATCTTGTGCAGCCTCCATGGCAAGGAAGATATACTTGCGGGGAGGTCTTGGTGTTGGTTCTTTCCAAAGGATTTATGGTGGAAGTCAGAGGAATGGAAGTCGCCCTCCCCATTTCTGCAAGAGTAGTGGTGCTGTTGCTCGCCACATTCTACAACAGTTGCAGAAAATGAACATTATTGATGTTGACCCAAAAGGGTGAGCTTAACATTTCTTTTTTAGATATAAATAATTATTATATTGTGAAGATCAAGGTGATTGCACTTGGTGTTGACAATTCCATGAAGACTATTTATTATTAAATATAAATGTGGTATTTCAATTTAATGAAGGTGGAGCTTTCAAACATATATGTTTACCAATCTTCTATTAGATTTAGCCCTTTCTCTTGTAATCACCCATCCTCTTATTTTTGTCTTGGTCCTCTCTTGTTGCATTAAAGTGCCAAAATTATATTTGTCTTGCCAAGGCTATTGTGCAGGTCTTTTCCTATATTTGGTAGAATTTTCTTCTACCCCGTCTTGCACAATAACTATTCTCTTTTTTGTGCTCCCTTCCGTTCTCTTTATTTGGATTAAAATGCCAAATTTGTAGTTTTGTCTGGCAATGGCTATTATGCCGGATTGTTTCCTGTTTGGTAGGATTATGTTTTGACCCTTATCTCGTGACTTCCTCTCTCCACCCCACTTCAGTTATGTAATCATGAAATTTATTTGTAATGGAATTGTGCTAAGGAGATGATATTGCGAACTGAATTTATTAATTTTCTTTGCTGATACCTTTTTTATTTGTGGTGTTTTTTCTTAGGGGGAGGAGAATCACCTCAACTGGTCAGCGGGATCTTGACCAAGTTGCTGGGCGGATCGTGGTTGCCCCTTGATCAACTGACGCTTCTGGTGGGAGCACTTTTTGTTTGTTGGAGAAATGTGGCAACGACTGAGTTAAGACAATTTTTTGTTCCTGCTGCTGAGTGTTTCATTAGGATAGAAATGGTTGAGGTTTTATTTTCAAGTTTGGTGTTTTTGACATTTAGCGACTCTAAATTTATCTTGATGTCAAGGTTAAAAAGGTGTTAGAGTGGGTCATGTCTTTTGACAATCATTTCTTACAATTTTATTAGCTATCCAAGATTTCTCAAACTCTTTCTTTGTTCTATATGTATATGGTGTCGCCATCCTAGTTCGATCAACAATGATAAAGTAATTTGGATGCAAACAATTTTTTAGGGCTAGTGAATTGGGAAATTTTTCTTTTGAATTAATCGACGCGTGCTTACGGGAAACTCCTTATTGAAAGATTGTGTACTTTTAAAAGATTGTGTACTTTTAGGATTAGTCAGGATATTATTTTGGACAGACATCTGGTGTTAATAAAAAAAACAATGAAAAATAATTAACAAACTTAACTTATGAACATTCCATCCTACCCACCCATGCTTCTCTCCATTCATGACCTTTCCCATTTAAACGTTCTTGCTATTTCTTCTCGTCGTTTAAACCGTCCGTATCTTCGTTAATAATAATTGTGTTTTATTATGTCCTTGATCAAAACTTGTAATGGAAGCCTATATATACCAACCATTTTCAAAGCCAAGTGTTATTGACTTTTTAATTAAATTTTCATCCTTGAATTTTGCTCCTGTTTTCAATAAAAATAAACACTGGATTTTCCTTGTCATTTTATTTCCTGGTTTTGAACAATTAATTAATTCCATTAATTTACATAATTTCATTCCAAAGAAGCTAACTGCAAAATTCATGATCTAATATAGACTAATAATATCCGATTAGAAAGAAAAAAAAAATAAATAAATAAACAATAAAAATTGACCATGATTTTATTTCAACCATATAACTAGAATTTTTTTTTAATAAATTATGTGTCAATATTATATTTGCTAATTTCAGTCCATTATAATTTTCTGTTGCCATCATCGTCTTCCATTTTGAAATTCAGAATTAAAAAATAAATAAATAAATAAAAAGCAAGAAATGCATAGGGACATTAAAAATTGCAACCAAATTGGTTGCTTTCATATAAAAACTTGAGAAAGAAAAAAGAATGCTTATCGAGCGTACTTAGAAGAGAGAGAGAGAGAGAGAGAGAGAGAGAATAATGATAATGATATTCGGAGTTTCTTTTCTTTGTACTTTCAATCGTGGTAGGTGTAGGTATTGGTGTCATTCCATGACTGGCAGCACTTGATCTTCCTTTGTTGAGGAATGTGGAACTTTGGTTCTCTAGGTAGAGTGGGATGCTTCATTGACCTTAAAAACAAACAAAAACAAGAAGATGAGACATATATATCCCTTATATATTGAATATTACAAGGGAAAAATAAACAAGGATTTTAATAGCTCTTCAGGACTGAAAACTTCCAGTTATATATATATATATATATATATATATATCCTATATACTCAAGATCCCTCACATGAAAAGTGTGTGAATGAGAGAGATCCTTTATTATTGTTGCTGTGATTTCTCACACAGGTGAATATGGTTGAAATCACCCAACAAAAGAAACAAAAGAGAACTGAAATAAAATCATGTTCTTGTAGAAGCAGGTGAATTAAACCAGATCACCTTCTAGGAATGAAAGGCCGGTCAAAATAGGGCATAGGCTGTGCTTTTGGAACCAGCTCCTTTCTTAACCTTCTTGTTTCTTCTTCGTCCGCCAACTGCAAGAGTAGTATGGGCACATACATATGGTAAAGATACAATTAATGATATTTGGCTCAACAATCATTCTTTTTCATATCATGTATGTATGTATGTACCTTCTCCCATCTCTCTCTTTCCATCTTATATTGCTCAATCAGGTTCATCTTCTCTGCTAACTAGTTATGCACATAAACCGGCAAAAGAATGCAAATCAAAGGTTATAATAATTCAAGCTTTTGAGTCTCTAGCTCAGTCATTTCTCGTAAAAGGAAAACAAGAATAGGTATCAATCCTTGCTCAAAATTCTAGTTATCAAACCCAAAAATTGGGATTGTTTTATACAAAAGAATAGGAAAGGCATATGCGCCTTCTAACCTGTTTAACATCTCTCTATACAGTTTCTTAAAACTACTTCTACCATGATATTAATCCAAGTTGTCCCCTTGGTAAGCAAGACGTTGGACAGTTCAGCATAGAATTTTATTTTCTGAAATATATTTCAAATTATTCATTGCTCTAAAACACAACCAACACTGATTACCACATCTTTCCTTGCAGATTAAGAAAGAAACATTACATTAAAACGCATTTCCTAACAATTGAGATCATTAAAAAAGAACCTGCTTGTCAAATTCAGAACGTTCTACTGCTCGCAGATCACTGCAAAGCTTCAGGTCTACAGGCCTTGTGTTCTCCTTAGCAAGAGGCTTTATCAAGCACTGAGATGACAAGCAACAAACTGATGCAAATAAGATCATAAAAACATACAACTAATACTTGACGTATAACTCACTTGACTGCACATATATGGTAGTAAAGAGAAAACCTTGTAGAATTTTTGCCTTCTAATGGCAATCAAGTACTTTAATTATCATGATGGCACTTTAAATCAAAATCAAGCTATAAACATTTGATCTTTTCATGCGGTTTTGAACATTTGTTTGCAAACTACCACCAGACATTATGGTGCTAATAAAATTGAGGCCAGATTACCTACTGGCTTAAAGCTTTATTACCAAATTGGCCTCACCTCTGGTTCATCTGTTGTCCATGGTAGGCCTTGTGCAATTGGTATCCGCTGCCTATCCTCCTCTATCACCATTTCTTGTAATTTCTTCATAAATTCCTCCTCCTTCGCTCTTCCTCTTTGCTACAATGCAATGCAGTTGACAAAGTTATAATGCAGATCCATTGCGAGTTAAGCTGCAGCCTTCACAATCAATTCACTTTCATTAGACTTACCTCTGTCCTTAGTTTGAATGGTTTTTGGCTGGTGACCTTAAGCTGCTTCTTCTTCCATCTCCTTCCACCCATTGTTCCAGAAGATTCGGAGCTCTGAAACCCAAAAAGAAGAACATTGTATTAGCTAATAAACTCAATCGACCTCCATCTTCAATAGCACTTGACAAACTTCATAAATCTTACATTTCTTCGGCTCCGGCAGCCCACACTAGAAGTCCTGCCTGAAATTCTGAAGCACCAAAAGATTCCAACGCAAATTGAATCAGAATATGCTAGTATATGGAACTCAAAATGGTCAAATCTAAAGCTAAATAAAATGAACCAGGCTATTTGCTGCCCACCTTCCCTGGCTGCTATCTAAGGAAGAAGAAACCGAAAGTGGCGAATCTAGACCAAGGTTCTCCGATGTCAAGAACAACTCTGATGGACAGAGAGAAGAAGACGAAACCTGAGTCTCAGGAACCTTGGGAGCCTCCAATCCTGGTAAAGCCCATTTCATTGCCTTCTTTATAGTCTCTTCTTCTTCTTTCTCGTCCGATGTCAAGAACAACTCTGATGGACAGAGAGAAGAAGACGAAACCTGAGTCTCAGGAACCTTGGGAGCCTGCAATCCTGGTAAAGCCCATTTCATTGCCTTCTTTATAGTCTCTTCTTCTTCTTTCTCATCCTTCTCATTCAAGTTCTTTGAACTCGGTATAGAAAGAAGGTTCTCAAAGGCCTTTACCAAATGCATCACTCTCCCGGACCCAGGGTCAGGCACACTTTTCCTTGCTTCTTCCAACAACTTGTCCCTCCTCCTCTTAATTGATGAACTACCTATTTGACTACCTGTCTCGTTGGCAGGTGAAAATTCATTTTCCTCCTCCTGCCCTTCATACCCATCTCCTATTTTCAGGTCTTGTAACATCAAGTCCTCTATTTCCACTTCAAGTTCACTCTCAGATATATCGGAACCCTTCAACTGGTCCGGTTCCCCAACTTCTTCGGTTCTGTTCTTGAAAAACTCTTCCTGTGATACTCTCAGATTCTCATAGGCCATACACAGGCACTTCGTGATATTACGACCACCAGCTTTCTCTTTGCACTTACACTCGACCTTCGACCCAAAATTCTCGTTCTTCGAATTCCTTTTCGCCATAACGAACTTTCTCTCCCGAATCTTATTTCGCGGTGAGCAGAGGGCCGGATTGGGATTCTTCGCTGCTGGTTCATGGGCTTTGGCTGATTTGATTACTGGGCAGCTCCCGAGTTTCGGAGCAGGGCTTGAATGAGAGACATTGGGGTTCCAATTCTCCGCAAGTTTAAGATTTTCTTGAATCTTGGGTCGAGAACTATATGAGTCCTTAACTGGTGTCACCGGCAGCACAGCCCCGGCGTTCTTGCCGATCAAGTTCATCGGTAAGTGACCAGAAAAACGTAAAAGAAATGGGTTTTGGGGTTTTTTTCAAACTGAGAGAGCGGTATCGTTAGAAGGATACTTTTTGTGAGAGATCTTACTGGAATCGATGACAACAATGAAGGAAAATACCGGGTTTAGAGGGGAGGAAATGAAGGAACGTTGAGATTACAGGGACGCTCTTAACGGCTAGTTTCTTCGTAGGGCGTGGTTCCGGCCCTCGGGACAGTTGACGGGGAATTTGGATTTTGTTTTGAGTTTCGACCGTTTGATTCGGAGATCAGGATAATCCACGGGACATGATTAAATTTGATCGACAACGGTACAAGTTATTTGAAATTACAGGAATATCCTTATTTCTTATAAGTAAATGCTATTTTATTTTTTCTAATCAAGCTTGCGTATCTATTTATCTATTTATATATATAAAAGCAGAAACAAGAGGTCTGATTTGGCAGCCAAACCGTATTATTCGACTCTAATTTGACACGTAAAACCAGTTAAAACATCTCCACATCATTAACTACGTGAATATTTTGATGTGTTGGCATGAATAATACAGTTATTTTGTGTTGGTATTATCATATTAACCATTTTAAACTACATGTCGTTCTTAGCATAAAAATTGAAAGTGAAAAACTGAATTCGAAAATGAAAGGGTGTTGAGGAATGAACCGGACGGTTTACACCGTTTGCAGATAAAAGCCAAAGGGTACAACTCGCAGTCTCGCTGCTTTTGTAGATACCGCTTAAAAGGGTAATACCGCTCGCAAATATCATTTGATGATGCATGCTATAGTGAATATCCACTGCTTCAGCTTTTGTTTCTAAACGTTGCGACTTTAAAACCCACGACAAATGCAATCGTGTCATATGCAGCGTCTTTAATATGAAGAGCATTTAATTATATATATGCAGCAGTGGAAAAAAGCTCTGTAAAACTAAAAGAAAACAGAGCACAATCAGTGCAAAAGGAACCAAGAGTTCCTGATCAACCAATCGGTGAGACCCTCTCTCAACTCTCTCAATTCTTTCATCGTTTAAGCTTTCTAGCCTAACTGGTATTTATAAGCATGCATGATATTTGGCGGATCGTTTGCCACTTCTATTTAATGCTACATTTTTTTTTACCTAGATTTTTAGGTCTTCGAAACGAAGTCGGACTCTTGAGTTTTCACAGTTTGTCAGGAGTTATTTTTTCAAAGTCTAACCAGTTGACCTTTTGGGAAATCTGTGTCAACTAGAAACATAAATGTGGTTCAAGTTGAACCAGGGATTAGTTTTTGGTGTGGAAATGTATACGTTTACTTATAACTGATTCAAACTTCACTTTAATGGCAGAAAAATTGAGATTCAGTAAATATTGCTTATCCAGAGTTGGATCCCTACTCACTCTTTGATTTTCAGATCTTATTTCCGGTGCATTTTGATAATGAGCGGTCGACAATATGAGACGCTCGTGTTTGTGTGTGTTTTGGATTTGTTAGACAGTACCATGCGCATGGACTTTCTTTGGTTTGACCGTTTGCCAGTGGCTCTGCGGGTTAAATGTGGCAACCAACTCTCTATGTTTTCAAATGGAATGTTTTTTGTTTGTGAAGTCGGCAACAGTTTCTTTAGCCAAATTTGCATTATTCGGAGCACAATCATGTCATGATACCTGAAGAGTCGAACAGGTATGCATATTGGAATCCCCGAAATACATATGTAAGTCTATTAGTCTATACATACTTTAAATACAATATAACATGTCTTGCAACTGTTGTTATATATATATATATATATATATATATATTTATGAAAGCAACTGTGTTGCTATAAGAGTATATACAATATTTCCACCAATATAATAATATTTGGTATATTAGTTACGGAATTCTACTATAAAATATCTACTATTTGAGAGTATATATTACACACATAAATTAATTTAAATAAATTAATCAATTTATCTTTAAACAAATTGGCCTGCTAATTGAGGAGAAATTGATCAATTTTTTCTTAGTACGAGCCTTTAAAACTTACATGATTGTTAAGTTATAATTATATTAAGTATACAAAGCGTTTAATATTATATTGAAATACTGGTATTAAAGAAAAATTCTATATTGAAATACACCATATAATAATATTTTACTGTACATGATGGTCCCGTCTTCTAATGCTAATATACTAATATGCTTACATACTACATTACAAAGGGACACCAATAAAAATAAACCTGCCATCAAATATGATATTATATATGTACTTTGAACAGATTTAAAACTGTTGTTATAAGGTTTATTTTCTTTCTTTATTATCCAAATTTTGTTAAAGACCCATTTGTTGTGTATCCAATAGAGAGGATTCTATTGCTTACTTAATTCATTGTTAATTGAAGATGAATTTGGGATGTTATATATAATTGGTTCATAGTATGGATGAAGTATAATTGAATGATTGTATGAATAGACAATTATAGATAAATTAGAGCATTGTTTAGGCAATAAACTATTTCATTCTTTTTTTTTTCTTTTTGAAATTTGGAGTTTTTAAATCGTATTTTTGATGAAGATTGCAAGACTATATATCTAGGTCTATATGCCTCGCATCAAAGAAATAGTCGTTGCAGCAACTTACAGTTTTAATGGTTTATTTTCTTATCTCATTTGGCTGCGAAATCTTCTATATAATTAATTATATGCATTTTGATTTTGCTGTAAGCACTGTCTTTGCTTATGACCAAATAAATAGTAGGAAAACTCATATAATGCGAAGTTCCCCATTGTGTACTAATTTTTCAATACTGATTTATTGGTAAAGTAATTTCACTTTATATAGATATACAATTTAGTATTTAAATTTATAGAGATCTAGAAATTGTAGACGTTCAATTGAAATAAACCCCATGTAATCCATACAAAGTTGTATGGATAATGAACCCCATGTATAAATGATGTCCATAAAATGTTTATTTTTTTAATAATTATGATAGTAATTATGTATAATAAACTATTTAAATTCATAAAATTCAGGATAAATAATCATCCGCGCATTGCGAGGGATATAAGCTCGTTCTAAATTTTAAAAAAAAAAACAAGCAATGTAGCTCATCATTCTATTTTTTACCATCTTCTCATCATCTTATGATGTGGCATTAAATGATTGGAGATTATTTATTATATTTTACTTATTAGCCTATCATTTAATGTCATATCATGAGATGATGAAATAATGATGAAAAAAAGATGATTAATAGATTTATTTATAACAGTGGAGGGTCCTTTCCACTGTTAATATAAAAAATAAAAGTAGATAAATTATTTAGAGTGGGCATTCAAAAACAGAGTGGATCCACTGTCTATTGTACCATTGAGCGCACATATCGATTTTGAAATCGATCAATTTTTTTAACGCTCCATCCTCTTTGATTTTCCTTTACTCGAGAGATGTATTCAATTATAGGTAATTTCCAAACTAGATCTTTATCTTTTTTTAAGAGAATCAAGCTGATCTCATTGATAATAAAACGAATTACAACTATTCCAATATCATTAGATGCATAATACATAAAAGAACAATTTCCAAATCATAGACATCATCGTCGCATTGCAACGCATCCTATGCTAAGGAGTGAGCAACTCGATTATTTTGCCTCTTAGTGTAGATGGCAAACCATTCCGCAAAGGTAGCAAGAAGATGTCGGGTGTCAGCTCTTATCAACCCCGGATAACTCCATTCAAACCTAGGCTCCTGTAGTAAGTTAATAACCTTAAGGGAATCCCCTTCAAGCACCAGTGGGCGTATGCCAGCCTCCTTGCAAAAAATGGTACCCAAAAATAGCGCATAGTCTTCTCCACAAAATGGATTCAACATAACTGGTCTCCTAGCTCGCATGGCTCCAATAAACTGACCAACATGGTCCCAGACAACTACTCCAATTCCAATAATCCCTTCCTTAGCATAAATAGCCACATCCCAATTAAGTTTGTAAAAACCAGTTGGTGGCTTCGTCCATGCATGTTGAATAGGTAAAGCAGGGACAATGGAAAGGACAGCAGACTGAGAAGACAAAGCTTGTTGAAATAAGTTCAACTCTAACCTGGCATAGTTTGCTAAGTGAGAAGGGTGTTGGAATACCAACTCATGAACAAAGCAATTCCATCTAAACTAGATCAGTTTAAAGGTCATAGAAGCAAGTAATAGGCCATCCTGCTCCAACCTATCAATGAGAGCCTTCCATTCACTCTGAAAATTAGAGCAAACAAGGCTCAATTCTACAATCTCTTGCTACTAACAGACCAAACATCAGCTGCTAAAGGGTAGAACTATAACACGTGACTTGTATCCTCAGGGGCAGCTTTGCAAATAGGACAAGCTTTGACATTGTTGGAAGTCCATCATGACAAGCTTTCCCTAAGAAAATACTAAAAACTCTAGGGACCTGTAAATGCCAAATAGATCTCCAAAACTCAATAGAAGCACTACCGGAAGAAGCACCCCCTCGCTTCCTAGATTCAATCTCCCATTGCAAAAGGTAAGCACTTCGAACAGAAAAGAGACCATAGGAGGTACCATTCCAAACCAACTAGTCACCCATATTACCCAATGATGCGCTAAACAATTGATTAATCAAAGTTTCATTCCAGCATTGCCTTGATACATCAAGTAAGTCAGAAACCATTCGAAGAGTAGTGTCCAGGGGTGTAGGAGAAAGTACCATAAATGAGATAGGTAAATTAACCCATTTATCCTCTCATACTCTCACCAAGCTACCATCCCCTATGTGCCAGAATAGACCTTCTTACAATAGTTTCAAACCATCCATAAGGCTTCGCCACAACTAAGAGGGTCTTGGACCCAACTCTACTTGCAATAAATTTCCTATAGGAAATATTTGGACTTGAGAATTTGAGTTGGTAGAGACAGAGGATTCCGTAACATATGCCAAGCTTGCTTCACCAACAAAACTAAATTAAAACTTTTGAAATTCCTAAAACTCATACCACTGTTGTCTTTGAACTGAGACAATTGTTCCCATAGAATCCATTGAACTTTAGCCTTGTCTTCATCAAAACTCCACCAAAATTGTTTTAAAAGTTGTTAAACTGAGTAGTAATGGAGTGAGGAAGCAAAAACAGACACATAGTATAAACAGGGATAACTTGGAGGACAAATTGCAGCAAAATCTCCTTACCTACAATAGATAAACTATTCGTCTTCCAATTTGTCAATTTTGACTAGATTCTATCCAAGAGAGAATGGAAGGCCCGTGTCTTGCACCTGCCAATTGCAATCGGTAAGCTAAGGTACCTCTCAAAGGAGCCAGCAGAGTGCACACCTGAGAGTTTTAAGATAGTGTCCTGCACTTCAATTGGAGTGTTCTTACTAAAATGAATTGTTGTTTTTTCTTTATTAAGCATTTGCTTAAAATCTTTCTCATAGCATCCCAAAATAGAAAGAATATTGCTTCATTCAATAGGAGATGCCTCACAAAGAAGAAGACTGTCACCTGCAAAGAAAAGATGGTTTATAGACACTTGCTCTCTCCCAACTAGAACACTAGAGATAATGCCTCGAGCCTCAGCTTAGACTAGCATGTTAGAAAGAGTTTCAGCACAAATGATATATAGGTAGGGAGAAAGAGGATTTCCCTGTCTAATATCCCGAGTAGGAGAAAAAGAGCAAGAAACTTCACCATTCAACAACAATGAATAAGAAACTGAGTTGATGCACTTCATTATAAGGGAAATCCAATGGTCTCCAAAGCCCAATTTATGCATTACAGCTTTAAGAAAATCCCACTCCACCCTATCATACGTCTTGATCATTCCAAGCTTTAGTGCCATAAAACCAGTCTTACTAAACATGTAGGTGTTCACTAATTGAAGGGTTCCATATGCTACAATCATATTGTCAATAATCAACCTTCCTGAGACAAAAGCACTCTGATTCAATGAAATGATAGAGGGCAAAATTAATTTTAGCCTATTAGCAAAAACCTTTGCAACAATCTTATATAGCTTACATTACATAAACTAATAGGCCTCAAATCTTGAACCCTTTTCGAATCCTTAACCTTGGGAATCAAAGTAATATAGGTATGATTCAAGCAATCAATAGCAACCCCATAATTTAAAATCTATAAAACAAACGTCATGTCTCCTTACCAACCATGTCCCAATAAGATTGGTAAAATTGAGCTAGGAAACCATTTGGTCCAAGAGAGCCGAGAGACTTCATCTGAAAAACTGTCGTCTTGACTGCATCCTCTGTAAACAGCTTACTTAACTTGCTATTCATCAAATCAATCACCTTAGGTACCATTCCCTACAGACAAGCTTCATAATCCCTCGGGTTAGTCAAAGTAAATAATCCAGCATAATAGTTACTAAAAACAATTGTCATTTGCTCTTTATTTGACACCAGAAAACCATCTCTATCTTGACTATGATGAATGAAATTAGTTTTTGTCTTGTGTGGCATGCTTATGAAAGAAGGATGTATTCTGATCACTATGCTGTAATTAATATTGTTTAGCACGCTACTTCCACTTCATCTCTTGCTCGGCCAGAACCTGTTCCACTTCAGCTTGCAACTCCTTGATCAACTGAGAATGCAACCCAACATCAGCATCCAGTAAAGAAGCTAATTGCTCAATCTTCTTATTAAACTCTGCAGAGGAAAGCTTCTTTTTTCCAGAAATCCATATGTTCAAGTCAACAATACATAAAGAAAGTTTGTGGTGAAAAAATGCCCCTAAAGTATCACCACCTCATGTCTTATTCCAGGAATGAGATACCACAGGAGCGAAATCCTCATGTTGCTGCCAGGATGCTTCAAATTTGAAAGAAGGCCTCCCTCCTCGACTCCTTAACATAGGGACATTCAACTTTAAAACCAAAGGAGAATGATCAGATTTATAAGAAGGAAGTACATAACAGAACGCAGAAGAAAACAAAGATAGCCAATCTAGATTGCATCCGATCCAATTCCTCTTTAACAAAATGGTAGCTAGATCTTTCATTGGACTAGGTGAACCATTAGCTCTTGGTAGACACTAGGAACAAAGAACAAATAGTAAGAGCTTCCCAAAATCCATCATTTGCTTGTAGGGTCTTGAGCGCATCCTAACCTTCTCAGACTGGTAGAGGATCTCGTTAAAATCCATCATACATACCCATGGTTAATTAACAGCAGGCTTAAGCGCAGAAAGAAGTGTCCAGCTCTGCCATTGCTTAGAAGCGGATGGATGGTCGTAAAAGCCTGTGAGGCTCCAAGGAGCTACGATAGACTGTCCCCCAATTGATACACTAATATGCCTTTTTGAGTAATTAATCAAATTAACACCCAAGGAATCTTTCCACATCATAGCGAGACCGCCACTGCTACTGTTACTATCCACAACTAAGCAGCAGTCAAAATGCAACGATTGCTTAACTAACTTAGCATTCTTTCTCAAACACTTGGTTTCCATTAGAAAAATAAAGCTTGGGCACTTATCCTTAGTCAGTCTCTAAAGGATATGAACTGTGAGAGGGTTCCCAAACCCCCCTCGATAGTTACAACTTAGGAGATTCATGGTTTTCGGGAGGCTGTGTAACAGCCTCTACCGAAGACTCAACAGGCACATCATTTGCATCAAATCACAGCCATTTGCTTGTTCTCGAATCATTCTCATCACGAAGGCAAAGACTAGCAGGGCAGATTTTTAAGAGAAGAGGAAGGCTAACCTTTTGTTGCAGTGGTGTGAGCTCAAAGTTTCCACCTATTCTCCTTTCCAACAAACTTCAGCTTGGGTTTCACAGCATCCTCTTGTGTCTCCACTGCGGTGGGTGTCAATGATACACTTAGGGATTTCAAAATAGACCTTTCCTTCTTCTTCAGAATCTGTCGACCAAGCCGAGTGTCCTCTGCACGAAATGAAAAGCATTGGTATAGGCCTATAGGAAGGATGGGCCGTGAATCAGCTAGGTGAGTATCAAACCCTATTAGCATAAGGATGCCTTTTTCTGCAACAGTCATAAGCCCAGGAACCACCGAGTCCACTTGACGAGTCAAGTCCTAACCAAACCCATCATCTTACATAACACCCGCGATGGAAGTCTTGTGTTTTGTGGTAAGGCACGAGAAACAAAGGACTTAGGGGGATTTAAATGAACATCTAGAGTACGAATTGGTGCCATATCCACTGACCGGCCTTCCCCATAGCACTGCTTAGAAGTGACCCCAGGACCTTCCCCCTAAGAAGCCGACAGTAGAAAAGAAGATCGTTTGCCCCCATTTGATGTGGCCCAGAGCCATGAGCCGTACTGAGACACATTCAAGGACTTATCACAAGAACCAGCCCGGCAACCATCTATCCCATGTTGCATATGCCTACATTTAAAATAGATATTTGGGAGTTTCTCATACTGGATAGGAATCCACATATTAGCGCCATTAAAGTTAATTGTCCTCCCACGGGTCACAGGCTTGCACAAGACAATCTCCACAAGCACATGAAGATAACTACCCCATGCAACATCATCCGCTAGAGCATCCACCAGAAGAACCTTCCCTATAGATTCCCCAATCCGAGTCCCTACTCGACGATTCATGCACCCAAACAGCAGATTATAGAGTTGCAACCAAAAGGCTTCTACAGAGAAATCAATTAAATGAGGC
The DNA here is from genome assembly GCA_036559045.1 of Platycarya longipes. Classification (NCBI taxonomy): domain Eukaryota; kingdom Viridiplantae; phylum Streptophyta; class Magnoliopsida; order Fagales; family Juglandaceae; genus Platycarya; species Platycarya longipes. Next base: position 28,313,811 of record CM071792.1, on the reverse strand, counting down.
TGGATTTGCAAATCAACTTTTTTCAAAATAAAAACAACGTTATCAAAAAGCCACGGACGTCCAAAAAGGACCTTATCCCTATCATCCCGATTAGCAAAGATGATCACGAAAACATTGTCTTTAATGGACTTAAAAGTGACCGCATGATCTACTTTTCAAATTTTCAACATTGTGGATTTAACAACATCGGTAGCAACTTTCCTGTCCAAACACATACGACCCACCACACTACGTTTTTCATACTGTCGCAATTCAGCCAGATCATCACTCCTCACATCTAGTGCAGTCTCTTCTTCGTTATCCAAAGTGATCTTCTGTCATGCTTCATTCAGATCATCCATACTTAGAAAAGCTATGTGAATAACTAAAATCAAAGATCCTTCCTACCCCACTGAATAGAAAGAATTAAGTTTTCTCCTCACTAAGCAAGAGAAGAGTTTTGCGAACAAGTAACTACTTCTGCAATCGCCGAAGCACTACCAACTAATTATCAAATACCCGTCCAGATCTTTACCTTGAATTGCTAATATTACAAGTTGTGAGTCATAATCCAATATTATAAGATCATTTTGCAAGTGCTCGACCATTTTGAAAGTAAGTGGAGCGCCTCTGGCTTCTACTATGACAGGATTTGTGAAAATAATTTTTTCTATTCAATGTTTATAACTATATGAATTATGGATTAATGCCAATGTTGTAGAGTGGATGTCCCTTATTGCTGTATCATAGGATATAATTTGGGCTTTTGCCTTGAATTTCCATGCCTATAGATTTTCTTGATAGAGAAAATTCAGTTACTCTATTGCTTTCTTTAGAGAAATAATGGAGTTGTTGTGCACCACATCATTCTGCACGCCAAATGGAATCTAGCATCAAAATTGTAAAGATTTGAAATGGATGTTCTTCTTCTGAAGTTAGCCCTAATTTTATCCCCAATTTAATAATGATCGAGATCTCTTATGAAGAGAGGTTTAAAGACCAACTACTTTGGCTCCATAAAATTCTAGTGATTAGGATTCTAGAAATAGATGGAGTGTTGTTTCTTCTTGATCATCACAACGTGGACAGTTGAAGGAATTCATATTCGGGATGTATTCTTTCAACCTGTTTCTCATTGGTCAAATATTCCAAATGATTTTCCATGTAAGGCTTGTGGCGATCATGAATCTTTAGCTTCCAAATTTTTCTCATAGATGTGCTGGAAAAATTTATTTGCAACTTAAGCTGTGATATGGTAAGCTGTTTTTGATAGAGAATTTTCCATTTTGGCTTTTTGTCCAAATCAGCTATCTGTTCTTTGGCTAGCATGAGGTAATGGAATTTTTTTTATATTGTAATGCTATCTTGTTGGAAAAGAGAGTGCAGTTTACATTCATCCCATAAGTGGGTGTTTTGATTGATCTAATTAGAAACTTGTATAGTGGGAGAAGTTTTTGTATTATGGTCCCGTGATTTTGGCTTGAAACTTTCTAGCATTTGTATCCATGAGCCTAGCCAAATTTTGACAGATGATCCATTAAAGATTTGGAAGCATGTACATTTTCCCATTAGGTCCATTGTCTTCAGAATTCTTTTCCAAAAGCTTGAGTCGGACAATTTTTGCTTTACTTGCCAAAAGAGACTTGTATTAGGTACTTTTTTTTACAAGAGTGAGTGCCACATTGTTTGACTCTCTTAACTTATTTTTAATCTTATTTTAGCTAGAAGAGCTAAGTTCATGTTTCCCATTAGTCTTATGCTCAGGCCGCCTTCTTTTTTTGGTTAGCATATTGACTTCTATGATTTTAAATACAACTTATGCTTTTGATCTTCTTTTATGCCCCACCAAAGAGTTTTGAATCTTGTGTCTAGTACCTTGCAGACTGATTTTGGGAGAATACGCATTGACATTTGATATAAGGTCATTGTGCTTGCAATTGTTCGAATGAGTATCATTTTGCCTACCTGTAAGAGATATTTCGATTTCCATTCCAATTTCTTGTTGATATTATCCATCAACGAACTATAATTTAATTTGTTTTCAGAGAGCACCAAGGTTTCCAACAAAAATATAATATCTGGATTTTTTTTTTTTTATTAGTCTTTATATTTCTGATTGCTTGGGGCGGGCTAAACCCCTGCAATCTCATACCACAGTCTTCATAAATTGGGGAAGGCTTTATTAAGCCTACCTTGTCATCTTTCTTGAAATTTCTAGAGATTGGTGCATATGGAGATTTTCTATTGTAAGGTTTGGCTCTCATGTGCTTTTTTTATTTTTTTAATCTTTCTTAATGCTTTAGTTTGCATCTCGAGTAGCATAAGAGCTATAGTTATCCTTTTTAGTCGGTGTTGTGGCATTTGAAGTTGATTGAATTGAGAGATCATGACTAATTTCTTGCACCTTTTGTTTTGATAGAAGGCTATCATCATGAGTCAATGATGTTATGCCTCTTGGAGGCTTCCTCGATTTGGACTTTATGTTTGGTCAAAAAGCTTTGTATTTCTCCTTGTGGGGTTCAAAGTGTTGTCTACTAGCTCATCTTCTGACTTGGAGGAGATAATAAAGTCATAAAAGGCTTTCTTGATATTGAACTTTGTACAAGGTTTTGGGCATTGAAAAAAACTGGCCATGTTAGACTTCTGAGAGTGCCTAAAAAGGCTGACTTGAGTGGGCTTAATTTTTTTTCCTTTATAACAAGTTGCTTTTGGGTTGTTAGGTCTTGGTGGGCCTGTTGGATCTTGAGTTTAAGCACTGCTTCCTTTATTTGGTTCCACTTTGTATTACTATTCCATACCTCATTGACTTGATTATGCGTTAACGGAAATGAGATTTGAATTTTTGGAGAGAAAATATGCATCGCAGACTCCATGATATTTTTTTAAAGATAATGAATTGTCAATAGTTGAAAGACTTGGAAATTGTGAATGACTGATAGGGGAGCTTTTAGTGAAGAGAAAGTAACTCTTGTATTGAAAATAGGAGACTCTATTGGTGAGAAGCTTTTAATGGCTACTGTGGGAAGGAGAGAGGCTTGTCGCGCCATGGAAAGGTGATGGCGGGGTTCACTTCTGATTGGCCCTGTTGGTGGTGGTAGTTGTTGTAGATATAGCTTCTAATTGGTTGTAGAATTAAGCTCGTTTTCTTCGCATCCCCGTGTTGCCCCTTTTCTGTTTCTTTCATTTTGTTTTTGGCACTATGTAGATATGGGTGAGTCATCAACTCCTTTTGAGATGAGACCTTTTGGGGAAGTGCAAAGAACAAAAAACCCATTAAGGGGGCAGTTCAAGACGCAAACCAAAGGGCGTGGTCTCCTTCCCCCAGTTTGGTGAGAGTCTAAAGCCATTCGATCTGTGTTCCTTTGCTTTTCTCCTTCTGCATGTAATTCCTTAATTTTTTCTTTCCCTTTTCTAAATCCAACCCTCAACGTTGGTAAAGGTTGGTCAATAGGGATTCATCCTACTAATTTGTGCATTCTGAGTAGGGATTATTGAGGGTGTAGGAATTACAGTAATGACTGTTGTAGTATCTTGATCCGACTGTGTTGCAATATTTTGGATAGTATGATTTAATGATTCCCAGTTGAGATTTCTATATTTTTTTTCTCTCAAGATGAGCATGAGTATTATTACCATGGTTATGAGACTCTACTCAAATCCATGATCCATATGATAGTTGAGATGGGATAGCTTTAAGAAAAGTGCAGAAAATTTGAGAATGACCTAATCTACCATACACATAACAGAAATTCGATAGCTTTTCGTATTTAAAGGAGGAGACCCATGTATCAATATTGAAATTCCTTGGAAGCCAAAATCTTGTTGCAATGGGTGTGTTATATTAGTGACCACTTTGATCCTGATATACTTTTTACAAGAAATGCCAAATGTCGGATCCTCTTCTACCTCCAATAGGTTTCCTAAGACTTTCCCAATTTTTGTTGCATTTTCAACTATCATATGATCAAAAGGAAGTCCATGGATTTGTACATTGAAAACTGAGGTATTGAGACGTATCTCATGCCAGGTTGATTTGGCTGTCCATGGTTTGAGTATTAGCAAATGCCCTTTGAAATTTCGTGGAGTTTGATTGAGTATTCTTTACTTGTCTCTCCCTGTTTGGAATGTGAAGAAGAAAATGTTTGTGTCTAGATCCTCTATGTGAAATTTCTTGCTAAGATTTCAAACTGTTTTGAAGTTGACATATAGTGAAATTTTGTTTGAGGGACAAATTGCAACGATTCTGGCTACTAAAGTTAGAGATGTCTTCTTTACATTTTCAAGAGCTGGTTCAAGCTTCAGGTCCTCCCAAGTGAGAGCCTCTATTTGTTGGATGAAGGAATCCAATGCCATGTAGACAGTGTAGTCTAATTAAAGTTGAAAGAGATGGAAGATGTGCGAGTTGGTGGCTATCTGGGTGGGATATGTATGAACCTCTACTAGCAAGTGGTAAAATTACTATATAGTGAGGGAGAGACTCGAAAGAGAGAGTGGTCCTTTTTTTGTTTAGTTAATGTGGGGAAAATAAAGAAATGCTATTTAGTATTTATCATGCCCATATCAGCATGTCATTTATTATTTTTGTCTCACTATACAAGATATGATACATTTATCACTATTTGATGATCATTTATTAGATGATTATTTATCATTCAATGATGATAAATGTTTTATATCTTACATCGTGAGATAAAAGTAGGATGGTTGTGTGGTCTATAACATTACTCTTTTTGATAATATTAAATGCTTTATTCACAATATGTGATGTTTAAATAGAATAATAAAAATGATAAATTATATGTTGGTGTATGGTGTAGGGGAAATTAATTAGAATTTTTTATTAATTTACTATTTTATCATCAGAAGAATAATTCTACTTAGCATTCAACATATCATACACCATACTTCTTTTATTTTATTTTTTTCATAATAAATATGTTGTGTATGATGATGAATAAAACAATGCAATTAATTTAGTAGAAATAAAAATAAAAACTTAAGATAATAAAATTAAAATATATATAGTATGTAGTATAGGATAACTCAAAATATAGGAGGTGTTCATGTACCCTTGATTTAAGAAACGCTACAACAACAAAAAAAAAGTTACAATATAATTATTACTCTAATTAATTGATGTTAGGAAAGACTGACTATTTTAATCTAATAGTGCTTGGTGGCCCTTGGATCAATCATCATTAAAAAGAAAACAAAATTAAAGATTATTAAACACTTCTAAGTAGTAAGACGATGAGAAGATTGGTATTGGGGAGGAGTAGTTGGCTTGTAGTTTGTATATATGTCTTAAGTCATAATTATAATGTATTGTTATGAATTAATGGAATTTATTATTTTAAAAAAAAAATAAAGAGTAATTCTATATACAATCGTGATGTGCGTAAATATTGCATAATCGTTTCGAAAAAAAAATGGATTCTACTATTAAAAAGTTAATTTCTTTCATGTAGATCCCATATATTTTTTTAAAATAGTTACGCAGCGATTGCACAATTCACAATTGTACATATATTTTTTCTATTTCTTATTCAATAGTTCGGTGCGGTATGATTTATTTGGTGCTCAATGTATGGTTACCAAGCGTTTTAGTTTTGTATTTTTTTTTTTCACTTTATTTTTGAAAATCCAAACATGTTTTAAGGAAATGAGATACTCATTGGATACTCTTGGACTTTTTTTTTTCTAGACAAATAAAGGCATAGCATTAATAAACATAGACATAGTTTGACACATACATAACACCAACGAAGCTAAAGTGCAAGAGAAAGAAAATTACAAAGGTGTCTCTTTTCCACTATGGAAAGGAATAATACATACAAGGATGGTAGGGAAGGGAATGCATCCAAAGATATGATTGGAAGTTTTCCATTGCGCAAGCATGTGCGCGCATCGATTTTTGGATCGATGTTTTTTTTTTCTGCTGACCAGACTTCAAAGCTTGGCAGAATATATCTCATGTTTCTGATAATTGATTCTATTTCCCAGCTGGTTGGTCTTGCATATTGGTTTATTGCTTGGATCACTTGAGCTGAATCTCCTTCTAAGTGAATTTTCATTATTTTTCGATTTCTCGCTTCTTGTGTTCCTGTCAATGCTACACAAGCTTCTCCTACATTTGGATTTTTGTTGTGAACAAAGCTTGTTATTGCAAATATGGGCTCCCTTAGGTTGTTGAGGCAAATGGCAGCTGTCGTTGCTCTTTCTTTTCTGATAGCCACGTCAAATTGGATGGTGTGATAGTCTTCAATGTGATTGGCATTGATGGTGGCCACTTCTGCATCTTTTTCTTTCCAGGCAGAGTTATGATCCAAAAGAGCTTTTAAGACTCTTGAAATTAACCACAAAGGAATAGGAGTAAACAATTGGTGGATGACCAAATTATGAAGGTACCAAATGTTGTCAATGGCCAAGACGACAAAGAGTTGGAAGGATTGGGCTTCATTTTCTGGTGTGTTGAGAGATTTAGTTGGGGTCAGGATGATGTTTATCCAGTTGGAGATTTTTTCATTTGCAAAAACAGTGATGTTGAGGGGCCACTTAGACTGTCTCCAAAGACTTTGGGCATAGAAGCATTTAAGGATAAGATGTAAGATGGTTTCTTCTTCAACCTGGAAAAGTGGGCAAAGGACATGATTGTCTGTGACGTTGGTCATTCTTTTAATCAAAGATTTTGTGGGAAGCATATTATGTGACACTTTCCACAAGAATAGTTTTAAATGATTTTGCATTTTAAGCTTCCACAATTTTTTCCAAGGGATATCGAAGTAGTTATTCACAGTGGAAGGGATCAGAGCAGCGTACGCTGACTTTACAGAGAAATTCCCAGAGTAGTGGTGAATCCATTGAATTTTGTCTTCTTGGGAAACGAAGTTATAAATGGATAGAGGAATTTTCAAAATCTCATTGACAGTTTCGGTCGAGAAGAGAGTTTGGAGTAGCAAAACATTCCATCTACGGGGTTCTTCTAAAGTAAGTTCAGCTACTTTCATTTCCATTTCGATCCAGCTTGTGTTGGTTAGGGGTAGGGGTGAAGTTGGGTAGTGTTGGTATCCAAGGGTCTTGCCAAACTCTGGTTGAGACTCCATTGTTTATTTGATGGCAGATGTCAGATTTAAGGAAATCTTTGTGCTTGAGGATACTTTCTAGAACCAAGAGTCAGTTGATTTTGAGTTGGTGTTGAAGAAGTTTGTGGTTTTTAGATATTTCTCAGTCAGGAAATGTTTCCAATGACTATGAGAGTCTTTTAAAATAGACCAAGCTTGTTTAGAGTGAAGAGCGGTGCTAAAGAGGTCCATTTGTTTAAGGCCAAGATCCCTAAGAGATATGGGAATACAGATTTTGTCCCAGGATTTGGTGTAGAAACCATTTTTTGAGTTAAGATCTTTTCCCCACCAAAACTTCCTAAATTTCTTATCAATTTCATCAAAGGTCGTTTTGGGCATGCGGTATGTGGACATAATATAGGAATGAATGGTTGACGCAACTGCCTTGATGAGAGTTGTGTGACTAGCTTGAGATGAGATTTTTGATTTCCAAGCTTTTAATTTTTTATCAATCTTTGTTATGACCTCTTTGAATATGCTTTTCTTTAATTGGTCTATGTTGAGGGGGAGTCCTAGATATTTGAGCTTAACAAGCCAATTTTGAAGTTGAAAAGATCCTTGATACTATGTTTGGTAGGAATGGGAGTGTTTTGATTGAAGTGGATTGTGTTATTGTGATTGATTTTTTGACCAGACCAGTTAGTGTAGGTACTTAAGCATTGAGAAAAATCATTGGCTGTGTTTTGGTCTGCTTTTCCAAAGAAGATGAGGTTATCAGCAAAAAGAATGTGAGAGATAAGAGGACCCCTTTTAGAGATATTGATACCATGAAGATTATTAAGATGCTCTTCTTGGTGAATGAGTCTAAAAAGGACTTCACTTTCGAGAATGAAAATGAATGGTGAGAACAGGTCTTCTTGGTGGATGAGTTAACTCTTGGACTTAACTCAACATGATTTAGACATGTTTTTTAATTTTTTTACTTAAAAACGTTAAATGTACTGTAAAAAAATTTATAAAAAAAAATTACTTTTTTATGTCAGTTATTGATATTTTAAAAATTATTAAATTTAAATTTATAAAAAATTAAGAAAATATGTCTTATAAATAAAATTGTAAGTTCATCATGCAGTACTATTCTAAATATAATATTAAATATCCAAGTAGAAATCATGTTGTATTAAATATTGTAAAATTTTCTTGCTAGTCTAATACGTAGATAAATAGTTATATCGTCTCGTTTGAATAGTAAAAATATTTCATCTCATTATGTCATTATAATTTTTTAGAATTATTATACAAAAATATAATAAACAATTTAACTTTTCTAAATCTCAAAATGCTAATAATATTAAAAAATACTATTATAAATATATTTTATTTAACTGATCAACTTTTATTTAAAATTATATATGTCATTTAATCCATCTCAATATCGAAATTGTATCTTATTCAATTGGTGTAGTGTACATTATGATCGGACGGTCATAAGAGCAAGGGATATATGGTACAAGAAAATAGGTTTATTCCAGCGATTTTATACTCTCTGCAAACGTTAGTTATTTGTAGCGATTTCCACTTGATGAATTTCGTACGGCACATAAGTGAAGATATTTTTTAAAACGATTTTTTAAGAATTAGCGGCGAATTTAGGCACCACATCAACAGGATGCCAGGAACAATGCATTTTTTTATTTTTATACTAGGGGTGCTACCCGCACAGTGCAGGGCAAGGGTACCCAATCCCGCACCCTGCCCCCGCACCATGTGGGGGGAGGATTTTGACCCCGCCCCCCGCCTCGCTGCCAGGGGGTGGGGTTGAATCCGCACCCCGCCTCACACCCCGAAAATTTTTTTAGGTCTTCAAGGTCTAATTCTTTTTTTAATTATTTTTAGGTCTAATTTTTTTTAGACCTAAATTATAATATAATTTAAATAATAAATTAACGTTTATACATCCAAAAATAATATAAACTCATTAGAGTTATATTTTTAATTGCTTTAACCTCCAAGGCCAACTTTTATATAAGAGGTCATACAATACAATAGTAAAATTTAAGTAATGTGAAACTTGAACAAGTTCCACATTGCTTAAGTTTCACTATTGTATTGCCTTGATCTCCTATATAAAGGTAGGTTTAGAAGGTCAAGACAATCTATTGACTTGAATTCCATTTCAAATTTATCATATTGTAAATATTTGTATACAATTTATGGTTATACAAATTATTTATATAAATATATAAAATATATTTTTTTAAATAATGAAGGTGCGGGGGGCGGGGGATGGGGGCGAGGCAGGGCCCCACAAGGGTCATCCCGCCCCCCGCCCCCGCTTGGATTTCTTATGCAGGACGGGGGGCCCCGCCCCCACATGGAGAAAGCGGGGTAACCCGCTCCTCCTTGCAGAGGCGGGGCAAATGTGGCGGACAAGCGGGGTACGAATACCCCGCTGCCCACCCCTATTTTGTACAACGGATTTTGAGCAAATTGACAAGGGAACAATTCATAACTTTTTTGATGTCGTTATTTTGTAGAACTTGAGTTCTTATAGACAACGAATCCTGTCGTAATTGAATCTCATATTGTTAACGTCGTAAAGTTTTTAAATAATATTTAGCTCTCCTCAAATTATTGACTCAAAAGTTTATAAATAACCATTTGGTTACAAAAATGGTGTTATGGTGAGGGATGGCAACTATTGTTGAAAACCAAACCAAAATCTTCTCTTATATAATATCAAATACAGAAGATTTGATTTTTAAAGTATTTTCATTATCTCATCTATATATAATTTCCTTAATAAATAAAGACTTTAAACTTTAGATTCAATTCATCAAAAATAACTACAAGTATTCAAAGTGTTTCTCTCTTATTCTCTCTCATCTTGTGATCAGTCAGTTTCTCTATCAATTTTTTTTAGGAATGGCAATTTGTATTTTTGAATTTTATCAAGTCATGAACATTCGACTATATATATTTGAATCATTTACCATCAAACTAAAACCTCTAATTTTGTAACGTGTTTATATTAGATTCACATATCGTGTCACATATTATCCCTCCTACTTTCTTTAATTTTGGCTTAGTGCTTGAGAGGCAATTGAAGAAATAAGGGAGTAATAATATGACTTAGACTCTATTTGGATGTAAAATCCAACTCAGTTGATTTCACTTTAGCGTGGGCTTGGCATCCAAATGCCCAGTATGAATGTGGTTCAATAGAATTTAAGGTCTCGTTTGGATTCGAAAATCAAATGAGTTGAGATGAATTTAGTTTATTTTTTAATATTATTATTATTTTAGGATTTAAAAAATGTATTGGAATTTAAAAAATGTGTATAAAAATTTATGTTTTGTATAAAAAAATTATAAAAATATAATGATGAAATAAAGATGAATTAAAATGAGTTTTAAATATAAACGAGATCTAAATGTGAACTCAAAAGCCCCGCATGCGACCTGCTACGATGCAGCATTAATGATCGAAATGTTAGTCCGACAATTTTTTTTTCTTTTACTTGGTTTTAATCTGACATATTTTTCTTTTTCTTTTTTTTTTTACTTGGGTTTCTCTCTCTCTGCCTCTAGTAGTTTGGCCTGACAAAATTTAATTTTTTTTTTTTGTTTCTCTCCCTACAGGTTGTGCACATGTAAGGGATGAATTTTCTCTCTTTTAATGGTAGGTCTCACAAATTTAATATTTTATAAATTTATCTAAATTCATATAATTATTTAAATATATTTTAAACTCATTTAAATAAATCTTATAAAACTCACTTAATCATTTTAAATTATTACTATTTATAAAAAATTTAATTCAATTCAATATCCAAACACAACTTTTTTTCTTGAGAGATCTACTGTGAATATATTGATGGACCACCCACTAATCAGTTTTATAACAATTAAGGAACTGAACAAACCTGTTAGGTGAAAGCCAAAAGAAATACACACACCATTAACAAACATCATTCAAAACGTGTCTCTCATAAATTCATTATGCATGCTTTACATGCATAATCTTTGGTATTGCTGCTCCAAAGAAAAAGAAAATCACGCAACCAAACCCACACCCCCAACAATTAAAATTAAAAGATGGAACTTATAAATCTATCTGAAAAATTTAACACTAACAAGAATGTCAAATCCAACATTCGAAAAAGAATAAGAAAACTACTAAAAAGAAAACCACAGTACCTTAATTTCTTCAATGAAAGCCATGGTTTTATCATAATTCTTGGCTGACTTTGTTGCATATTTTATTGCTAAAGTTGTTGAAGGGCAATTATGGACACCAGGACCATATATCTAGATCGATCGACTTCATTCTTCCCCTTTTTCCACGTCTTTAAAAGTGCTTCCTATTTTTAATGTTGGCTTCGAAAACACTCCTTGCCATTTTCCTGCTCCTGAAGCAATGGGTTATTCTTGGTTTTGAAGTTTTGCCCCAATCCCTACTTTACCAAAATAGAGTTTAATTCAATCGTTATTTAGTAGTTTTGTTCAATGTCACGACTTTATAATTCAAAATTGATCTCAATTCATCTCATCTAATAATTATATTATATTTTTTTTATTTAGTTAAATTCAAAATAATAATAATATTAAAAAATATTATTATAATATTATTTTTATTCAACAAAGATTTCAATTTACTATTCGCACGAGATGGGCCTTATTTAAATTAAGAGATGAAATAAGATGAATTTTAAAAATTGAATAAAATATTATTAGAATATTATTATTAGAATATTATTATTATTTTAAATTTAAAAAAAATTGAATTGAGATTTTAAAATGTTGAATTTTTAATTATATTTGATATAAGAAATTAGAGAAATATAATAATAAAATTGAGATGAATTAAAATCAACTCTCAATCCAACCTAGCCTTAATGAATAGGAAATGATGCTAATTTTATACCTAAATGATAAATACACTGAAATGAAGAAAATTTTTTATTTAACCTCAAATATTGATTGGAAGGGTGTATTTTACACATATATCTAGAGATAGAATTTTGCAAACAAGTATATTTTGTTTTTTTTTCTCCATTTATTTCATCAAATTAAAAGTATTATTTTAATTTTAATTTTAGTTTTTAAGTTTTTATTTTAACATATAAATAGAACTTGAAGAATCCGAGGTTACTCTCGAATACTAGATGATGGACCTCTACATGCTTATTTGGTCAAAGCTTTTTAACACAGTAGTTGAATTGACTTTTTGATGATATGAGCATTATGGGTACTTTCGTAACTTCTGTGCTCTTTCAGGGATACCAGTATTTGTCGAGTAGCGAATTTACATTTCTATCCCTCCCTCCCCTCCCGCCGCCCACTGCAACTTCCAAACGGTAAAACGTGCTTGCCCCAGTTTGGACAAGCCAGGGGCAGTCTTGGGCATCCGTTGCGTATAAAGCCCACCCCCTACTCTTCTTCCTACACAAAACTCACCCACTCTGAGAAAACCGGATCCAACCCAGTTTCACCAGGTAACTCTGAACGAATGAAACCCCAATTTGTCTTAGTTTCAACTTTTCTGTTCCTAATCCCCAGATCTGTTGCGGTTTTTCAAATTTCTATTCTTTGATCCATAATCCGTTTGCTTGAGTTTGATTTTATGTTTGATTGGGTTTACTTCTGTTTTTAATACTTGCATTGAGCATATAAATAGAGTTAATTGGCCGTGGATCTGGTGGAATCTATGATTTGCAATATTGAATTGTTAGCAATTCAATTCTTTTCCTTGGTTATAATTTTTTCTTTGATTTGTCCCTTGCATTTCTTTTTTAAGCGGATCGTCGGTGATTCTGAATTTGGGTCAGATCTTATTTTGTCTTAGCTCTAATAATCATGTTTTTCCATAATTGCTAAAGTTACAACAATTGTGTTACTTTACTGCTACATGCATGTGCCCCGCCCCCTACAGTCTTTGCTTCATTCAACCTGAAAAACCAGCTTTCAGCTTTGATATTCCTCGAAGTTTAGCAAATTAATCATTGCAAAGTTTTCTTCCTTTTAAGACTGGTGGTACTAGGAAATGAATGCCATTTATACCCTCCTTACCTTACACTTATCCTTCTCGAGATCCATAAAGGAGCTGAAATTTGTAGATCGGGAATGAGGTTTGAAAAAGAATTGTTTTTGTTTCAATTGTGGTGCAAAAGTGCTTGACATGAGATCTTAAGGAGCTTTCAGTAAGCATATATCTAAGAAAACCAACTTTCCCTTCAGAAATTTATATATGAAGGTGAAAGGGAAGGCTTTTCCCTCTTTTATTTTCTCTGTCTCGCTTCTCTCGGTTTTTTTTCCATCTTTTGAAGAACAAGTGATTGTAAACATTTTGTTCAGTTGTTCAGTCGAAAGAAGTTTTCTTCCTTTTTCCCCCGTGTTTAGCTTCTAGTGCTCCTGTAGCAGTTGAATTCTAAAATCATTTTATCAGTTGTACTGTTTGTCAGCAAAAGCGGGTTGATTGCATTTGGGTGATCCGGATATGGGTTTTCCCTCTGCCTCTCTCTCTCTCTCTTGAGGAACATGTGTTTGTAGATATTTTGTTCAGTTGTTCAGTCAAGGATGTTTCCAGCATGTGTATGAACATCATTTTTCTTCAGGTTTCAAGGTAGAAAAGCAAAATGGTTAAGATCTGTTGCATTGGTGCTGGTTATGTTGGGGGCCCAACAATGGCCATAATTGCACTCAAGTGTCCTTCTATTGAGGTGGCTGTTGTGGACATCTCTGTGTCTCGGATCACAGCCTGGAACAGCGACCAGCTCCCCATCTATGAGCCTGGTCTTGATGATGTTGTGAAGCAATGCAGAGGCAAGAACCTCTTCTTCAGTACTGATGTGGAGAAACATGTCTCAGAGGCTGATATAGTGTTTGTCTCTGTCAACACTCCAACCAAAACTCGGGGTCTTGGGGCAGGGAAGGCTGCAGATCTGACTTATTGGGAGAGTGCGGCTCGTATGATTGCTGACGTGTCAAAATCTAACAAAATTGTAGTTGAGAAATCGACGGTTCCAGTCAAAACTGCTGAGGCAATTGAAAAGATTCTCACCCACAACAGCAAGGGAATCCAATTCCAAATTCTCTCAAACCCAGAATTCCTTGCTGAGGGTACTGCAATTCAAGATCTTCTCAACCCTGACAGAGTCCTTATTGGAGGCCGGGAGACCCCAGAAGGCCAGAAGGCCATCCACGCATTGAAGGATGTCTATGCTCAGTGGGTCCCTGAGGAACGCATACTAACTGCCAATCTCTGGTCTGCAGAGCTCTCAAAGCTTGCTGCAAATGCCTTTTTGGCCCAGAGAATATCCTCAGTTAATGCCATGTCAGCTCTTTGTGAGGCTACTGGGGCAAATGTGATGCAGGTATCATATGCTGTGGGTAAGGACTCAAGGATTGGACCCAAGTTCCTGAATTCTAGTGTTGGCTTTGGGGGGTCCTGCTTCCAGAAGGATATTTTAAACCTGGTTTACATATGCGAGTGCAATGGTCTTCCTGAGGTTGCAGAGTACTGGAAACAGGTAATCAAGATCAATGATTACCAGAAGAACCGATTTGTGAACCGTGTAGTTGCCTCCATGTTTAACACGGTTTCAAACAAGAAGATTGCAGTTTTGGGGTTCGCATTCAAGAAAGATACCGGAGACACAAGAGAGACCCCTGCCATTGACGTGTGCAAGGGGCTATTGGGTGACAAGGCCCGGTTGAGCATATATGACCCGCAGGTCGCGGAAGACCAGATCCAGAGGGACCTCACCATGGACAAATTTACTTGGGACCATCCCATTCACCTCCAGCCAATGAGCCCCACCACTGTGAAGCAAGTGAGCGTGGTTTGGGATGCCTATGAGGCAACAAAGGATGCCCATGGTGTTTGCATTCTGACCGAGTGGGATGAGTTCAAGACTCTTGATTACAAGAGAGTATATGATAACATGCAGAAACCGGCTTTTGTATTTGATGGCAGGAACGTGGTTGATGTTGAGAAGCTGCGTGAGATTGGTTTCATTGTGTATTCAATTGGTAAGCCCCTGGATCCATGGCTCAAGGACATGCCAGCTGTGGCATAGAAGAAAATGGATGCACGATCGAGGCTTGTGGGTCAATGAATCTTAGTTGGAAACTTGGAGGCAATCAGTCTTATTCTTTATATATCTTTTTCTATTTTCTTGTGAAAGTAAGAGGCTCTATGTTTTGCCTACATTTGTATTCAAAGTCATTAATGTCTGTCTTTTATTTGGTTGCTAGCAAACTTTGATCTTTTGTTTGGTTTTAAATGTTCTATTATAATTAGAAATGTTCAAATTCTGAGAGCTATCTTTTCCATATGGGAACTGTTGTATTTGGCTTATATTAGAGAGAGAATTTTCATCATCTAAAAGAATGATGAAACACATTTCTTTTCTTTATTTCTAAAAGTCAAGGGAAAGGGAAACAAAATTGTGTACCAAAATTAAAAATTGAGCAACTATATTATTAGTTTTTTATTTTCTCATTCACCGTTCACGTCAACTGCAAGCGCTGACTTCGTTCCAGGAGGTGAAAATATAGATGCTGCAAGCCAACTTCTACTGACACAACAGGCAATACAAGTGTCGATTCCTTTGATTTTCACAAGATTCTCGTCCGTCTTGTTTCATTCTCTTTAGAGGCGTAGTACCTGAATTAACAGATGAATATTTTATAAATAATGATAAATGAAATATAAATGTGAGACACATATAGTTGTGATTCGACACAAAGTTTATATCCACCAAATATTTAGGATCAAATGCACTAAACTTGATGAATTGTGCAATCCCTCGTGACTTTAGGTATTTCCAAGTAAAAAATTCTATACAAAGTCGCCTAAAACAAATGCGGGACAAACACTAGTGATGTGGCAAAAATTAAAAACACACCATTTAGACTATTCTCCGCCTTTCTTCCTCACCGACTGACTATCTCCTCGTTTCTTCTCTGCTTTCTTAATTCTTTTTCCTTGTTCTCTCACTCTTTTGTCTACACTTTGTCTCCACCTTTCTTTTATTCTCGACTGTCATTACTTCTCTCAACAAAAGAACAAAATCGCAAGTTCTCCATTTGTTTTTATTTATTAGTTTTGCACAATAATCGTCAATTCTCTCAATAGAAATCCTACGAATCTGAAGCTCCATTTTTCATATCTGAGATTTTTTTTTATTTTTTTCGCTTGACTCTGTAGTGCCTTCGTCATTCATTTCGTTCTTCGTATCCGTTGCCAACACTAATTGAATGGGGTTCCAGATCAGAGCAAGCCGGACAGGAATGGAGGAGGTATCGGAACCCAAAAAACTAAAATTGGAAAACGCACTCTGCAAAGCATTAGATATTTGTTTTGAGAAAATCTAAAAGGAAGCCTCGTTTATTACACACCTACTACATACTCACTTATTATTTATCATCTTTTAAAAAGTTCACCCCTCTTTTATACATGTTAACAAAATTTAAAAAGAAGCCTCCTTTATTGCAGACCTACTCACACTCACTTAAAAATATAAAATTACATTTTTATCCTCTTTTAAAAAGCTCACCCCTCTTTTATACATGTTAATCCAATGAGACATGTTAGGGAATATCCACACTCAGGATACTTTCCCTCACATGAACAGTGTATGACAATGTCATACACTGTTCATGTGAGGAGAAGTATCCTGAGTGTGGATACTCCCCATAATTTTTCTAACCCAATTACTTGTCAACATGCAGGTATACTTAACCTTTTTATTATTTTCATGTCCGTAAGTTTCAAGCCATTAATTTGCACAGCACAAAAAGGGGAATTGGATACAGGATTTGCTCGTTTGTTCCTATTATTCAAATATTAATTACTTAATTTTGAATATTTTCTTGTACAAGAATTGCTCATCTATTGTGCAGTGCAATGTTTATTAATATTAGTATTCAGTTTATGTTTTTCCCTATAGTGAAATGAAAACAGCATATTACAATAATTGCTATTTGCAAGACATTTTTTAATATTACTCTCTTAGCACTAGAATCATCTGCTACTAGAAAAAAAAAAACTATTTAAATTATGTAATCAATAGATTACAATAGATAATTGCAACATACAATAATATTAGTTCTAAGGTAAAAGAGAAAAAAAAAAAAAAACACCAAGAGCTAAGACTAAGAAGAAGCTATACAAGTATATCTATTTATGGTTCTTTTAATCATTATCATCTTATATCTATTAATATTATATTACATGATTTGAAAACCTTTTTTTATTTTTCATTTTAAAACTGTCATTTCATTTATCTTTTGATCATTTAGCACCATATTATCTTTTAAAATAATGATTAAAGATGATAAATAATATTTTTTAAATATCAAATACAAGTTACATTAGATATATTGATGCTTTTTCAAGATTTCGTAAAGATAATAGTATGGAAAATGATATATACATAATATAATTATATAATATATTTTATAATAAAGTATGAAATAGTAAGTAATTCTTTAATATGTTGTTGTATATAAAATATTTTATAGAATTATTTTTTATTTAATATTTATTAAAAAATATGTTATATAATTAAATTATGTATCAACATTGTTCAATAGATATACATATTGTTTTCCGAAATAGCACCTGGCCCACTGATCGAGGGATATAGACGCGGGGAAGGAAAATAAATCGCTACACCGTTTTGATTCGTGCGTTTTCGTGCTAAAACAGGGTCTTTCCTGTAGTCGGCCTCATTTGTTTTTGACCCAAAGAAGAAAAAAATGCTAGATTGGATTGGTGAAAAAGTGAAATCGGCATGGGTATTTCAAATAATTAATGTGATAAGAGAAAGCGTTTTTTGAGTTAGAGAATGAAAAGCGGTGGAAAGAGACAGAATCTATGCAGATCGTCATTTCCATTTTTCAAAACTCGTATCCCCTTCCAACATTATTTTCCTTTGTTTTTTCTTTTTTTCTTTTTGGCCTTTTGTTTTTTGTTTTTTTTTTCTTATATAAGTTCTGCCACGTCCGTCGTTTGCATCCCGTTTATGCGCGGCGTTTATCCGTAGCATCACTCAATATCCCTTTTTATTGAGGCCTTCTAAGAGAGGTTGATGGGATATTAATTTTAGAGATGTGTTAGGGAGTATCCACACTCAGGATACTCCCTCTTACATGAACAGTGCATGAACAGTATCATGTACTGTTCATGTGAGGGGGAGTATCCTGAGTGTGAATACTCCGCATAATTTTTCTTAATTTTATATCCGTTCCTTCACTTCCTTCCGCCTTTGATGATAGTGACATAAGAGCATCTACATTGACTTCTCCATTCCAAATACTCTAATTTAATTAAAAGTTACACTCTCTAACCTTTTTTTTTTTATGAATTTTACTCATCTTTCAAAATCTCATGTATCCAATTTCCTATATTTTTTATATTCTATCAAAATGAATTATTCTTTATTTTTTTTCTCTTACTTTCATTTTCATTCTTAACTACTAACTATTTTGTCTTTTTCCTATTTTTAATATTTCCAACTTTAATTAAACTCCAAATCAATACAATTAATATTTATCACGATATCCGATTAATTAAAAATTTACTTGATTATTAAATAATCATTTTCTCTAATTAAACTTTTTTTTATAATGGAGGAAAAAATCAGAAAAAAGATAAATACATTGAAATAAAATAAAAATCCTAAGAAATAATAATTACATTCAAGACTTTGCAACGGTCAGAATTTTTCAAAGTACGTAATAATTATGATTAACCATAATATCAAAATATAAATAAGAAAAGTAGATTTCTCCAGATTTTGCTTATGCCTCTCTAGATCAATTTCTAGACGATGTCTACTCGTTTGGATGTCCATTGAGACTTGTATCTTATAAAGTTCGGTTTGAATTGGTTATCGTCTTTTGCTCATATGCTAGTATTTTTGGATCATAAAAAAAAACCCACAAGTCTGCCCAACATACACGGTTGACAAGTAACCCAAAACACATCAATCACATGAGCACAAAATTAACCTACATACATGCAAGAAAAGTAATTGAACATAAATAAATTTCAGTTACCTTATAGTTTTGGCAATCAAAAAATTACTGTCCATCGTTGTCCTCAGTATGAGCAGTTCGTTGGCATACTTTAATATTACAGTAACATACTGAATATTCATTGCGACAATTGTTTGCTGAGCATGACAGACTAGTAGTGCTACTACTAGACCTAGGCATTGGGTAGTATTTTCTTTTATTTTACTTCAAGTTTGTAAACAAACATAAATAATAGGGGCGAGAAAATACCTAACATCATAAAGTATGTGCTTAATAATCGGGGCTTAGAAAGGTTATTTTCATATTACAGCATGTGAAGACAAGAAGCATATATGAACGGTTGCAAAATTGTGAACCCCGATTGCCGCATACTGGCCCTTCAAGGTTCACAACTTACCTTGTCATATCAATGACACTCCCTGCTTAAACATTATGAATTAACCCCACTCATCACAACCTTATAATAGATCACTAGATATAGAACAATCCTGATAACAAACAATGAATCATAGCTCAGAGGCATAACAAATGGGGATTCAAATATGAAGATGTTTAATGGCATCACAGAGGCATGTGAAATGGCATCACAAAGTACTAAATAACGAGCAACATGGGCATGGAAAAGATTGAATTAATCACAGGCATCACAAGGACGAAACAGGGGAATCAACATCTAAATCACAACTCAATATGTAAATATCCCAACAAATAATACATAAATCACAGAAGAATTCCACAAAGAGCAACTCAAACATGGGAGGATTGAAAGAATCAAAGGCATCACAATTTCGAAACAAGGGCATCAACATCTCAATAATAACTCAGTATGTAAATATCCCAGCAAATAACCACATAAAATACAGCAAATTAAACAATGAGAACCTTGGGCACGGGAAAAATTTCACAAAGGCATCATAGCGGCGTAAAAGGGGCATCAACTTGGCATCACAACTCAGCATATAAACATCCCAGAAAATAACACATAAATTACAACAAAATTCCACAATGAGCAACTCGGGTATCACATCAAAATTCAGAAAGTTTTCACAGGGGCAAAACACCAGATCACAGAGGAAAACATGAAATGCATATTAATATCACAGCAAAACTCCAAATCTCATAAAAGGGTCACAAGAAATAACAGTTGGTGAACAATAGAGATGAATCACATAACCTCTTCAGAAGAAATCAAAACCCTAGGATTTGGATTCGAGATCATCAAAGGTTCCGAACGAGTTCAACAACACTATAATCAACAAAATAAAAATACCTAAAGAACAACAAATTTTGCAAGAAGCTTGGTGGTGAATGGGGGAGCCAAGAACCCCATTACACAGAGAGAGAGAGAGAGAGAGAGAGAGAGAGAGAGAGAGAGAGAGAGAGAGAGAGAGAGGTGATAGTAGTCCAAGGGGATATCGAAAACCTTACTGGCGACGACAAAGGGAGGGGTGTGCTGAGCGTGAAGGACTTGCCGAGGAAAAGGAGTTGGACTTGCTGAGAAGAAGAAGGGGATCTCTTGGCATTCTTCGCTCGAGTGAAATAAAAGGAGGGTTGGGATGGGGGACTACAGTAGCTCCTCGAATCCCCTAAAAGGGAAATTCGGATGTGGGAATGTTTTGGGGTCTAAACTCCAAAACATCTCCTAAATTTTGGGGAGAGCTCCCTTTCAGGAAACCTAATGCGAATGAAGTCTTCATCTTCTTCATCTTTTAACCTGGAATGAAAATCTGAAAGATTGTTGGCTGGAAAGAAACCAACAAAGAAGATATTGGCTCATCATGAGATAATATCAGGATAAAATTATGAATTTAAATAGAGAAATTTGAATTTAAATAGAGGAACAAAAGAAAGAGAAAGGAAGCAGCTTTCATCAAAGAAGCAGAAAAGAAAAATAGAAAGAAGAACAAGGCCAAAGAGAGAGAAAGGAACAGGAGCGAAGGAAAGAAAGAGATGATAAACAGAAAATAAACATGCAACAGTTAAGAGGCGGCAAAGCCGACCAATGCATGCATTACATGAGAAAATATAAGAAAATAACTTAACAGGCAGCAAGGCCGACCATGTAAGGCACAGACAATGAACAAAGTAAATACATTATTCATTGTATTCACAAAATTTACAAATTTACAAAATCTCACAAGATTTCTCTCACAAGATTCACTCATAACTTACAAGGATGTAAGTTTGATCAAGAGAGTTGTTCTCCGAGGTAACACTTAGGAGGGGTTCTCTCTCAAACAAGCTCTGCTTACAAATGAAATCAAACTCTCCTTATATAGACGGAGAGGCATTACAAAAGACAAGTCCCGATAATCACGGGAGACAAACAAAAAGCAAAAGCGGCCAAAAGTAGCCGAAAGTAAAAAGCAAATAGTAATTCACTCCGCGTGAATTACTTTTACAAAAGTAAAGCTGTCGGCGCCGAAAGCTGGGGCTGACAGGTACTCAAGTTGTCTGCACCGAAAGATCTTTTGTCTTCTAGTGCTGACTGGCTCAAAGGTGTCGGCAGTGGGGACATCATGTCTTCTACTGACCGATCTTCTGATCTTCTGTTGATCTTCTCAATCCTTCCTGGGCGAAAAAGAATGAAGTCTTCATCTTCTTCATCTTTTAACCTGGAATGAAAATCTGAAAGATTGTTGGCTGGAAAGAAACCAACAAAGAAGATATTGGCTCATCATGAGATAATATCAGGATAAAATTATGAAATTGGAATATGGTCTTGTTCCGATTCCAGTACGATTAAAAGAAAGAAAAACCATTTTAGGGAAATAGTTTTTCTGGATCAATTCTACATGAGATGCAGAGAACAAATTTGAATTTGTCATAATAAAATATTTTAACAAATTAATTAAATTAGAAAAATTTGAGCTTGTCAAGACCAAAGGTATTGACAAGGGAATCTGATCATCTTCCAGTAGGGAAGATGAGGGAATAGTAACTTTTAGTGGGAAAGTTACGCATCTATGAACTTCCTGGAAGGAAGTTAGAAAACTCAAGTCAATTTCCTGGAAGGAAATTGGCTGTATTTCATCTTCCAGTGGGGAAGATGAATCAATAGTATCTTCCAGAAGGGAAGATACATCAATAGTAACTTTCATTTCGAAAGTTACTAATCTATCAATTTCCTGGAGGAAGTTGATCCTCTTTCAACTTCCAGTGGGGAAGTTGAAAGGCTCAAGTCATCTTCCAGTGGGGAAGATGGCTCAATAGTAACTTCCTGGAGGGAAGTTACAACTGTGTCAACTTCCAGTGGAGAAGTTGACTGTCGTTCAATTTCCTGAAAGGAAATTGAATGACTTTCACTGTCAATTTCCTGGAAGGAAATTGACTGTTTATCATCTTCCAGTAGGGAAGATGATTCAATAGTATCTTCCTGGAGGGAAGATACTTCAATAGTAACTTTCATTTCGAAAGTTACTGATCTATCAATTTCCTGGAGGGAAGTTGATCCTCTTTCAACTTCCAGTGGGGAAATTGAAATCATGTCAACTTCCAGTGGGGAAGTTAACTGTCGTTCAATTTCCTGAAAGGAAATTGAATGACAAATTTCACTGTCAATTTCCTGGAAGGAAATTGACTGTTTATCATCTTTCAGTGGGGAAGATGATTCAATAGTATCTTCCAGGAGGGAAGATACATTAATAGTAACTTCCAGAAGGGAAGTTACATTTGTGTCAACTTCCTGGGAGGAAATTGACTGTTTATCATCTTCCAGTGGGGAAGATGATTTTAATTCCGTAGTTAAAACATAAACTGTTTTAACTCTGGAATTACAACAATGACCACCACAAGAGCAGTCATGCTCAAATTCATCAGGATCTGATGATTCAGTTTCTGAATGAAATTCAGAAGAACTAAATTCATTTTGATCTGATGAAGCCAAAAGATCTGATGATTCAGACTCTTCGTGATGAAAAGAATCACCAGAGTCGAACTCATTTTGATCTATCTCTGAATGATTCAAGGAATCTTCAGAATCACTTTTATTTGAAAAATAAGAGCTAGACGAATCCGTCTCTGAGTGTTCATAAGAATCACTCGGGATGTATCCATCTATTTCCTCAGAGGAGGAATGATCAGAAAAAGTGTCTAATAAAATATCCTTAGAGATGATGGCGAAAATACTGGGTTTTTCAGGATTAGGGCATTTAATTCCCTTATGTCCCTTTTTACCACAGTTATAACATCTCTTCAGGGATGATTTAAAAGATTTTTTAAAAATTCTTTTGTTAAAAGAATCTTTAACAATTTTATCACGGGTTTTAAAATTTCTTTTTTCTCCGTGAAATTTCTTTTTCAAATGCTTCCTTTTGGGAGGAGCACTGAAAGACATTAAAGAATCTACAGATTTATCCAATGATTTATCTGCAGGGATTCTTGAATCAGAAAAATCCTTTCTACTCTTATCGGAGATACTAGTAGAAGGTTTTGAATTAAAATCCTTTCTATTTTCATCAGAGATGTTAATAGAAGGTTTTTCTTTTTCTAGCTGTATATCAGCTAGCATCTGATCAATCTTTTCCAGGAAACTTACAGGTTTTGAATTCTGTCTGTTTTCTGGTAAAGGTTTTTCTAAAACAATTTTCTCAGCAACAGGTTTAGAAAAACCTGCTGAGGCTTTTGAAGATTTTGTTTCCGAGGGAAACTTGTCTTCGGCTTTCTTTGATAAAAATTTTAATTCATTTAAAAAATTATCTTTAAAATCAAGATCTTTAAAATCATAATGATTTTCAAGATAATCAAAGAATAGAATATGCCTTTTATGGGCATTCATCCATTCTGTCCATTTATGTCTGACCCTTTGTTTCTGGGGTAGACTAAAATCACGTGCATAAGCTTTTCGCTTAGGCCGGTTTTCTTTACTATCAAAATCTTCGTATAGAAATACGAAATCAATTTTAAAAGGTTTTTCAGAAGGTTTGGAAATCTTCTGAGTATCAGTTAGATTAGGAAAATCAATATTTGGTCTTATAAAAGACTTAATATTAATTGGAATAGAAGAAATAAAAGAAGAAGGAAGAACTGTATCAACACTGTGTTGATACAAAGGATAAAAATCAGACTCTTGGTCAAAGTCTGTTGACTCAGATTCCTCTGGAGAATCATTCTTGTATTTATAATTATAATCATGTTCTTCATACTCAAACGTATCAGGTGGTTCACCTGATCCGATGTTATCTGATGAATAGGATCTATACATCCTGTTCACCTTGACAAAGACTAAAAAGACTCGGGTAATTCCTAAGTCTTGGTCTTTGACCTTATCCTATTTGCACAGGCAACAAATGCCCAATTCCGGCTTATAGTCCTTTTCAAGACACGCTATGCCCACCAACGCCTAACGCCTACCCGACTCAACGGCTTAACTGGGGCCTCTTGGTCTTGACACTCGACTTGCGGATAGGGGGGTGCAAATAAAATAAAATAAAAGAACAAGAAATAGTGATACAGAGTATCTCTAGCAATTATCAAGATAAAAAGAAATATAAATTAAATTCAACAGTTAACAACAGAACCGGAAAATGTCTCTGATACCATTTGGGTATGCGGAAGCATAAAAACAATTCCAAGATACAGAGAAATTTGAATTTAAATAGAGGAACAAAAGAAAGAGAAAGGAAGCAGCTTTCATCAAAGAAGCAGAAAAGAAAAATAGAAAGAAGAACAAGGCCAAAGAGAGAGAAAGGAACAGGAGCGAAGGAAAGAAAGAGATGATAAACAGAAAATAAACATGCAACAGTTAAGAGGCGGCAAAGCCGACCAATGCATGCATTACATGAGAAAATATAAGAAAATAACTTAACAGGCGGCAAGGCCGACCATGTAAGGCACAGACAATGAACAAAGTAAATACATTATTCATTGTATTCACAAAATTTACAAATTTACAAAATCTCACAAGATTTCTCTCACAAGATTCACTCATAACTTACAAGGATGTAAGTTTGATCAAGAGAGTTGTTCTCCGAGGTAACACTTAGGAGGGGTTCTCTCTCAAACAAGCTCTGCTTACAAATGAAATCAAACTCTCCTTATATAGACGGAGAGGCATTACAAAAGACAAGTCCCGATAATCACGGGAGACAAACAAAAAGCAAAAGCGGCCAAAAGTAGCCGAAAGTAAAAAGAAAATAGTAATTCACTCCGCGTGAATTACTTTTACAAAAGTAAAGCTGTCGGCGCCGAAAGCTGGGGCTGACAGGTACTCAAGTTGTCTGCACCGAAAGATCTTTTGTCTTCTAGTGCTGACTGGCTCAAAGGTGTCGGCAGTGGGGACATCATGTCTTCTACTGACCGATCTTTTGATCTTCTGTTGATCTTCTCAATCGAATGCTTTAAAATTTGGGCCTAGTCTATTTTGTACCTAAACACTGTATTCGAAAGATTTGGGAGTTCTATTAGTTAGGCTTATTGCCCTCTTTTTTAGCCTTTTGTCCATTTTTTTCCAGTAAATTTTCAGGTAACTCTAGTGCCTTCATGAGCTAAGGTTTGTTTGTATTTTAATTTAGCCTCATGTTTTTTGAATGTAAGAGCTTATGATGCTTAACGTTTAGACTATGGGACTAGTATTGCTCTTGGAATCCCAAATAATTTTTGGAAGAAAATCAAACACAAGAGTAAGACTAGCAGGAATTCACACTCTACTCAGACAATTGGAGGCCATCAACCAATAATACACACAACTAAAAACTGATCAAAATTGAAAACTCGAAACTGTAAAAAAGCAACCCTCATGACATAATTACTGAAGATGAGGCTAATTGCAATCTTGTAAATACTAAATGTAGAGAGAAATCAATGGAGCAGGAGATGAGTGGAGTGTCCCTCATGACAAGCTATGAGTTTTCAGATGCTAAGGAGCACAAGAACTATGATATTTTCATTAAGGTTTATGCATCAGGCCAAGCTTTGGGTGGTCACAAGAGGGCTTATTCGATAAAGAACTCTCAGATCATGGCTAAATAAACGGTGGTAATAAAGCATTAAATTTCTACCCAAATCTCCTAGTTTTTTTGGAGGAAGAGACCAAAGATAATGTTGGAATCAAGTCATGGCGAGTAGGAAATGATCACAAGCATGAATTGTTGGGGGGTGAGATCCCAAATTGATCATGTTAATATATGGCTATGAATAGTCTTGGTTGACCTTTTGGGGAAATGCTTACCTGTTTTTGGTTTTATAAGTTAAAAAATAAACTATCTATGTACAAATGTAAACTCTGCTCAGTGAAAATCTTGAGTTTGGGTGTCTTTAGCTTCTGGTTTATTTCAAGTTGCATGCTAGATTGCCCAATGTACATTAATCCGAGCTAATGCACCAAGTCCTTGTCCAAAGCCAGAATGGTAAACATCAAATTGCTTTCGTCAAAGATGGAAGAGTTGGGGGATGGATACATGTTCATGTTGAAAAGATTAGGCTAGAGACTCCTAGCATGTGTGCTTTTGCAGTTTTTTGTAGCTAGCTGATTAATGTTTTAATGAGCGAAGAGAAACAAGTGGTACTTTATAGTTTATCAAATGGTTTGGAAACTATCTTGAGGTTTCTAATGACTTCAAACTTTTTGATTAAGAAAAAGAAAAAAAACATCTTAAAAAGACCAAGATTTTATTAGAATTTAGAATTCCCTTTTAGTGTAAGAATTGATCTGATTCCAAGCTTTTAGTGGAATCTAGAATATGTTAAAAAAGGCTTTTTGGTTTTGATCTCTTTTCCATACACAAAAGATTTTAAAACAAAAGAAAAAGAAAAAGAAATCATCTGCTAACTTTGTTTACTAGCTCATAGGAGGAATTAAATCATGTTTACTACCTAATGTTATTAACTTTGTTTTTAAGAGATCGATAATAAGCACACTAGACCTAGAAGGAAAGAAAGGAATTCTGAAACCTATGCCCTATTTTTGCCACAAGTAAAAACTCTATTTCCTCTCCCTATGGTTGAGCATATAAATAACCTTGCCCAATGTGTCAACGGGAGTTTCATGAGCAAGCTACCTTAAGTAAGTAGCTAATTGAATAGTGTTGCTAGGGGAGTGAGTCTCAGCAAGCCAGAATGATAAGCTACATAGAGAAGGAATAGAGAAAATCCATTTTTCTTTCCGCTTAGCAATCCTACCATCTATTAAACGATTTCCCTCCACAAATAGAAGGAAAAGCCCTCGACGAATCACACGATGACTCGAAGCAAACCAAGGAATGACTGAATCCAATAGGGATTTTCTTTGAGTTCACGATTGGAGTCTCACAGGAGGGACTATAACCCCCCTCTATCATCGTATGAGGGGATGAGGGGTTAGAGCTTCCTTCCCAGCCTTATCAAAACAAGAAGGCCAAGAATGCTAGCAGATAAAAACTTTATTTTAGGTATGCAAATGCAAGACTCAATATGAATGTTTCATTCCTAGCTTGCTGAATCAAAATTATTAATTTCGTTCTAGAACAGCGACCGGAATGGTAAAGTAATATATTTCATACCAATGACAATTCTGGCTGTTTCAGGGCATTTCGGATCATTCCAACTAGGTTCCGGGGTTCCAAACCATTCCGATCGGATTTCGAAGCGTAGACTGCAGACCAAAAATGAAATAAAAAGAGATAAAAAAGAAGCTTCTTCTGTAGACTGTAGACAAAGGGGGTTTATTGATTATTAGCTCGCTCTCGTTCTTCTCGAATCGCGGGGAAGGGGGGGTGGGAGGAGGGAACAAAGATTAATAGGATTGACTTTAAGAAGGATAGGAGTAATCAATTCTGGCAAGTACTTGATCGGCCACGATTAAAGGTGAAATAAAATAAGGAAAAATAAATTACCTCAACATATGCAAAATATCAACTGACAATGAATTGATTGAGTGCTATAAATTGATCTCAAGATATTAAAGGATGTAATTAATTGGTGTGATTTTAATTATCAATTCATATGGAAGATTCATAAAAAAGTGTGTCAAAAAATTAAAAAGTATTTTTTTTGTCTTAAAAAGTTTGAATAAAATAATAATGATAATAACATTAATAGAGAATACAATTTATTTAATAAATATATAAATTTGTATTAGATTTTATAAATATGTGTATTTAAAATTTGTATTGACAATTAAAAATATTATTAAATTTATTATATGCTTTTAAAATTTGTATTAGTTTTATTTAAAAAATTAGTTATTATATATAATTTATTTATATAATGTCAATCCCGAAATGGTATCTGAATCGATACCGGCACTAAAATATTTCGTTCCAGTACCTCAACCAGAATGATCACCGGAATTGAATTTATAACTTTGTGCTGAACCCTTCTCATTAACTCAGCTAACAAAATCTTAATGCTATACACATTGTTCATAGCATTGTTATTCACATAACAGACCCTCAATAAGTTTGACGCCTGTTTTATATTCAATTCTGAAAGAATATGATACGCAAGAATATTAGCTTCTTTTAAGGTACCCTTATTCTAATTAGAAATGATAAGACCTTCATATTGATCTTAAAGGTTTGAGACTAAAGTGTATTCAATATTTTGCACACTTTCTCCCCCTCACTAGTACTCAACTTGATATAGAAATGGTTGTAGTCTTTAGAACATAATAGACGAAACCTATTATAGATATCACCTGTTGGCATTGAATAGTAATCCCCTCAAATTTCATTTAACGTCTTAGGAAATAAGGTCCTAGAATGCCAAGGTGTCAATGGGCTAACCATAGGAAGATTGAGTTTAACTGAAAGGAGATTCAACTCAAAATTGCACATAGCATAAAAATTTAGGAAAACCCTTACCCTTTTTAGAATCTGTCAATTCCCCTATTAAGCAAGTATCAGTTCTCAAAATAATCAGTTTCCTGTGGGCTAAGAACTCCACCAAGCAAACCCCTATAGCATAATCTGTCCTAGCTATCTTTTTCTTTTGAGTTTGGTTTATTTCCATATCTGTCTCTTTTTTCTTCTTATTATATCCGTAATATTCTACTTGTGCCATACTGCTAAATCTAACTGATTGAACAAAGTTGATACTCTAACGAGGGGGAACAAAAACCTTGGTTATTATAGCATTGATGGTAGATAGATATTTCTAAAGAGTGAGTGCTGGCCTTTTTTCATATTGAATCATAACCATTTCCCTCTTTCTTGAGAAGAAAGGATAAGACTCCAAGGAACAAGGTTAAGCACTAATGCAAGTTGTCCATCATTAAATTGTTCTTTTGGTTTTATTAGGGCTAGAGTCTTTGTTAAGCAAGAAGCCAATGTTGTAATTTGTTAGGATGATTCTCTAAAGCAACAATTTCATAAGAAAATACATGAGACTCTTTGACTTTCAAGCTCCGAAGAAGATTGAGACTGACCTTATAGAAAAATGAAAAAAAAAATTGTCTGCATGGAGAAAATTGTAGTTTGGTGTGCATCCCCAATTGACAACCAAGAAAAATATGACTGGGTGAAGCACTGTTATAATCACTTTCAAGGACCCATTAGACACTAGATTCCCAATAGTTGTAAAGCTTGCATGAGCAAAGCGAAGATGCCAGGTACGCAAAGAAGCTGAGGAAGAAGAAGACACTCGAGTGTGGTAAGCTTGACCAACGGAAACAGAGAGAAAGTAGAGATTTCCTTTCTGAAAAGCTTTAGCAAGTAGGTGCCCTGATCGAAGATCCTTCACAAGGACTTCACTACACTATTAGTTATAGAGCAGATTCTGACCAGACAGAACAAGCCTTTTTAGTTTACTACTGTAGTTGGATTGAAAAGCAGTCCCGACCAGCAAGAAGGAAGGTGAGAAAGAGCAGAAGCACCAGCACTGCCACAATTGCAACAACAATAAAACCATGGATTCTTGCGCCATCCATCATTGCAAATTGAGCTGCGGACATTAAGGGTTCAAGATTATATGCCATCGCAGAAAGCATAATCGGATTGGAAGGTAAGGATAACATGATTGACTGGTTGCAGGTCCCCCGGATCATGGGCCGCAACTACTTGTGTTTAGACCTCTAAAGATCATTTGAATGAGTCGAGGCTATATGGGCTTAGGCCTTTGGTGGTTGTGATTTTTGGGCTATTTAGATGGGCTCAAATCCTTTCACATAGGAGAGTATATGGATAGGCTTGGATTGTCACGCCCTGATTTTTCGCATTAATTACAACGCAAATCGACGCATCCGGACAAGCAATATAAGGCTACTTATCCTACGTAAATATAAAAAGTAGCATGCATGCATCTAAGCTTACTAATGAAATGCAATGCCGATCGCAGCTGGAAGAAGTAAATTCCCAATATGTGCAAAGAGATCTAACTCTCGCATCAATAGATCACATGGCATACTATAATTACACTTCTCATAACATTGTACTTACAACAATATTCTGTATTTACTCTTACATAACCCAGTTAGTTTTCTCTAAACAAAAACTCATATCCTACCCTCATCCAATACTCTTACTTCTTCACTTGATCACGTACATGGGGTCATCTCAACCGGAGAGGAGCATTCCATAGGACCCTCAGGGTACCTCAGAATCTCCCGTGCCGATCGGGTCTCAATGCAATTTATCTATCCCTGCAACAACATCTATCATTCCATAAGGAATGATAGATAAAACATAAAAGAGTGAGATTTACAAGAAATCTCAGTAAGTACACAGTTAACGAAATAAAGCATAGATAACCTCAACTATCATCATACATAGTCATACTCACCAACATATCACTTATAAGAATACCTTATGGAACTTCACAAGTCAAATATCCATCTTACCATACAAACTTAAATCTTAGCTAGACCCATCATCACATACTACCTTAGATCTTAGCTAGACCCATCATCACATACACTTATACTTTTCACTTTACTTATTAACCTCATAAGTTTCCTTTATTTCTTATCCTCGATGGGCGTTACGTATCGCCGTCCCCATCGGGATCTACTTAATGCATTACCTCGACAGGCGTTACGTATCGCCGTCCCTGTCGGCACGTATACGGGCGTTACGTATCGCCGTCCCCGTCATGACGTGACTAACTCATCAATCATACACTCATCAATCATCCGGGCGTTACGTATCGCCGTCCCCGTTATGATGAGTCTCGTGTCAATCGTCCGGGCGTTACGTCTCGCCGTCCCCGTCATGACACGGAACATATTATTATATCACGACAGGCGTTACGTATCGCCGTCCCTGTCGGCACGTCAGTCATCCGGGCGTTACGTATCGCCGTCCCCGTTATGATGAGTCTCGTGTCAATCGTCCGGGCGTTACGTCTCGCCGTCCCCGTCATGACACGGAACATATTATTATATCACGACAGGCGTTACGTATCGCCGTCCCTGCCGGCACGTCAGTCATACGGGCGTTACGTATCGCCGTCCCCGTCATGACGTGACTAACTTATCAATCATACTCTCATCAATCATCCGGGCGTTACGTATCGCCGTTCCCGTTATGATGAGTCTCGTGTCAATCGTCCGGGCGTTACGTCTCGCCGTCCCCGTCATGACACGGAACATATTATTATATCACGACAGGCGTTACGTATCGCCGTCCCTGCCGGCACGTCAGTCATACGGGCGTTACGTATCGCCGTCCCCGTCATGACGTGACTAACTCATCAATCATACTCTCATCAATCATCCGGGCATTACGTATCGCCGTCCCCGTTATGATGAGTCTCGTGTCAATCGTCCGGGCGTTACGTCTCGCCGTCCCCGTCATGACACGGAACATATTCTTTATATAAATTGTTTTCTTTCTTTTTGTTTCTCTCTTATTCATATGAGTTATTTTCACCTATAACTCTTCCCATTTGAAACACCACTGCTATTCTAAGAAAACCCTAAATCTAAGCAAAACAGGGTATCTCGCTCGAGCGGGTGTCGAGCGAGTGTTGAGCGAAGTCACGGGTTGGAACTCGCTCGAGTGGGGTATCAAGCGACAGTCAAGCGAGATCACGGCTCATAGGGTTTTTCAACCTAAACCAAGCAATCTTCTCACATAAACCTTATTTGTTTTTCTTATTAAAACATAAATCTAGGTCCTTATAATTTTCCTAACATTTTACCATCACCAAATCATATCCAAAACACCATAGATTCCAAACACATCATATAAGCCTAATTCAAGCTCCAACTAACAACAAACTTAATTCCATCAATAATCTACCTATTCTATGCTAAGATTAAGTTAAATTGTATACTTACAAGTTTCTCCAAAGCTTGGTTGAATGATCCAACTAGTCCTTGCAACATTTCTCCTCAAAGCACTCACTTAGCTCACTTAGGAGATGTTTGGAGGTTCAAGGGTTAGGGAGGCTTTTTCTTTGGCTTCCTCTCCAAGTGTACGTGACTTCCTCCTCCCAAAAGGTCTCCTATGATCTGAAGATAGCTATATATATAGAGAAATAGATGGCTTGGGGAAGAAGAGAAGGAAAACAAACTAAGGCCCTTAGTTAGCTCAAACCGTGTAAGGGGTATGGTGAGTTGTCCAGCTTTGCCTAATCCAATGATCATCCATATCTCTCATGATCTCCAAAGATATTCATCCTATGGCTATGCTTCTTCCTCATCTAAAATCATTTTAGATCAATGGCCCCAAATAATCACCAAATATAGATATACAAGTAAACTCCAAAAAGTCTAAAATACCCAAGATAAGCTTAGCTGGCCATTGGCCTTCCTTGCATCCTCAAGACTTCTAGGACATTTTCCTCACCCTTATGCCCCACGTCCAAGACTTCCTTGGTACCCTTAGAGTGGCTGGAAAATATCTCTTCATCTAATTCCCAAGGTTTGGTTACCAATTGGTTGGAAACAAAGGGGATAGTTGACTGTTTTGGCTAATCAGATTAGTCATTCACTCTTGTTTGGTTCTAAGCTAATTATTCTTCTAGAAGCTCTTTCTCCACCTAACACATGCTCTCATACATGTATCTAGCAGATAACCATGAGGAGAACCAATCAAATTCGAACATCTAAGGTGATGTGGTGAAGTGATTTATTTTCGAGCTCCAGTTTGCACCTAAAACAGATCAGTCCCATTCCAGCCCAATTAATCCATTGATACACTTCGATTCTCTAAAACCTACAATCATAAAAGTTATAGATCTATGTCTTAGGGTAGGAACTGGAATCACTTCATTTGGAGTTCATATGACCAAGTTATGATTTTTCTAATAAAACTCGACAGATAAGCCCGAGAACACCAATCCGGGCACACCAAGTGTTGGATAGATGATTCATCTTATTTCACACGAAATTCACTAAATAAAATCTCCTTATTTTCCACATCTCTACACAATTTTCCAGATCTTAGGATAATTGAGAAAATAATCCAATGGCTTAATCTTATCCAATGTTCTTAGTCAACTTCAAGTCAATACTTATCTATCTCCAATTCAGACCTAATACTTCAATATCTATTTCTTATTTGATTAAGTCCATATCTCTTAAACCTCAAAACATAAAAGTTGTAGATATTCCTCTTAGCTTTCCATAGCCTCTTGAATCACTCAAATCCGACATCAAATGAGCAAGTTATGACCATTCTACTAAAAGACGTCTGTCTGTCCCTGTATTTCGCTCGAGCCATACATCAAGCGAGAGTTGAGCGAGATCTCGGGTCTAGGCACTTTTTCACCTTAACACAAGTTACATTTATACCCAACCTTATTCCCAAACTTTCAATATAACAAATCCTATACATATATCCCAAAATTCCTAAAAATGGTTTTGGAGAGACATAATCATCCCACACATGAAAACTAAGCGAATATCTAAAATTCGGGTTGTCACATGGATCCTTTGCATGATTTCATGTGAGGAGCCACCTTTGATCAACTTTGAATTCAGACATATCCAGATGAAGGCTATTGAATTCTCTTTTCAGAATTGAACGTTGGCTCGAGATCACAGTACATGCTATGGTCTCGTTGAATTATACCTGGTAAATCCTACCACAGAGGTTTTTTTTTACAAAGAAAAGTGATTTTCATAAATCTATTATGTATTAATTTTGTGCAAACTCTTCAAAAAATATATATATATAACCTACTTAAAAAAATTTGCTATTTTCATAGTAATTATTTGTTGTAAAATTAAAGAAAAGTAATAAAAAAAATTGAAGGATTACAATATATGAAATTTGTTTTTTAGAAACTCAATATTATTTTTCTCAATTTTTTTTATTGTATGTCTACAAATTCTCCTCAAGACTCCCCTTTATAGACTTGGGATGATACATTACTCTAAAAAAATGCATGAACTTAGAAAATGACAATACATGGATTAAGAGGATACATGAACATTAAAATAAGAATACATGAATAATTTAGAATTGTAATGGTAATCCATCAAATATATAGAAAGTATTTTACTAGATTCATATATTTACAACATTATTTTTTGGTTCATATAATGGGAAACCGCGAACCAAAAAGATCATAAGCCCGTAACAAATATATGACTTATGAGAAAAAAAATTGAAGCCCATAACTAAAGCCCACATCCAATTGTCCTCATTCCCCCTTCTCTCCCCACTGGCCGACCGCCACTCTCATTCATCTACTCAACTTCAAGCAACAAACCCTCTCTCTCTCTCGCTCTCTCTCTCTCTCTCTCTCTCTGTCTCTGTGTTTGAAAAAACGCTATGGACTATGCCGGGTGGCCTGAGACGCACCGAATCACACCACAACCACAATTACAACCTCCAAATACTAACCCACAACCTCCAGACCTCTACTCTTCTTCCCATTACCCATACTACCCTCCAGACCATATCCCAGTTCCTCTCACTGCCGTTACGCATTCCTCTCTTGAACCTCATGATTTGTACGCCGATCCCGGTAGGATCATCCCTATTGGGCCCGACGCCTATGCCTCCCTGAGCTCCTACCAGCATACCCATTTCCACATCCAAGGCCATGCCGCTGCTGGGTCCTACGTTCACCACCATCAGACTCTGGCTACGGGGCCCTCCGTTTACTATTCGGACCCGAATTCGCAGAACTGGGCCGCCAAGGAGGCCGTCCGGATATACGGGGCTTACCGGGTTGGCTATGGAGCTGTAAGTGAATTTTTGTTCTTTAATATACAGGTTTTTTCTTTTCTTAATTTCCGGAATATGCTAATCGAATCGCGCATGTTAATATGATTATGATTTTTTTTTTTCTTTTCCTTATCTTTTTAATATCGCGGTTCATATTTCAAGAGTTGGTTGCTAAGAAAGTGTGAAAGAAATTGTTTTTATAAGTTTTAAATGCGGAATTTTGGTTTAGTTCTGATTGGTGTAGAAATTTGGGAAAATGATTGGAAAAGGTCGAGATTTAAAAGACAATGCGTTATTGGAATTTGAATCTTAATAATACTATAGTTCTCCAGTTCAGTTGAGTCCTTAAGATCATTAGTATTGATTTCATCAAAATAAATCATCAAAATTTTATGAAAAGTACAAGTTTAATGAGAAGTCAACACTAAAATAATTCTAAATTGGATTCATAAAAAATGATTTCGTTATATTTGATCAAAAATGAGGAAAAGAAAGTGAAGAAAATGAATCAAAAGTACTTTTGGTTTGACTTTTGAATAGTAAATCATCAAAGTTGATAATTTACTATTCAAAATCCAAACCAAAAGTACTTTTGATTTATTTCTCCACTTTCTTTTCCTCATTTTTGATCAAATATGATGAAAGTATTTTTGATGAGTCCAATGTGAGATTATTTTAGTGTTGGCTTCTCATTAAATTTGTACTTTTTATCAAATTTTGATGATTTATTTTGATGAGACCAATGCTAATGTTCTAAGAATTGACTGGGTTGAATGCGCCAAGTATTTTTATTCTCCCGTAGATGCTGATAAGATCATTCAAACGCTACTTTTAGATTTATTATTAAGTTAAATATTTTTCTGTGTGGTAGGGGTAATTGCACATTGCATAATTTGGAGGGAAATAGGAGTGTCATTTAACATTTTTATTACTATTAATAAGAGATTTTATTACCAAGAGAATGCATAGTCCAGTACACAAGAAATATACAAGAGAAAAAACCTACATACACTAAGATTATCTCCATTCAAGACGAGCCGAAAAACTAAAAGTATTAAAGAAAAACTCCCAAAGTTCTCCCATCGAGCGTTCTCTATCTTTAGAGCACCTCCCATTCCTCTCTTACCATAAGCACCGCATCAAGCATGAAGGTATTAGCTTCCAAATGGCAACAATGCTTTGACTCCCCGCAAAACCTCTCCAACATGAAAGAAAATCAACCACATGCTTAGATATCACCCAAGCAACACCCGTCCTATAAAAAATCTCATTCCACAATGTCTTAACCACCTCACAATGAAGAAAAAGATAGTTAACAGATTCACCATCTTTCTTACACATGAAGCACCAATCTACTACACAAAGTCCAAGCTTTCTTAAGTTATCCATGGTGAGAATTTTTCCAAAAGACCTTTAACATTACTTTCCCCTGTTACTTATCAAAAAAAAGAAAAAGAAAATTTCCAAGAGACACCAACGAACAGAAAAATGGCACCTTACTAGGCACCTTAACTCACCAAATGAATTTTCAGGGGTAACCATAGACACAATGACAGGTTAGCACCCCATAAAAGTAACTAACTGAAAGTCTCGAATTTCCTGCATGAACCCACAGCAAACTATCCTCCCTTCCATGAACAATCTTCAAATCATATAATCTACCAAAAAAACAGAGACTACGTTCACTTCCCAATCATGCACATTTCTGACAAAATCAACCTTCCATTGATTCTGGCTATGGAAGAATTTTCTGATAATCTTCAATGGAATTTTCATGAGGTCCAGATCAAAGATGAACTCGGAAAATTCTTCCATAGCCAAAGAATTCCGGTACATTCCTGAACGCTTGCTAGGGAAACAGGAGAAGTTCCACTTGGTTAATTGGAAGACTGTGTGTTTCCCAATCTCTTATGGTGGCTCGGGGTGTGCAACTTGCATATCTTTAACAAAGCCTTATTGGGAAAATGGTTATGGAGATATCATTTGGAGGGGGGACCAATGTGGAAGGAGACCATTGATACTAGATCTGGAGAGGGTTTTTTTTTTTTTTTGGGGGGGGGGGGGGTTCTGAGGTCAAGGGGGGCCATGGGGTGGGCCTATGGAAGTTTATTAGGAGGGGCTAGCCAAGTTTTGAAAGCCACATTCTTTATGTGTTTGGAGAGGGTAATAAAATTATATTTTGGAGGGATATTTGGTGTGGTGATGTGACTTTGGAGAGAGCATTTCCAGCTCTATATCGTATGGCAGCTAATAAAGAGGCTTCTATTGCTGATATGCATGTATTCTCTCATGTTTCTCATCAATGGAATATCCTCTTTATTTGGGATTTTCATGATTGAGAATTATTCAGTGTTGCAGATTTTTTCATAGCACTACAATCTAAGGGGACTCCTATGACATCGGGTTATAGATTGAAGTGGAAGTCCAATGATCATAAAAAGTACATAGTCAAGGCGTATTACAAAATCTTAGTCACACATGTGCATGCCCCTTTCCTTTGGAAAAATATTTGGAGGTCTCGTGTACCCTCCAAGGTAGCTTTCTTTCTATGGACTGCTATGCTTGGGAAGATTTTGACTATGGACAACTTAAGGAAGAGGGGTTGTGTTTTGTTAGATTGGTGTTACATGTGTAAAAAGCATGGAGAATTAGTGGCTCACCTCTTATTACATTGTGAGGTTGGGAAGGCATTGTGGGATGAGGTCTTTCGTAGGGTTGATCTTGCTTGGATTATGCCAGCGAAGGTGGACTTGTTGTGGTGTTGGAGGAATATATAAGGTTGTCCTCAAGTGGTAACTGTGTGGAAAATAGTTCCATTGTGCCTTATGTGGTGTATTTGGGCAAAACGGAATGATCGTTGCTTCGAGAACAAAGAGCACATATTGGCGGAGTTGCAGGATTTTTTTATTCACACTCTATTGCTATGGTGTTCAGCCATTGTCATAAATGTGAACAATGTTCATGACTTTTTGTCCTTAATTTCCAGTTCTTAGAATATATTTAGGTGCTCTTTTGTATATTTCCTGTGTATCCGGGCCATGTTTATTTTATTCACATTAATAATACTTACTTCTTACTTATAAAAAGAAAAAATTATTATTCAAATAAGAAAATGAATGAGGCACTGCAGCATCTCGATCCATAGCAATCCTGAGAAGGGAAGGGTAAACATTCTTGAGAGCTGAATCCCCACTCCAAATATCATGCCAAAAATGAATCCTTGTACCATCCCCCCCACCTTGAATTTAAAATGATTTACGAACTCCCCCCAACCCATTCGAATGGACTTCCACAAACTCACTCCATATGCGCCTCTTACTTATTAGGAATGCCAACTCCCCCATATCCTCCCATATTTAATGTCAACAACATTTTTCCATAACGCATCCCTCTCAATATGATATCTCCAAAGCTAATTCCTAAAAAGGGTTTTGTTAAAAAGCCTCAAATTTTACCCACCCGTGGATAGCCCAAGTGGTTAGGGCGAACTTGTGTGTATGGGCCCCGTGCCAAAGGTTTCCCTGGGATCAATTTGCGATTTTAAGTGGGAGGCCATGGTGGCAGGCTACCATGATAGTTTTCCATGGGGTTTAGGTTCCATGGGTGAGTCCTAAGGGCTTTGCCTTGGGGTGGTTCCCCCATCATATAAAAAAAGCCTCAAATTTCGCACCACCCAAACCTCCACAAGAAACTAGTTGACAAACCTTATTCTTGAGAGCAGTGTCATGTAACGTTCCCATGGGTAAACTCTTTAGCATGGTGCACTACGCACTTCACTCATAAATATAAATCCATATGGGCTAGATAAAATCTGAAATAGCTTTAATATATGCGATCAGCTTTAGAAGCCATCATTCTCCTTTACAATTAAACAATCAATAATTCTGAGACGATAAAGCTGTGAGAAGCATGATTCCAGACATAGTTCAATAATTGATGCGGGCCCGTCATATTTCCAGGGTGATTTTCATCTATATCCTTTCTTGAACCAAAGTTTTATGTTGATGTGAGAAACCTATATAAGCTAAAATCAAAATGCAGACAGAATCTGCAACTTATTGAAGTTCCCAATACATCAGATCATGCTTTGGTTTCCTGTATATTTATCCTTCCTCCCCTCCCTTGTTTTTGGAGTATGAATATACTACCCTTGTACAAACAACTAAAATATGATTTCTGCTACTATAAACTATAATGACCGCAAATTTCATAGTCATCATTCTATCCTTGTGTCTATTTTGGCTCTTCTTTTATGGTCAAGAGTGAACTTGTTCATTAACATCTTAAATGTTTTCCTGCATCTTTGTGCTACGATTGTAATCTATTTAAGTTTATTTATGAATTCAGCTTGGTGTCACTGTTCAACTCACTTGCCAAATTTGGTTAGTTGTCATAAAAACTCTCAACCCTGACATGAAAAATGGACTAGTGGCACGCAAAAGGCATTAACTTTTATGTGTACGTTTCCTAAGTGGCTTAACAAGCTCCATAGGGTGGTTTTGTTCTCTTATGTTCTCCGATCTCTTTGTATCTGTAGCCCTCTAACCATGGATCAGACTCACTGGACGTGCAAACTATATATCAAATGGATCTGTTGAAGGATACGCAGGGTAGTTAAGTTAGGCGTTGATCCAAGACCATATTGCTGAAGTTTTCAGCTTTTTAAGTTGTGTCCCTTTGCATGTTTCTTGGGTGCTCATGTTTTAATTGAGAACAGAAGTTGTGACTGAGCTGGCTTCCTGTTGGGAAGTCTAAAGGTCGGTCAGGCAGTTCTGCAAGTTTTCAACTCTATCATGGATTAGTCATGTGGTTTCCATTGACATCGGTGAAAACAAGTATTTAAAAAACCGATAAGAATGCATAATGTATCTAGATATTATATACTGGAATCTTTCCGACACTCGGGTGGTGTATATATTATTGTTTCTAATTAATCCCCTTGTATCTTGATTCTGTACAGGGTGTGTCGATACCATCAAGTGGGACAGAACAGTTGGCTATTGCAAATCCAAACTTCACTTTCAGGGCCAACAATACTCCTCGTCATGGAAATAGTGCTGGGAAGACGTACCAAAAGAAAATGAAAACAAAGACAAAGACGAAGACTGTACAATCTGTGTATTGTGAACTTTGCAACATCGATTGCGACACCAAGGATGTACTCGACAAGCATAAATTGGGAAAGAAGCATAAGAAGAACCTGGAGAAACTAAATAAAGTAACTGCCCCAGCTCAAAGTGCTGAAGGATCAAAAACTCTTGTAATTGGGCCGCAAGAGCAGCCAAATACGGACAAAGCTGTTGGTGGGAAAAAGAGTCGGAAGAAGGCTGCTGCACATGAAGAGGATCTGGAGTCGAAGAGACGAAAGGTTCTTGAAGGTGGGGCGGCAGTTGAGGCAGTGAGGACATGTGCAATATGTAATGTGGTGTGTAATAGTGAGACAGTTTTCAATTATCATCTTGCGGGACAAAAGCATGCTGCAATGATGAAGAAACAGGCAGGTGGAACAGGAATGGCTACTGCCAGTTGAAAGTAAAATATTTGGATTCTTTTTAGTATATTATTTTTCTTTGCCGTATACTTGATCTTCCTTTCCGGGATTTGATGACCAGCCCATACTTTTTGGAGGTGAGTGGATCAAAACTTATTGGGATAACACTGGTTTTTAAATTTCCTAGAGAAGATCTTATATGACTATCCAAAGCATTTGAAATGCCAATTGCAGATTCACTCGGGCAAACTCGAATCTGATTCAACTTATATATCAAATCATTTTTTTTTTTCTCTGAAGTATATATCAAATCAGTTGTTACAAAAAGTAATATTTATAGACAACTTGTACAAGTTTTTATATAAACTCGTGTGATGTTATATTTGTACTCAAACTTCATCTAGTCAATCATATACAAGACTTCCTTTTTAAAAAATGGAAACTACCTTAATTTTCTATTTTAACCAAACAAAATTCAAAATGTATTTTTTTTCAAAAGTTTATGTCTCCAAGAAAGTTTAAAAAATACATAATTTTTTTGTTTCTTTTTTGGGAAAAAAAGACAAATTTTACCTCGACTTTATTCATCCACTTTACTCATTGATACGCACCCTCCTCCCCCTAAAAAAAAGCCCTGATAAACAGACGCATATCCAATAAAAAGGGCCCCAAGGTTCAACGCACCAAAACCCTCAAACCCCAAAACTCTGTATCTAGCTTACCACCAGATGGCCTGCCATCACCACCAAAGCCACCCTACCCCCACCAACACCGCCACCTGTTTCCACAACTTCTGCTGCTGTTGCAGCTGCAGCCCACCGCAAGTTTCCCCTCCATTACAATACCCACTTCTCCATGCCCTTGCTGCTCACATTCTTCAATCTGCCCCTCTCACTCTCAACCATGAGCAACACCATCATTACGATCCCTATTCCCAATCTTCGAAACTTAACACCCACAATCTCCATCCTCAAAACCCCTACCAAAATCATCAACGACGATCCCAAAACCAACGCTTCCAAGAAACCCATGGGACCGGCTCAATGCTTTCCTCTTTGCTTCGCCGCATCGAGTCCCTAGAATCCTCTCTCCTCCATGTTTCTACTTCTTCCCCATCTCCATATTCTTGTTCCCCGCACTCTCTCAGAGACTTAGCTGCTCGTGTTATACAAACCCATTTCCGTGCGTTCCTTGTTCGCAGATCAAGAACTTTAAGACATCTCAAAGACCTCGCTGTCATCAAGTCCACTTTCAACTCGCTTAAATCCTCGCTTTCCATTGAGACCCACTTCGATTGCGACGCTCTTTCTCACAAAGCAATGGATTTGCTTCTCAAGCTTGATACTATTCAGGTAAATCATATTTGGGTACATTTTATTTTGTTCAAAGTTTCATCATGTTCGTCTTTATTTAAGGGATAATTAGACAGCCTCCTCAGACCTGATTTTAAAATATATGGGTTTTGTTTGCAGGGTGGAGACCCAATGGTTAGGGAAGGGAAGAGGTCGATTAGCAGAGATTTGGTGCGCTTCTTGGAGTTCATGGATGAGGTTTCAGTAAAAAGGTATGGGCTTTCCTTCAAAACGATTAAGAATGTCAGTTTTGGTCATCCAAATGGTGATAAATCTAGGGTTTTGCGCTCCAAGATAAAAAGTAAGGAGGGGCAGAGGGATACGATAGAGAAATTGAGGGCCAGAGTCGAAAACATTAGTGCGCTTTCTAAGATTTATCAGCACGAAGAAGACACCGAGCTTGAGGGGTTCCAGCAAGTCAGTTATGATGACGAGGAAAACCCACCCAGATTTGTCATCAGAGGAAATGATGGGCGAATTAGTAATGGGGTTTCGGTGAAAAGGAAGGGGGTTCAATCTAAGGTTAAGAAAAGTGTGAGCTTTGCAGATAATGGAAACGTGTATAGGGTTTATAGCGATATCCATGAGCCAATTTCAAGTGAGGATGGTACTTGCTTAGATGACAGTATTTCCAGTGGTCATCACGGAGAGAAAGACCTCACAAAGACCATTTGCAAGGGATTTCCTCAAGGGACTGAGGATGATGAGGAGGCACCCTCGGAAAATGGAGAATCACCCCGGTCCAGTGATGGCGAAAGAATTCCTAGAAGGATTTCGAGAAGGGAAGGTAGTCATGAAATTGGAGGGCATACTCGGGTTCAAAATGGGAATTATGCATTCTCTGCTCCTTTGCCTTTGAAGATGGAGTCTAAAGATGTGACTCGATGAAAGTGAAAGAGGCAGTGAAAATCGTGACCTAAAGAAGAGGTAATTTGGTGTGACGGAAAATCCACCGTGAAAGAGATGTATGGTAATGGTCCAACAGACATATTGGGGTTTTACTACTTTGTGAGTTTTTAGTCTGCAAATCTTTGTTCTCCACTCCAAAATTTGGGTTGGTTTTGATGTTCTTCAGTCTAGCTTGAAGTAACTTGTTCAATGATTGTCTGATTCATTACATTAACTGCATCATTAGAGCACTGACATTAGATTATTCAAAAATTTTCTTCAAAAATTAAAGTTTTACATATAACTCAAATTTTTTTTATCATATTTAATTAATTATGGCAAAAGAAAATATATAAAGGGAATAAAAATATCTTTTTTTTTTAAATAAATTATATTTTCAAAAGTTTCTTTATTTATGAAAATTTTTTGGGTTGTATGTAAAACTTATATTTTTTTGAAAAAAAATTTTGGTTAGATTGAAGAGACTTTTGAAGATATAATTTATTTTTGAGGAAGAAAGATATTTTTTTTTTTTTTATGTATTTTTATTTTTTTTGTCACAATTGAAGAAATTTTTTTAAATTGTGTATAAAATTTATACTTTTTTTTTAAAAAAAAATATTGATTAATTTAATATCAGTGCTCTTATTTGGAGTGATTTTATGTTCTCTCATTGGTTTTGTTGTTACAGCTTTTCCACCACGAATAGGACTAGGTTTTGTACTTGTTTTCGGCCTGCCCCCTCCCACATTTCCACGTGAAGATAGCCGACGGTCTGGACCATACAACAGCCCCACGTCATGCCCTTAAATCTCAAGTCAGTAGTCTATTCAACACAACTATTTTTGGGTCAAAAACTACGTGGATGGATGGATCGTTGAAACTTGTAGAGATATGGAAAACCTATGGATCTGAGGATTTTCCTGGCAGTGGCCTCCTCCACAGTTGCTTGAGATATCTGGTGCTGGTGGATTAGAAGGCTTTTGGGGCTAAGT
Organism: Platycarya longipes; assembly: GCA_036559045.1. Lineage (NCBI taxonomy): Eukaryota > Viridiplantae > Streptophyta > Magnoliopsida > Fagales > Juglandaceae > Platycarya > Platycarya longipes. The sequence goes on along the minus strand of CM071792.1, from coordinate 28,269,963 downwards.
TTGTGTGGACAATTGTCCGAGCTAACCGTTTAATTTTGTTTTTGAAATTGCTCAGTGATAGGATTACTATCAATCTTACAATATTTTTAAATTTTTTAATCTTTTTATCATTATTAAAAAGTAAAAATTTTAAATACATTGCAAGTAGTAGATGGATAATAGGAGGGTAGTAATCTTATTATTATTCCGAAATAAAATCCCCCGTAATTGTGGATGTCATAGAACTTTCATATACTAGAAACTTTAGATGCACGGTTGAAGACATGCCCGGAGCAGCTTGAAGACTATTATTACCCAACTTTCATTTCAAGGGTCTGTTGTTCAGATGACTAATATAAGAGAGATGAATTAGATTATATTAAAAAATTAATACTTATAAATTAAATATATAATATAAAATATAAATAAAATATGAAGCAGAAAGAAATATAAAAAGTAAAGGTAAGAAAAAATAAATTTAGTATTTTAACGAAGTTTAATTCTACAGCTTACATATTCGTTTCAAGTTACTTTTTGATAATTTTCAAATTTACTATTCAATTTCCCTTAAGTGGAAATAGAAATCTATTATACCTTTAAGCAATATCGCTACAAAGAATCCGTATAGAATATTCACTACATTTACAATTATCTCAAACTTAGTGATTTAATTATACGCACTCTCTTACTGATATAAGAGTTGATAGTTGGTAGATTATCAGAATACACTCCTTAATAAGTGAAATAAGAATAATATATTACAACTTATATCTTTCTCAAAATAAATAAGGATTAAAATTCAATGCTTAGAGAAGAAAGAGTGAGAGTTTTAAATGAATGATACAAAATTTAGTAATTGATGTGTAAATTCTTGTGATTTTGTAAAATTCAAGTAAGTTATTTATAGATAAATGAGTCTTTATTTTTAAATTTGAAAAGATTTACATGTCAAATAGGAACATTATTCATTTTTCAAAATATTCAAATAAAGGTATCTTCTTTTTGCAATTGTCAAATACAACATTATTCTTTTGTCAAAATATTTAAATAAAAGTATCTCTTTTTTGCAATTGTCAAAGACAATATTATTCATTTTTCAAAACATGCACATGTCAAATATGATAATAAATCATTTTACAAAATCTTAAATTTTAATGATGTCATGTATATGTGAAAATTACAATTTTTGAAATTAAAGTTTTTAATGTTGTTATGCACATGTAAAAAATACAATTTTTGATATTAAAGAATTTAATGATATCATACACATGAAAAAATACAATTTTGGAAATTAAAGTATTTAATGATCTCATGCACATGTGAAAATTATAATTTTCAAAATTAAGACTTTTAATAATGTCATGCATATGTGAAAAATATAATTTGATACTTTATGAAAAAATATTAATTTTGAGTCTTAATCTAATTTTGAATTTTATCAAGAAATGTACAAAATTACTCTATGAACTTCATTTGTAGACTTGTTCTCTTTATTATTTATGCTTGATTTGTTGATATGCTTGACTCCATTGCATAAACAATTTGAGCTTGAAACTTTTTTTTTCTAAGTGAGCATACAAATATTATATATTAAGGAAATATTATAAGTTAAGGTGGGTCCTTTCTACTGTCTAGAAATATAATACACCTAAAGAGAGGATGAGTGGCTATGCTACCAAATATAAAGTTTGTAGCTGTCCATTGCGCTAAAGAATGCGCACATCAATTTGCAGTTCGATGTATTTTGTTAATTTTTCATTCTTTAAACCTGGAGAGGAGGACAATAGTATCTGTGATCAAATGGTAGATTTCCCAAGAAATCTTCTTAAGAGGGATTGCATCAATGACCATTTGGGAGTTGCCTTCGATAATTGTCTGTCTTTCTTTCCTCTTTGACGCCATTTTGACCTCAATTTGGGTTGCCCTCGATTTAGCTATCAATGGAGAAATTGAGGAAATTCTTTCTGTTTGCATTGCCATGATTGGATTGGTAATCTGTCTATTTTCAACGGCCACTCACTTTGCTGCCATAGAATTAGAGTGATGGGGCAAAATGTGAATAGGTGTACACAATTTATGGCTGTTGATTGCATAGGGGGCAAAAGGTTTCTTCCTCTTTCTTTAGGGCTTCATTGATTCTTGCATAGGTCTGGATGATATTCCATAGCATCAATTTGTGTCTATCATGGATTTTTAATTTCCAAATGGACTTGTAAGTTATAGGATGCGGGATCTTGTATGACTTGGTGGTATGCAGATTTGATAGAGAACTTTTCGTTTACATTTGGTATCCATATAGCTTTATCTTGTCTAGATGAGTAGATGGATAGTAGAATTTTCTTTATCTCATTCATGGTTTCTTCATTGGTGAGTTGAGATATTCTTTCCAGATTCCAACTTCTTGGATTTTCAGTAAGGACTTCTGCTACCTTGAGTGTTGGATGAATATTATTCATATTCTGAATTGGCCTTGGTTTGAAATTTGTCATCGAGGGCATCCGTGGATCATTCCAAAAGTTTGTATTATTGCCATTGTAATCTGAATGCATCTCCCTTTATTTATAACCTCTTTGGTACTAAGAATTCCTTTTCATAGCATAAAATCAGTTCTTTGTGGTTGTACTTGCCAGAAATCAAAATTTTTCAAGTATTTATCTTTCAGAATAGATTCCCACAATTTCACATTTCTTTCACTGATTTTCTGACCAAGTTTTTTTAGTAGTGCCATACTCAGATTGCTCATACTTCTCAAGCCTAAGCCACATTGATGTTTTGGTAAGCAAATAGACTGCCATGATTTTAATGTCAAGTTCCTTTTCTTGTCTTTTGAGAACCCCCATAAGAAGTTTTTGAAATTTTGATCTAATAATTGACAGATCATTTTAGGGATTTTGTAGGTAGACATATAGTAAAAGGGTATTGCATTGGCAATTGACCTTATTAAAGTAGTTCTACGTGCTTGTGATAGGAGCTTCTACTTCCATCCATCTAGCTTCTTTTCCACCTTGCTAAGCAATTCTTTAAAGTCTTGTTTTTTGTTTCAGCTAAAGGATGTTGACAATCCCAAGTAATGCATTTTTGTTGAGGAAAAATTGTAAGGAAAGTGTGCCAGAATTGCTGTCTTTGTCACCCCATTAGTATTTGCTGTGATATGAATGGTTGATTTATTGATGTTGACCTTTTGACTCGACCAAAGTTTATATTTGCTTAGGCTATCCGAGATGATTTTTGCATTTTTTCTCGTTGCTTGAGCAAAAATGATGGTATCTTCAACAAAGAGTAGGTGTGTCACTACTGGGCCTTACCTGCTAATTTTTAATCCTTCAAGCTTCCCCATTGCTTCATCCTTCATAAAAATTCTGGAAAGAGTTTCAGTGGCTAGTATGAAGAGAAAATGTGAGATTGGATCACCTTGCCCTAGACTTCTTTATGCTGTGAAGAATCATTTTGGTGACCCATTGATTATTACAGAGAATGAAACTGCAATTATGCATTCCTTTACAAGTTGGATCCATTTTTCATTATAGCCCAAATTCTTCATAATTTCAAATAAGAAATTTCATTCAAAAAAACCAAATGCCTTCTCCATATCCAATTTGATAGCCATCAATCCTTGTTTCCCTCTTTTGTTTTTGATGTTATGAAAATAGTTCATGGGCAATGATGGTGTTATCTTTTATATTTCGTCCCGGAATAAGGGTTGTTTCAAAGGGGGAAATAATGGAATCTAGAGTTTTATTGAATCTATTGGCCATAATTTTGGTTAGGGTCTTGTAGAAGACATTAGTGAGACTAATGGGTTGATAGTGCTTAGGAGAGTTGGGACAATTATTTTTGGGGATTAAAGCAATATTGGTATAATTGAATTGCTTTAGGAGGTTTCCACTCCGAAAGAAATTTTGTATTGCTTCAATCACTGCAGTTTTGATAATAAACCAATAATGTCTATAAAACAATGCAGTCATTTCATCTAGTCCTGGGGCCTTGAAGTTTGGTATTTGTTTCAATGCTTCAAAAATTTCTATTTCATCTGGGATTGCTTGGAGCATCTCATTCTCTTCATTTGTGATTTTGTTATAAAAAGATTGTCAAGTTGGATAGGGAATTGTGGCAAGGAAGTGTAATATCTAGTTTGGAAATGATTGAGAAAAGAACTTTCAATGACATTGGGATCATTTGACCAATTATCTGGACTAATCTTGATATTCTCAATTGAATTCCTTCTTCTTTGAATGGTTGTGAAGAGAAGGAAAAACTTCGTATTGAGATCCGTTGTTGTGAGCCATTCCACCCTTAATTTATGCTTCCATAGAGTTTCTTCAAATTCTCTTTGTTTGTTTAGTTCAAATTGGATTTGTTCTTCCTTATCTTGATCATAGAGATTCATTGATGTGCTCTAAATCAAAGACAAGTCTCTTTCTAGTTGATGAATATTGTCTTGAATTTTGCCAAAGTGAGACTTGTTCCATAGCTTTAAAGCTTCTTTTTTGGCTCGGATTTTTTTTGTAGAGAATAAAAGTTGGATTGCCAAGAAAGTGATTATTCCATGCTTCCTTGATAATGCAATTACTGAGTGGATCCTTGGTCCAAAATGCTTCAAACTTGAATGATATTGGCTTTCTATAACATCTCACTGTATTTAGAAGCAATGGATTATGATCTAAAGCTAATTAAGCAAGAATTTGAATACTTGCATCTGGGAAAAGCTGCCTCCATTCTTGATTTGAAATTGCCCTGTTTAGTCTCTCCCTTATTAAAGCTAGACCTTGTCTCTTGTTTGTCCAAGTGAAGAGTGGACTTTTGAAACCTATGTCGATTAACTCTTGTTTGTTCATAAAATCCTTAAGTCCATTACTTCGACTGCTTTGATGTTGTCTTCCCCCAAGATTTTCTGTTTAATTTATAATTTCATTGAAATCTCCTAGGCAGATCCATGGGCCTTTGAATGCTTGTTGAATGGAATTCAGATGATCCCAAAAGGAAGGTTTTAAGTTCTATTGAGCAGGGGCATATACAAAAGTGCATAGACAGGAGTTGAAAGAAGGGTCTGAGTAGATTAAAATAGATATAGCATTCATATTTATATGAACAGGTTCCAAGTCTAAACCTGGTTTCCATAACAAAAGAATGCCTCCTTTTTTACAAAACACCGGGAAGTGTACAAAATGTTGGAAGCCTAATTTATATACTAGCTTATTAGTACTATCCGATGTTACATAGTTTCAGAAAGAAATATGATATCGGGATTATAACTATTTATATTGGCTCTGAGATTCCTTACTACCTTTGGTCGAGCTAAGCCTCGGCGGTTCCACACCATTGTTCTCATATTGCTTTAGGAGGAACATCAGAGCTGTCCTTCTAAGCTTCTTTGGATGAATCTAGGGTTGATTTGAGATATCTGCTATAAGGGTTGAAACGGTTTTTTCCTTTGTTCTTGCCCTTTCTAGTTGTTTTTTCCTGCATTTGCTCATTTGATTGCCTCTATGGTATATCTTCCATTCTAATGCCTGAAGAGATCTGGGTGCACTTGCTCATCTCTATCTGATCTTTCTCCACTTTAACCTTCTTCAATATTTGCATTTGCTTGGGTTGAGTTGAATTATCAGCTTCTTCAGAGAAAGGTTTTTTTAAGTGGATGGCCTCACTAAGCGAGCATAAAAGCAGGGTTGTTTTTGTTTGCTCCTCTTCTCTGGTCGGAAATGCAGGAATATCTTCACAAAGAATTAATTTCTCTTTCTCTGCTTTTGAAGTATTAGCCGCTTGGAGGGGTAATTCTTTATCTAGTAGATTAATGTAAGAGACCACTTGTTTCTGTTTCTGAGTTTGTGGCTCAATGATTGGGATCAGATGATCTTGAGGACATGATTCTATTGCTGATGATAGAGGTATATGTTTTGCATGAAAGCTTGAGAGTAGTTGCTTATCAAGAGAGCTAAGTTCTTTCTTTTGAAAAATCTGAGTGACTGGTAGGTATTGGAAAGAGGGGGCTCGAAAAAACTTTGGATATCTTTTGGAGGAGTCAAGTCTTTAATGACTGATGTGGCCTTTAGGTTCCCTGGGGTTGACAAATGGTTACTTGATTAAGGATAATTGGATTGAGATATCAGTTTACTCTTACAGCTCGAGAGAGTTGGACTAAGGAAAGTTGGGGTAATCTAAAAGAAAATTTGGCCCTTCTTTCCCATAGGTCCATTGAAGTGACTAGGTCTGGGTCCATATTTAATTGTTGGGCCATGGTTCTTTCTTTGGAATTAATAGAGGCCCTTGCAGGAGAGTTTGGCCCAAATAGGTCCCTGTGATCTTTAGTTCCCCTAGTTGAATAATGAAGATTTCTCGAGTTGGTTTTCCAATGTGTTTGTTAGGGAAGAGCTGCTAGCTGACCATATGAAAAGCTCAACTTTTAGGTGATTGGGACAGGTTGATTTACTAGAAGAGCTATATCGAGCCCTAGACTAATATAATGAGGAGGTAGAGTTCCTAATATTTGTCCATCTTCATTAATTCTATTTGGTGGCACAGTGATTCAATTTAATTTTTGCACTTGCTGAGTTAATGATCTTGGATTACTGTGATTCAGTGGTTTCTCTAAGGTGGGATTGTCTCTTTCTAGATTGTGTTCATTTTTTGACTGGGATGCTTTTGATTCTGGGAAGAAGTGATGGAATTCTGACTGTGATTCTGACATATTTTTCTTGTTGTGATTTGATCTAGCGAAAGGGCTTGTGAATTGAATGGTGAAACTTGTGTCTTGAGCCTCATTGTATATCTGAATTTCCTTCCCTTTAGAACTTTGAGATTCATGTCTTCCTTCTGCCTCCTTCTCGGTTTCTTTCTTTTCTGGAGAGCTTTGTCTTGATTGAGTAAATGAGACATCTTCTCTTGAATTTGTATTAACATCTTCAGATCTCAACCATGGCCCAAATTCATGTTGTTCTTCTGCCTTTTTTTCTTTATGACAAAAAGCATGAGTGTGACCTATTTTACCACAAACATAGCAGAAATCTGTTAGCTTTTCATATTTGAGAGCAATTCATGTATCAACAGTTTCACTTCTTGGCATTAGAAAACCTTGCTTGAGGGGTTGGGTGATATCCAGCTCTACTTTTATTCGAATAAAGTGGCGCCAAGCCACACCAAATATTGGATCAACCTCCACCATTATTAATTTTCCCAGGGCCTTGCCAATGTTTGTAGCATTTTTGACAGTCATATATTCAAGAGTGAAATCATGAATTTGAATATTGAAAGTGGCATACCTTAATATGATTTCTTTGACTGTGGTTCCAGGTAGCCATGGCTTTAATACCAAGAGTTGACCTCTAAAATTCCATGGTGATTGGCTTAGAACTCTCTGCTTGTCTTGAGGATTTTGGAAAGCAAACATGAATTTGTTGTTTTCCATCTCTTCTATGTGAAATATTTTTGCAAAGTTCCAAGCGGCCTTTATACTAGGTTGGACTGCTTGCTTGTTCATGGTTCGATCTGTGATGAGTTGGCCCACCAGTAACAGTCCTGAATGTTGCTTTGCTGCTTCGGGGTGTAGCTTAAGATCAAGATCTTGCCAAGAAAGAGCTTCTATTTGTGTAATGAGGTTTTCCATATTCATTTTGTAAGAACTTTTAGAGATAATTTTCTGTAAAGGGATGGAAGAAGGAGGACAGCTTTTGATTAGAGAGGGTAAAGAGTTTTTGTGATCGAAATGAAAAAACTTGCAGTGATTAGATCACTGATGAATACCATGAAGATGTAAGGCCTCCATTTCCTAGAGAGAAAAAGAGTAAGGGTGATTCCAGGCTGAGATCTTCCAATAGGAATAATATTTGAGTTTAAGACTTGAATTCATTTGTTATCATCAAAATCTCTATGTAGATTTAAAATTTGAAACCTTGGATTTAACAGGGTCCACAAAGGACTTGTGATAATGCAATTGACTGTAAGATTGCCCAGCAGAACGAGTAAATAAGCTAAAAAACTGGTCAGACTTCTACAGCGGGGGGAATCATCTATGCTTAAGTGAAAAAAGGATGTATCCGGCTACAAGGAAAGATTGAGCCATAAAAAAAGTGTATTCACTCTTGCACTTTGGTGGGTAGAATATAGCCTTGCAAAGAATGTGTCTCTTTTATATGTTGGAACCCACAATTTGCGGTCGATATGAAGAGATTGAAGCCATTCATTTCCTCTTAAGATTGTATTTGCCAAGAATCTTTGGCCAAGCATATTCAAATTCATCGGGTGCCTTGCTCTTTTCAATACCCTTATTAAGATCAACCCAAAATGTTCTAGGCATTGAGCTATATGTATCTCTCATTTCCCTGGGAATTTTTCTCATGATAGGCCACTTGCAATATCGATGCCTTGAGTGTAAGAAAACCTGTTCTATTGCTCTACTGATGGCTAAATCATAGTCGGTTATTGTAAGAAAGCACAACAGAAATTACCTTAAGCACATCATACAAATCTCAAGCATCCTCTCTTAGTGTCGAAGTATACTACATAGTGTAAATTAGAGTAACACTCAACAAATACACAACCTAAATACTATTTCAAGAAAGAACAAAAAGAGAGAGTTTTGTATTTCAAATGATACAACAAACTAACTGAGGGAGACTATTTATAGACCACCATTAAAGCCAACCTTTATAATATAGTGTAACTATAAGTAACTCATGGCTTTAAAGCCATGCGTTCACCCGTTACATGCTTGAGGTCATGCGTTACATGGCTTGTAACGCATAGTAAAGGGAGGGGTCTACCCATATGGGCGCCCCTCCTTCTTACAGTTATAATTAAGCCAGGTTGCTTGCTAGACATTGCCTCGAGTCAAGTTGATAAAAGCCAAATGAATGTGGATTTCGTCTTATCTAGAAGTAATGCCAACCAAACAACACTGATATTGATAATGATGATTTACTCCAGTAAAAGGCACAAGACATTTTATATTGGTTCACTTGTTAAGTGGTATCAAAGGCTACGACATTAGAGAAATAATTGTAAGAAATTCTTGATCTTATGTCAACCCAGAATATGCTACTTAGCTGATCTTCTTCATCAACCTCTATTGTGTGATAAAATGCAGGATCACTAGCTTACGTAACACTAAAAAACTCAAGCAAACTTTGGGCATCTATTCCAAATGTGCACAACCTTCCTTTCCCATGTACTTGACACTCTTTTGTGCTTGAAATATCATTTTTCTACCATTGTTGGAATCTTCAATCAAGACATTTGTAGGATTGGTTAAACCCATTTTAAAGGGATCATACTCCTGCATCTTACTTATTTTACCTAAGAAACTGCTACATTGTTGGAGTCATGTGCTCATGATTGTGCGGTTCTTCTCTAGTTTTGCCATATACCGTTTCCCATTATCTCGTTTTATCGCTAGAATTAATGTTTTGCAACCTTCCCTTGTGATTGGTTTAGCATGCCTCCTTTTTGTGTCATCACCCAAAACTATCTTTTTTGCACTCCTCTCTCGGCAAAATCCTTCTTTAAAGCAACAAAACTTAAAAAAAATATAATAGAATTATCTTTCTTAGAACGTTAATTTGAATTCACACAAACACTAAAAACCTGTTTGCTTAGCATACGCATTGTAAAAGTTCGTCGCATCATCTTTTGTAGTAAACTCCATCCCCGACATGGGCTCTACAACTCCACCAACTAAACTCCGTCTCTAACAATATTCAAAATTGACATCCTCCTTTGCATCATCCAATACCATTGGAGTTTCAACATCCTCAACGACACAACATTCATCCCCACCTTTTAATCTCTTCCACCATCTTATTTTGTTAATCTTGTTGCAGATCAAATAATATTGTACAGTGTACACTTCAAATCTAATAGACTGAAATGAGTCATGCTACTCTAAGTCTCTTACTCCACACACCATTTAAGTGTGGTTACTGTGGTGTCAATGTGGTTATGTTTTAATAAAAAACAAATAAAAGAAAAAAATCCACAAAATACAACAACTCTCCTTAGGGCTATTCACTCGAGTACTGGACTAGGTATCCACATATACCCAGCCTAGAAGCTGGGTTTCAAACCAAGGCCAGTTTTCGACTTAGGTATGGACTCGGGTTGAAACCTGGGTGAGTCTAGGTTTCAAAAATCCAAAAAATAAACACAAGATTGTAACTTTTTTTTTTTTAAAAGTCAGTTTTAGAAGAGTGATATTTTTATAAAAGCCTATACTTATATGAAAATGTTGAGAAGCATGATTCTCCTATATTTATTTAGCAAATTTAAAAAAAGTGTTGAAAATCATACTTTTCGTAAAAGCCTATATTATATGAAGTGTTTTTCGAAGTCATAAAAAACATAATACTAACATTTCCCATAATAATAAAAATAAAAATAAATAAAAAGCTAAAATGCATGCAATCCACTACATATTATATTATTTTATTATTTTCACATTACATTACAATATAAAATACAAAACTACAATATATGAATTAGAAAATAAATCATGCAAATAACAACTTCAAGTGATCTAACTTTATAGCAAATCTCAGTATTCCGTACATCTCCTTTGAGTTTGTAATTTTGTTGTCGACCAAAAGTAACAGCAGCAACAATTGTTTCATGATCTTCAACATGCAAATGTGAAAATGTCATATGTATTGCAGTTGATTGAAACAAATGATTAGAGTGCCTTGATGAAGCCAAAATAAGAAAGATAAACTTGTTTTTACCTCTCTGGGGAATTTACAGTCTTCTCAATCCATATGCAATTTGAACAAGATTCATACCAACATCAATAATCTTGAATAAACTATTATGTTTAGAATAATGTAGTATAAAATAGTAATAAAAAGAAAAACCATTAAACTAAACTGCTCACCGCATTCCTCTCTGATGAATTGGGAGCTCCTGCCAAACCAAAATGAAGATAAAAGTATAACAACAAGAGATCAATCGCAGTGATAAAGTCTTATCAAAACAACTAAGAAAAGTATTTCATTTATAACCTCAGATATATGTTGAATCTACTTGTTATCATAATAGACTCATCAGCCGGGCATAAAAAAGCATCATCTACAGTAGTACCATGAGTTCTAATCTGAAGCATACAATATAAATCTAAAGCATGAGTTCTAATCCAACTAGTCAACAATTTTTGCTAGACTAGGTATGATCTAACAAATATGAAATTTTACTAAGAATTAATTACTCAAAGATAACATAAAAGAACCGGATTTATATTAACCCCTCCCTCAAGGTTTAGAAAAATGTGTGAAATGGAGAAAAACTAACCCTAGATTATAGAAGTCAACAATGCAGCGAAAAGTAGAAGACAAGGGTCACGAAGAATAGATCTTTGATCGGCGGAGGAAGAGTGACAAGAGTTAGGGTTTTGGCATGAGAGAGTGAGAGAGAGGAGGAGAGAGAGAGAGAGAGAGAACACGACGGAACCACAAGTGAGAGACAACGGGTGAAGGCTAGGGTTTCGACACTCGACAGAGGAAGTTAGAAATTACCGCTGAGAGAGAGAGAGAGAGAGAGAGGGCCTGAGGTTCATCATTCACGCTGGCAATGGGGTCATGTCGTCACGAGGTCACAATGAGGAAGGGTATGGTTTCTAAAGCAAAAAGGCTGAAGTTCTTAAAGAGAGAGAGAGAGATTCTAGGGGATTGGGTATGAGAATGTAAAACAAGTAGTGCGATTTTTTTCGGAACTCGAGTGTTCTAAACTCGTACTCGAACCGGCTTGATCCCGATTTTTCAATCTGGGTTCTAGGCTGAAACCCAGAACTGAAATCTGATTTTCTGGTTTTCAGACCAAGTGAGGAAAAACACAAATTTTGCCACGCAAAGTGCCTTCATTCGTATAGTCATCCCAATCTATGAAATTTCTTAGATTGCCTATCGAAATGGTTTTTAAACTGGACCAGATTTAATCATTGCATTCTTTAAATTGAATAATCCACAAAATGGGAAAAGGCATATGAGAGAGAGAGAGAGCACATTTGAAGAGCACACGAGGAAGAACCTATTTGGAAGAACCTAAAACTAGATTCTCTAACAATGATAGTTATATGGAAAGAAACCATTCCTGAAATGCCAAAATCAGAACCTCCAGTTCAAATGAAAACAATAAACTGAAATGGAAAAAAATGTTCTTACACTGTGGAAGCATTGTCAGTAGGTTATAATCCCAAGCAACAATTATTGGAGTTAGAAATAGTTGTTGACCTGATTATGAAATAGGTCTTTATTTTTCTAGGGTTTTTGTTTGTTTGGTTGATAATTTTGATATCCAAAACTTTTGGTTATATTTCCACAAGTATTATCTTTCTCTGTAAATTGCAAAAATAATGACAAAGTTGTTTACTCCAATGATCACAACTTTTCATTTTGTCTTTCTATTCTATTCCTTTTGTTATTGACAAATTTAGTAGAATCAAATAAGTTTTGGATGTCCAAATTTAGCTCTGTTAAGGAGGTCTTGTAGTAGAGAAGAAGAAATCTAGAGTAACAAGTGCATGAAAGTTCGTTCGCTAAAGGACGAAAAACATATAGGAGCCCGTTGCGAACTATAAGCAATGAGAGGACCAAAGTTTGAAGAGAAAAACTATGGGCCAGTGTGGCTTATATTGATGAATAAACAACCCCCAACCCCCAAGCTCCACGTACACATCACATGCAAATTTCCTCTACACCGTGATGCATATAATCACTCGGTTTCACTACCCCCACCGCCAAAAAACAAAAACACCTTATTTTTCTTGTTTGTTCTTGTTGTGATGGGCAAATTATGGGTCCTTTCCCTAAACAAAAAAATAAAAAAAGAAAGGGAAAATTGATCAGCGAAACCAGACGAAACCCACTTGAATGGTTAAGCAACGGCTCGAGTTTGAAACCTTGAGGTTCTCAGATCTATTGGGTAAGGGTCCAGTGATGAGACCAACCTAAGCTGTTGCAATTCCCTTGGAATCAAACTTACAATTCCAATCAACCCGCTGATAATTTTGCAATGAAATATCACAATATTCAAAAATTAATAGGGAGAAATGATGAGAATATTCGGTAAGGAGAGGTTCGAAACTTTGAGGTTCTCGAATCCACTCGGTAAGTTTTTTTTTAAAGCTAGTTTGATTTTCCACCATAGTGATGAAGTTGGGGTTGTTTGGTAGGGTTCGAATGAATGAGAGAGAGTAAGAGGGATTTGAAGTTAGTGGAGTTAGGGCTGGAACAAACCTTGCCCAAAGCCAATGCTCTTTGTGACTTTCAGAAACCAAAATCATAAATAGGATCCACGAGATCTAAAAGATATAAAACCCCCAATTTATAGAGATAATAAAAAAATGAAATAGGCAAATTCGAAGCAGTGAAGACAAAAACCCTAGAAATATTTGACAAAACCAGATTATACTTAGTTTCTCGACACCCGACGGACTGTGGTGGTGGATTGGTAGCGATGGAAGTCTGCACAACCGTTCGTTTTGGAGGTAGTTTTGGTAGAAGCTAGACTCAGTGTAGATTTTTCTCTTTTTGGGAGGCAGAAGCCATGAAGCTGGAAGGAAAGAAATTCAAAAGAATCCCATGCATGCAAGTCTATTGCGAGATCGGTAAATTTATTGATGTGTCAACTTCTAATTGGAGGGCTGTTTATCCTATAAAAGCGGTATGACCGCTTGGCAACGTTTCTCAAGTTTTAAATACCATTTTGATAATCATTTCGGTTAATGTACTGAAATAAAATATTTCGATATCAGTACTACATTGAATACAATTTTCAAAATAATCTATATATAAATAAATTAATTGTATATATACATACATATATATTATATTTCATAATAACATTCATACAAAATTTTTGAAGCATGAAAATACAAATTATAGTACTCAATAATTTCTAAGTTCTCAATCTAACTATAAAAAAAAAAAAAAACACTCATCTTAATTACGAAAAGAGGAGTAGAGATTTATTTTCAATACTTGAAAAAAGAGAATTAAAAAAAGTTAAGAAAATAGTTTTCAGATATGGTAGTTGAAGTAAAACTTACAAAAATATACTAAGAATAAAAAGATATAAGTTTCGACCGGTATATAGAATTTCGATTGGTATTGACCAAAAAGTATCGAAATAGTTGGTATTTGATCAAAATGCATCAAAACGGTTGAGATTTAACTCGATATGAAACAATTATTTCCTCCTTATCAGTGCAGTGACCAGTATGGTAAATATATGTCGTATCTGTCGATATGGTACAAAATTCACAACATTGGAGAGGACGCCTATAACAGTCTACTTGCTCTTTTTTGTACTGATGGAAAATCTAAAATGGCAAATATTGGTCATTTTAAGTTTTTAAAGAGTACTGTTATTGGACTAGTCAAATGCTAGCAAAGTCTAAATGTAGATAATTTTTGCCAAAATAACCTGCATTTGGACTCATAAAAAACATCTAGCTTAAATTTTTTAGGTACATTAATTCTAAAGTCCTCTTTAAATTTAGAGGAGTTATCGTTCATCTATCAACTCATATTTTATTCCCAACTAATCAATTATAAATGTTAAGAATTATGTATTTATTGTGTATCTATTGTATTGTGAATTTGTGAGGAATTATATTTTCTTTTTGTACTGTAAAATACAATAAATATTAGAGAATATAAATATTATTATTAAAATATATAATATTACTTTTAACTTTGGAATGTCAAGTCTAATGTGGACTAGTTTCTTCAATGATTTTAGTTTTAGCCAAAACTTTAATTTGTAGCCAAATTTTAATCTTGGCTTTGGCTAGACTAATATCAATTATCAATTATCAATTATCAATTATCAATTATCAATATTTAATGCTAAGATTCACAAATATAAAAGAAGCTAAAAACCTATATCTTTGCTCTCACCTGCATCTTTAAGAGGATCATGCCAAGAAACTTTTTAGATGACAAAACATGTCAGTTTTGCAAGGTTCCTAGTGTTTTTATTTTTTTGGTAATCGTGGTTTGTGTTCAAGTGAAAAAGAAGTAGTTGGGTTGTCTACGACATAAAAATTCATTCTAATAGATGCCATATTAGAGAAATATGACATTTATTGTAATTTTAAGTTGTGTTAATTGGTAAGTGAAGTAGTTTCATACTACTTTATTATTATTCACTATTATTCATCACTATTCACAAACTAATCCTTACTTTTTCACGATTATTTGCATATTATTTAAGATCACATCAACATTTAAACGTAGCCTTTAAAAAAAAAAAAAAAAAAAAAAACCTCAGATGTACTGATTGGCTACATAAACTTCATTCATTAAACCCATATAATGCATGCTCTTTAGAAGAAAGCTAAAATTAGGAAATCTGAATTTAGAACATGAACAAGTTACAGATTCCATAGAAAGTGGAGGTTGAATACTGGGACTTTTGAGTCCCTTTTTCCATGTACTAGCCTACTGATAATGATATGGTTATTTGACGTTATATCTTTAGAAAAAGACATCCATCCCAGCAGCTATTTTTTCAAGCCTTGTCTCCTACTCACTGCCACATATCATGTGCCATTACTTTTTGGGATTAAGAGTTATGCTTTTGGATGGTCCCCCAGCAGCATATTTCTCATGTTCAGGAGCCAAGGCCAGCCGACACTGCTTATTTAACTGCACCAAAGGGTGGGTAAATCTAACCATTTTCATTCTATAATGCTAATATAAAAGGTGATCAATGTAATCTTTGGCTTCAATTGGGTTAATATATATCAAAACTCTGGGAAGTACTGCTTGGAAGCATCTAAATGGGAAGAATATTAGACTCCTACAGTGAAGTTCTAAACTGGATTAATCAGTCTTAATTATGGGTCTAAAGTTTGTGTTTAAAGCAGTTCCATTGCTAAATTGCTAATCATTCAGAAAAGAAGAACAAGAGAAGGCATCTGAAATTGGCAAAACACTTTTTAGAGAACTGATCGAGCTTGCATTCTATTAATAGACCTTTGTGACTACTTGCACAATAAAAATGTACCTCATGTATTCCAAAATATCGACCTTTTCTTGTTTAGGTCCCGTTTGAATTGAGAAATTATCTCATTATTATAACTATATTAAATTCTGATATAAAATATAATAAATAATTTAATTTTTTAAAATTTTAAAATAATATAATATTAAAAAATAATATTATAACAATAATTTATTCAACTTTTAATTTTAATCTTATCTCATCTCATCTTATCACACTATTCAAACGAGACCTACGGTCACGACCGTGGAGTTAGACAGGATGGTCGATGATCAATATCATCTCCATTTCACTAGAAATTGACCACTAGAAATTGACAGCGCTCATTTCACTGCAAATGAGATAAACACAAACTTGATTGTCCAAACACTAGATTAATTACCTTCTCCAAAATTATGTACAGATAGATAGATACAAACATCTGATGCTATATATAGTTGCAATGAAGTTGAAACTAGCATGCACAAGCCACCAACACCTGGTCCTCATCAAGGCCGTTTAGATGAATTATTAGTTTACACGCAAAAGTGCAGTGGGCCACAAAATTAGCGTAAACCACCTCCTCGCTCTGTCCAACACATGACATTTTAGTGCAGCGGCAGGCTGCAAGAATCAAACTTCTCCCATGTGGGGAGGTTCCACCCCAAAAAATAACGAAAAGACTTGAATTGCATTTTTACTTTGGTCGCCCCATTGTATCATGCTACACGCTGTTGTATCAACTTTCCATGCATTGCTTAACCTAAGATCAGCACATTTCATTAAGATTTGACCGTCAAGATTAGCAAATTGAATTAATCAAAATTTTTCTTTAAAAAGTAGAAATTTGCTCATATATATTAAAAACAATTTTGTCATATTTAATTAAAAATGAAAAAAATAAAGTTAGAGAAAAAAATAAAAGTAATTTTTATTTATAAAAGTGAATAACAATCCTTCAAAATTGGAAGAATTACTATTCATTTTTTAAGATAAAAAGTAATTTTATCTATTCTCTAATTTTTTTTCTTTAATTTTAATCAAATATGATAAATTTTCTTTGATATATGTACAAATTTATATTGGTTATAATTTGAAAGATTTTGGCTAATCCAAAAGATAAGAACTTTAGAAAAAGGTGGTGTTTATTTGGTTCCTTTTAATTTTGGGCTGCAATTTTTTATGTGGTAGAATGAAAGGGTTCCAATCAAGATGGCCAAGGCCGGCTCAATGGGATAAGCAATAAGATCACCGTCTAAGACTCCTAAATTTGAATAGGCCCCATCCTACAAAAAAAAAATATATATCATAAAAAACATTATTTAATATAAAAGATGGGAAACATTTTATTAAAAATAAAATCAATATTAAATGATAAAGTTTGATTAAAAAATAAATAAATATAAAAGTTTTACTCAATTTTTTTTTTATATAAAATGAACAAAATTTTCAAATAATAGTAAAATTGGAATAATATAACAAAATAATGTGTATTTTAATGTAACAAAATTTTAATGTGTTTTGCATTTTAAAAATTTTATTATTTAATATTTAATATTAATATTATTTTTAAATTAAAACATTATATACTTGAAAAGACGGCTTTGTATCTTGCACAACCAGACCAGAAACACTATCTTAGATGATCAGTAGGGACGTCAAACACGTTGTACAAACTTTCTTCTGAATTCTCCAGGAAGGGACAATCTTTTCCGGGGCCTGCTAGGTAATGTCATGAGGTTGGACTACAGTACTGCGGGCCAATAACCTAATAGGAAATGCTATTTGTCCCACTTTTGAGATTTCGATTAGGATCTTTGATTTTTTTTTTTTTTTTTCAAGTTTTTTTATATATTTTTTTAACATCTCAAAATATTTTTTACAAATACAAAAAAATCATAATATTATTTAAAAATATTTATTAAAAAAATAAGAATCTCAAAATAAATCGAGATCCCAACTATGCTGAAAAAAGGTGGGACATGTAGCACACTGCCCCATAACCTAATTGACCCAACGTCTAACTCAAATATTCGAGCATAATCTGGCTAGAGCTAGGGAAACAATCGTTCAAAAATTCCGAGTTGAAAATGCTATCAGCTCATTTGAAGATAAGTTAATCCCTAACATCCTCAAGTTTGAATTTCAAATAATAAGTGAAATAGTGATCGCATATTATCACGGAGAATTAGAAGCCTTATTTATACGATTCAGATATGATTGTAAAATTATCTTAATAGGTGATTAGAAAATTTTGATCATCCTTGGTGACTTAGGGATTGGAAGCTTTCCCTCGAACCCAGGCATCTTTACTTTGTGATTCCAGATAATCAATCGCATGTGAGAAGTTGTGAAATACGTTCCTAATTACATCTTTAAATACTGTTTGTTTAGTCTCTTGTTTTTTGTGTGCTGCATTAATTTGGTGGTCTCTTGATTATTAATGCATATTTGACGTGGGAAACAAATACCCAACCCCACTCACACACTGGCCGTCTGAGTCTTTTTCAAAGTGTTTGGTAGAATGATATATCATATAATTTCGTTTGGATTAGAAGAAGAAATAAATTGAAATGAGTTTAATTTATTTTTTAATATTATTATTATTTTAAAATTTAAAAAATATATATTAAAATTTAGAAAAAAATATATAAAAATTTATATTTTATATAAAAAATTATAAAAATATAATAATAAAATAGAAGTGAATTAATTCTGAATCCAAACGAGAGGATCATATTGAGGAGGGGGCAGTCCAACGAGTCGGAGCAATGACTGTTGTTCTGCAACAAGGTTGATTTAATTCCTGATGGGATGGTAGGCATACTGATTACTGTCCTCCTCTTGATTTCATTGGTCCACTTTACGAAACGTCTCACTGAATACTTGGTTTTCACAATGGAGTTCAAGAACTGCGTACTTAATGCTGCTGAAAAATCAAAAAGTAAATTAAATAATAGACAAAAATATCAAAACCAACACATATTTATAATATTATGTATGTAAAGGTTTTGAATAATATGGCCTTCATTTTGATAATTAATATTTTATCGTTAAATGTTATTTGAGAAGTATTACGCACACAAAGAAAATTCATAAAATAAATTTATAAATTAATTTGATTTCATATAATTTATTAAATTTATTTTATAATAAAATAAATTTACAATCTAACAAACTATATTGAATCATATCAATTTATCAAATCATTTTTATATAATCTTTTTATAATTAAAACATTTCTTTTATAATAGACAATTGAAAAAGAAACCCAAATTCAAATTTGAATGAATTGATAATAAGTAAGCAAGATTGACCTTGGTATTGGGCTCTATGCCAAACATTGCAGCCACTAAGAAGAAGGGTTACTATTTATTTTTGAAGATAAAAAATATTTTTTATTCCTTTCTCCTATTTTCTTCTCTTTATTTTTAATTAAATACGACAAATTTTTTTAATATGTGTTCAAATTTATATTTTTTGAAGATAAATTTTGACCAGTCTAATAGGAATGCTCTTAAACATTTAGCTACACTCTTAATTTAGTTTGAATTTGAATATGAGATGAGTTTATCTCAAACTTATTATTACATTTTTTTCAAAATTTTATAGAAAATATAATAAAAATTTAAATTTTTCAAGTTCTAATTTAACTTTTTCAAATTTTAAAATAATAATAATATTTTATTTAACTTTTAAGACTCATTTTAATTCATCTCATCTTTCAATTCAAACGAAACCTAATCCAATCCCATGACCCTAGTCATTAGTCAATACCCTAAACTTGTTCAATGATAGTAAAAATCTTAACCTCAATATTTTATATTTATAAATTAGACTCATGGTATTACTCTTATTGGGATGGTAAGAAATTTGGTAGAAGTATAGGAATAGGGAACTTGTGATGGTGACTTCTACCTCTAGTTATAAGTCTAGTTCGACATTATTTACATGAAAAGACAAATATGTGTCTTCTTATATTGTATGTTGTATGAATTGTCTATAATTCAGATAAAAATTTATAAGAAACCTTGATTCTATATTTATATCTCATGTAAATACAAACCTCACCTCTGCCCAAAGAGATAAACAATAGTAACTAAAATTAACTACCCCTCTTATCCACATAATCCCCTAAGCTTGCCCATAAACATAGGAGACATCCAAATTTAGCTTTAAAATACAAAATAACCCCAATTCTTCTGTCCCATTGTCTACCCTAACCTCGGGTCAAACATCCACACCACAGCTCTCTTTCTCAAACCCCAATCAGCTCTCTCTCTCTCTAGCGCAACA
The DNA here is from genome assembly GCA_036559045.1 of Platycarya longipes. Classification (NCBI taxonomy): domain Eukaryota; kingdom Viridiplantae; phylum Streptophyta; class Magnoliopsida; order Fagales; family Juglandaceae; genus Platycarya; species Platycarya longipes. The sequence continues at coordinate 28,249,722 of CM071792.1, read as the reverse complement.
CGGTTTTAACCCAATGTTTGATTGTAGTATTATAATATTATATTTAAATTAAAAATGTCTCCGGTATTAATTAATTTAATGAATGGAAATCTGATCAATTATTGTTTATTTATTGGGAAAATGAAATTTTTCGATCGGACGGCGATCCACCAATGAAAACGCCCATCACATAAGAAAGAAAGAAAAATTAAGAGGAAAAAAGAAAAGAAAGAGAGACCCATATTTTCTCTTTCTTCCCCGGACCCCGGTATCTTTCTCAGCACTCTTTGATTCATGGAAGAAAAAGCTGGTCGAAACCCAGGAGCCCGATTTGGTTGTTTGTATCAATAAGTGAACCATTTGTTAATCTTCCAATGCGGTCTTGTAGAATACCAACAAGAAACCGAGACTTGAGCGGAAAAACCCAGAGAAATAGATCTGAATTTAGCCGAAGTCGGTGCGAGATAGGATCTAATGTTGAGGATTTTAAGGCCATTGGTGGAGGTGGGTTCGTCGAGTCGGGTCGGTTCTGATATTGGCAGAAGCGTGGTTTTCGGTGCGGTGGTGGGGCTGCGTAGACGACGATGCAGCTTCACTTCTCGCCTAGCATGAAAAGCATCACGATATCCAGCAGCAATGGGTTTATTGACTTGATGAAGATCAAAGTCGCAGCTCGCCACTTCTCTTATCGGACCCTCTTCCACACCATTCTGATCCTCGCTTTCTTGTTGCCCTTTGTCTTCATTCTCACGGCTGTTGTTACACTTGAAGGTGTCAACAAGTGTTCCTCATTTGGTACTCTATTTTATCAATTCTTCATTCATTTGCATTTCCAATATTGGTCCAATTCTTTTAACATATTGGCTTGGTCACGATAGTCTGTGATAGATCTTGATGCGGACTGGGTTGTTTTATTATTCCCATGTGGTGATCTATATGTGCGATTGATTTGAGTAGCTTGAATACGATTGTTTCGTTAATTGATTGAGTTGAATTGAGTTTTGGTGTAGTGCTCGTCTTTTCTCATGTGAAATCGGGTAGCTGAATTTGATTGCTTTTGTCAATTAGGGTATCTGAATCTGATTGCTTTTGTCAACTGTTTGAGTTGAATTACGTTATGGAGTTACGCCCATGCTGTGCATTCGTTTGGCTCAGTTATGAGATTGGTGTTGTTAATTGATTGGGTAAATTGAATTGGATTGATTTATTGGATGGATTGGTGTCAACAAAATTGGTTGATCTCATATTTGAAGATGCCAAAAGTTATGTTTTTTTATTTATTTATTGGATTTGACTATAAAGTGAGAGTTCATGTACTTGTACAATATTTTATTAAGTTCTTGGATTACTGGTGCATGTTCAAGCATTATGTGATCTTAGTTATTGAAATTAGTTATTCATTATGTTTCTCTGAGTTCATAATATCCTTTCTATTTTTGCTAGTATCAACAATACTATTTGCAAAATGATGAGAGCTAAAATGTGGTTCTTTCATGATTCATTTTTTCAATGTTGTATAGTTCCATTGTGTTTGCGATCTCTGGGCTACTTGTAGTATCCATATGGTAGTCAGATAAGGTATTATAATTTCTTTTCCTTATCAATAGCATTCTGTCTTTGGTGGATCCATGACTTTTTTCTTGCTCTTTGTGCCTCAGATTGTTTAGGCAGGCGTTTGGGACCAAGGTTTCTGGGAAGGGTTGATGATTCAGGAGTAAGTAACTATCTCTTGAAACTGTAATTTTATATTAAATCTTTCACGAAAAATTCAATTGCTCTTTCATGCCTTCAATGCTTTTTAACTTAGTGTGGTGATGGTGCTGCAGAGGCTGGTGAGAGACTTTTACAAGATTCTTAACCAAGTGAACACTGAGGAAATCCCACACGGTCTAAAGCTGCCAGATTCATTTAGTCAACTTGTTTCCGAAATGAAGAACAGCAATTACGATGCAAGGACCTTTGCTTTCATGTTAAGGGCTATGGTATGTTGCGTGTGACCTATATAAAATGTGTCCAGATGAAATATTATGGTAGCCCCATCGCGCACCCCATCCCGCATAGGGCCGGTGGGGTTTTCACCCCCGCCCCCTGCCTCGACGATGCGGGGGCGGGGTGTCCCAACCGTCCAGCTTCATGTCCATTTAAAAAATGGTCTACATTTCACTAGGTTTAAAAATTATACCTAGGTCTAAAGGTGATCAAGAATACAATTTTAGACCCAAATTGTAAATTTAAATTTTGTAAATATGACTATAATTTATAGCTTTTAAATTTGCTATGCATATTTTGTGTAAGTTGTAGTGTAGTAGTTTTTAAACTATATAGTTTTTAAATTTGCTAGTGCATATTTTATGTGAGTTATAGTTTTTAAATTATGTGATTTTTAAATTTGTTAGTGCCTACTTTGTGAACAAATCTAACGAATTGTAATATATACTTATAGATATACAATTTGTAAAATATAAATATATATAAATATTTATGTTTACATACATACACACATATATATATATATAAATATTTATATATATGTATGATATATATATATATATAAATATATAAGCGGGGGTGGGGCAGGGGAAATGCGGGGCGGGTTAGGCCCTCCATGTCCCCCGCCCCTGCTAGGGGACTAGATGCGGAGTGGGGTTGCCCGCCCCGCCATGCGGGGTGGGGCAGACACACCCCGCTACCCCAACCCTATAATATATTGTTGATAGCAAGGGTTTTGAAGGAAAATTTGAAGTCTTCATGCATTGTTATTTTTAATCTCACAATTTCTTGTGCTTGATCATTCTGAGCCGTCAAAACCATTTAATATGATTAAATGAAATCCTAGTCTTTGTACAAGATAGTTTCTTTGGTACCATTATTAACAGCTTTGAAACTCTCTTTGGAGAATGATTGTTATTTGCAACAGTTTGCTCTAATGGTATTCATTCTCTTTAATTAAGGAGAATGCAAAGAATAACAAAGGATCTAGTGAGGTTATAAGAAAGTCCCCTCCCCTCTTACTTCCCTCATTTCATGACCATAAGGTTTTGACTTTGTGGACATCCGAAACGTTAAAAAACAGAATCTCAGAAATTGCTGTCTGAAGTGGAATTCTTTGTGCATTTCTTTCTTACTTTAACCCTTCGAGCATTGGAAGTTGGTTGCATAAAAGCACATGAACATGAACATGCTCAAGCTGGGAGACAAGATTTCCTTCTGTTGATTCTATTCATAGAATATAAAAAAGTGATAGTACGATTTCTGTGAGGATAAATCTGTTAGTTCTGGACAAGTTTTATTGCACTGTTTGATTGACAAATATAGCTTTTACAAAGTGTGAAATGGCTTTCAATGCACTTTTATGACATCTGTCTATTTTTCTTGATGTTTGGCTAGGTGTTTGTATGGTTGTCATAGCTATAGTGAAAGCTGAAAGTTGTTCTTATTTTTTTCATATGATGTGGTTGCTACCTTTGAATCTAGAGTGCCTCAATTCCTACATATGATTGCACTTATAAAAAAAAAATTCCTACAGATGATTGCACCAAGATAAAGCAATCTTGCTATTTTTCTTGGTTGTTGATCGCTAGAGGTGTAAATCGCTCTGGTCTGAGGGGAGGGGGTATGGACCAAAACTTTTGGCCCATCATTTTTCGACGGACTAGACTGGACCGAACATCCATAGGGACCGGACTAGACCGGTAGCTATTGGTTCGTTCAGTCTAGCCCAATTATTTTGTTATTTGTTTCATCTTTTTTTTCAAATAAATTAATAAAAAATTATTTAAATTGTGAAATTAAAATGAAGTGAATATTAATGTGGATTATATAACTAACTCATTAAAAAAATATTTTACTATAGTTATATTTATGATGTTGATAGTTACTACTTACTAACTTAGACTTTACTCTATAGTATGCATAATTATTAATAATGTCAAACATTTTATGTATGATTAATGAATCAAATAATTTCATTGTACATAGATTATTCATGCTTGCTTGCACCTTAGGTATTTAAAAAAAAAATTCTAATTATTTTAATTATGTGTAAATACTAATAGTAAAGTATGTATAATGTATTAACTATTTACATATATTGACATAAATTATCACATGATTTATGATTTATTATTAATTGATAGCATATATTATTTTTTATTTTATATGGTCAATGATAATAAATTAGATAAAAATTCCATCATAAACTTATATAATTACTATATAAAGATAATATATTAAATTATTAAAAATAAATTTAAAATATATAAAGAAGTTCAGCCTGATCTAGTCCAAAATTTATAGACTCTGGGGCTGGACCAAAATTTTCGGTCCACAATTTGTGGGACCAAGACCGACTGATCTCAACTTCGGTCTGGTCAGTTTTTATGGTCCTAACCGAACTCCTTACACCCCTATTGATCGCTGCCTATCTTTTATTTGCTCCTACCTAGTTTCATTTAGGCCCCGTTTGTTTAGAAAAAAATCTCATCTCATCTCATCTAATCATTTCACATTTTTTGAATTTCAATACAAAATAATATAAACAATTTAACCTTTTCAAATCCCAATACAACAATTATATTAAAAAAAATATTATAATAATTTTTTATTTAACTTTTCACTTTAATCTCAACCAATCTCAATCTTATCTCTAAAAACAAACCAGGCCTTAGTTTCATATGTGGTCTTGTGCATTCATATGTGGTCTTGTGCATTTATCCCATTTAGATTGTCTGAAGGTATCTTGTGAGAGCTTGAACTTAGCATTTGTACTTGCTGGTGTCCCAAGATTAGTTCAATGCTGTTAGTGAAGGGGACAGTCTTTAATCTTTACCTTTTGATCTCAGCCTATTAATCCATACCCCAACTCTCAGTTGTGGGATGCAACTTTGATGTGAAATTTATTGCAGTTGGAAACTCTATTTTTTTCTCCTTCTATTGCTTCATGTTAGTTATCTTCAGTGCCTTGTTTCTTCGGGCAGTTGTGATAGATTTTAATGGACTATGTGTCCATGACTTTTTGTATCTGTTGTAAATCCTATATAGGTATTTCTCTTGTATACATCATGTGTACTTGGGCTACACCTATTGCTTTCTATTGGTTATCTGCAGCATCTGTCCAACAGTTTGACAGTATAATCCTCTGGTGCTTATTTTTGTTGGTTTGTTACTTGTTAGGATTCTGTCATATTTTTACATTTGCCATTACAAACATTCTTTTCTCTTATCCACAACTGTCTCTTTGTTAGTAAAAATGCAAGATATTGTCGTGTTGGACACATGTTATCTTTTCAAAGCTTTAAGTTGGTTTCATCCCAAGTTCTATTGTCTGTATGTTTTTCTTTGATGTTCAAACACTTTTATTCATTTAAAAAAAAAAATTTAAGGAGGCTTTATTTGATACTGAATTACTTGTCTTTGCTGGAGCTTAATGATATAAAAATGAATTCTTTACATATCTTTGCTGGAGGTTAAAGCTTGCTTCTGTGTTACTAACATCGTGTTTTTATGAGCAGATGGAGAAATTTGAAAGGGACATTAGGGAGTCTAAATTTACGGAGCTGATGAACAAACACTTTGCAGCTAGTTCCATACCAAAAGGGATCCACTGTCTGTCTCTTCGTTTGACTGATGAATATTCCTCAAATGCCCATGCACGCAAACAGTTGCCTCCTCCAGAGCGACTCCCTCTGCTCTCTGACAACTCCTATCACCACTTTATCCTGTCAACCGATAACATTTTGGCTGCTTCAGTCGTAGTTGCTTCTACTGTCCAGTCATCTCTAAAACCTGAAAAAATTGTCTTCCATGTCATCACTGACAAGAAAACTTATGCGGGTATGCACTCATGGTTTGCATTAAACCCCGTCTTCCCAGCTATTGTTGAAGTGAAAGGTGTTCACCAGTTTGACTGGTTAACAAGAGAAAATGTTCCTGTACTTGAAGCTGTAGAGAACCAAAATGGGATCAGGAATTACTATCACGGTAATCACATTGCAGGGGCCAATTTCGGTGATACAACTCCAAGAACATTTGCTTCAAAATTGCAAGCTAGAAGTCCAAAGTATATATCCTTACTCAACCATCTTCGTATATATATACCAGAGGTAATAATAGTATGTGATTTGAGACTGTTTTCTTTTATTTGGTTTCTGGAGATCTAAATCTATTGTTCTGTCAATTTATTCAAGGAAAAAAGAACAAGTAAAACCAGTATGCTGAGGCTTGATATCATAGGCAGTTCATGCTTTGTATGGTTGCTCTTACAGCCCCCAGGGTAGAAATGCTAGGGGATTTTTCTCCCACCTGTAAACCCCTATTCCAAAGTAATGGTGAAAAACATATCTTATGAGTAATGACAAGAACTTCATTTTCTTGGATGAGAAAGATTAGGTGCATCACTGGTGATGTGGGCTGTTAGTTTTGTCCGAGACAAATATGCTTAAGCAAATTGTTTCTTCAGTCCTAGAATATTGGATGCTTCAGATTGTTTGTTGGATTTATATTGACAGGGATGACTTCATATTACTGAAATGGCCTGACTTATTTCAAATATCACTATGGCTCGATTTGGATATAGCATCTCATCTCATCTCAATTCACCATCCAAACGACACCTATGTCCAATGAAACTATGAAGTGATTTGAATTTGTAGATGGGAGACAAGTAAGGAAAAAGAACTCGTGGAATTCTTAGTTTGGTTGGATATTCGTAACAGGGAAAGAAAATGTACTTCTACGGCATGATTATGTGGGTCTGTTGAAGTAGTTTCAATGTTAATTATTGGCTTCCCATCTAAGTACTTTTGCACTCAGCTATCTCTGAAATAGGTGGTGTCCAGAACTCAAGGGCAAGCTTTATTTAAGAGTGTAGAGTGAATCGAAAGCCCACCATAACTGTTCTCGGTCTGGGGGGCTTTCTGGACCCTATCAGTTATATTCAAAGTTGAGAAGGGGCATGGAGACTATATCACCCAGTGAAATAGGATCTTTGGCACTCCATGTACGCTTGGAACATTGAAAAAGTATCGTTTAAAAATAACTTAACATTACACCTCTGACATTGGCATTGGATATATTTTATTTTTGTTTTGGATAACTTTTCTCTCTTTCGTTCTTTTGTTCCTTTTCTGTTAATTCCAAACTAAGGATGCTGATTATGTATATGAACAGCTCTTTCCAAACCTCAATAAGGTTGTCTTTTTAGATGATGATGTTGTGATTCAGCGTGATTTATCTCCACTTTGGGAAATTGACCTTGGGGGAAAGGTTAATGGAGCTGTTGAAACTTGCAAAGGTGAAGATGAGTGGGTCATGTCTAAGCATTTCAGGAACTACTTCAATTTTTCCCATCCTCTTATAGCAAAGAATTTGGACGCCGATGAATGTGCATGGGCTTATGGGATGAATATATTTGATCTTAGTACTTGGAGGAAGACAAATATAAGAGAAACATACCATTCTTGGTTGAGAGAGGTAAACCTAAGTATTCCATTTTCTTGCAAATAACTTACGTTTGTGTTATAAATATCTGTGTACACCTTTTTTTTTTCATTCTTCCTATTATGATTATTAAGTTGTGGATTATGAAGGAACCTGAAATTTTTGATAATAGGAAATTCTATTCAGCAGGAGTGTCTATTTCTTATTTATTGGTGCTAACCTTTTTTATGATCCTTGTAGCCTTTGGGGTTAGAAAAAGGATGAAGATTTATCCTGGATACTGTTTTTGCAGATATTTTAATTAATAAAGTATAGGGTGCATCCTTTTCTGATAACTTCAGTTCATTACAATCTTCGTGATTTGGTGAAATCTCATCCGTTTGCTTTGAAGCCACTTCAACTATCAAAATTTCAAGCTTTTGACCAATTCTAACCCTCTCATTAGGAAATATTCTAGTGGGATGAAAATGTATCAAGGAAGTTTGATGTTTTGATATGGACCTAAATTTTTATTTGAATTTAAAGTGTTGGTTTCTTTTTTGGGGGATTTATTGTTGATTCTATTCCATAGAAGTTGCAAAGTTTTACCTTAATTTAATTTAAGGAACAGATGCGGTTTTAACTCTGATTTTGGGTTCTTCTGTGGCAGAATCTAAAGTCAAATATGACAATGTGGAAGCTTGGGACCTTACCACCTGCTTTAATTGCATTTAAAGGTCATGTTTTCCCAATTGATCCATCATGGCACATGCTTGGCCTGGGCTATCAGAACAACACCAACATTGAGAGTGTGAAAAAAGCTGCGGTTGTCCACTATAATGGCCAGTCAAAACCATGGTTGCAGATTGGTTTTGAGCATCTCCGACCATTTTGGACCAAGTACGTCAATTACTCCAATGATTTTATTAGAAATTGCCACATCTTGGAAACGTAGTTTAGTCAACTAGAGGAGCTATAGATGGGAGGCATGGGGCAGGAAAAGATCGGAGTGTTACTGGTTTCATGAAAGTCTTTTGTGGCTTGAAATTCTTTTCCACATTTAATTGGGAAGACTAGCAGAAATTGGCTGAAAGGGCAAACCTTTCAAGGCCAAGATTTGCTCTCATTTGCAGACAAGGAACAGCATCAATGGCACGGCATGAGATCCATTCTTTCAATCTGTAACATAGCAAATCCTACCTTTATTTTTTGGTTAAGAAAAGGTTATTATTATTGGTCTTCTACCAGGGGAGTCTTATCTGATTGATTTCTCACAGCATATTTTGAAATAAAGTGGAAGTATACAAAATTCAGTACATGAATGCTGTGGTGTTGACATGGAAGAGGAAGGCTGGGACAGGTCTTCTGTGAGGCTCCCCGCCCCCCCACCACACTAGCCCAGAAATGTTTCTTTGCCTTTTGTTATTTCTTCTTTTCATGTTTTCAAGTACCCATTTTTCCTATTTAATTGATGTCATTACCGTGAATTTTAGTGGTAGGTCACGAGATTACTGTTACAGGTCCCATGCAAATGGGGACTCTCTTTGGGTTATATATATCGGTACTTGTTTTGTACGATTAACGAGAGACATTGAAATGTGCAGAAGATTTTTTTCCCAAGCTTTCTTCTATCTTTCTCTTTTAATGGTAGTTTGTTGTCTACCAATTTGCATTTATTTTGTTGGTAAATCCATTAATGTATTCATTATATCAATCAAAGAAATAATTGCATGAAAATATTGAGATTCATACAATCATTTGACAAGTATTAAATCTGGTAAGACCACTTCGTTAATAATATAAAAGTTCTTTTATTATTATTATTATTTAAACTCCATTAGATGTGCGCATGAGATGATGGGTATCTAGGGTTGTAAATGAATCAGGTTACTCGACAGTCCGTTCGATACTCACTCGGTTAAACTCGAATCGAATTCGACTAGTGAAAAAAAAAAAAAAAACTCGCTCGTGAAAGTAGATATCTGCTCGTTAATGCTCGCTCATTTATGCTCGAGTCGATTCATTAGCTCGACTCGATTAAAATTTATTTATATATTAATAAATATATACATATATATATGCTATATATATGTATTGCTAATAATATAAGTATAATATTTTTATAATTAAATATGTAATCTTATTACTTATATCTATATAATGAATATACTTCATATTTATGTTTTATAATTTGTATAATAATTAGTCTATAAAATTTAATAATTTCATATATTAATACGTGAGAAGTATGTGAAATATGTATATGCTATCATATTATATATTTTTATTATCAATATATATAAGTATATAAGATATTGTTATGATGAATACATATCAACTAGTTAGATATTAAATATTAATTTTTATTTATTTATTTTTAAATTTTATTCAAAAAATTTTAAAAAAAATTCGAGCTTGAATTCGAGGTCGAGCTCTGCTTGACTCAAGTTCTTTTGTAGGACGAGTTCGAGCTCGAATAAGAAGTTCGGTTTATCGAGTCGAGCTCAAATAAAATAAAAAATAAAAACTCGAGCTCGAGCTTGAATATTTTTAGTCAAGCTCAAGTTTGACAACTCAAAGTTCGGCTCAACTCGATTTATTTACAACCCTACGGGTATTTCTCTTGTTATTTTTGATCAAATGATAGACATTGGTTAGTTTTATTCAAACAAAGTTCTATTCTGATACGGTACAAACCTCAAATTGTATGTTGTAGTTGTCTCGTTTGAATGTTGAGTTGAATTGAGATGAATTTACTTTTTTATAAATAATAGTGAATTGTGATAATAAAGTGAGTTTTATGAGATTTATTTAATATAAGTTTAGCTGTATTTAAATGTTAAGATAAATTTAAATGTATTTATAAAAAATTAAACAAAATTATGAATTTCGTGTATAAAGAGATATTAAATTAAAAATGATAATAGATTTCAAGTATAAGGAGATTTTGAATTAAAAAAAAAATTAATAATTTAAAAATTGAGAGTCTAGATTCAACTTAAAATTAATACTTATAGTTTGAAAGTCATTTGGTTCATGCCTTATTATTTGTTTGTAGGAGGGAATGAAGGTTTTTCCAACTCTCTCTCCCTTTCGGTCACATTACTTCCTTGGAAACCTTTACAGACACCACTATTCAACCAACCACAACCTCCCAACCTGGTTTAACAAATACGTAGACAAAACGAATGTCTCCTCCTGGAACTCCGTCATCGCCGACTTGGCTCGGGCCGGAGACTCCGTTGAAGCTCTTCGAGCCTTCTCGTCCATGCGAAAGCTCTCTCTCAGACCCGACCGTTCCTCTTTTCCCTGCGCGATCAAATCCTGCTCCGCTTTGTTCGATCTTCATTCAGGCAAGCAAGCCCACCAGCAAGCTCTGGTGTTTGGATTTGATTCCGACATCTTTGTGTCGTCGTCTCTAATTGATATGTACTCCAAGTGTGGGGAGTTGAGGGACGCAAGAGCGTTGTTCGATGAAATTCCTCGCAGAAATGTGGTGTCTTGGACGTCCATGATCACTGGGTATGTCCAAAACGACGACGCCCACGAGGCCTTATCGCTTTTTAAAAAGTTTCTGATTGAGGAGAGTGAGAATGGGAAATATGGTGAAGGTTATATTGATTCGGTTGCCATGATCCCGGTTCTCTCTGCTTGTTCTCGTTTATCCGTGAAGGGAATTACGGAGGGTGTTCATGGGTTTGTGGTGAAGAGGGGCTTTGAGGGAGATTTGGGTGTTGGGAATACTTTGATGGATGCGTATGCCAAGGGCGGCGAGCTGGGAGTGTCTTGGAAGTTGTTTGACGGGATGGCAGAGAAGGATACGGTTTCTTGGAATTCGATAATTGTGATGTTTGCACAAAATGGGTTGTTTGCAGAAGCTTTGGACGTTTTCAATGGGATGTTAAGGAATGCTGGTGTCAGCCACAATGCGGTGACTTTCTCGGCTGTGTTGTTGGCCTGTGCGAACTCGGGGGCTCTGAGAATTGGGACATGCATACATGATCAGGTACTTCTCTTTAGAGTAGTCACCTTTATGTAGATCAATTTATTATTGCTCTTAAGAGTTTTGATCTTAACTTCCACTGTTTTGTATACGGCATATGTCAGATCATTATGGATAAATGATTGTGAGTGCAACTTTTTAACTTACTCATTGTTCGTCCTTGTATATTAGGTTATAAAAATGGGATTGGAGGAGAATGTATTTGTGGGTACCTCTGTTGTTGACATGTATAGCAAATGTGGGAGAGTTGAAATGGCTAGAAACGCATTTGATTGCATGAAGGAGAAGAATGTAAAGTCATGGACTGCCATGATTGCTGGTTATGGAAGTCATGGCCGAGCCAGAGAAGCTCTGGAAGTCTTCTATAAGATGATTACCGCTGGGGTCAAACCAAATTATGTCACTTTTATCTCAGTTCTAGCTGCTTGCAGCCATGCCAGTCTTTTAGGAGAAGGTTGGCATTGGTTTAACTCCATGAACCATGAATTTGGCATAGAACCTGGGGTAGAGCACTTAGCATGTATGGTTGATCTTCTTGGGCATGCCGGCCATCTCAACATGGCTTATGATTTGATCAAGGGAATGAAGGTGAGGCCTGACTCTGTGGTCTGGAGTTCCCTTCTTGGGGCTTGTAGATTTCACAAAAACGTTGAGCTGGGTGAGGTTTCTGCTAGAAAATTGTTTGAATTAGACCCAGTTAATTATGGGTATCATGTCTTGCTTTTAAACATATATGCTGATGCTGGAAGGTGGGAAGATGTTGAGAGGATGAAAGTACTTATGAAGAATGGTCAACTAGTCAAATCACCTGGATTCAGTTTGGTTGAGCTAAAAGGGAGAGTTCACGTATTTTTGGTTGGAGATAGAGAGCACCCAGAACACAAGAAGATTTACGAGTACTTGGAAAAACTAACCATGAAGCTGCAAGACTTTGGCTATGTACCCAATATTACATCAGTTCTTCATGACATCGATGAGGAAGAGAAGGAAATGACGCTTCGAGTTCATAGTGAGAAGCTGGCAGTTGCATTTGCAATTATGAATTCTGCTCCTGGCACTTCAATCCAGGTCGTTAAGAGTCTAAGAATCTGTGGTGACTGTCACTCTGTGCTTAAGTTGATTTCCAAGATAGTTCACCAAGAAATTGTGGTTCGAGATTCAAAGCGATTTCATCATTTCCACAATGGCTTGTGTTCTTGTGGGGATTATTTATGATATTTATGAGATTGAAAAGAATGTTAAGAATATTGCATGCAAGCATATGCACATTTTTTACTTGATCAAGGGGCCTTGAAAAGATATTGTTGTTGAATGATATCTGGCACGCTTGGATGGTGATTACAAGTATGAAGAGTGAAGACCCATCCAGGTGCACCCCAGTGATCAAAGAATGGGATTGAGAGGATCCGTAGACCCAGACATCTTGGGTTCAATTCCTCACTAATTGTTCCCTATATTACCTTATACATAGTCCTACCATGTAAGGCTGTATAACAAGGTTTACTTCATAGTATTTGCAATTTTTTATCTTGCTGTACTTAAGGAACAGGTGCGGAATTAACTTGGATTCGGGTTCTTCTGTGGCAGAATCTGAAGTCAAAACTTGACAATGTGGAAACTTGGGACCCTATCGCCTGTGCTTCGATTGCATTTAAGGGGGGGCATGTTTTCCCATTGACCCATCTTGACACATGCATGGCTTGGGCTATCAGAATAGCACCAACATGGAGAGTGTGAAACAATCTGCGTTGTCCACTACAATGGGCAGTCAAACCATGATTGCAGATTGGCTTTGAGCATCTCAACCATATTGGACCAAAGTATGTCAACTACTCCTATGATGTTATAAGATTTGCTGTCATTGCATAGGAGGAATGAGATTCATTCTATCCTTTCATTCTGTAACATCACAATCCGACTTTTATATTTTGGTTAAGAAAAGGGAGGTAAATGTGTATACGTTGCAAAATCTCATTCTTGCCCCCATTGAATTGATTATATCATTCAAAAGTGCATAAGCTCTTTATTCTGTAAAATACAATATAAGAATGTATATGTTATCATTTATGTTACAGAAATTTACGAAATTGTTGGCATATGACTTGGTTCTTCAAATGGAAAATTTGATTCGAAATCCCCATTTCCTTGTATAAAAATAAATAGAAATTCACGAAATTAGTAGGCGATGCTTTTATATATATGGGAGATGTTAGGGAGCCAACGGAGAATTCACTTTTTGTATCCATGTAGTATTTTTTTTCTTGTAGTTTTTTATTTATTTTTTACATCATTTTTTAAACAATTTTAAACATTTAAAAAAAAAATCATAATATTCTTAAATAATATTTTTTTTATCATAGAATAAAATAAAATAAAATAAAATAACTATAAAAAAATTGAACGGTACCCATAATGGGACCCTCCAACAGAACCATTATCATTTCCCTTTATATATATGTTCCATATGTTTGGGTTCTTGGTTTATAAAAAAATATTAAAAAAAAATCTTAATGTAATTTTGATACATTATATTGTCCAATATCATAAATAAACTTAACGTCCGCTTATAAATTTTATTACTAAAAATACCCGATCCTTAAAATTCATAATTTTAAGTAGTTTAATTTAATAATTAAGGAGGGAGGTAAAGAGGTTTTTGTTTTGAACAGTGTTATATATTTACAATTTTATTACTTATAAAAAAAATATATATTTACAATTTATTTATAAAATTCATTTTGTTTAATTTTTTTAAAATTTAAATTTATGATATATGAAGAATTAAATTTTTTATAAGTTTTTGTTTTTTTTAAGTATAATTAGATTTTTTTTTTAATTTTTTGGTTTTTGTTTTTTTTTAATTAACCGAAGAGAATTTTGATAAGTTTAAATGGGTCCCATTTATCTATTAGCTGTCATGTCTTATCTCCCCCCACGTGTCCCAGACTGGCGCTCACTCTACATCCCAAACAATTTCGTGAGGTTTCATGAGCACTCTCCCTCTCTGTTGATGTCTGTGAAAAGCTCGCACTTTTTGAACCTACGATAACACTCTGTCTCAACTGTCAAGCCTCGGCGATATTCCCCCCGTTAACTCCTCCACCTTCACTCTTAATTACCCCTCAACTCCCTCGCCGCCGATATTTTCTATCATTCCACTCCAGAAACACTCTCCGCCTCGCTCCGGCCATGGCCTCCACGGCGAGTTCCTTCTCCGGGGTCAGTCTCGGTCTTTCGCAGCCGGTTCGGACCAAATGCTGCAATACAAATGCCCTCTTCGCTCAGCCTCCGCGGCTTTCTCCCGCGAAATCCAAATCTGTCAAGGCCTTGAAGTCGCTGCAATTGTACAGAAACGGTGCCTTTCCAAACGGGTTTCAGAGATTTTTTCGAACTTCTCGGCCGCTTGTTGTTCGCTGTGACGCTTCAAATGGAAGGGTAGCTCTTTTTTATTTTCCTTTAATTTACAAATTTAAGGTTTTTTTTTTTTTGTGTTCTTGTTTGTGGCAATAGCATCAAGATAATTATTGTTTTATTTTATTGATTGGGTCACTTTCTTTCCGTTGATTTATTTTCATATTATGGGTGCGAATGAGAAAACATTAGTGTTAGTTATATAATTGGATGATTTGGGTCTCATCCTTTTAATAGTTTCGTGTTTGATAAGAACTACTACTTTTGGTATGCATACTTTTAGTTTAAGCAATTCGGAATGTAGTTTTTCTAGTATTTACTATTGAGTTGGATATGAAATTTTTGCCTATTTGGAATGTTTCTCATTTGATTTGTTCACCCCCAAATAAATTCTCTTGTTCTTTTAAGGTATTGGCGGAGGTTTTGATGAATGTTTGGCTTTAATATAATGATAGATAGCCCAGCAAGATTTTACGGATATGGCATGGCAAGCAATTGTCGCATCCCCAGAAGTGGCAAAAGAGAACAAGCATCAGATAGTGGAGACACAGCATTTGATGAAATCCTTGTTGGAGCAGAAGAATGGGCTTGCTCGCCGGATTTTCTCTAAGTCTGGAGTCGACAATACCCGCCTTCTCGAGGCCACTGATAAGTTCATCCAACGTCAACCAAAGGTAATATCTGAAATATCATAGTTTTGCCTCCCTTATCACTCATAGTAGCACTGCTGTAATAGCGATCCTTGTTATTTTGTCTTGCATACTTTTTGTTAGTTAATCAGTTAGTGTATTCGTCATCTTTATGCTGAGAAGCAAGCAAATTGACCTCTATGCTGTCCAATTACTATTCGTCATCACTCATAGTAGCACTGCTGTAATAGCGATCCGGATTTGGAGGAGTAATTGAGACTTTCTGTTAGTTAATCAGTTAGTGTATTCGTCATCTTTATGCTGAGAAGCAAGCAAATTGACCTCTATGCTGTCCAATTACAATAGGTTCTTGGAGAATCAGCTGGTTCAATGTTAGGACGTGATTTGGAAGCCTTGGTTCAACGAGCCAGGGAATACAAGAAAGAGTATGGGGATTCATTCGTGTCCGTTGAGCATCTGGTTCTTGGTTTTCTACAAGATCAACGATTTGGGAAGCAGTTATATAGAGATTTTCAAATAACACTGCAAACTTTGAAGTCTGCAATAGAAGCTATAAGGGGACGCCAATCAGTTATTGACCAAGGTTATATGGTTTCGCTATATTCTGTCCTTTTTTGACCTTTTTTGAAATTAACTCATTGCAACCTATGCGAGTGTACACAGCCTCACATGTTTTCATGAGTTATTGAAAGTGCAGATAGATAATAATAAAAAAGCTTTTTTGCAAACAAAGCTTAGCTGCATTGATTGTTGTGCATGATGCAATTTACCCGGCTTGTATACTATATCCAGATTCTTTCATGTTCATGTAAAGATCATTATGTTAGTCCAACATTTTGGGTTTTTTTTTTTTTTTTTTTTTGTGAAAATTCAATGACCATTAAGTGTTTGCTTGAAAAGACAAAACATGTTTTCATGCATTTATGCCTGTTATGTTATCTTCTGTTTCCTAGAATTTCTTTAATTTCTTCTTGGGGCAATAATGGTCGTTATTTTGTGATTTATCCCTGTAGGGGTCATAGCTTTTAGGGATTATAGCTTTTAAGTATTGAAGCTTCAGGGTTTATTGGCACTTTTACAGCCTTTTTATTTGGTGTGTCCGACCTATTTAGAGACAGAGAATTGGTAGTATTTTGGCTCTGAAGTGAGTGGAACGTTGTATTTGTTACAGATCCAGAGGGTAAGTATGAAGCACTGGAAAAATATGGGAAAGATTTGACAGCCATGGCAAAAGAAGGAAAGCTTGACCCGGTAATAGGAAGAGATGATGAAATACGCAGGTGCATCCAAATTCTTTCCAGGAGAACAAAGAACAATCCCGTTCTAATTGGTGAGCCTGGTGTAGGGAAAACTGCAATTTCTGAAGGGTAAGCACTTGGTTAGACCTAGAGTCCTGTCTTTATTTAGGAGTCTAGATGGGGTTGTTTCATCTTGTTTGAAGCTTGCTGTTGGGCACTAATCTGTGGTGCTTCCTTTCTATTTTTGCATATTAATCTAACTGTAACTAGGGGTGTTCATCCGGGTTCCGGATTCGAAATTTCCTTAAACATTTAAAAAAAAAAATTAAAAGTGTTAAGAAATAAATAAAATTTTAAACCGGGCCGGGTACAACCCGGCCCGGATGAATAGGCCTAACTGTAACTTCTTCAACAGGCTTGCTCAAAGAATTGTGCAAGGAGACGTACCTCAAGCTCTGATGAATCGTAAGGTGCATGCTATATCTTGAAGTTCAGCACAACCCCCTCCCCCTTTCTCTCTCTCCAAATAACAAAAAGTGGGGATGGTTGGCACAAATATGCTAATCTATGCCTGCTAGTTTTAAATTTTGGATATTGATCATACTTATCCGTATTTTTACAGCTAATATCCCTTGACATGGGTGCGCTAATTGCTGGGGCAAAGTATCGGGGAGAATTTGAGGATAGACTGAAGGCTGTGCTCAAGGAAGTTACAGACTCAGATGGCCAAATTATCCTCTTCATTGATGAGATCCATACGGTTGTTGGGGCGGGTAATATGCTTGTCAGATTTTCTTTTGTTGCCTGATTTTCAACACCAAGAACACTAGTTAAAGTGGCTTTCACAATCTTTGTTAATGTATTTTGGGTAGTCTTTTTCTTTCTACTGGTCGCCAAGAAATTTTGATTATGAGAATTAACACGTTTAAGTTCATTAAAATAGAAGTTAATTCTACATGTATGCATTTGTCACATTGGTTTTGATGGCAGGTAGTGAAGGTCCAATATGTAATGGTCAAATACCTCTTAAGAATGACAATGCTGATGGTGACTCTTAAGTTCAGCTTTCTTTTTCAGGTGCTACAAATGGTGCGATGGATGCAGGCAATCTATTGAAGCCTATGCTTGGCCGGGGAGAGTTGCGGTGTATTGGTGCCACAACTCTGGATGAGTATCGCAAGTATATTGAGAAAGATCCAGCATTGGAGCGTCGTTTTCAGCAAGTTTATGTTGATCAACCTTCAGTTGAAGATACCATTTCTATCCTGCGAGGACTGCGTGAAAGGTATGAGTTGCATCATGGAGTCCGCATTTCTGACAGTGCACTTGTGGCAGCTGCAATTCTTTCAGACCGTTACATCAGCGGCCGGTTTTTACCTGACAAAGGTAATCTCACATCACACAGCAGATATGATATTTGAAATGTTTTTTTTCATGGTAAAAAATTAATATGGTCATGTTGACTTGTTATGATGCATTTACCAATCAAAACACTTGTTAGTTACTGAAGATTCGAATTATGCCTATATTGTTCGAGATGCATAAAGACGAGATTAGGTTAAAGAAGCATGCCGCGATTGCCTTTTATAATAATAGAGTATGCTGTCTTATTTGAAAGATCCCATGCATATTTTATTTTTGTTTTTTTTTTTGGGGGGGCGGGGGGGATGTGCATACCCACAGGTCCAGCTGGTCCAGTGAGCGAGCTGCAATGACAAGAAGAAACAGTTGTGCACTTTTTTTGGCCCTGTCAGATGATGATTTGAACTTCCATTCTAAACTCTTTTTGGAAGAATCTTTTTTATTCAATTTACTTTCTTGAACTTAGTGCTGGGTTGGAAAGTTCTGAAAGTTTTGTATGTTGAGAGCTAATATACTTCCAAATTCCAGCTATTGACCTAGTTGATGAAGCAGCTGCCAAACTGAAAATGGAAATCACATCAAAACCAATTGCTCTTGATGAGATCAACCGTTCGGTGTTGAAGCTGGAAATGGAGAGGCTCTCTCTTATGAATGATACTGATAAAGCTTCTAAAGATAGGCTGAACCGGCTTGAGGCTGAGTTGTCTCTCCTCAAGGAGAAACAAGCCCAGCTCACTGAACAGTGGGAGCACGAAAAGTCTGTCATGACTCGCCTTCAGTCAATCAAAGAAGAGGTATTTGTTAACGTACCTCTTCAAAAAATCTCTAATTATGTATTAGCTTCCCTATGAGAATCTGTGTTGAGTTAAATATGGAAAAAATATTGACAAATGAGAATTCTGGTTTTACTGATTTCTGTTCATGTATACAGATTGACAGAGTAAATCTTGAGATCCAGCAGGCTGAACGGGAGTATGATCTTAATCGTGCTGCTGAATTGAAGTATGGCAGCCTCAATTCTTTGCAACGACAACTTGAAAGTGCAGAAAAAGAATTGGTGGAATATATTAATACAGGGAAGTCCATGCTTAGGGAGGAGGTTACAGAAAATGACATTGCTGAAATTGTTAGTAAATGGACGGGTATCCCTGTTTCCAAGCTTCAGCAATCAGACAGGGAGAAGCTCTTACATTTGGAGGAAGAGCTCCATAAACGTGTTGTGGGTCAAGATCCTGCAGTGAAAGCTGTAGCGGAGGCTATTCAGCGATCTCGAGCTGGTCTCTCAGATCCACACCGTCCAATTGCTAGTTTTATGTTCATGGGTCCCACTGGCGTTGGGAAGACAGAACTAGCCAAGGCACTTGCCTCTTATTTATTCAACACAGAAGAAGCTCTTGTTCGAATCGATATGAGTGAATACATGGAAAAGCATGCTGTTTCAAGATTGATTGGGGCCCCACCTGGTTATGTGGGATATGAGGAAGGTGGACAGCTGACAGAGACAGTTCGCAGGAGGCCATATGCAGTCATTTTGTTTGATGAGATAGAAAAGGCACATTCTGACGTGTTTAATGTATTCCTACAGATTTTAGATGATGGAAGAGTAACTGATTCCCAGGGTCGCACTGTGAGTTTTACCAACACAATCATAATTATGACATCAAATGTGGGTTCCCAGTACATACTCAACATGGACGATGAGACATTGCCAAAAGAATTAGCATATGAAACTATTAAGCAGCGGGTACTTGATGCTGCAAGATCAATCTTTCGGCCTGAGTTCATGAACAGGGTTGATGAATATATAGTATTCCAGCCTCTTGATCGGGATCAGATAAACAGAATTGTCAGGTTACAGGTAACTTCTCCACAACGATGCTTCATTGACTTGATGAATTCTTTGAAGTAGAATATATTATTTGCAAATGAATTCTTTTTTTCAGCAACTTCAGTCTTGTGATCAAAGCAATAGAATTCTCTACCTCAGGCAACATCTTATTTTATGGGTGGTGCCATGGAGGAGGCGTCATTTGGCCCAAAGGCCGTCAATGGAGTATAAGATTATACCTTGTCCCCGGTTGTTTCAAAGATCCAAGGGTTGTTCGGGCCACCCTGAGATCTGACTGACCCTTCCAAGATTTTGGGTTTGATAATGGCAACCCATCTAGTAGTAGACAGTTTAGGGTGAGGCTAACAAGGCAGATCCATAACAGTGAATGGGGGTGGCACGCGTGTATATGCCGTGCCTAAATTTGGTCGTACAATGTTATTTATTGGACTTGCACAACCATATATGTAGGCATGCCAAACCTAGGCGTTGGTTGATACACTTAATGGTAATTTTGGGCAACTTTGAAATCTCACCTCATGTATGTATGTTTTCACAGTTGGAGCGAGTGCAAACAAGGCTTGTAGACAGGAAGATAACAATCAAGGTGACTGATGCAGCTGTTGAGCTTCTTGGAAGTCTTGGGTATGACCCAAACTATGGTGCTAGGCCAGTCAAACGAGTGATTCAGCAGAATGTTGAAAATGAACTCGCAAAGGGAATCTTGAGGGGAGAGTTTAAGGATGAACACACAGTTTTAATAGATACAGAAGTTACTGCATTTTCCAATGGCCAGCTTCCCCAACAAAAGCTAGTCTTTAAGAAGCTTGAAACTGGTTCAGAAACTCCAGATGCAGACAAAGAAGCCACTCTTCAGGAAGCCTGAAAGATTTCATCGACTCTCTTGTACTTAGTTTCACCGTACGCTATGTTCTACATAAATTCTCCGACTGTATATACTTGTTTTATTTAAGAAAATAGAAGCTTTAGTATACGAGTTATTCGATAGGCAGTAGTACAAAAGCAACAATTCGCATAAAGGCTTTGAGTTTTGTAACGGACCCATTATTCTCTCTCACCGTCTTAAGAATATGCAGACATGCCACTTTGTTCGTGCCAACCAAATTCATTTGCTATAAGAGCAAGTTACTTGGGAATGTAATGCTGCAGCTGCTTCGAATTTGCCTCATTTCTTGTTTGTACAAGCGAAACAATACATCGATGATGTCGAAAAGACGAGATGATATACAAGTGCATTAAAAGTGGAAACGAGATCGAGTGCAGTGGCACTCGAGTGTCATTTAGACATCATCGGATTATTCAAATAACAGCCTCAGCGAGTTATAGTTATACTATTCAAGAGTTTTCTCCGTTGGTTCGATGGACTTTGATTTTATTGTGTTATAAAAAAATTACGATTAAGTACATGACGCACAATATACGTAGTTCGGAAATTTTTCTACTTTCATAAAGTTGCATAAATCTTATTAATAAGATGATATTATAATTATTCAATCTCAATTCTCTCTAGGAGTTTTTTCCTCTCTCACATAAGATGTACTTATTTAACAGTTGTTTCCTATCAAAATATACTGAAAGTCGTGTAAAACAATCAAATATATCATATTTCTAGTAAAAAGGCACTGGAAATCCTAATTTCAAAACTCCTATGATATTAGCTCAAGCGGTGTGTTAAGCGAGTATCGATTGAACTTTCTATTTAAATCTCACTCAAACGGGATGTTGAGTGAATTGTCGAGTGAGAATCTCACTCTAGCCAAGTGTTGAGCGAAGTGTTAAGCCAACTTTCTGATACTCGATTTTCAACTTCCAGACCAGTGTCCACATGCAACTTAACAATCTCTCACTTAGAGACGAAGTCTTCACATGCTAGCCTTTGTTTCTAGCCAAGCTCCATCATCTTTGCAGCTTATAACTCCCGTCTTCAAGTCAGAAAACAAAATGAAGTCAAGCCCCACTTCAATCTCCCACATACATCGCCTTTAGTCAACACATCAACTAGGCGATTCACAACTCTCATTGCACTAGGAGTATCTAGTCTCAAACCATTGTTGACAATCTCAACCAATTTTTCTAAGCATACACAAGAAACAACAAAGCTGATTTCTTTTGACTTTCTTATATGTTTCACACAATCAAGCCTGTCTTTTTACACTCTTATATTTCCTTGCACATCACTAAACCCTGATGTTAAATACAAAGAGTTAGATATCTTACTATACGCTAAAATATGCGCACTTTTAGTAATCTTTCACGCTCTACTAGAGAACGCTACTGCATAACTACTGTCATCAACTTGTACCACAGAAATTAGATTTTTCTTTAGATCTGGAATGTGTTTGACTTGCTGTAAAGTCCACACACCAATTTTTAGAAGTGTAATGCGCACATTACCCACTCCAACTACATCTAGTATTTCTCTATCAGCCACATACATCTTTCCAAAATCATTAGCAATAGAATTCTGCATGATCTCTCGATGTGAGGTGCTATGGAACAAATCTTTTGAATTCAACACCCAATCATCAATCAAACTATGCACCTAATTATAAATTTTTTCTGCCACTACATTCACCTAATCATTTTTAGCACTTTCTTGATTCCTACAGTTTCTTTTGATATGACCTGACTTACTACAACTCTAGCACATGATTTGCTATCCAGATCTCGTCTTGCTCATCCCCTTGCTCTTGGAGCTCGACCTGTTGTGTCTTCTGTCTCGATTGTCAACATCTAGGTCCGATTCCAAACTTGAGAACTCACCATAGTCCTATTGTGTCTTCATCAAGTGCATTTTATTATTTGCCGACGACTTTTCATACATACCTGACAAAATCGTTATGAGATCCGTCGTGGTTTTTTCTTCACTGACATTGTGTGCCACTGTTCTGAACAATGTCAGCCGAACAGTCCCCAAAACGTGTCGATCTAATAAGGTTCACTCAACATTATTCATGTTCTCTGGATTCTTTCCCAATAGTGGAAGGTGGAGCCTATTCTCATAGAGATAGTACGCGATCTACATCTTCCAGTACCCATAATCTAGTGCTGTCAAACTTCTCGATCCCAGATGTGTATACTTTATCTCTAGTCATCGTTCTCCTTTAGATCCAACCTGGCTCTTGATACCAGTTATTGTTCAAAACTCATACATCAACGATAGCAAACAAGAGTTAAATCAAGTATGATCGAATACACAGCACACAATATACGTGATTCAGTAAATTACTTACGTCCACAAAAATTCAAAAATCTTATTAATCAGAAAAGATTACAATCACTCAATCTCAACTCATTCTCTTTAAGGTTTTTTTTTTGTTCTTTCACACAATATGCACTCGCTTAACAACTGTTCCCTCTCAAAATATACTGAAAGTCATGTAAAACAATCAATTATATCATATTTATAGTAAAAAGGGCATTGGAAACTCTAATTCCAAAATTCCTACGATATTCGCTCGAGCGGAGTGTCAAGCTAACTTTTATTTGAATCTTGCTCGAATCAAATGTCGAGCAAGAATTTCACTTGAGCCAAGTATTGAGCAAAGTGTCTAATCAACTTTCTGATACTCGATTTTCAACTCTAAGATCAGTATCCACATGCAACCTAATACATTACCACTTAGAACATATTTTAAAAAAGTATGGGAGATGCAGGGGATGCATAGGGCTCAGAACAAATTACGTACCGAGATGAATGCGTAATTCAAAAAGTGAAAAGTTTGCACAAAGCTTGAAGCAATATGCCAAAGATTTCGGGTCTGATTTTACTTTCCACGGGAAGAACGGTAGTCGAAATCTTCAACCTGCTGAGATGACGACTACATGCTTCATGGAAAGTGCTTAATGATGTTCCACTCAGCTTTCTTTTTTCTTTTTCAAGGAATGCTGCTACCATCATTGGACGATGCAGTTTAAGTGATTTTTAATGTTCTTTATTTATTTATTATTATTATTATCTTTAAAAGTGATTTTTAATGTTCACTTGTATATAGAACTACTTAAAATACATGAGCGAGCGTGCATGGAGTATTGCATAAACCAATCTGCCATCCAAATACATATATGATGCACATAAATGTACAGTGTATATGGTTCACATCAACATATTATGAAAAGGTGGACTCAAACAGAAATGGTTAGCAGCTGCTTTTTGCCTTTTCCCAGGAAATGTTCGCCCACGGCAAGACCGATAAGCAGCAGACTCTCAAGATTGCTTGAAGTTGTGGCGGTTGATTCCAGCTTCCAAAGTTCAATACCAGCTTATCACATGTTTGACCTACCCAGATTTATGTTCCAATGGTTACAAACCTGTCCAAAGATGTGCCTTGTTAGATGGATTCACACCAGGGAAGGAACTCATAAACTACCTCAAATATGTTACCTCTTGATAGCATATATATTATGGATACAGGCAAAGTACTATTATGTCTCAAGTCTTAATCACAACTAATTGGGGTTGACCACATTGTTCCTTTTAAGTCCTACTAATTTAAGTAAATTAAAAAAGAATTTTCTGGAAAACCTTTGACATGCTGATCATTTGCTTCCAATATGAAGTTTTGCCAGAGTAACATAGACATAGCTGCATTAGCCAAAATTGACAACATAGGAGGGGGAGACATACAGAATCAGTAGATTGGGCTAACTTCAGTATCATTTTGAGATTTCGAAAGAACTTTTGCCCAGCACCCACATTTCAAGTTAATAATGTCTTAATGAGCTTTTGTTCTCTCACAATGACCTACTTATATGCTTAAGATCCACACGTTAGCTTATCTAAGTACCCCAAAATCCATACCACTGCCTAACCTCCACAAAGAATACCCACCTGCGGGAGATTTTACCATGCAACAAGTCCCACAGAGTAAACTTTCCTCCAGTTGTTTATGAACTCATCCAATTTACCAAGCCCAATTCTATCTTCTTATTTTTTATGTTTGAAATTTCTCCTTTTTTTTTTTTAGAAAACCAATAATTTTATTGATGATATAAATAGGCATAGCCCAATTATACAAGACTATAAATTCTATCATCTTCTTATTTTTTCACAAGTGAACAATCTTTGTTGTTGTAAGCGCAAAGGTGCAACTCAAATACACAGAGAGCATACAAGAGGTACACCTATTTACTTCATTCTTTTATGTTTAGGATTCTTAACTTTTGGTTTGGAAAGTCTCTGACAGTTTTAAAATCACTATATTTTGTTGTTAGAATGTTTAAAAGTTGATATTATACCAGTAAAATAAGCTTAGTAATGTGGATGTGCTGATAAAAAGTATTAGCTAACCAAAGTTTTACAAAACAAAAATTTGAAATATTTTGTGGAAAAGATACCTGAGCTTCATTCCAATTATCACTCAAACTCAGATGCCTCTTCTGAATCAGACAAGGGTAAAAGGGTGCAGATTCCAAGCACATGTCCATTGAGACACACATAATACTCAATGCAATCCTCATAAGCACCCAACCTGCAACTGGCACTTTGTGGTATCATCTTAGCTTGCAGCATGCTCCATAACTTTGCCTTACAATATGGGCAAACCTCTGTTGGATGAAGCTGGGCCCCTCTTTTAATTAGCATCTTCCGCACCTTCGACATTGAGAATGACTTGAAAACTCCTCGGAAGAATCCTACGTCCCCATCTTCCCCTTGATCAAGATGTTCACAAGGGTCAGACACGTACAAAACATCTGATCTGCATTGTGGCAAAAGAAAACTCTTCCCTGATGTCCCAGAGAACCGAGTCCTATGTACAAAGTGGCCTGGGATTTGGATGTTATTGAAGAGGCCACCCCTTTTACATCCTGAGCAGTAAATAAGTAGCTTCCCAAGAGCTCCCCAGTTCCCATCTACATTGTGACTCCCACTTGATTGCAGATCAATCATCATCTTTGGTGCTCTAGTTCGGCAAAACTCCTTCCATAGTACTCTCTTCGCAAGGTCATCAAACCACTTACATACACAGGACAGAGTAGCAATTAATTTAGGGTTCCAGTTCAATTGTTGAAAAACCAGAAATATTACATCTTCGCTTAGATGCCCTTTTGTGCATTGACAGCTTGTTGAGTGTATGCAACGATACTGCTTTGTTATAATCATCGGCAGCCACCTAGAACAATATCATAAGTCTTTGTCAAATATTGTAAGATAAGAAAATCTCTTGGTTACAGTTCACACGATGACATCTAACGACCAGGTTTTTCAACCATTTAACTCAAGCACACTGCATATGCACAAGGAGACATAAAATTGACGTATAGAGATAGCCTGATTAACTTTTCAAGTAAAAAATAAAAGAAAGTGAAATATTGCCTCATGTCCTAGTTAACTTTTTTCCATACGGCCTTGAGAAATTCCATTGGAACTTCTCCAATTACCAATGAAAGAATCACCATGATGATAAATTTTGATTAAAAACAGAGTCTAAAAGTCCAAAAACAAAGCTATATGAGCGCTCAAAGGGATTTTGCGCCATATGCCGCAATGGCATTCACTTAACACGCTCGAACATTGCTTCTTTCAATTACTGTAAGCAGTGATGCAATCCAATAAAATTTGATAATCCAACATCTCAGTCAAGAGCACAAAGCTGGCTTATCAGAAGATGAGAGAGAATGATAGGGGTAGCTTTGCATTTTGACCCGAATTCAGTTTTACTGTGGTAAAACATAAAGCAACTCGTAACTTGATAACCAAAAGGAAAAAAATTAATATCCCCGGCATTTTAACCCCGCCGCGGCTCCACGGAGGTTTTTTAATAGAAAAAAAAATTTTAAAATTTTAAAAATACATATATTTTATCTCTACACATTATTTTATTTTTTTTGTAAAAAAAAAACAACAAAATGAAAAAAAATATAAAAATAATTTATACTACGGGCCGCGGCGGGAATCCTTCCCGGAGATCCCTAGCACTACTCCAAAAACCGAACAACTCCAAGCCAGCATTTCTTAATTTCCAACAATCAAATCACACTTTCAGTCAAGCAAAAGTAAACTCGACTACAGCATCTTTTCTCAATGCATGTCAGTCGCTTCTAAAACTCTAGATCCATCAGCCCTCCATAGCAAAACTCAAAGCATTTTTCACAAACCAACCACATTATTATTGGTCCACAGCCTTCAGTAAAAAATTAAATCCAAATAAAAGCCACAATAGTTCTGAACCTCACTCTAAAAAACCAACGAGGAAAACGAAGACCTTAACAAAACCCCTGCCACCATCAAAACGCAGGCAAAGGATCTGGGAGTGAATTAGATCGTAATCAACCCAAAATCAAGTACCCAAATTCTCACCTCAGCTTACTAGTCCCTCAGTCCACACATTCCAAATCTCTAGACAACCGAACTCTGCGAAAATGAAAATCTACACAGAGTTAGGGTTTGGAAAGTGATAAAACAAAAAAAAAAAAGCAAAAGAAGGACCTGAAAAGAGGAAAAATGGGAGAAGAATTTCATAAGAAAAGAAATTACATATGAGGAAGAACAACCACAGAAATTCCCTCTTTACGATGGGGCGATTTCTGCAAGTAAAAATGTACAGTCGCAGAGAGGCACCAGAAGCCAACTCAAGAATGTGACGGACTGTGAGGTAAGAAAGAACCAAGATGAATACCTCCACCATTTCATATCGAAGAAGAAAAGAAAATGTAAAATACTTCCGAAGAGTTCAAAACAACATGTTCCTTTTTCTCTTAGATCAACGTCAAATAAGATTACGCCACGTTTCTACACATATCATGGACTGCCCGGGTGGCAAAGTGTAGCGGGACCACTTTTTCCGATCTGTCGTCCGAATATTGGAGGGTCACTTTCGGATAATGCAACAAGTGTCACCTAATATCGCCCATTGTTTTAATTAACTGTTGGAGTTTCAAATTGTTTTGTCGGCAACCGGAGAGTGGAGAGAGAGATGGATGCAACTTGCAAGTTTTTCATGAAAAATGATAAACATACCTCATTTTTTTACAATATTTTATATAATAGTATTTTAAAAAGAAATGATATTTTTATAAATTATCTTTTAAAATTAATATTAATTTACACAAATATTTTTCTTTTATAATATATTATTTTATTTGGATTGACAAATGAGATGAATTGAAATGAGTTTAATTTATTTTTAATATTATTATTATTTTGAATTTAAAAAAAATTAAATTGAGATTTAAAAAATGTGTATTGAAATTTGAAAAGACTGTATTGAAATTTTTGTTTTGCATGAAAAATTAAAAAAGTGTAATGATGAAATAAAGATGAGTGAAGATGAGTTCAACTCATTTTCCAATCCAAACGGAACTAGTAATAAATTATGTTATAAAATATATTGTGTATCATTTTTCATTTATTTAAACTAATTAAATTTTTTACTCATTTTCTATATATATCATATATTTGATAAAAATATATATAATATGTAGTGTGTAAAGACGATGAACAAAGGCTTTTATCTAAAGGTCGGTTTGCTTACAAAGATGAAATTAAAAACTAAAAATATATCTCAAACTTATCATTATATTTTTTTTAAATCTTCATATAAAATATAATAAAAAATTCAAATTTTTAAAATTTTAAAATACATTTTTTAAATCTCAAAATAAAATTAATATCAAAAAATATATTATAATAATATATATTTTTTAAATTTTATCACATCTAAAATAAATCAGGTATAAAGTTAGAGGGAAGTCTTATTCCAAGTTGGAGAGAGATTTTTGGCTATTCAAAGTCGTAGGTGGCATCTCTTGATTGGCTATATATTCTCATTTCGTCCACATACTTTACTTTATTATATCTTCCTTTTTCTATTATCATATTTTTTTTAATTTCCAAGTCAAGAAAAAATATTAAAGAATTATATTTTCTGTATATATAGCACATCATACAAATCACATCAATAATAAAGTTTAACTTGTAATATTTAAAATTGAAAATTTATTTTTTAATATTAAACATAAATTGTGTGTAGTATAACCGCCTTAAAATAACGATACTCAATTCAAAATTGTTATAAAACTAAAAAAAGGAACTAATATTGCAAAAGAGAAATAAGAAACTCTTTCTGAAACTCTTAAGAACTGAAACTTTCTTTCTCTCTCTATATTTTCTTATGAATTTCATTACAACTGAAGC
The DNA here is from genome assembly GCA_036559045.1 of Platycarya longipes. Classification (NCBI taxonomy): domain Eukaryota; kingdom Viridiplantae; phylum Streptophyta; class Magnoliopsida; order Fagales; family Juglandaceae; genus Platycarya; species Platycarya longipes. The sequence goes on along the minus strand of CM071792.1, from coordinate 28,220,678 downwards.
CCCTATTTATAGGCTTTGAAATTACTATGCAAGTTACTATGCAAGTTACTATGCAAGTCACTATACAGAATTTAAAATAATAGTGGTGCGGTCATTCACATAATTTTAGTGGTGGAACAGGGGGCGGCTGCCGTTTCGTTCGTTCATTACACTCCCCCTTGAATGACCACCAATAAGGAATCTGCCTCGTTAAAACCTTGCCAAGTAAAAACCCAGTGAGAAGAAAAACCAATGGCGAAGGAAAAAGAGTACAGTCTTCTTATGTATCCACAAGTGCTTTAAGATTGCCTCATTAAAACCTTGCAGAGAAAAACCCAGTGGGACAAAACCTCAGCGAAGGAAAAAGAGTACAATCAGCACATTTACTCCCCTTGAAAAGTACATGACAAAAGATCTTTGAGTCTTCGCATTCCAATGTTATGCACAATCTTCTTGAATGTAGAAGTTGGTAACGCCTTTGTGAATAAATCTGCCAGATTATCACTAGATCGTATCTGCTTGACATCAATTTCACATTTCTCTTGAAGTTCATGAGTATAAAAGAATTTAGGTGAAATATATTTGGTTCTATCACCTTTGATATATCCTCCTCTGATTTGAGTGATACAAGCAGTATTATCTTCATATAAGATTGTTGGGCTATTATTGATCATGGGAAGTCCACACTTTTCCTGGATATGTTGAATAACTGATCTCAACCAAATACACTCTCGACTTGATTCATGAATAGCAATGATCTCTGAGTGATTTGAAGAAGTAGCAGATAGTGTCTGCTTAACAGATCTCCATGATATGGCAGTATCTCCATAAGTAAATAAATTTCCAGTTTGAGATCTACCTCTGTGTGGGTCTGAAAGATAACCTGCATCTGCATACCCAATCAATTCTGGACTTGAACTACGTTGATAAAATAATTACATATCAACCGTACCATGAAGGTAACGAAGGACATGTTTAATGCCATTCCAATGCCTTCGAGTTGGTGCAGAACTATATCTTGCAAGCAGATTAACTGAGAATGTAATATCTGGTCGAGTGCAATTTGCAAGATACATCAAAGCTCCAATTGCACTGAGATATGGTACTTCAGGACCAAGAATTTCTTCATCATCATCACAAGGACGGAATGGATCTTTCTTCACATCAAGTGTTCGAACAATCATTGGAGTACTCAGGGGATGAGATTTGTCCATATAAAAATGCTTTAGGACTTTCTCAGTATACATGGACTGATGAATTAAAATTCCATTTGGTAAGTGCTCAAGCTGCAGGCCGAGACAAAGTTTTGTTTTGCCAAGATCTTTCATTTCAAATTCATTCTTTAAATATATAGCGGTTTTTGAGATCTCTTCAGGAGTTCTCACAATATTTAAATCATCAACATAAACCGCAATAATGACAAATCCGGATTCTGATTTCTTAATAAAAACACATGGGCATATAGGATTATTCTCAAATCCTTCTTTCAATAGATATTCGCTTAAGCGATTATACCACATGCGCCCGGATTGCTTCAACCCATATAAAGATCTTTATAGTCTGATTGAGTACATATTTCTAGATGTACTTGTAGATGCTTCAGGCATCTTATATCCTTCAAGGATTTTCATATATATGTCATGGTCTAAGGATCCATATAAATATGCAGTAACCACATCCATCAACCGCATTTCTAATCCTTCTGTAACAACCAGACTAATAAAAAATCTAAATGTGATTGCATCCATAACGGGAGAGTATGTTTCTTCATAATCAATCCCGGGTTTCTGCAGGAAACCTTGTGCGACAAGCCGTGCTTTGTACCGCACAATTTTATTTTTCTCATTACGTTTTCGTACAAATACCCACTTATATCCAACAGGCATTACAACCTTAGGTGTTTGGACAACAGGTCCAAATACTTCTTGCTTTGCTAGCGAATTTAATTCAGCTTCAATAGCTGTTTTCCATTTTGGCCAATCATTTCTACGTCGACATTCTTCGACGCTTTTTGGTTCACTTTCTTCATTACTTCTGGTAATGTCAAGGGCCATTTTATATGAAAATATGTTGTCGACAACAGTTTTATTTCTATCTAGAATTTCTCCAGTTTTCATGAAATGTATTGAGATCTCATTATTTTCAGGTACCTGTTCCTCTTCAGGAGAAAATATTTCATGACACACCTCTTTAGGAGGTCCCTTTTCAGGAGATTTATACTTTTCAGGAGTTTCCTCTTCAGGAGGTTCTAGAATAGAAGATTTGAACTCTTTAGGAGCACCAATTATATTTGTAGCCTGTATTGTGGGTACGTGTTCTTCAGGAACACTAAATTCATTTTGTATTCTTTTCCTTCTGGGAATTTTGTCTTTTGCACCAATAGGTCTTCTACGCTTCAGGCGTATTTTAGATTCACCTATTGCTGTTTTGACAATTTGTCCTTCAGGGACTTCAATCCTTGCTGGAGCATTAACAGCAGGAATATAAGATTTTACTATACCTTTAGTGTCAGTAAATACATCCGGTAATTGATTTGCAACATTTTGCAAATGAATAATCCTCTAAACTTCCCGTTTATATTCATTTGTAGGAGGATCAAAATGAGACAGGGTCTTATTATCCCAAGTAATATCTTGTCGTGCTTCAAGCACCGACTTTTTTTTACCCATTAACGAAAAATTAAATTCGTCAAAATGACAATCCTCAAAACGTGTTTTAAACATATCCCCTGTAAGGGGTTCAAGGTATCTAATAATGGATGGAGAATCAAAACCAACATATATCCCAAGTCTACGTTGAGGGCCCATTTTCGTACGTTGCGGAGGTGCAATTGGAACATATACAGCACATCCAAAAGTACGAAAATGAGAAATATTTGGTTGTTGACCAAATGCAAGCTGTAATGGAGAATATTTATGATATGCAGATGGTCTAATGCGAATTAGAGATGCTGCATGAAGTATAGCATGTCCCCAAGCATAAACAGGTAGTCTTGATTTCATAAGTAAAGGTCTAGCGATTAGTTGAAGCCTTTTGATCAGAGATTCAGCTAAACCGTTTTGTGTGTGTGTATGGGCAACATGATGTTCAACATCTATTCCTATTGACATGCAGTAATCATAAAAAACTTGAGATGAAAATTCACCTGCATTATCCAATCGAATGGTCTTAATTGGATACTCAGGAAATTGTGCTCGTAGTTTAATTATCTGAGCAAGAAGTCTAGCAAATGCAACATTTCTAGTGGAAAGTAGACAAACATGTGACCATCGACTAGATGCATCAATTAGAACCATAAAATATCTAAATGGTCCACTTGATGGATGAATAGGCCCACATATATCTCCGTGAATCCTTTGTAAAAAGGATGGAGATTCAACCATGACTTTTGAGGGAGATGGTCTAATAATCAACTTACCTTGAGAACATGCAGAGTACGGAGATTCATTGGGTAGAAATATCTTTTGTTTCTTTAAGGGATGCCCATGCGAATTTTCAATAATTCGTCTCATCATTATAGAACCCGGATGTCCAAGGCGATCATGCCAAGTCATAAATACTTTAGGGTCAATGCACTTCTGGTGCATTACCACATATGATTCAATTGTTCTCATTTTTGTATAATACAATCCAGAACATAGAGTAGACAGTTTTTCTAAAACGAGCTTCTGGCCCGATATTGTTTTAGTAATAAGAAGATGCTCTTTACTGCCTTTATTGGTCGTTTCAATATGGTAATCATTACGACGTATATCTTTGAAACTTAATAAATTTCTTCTGGATTGTGAAGAGAATAGAGCATCATTAATACAAAATTTGGTGCCATTAGGCAACACAATATAAGCTCTTCCGGAGCCCTCAATTAAATCCGATGAACTTGATATGGTATGAACATAGGCTTTACTTAATGTTAGATTTTGAAAATATTTATTTTCTTTGAGAATTGTGTGAGTTGTAGCACTGTCAGCTAGACATATATCTTTATCATTCAACTCAGAGATAAAACGCTCATCAATGTGATCCATGGTTCTACAAAATATACAAAACTTTTATTACAGATATAAAGAAAATACATTAATTGAGTGGAACACTTCCATCTCCAATTAAGTGTTCAATACTACCTTCAGGATGATTAAAGAAATCAGATACATCAAGATGAGTAACGTCTACATCTACTGAATCTAATAAATCATCTGATGGTTCTACTAAATTTGTTTCATGCACTTTATTCTTTCCTTTAATAGAAGCTTGATATAAATCAGCTAAGTGTCTGGCCGTACGACAGGTACGTGACCAATGTCCAGTCATTCCACATCTATGGCACACCTCTTCACTTTTCTTTGAAGAATTATTCTGGGGATTTTTACCCCTTTCTGAATTGTACCACTTCTGATGATATGGTATATTATTATCCCTTTTAATGTCGTCATTTCTATAATTTCTTCTACCACGTCCACGTCCACGCCCCCGATTTCTTCTAAAGGATGCATCATTCACTTCTGGAAATGATGCAAACCTATTACCATTCACTTCAGGGAATGATATTGAGCCAGTAGGGTGTAACTGGTGGCTTTCTAATAAGAGCTCATTGTTCTGCTCAGCTACTAGAAGACATGATATAAGTTCAGAATATTTCTTGAACTTTCTCTCTCGATACTGCTGCTACAGGAGCACATTCGAGGCATGAAATGTAATATCAGTCTTCTCTAGCATATCATCATCGGTAATTTTCTCACCACATAATTTTAATACTGAGTTTATTTTAAAAAGTGCGGAATTATACTCACTAACACTTTTATAATCTTGCAACCTCAGGTATAACCATTGAGAGCGAGCTCTTGGGAGGATAATAGTCTTCTGGTGTTCATACCTCTCCCTTAAACTGTTCCACAAAATATAGGGATCTTTTACTGTAAGATATTCAGTTTTCAATTCTTCATGAAGATGGTGGCGAAGGAAAATCATTGCTTTAGCACGATCCTGCAGGGATGCTTGATTTCCTTCTTTAATAGTTTCTCCTAGGTTCATTGCATCAAGATGAATTTCAGCATCAAGTATCCAGGATAAATAATTTTTCCCAGATATATCAAGAGCAACAAATTTCAATTTTGTAAGATTTGTCATTTTCTACACATATAAATAATGAAATAGATATGTGTATCTCAGAAAATATATTTATAAATTCACACAGATAATCATCAATAAAATATATTAAATATTTCAAATAATATATTGAAAAACTTACAGAGGAATAAGGCCACTAGCTTCAGAATTGGTAGAACCGTCGTGCTGATAACGTGTTATAAAACTAAAGAAAGGAACTACTATTGCAAAAGAGAAATAAGAAACTCTCTCTGAAACTCTTAAGAACTGAAACTTTCTTTCTCTCTCTATATTTTCTTATGAATTTCATTACAACTGAATCCCCTATTTATAGGTTTTGAAATTACTATGCAAGTTACTATGCAAGTCACTATGCAGAATTTAAAATAATAGTAGTGGGGTCATTCACATAATTTTAGTGGTGGGACAGGAGACGGCTGCCGTTTCGTTCGTTCATTACAAAAACCATTATATATTATCATGTCAATGAAATAAATTAATAATATAGGTTTTGGCATTATGATACATATACTTTTTTTTTATAACTATTTACAATCCGTTATACAATCAATTAAAACAAGCATACTACTTCATTTAAAAATTAATTATACTTTTAGAATGAATCATTCATCAAAGGCATATCGATAGCCTTAAAAAGACATTTCTAGGTTATTGACCATAAATTAGTATCTTTACTATAATTTTAAATATTATATTGTATTGGCTAGAATTTCAAAAATATATTGTACCAAATATGTAGTCGGTACACAAAATACTATATTTTATTTTGCCTCATTTTTTTTTCTGATTAGTATCGATCGAAATATCAAGTTTTGACTTGTATAGAATTTCGAATTTTGGCATGTTTTTTCAAGTAGATTTGTTTTTTTTTTCTTTTTATATATATGAAATATATATTTTATTTGTATGAACCATAAAATGAATAGTAGTTTTATATTTTTGTAGTTTATGCTTATATACGTATATAATTTATTCATATATAGATTATTTTAAAATGGTATACAAAATATTGTTGATATGAAATATTATTTTTAATGCTTTGACCAGCATGGCTTCTGATTAAGTATTCTACATTTTAGAACTTAGAGCATTAGTAATGGATCTATCAAAATTTTATTTTAAAAAAGTACAAATTTACATGTATATTCTTAAAGAATTACAATTCAAAAGTTAAATAAAAAGTCATTTTATTCTATTTTTCTCAATTTTTTTTTTAAATTTTTAACTAAATATGACTAAAATTTCTTGATATGTATATAAATTTATATTTTTTCAAAGAAAATTTTAATAAATCATTATTAATGCTCTTAGTCTGATATTATAAAAACAGACTCATCAATTGTCTTATTTCATACGAATGACGATGCAAAAGAGAATAGTGCCATGTTTCTGGAATTGGCATCGATTTGTGTTCGATTTGAACAGAGAATTGCAGGCAACCCAGATCATGGAAATTGACCAACCATAGACAACAGAAGCAAGCATCTAACAAAAAACAGATACAGTTAATTCTTAATACAGAGATAAATGAGAAGGGTAGAAGACACATCTAACATTATTCAAGGCCAATTTGGATACAGCAATAAGATAAAACCATCTCATCTCCCCCCTATGCAAAGTTTATAAAGACAAGAGTAAGCTGGTTTTATTCACAATGTACAAATCAATCACATTAGGCATGAAATTCAAAAAGAAAAGAAAGCAAAAACGCAGCAAGACCTTCAGAAAATGTAGGTCATATATGTCAAAAACAGTACACCACACGACCCAATACAATACAAGACTCTCCATTCAACTCTACACCCAGGCCATCTAATAATGTCAACAGCAGCAATCTACTATTAAGCTGCTGGAGCTCCATAATCTTGTTAACAGACACTTATTTTCGAATAATTCTTTTAGAACCAAGGGATTGCCGATGAAGAAAAGGTTCTCTTTTCAACTCAAGTGATAGTATTTGCAGAAGGTTTTTTCTCTTGGAGTGAGATCACAGTTTCAAAAGCACCCACCAAGGCCTTAACCTTGCTCTTCCGGGTTTCAGCAAGTTTACTTGCAGTTTCTTCAATGACGTTATTAAACAAACCTTGCTCCTCTCTCTTCCCCTGCACATCTTGATGTCTCAAAACAACTTTTTGTGGGTCGGGTTTGGTGCCGTATGTGTCACTGTCAACTTCTGACCTCTTAAAGCTTCTCCTTCGGACAACAGCTTTGACATTTTGACTCTCCCCTAACACTTTTCCCCACTTGAATTTGAGCCTCCTTGGGCTGTTTGTCAAAGACTGACTATCAATCACCTTCCCCTCCTGAACTTTAACTTCAATGCTTGGCCATTTTTATCTTCAGAACAAACTGCGCCAGCCTTTCTGAGCCTCCCGTTGTATCCCTGTTCCATGGTGTCTGCTTCTTCTAAGTGCTCAGTTTCATTGCTTTCTGAGGGTAACTCGTCTTCTTCACTCATTGTATACTCAGATTCCTCTTCACAATCTTCTTCTTGGGATGAAGAAGACTGAGCATTTGGGAGGGATGAAAACTTTGGTGTCGACGATGCAGCAGGCAACAATTCAATTGCATGACTTTCATTTTGATCAGATTCCCAAGGTTTATTCTCAGTTTCCATCTTGATGACATACAGGGTTTTCTCCTGAACCTCATCATGTTGCTTAGGTTCAGCTTTTCTGATCTTGTTATTTGTACAAGGAGACAAAATTTAAAGTCCCTGTGTTTTCTTTCATTTACATTTGCAACTTTGGTGACAGACTTTGAAGACAATGAGGCCGATGGAGGAGCCAGAACCTTCTTTGCATCTACTCTAAAGGTCCCAGTCATATTGCCAGTCTTGACATCACCGTTTCTTAGGCCACTTTTACCTCCTGTTGAATTTGGAAAAGACCTTGGCTTCACTGTCGTCAAAGATTGTGGCTTCAAAGAAGTAGCATGCTTCATGGACAAGTTTACATCTTTAGCCTTTGCTGAACCTTTTCTTGAAAAACATTCACCTTTTCAGTAGATGACACTTCCTGCTTCATAATTTTGGGATTATGGGATATATGGGTTATTGAAGAAGGTGAAGATTTAAACTTCACCCCTGATTTCTTTTTCCTCTCAACCAGAAGTTTACTTTCTGCTTGATTTTGACTGTCAGGTGATTGTTTTGACGCTTCACGCTTAATGGTCTGAGGGGTATTAGATGAATACGATTTGGACTCATGTGAGGGTGTTTTTGAATAAGATGAAGACTTAAACTCGGCCCCTGATTTCTTTTTCCTCTCAACCAGAACATCCCTTTCTGCTGGATTTTGACTGTCAAGTGATTGTTTTGACGCTTCGTGATTAATGGTCCGAGGGGTATCAGGTGTATAGGATTGAGATTCATGTGAAGGTTTGAGCTTGGTCACTACTGTCTCCTTTCTCCTTCGCAGAGCTACAGTCACCACTGTATTTCTGCCATCATATGATTTTTTTACAACTCTTTTCAGCATTGAACGTCTTTCCTTCTCTTCAAATGCATGTTTTCTTCCGTACTTACAAAAATCATGACAGGAACCAGTCGACGCCCTGAGATAATGAGGAATAATGCTTTCTCCAGTGTTTGAAGAACTTGCTTTTCCTGTAGAATTTCTTCTCAAATTGTTGCCATTAGGCTTAGTTCTTTCTGGGGTCACTGGTGAATTGACACTCCCCTCAGCCATCAGAGTGATACAGAACAAAACTCAAAAAAGTCCTGCAAACCAACCAAGAGTGTTTGCTAAAATGATGCAAAGAAATAATTTGAGTCCATATCGTTAAATTAAATGAACTAGTTTCAGAACAAGATAAAAAAATGTGACAAAATGGCATACAGCCTTTGGGATCAAATGAAACTGAAGCCTAAAATGAGTTTGTCAGATATATTAAAAGAAAAAATGTCCCAAATTTTGAGGTAGGTTAGGTAACAAATTGAAATAATGATAAATTATTATGAAATTCAAAAATAGAAGGCAAAAAAGCTATTATTTTTAACACTTTTATATGTTATGTCTTAACAAAATTTCCAGAATACCAATATTACCTGATTTGTTGTATCTTGCTTCTGATTTCAAGATCATATTAGGGACCATCAATGGTAAAATGAATGTATCAAAGGGATTCTATGAGGTTTTCTCTTTTATTTAATTTTTAGAGCAAAATATTCATTCACTTGTATTATGATCAAGTATTTGAATGCACTTAGAAGAAATATGAGCATGTGGAAGGCAATAATAAACAGAACATACACACAGACAGACTATCAGATAGTATTCCCTAACAACTAGCAAAAATAAGAAAACCTCAACTGTCCATATGTGCCCTATAACAGCCAAAATTGTGCAACCATTAATAACAATACAACCCTCTCCTCATACTGATAGATCCATCCTAATTGTGCCGAGCGACACATATAGTTCCAATTCATTTAATGTAACAGATCATGATACTCCAAATAATCCAATCCAAATGTAAAAGAGAAAAGGATAACAAGAGACTCGTTTCTAATAAGAAATATCAGGAAGGAAACGAAAGTAAAAACACAGCAAAACAACTTGGTAAAATTATGTTTGGGGGAACAATACTAATGTACAGGGTTGCGCGCAAGGAGGAAACAATCAGTGTCAACCGGAGAAAAGAAAAAAGTCCGAATAACCACTAATTTAACAACATTTATCAATGAGAATTGTCATAAACGAACTATATAACAACCAGACAACACAAATCCATTACCAAAACTCATGAATCTGTTAACCCATTAACAGAAATCAGAAACTAAGCACAAGATACATCAGAATATCATTGAAGAAAAAGAAAAAGGTCTCATAGCAAGCGTCTTACAAGCAAATACCACACAAAACAACCATCTTACAAGCAAATCCAATGTCCTAAAACCCAGAAGCAAAGACAGGATATTAAGACTAACCCATGACACCAATTCAAAGCAACAGAGCAGAAACCAGGGTTAGCCAAACCTTATTTACACAGAGACTCACCGCCAAAACCTGAATATTCAGCAGACGCCTGTGTAAAGAAGGAAAAGAAACGGAACCGCAAAACCAATCTGAAATTTAAGAGAGAAAATATACTTTATAGGATGGGAGGTTTAGCAATAATCCTGAAAAAGCGTAGAGAAGGATACCTCTTTTCTGGGCTTCCTCAGCAAAAGTCTGGTTAACCAGAAACCGAAGAAAAAGCAAAACTGAAAAATATGAATGAAAGGAACGTGCTCGAGTATAAGAGCCCTTTTTTTTTCCTTTTTTGGGAAAGATTGTTTACACAACAAAAAGAAATAGAAATATCTAAAGGTGGGATTTTGCTTCAGAGATCGTGCAAGCGACTGTTTCGTTCCATTTTCTATTTGTTTTGGTTAGGTGGGCTTTCCTCCGCTCTGCGTGTTTGTTGCAGAATCCAATAGGGAGAAGGAAACTGTGGAAAATAGAATAGTACGCGAGGGGTCCCGCAGGAAACCAAAGAACGGGCGAAGAATCTAAAAACATGCCATATCTCAGTAGGTGGTTTGAGACATTTTTTTATTTTTATTTTTATTTTTATTTAGTGATTAACAAAGTAGTTTTTAATAATTAAATTTAAATTTATATAATTATTTATAGCTTTGGGTTTAAGCCATTTTTTTATACTATATATTTGACTAAAATCGCCATTTAGAAAATCAATAATATTCTTCGTTAATTTTATCATATTTTTAAATTGTTTGACTATACACTTTTAATTGGTTTTACAGATTAACCACGTACATAAAAAAAAAAAAAATCCTTAAAATATGATTTTTTGTTTTAATTTCCTCCATATATTCTCCTCGATTGTGTATAAAGCAAATGATGTTTTTGCTTCCAAATCCAAACTAGCTATCAATATTTTGAATATTATATCGATATGCATATTTGTCAAGATATTTAGAATGAAATATTTTAATACTAATATCGTTTCATATTTTATTTCAAAATAATATATATATAAATAAATTATATAAATAATATTTTAAAATAATAGTCACTATATGAATAAATTATATATATATAAATATATAAATGTAAATAGTCTAATCTGAATCAAGATAAAAAAAATAAAAATAAAAATAAAATAAAATAAAATGCCAAAATACGATATAGCCAGAACATAGGCTAAATTAATCGGTACAATTGAAATATCGATCGTTACGGTCGAAATATCTGCTGAAACAAAATAGCAGTTTTTTTGTACTAGACAACTGGTTGATACGGTATATTTCAACCATACTGATCGAAATTAAAAACTATACTAGCTATTATAGGAGTTGATTACATTAAAATAATAAATAAAATCTGATTCTTAGCTTAATTATCAAATGTGGAGTCGGATCAATTATTAATACAATTGCACTTTAGTCTATTAAATTGTCTTCCTTTGTATTAGATTTTATATGTAATTGGGGCTCACCCCTCCTTTTTATATCTTGATTTTTATATTAATGCAATGTTGATTGCAAAAGAAAAAGTGTGCGTTTTTATAATATTACATATTTTATCTTAATTTTTTAAAATATTACAGCAATGATAAGTACTTAAGATTTTGTAATACAGATGGTCCTCTTTCCAGTTAAACTATTAAGCAAACGGGAAAGCAATGAGATGAAAAGAAAACTAAAATAAAAACAAGTTCGTAGCATATTTATATCAAATGCAAAAGATAATGGATAAGGTTTCTTATCAATATTTATTGAGAAATGTTATTTCCTCACCTCACTTTGACACATTATTTTGACATTTCATATATTTTGATTTTTATGTTATTTCGCTTCCTCACTTTGACATATCATTTTGACATTTTATATATTTTGATATTTTTTAATTTAGTAGTTAAAGAAGTAATTATTAGTGTATTAATATTTTTATATATTTTTAAAAAATATTTTAAAATGATAAAAAGATATAAATAAAAAAATTTCAAAATAAGAAAATAATTTTTACCTAAATGTAATAAAAAATGATGCTACTCAAACGACAGAATAGCACCGCTCATATTTATTTATATGTTTTGGTCTGTGGAAGCAAAAATATGTAAACTTTAAATAATCACTCATAAGTTATGACTACTATTGCAAAGTGAACGTAATATTAAATATCCATTATAAGAAAAATAGATTTTTGTGATAATTTAATTGCGATTAAATAATTATTTACAACTAAAATTAATTATAAATAGTCATTTGATCGCAATTAAATTATCACAAATAAATAGTTTTCTTGTAGTGATAAGAAAATCTCTATTATTATTATATTTTTTTTTATAACAAAAAAAGTTCTATTATTAAGTTACTGTGTAGGGTACATTAATAAAATCTTTACATGATATAATTTAATTTGAAAAAACAAATTTTAAAACTTAAATCTTACCAATCAAATTTTATTATTATTTTTTGGAAAATACTCTAGCCATAAAATGATTCTACAAAAACAATTTCACAAATTGATGTGGCTTGATGTCATCTGTTAAATTATAAAGTTACTTTTATCATAAAATAGATTTAATGTATTAGATAAAGTCAAATCAATTTGTGTGATTATTTTTGTATAATTCTTTTATATATGTAGTAGTCCTCTAATTTTTTTAATACATTGGAGAAGGGGAATTGAACCCATAATCACTATTTTGGAGATGTGGGTCTTGTGCCATCAAAGTTCATGCCATTGGTAATCAAATCTTATTATTTAAGTGATTTAAATATTGTGTTTACCTACCAACCTGAAATTATAAAAATATATAAGTTTTAATATTTAAGTGAACTAGTCTCATTTTGATAGTGAGATGAGATGATATGATTTTAGATGAAAGTTGAATAAATTATTATTAGAAAATTATTTTTTTAATATTATTACTGTTTTGAGATTTAAAAGAATTGATTTAGAATTTGAAAATGTTGAATTTTTTATTATATTTTGTGTGAAAATTTGGAAAAAAAAACTGTAATAATGAGATAAGTTGAAATGTTAAGTAGTGAGAAGGACTAGGACGAGTCTGGATAGTGAGATGAAATGAGATGGTTTTAAATGGAAATTAAAAATTGAATAAAATATTATTTTTAAAATATTACTATTATTTTATGATTTGAAAAAATTGAATTATTTATTATATTTTATGTTGAAATTTAATAAATTATAATATTAAGATGAGATAAAATAAAACATTTTTACTATCTAATCGAGGAGAATTTTTTATTTTTGTTTTTAATTTTTTGAGATAATAGGTCGAGGGAGATTATTGTCCTCTCCTGCAACATATTGTTGTCATCTTGGTAGTTAGACAGCTAAGAGCATTAGCATTGGATTAGCTAAATTTTTTTTCAAAAAGTATAAATTTGCACACATATAAAAAAAATCTTGTCATATTTAATTAAAAAGTGAGGAGAAGAAAGTAAGAAAAGAGAATAAAAGTATTTTTACTCTTTAAATGTGAATAGTAAATTCAAAATTTTCTTCAAAATTTGTACTTAAAAAAAAAAAAAAACCTTTTGGTCAATCTAATACTAATTTTTTTAGTCAATCTAATACTAATGCTCACAAGTCAGCTTTTATAAAAGAAAAAAATAGAAAATTTTAATCAAACAGACTTGAGCCTTTGAGGCCAGGAAAAAAAGAAAGAGAATCCTTGAGTAATTTATGAGTTGGGGAAGAGCAAGGGCTTGTGATTTAGGACGAAGTCCGTTCTAAACTAAATACTATAGCTTATTAGGTAGCCATAGAACTTCTCAAAGAATTATGTGAGCCACTGAATATTGACAAGCATTTTTATAGGGTAAAGATCATTAATAGTTAAACTATTTCAGGCAATAATGTAGATAGGATCACCCCAAAAGGATCAAATCTATTCGACAATTAATTGAGATGAGAAGAAAAACATTCACATACACTCATAAAAAGGAAGTAAGCCACATCACTTTGAAAACCTCAATACTTGGTTTAACTAATTGGGTTAAAACTTTTTCTTTCTTCCCCCTCTAATGCATCGGACCTCTTACTTTAAATAAAGGTAACTGTAGTTGCCAAGATTGTAGACTAGAAGGCAACAATAATTATTGAGATTTGATCACTAATTAGTGAGATCATCAAAGCCAAACACCTCATTATTTGGGTTTTGAGTGAATTTCCTACAATGATGCCCCTTCAATTGGTTTCTTTTAAGTTATTTGTCTCTCTTAATAAAAATGCATTACTCCATTTAAAATATGTCATGCCAAATTGGAGGCATAAGTTTAAGAAGATGAGAAGAAGTAGTTTTAAACTGAATACATAATCCTTTTTCTATCTAGAAAAAAACTCCAGCCAACTCCCCCTTTCAAAATTCCAGAATAGAGGAAGGGGGTTGGAACTTCTTTCCTCCCTCACCCTTTCTCCTTCTTCTCTCTAATTTTTTTTTTTGGTATTGTTTTTTTTTTTTTTGTTTAAGGTAGGACAAAATGCAGATCTGTCACTCTCCGAAGCCCGACGGGCACCACGTGCCCCATCACAAGATTCCCAATGTGCTGATCCTTCAGACGGGTGAAGATCTCATCGAACGAAGAAGCGCATGAGCCACACGTGCGATCCAAAGCGTGTGCGTGTGACATCCACTCGTCTCTGCAATGGGAGCTCTATCGCCGCCACGCTTGGCATTTTTGGAACCAAGGCCATCAATTTCTTCAAAACAGACTGTCCGCCATGCTTCCAGGGTGGTGCATGTCCTTCATGAGCCACCACAGTTTCTGTGTCTGCATTTTTATTTTTCTCTAAAGTTAAAAATGCGGATCTACAGCTTTCCAAACTGCAATTTCCTATTTTTTCATGTATCTTATATGTTTTTTATTATTTCCTTTGTTTTAGGTTCAAAAAAAAAAAAAAATACATAGTCTTTTGGGTTTTTGTCCATAGAGTATGTCTTTTACTCTGTTTTAGATAGAGTGTGGGGTTGTGTAGTTCCATCTTTAGACAGAATTGTGAAATCTATGTTAGGATAGAATGTTGTTTCTCAAACGGTTTGTCTGTAGATAGTTATAGCAATAGAATAGACCATGCAAGTCATTAAAAAAATTTGTATATTGGAAAGTCTTAAAAGCAGTAATTGACTTGTATTTTGTATGTCTCAAGTCACAATTATAAATATTCTTTTATGAATGAATATAATTTGTTTTACCTTCAAAAAAAAGAAAGAAAGATGAGAGCATCTCTCTAAGATTAATCACATCAGCCTATCCATAACTATGAATTTATATGGTTAGTAACTATATAATATGCCTGTCCATAACTATAAATATATACAGTTAGTAACTATATAATATATGAGTAATGATATACACAATATATTTTTACAACATATTTTATAATAATTTATAAGATGAAAATATTTTTGTGAAATGATGTTATTTTTATAAGATATTTTATAAATAAATTTTTTATTTAAAATATAGTTATGTAAAGGGTTGTAAAAAAATATTATATGTAGATTATTTTCCTTAATATTTATCGGGAAACAATACCCAAATCAAGCGATAGTTGACTTTCTTGTCATGGGAAGCATAAAGCTTGAGCTAAATACAAAGTAACTTTCTGGTGCCTATTCCACTTTGAAGCGTGCAGACCGCTAAGCGGGAAGTGGAACAAGACCCCTCACTTTCCTGTCCTCTATCATTTTCAGTTTTTGGCATGTTTTTCACATCCCAAGAAAAAAAGGGGAATTCCATGATGTTTGCTTGTTCAGCATCTCAGACTTGGAGGATGAGAGAGGATGGGGAGGTGGGGTTTCCAAGGATAAGCTGTGGTTGTAAGCTTTCTTTGAGGGGGGAAAGTCGTTTTCTTTAATTATTTTGAAGGATGGATTGGCCATGAAAAAGAAGGTGGTTGGGTGTCAGAAAATGAAGGGCCATATGCCCTAAAGTTTTGACAAAGTTATAGCCAAATGGGTAATATGTTAAGTAGAACAGAGAGAAAAAGACAACAGGGTAATAGGAAAACATCACCTCGGATTCTCTCAAGGCTTTAGATCTATCATGATCTTTAAGATTAATTATTACATAAGAAAGGCTAGAAGCCATGTTCATACAGCAGAGAAAAAAGCCACTTTCATACAGTTGACAGAGGGCAGGGCCACAAGAAACTCTAGACCTAGTTTTATAGGGTTGCATTTTGGATCAAATATAATATATATATTTTTCTTCTCAGTATTTACGTAAAGAATATAGAGTGTGTGGATTTATGCAAGTAAGCTTGCAAGTGCCTCTCATGCATTGGAAAAAGAAATCAAGATGTCGTTGCATTTGGTAGCATAATACCATTTAGTTGAGGATGACGACCCTCCAACCAAAATTAGGTTAAAGACCAATTGCTAGTCATGTTAGCTTTGGGCATTTAAATGTTTGAATTTATCCATCTTTGATGGTCTTATCAAGGAGTTTGAATTTTGTCTTAGTTTGAAGTTCTGTAGATTCGTAGAGTTGAAGTTTCTAATTTTAAAATGAGAAAATGATATTGTCAGTCATAGAGAATGGAAGTACTATGCAATCTATTTTTTAAAATGATTGTACAATATTTGTACACTTTCTACAATTGTATATAATATTATTCTTTAAAATATTTTTTGAAATGATTGTACAATATTTGCCTGTGTTGAAACTGGGAGTATGTTAAGGGCTTAATAGCCCTTTTTTTAAAGTAAATCTCATAAGAGCGAAGAGGTTTAGGCCCATGGAAAGGCTGTTCATGTTATGCTAATCTGTGCCTCTTTGAAACCAAATAAATTTGTCCGAGTGGGGCAAAAGTCTGTTTTAATGCCTATCAATGTCAAAGCTTTCTCACTCGAGAATTTTGTATTTTGTACCAAGATTTGTAGATTGGTGCTAATATCCGGTTTTATGAAAACATTTACAATAGAATAATGCTATGCTGTGGCTATACCAAAATAAGGCCCTAGATGTTGTTCAAAGGGTGAAGGATGGCCAACTGCTTCTGCTTGTGTTGAATATGTAAGTGTATTATAATTAAAATGCAACACAAAGAAAAGCTGTTGAAATAATTATGGAGCCTGATTCCACTTTCTGTGTTGATCATCCTATTACATTGTGACCTAGACGTCATACAAGAAACAAACAAAAGAAACCAAGAAGCTTCCAGTGTTAGATGATGAGAGTAAATTGCTTAACAGAGTTGGTTTAACTTTATTCAAACTGAACCGACAGCACTAACAGCTCAAGACCAGAGAAGTTAAGGACATGCCAACTCTTGGTTCTTAGGTGGGTCTTGCATGTAATTGTGCAGGGAGAATCCAGAAGCTTTTGCATGCTTAATAAAGGCTAGGTATATCAAAACCCAGCTCCCCTACCAGAAAGATACAATACATAAGATGGGAGGCCCCGACATTCAACCCGAACCAGCAATTACAAACACAAGAAAAAAAGAAAAAAGAAAATAAAATAAAAAGGAAGGACCTGGGGTCAATGACTTGACCCCACCCATTTCCCACAAAAGAAAGCTGCTTAAATTAATTTTGAAATAGTTTGATAAATGGATTATAACACTGCGACTTGCTAATTTGAATTGGCTGCAAGAGACTTCCACTACCTCTTTCCCACAATTCTTGATTAAGAGAAGTGAAATCCTAGATGAACAGCAAATAGAAAATCTATCGAATCGCCAGATAACGATGAAAAGGGACTGTGGTGGTGTGTGAGAAACACGCACCACACTAGGAGAATGAAAGGTTGGTCAAATCTAAAAGATCAGAGGTCGTTGGACCCAAAAGTGCCACACGTGGAGCCAGAAGGAGCTTCCTCGCGCTGTGGCGCATAAATCTCACGCGCACTCGGATTTGCACGTGTGACTCACACGCCACTCTGATAGACAATTTTTTTGCCGTCTGAGAGATCGACAGTTGAGGGATCCTGCGATGGGGCACATGGTGGTCGCTAGACTCTGAAAAGCAGAAGATCGACTTCTCTCCTTGCCATGGACAGAAGACCCAAAAAGGACTGGAAAACATTGACTTTACACCATCCGGAATACTCTTATTGAAGAAGGGAGAGAGGAGTTATTGCTGGAGAGACTTTGGGTTGGTTTGGCTGAGGCAATTTTATCGCTGGAGAGAAAATGTCGATTTGAGGAATTCCAAAATTTAATGCTCTTACTCTTTGCTTAATTGGTAAAGTCAAAACCACAAAACATCGGAAAGGCGAGATCTGCAAACAGATTTTCCTTTTATGAGCAAACACTCTGAAACATGCACTTCTTTGCAAGTTTATATTATTTCTTCTGCGATTTTGTCCAAAACTGGGTATCAGAGCTACCTTTCTTATTTCAAATTTGAGAAAACAGAAACATTGGTGAAATGGCATCCATTATAACTGAAATATACAGGTATTTGTAACACTAAGACGAGCAATCTTTGGCAGATCATCGTTGCCGGCTTGAAACAGTCTTCTTCACAGCTCCCACTGAGACTAAAAATTGATCAAGGGATGATAAAGTTTTCATGTCGTCTGGAGGGAAGTAACTGGCAGCCTTTCCCATAAGTGATGTGAAGAAAAGAGAGAGTGGATTGCGATTCATGTAACGGTCACCCAAGAGGTCATCAAGAAATGCAAATGCAGCCAAGAATTCTGACCTGCCTGCATTCACTGGAGCTGCAAAGTGAGCAGGAATTATCCTCTTGAATCTCCAGTCCCGTGCAATACCATCAATCCAATCCCTGACCTGAAATTTTAAAGATGCACACATGATTTTAATGCTTCTTTCTTCATTTCATTGAAATGTGCTTATGCTTTCAAGTCAATGTCAAAATCTTACAGTCACCACACTCAGTTTGGTTCCATGGGGGCAGCATAATGAGGCTAGATCCTGTATTAACTAGACACATTTGTTTAACCTGTGTGGGATCTTTTAATACACTTGGAAGATAAGGAGGAAAAGATTCGAGGAACAGGCCTATACTGGTAAAAAATAACTTCTGTGATGTGTACACATGGGAGATCAATCTAAAAGCTTTGCAAAACTTTATTTTGAAGTAAAGATATTTTATAATTAATATACTAACAAAGAATAAAGTTTGTGTAGGAAAAAAAGTGAAAAATGTTGTTGTTTATCTACCTTTTCAGGGACTTTGCTGAAGACCAATGTCTTCACAATGGGTGAAACAATCAGTTTTTGTGACATCCGAGCAAAGCTGGCATTAGGCTCCAACAGATTTGATGGACCAAGAAACAAGATTTGAAGAACCATTCTTTCCCAACCTGCACAAAAAAATAAGTCTGTGTCAATACTTTGTAATACAGACCTACAATTCAGTTTATTTGGCAATTTTTCTAAATTTTACGTGCAAGCGAAAAATAATATGCTCTTTGGAGCTCAATAAAGGACTAACCCTTTTGGCGGTTCATCTTGTTGTCGACAACCGGTTCCTCTGGAACTTCCTTTCCTTTACTAAGAAGCTTAACAGCCAGACCATTTTTCGCAGATGCTAACAAGGATTGTTTGCTTATACACTCTGGTGGCTGCCTTGGTACAAAAATTACTGCATCTGTTACAAGTAATGTTCTTGAACGCTTATGATAGAATGCCACCTCAACATATGGTCCAATTCCTGACATACTCCACAAGCAAATAATTTAGCACTAGTCTGAACTCATGAAGACAGGGATAAGGTAGCTGATGCATGGTTTACATTACCAACTTCTGGTGAGCTTAGAATTTTATGTTCAATCTCATCAGCCCATGGGGTAGATAAGTTTTCATCTTTCAAGGTTTTCGCACGGAAAATTCCAAAAAACTCAAGTGGCAAATTCAAGGGCCAACTCCATTGCCTTGGGGCCACCCATAACTGAGCTCGAGGGAACTTTCTAGAAAATGGGCCAACAAATATTTTATGCTCATAAGCAAAAGTAGGCAGAACAATGTATTCCACTGGAGCCCCTAACTCCTTCAAAAGCTGGCAAGACATTAAGAGATCTCAGAAAAAAAAAAAAAATAGTAGGTCCATAGAAGTGATGCAAAATATTCAAAGGTCAAGGAAAACATAATTTGATCTGAAAGAAAAGTAATATGCTACAATCAAATACTGAGCAAAACAAGGAAGAAGTTCTTGTATATGCGGTAAACATTGATAATTCTCTTTTTCCTGACCAGTTGATGTTTCTTTACAACCGTTTAGACTGAGTATCATAAAAGAGACTGCTCATATGCACTCCTTTCCTTTTGTATTTCTTGATGGAAATAGTGGGCACTATTGAAGTATTTCATTCCACAAGGTGGCGTTCTTAGGCAGCCTAACAGATTGACCTATATCCTTTAATACTGAAATGATTTGATCCTTCTTGGTCTTAATTCAATTAAAACGCAGTAATCGAAACAAAAACTCAATTCAAAATATAGAAACTGTTTGTGACCCAGAAATGCAACAATAAGCATGTATCAAGGAAAAAAAATTACACAAAAGCTGTGAATCAGCAGTAGCCTTTACAGGTTATGGAAGAGATATGGGCATGCACTTTCATTTCAGATACCACCAATACTCTCTTGAAAGTGTTCGGATTACAGACTCAACAGAAGTGAAGAACAAGATAGAACCTGAATACACTCCTCTGTTGGAGCAATTGGGGCATGGACCCATAATCCCCCAGATTGGAGTTTAATGACTGTCATTCGAATGTTAGTTGAGACACTGCTGAAGCCTAATGCTTGCTCTTGTTCGAAAAGCCATATGCAACCCTTAACAGCCTTAAAATGATATTAAAAATAGAAGTGAGAAGTTCATAAAAAACAGAACTTCAAACTGAACATGAAATTTAATGGTCAAGTTGAAGGTAAAGCAGCATACCTCAGTCCTAATAGTGCGCCTATTCAGAAAAGGGCCAAGAGGGAAGGGAAAGCCGGTGAAGTTGAAGTAGAATCTGCCACCACCACTGTTTGTGGTTGGCGCGGAAAGGCCTGCTGAAGCAAACACGAAATTGATGGCATCCCTTTTCTTGTTTCTGGGTTTCAATTGTAAGCAAAAACCCTGTAATGACCCACCAAAAAATTTAGAATTTTGATCTCTGAGAGAGATTGGGTTATGGAGGATAGTGGATTTTTGGTAGCAGACGGCAATTGGTGCTAACATTTCTTGAAACTCTGTATGTTCTTTACTTCTTTTACTAAAAACTGAGCATGGACTTTGGTGTCTGTAATTGTATATGGGAGGATCCAAGCTTGCGATTCAAGGTTATGCTCGTGACACGTGGTAGGAGTGCATATGTTGGATTGTCCGACGTGGATTTTCAAAGCATTTTAGATTTATTGTGGTCTGTGGATGATGAAAAAGGGAAAAGAAAATTGTAGAAAGAAATAAATTGCGTAACTTAGCTCAGTTTGAATCAAAATTCACCTCAATTTATCTTTATTTTATTATTATATTTTTATAATTTTTTTATATAAAATATAAATTTTT
This sequence comes from Platycarya longipes, assembly GCA_036559045.1. Taxonomy (NCBI): domain Eukaryota; kingdom Viridiplantae; phylum Streptophyta; class Magnoliopsida; order Fagales; family Juglandaceae; genus Platycarya; species Platycarya longipes. Next base: position 28,199,126 of record CM071792.1, on the reverse strand, counting down.
ATACATATTTTTTAAATTTTAATACATATTTTTCAAATTATAATATATATTTTTTAAATCTCAAAATAATAATAATATTAAAAAATAAATTAAATTCATCTCATCTCTGAATCCAAACAGAATCTTAATAAACTATGAGCTCTCGTCATTGAGCACAATGATTATTTGTGGATATTGTCTTTTAAATAATATATGGGTTATCATTTTTGTCATTACTAGCATGATATTAAATAAATAAAAATCATTTATCATTTTTTATTGTGATAATGTAATATATTTTTAAATTGGTTTTATTTTTACATATCACCCAACATGTGTGATTTAAATTTTCAGATAACAAAACCAAATATAAAAAAAATGTATTTATTTTTTTTAGAAAGTGCTATATATATTAATAATTTGACTTATATAGGCATACGTGATAATGTGTCAATTACTGAAAAAATTATAAACTTTTGAAATAACATGAGTTGCAGGTGATGCAACGAGCCCTGCCAGTGACTTAAATAATTAATTGTCAAGCCTAAAATAACTATATTATATTTCATTCATCCCAATTCCCAACTCTACCATCAGACAAACAACTAGGATCAAATCACAAAACTATCACATAATATTTTTCACACAAACAAGTGCCTGAGCTGTTCATAAGCCTCATGCTAATTACCTATTACAACTGTTCTCTTCAGAGAAGCTTTGAATATCCACAATGGAACCATGTCTTGAAAAATTAAGAACTTGTATTGGACATGGAGGCAACCAAAACTTTAAAATTCCAGAAAATAATATCATGTCAATCATGCCAGCCAGATTCAATAAGAGCTGAAATGATTCTGAATATAAAGAGGCTTGCATGATCCTGAGACTTAAGGGGCCTTGAATGGAAAGAGCTGGACGCAACCTTAGACTGTGGAAAGTCGTTGAATTATAAAGTTGATGATATTTGGATAGAGAGACACCATTTTAGAGGAGCAAACTTCTAATCACAGCATTGCAAACAACTGAGAGAGAAGAAGTTCATGTGACAATTTCTCTCACAAGCCAATCCAGACTAGGATATGCAAAGTACAGTATAAGAAATGATGGGAGAGCAAACACAACTGTAACAAGTATGTACAGAGCCAAGATGGCTGCACTGGCAGGTATTGCATATAAGACAATCAGAAGAAATATAACCACCAATGGGAATTTGGCTGTCAAATGAACAAAGAAAACCAGTGACTTCCGAAGTAAGGAGTGCAGATTCTCCATACTGAGGTAATTATTGAGATGACCATGGTCATGGTTTGATCTAGATGGCTCAGGATGACGATAATTTTGTACCCTCCTCAGGTTACCATAGCCGACTTGACCACTCGGTAAATTTCCATTTGTTGGACAGACTGATTGATGACCCCTAGAGAAGGAAGAATTGGACTTCACTCTATCACCATTCATGCTCTCAACCATCCAGAGAAGAAAATAGTTCTTGCGAGGAAATTTGAGATTTCCCCTGTAAATCAGACGAAAGGATAAGAGATTGCACCATGGACAGGAGATAAAGAGTGGAAGCTGAACTGGTAGAGTGGGAAATTTCACAACAGCCCATTGCAGTCCCAGTATGCAATTTTTACAAAGGGTATGGCCGCACCATAAAACATAGGGTACATTTTCAACAATGTTGAAGGATTCCCAGCATATTGGGCACTCTAGGCCTTCCTCTCTGCTAACTATAGAAGAAGCCTCGTCATCAGAGCATTCAGAAGTGGCTTGGGTTGGGTTTTGAGGGACATTTTTTTTCGATTCAACACTTCCAGCTGTGCAATTGGAGGCAAAATTCCACATTCTAATATCAGACAGAGGATGACCAAGAAACTACCATCACTTGCTAACGATGTGACATAACACTTGAACAAAGGAGTCCTATTGCCATGATGACTGCTGGCAGCGGTTTGCCCCTGAAAGAAAGCATAAGAGTAAATTCATAAGGGAAATCACCTTTATGCATTGATATCAATATGTTGTAAAAACATTCATGTTGTGCTTCATTTCGAATGATGGGCGGCTGACATATGATGATTGATACCAATATAAAATTGGTAACAACACATTAATCAAGCTCTCATCCTAAAGGATTGGAGCAAGCAACTTATATACTCAATAAGGGGCATGAAAATCTTCCCTTTTAAATTCTGGATATCCACTTCACATCATTCCATTATAGATAGTGCAGCTCAAGTCTCACACTTATGGCTAGGGATAAACACACATAATATTTGTAATGACTCAAGGAAAACCCAATCCAGATCCGTGCCTACAGTCCAAAAGAACCAGTCAAGGTTACAATTGGAATCCCTTGCAATCATTATAGAGGGCAAGAACTGAATACATGGATATCACAAAAAAATTGAAAATGCATGTAAACTTATAGAACTAAGATGAGGACCTAATAGTGAAGAACCGGAACTTGCGATCCATCAAAGTCTTTCTGCTTTGATCAGAAAGTCTAAAGCATGAACTATAAAACAAAGTATTACCAAGCACCGGAGATTTACTAGCAAGCACGTAAATGTGCCTCACAAAGACATGCTGAAAAAAAGTGCAACGATAGGCGCTAATCTATCTCAAGCAAAACTTGGTCAATCTCGAATCAACATTTACTTATCAAAAAGAAAAAATCACTCACGACAAAAAGTGAAAAACCCTTCCGTCTTCACCTTGCCGAATACCTATTTCAACACCTAGCCCTCCAATTCTAAATGGATCTCTCGGATTCAGCCTTTCCTAAAAAATCACATATGGGAACAGAAGAAAGAATCACCGAAAATTGAAGCCATAAACATAAACCTAAAATCCAAGTTATCGAGCTTAAAACGGAAGTTGGCAATCGATCCGTAAAATATTAAGCGATTATCGATGGTTAAGCATTTTTTATAACAGCGATAGTAAATCATTTAAGAGAGCTTAAGTAGCGAACAATTAAGAAAACAGAGCTACGTTCTCACCGATTGGTCGATGCGCTACTTGACATCAAACAATCAATCTCTCTCTCTCTCTCGCTCCATGCTCGGGGTTTTGAGCTCCAAAGTCTGGGGCCGTTGCATAGAAATCGAAGCTCTGAAGAAAGAAAAAAGGATTTACAGGTGAGATTATAGATATTGAATTCGATTTTTGGGCGTCGGATTCATTGAGTAACGAAAAGAAGAGAAGAGGGACATCGTGGAGGTCTCGCCTCCTTCCGGACCTTCCCTACCAGTTTTCCAAGTGGCACCGTTGCAGTGTAGGCTAGGGCTGGGAAGCGGTTGCTCTTATCGGCCCGTTTCCCAATTCGCCGGCCCATATGAGTAAATTGCTGAATTTCCCCAACAAAAAAAAAAAAAAAAAGGGTTCTTCTGCTCCAGCCCATCTCTAAATTTGGTTTCTGTCCATTTTCTTTTGAAAGATTTGTGTTAATTAAGCATGAAACAAATACATCTATTGCAGAGTGATATGATTTTGATGTGATATTTTATTTATAAAAATAGGCTATTATATACAATAATTGAAACAAAAAATAAAAACTTGAAGTGTATGTTTATGAAATAGTAATTCTTTTAAAAGTAATTATTTATTATGAAATGTTGTAACTTTTAAGTTTGATTTCTTTTCTTTTATAATAAAGATATAAGCTGATTTAAGACTATACTCAAAGGTATTATTTTAACATTTATATTATTTTACCAAAATAAACCGTCTTATAAACCATTTCGAATTTCTCCACTTTAAAATTGGGCCAATCTCTAGATCTCTCCCTCATACACAACATATATACACAATAATTTACGCATTGCACGGATTATAGGCTGGTATTTTTTAAAATTAAAATTCTAACTCAAATAAATTCACACGTGTCCCTTTATTAAATAAAATATGTTTTTTTTTCTCACATGTCAGATTTTAAAAATAGATTAGAGAAAACTTTCTCCAACCCAATTTGAAAGAAAACCTTGTCTGTCAAAAAATCTATTTGTTATACAGAAGATGAGGCAACTGGATTATTTATAAAGAAAATATATATAACAAGGAAAAAATGGACCTTCAATACTTAGAATATTAGTGTTAGAATTTTCAAAATATAAAGAAAATTTATTATTTGAAATTTATTATTTCTTGCTTCTACCACGTGTCAAAAGAAATTCTTTTAATGGTGCATATATATTATATTAATTTTGGCCCCTTTGAGTAAATATTTTAAATCCAATAAAAAAGTATTAGTTTTTGTCAAGATTATAAAGCTTTTCCCTGACATGTTAGAATATGATTTTGTACGTTTGTCTTATGAAGCTAAATTATCTGAGTTTTTTTTATATACATAATGTCAAAGAGATGAGATTTGTGTGACTTTATCTATTGTTTTTTATTTTTATGCAATGATTTAGTACTACTTCATCTTTGTGGAGTCAAGGCTAAATTATGGATCAAAATAAATTTTTAAGGGAACATCCGCAACCTTCAATTGAATATAGAATGAAAAAATCTACTTATCATTTTCACACCACACATCATACATAATTTTTGAATTGTTTTATAAAATATGTGACAAATAGATGATGTTTAGAAGAACTCAATTAGTTCATAAAGAACAGAACTAAAAAAGTTTTAAAAATTTTTAAAGGAAAAAGTGTAGTGTGCGGCATATAAAGATGATGAGTAGCAAAACTCATGTAGAATAGTGTTACGTGTAATGCTAAATATAACTTTAGAGTGTGTAAGTCTTACGCACTTTATTTGAAAAAATAAAGTTCATTATTAAAAAAATAATTTTTCCATATGGATCTCAGACTTGCTCACATTTTTTAAATTGCACAAAACTTATATATTTTAAGATTACAAATATTATTTCTTTATAATCAAACGTAAATATAAGGTCTACTGAAGCCCTTTGAGCTAGCTTATTGGCAACATTCCAATAAGTTATAACAAAACGTGTATCGGCAATATTCCATATTAATCTCCCAAATGGTTCAACAACATGGAGCATGGGTTTCAAAAAGTCATAACCATCTTCTAAATGCATAGTTCTCATTTGTTACTTGATACGGAGAATGCTAAAGATTATGGGTGCTTCCCGTATACATGGATGCGGGGTATTCCTTTTCTGCCCCCCACTCCCTTAGAGCGGGGGTACCTACTCCACCAGTGCTGGGTTCATTGGCCCAGCCTGTGTTTATGGGCCTCAAATGGCCCATAAATAATTGGGCCCATTCCAAAAAAAATTTAAATAATAAATTTAAAATTAGCATAATTAAAAAATAAAATACAAGAAAAAATATAATATACTATAAAGTATCGAACTAGCCAAAATAATAGGTCATTCATTTGTCCTAAAATACTACAAATTATAATATTGTAAATTTGTAATGAGTCGAGACTAAAAAGTAAAAACTAAAATTAAGTTATTAGTCTATTACAAATTAAAAATTTAAAACAAATTATAAAGTACAAACAACTTAAATATTAAAATGGTTTCTAAAGAAGAAAAAGTGACTGAAAATTAAAATAAAGTTTATAAATGGAGTCATGTTGATTCGCTGAATAGTTGAAAACTTGAATCAGTTGAATAATAGGTTGATAACTTGATATTGGAGTCTTGGCCTTGAGATCACAAAATTTGAAAAACATTAACAACTTAAAATTAGAAATAATAAAATTAGAATGATAAATTTGAAATGATAAAATATTTTAATTTTAAAACTATATCTAATATGATATAATGATAATATATAAGTACTAAGTACTAAGTTACTAACCAGATGAGATGGAATAGTCAATCAACTAATCAGGTTGTGACTTGTGAGATAAAAACATCTGAAATATTAAAACAAATTAGAAATAAAAATAAGAAATGATAAATTAGAAACTAGAAAGATAAATTAGAAATGATAGATTAGAAATATAAATTATAAATGATAATTTCTAAAATTAAAATTAAAATTAAAATCTTACTAACCAAGAAGAGATAAGGATAGCTATTATGGGTGCATGGGAAAGTCAATTTGCAGCGGAGGCAGATGTCGTATCATTCATGCCTATGCCTACAATTTAAATTTTAAAACAATTTAAAACAAAACACAATAATCAAATAAAATAAAAAACAAAATTAACGATATTGATTATTTACCAAATCTAGCTTGTGAAATATCCTCCTCCTCGGCATCTTTATAGTTAAGCACATATGGAACACGATATTAATTATTTACCAAATCAGTGTAAACTCATCAATTTGATGAGAGTTTCTTTAACTATGAATTTGAGTAGCCCTTGTAGGCCCAAGTGATAGTCCAAAACCATATTTCATGTCCTCAATCTTAATCTGGGGGTTAAGAGCACTAGCCACATATAGAAACACATTTTACTTATTCATTTCCCCCAATATTTTTCATATTTGACCCTCATAATCCGCATCTCTCGCATCCTGGCATTATCATTCAAAGTCATATCAGTTATTTCTGTTCGCACCCTACATATTTGTTAAGTGAAATCATGCACTGTAGGGTTCAAACTACCAGAAATGCTCAATGTCACCTCGTAGAAAACTCATAAACAATCAACAAAAATTGAAATAAGAGACCACTCATCTTCAAGTGGATGTCCCAAACCCCCATGATTATCAAAGAATCTCACATATTGGATGTCCTCATCACCCAATATTTTAAAAGCCGTTTGATATTCTTGGGCCGTCTCCAACATCATAAATATAGAGTTCCATCTTATTGGAACATCTGTACAAAGCCCACTTTTGCTTGTTATGCATGCAGTTCTTGTAGTAGTTTTAAATTTCTCCAATCTAGATGAAGAAGACCTCACAAATTTCGCAGCCATCCTGACTCACACTATTGAGTCATCAATATTTTTCAAGCCACTAGAAATATCCAAATTCAAAATATGAGCGGCACACCTCACGTGCAAACAATCACTTCCCATGACTGTTTTATTTGCCCCATTCAAATAGGTTTTTAAAAAACTCAACGCAACATCATTATTGCTCGCATTACCAACCGTGATGGTAAGGAATCTTGCCAAACCCCATTCCTTTATTGAGGCCTCCAAGGCCCTCCCAAATGTCTCATTCTTGTGATCGGTTACCTGACAAAACTTTAGAATTTTTTTGTGTAATTTCCAATTAGAAGTAATGAAGTGCATAGTCAAAGACATATAATTATAAATCTGGACTGATGTCCAAGTATCACTGGTGAGACAAACAACCTGGTTCGCCATCTGTCCCCTAGTGAATCCTTCTATTTTTGATACATCTTCTTAACATAGTTTGCCATAGTGTGGCGTGAAAGAAGATTGAATTTAGGTTCTAAACAACAAGAATATTCTTTGAACTCTTCTCCATCAACAACTTGGAATGACATTTCATCCTTAATGACTATTCTTGCTAAATATCTCCTATAGTGTTTAGGGTCATACTTAGTGTACCCCTTCAAAGTAGCACCCTCACTACTACCATCACCCATTTTCTTCAACCCACAATATCCAGCCTTGATTGACTCTTTTGTTGCAATGATTTTAAAATGTGACTTTTTTTGCACTACTCTTTTAAGTGAATTTTCAGTTGAGAGGTACCATACTTCCTGTAGCGGTATTCATATGTTTTACCACAATGCATACATTTTGCTTGGGGTTATCGGGGTCACTACTCTCTAACTTCTCAAAGTGAGACCACACAATTGAAATAGGTTTTCTAGAACTAGACTTAGGGGCATGTCAATGGTCAGTGGGGGTTGTGGGAGGGTCCATAGGGGCAGGAGTCACTAGACTAGAGTTGGTGGGGGCCGTGAGAGGGTTGTCAGGTATGTTAGTGTTGATGGTAAGGGTATGGCATGAGTCACTGCAACCCGATGTTGTAGAAGACATTCTTGGGTCACAAGTTTAAGTCACAAATTTAAAAACAAATCAACCAACAACGAGATCTAAAAAATAGAATATATATATAATGTTTATGGTTTTATTTTTACAAATTTGTCCTAAAATTCGAAATCAACAACCAACAATCAAAAATTCTGGAACGGATTTCATAAATCTATCAAGAATGTCCTAAATTAGGGCTGAAACATTTTTTGAAACCCTAAGACAATTTAGGGCTGAAGCCCTAAATTAATTTAGGGGTTTCAGATTGGAGCCCTAAATTAAGGTTCCAATCCAAAACCCTAATTAGAAGAATATTAAGGATTGGAACTCTAATTAATTTAGGGTTCCAATCCGAAATATTATTAAATAATCTATTATCAAACAAATAAACAAATCAAAGGAACCAATTATCAAATTTCAAACACATGCATTGCACATGACAAAATCCACAGCACACAGTAACTAAATTTCCATCCTCCTCCATTTCATCCCAACCAACCTCCAATCTCCATAAATCAACTAATCAAAAAAATAAAATTACAAAAATAAAAAAATGAAAGAGATGGGTTTCGAATTTACCTAGCTTTTTAAATAATCTGACGTCAAGTGATGCATTGAGGGGGAGACGGTAGCACGATCTTCGTCGACGACGACAGAAGCTTGAGACTGAGGGGGCAACAACGTTAGGGTTCCAACTTGGAGGTCTGGATTGAGGAGAGAAGACGAGCAGAGACTAAGAGAGTTCAGGGGCAAGGGCTGTACGAATGATTTCGAGAAAAGAGGGGAGGGGTTAGTTTAGGTCTTAAGACCTAAGCAAAACAATGTCCGTTTTGCTTGGGTCAGTTTAAAAGAATAAAAAAATCCTAGTTGTTGTTTTGCCTATCAAGTTTTAAAATATATATATATATGTGGAGTGGGGTAAATGGTGGATGAGGGTGACCCCAATCCACCCCCTGCATCAACCTCCCCCCTGGGAGCAGGGTGGGTGCCCCCGTCCCTTGTCATGCAGGGTGGCGAATCCACCCCGCCCAAGCGGAGGTAGAGCGGACGGAGGGGGGCATCTCCTGCTGCCCAACCCTACTAAAGATGTTGAAACTTGAGACTTATTTTGGGCATAACCATATATACAACGATGATGAGGGATTTAAACGGAGAATATGATATAGTATATAGCATAATTATATATATATATATATATATATATTGACGCGGATGGCAAACTTATTCAAAATAGAAAAGAGAAAAAGTATCCCAAATGCATTTGTTAATATCTTCTTGCATGTATACATCTACCCAATAAGTATGTATTTGGTCCTAATTTCTTGTCCCCATACATACCTAATACAACATATCTAAACATTTTGTTAATTTGTATCAGTTTCTAATTTGCTGTATGATAGAGTTTCTGGCTACATCATGTGTTAAGTATCGGATTGTCAGAAATGATTTGTATACAAAAGTACTAATTAAAAAAATTAATTTACAAATTAATCACATGGTTTTATGAAATATATGTTATAAGTTTATAATATTTATAATATAATATTAAATTATATCAGTTGAAACAATTTTGTAATTCTTCTTATAAGTTATCAATACTATTCAAATTTATTTTATTTTATTTAAAATTCCAATTATGTTAGGAAAAAAGCTAACGGCCAGTTTATTTTTAGCGATGAGATTAAGATAAGATTAGATAAGTTAAGATTAAAGTAAAAAGTTAATAAAATATTATTATAATATAATTTTTTAATATAATTTTTGTACTAGAATTTAAAAAAGTTAAATTATTTATATTATTTTATAATAAAAATTTAAAAAATATATAATGATTATATAAGATAAAAAATAATAATAATAAGTGTGTCTTGTAAAGCCAATAAGGCCTAAATGTTCCATCAAGCTGGACAGTCGATCTCTTAATCATATCTTATCATGAAAAAAAAAAAGAAATCAAAGTGTCCTTCTCCACTTTGGCTAAGCCTAATCATGATATGGTAGGCATACCGGCCGGATTAAGATTTATATAACATATTTTGTGTTTTGGATAAGTACAAAGGAGCTTTATCTGCTAGATGTTTTTGCTAAAATTAGGTAGCTAGGCGCAGCAATATCTAGCTAGTTCCAAATTTCCAACCTATATTTTGGGGATGAGTCACAAATTAAGGAATTTCCTACCTTATAATATATGTTATCGGTATTTGTGCTATACTTAAGCCCCGTTATGCCTCCTATCACTACAACATATAGGGGCTTTCGCCACAAATTCTTTTTCTGCAACATAATTTTGTAGCAAATAGTGACTTATTAACACAAAAATTGGTTGCAGAAAAAAAAACCTAGCCTTTTGCCACAAAATTGCTTTAGCAGGTAAAATTTTGTAGAAAATACTTATTTTGTGACAAAAAATAATGTTCTTGCCACAAAATATTGTTGCAGCAAATAAACTTTCAAATTTATTAAATTTATTTTTTGTGGTGAAGAAAAGATTTGTGGGAAATTCTCTTTTGCGGGAAATAAAGGTTTTTTGCAATCACTTATTATTGCCACAAATAAACTTATAAAAAATATAAATATTAATTTTTAAAGTGAGGCATACTTTCGTGGAAAAAAAGCTTTACTAGCGAGAATTTTTTTAATTTTTTACAGATACATGTTGCCCATAAAAGAATATATTTGCAAAAAAGCCATTCTAGGGCCTTTTTAATTTAGCCGCAATAGATTTTTCCGCAAATAGTCATTGATTATGGTATTTTCGATTTTACCCAACACGAAGCAGGGGATTGTCGTTCGGAAGCTTTTTGTGGCGAGTTTTATGGCTATTTGCGGCAAATGTTAATCGCCGCAAATAGTCTTTTAAAAATTAAAAACCCCTCCACCCCCCCTGCGGCAGGAATACCCTGCCCCAAATCCCTAATTTCTCTTTCTCGCTCTCGCGTCCCCTCTCTCTTTCGCTCATGCCGTGCTTCCGCCTCTTTCCACGCCGTCGCGCCTTTCTAGCAAGTGAGTATCGCTCTATTTTTCTCTCTTCATGCGCTCTCTATTTCTCTCTCCATTCGTCTCTTTTTCCCTCCCTTTGTTCCTCTCTCTCCTTAGAGAATAGATCATTTTTAGTTTGTATTTCTTTCTCTATAAGTTTGTTTTCATAAATTCGTGTGTTTATCGGTACAATTTTAGTATGATTGAGAGATTTTTTCTGTTAGGTTTTCATGAAAATAGAGGTTTAGAATTTGTACAAGTGGATTGTAGTGTTGTATTGAAATCTATTTTATTTTTTTTTACAAGTTCATTGAGTATTTTTTGGCTTCTCTACTCGATAGAAGATTGCTTTTTGAATAGGTCCGAGAAGATTTCATCTCGATAGATTTCTTTCATCACTTACAATTTTAATATAAGCTAGTTTGAGTCATCTTAACTTACGTTGATTTTGAGATCTGGTAAACTATGCTAAATCCAGTACTAGGCCAGGCATGCATAGGGGGCCTTTACATTTGTATTGCTTCTGAATAATGATCATTTTTTTTTCTGATCTCTAAGGCTAGTGTTAATTTTTTTTTTGATAAGTAATAATCTTTATTGAAATGAAAGAAACTAGGCAATGCCCAAGTACACAAAATGAAGGAGTAATGATAGTTGTCTGAGCCCAGTTTGAACCGGGGACCAGTGTTAATTTTATTTCTATCATCCTTACGAGAATCATGGGCTGGTAACTTAAATGTTGAGCAAACTTGCTACTTAGTTGGGCTGCTACATACACATCCCATTAATTATTTATATTTCATTTCCTGTTTCATTCTGGCTCTTACTTCCCATGGTTCCTTGCTTACCTAAGTGGGTAGAATTTTTAATGAGAGAGAGAGAGAGAGGTCCCCAAAGCTTCCTTGTACGTACAGAAAGCCCACACACCTAGTATTCATTATACATCAGGGTGAATAAGAGGAGTGCAATTGTTAATATGGAAACAGTTGGCTTTGACTTCAGTCCAAGAAGACCAATCATAGTAATTTGCATAAAAATGATCGCAATGACAATATAATAAATACCCTTGCGTATTTTGGCTAGATAAAAGTGAGTCCATATAGATTCATGCGGTAATTTAATTGACTCTCCATGTTTTCGTAGTACATGCTGATATCTTAATATGATAATTGTTAGGGACGGACATGCTTGTTTAGCTTTGTTTTAGTTTTAGTTTTAGCTTGTAAATATGTATCTCTCAATTGTATACCCTTTGTGTACTTGGGCTATGCCTATTTACTTTGAGTAAAATTATCTTATTACCTATCAAAAAAATAAAAAAATTTGTTGTTCTACAACATTTGAGATTATCTATGGATGTCAACACACTCTCACTCTCTCCAAAAATGTTTGCATCTGATATGTATGGAAGCTAGATTTCTTTTAATTGCATTCAATTTTTGAGTTTGCTGCCTATCAAGATTCAAGATTCTCATTATATCTTATTTTCTACATAACTTGTAAAAATTCTTTTGCATACAATCATATGTAAGGATGTATAATATGAGATAAGAAAGGAAAATTGTTTAGTAAAAAATCCTTACTCATATGCTACTTGTGATAATATGATCTGCTTTACACAATGATCCTATATGGAGTTGGTCATCTTTTGCTGCCTATTATGTATCTTGCAGTATTTAATGATAGACAAACTCTGAGTGTCTCAGGTGTGATTCGATTTGCTACCTGATTTTCCGTTTCATTTCTCCAATCTCTTTACTTCTCTAAACAAACTTGTAGATCTTAGGTTTTTAAAACTAAAGATTTTAGCTTTCAGTGCCCCGTGAACATGATTTTCTATTGCGGTCGTTTTCTAGATCAATTTATTTATCCATCTTCATTTCCTTGTTAAATTGATAAGGATGCACATTCATGTGAAAGCAAATGGAATTTTGATCTTAGTTTACGCAAGTTGAAAAATCATGTTGTTAAAATGTAATTGTCTTTAGTTTGAGTAATCTCGGTATCTTGTTGGAGAATTACTTTTAGATTTGAATTTAAAGATTCCCATTTACTTTGTTATTATTTTTTTGTTTAAAGATTCCCCTTTTGTTTTTTGGTTTCTTTCTTTTTTCTTCTTCTTTTCTTGTATTTATTTTATATTTCTTTTATGTTAAGGGAACGTACAACTGTGGCCTATTAATTTCTTTTAATTCTTATTCTCTTGCATTGAGCACTGAATATGGTCTTCGCACTAAGGCTTTTGACCATACGGGCAAGAGCTCTCCAAATTACGTAGTTATGCAAAGAAAGGTATTGGTTGCTTTTAAGTTTTTGTATAGTCATGACTTGAAGATGTGTCTCTGCAAACAATCTGATATTATGGACAAAGAATGTGATTATTTCAAGCTAGATGTTTCTAGGATTGTCAATTAAAAAAAAAAAAAATTAAAAAGTAGTATGTGCATATGGTTTATAGATTAATAAAGAGAGAGAGGTAAATTATATAGTTAAAGAAAAAACGCAAAAGACAAAAATGTTATTCTGATGTTGCCAGTCATACTTTTGCTCACTACTAGAATAAATAGTTAAAAAGTAGGAGACATGCTGATAAATAGTTCTGTTTTTTATTTTTTTTGGTGACATGCAATCTGTAGTAATCCATATAACTCTATTTCATTTTTTCTTTGTAATTGAAACAAAAACTATATCATTTTTGTATGAGTGCAGGTTATACAACTGCAAGGAGATCAAAGAAAGAATGTTTCCACCTTCCTTGTGCAGGTATTACATTGTCACACTTAAGTTATGTTTTGTTGAGATAATTGTCACTTCTTAGAAAGAACTTTTCATTTGTGTTATATTTTGTGGCTAATTATTGGTTAATTATAGTCTATTAATTATTCTTAATGTTCATCCATAGGCTGGCATAGAGAACGCTAACTCATAAGTGACTGACAGATCCCATTTCATGTTTGTGTTATAATGCTTATGTGAAAATAAAAAGATATCATTTCACATTTGTGACTGAAAGTTCAATGGTTAATTATTTAGACTGGTAGGGTCAACAAATCTGAACCACTTAGTTTTAGGGTCAACAATAGCTTTCCTTAACAAGCTTAGGGAGAATTAATATTGTAGTAATTGCAACAGGAGTGTCAATGGATTTTTGGTTTAGGTTTGAGCATCATTTCAGTATCTATTAGTTCATTAGAAATTAATTTTTGGTCACCTGCTCCCTATTGTTAATACTTGTCTGCACATATAGCAAAGTCTGCCTATTTCTAGTACTTGTCTGTCTATTTCTGACTAGCACTTAGTTAAGACTCTACTGTAGCATAAATCTTGGGTCCCATTATTTTTCTACTTTGGTTCCTATTCTGATTTCATTGGTTCTATAGTCTATAGTATATACTTTTTTTTAAAAAAAATAAATTCTTATTTCATGAAAAAAAAAACTTGGGCAAATATAAATAGATATGTGTGGCAGTTATCATTGTTTTGGAGCTAGGCTTAACTTTTTGTTTGTAATTGGACTAAGTTATAAGGAATTTGTTTCTGACCACATTTAAGTTTAGTTGGCAATGAGCTAGGCTTCTTTGTACCTGTCTGTTTGAGTCTTGTCTTACTAGTAAACTTTGAAATTTATTAGAAATGAAATAATCTCCATGAGTATTTTCTAGAACACAATTTTCTATCTTGTTAGTCTTGATTGGTGTTCATTATTTAATTATTTTGGAGTTCAAGCAGATATTGGTCGTGCAATTGGTAGCACAAATGTTGATAATTAAAGAGAGCTCTATTAATTTCTGTGGCAGCTGTTTCCTCTGGTGATGTCCCACTAAATGCTGTCCAGGTTTGCTCTCTCTCCTTGTCCCTTTGCACATTGGGTTGTGTATCATACTGATGGCTTAATATCTTTAATTCTTTGTATACTGGTTTTTTTAAGCCTTTGTATACTGATTTATTGACATTAGAAGCCAACTCATATAAGTATAAAAATAGTTGGCTGAGTAAATTGTTGTTCCAATTTTGATTCACATTCTTTTTTATTGTTCTTTATAAATTTTTATGATTTTAGGCTTAATTATGTCATTCTCTTTTTACTTTTGGATTCTTTCTCAGTTCATCATGAGTTCTCTAGTCTATATTTTTTTTGAAATTTTTTACTATTTGCGGCAACATATTGTAGCTGCAAGTATATTTTATTTTTATCAGAATAGCTTATTTTTGACAAAACTATTTGTAGAGAAAAGTATTTTATTGACAAAATTTTTTGTCACAAATTTCTTGTCACAGGGGAATAAGAGATTTCGTCCACTTGAAAAAAGTATTTGCAAGGAATAATTTTGCAAGAATAGATCATTTGCTAAGATGTATTCTGGCAGCAAATACATTTTGTTGGTGGTAGTGACTTATAACAATTATATAGTCTCCACAACATAGAAGGATAAGAGGTGGCTGCAAATTATAGCTTGTGGCAGGATTTGTTGCCAATAATATACGTGTGCTGCAAGTATCAACTTCATTTGCGGCAGTATTTGTTGTAGGAATTTAGTATATTTTTTGGTAATTCATGTATTGGTAACTGTTTTTTTTGACAAAAATTTGTTATATTAGCTAAGATGGTCCATTGCCGTAATAAGATACCATTTCCCTCAATCTTGTATTTTGCCAGAAAAAGTGATATAATTGGCAATTTTTTATCTACAAAGCTGTGGCAACAAGTTTTTGTCAATAAAAATCAATTCCGGCAGATTTCATAACCTATTGTGGCAAAACACTTTGCAGCTATAAGTCAATTATGTTGTAGTGTATTATTCCACGCACAGAGTGATATGGATTTATTTTATTTTATTTTATTTTAATACCCGATGGAGGAAAAAGTGGCAGGCTAGAGTAATATTAAAAATACAAAAAAAAAATATATATATATAAAAGAAAAAAGAGAAGAAAGTGATAGTCTGTAGAGTAAAAAATTCATGAATTCCCATAATTAGAAAAAATTCATCTACAAACTCATGAGCAGTAAAAAGAGTTTTTTCTTTTCAAAATTGAATCCTTACTATTTCTTCAAGAGAAAATTCATCTCCCAAACTTTGAAGTTCTTCGTCTCCCCCTCCCTTCAGCCCTCATCTCTGTGACCACTATTTCTTTCAAAAAATTAGAGTCTACAACTTTCTTTTTTCCCTTAATCCACTCTATTTTTTCAACGTTTGGATTGGTGAGACATGAGCGGAAGCTCATAAATCTCAAGCGAAAAGTCTCTCGGCATCTAAATGGTTGAAGCTAAAGTTTTACGACTCATCATAGTAGTAGTCGAGCTTGAACAAGAAGTGGTTGAGTTGGTTTGAATTTGAAAGCTCGTAAGTGTATTGAGCCTCGTTTCAAATTCCCATAACTTAATTAATTTGTTCCAAAGAGACAGACCTTAATTTTTTTGATATTCCTAGAAACGATGAGATCATCAAAATAACTGAATCAATTTCTTTGGTTCCCTAGCGGCCAGCTTCACTATTAATTGATCATATGTATGAATTAGTCTCTTGCACATGCATTATTAATAATCATTTTCATTATTAATTCAACAACATGCATGGTTATTGGTTAAAACTGTTTTAGGTCACGGGTTACATAACATTAATCTATAATTATTACCTTTCCTTTTCATGATTCTAATTAATTTTTTTTTTTTTGGGGATTGCTCATGCGATCATGCAGCCGAGTATATGCATGTGCTAGCTAGAATGTTTTTACTTATTAATAATCATGTCATTTAGACTCGATCGAGTTAATTGATTGAATTTGAATTTCTATATATATAATAATGAGGAAGTGTATGTTATGCATGCTGGCCACCTTAAGTCGTGTCTGTAATCATCAGATGATCAGAAAATGACAAATATATATGGCATCATGAACTACGTTCGTACGACCTAGCAAGCTAGCTTGTGGCCGGATTGGCAGTCTATAATAGATCAATGATGATGAATCAATGGAAATAATTAAACATGACCTTTTTTTTTTTTTTGTATGAATTAGAAGAGAAAATTCAAGAAAATTGGAACCTAGCCATACATACATACATACATATAATATATATATATATATATATATATTAGCAAATCTCCCAGTTATAAGAGAGAGAAATTAATTTCTTACATACAACAATCTCATCCTACTTTCATTTTGAAGAAATTTTACTCATCAACTTTTAAAATTTTATTTAAAAATAAAAAAAAATGTAAAAGTAATAAAAAAAAATAATTTATTTTATATAATAAAATAAAATGAGAATTTAAAATAATATTCTCAGCAACTTGATCAAATATCATAGCAACAATTATGAATATATACACGTAATCCGAAAAGTTTGTTTTACATTTGTTTTGATTGGTGAAGGATGTCTCAAGGGAAAAGCTACGGTCTGGACCTCCTATATATATAAAATGTCAATCTGCAGATATCTAATAAACGGTTGCCACGTCGACAAGTAAAAAAAATAAATCTGGTCTGAATCACACCCAATCTCGAGTTCCTGCATACGGTATCTACCCGGGAACGTTTGCACTCTTCCAACTTCCCTCACAATTTTCACCATTACCTGATTCCTTTGTTTGCCACCGTCGATACCATCGACGAACCCAGCCTCTCCGTCTCATGGTTAAGGTTCGAACGTTGGATTCCCCCACTTCGAGTTCCCTCATATTTTCGTAATTCTAAACCTAGTAGATAACGAACAAAAAAGATTGGATTTAGAATGTCAGCAAAAAATATAATGCTTCTTTCCAAAAGAAACAGAGAGCAATCCACCCATTTCATTTCCTCTTAATTAAGCTTCCAAAGGAGGGAATGTTGATTTCATCCCCTTCTAATTAAACTCCCAAACAATAGAAAGAGTAGAACAATTAAAAAAAAAAAAAACATGTTTTTTCCATTACCTTCCATCCTCCCAAACAGGCTGTCAATTAATCATGGATTTTATAAACCAAAGTAGCTCACAGACGAAATTATCAGAAAATACAATGCTTCTTTCTAGAAGAAACATAGAGCATTTCTTGAACTTCAATTCTAAAATGATAACGCAGATCAGACCAAAACGATCAACACATTAACATGCACAATTCATGTAATCAGAACAACAACAATAGTAAGGAGAATAAAAACAATAATACCCAAGTAAAAAGGCTGGGTTTAGAATTACGAAAACCTAAGGGAATTCGAAGAGGGGTGTTGATGTCCTAAAAATCGGTCAACAGGTCAGGGCAAGAAAATGAGTCATTCCTGGCCCACTGGAGCGAGTTGGGCTTCGATGGGTGTCGTTTGGGACCCTTGGTGAGACTCCGGTGCGGCCATACGTATGCGGATAGCAGATGAATAAAAATAGAAACACAGTATTTACGTAGTTTGGCGTAAGACCTACGTCCGCAGGAGTTTTGGAGAAGGGAATTCACTATAATGAATATTTTTACAGTCTCTCAGGGCTCTTAATATACGTGAATAATATACATAATTCTACTGGTATGAGCTATTGGA
This sequence comes from Platycarya longipes, assembly GCA_036559045.1. NCBI lineage: Eukaryota > Viridiplantae > Streptophyta > Magnoliopsida > Fagales > Juglandaceae > Platycarya > Platycarya longipes. Next base: position 28,180,757 of record CM071792.1, on the reverse strand, counting down.
TTCATCTGAGAAGACGAAGCAGGCGATCTGAGAGAATGGAGGAATTGTTGTCCAGCCAAAGAGAGATTCCTTTATTCCATTGTTATCTGATCAGGGTCCTTTTATAGACCATTTGAGTTACGTGTGTCAGCCTACATTCTTTATGCCTGTCCCCCATGTGTTCTTGTCTTCTAGTGTACTAAATAATAGGCCTGGGCTGTACTTGAGATATTTCACCCTCACATAACCCCACCAAAGACACTTTAGTGGAAATTCTAAAGTATCTGAAAACTGAGAAGTTGGTAGTTTATCTTCTGAGCCTAAGGTAAGAAAGACATAAAAACATGCAATATTTTATTAAGAAAATGCCGTAACATGTGGGGGTTTACGACCCCGCAATCCACAAACAGTCATTGGCGGGAAACTAGGTGTGCGAGGGTTTACGCGCAAGCCTAGACCTAAAATTCAACCCCGCGATTCGCAAGCATCCAAGATGAGGCTTGTTGAGTGTGCTTGGTAGGCGGATCGCAAGCCTTAAGCCTATCATGGATGTAAGGACTTGACGAGTGAGCTCGGGTACTGGACCTCAAGCCTCGAGCCCTTGACGAACGAATCGTTGGGCTGGTCATGGGTGGCCGGACGACCCCGCGACTAAACCTGATCCCGTATGACGAGTGGTGTGCTTCAGCTTTGCGCTGCAAAACAAATAATTTTGTTAATAGAAATATGATTTTTCATGCCACTAAGTTTCGAGTGTTAAGTCCGAATTTGCATGTGCACAGTCGGAGTATAAAATTTTTCAAAATTGGTTTCGTAGTATTGCTGCATTTTCAGTTCTCGTGATCCGAGGTGGCAAATGACCTGTCCAAAATAAAAATAAAAAAATACGCGAGTTCTGAATGGGACACTTGTTGCATGTAAATTAATGAATTTCCAAATGGATAAGGCGAGCTATGTGAGCTGGGAACACAACCCCCATGTGTTTTAGGCGAGCATGTATGCCGAGCTGGTAGGAGTGTGAGCAGGAGAGTTATGGTTCGAGTACAATTTTGGTGAGCTGTGTGAGGCAAGGGCCGAATACACATGATGAGCTGTAGCGAGCGTGATGATCCATACGTGAGCTGTAGGCATGCAAGGGGAGGTCTGAGCCCATGTGGTGACCGAATGGTGGTCACGAATAAGCAAATGGTAAGTTATTTTCTAAATGATGTATTGGGCGGGCGTCGTGAACTTGGCGAGCCGAGGGAGAGTTCGTTGGCGGGCATCACGCTCGCCTAGACTACCAAGCCTCGCCACCTCTTATGAGATTCTGTTGGGCGAGCGCTGTGAGTTTGGCGAAAGGTAGTCCCGTGTAGTGTGGCGAGTGTGCTTTGGCGAGCAACGTGTTGTGTATGGTGAGGTGTTGGGTTTAGGCGAGACGGTCCCGAGTGCAGTGGGTGAGCTGTCGTGGATCACCCTGGATGGGACGTGAGAATTGGTCGAGCGAGTGGCTGTCGAGCCAGTGGTGGGGCTGGACAACGCCATGAGGTTGGCGAGGGGGAGCTTGCCGGCAGGCTGATTTGGTGAGCATGTCTCTGGGCAAGACCATGATGCCGTGGGTATGTTGGGCGAGTTTAAGGCTAACGTGGTCTAGAGGTACCCTCTGTAATGTGGCGAGGATGAGAGGCGAGTGGTTTGGGTGGTGAGCTCGCCGGCGAGCCACAGTTAGGTCGGAGAGCATGCATGGCGAGCTGGGTTGGCAAGCATGCATTCTGTGGTCGCCCAGCGTGCACGGTGCACGCCAACATGCATTTCGTGTATGCCTCTAGCAGGTGGTCGTCCAGCACCCACCTTGCCGGAGGCAGAAAATCCCGACAGTCACCACTGTGATCGTCGGTGGGTAGCCCAGGCTCATGGCACGACGCCGTGAGCCACTTGTCCCTCTCGCCGGTATGCATGCATGTCGGATGCATGCTTCGTGTATGTCTTCGGCAGGTGGACGCCCTGCCGGAGACAGAAAACTCCGGCGGTCACAGTGGTGACCGCCGGTGATTTTGCTAGGCTCGCGGCATGGTTCTGTGAGCCCTGGTTGCTCTCACCGACGTGCATGCACGTTGGGTGCATGCAGCCGTGCATGTCTCCGGCAGGTGGACGCCTTGCTGGAGATAGAAAATTCCGTCGGTCACTGTGGTGACTGCCGACGACTACTCTGTGGAGGGCCCACGGGACTAAAGCTAGTCCTGTGGGTGCACGTCGGGCGTGCATGCATGCCCGTGCTATGGCTCGTGGGCCCGCCACGGTGGCGGGCCCAGAAAATTCCTGCGGTCACAGTGGGACCACCAGCGGAGCTCCACGACTTGCGGCGGAGCGCCGGTAGTCCCTGAGCGATGGGGCGCCTGTCCATGAAACTGGGCACGGCTGCCTGCCGTGCCCGTGTGCTGTGTATGGCACTGTCCAGTGCCATGCAAATGTGACCGCACTGTGCACTTAAGTGCACAGTGCTTTCCCAAGTCCAGTGCACGTGATTCGCCTATATGCACTGTGCTGTGAGTGTGTTCGCTTGGCTTTTATCTGGCGAGTTTGTATACATCTAGGGACATCGTTTACATGTCTGAGAAGTCGTCCAGTGTCCCAAAAAATCATCATTTTCCCACCTCTGGTCTAAAGATCCCACAGATGGCACCAATGTTGATGTCCTAAAAATCGGTCAACAGACAAGGGCAGGAAAATGAGTCATTCGTGGCCCACTGGAGCGAGTCGAGCTTCGATGGGTGTCGTTTGGGGCCCCCGGTGAGACTCTGGTGCAGCCATACATACGCGGATAGCAGATGAATAAATATAGAAACACAGTATTTATGTGGTTCGGCGTAAGGTCTACGTCCGCAGGGGTTTGGGAAGGAAATTCACTATAATGAATATTTTTACAGTTTCTCAGAGCTCTTAGTGTACGTGAATAATATACATAATTCTATTGGTATGAGCTATTGGGTTCATCTGAGAAGACGAAGCAGGCGATCTGAAAGAAGGGAGGAATTGTTGTCCAGCTAGGGAGAGATTCCTTTATTCCGTTATTATCTGATCAGGGTACTTTTATAGACCATTTGAGTTGCGTGTGTCAGCCTACATTCTTTATGCCTGTCCCCCACATGTTCTTGTCTTCTAATGCACTAAATAATAGGCCTGGGCTATACTTGGGATATTTCACCCTCACAAGGGGAGAGTTCAACACACGAACCTTGTTGAGACATAGAGGTTGGGCATGTCAGCAACGTTTGGGTTCTTCAGGGGCAAACAAAGGGAATCAGGTTATGGTGAAAATCGTGAGGGAAGCCGGAAGAGTGCAAACGTTTATCGGGCAGATACCATATGCTGGAAGTCAAGATTGGGTGTGATGTGAACTGGAATTGTTTTCCTTACTTGTGGACGTGGTAACCGTTTATTGGATATCTGCAAGATTGGGTGTGACTGTAGCTTTTCTCATGTCTCAATTACTTGAACTCGTGTCCAAAGAACAAATGGTACGGCACATGAATATGTGCACAGAAATTTAAAAAGCTGGAACACACACCGCATGCTAGGTACCCCACACAAATTCCACATGTCAGTATTATGCAAGAGAGACCTAGCTATTGGCAGTACTGATATTGCTTCTATGCCTTGACCTGTTTAGATTAGTTTTCTTTATGATCATTCACAAAGATAGGACGAAGTAAATATTTCTGATAATTTGTGCTATATATAGTACTTAAAAAAACCCCTTTAAAGGAAAGATTTCCTACTATTTTTTTAAGGAAAAATTATCCACTAAAGATTTTTTTTTTTAATGGTGCATATATATTATTGAATTATAGAAAGAATTCTAGGAAAAATCATATATTGAATATTTTTGTACATGTCAAATATACAAAAGAGGCTTATATATAGTAGAATAAGGCCAAACCCTAATAAGGAGATATTTACAATATTAACCCTTATAATCAATACATATATGTAGTAACATCTCCCCTCAAACTCTTGGTGGAGAAGTTAACTAGATTTTGGAAACAAGATCACCAAGCTGACCAGGTGGATGTGATTTCATAAAGATATCAACAAGATTATCTTTAGAAGAAATTGAATGTAATTGGAGGATACCATGCTGAAGATAGTGGCGGATAAAATGACAAGCAATCTCAATATGTTTAATTCGCTCATGAAACATATCATTATGCACAATCTGGATGGCATTACAATTATCACAGTAAAAATGATAACTTATGGATTGAGAAACACCCATATCTTTCAGAAGCCAGCATAACCACAATAGCTCAGATGTCGTATCAGCAAGAGCATAATACTCAACCTCAGTGCTAGAATGAGAAACAACAGACTGTTTCTTACTATGCCATGAAATCAAAGAAGTACTAAGTAAGAAACAATAACTGATGGTGGATCGACAATCAGTAAAATCACCAGCCCAATCTGCATCAGAATAGGCCTATAGTTCCAAAGATGAGTGTGGCGACCTGATTTCTTCTATATTAGAATATCTATGTTTGCTTGAGAATTTTTATTTAGCTTATTGTTAAAATTTCTTGGAAATATATTTTTATGCATATTTGGATTTATTTTAGCAATAGAAAAAAAAAATAGAAACCATGGAATCCTTTGAAGAGATTCAGTCATAGGAAAATAACATTTAGGTAAGATAAGTGGTTTTTACTTGAAAAATATAGTGACATGTCAACATAAGAGCTACGGTTGAGAACATAGAAAAATTAGGATTTTCATCTAGAAAAGTTATTAGGAACAAAAACTTATAGATAGCAATTGATTGATAATTGGATGAATGGAGAAAGGAAAAATCATTTGGTAATCCTTTTGATGAAATCAGTTATGGTAGGTTCAAAAAGGAAATTTGGTTCATTTCAAACCAAAAAGGAGACACTTGGCATGATGGGAGGATATGACCTTTGTGAACTTAAGAAAATATTGTATAGAAAATTCGAGTAAGAAGAAGGCAAGTGGTATAAGGAAAGAATATTTCATATGATGAAATCGAATTGGATAGATTCTAGACAGTTTTGTCGTCTTTTGGTATTTTGAGCATAACTCTCATTTAAACACCAAATGAGATTATTCAAGATGATATAGAACTCTAAGTACTTTCATGTTTTGAGTTTTAAGAGATATTGACTGGATCAATGACTAAATTGGGTATAAAGTGGACACACCTAAAATGGATTTATCTGAAAATCGCCTTAGATATTGATAACCGACATTGTGCCTTATCCTCTTGAGATTTTGCAAAGTGTGGGGACAAGTGGCTATAAGTTTAAGACAACTCTTGACACTTTGCTTGCTAACCAAGTCTATTAGCAAGGAAAATGATGGCCTAAAATCAAGAGTGCACAAGTGGCACATGACAATGAATCCATATGGCTTTCTAGGGATTTTTTTATTCCAATATATAAGGGATGGTTGACCAAGGAATTAGAGTTTCCCTCCCTTCTCCTACTCCAAAATACACAGCCATATCAAAAGGAAAAAACTCTCTATATACTCTCATACTTCACTTAGTATAACAACCCAATTTCAATGTCTTTAGGTGAGAATCAAGGAGTTTTAAGGCAAAAACAATATATTTTCTTAAGTTGGAGATTTTGGAGGAAATTGGTAAGTGCATCTTTAACATGATTTTAGTAACTATTTATGTATTTGATGTAGTATGAAATAAATTGATTTATTGAATGAATATCTAGCCTATTGATAGGTTAGTCTAGTGAAATAAGTCATACTATAGGAAGACATTACAATACTTGGAAGAAATCTTTAGTTAAACTTGATCAAATTCTTGAGAATTTGAGCAAAGTATCAATTAGAGAATTTTAGTTCAGACTTAGGAAGATATGATTTTTGGAAGTTCAAGAAGATACTTTAGAGAAATTGGAGTTAGAAGAGTTGAACATATGGTGTGTTCGGATTGGCTACTCTCGGGCAGTTTCGTTGTGTTTTAGTAAATTAGGCATAACTTTCTCATCTGATTTTTGAATAAGGTGATTCAAAATTTTATAGAACACCAATATATATATATATATATAGAATTTCCATGTTTTGAGTGTTTAGAGATACGGGTTGTATCAAGGATTTAAACGGGTGTGAAACGGACGGGCATAAAAGGATCTAAGTGAAACCGACTTGATATCTAGCACTGTCTTAGGCATAGGATAAAAACCTGATATGTTTTCACAAGTATCTTGATATCATGACATGTGTATATGGACATGTGGCAAGAAGAGAGAAATTCATCTATAAGGTTTTAGCTAGCAAATCTTGGGAGGAACCGAAAAAATTGATTTGAATAAGATATGAAGTTAAAGCTTAAATGGTTGGTTATTGAGTTTCGGTTAGGGCTATTTTTCCTTAGCTCTAATTTTCAAGGTATAATAATAATAAAGTAATAGTATTTTAAAGAATTGAAGGAAAATTGGTGTGCTTTATATAAAAGTATTCAGCCCTATGTATATGTTGAGGTGAAGGTTGTTTAATTTCTTGAAACTCCTATGCTTTGATTTAATAAGAAAGAATTGAAGAAAGATAAGTTAAGAGAAAAATGTGTGACTCAGCTATGGCTTGTTTAGCCTATGTATGAAATTTCCATGAATTGTTAAGGAGAAAATAAGTTGATTTTAAGAAAAAGTAGATAAGGAATTGAAATGAGTATGTAAGGTGATATTCGGCCCTATACTATTTTGAGTTAAGAATGAGTGTTTCCTATTAGGAAAATATGTACATGATTCAAGTTATTAAGATGAGATGTTTATAAGCTATTATATGTGCAATCTATATGATTAAGACATATTGGTATGTCGTATGGCTCATAGATTCATATATCAGGTATGAAAGGTCTAATAGTTCATGCGCGTTTAAGTTATGCCATAAGATTTTATGCCTTGAGTCATACTGAGTCTTCAAGAAATAAGATTACTAAAGTTTTTATAAGAATAAGAAAGGAACGGTTAAGAATAGGAAATTTATAAAGTTACGTCATAATGGAGAAGGCGATACGCAACTCCCTTATGATTGACATATCGACGATGAAGGCGATACATAAATACCATCGAATAATAAGATGTCGTGTCATGACAGGAAGATGATACGTAAGTCTCATATGAATAACGTGTTAACGGCAAAGGCGATACATAATTGTCATACGACAAACATAATTGGTGGTGAAGGCAAAGCGTAACTGCCGCCATAATATTATAAGTTTCATTATGACAGTGAAGGCAACTTGAATCTGTCGTCATGCTAAGAAATACAACGGTGAAGGCGATTCAATCTGCCGTCGTGAATTTAAGAAATACGACGATGAAAGTGACGCGATTTGCCGTCAAGATTAATGCTACGATCTATATGAATAGGAACTAAGTCCTCTTCTGGAATGATGCAGGTTTTACAAGGAGGTGCCTAAGTAGTTGATAAGTTATGTATAAGTTGCGTATAAGTTATAAACAGTAGGTCTCGTGATTAGATTATGTGCATTTACGTGTTAAAGTGTATTTACTATTTTAGTTTCAGTTATGTTAATAATACATTTATTGAGATTTCTTGAAATATCATTTTTTGATTTTATCTATCGCTCCTTTCGAAACGATAGACCTTGTTGCAGATAGATATAATAGATTAGGAGACCCAGACTTATCGAGAGATTTCGGTGAACCATAAGGGGCCCATCGAATACTCTTCTCTTGATGAACCGCATTTTGATAGCTATGCCTCTTTAGTTTTTGACCACATGTTGGAGGAAATAAGACTTAAATATATGTATTTCGGAATATCTAGTTTATGTATGACTTGATACTTGATGTTATTGTAAATATTAATCTATGGGTATGTTTAAGGTTTACATGTGATCGCTGTGCAAAGTTAGTTTTCCTTTGCATACTTCAGAGTTTAACCATATTCTGTTGCGCTTCCCACTTGCATTTTGCTAGTAAATTTAGGTGCATTCATGTTATTGATTATATGTACGAAGGGTGGGTAGCCTTGTGTTACTTATCTTGACTCTTTAGTTTATATTAAATTTCAGATGTAAATTGAGGACGTCACAAGAAGTGAGATTAGAAGTGCAGACCATGAAACAGGGTATCCTTGATATAGCACAAAATTTGAAGAACTGCAACAAAATGTGTATATCGAGGCACACTCATAAATTGACTGACCAAATAAACAACATATGAAATGTTAGACATTGTGACAGAAAGATAAATAAGACTACCAACTAACTATCGATAAATAGTTGCATCTGTAAGTGGAGAATCGTCAATGGCCAAAAGTTTAGTATCATATTTAAGCGGACTAGTGATTATCTTGCTATCTGTCAACCTAGTTTTGGAAAGTAAATCAGAGGCATATTTGGCTTGAGTGAGATAATAACCATCCTAGTTCAAAGTAACTTCAAGGCTGAGAAAGTAATTAAGATGCTCCAAATCGTTCATCTCAAAATTCTGACTAAGAAAAGTCTGAAGACCTCGAATACCATCAATATTATCACCATTAATAATCATATCATCAACATAGAGAAGAAAAATGATAGTACCTCCACTAGTAGTACGAACAAAGAGTGCAAAATCAAAGCGGCTAGGAAGAAAGCCTTGTTGAGAGACCACTGACTGAAATTTCTCACACCAAACTTGAGGAGCATGTTTGAGCCCATAAAGTGCACAATAACGATGTCAAACTTTATGTGGGAGATGCTCATAGCCAAATGGAGGTTGCATGTAAAGTTCCTCTGTAAGATCACCATTAAGAAAGACATTTTTTAACATCCCTCTGAAAAAGTTTCCAATGTCGAACAACAGCAATTGCAAGTAAAGATCTGACAGAAATAAGTCTGGCAACAGAAGCAAAAGTCTCATTATAATCAATCTCATACTCCAATGTGAATCCCCTTGCAACAAGTCAAGCCTTATAGCATTCAACTAATCCATTTGCCTGATACATGATTTTATATATTCACTAGCATCCCATTGTAGCTTTTCTAGGAGGCAAGTCCACTAAATCTCAATTATGTGTTTTGACAAGATTATCCAATTTATCAAACATAACTTGCTACCAAAGAGGGTCAGTACGAGCCTCACGATAATTGTGAGATTCATGTAGGGTGGAAAGGACATATCAAAACAGTGATAATCACGAAAATGAGTAGGAGGAACACTTATCCGACTGGAACAATGAGGTTCAGAGAGTGGAGAAGACTGAGGAATGGGTGGTGTTGTAGATGGTCCATTAAACGCATCAACTAGATTGGATGCAGCAATAAAAGGACTGTCTGATAAGCTCGAAATATCTGCAGAGTAGTCAAAAAATAGGGCAATAGAGGAATCAGTAAATATAGGAGAGTGGGTAGAGGATGAAGGGGAGAATGTGGAGAGGCCAGTAAATGATTTGTGTTCCCAAAACTCCATATGACGAGAGACTCTAAGACGTTTGGCGATAGGATCATAACACCGATAATCTTTATTGAGTTAAGTCATAGCCAATGAAACAACATAACCGAGAACAAGGTTCAACTTTGGTCCATTCATGAGGAGGAAGAGTAACAAAGTAGGTACAACCAACGACTCGAAGTAGGAAATAGTTAGGTACCATACCATATAGAAGCTCATAAGGAGATTTGTTGTGAAGTTTAGGTGATGGTAACTGATGATGGTGTACACAACGGTAAAAGTAGCTTCACCCCAAAACTTTTTAGGCAAAAAAGTAGAAAATAAAAGAGCTCTTATAGTATTTAGGATATGACGATGTTTTCTTTCTGCGCGACCATTTTGTTGAGAGGTATAGTTATAAGAACAATGGGACAATGTACCTTGTTGATGCAGGAACTCAAGGAGAATTTTGTCATTGTATTCCATGGCATTATCTGAATGAAAAACTTTGATGGTATGAGAAAATTGAGTTTGTACCATTTTTTGAAAATTTTGATAAACATGAACAAAGTTCAGATTGATGCTGTAACAAATATAACCATTTATAACAAAAATAATCATTAACAAATATAACAAAATAACGAAATCCTCTCTCAGTAGGAATGGGTGCAGGACCCCAAATATTAGTGTGAACCAAATAAAAAAGTGCAGTCAACAAAGATTCACTTATATGAAAAGGTAAATGGGTTTTTTTCCAAGTTGATAGGAAACACAATTAAAAGACTCAAATCCTATAGAACCTAGGTGACCTTGGGAGGCTAAAAGATGAACACGAGGAAGAGAGGTATGACCCAACCAAGAGTGCCATAACTGGGACGAGGTGACAATAGCAATAATGGAGCGAGACAGATGTGATGGAAGCTGCAAAGAAGTGAGCTTGAACAAACGTCCAATCTTAAGGCCTGTCCCAACGAGTTGACCTATTTGTGGATCCTACACATCGACACCATCATTAGAAAAGATAAGCTAAAGACCTAACTCACAAAGTTGATCAACTACAAGGAGATTTAAGGACAATTTAAGAATAAGATAGGTGTTGTCAACAGATAAGATAGGAGATGAAATAAATCCAATGTGACTAGCATATAAATGAGAACTATCAGCAATATATATGGTAGGATTGAGTGACAAAGCATATTTTTGATAAACAATATTGGAATCAGAGGTCATATGATTACAATATGTAGAATCATAAAACCAAGGAGATGTATATAAGGTGACAGACAAATGAGAAGTATTTTTCTTAATCAATCTTCTAGTGCTTTGTCTGTTACCTCAATAGCAGAAAGAGCAGTTGGAGCTATTGCAGTAGCTTGCAATAAGGGGGCCTGAGACTTGTTTTTGTTCTACAATTCATGACATTCTGTAATAAAGTGACTAGGACATTTGCAGTATTTGCAGAAGACAGTCTTGGAAGACTGACAAAGAGCACGGTCTTTGGCTATAAAAGATCCAAAAATAATTCTAGGAATGGCAGTAACAATTGAAGTTTGAGTTTGGACCTTCATGTTTTTTTTTTTTTTTTTATCAAAGTCAACCAAAAAGTCTAAAGAAAAAAGTCAGCAATTGGTCTAGTCAACGCCGACGGTGCAGGAAACGGGCCGGACAAGTCGGGTCGGGTATGGGTAGAGAAACAGGTCGGATATAGGTAAGAACTATGGCTTGGCCTTAGGCTTTGACTCAGCTCAGTGCAGCTCGAAAACAGAAGAAAGTGCGTGTAACGTGTGGGCCAACGTGCAAAAAGCGAAGGTTGCATGTGGGGGTGCGTGCATAAGTGTAGGTGTGAAATCTTGAGATAGAAATATCGAGAAAAATTTTTGGACTCCGTTTATGATCAGATATGGCAAAAAAATTAGGAGTGAAAAATGGGTATAAAACCATGAAAATCTCATTGTCAATGTAGCGAAAACTAAAGTTAGTGTAAAACAAGAAAACACCAATGGAACAGCTTGCACAGACAGGAAGATCAAAGTTGTGGCTCTGATACTATATTGAAATTTAGAAAGAATTCTAAAAAAAAATCATATATTGAATATTTTTCTGTACGTCAAATATACAAAAGAGACCTATATATAGTAAAATCAGGCCAAACCTTAATAAAAAGATATTTACAATATTAACCCCAATAATCAATACATATATACACTAACATATATTATATTAATTTTGGCCCCTTTGAGTAAATATTTTAAACCCAATAAAAATTATTAGTTTTTGTCAAAATTATAAATTAGAACAGGTTTCCTAATATGTTAGGATATAAATTTGTACGTTTGTCTTATGAAGTTAAATTATTTGAATTTTTTTATATGCATAATATCAACGAGATGAGATTTGCATGACTATTTCTATTATTTATAATTTTTATGCATCGGTTTAGTACTACTTTAACTTTAGTGGAGTCAAGACTAGAGAGAGAAGTTTGGATCTGGTCCTAATATAAAAGACGTTTTTGCAGACAACCAATGGATGTTCGCCACATACGCATCACATCCTATTCACTTTAAACCCGCATCACAGTCTATCTCATTCTCTAATTCTAACATAAATGAACCCTAACTCTTAGAGAACCTAGCTTTGCGCAAAGAGGAACACTTTCATTTGGGACTGAACGAACCTAGTCTGAGCTTGACGACGACTGGAAATCGACTGCAATCACCGTGAATACCGACGAACAAAAATCATCTTCGACGAATCTTCCCCCATTTTTCATCATGAGAGTTAGAAAAAAAAAGGGAAAAAAAAAATTACAATAGAGATTTGAAGAATAATATGGTTCCTATTAATGAGGTGAGACTGAATGTTTATGGACCTGGAGAAAGAAAAATAAATAACCCATACGGTTAAGGTTCAATTTGCACTTGAATTCTTATCCTTTCTAAGCAATCAAAAAGTATTGGTAAGATTTGAGCAAATAAGCAACATTGTTGATTACCTCTCTACCTACGAAAAATCAATTAAAAAAAGAAGTAAAAGTTAAATAAAGAAAATGCTAAAACAACTCAAAATCCCCAGATGGTGCTCATATTATTCAATCCCAAATGAACATTAACAGTGATCGCCGATTACATCAAAATACTCTATACTACACCCAAATTTTCTCACAATACAATCTCATCAAACTCAAAGTAAAAAGGAAAAAGAAGTTAAAAAGAAATGCTTTATTTGAGCGAATACAATGAAAAATGTTTAAGAACACTTCAAACATCACGGGAAAATGGTAGATCACATGAGGAAGCAAAGTACCCAACGAAAATGGGGGAAATTCATCGAAGATGATTTTCATTCGTCGGTGTTCACAGTGGCGGTTTTATTTCCAGTCGTTGTCAACCTCAGGCTGAGTTTGTTCAGTTCCCAGATGGAAGTGTTCCTCTTTGGGCAAAGTTGAGTTCTCTAAGAGCACTAGTATTATTGACTGAATTCACTTTTCATGCATTTTGTCCACAAAATCAGCAATTTGCATTATTCTAGGAATTAGTCTAAATTAGTTTACTTGCCATATGTAAATGTTTCCTTAGACGTCTCTGGTAAAGTCTATATATTTGTAACTCTATACATAGAATATATACATATCAAGTTCAAATCAATTCTCTTCTCTTAGTTCTTAACATGGTATCAACCTAATCGATCCATAAACCATAGCCTAATGGCCTCCAACCCCAATTCACCCGTTCCCTAATCCTATGTTTTTCATCCCTCAAATTCCCCAAGCCTCATTCTCTTTCCAGAGGAGCAGCAACGGTTACTAAATCTTTGCACCACTCCATCCAAGAGCATGGCTATATCAGTTCGTAGTCCTGGAAGACCAAACTCTTCTCCTTCCTCGATTTCATCTGCTCACTTTGTTGATAATGTCTCTTCCTCTCCTCCTCTCTTCAATCGGGACCTCCACTAGGTGGTGGATAGCGGTGCTAAGCCACCACATCTGCCACCATCACAAGAGCTTTGCTGAGATGAAAACACTAACCTCTCCTCATTGTGTTCGACTATGTACAATGAAAGATATCCTTGTTGAAAGCATCGAGACTTACTTTTTGTCCCTTTTTCTCACATTGACCGATTTCTATTATGTCTCAAAGTTTTCTTCTAATCTCTTATCTATTTCACAACTCACACTTCACAATTATTGTGTCATTTTATTTTCCTCTAACAAATGCTTATTTCAGGACCCACAATTGATAAGGTCGAGTAGAGCGGGTGACCTTTGCAATGGACTCTATGTGTACCGACTCAAACCCTCCCTCGTATTCGCTACTCAACCCACCGTCAATAAGATCCTACGGCATCAATGTTTAGGTCATCCTTCTAATTTTACTATTCCCAGTCTTTTCAATTCTCCTTGTATTATTTTTGGTTATGTTTGTGCTTGTTCTAAGCACATTCGCTTGCCTTTTTCTCTTTCTACTAATAAAAGTACTTCTCCTTTTAATCATATTTTTTGTGATATATGGGGTGGATATCATACTCCTTCTCTATGTGGAGCTCATTATTATCTCACTATTGTTGATGATTTTTTCCGCATTATTTGGATATATCTCGTGCATTTCAAACCTGAAGCATATACCCATTTAACGCATTTTCTCGCACTTGTTCAAAATCAATTTAACACCACTGTTAAAATTATTCACATTGATAATGGATAATAATTTCTCTCTTACCAATTTCAAACTCATCTTTGGGATCACGAGATTATTCATAAACTCACTTGTGTTGAAACTCCGCAACAAAATGGCATTGCGGAGCATAAACACAATCACCTTCTAAATGTTGCCCGCAGTCTCAGATTTCAAGCACACTTACCTTTAAAATTTTGGAGTGATTGTGTTCTCACTACTGCATATTTCATTAATCATATTCACAGTCGTCTTCTCAATAATAAATCTGCCTTTGAAACACTTTTTGATAAAACATCCAACTACGATCATCTTTGTGTGTTTGGGTGCCTTTGCTATGCTTAAATTCTTCGTGCTCAGCGTAATAAATTTTCTCCTTATGCTACTAAATGTGTGTTTATTGGCTATCCAAGTACTCACAAAGCATATAGGCTCTACAATATTGAAACTTAGTCCATTCTTTATTCTCGCGACATCACATTCCATGAACAACAATTCCCTTTCCAAGATATTGCTGATTTTTCCCTTTCCTCTCATTCTCTCATTTCCCTCCCTGTCCCAGAACCCATGGTGCATTTTCCTTCATCTTATGACTCCCTTGTTATCCTAGATACGTCACCCTCTCCACCTTCCTCTCCTCCACCCCCCACTCTTAGTTCTTAACAAGAATTGAACTCATCAAAATCCTCCTTCAAAATTTAATGAAAAATACAAGTTTGATAGAAAGACAACACCTAAGAAAATTCTACATTGGACTCATCAAAAAACTTTTGTCATATTTGATGGAAAATGAGGAAAGCCAAACTAAAAGTACTTGTATTTTATTCTCTCCACTTTCTTTTCCTTATTTTCCATCCAAATATGATGAAAGTTTTTTAATGAGTACTCTAATGTAGGATTTTTTTAGGTGTTATCTTTCTATCAAATTTGTACTTTTCATCAAATTTTGAAGAAAAATTTTGATGAATTTAATGCTAATGCTCTAAGAGTTACGATGCAAAACACGTTAGAGGTAGAGAATGAGATAGGCTATGATGTGGGTTTAAAGTGAATAGGCTGTGATACATACGTGGTGAACATCCATTGGACGTTTGCAAAAATGCCTTTTGTAGTATGACTAGACCCAAGCTTCTCTCCAAAGCTAAATTATGGATCAAAATATATTTTTAAGGAACACCTGCAACTTCCAATTGAATAGCGAGTGAAAAAAATCTACTCATCATCTTAACATACATCACATATATTCATACAAAATATGTGATGAATGAATGATATGTAGAAGAACTCAATTAGTTTAGAAATATGAGTAACAAATTATAGAATAACATTATGAATAATGCTAAATATAGCTTTAGAGTGGATAAGTATTGTGCACTTTATTTGAAAAAAATTAAGTCCGCTATTAAAAAATAAATTTTTCATATAGGTATTAAACTTACTCACATTTTAAAAATTATCCAAAATTTATATATTTTAGGCTACAAATATCATTTATCTACTACAATAATAATAAAGGTATTGATAATCAGGCTTTAAGATAAGGTCTGCTGAAACCCTTTGAGCTAGCCCATTGGCAACATCAGTTATAACAAAACGCATTTACAATGAGCAATGCTATTCACACAATATATTTTATAACATATTTTAAAGTGAAGGTATTTTGGTAAAAGTGACGTATGTTTATCATTTTTCATTCATAATCCCCGCAAATTGGTATGACAACATGGAGCATCACTTTCAAAAAGTCACAGCCATCTTCTAGATGCTTAATTCTCATCTGTTTGCTGATACAAGAGAATGCTAAAGAGGTTGAAACTTGAGACTTATTTTGGGCATGACCATATGTAGAACAATGATTGAGAGATTTAGATGGAAAATGTAATATAGTATATAAACATTATTCTTTATTTATTTTATTTTCATGCGGACAGCAAACCAGCTTATTAAAAATAAAAAAGATAAAAAGTGTCCCAAATGCATTGCAGAACTAAAAATGCTAATATCTTTTTGCGTGTTATATATATATATATACATACACATTAATAAGTATGTATTTGGTCCTAATTTCTTGTCCCCATACATACTTAATGTATTTCTACACATTTTGTATGTATCAATTCTTTGCTGTATGATAGAGTTTCTGGCATCATGTGTTAAGTATCGCTTTGTAATGATTTGTATACAAAACTGTTGAAATTATCTTGATTTGCTTTTCTTATTTATCAAATATTTTATATTTGATTTGATTTTTTTAATATTTAAAATATTTATCTTATCTTATTTTATTTTAATATAATTTTTTTTTGTAATAGATAAAGATATATGCTTTGTATTTAGCATTAATTCAAAAGATAAAAATGCAGCTTTTTAAAATCTTCTGTCTTATTTCTTTTTTTTTCATCTTCTTCTATATTATCAATACTACTCAAATTTTATTTTTATTTGATTTAAAATCCCTACCATGTTAGGAAAAAAAAGTTAAATATTCCCATGAAGCTAAGATCGACGGGCGATCCCTTAAACATATCTTATTATTAAAGAAAAAAAAAAAAAAGAAATCAAGTGTCCATCTCCAGCTTGGCTAAGCCCAATCAAGGTAGGCATATCCGATTAAAATCTAAACATATTTTGTGTTTTGGAAATGTAAAAAGGAGCTTTATCTGCTAGTTCTTTTGCTAAAGGTAGGCGCAGCAATGTCTAGTTATTTCCAAATTTCCAGCCTAGATTTTGGGGATGAGTCACAAATTAGGGAATTTCCTACCTTAAATATTCGTGTCTCTAATCATCAGATAATCAGTAAATGACAAATATATGTGGCATCATGAACTACGTACGTACGACCTAGGTAGCTAGCTTGTGGAAGTGGCAGTCTATAACAGATAAATGATGATTGGCTTCCTTTTATATTTAAGAACACTCTGAATAGCTTCATCAACATAGTCTTTGATACTATATAGTCAAGAATTCATTCTCAGTAATCTCTATAATATATAGAAACTTAAAAAGAAAAAATCTTGCTCATAATAACAAAAAAAAGCATATACAATAATTTCAGTCATTGTAAAATTTATGACAACAAAATTGACAATCAACTTAACGATGTGTCAAAATTATAAAGATACAATACTAAAAGATGACTATATTTTATAATCTCTTCTATAAAGGTAATTAATAAGTCTGGCAAATATCCTCTTTAGTAGTAGATATTACAAATCAGCTACACAACAACTCAAAATGGAGCTACAACAAAATATATCGATCTCAAAATCGACTTACGCATTCAATTGTGCAATGGGCCGCTACGAACTTTAAGTTTGGTAGCATACCTTTATCTAGTATTCCTGAATGTATCCTTTATTTAGATAGCGACAAAGACCCATCTTAATTTTTGTAAGTACTTTTTATATATCTACAACTTGCTTAGAAAAAAAAAACACTCTTATTTGATTGTTTAAAATTTAATATAAATTTAATTATTAAGACTTAGAAAAATATGATTATTTTGATTTAGGTGAATAATAATATTATAAGAAATTTTAAAATTAGACGTTCCAAACTAATGGCCACATTTTTTTTTTTTAGTTTTTTTTTCATCATATAAAATATGATTATTAATTAATTTTTTATTTGTTTCTCTCTCTTACCAAGTTTTTATTAATAATTTAATTTAAATAAAATATAATTACTAATTTAATTTTTGTAACTCATAATTTAATTAAAATATAATTATTAATTAACATATAATAGATAGAATGGTAAAATATAATAAAATAAAATAATAATTATAAATAATATATATTTTTAATTATTAATTATTAATTATTATATATCTTCATAAATGGATAAGTCAATATGAAAATGAATAGTCAAAATCCAATAATTGTTTTATTATTTTATTATTATATAATAAAAAAAACAACTATTCTAATGTAGAGATTTATGTGAATAGAATGACCAAAATTAAATTACTTTTTACAACAATTAAAACTATCCTTTAACTTTAGACAATCTAATGAAAATATTTTAAAAAGTCAATGGAAATAATTAAATACCTTTTTTTTGGATTAAAAGAGAAAATTCAAGTTAATTAGAACCTAGCCATATATGTATATATGCTAGTAGGGGACCACGTACCCAGGCACGTGGATTTTAATTAATGAATAAAAAATATTTTCTTCTTTTCATTTCATACTGTAAAGTTATATGCGATTTTTTTTTTAAAAAAACTTTGTTTCTTTTATGTTGATTAATGTAAATAATATTTTCTTAGCTATTCAATTTGTTTGTTAATAAATTATATTATATAAGACTATATTAATTAACATATTAAGTGATTTGATAAATAGGTAGACATATCTAAATTGTCAATAAAATTTATTTTCTTATTTTATGATAAATATATTATATATTAATAAAACAATTTTTTTAAAGTATAGATAAGATAATGTTATTAATAACAACATTAACATTGTTATTACTCCTATTAAAAAAAAACGTTGTTATCACTATCAAATTTATTAGTAATATACAAATTAATATTTATTAATTGATTCGAGATGTTAATATACAAATAAATATGCGGTGAAAATAGAAAGGAAGGCAGCAGATGAAAAATAAGCACAAACGGTGGAAGCGGCAGGGGTAAAGAGGGAGAATTTTTGTTCTAAAAACAGGGGCAAAAATGAAAGAAATCTTGTTCTACATTAGCACTTATTATATATAAGATATATATACTTAATCTAATTTTATAAACATAATTTGTGAATTAATCAAAGTTCATAAATTATATATCCCATGATCACTCTCCATCGACCTTTGAAAATCTATTTAGCATTATTTTCATTTTTGACCTACTTTTTTATCCCTTTGAATAACCCAAATTAGCTCATTTTGAAATTCATGAAAACTCAAGAGAATAGTATTTGGTTGAACTTTATATATATGAGAGACTCTTTGTGCATGTGGCACCTATAACTAGTGCCATTTATTAGAGGCGAATGAGAGGGTGCCACATATGAAGTCCACAAGTTGGATTTTTCACGCACATAACAGAGAATCAACTCTTGCCTCTCACCCAAAATCTCTCTCTCTCACTCTCACTCTCACTTTCCATCGAACCAAATCAAGATTTCTCGTATTCTCCCTTGAACATCTCCTTCCATCTCCAGTCACTCACTTCTACCATGAGTTGATTTCTATCATAGATTGGACAAGGAGGGGCAACCTATGCCTTGGTCCTTTGTCCATTCAAGATTTTAATTTTTCGGGATTTTTTACAAGACATTTTTGTAAATTGTCGAGGGTTGATGGATTTGATTAGCTAGTTGATTTGGGAATTATTGGGAAGCTTTAAAAATTCAAAATGTGAGATTTGCTTTGTAAAGCTTCCATTCTGGACAGATCCATTGGGAAACTTTAAAAACTCGATATTCTTCTTTCTACCTTTGATTGATAAATTGAAGACTTTTGCCATAATAAAGTGAAGTTTGCAAATTTGGGCTGCTTGTGGAGCTTCCTTTTTTAACAGATCCAACAAATTTGAGTTGCTGGAATTGCAAAAGAACCTCTCTTCGTTTGATGAAGAAATTGCAGAAGAACCTCTCATCGGGATAGCAGAAGATGGGGAGGGGGGGAAGGACTGAATCGGGAGAGAAGAAAGGGGGGAGAGTAGGGGGTTGAACTAAATCAATCGAGAGAGAAAAATTTTCTACAGTGCATCAGTATGTTATTTTACACATTTCTATACGTGGTAATTTTCTATTGGCTTCCGAAAAAATGGATTTATAGGTTGTCGACACCCCCGCTTATGTTTGGGATTGAACGCAAATCGAGATGTCGGAGATAAACATCATAGGAAAGTTCACCCATCGTTCTTAATTTAAATTTGTGCATGCGTTCATAATAAAAGTAGTGACTAGAAAATTTAATCGCGAAAAAAGTTAAGCCATTCTAAAATTAGGCAAGAATTTCAAATTTTTGTCTTATGTCACATAATATAACAAAACTACAGTTCCCAAAATAACATTTCATTTTCATAAGATGCCAAATGTCTCGATTTTCACAAAATAAGCGTCTTTCCAAAATATCGGGAACTAACAAAAGGTAAAATAATAACAATATGCAACATGAATCACGTGCTGACCCCACAATCGTCCTTATCTTAGGGGCTCGTCCTTAACTAGCCCTGGGACCACAAAGGAATTGCCCTAAGCCCTCTTCTAAAGGATAGACGCGATCCATGAACAAGGACCCGTTAGGCCTCAGAGTGAGGCAGCACCGCACACACTAGCCACCAGCGGACTCTATGAGCGCTATCCAACGCATATAAAAAATAAACTGCTTGTACAAATCAGGGTCACCATGTCAAAAGGTGGAGAGATCACCAATCCATCAGTGGGTTGGAGACTCCCTCTGAATATCAACGTCGTAGTCGTTATCTTCTCCTGCAACCACTTATATCGCCCCAATAAGAAACGATAGTAAAAATATAAAGGGATGAGATTTCGAAAAAACTTAATAAGTATACAACTATCTCAACAAAATCATTTCAAGCATACATATAAGTGAATAACAAACAAATCATGTGTCATGCATATGCGACTAATGACTTAACAAATGCATATGCTCATGAAAACTCTCATAAAACTTGACTTTCTTTCAATCTTAACACATATGCTTGCTTTTCATAAAAAGTGGTTCATCATATAATGGAATTCTTTTGACTCATACTTTAAATATCTTTTTTCGTAAAATTTTTTTGTTTCGTTTATCATTTCTTATCTTAGGTACCATTTACATATTATATCATTCTTGGGACTTGAAAGTTGTTCTTGTCATGACTTCTTATTGGACACCTCACGATTCCTCTATGCACGTGTGTTCCTATTAGTTACCATATCCCCTGGCAACTACTCAAGCTTAAGTGAATATGTTACGTGTTACTGCAACACCCGCATGCTACTCAGGCCGGGACGACTACATTATCCACTCTTCATCACTCGGTGACCACTCAAACCGAGCGACTACATTTTTGTTCTTATAACGGTAAGGTAAAAGCTAACACCGTCTTTGGACACCTATTAGTTTTAGGTGAGACCACGCTCCGGACACCTTTTGGAGCCATACATGGTCTGCTGACTGTTCTTCGTCGACCCAGGGGTTTTCACTTGGCTTTAAACACTCATGAGTGAACAGAGAGTTTTACTGGAACACTACCTCGTCCCAATCTTTGGGATTCTTATAAAAACTTTAATTCTTTTCTTTTTTCTTTGAAATGTATATTATAACGATAAATCCATGCTTAGCAATGTATATTATTCTAGGTTTAATATTTATATTTTTATTGGTGGTGTAGTTACTTTGTTATGAATGAAAAAGAAAGCATGATTAATATGATAAATAGTGATGAAATGCATGCATGTTAAAATAAGCTTGGAGATGAAAAGAACTTGATTTGGTGCATATATGGTTTCGGGTTTGAAGGGTTTTAGGGTTGAGTTTTTTCAAAGATCAACTATAATTTCATGTTATCACTATGCCTTGAATATTTAGGAAGTTTAGAAGTATGAAACTAAGAGGATCTAATAGCATGAAGTTTGGTTTCCTAAATAGAAGTAAGCATGCTATTTTGGTTGAGAGAATAGGTGATTAAAATCTTAACCCTAAGAGCTATAGGGTTCGGTCAACTCCTTTTAGTGATGCTAAAAGCAATCTAACCTAGCATCACCAATCATTCAACAAATTTCATCTTAGTCATGCATACATTCTTATCACTATATACCATATCAATATGCTTCATTTTTTTTCCTTTGCATCAAATGGACTAAATACACTAACATAATATAATTTCAAGCCTAGAATAGCATATAGACTAAGCATGGATCTATAACTAAATAAACAAGCATTCAATCAAGCAATACAACTACATTCACTCAAATATATATACAAGAAATGCTAAAGTCAAGATAGAGATGCACTTACAATACTTCCAAGAAGAAAATAAGAATTTTGAAAAAAAATATATAAGATAGTCCATTAAAACAAACTACAAGCATGTAGGTAAAGAGAAATTTTTAAACATGAACTTTGGTGTGTGCATGTGATCTAACCTAAGTTTCTAGACATGAGAGAGGTTAGAGTTTTTGCTTACTTCCTCAAGTATGATCCCACTCAAAATCTCTTTGTTCACATTCCCCTAGACTTAGAATATTTTTGTGCTTAGAAGGTGGAAGAAAGTAAAGCAAAGTGAGAGTAGAGAGGGAGAGCTTGTTATCGTGTGGTGTAGTGGAAAAAGGAAAGTGAGGCAAGTAAATGGAAGAGCATGCATAAGGCCATTTGGCCAAAGGGAAGCTAGGCTTCTAGACACTCATTTCCCTAGCCTAGGGTTGACACTTGATGGGTTGAAAAACTCCCTTGATTGACCTTCATCACTAGGATACAACCATGCCTAGTTTAGGTGGTACTTGGATTGAAACTTTTCCTTCCTTTTTCTCCTATGGCCGGCGCCCATCATGGGTTCAAACCTCTCTTTTTCTTTCACATCACTCCTCACACACTCACCTATCACTTCATAAGTCCCTCACCAAGATCTCAAAATCAAATTTGGGAAGAATGGATTTGCCATACTCGGCCATGCCCCTTTCTGGCACCAACCGAATTCTACTTTTTCCCATGGGTTTTCTCTCTTGTTATGTGTTCCATCAATCACCCCACAATCATACACTCCTCCCCACATAAGTCTCATTATTCTTACACAATCTAACTTGTCCACTCACCTAGATTTGGCAAAAACTCTAGGAAGACTAAAATAGTGCATTTGACTATACGTCACCCAAATCCCACTTGCACTCCTTTGGTCACACTTCTCTCCAATGATGCTTCCCTCACTCAATCAATCATCTACCATGCTTCAACATGTCTTTTCAAAATATCTCATTTAGATTTTGCCCATTGGGAAACTCCATAGGGGTTTGGCACTCCCATCTCTCAAACCACCCGAAAGATGCTCTCCTTACATCTTCCACGCATCCACTTCTATCTTCACATATAGCATGTGTCAATCATCTAGATTTGGTATGTTCCAAGAAGACTAAATTGGAAGCTCTCATTTAGCCTCACACGCCTATCATGTCCTCCAATGATAAGAGAATCTTATCTTGATTCTAATACCTCATCTTCTAAGAAAGTCACTAGTCAACCCTCTAACTACTAGTATTTTCTTCCACATATCTAAAAGTCTTTGAAGACCCACTATAGTTCTTTCTAAGTATGACATGTGTCTCATATATGAGCTCGATTGACCATGGACCATTCCTATGGGCTTATGGGCTTGCCACACCTCTCTTAGGCCAAAAACCTAAGACATACCCTTAACACTTTAAATCTAAATCCAACCTCAATTGTTTAAATAATTAGAATACTTATATTACCCTTATAATAATTAATTAAAATAAAATAAATTAGAATATAAATTTTGGGTCGTCACATAAGTGATATCTACTAGAAGATTTTCTCTCTCTCTTCCTCTCTCTCTATCTATATATATAGTCATGTGCTAATTAGCAGTTCTCCAAGTTATAAGAGAGATAATTTAATTTTTTACGTACAAGAATCTCATTCATATTTTCATTTTGAAGAAATATTATTCATCAACTTTTATATTCTTTTTAGAAGTAAAAAATATGTAAAAATAATAAAATAAATTATTTATTTTACATAATAAAATAAAATGAGAATTTAAAACAAGGAAAAGTCTGGCTGCAGGCAACAATTGTGCACCTCGCGTACCCACGTCCGACGTGGCTCAAGAAGTCTAACCTGTTTCAAATGCTTTGATTGGCATATTGTAGATGAAATTGGCGGATTTGACGGGATTTTCAAATTTTAAATGCTTGAAGGTACATTTTATTCATCTGTTTTAAACGCATTTACTAAACGGTGCGTTTTGATACGTGAACTCAAAAAATCCTTTTCTCTTCCTTCGCACTCCGCACCTTCCCATTCCCCTTCCCCTTCCCCTTCTCTCCCATTTTTCTCTATTTTTCGCTAGTTCTGTACCTCCTCCCTTCCCCTTCCCCCAAATCTCATTCAAAAAAACCCTAACTCAAAAGGAAAGGAATTTTCTCAAACGGACCCGTTTGGGAAATCGCGTAGATAAGTTATCTTGTGCTCAGTTGCCTCTGTCTTGTTATCTTATGTTCCCAAACGGACCGGTCATCGTCAAAGCAATGTTCGAAAATCGAGACTTGATTTACAATCTTGATGTTGTAGTATCTCTGCGGAAGAAGGTTTTTCCCTTTTGGACTATTGTTTTAGGAGAACTTTGGATAATAGAACCAAAGGATGCTTTTGTGATGAATAGTTGGCATGTTCTTACGGAAAAGGAAAATAGTTGGCTCGTGTAAATCTTTATGCTTGCCCTCCTTGTTTTGAGTGGTCTACTGCTTGTAGCAGTCTCTTTCCTTGATTTTGTAGTTGTGGTTCCCTTTTATAGTTTTGGTGGTAATTATGGTCATTATATTTGTAATGTGGCTTGATTGAAGTGTACTCACTCTCTTGATTCTATTAATCGTTGATTGGCACTGAAATTAGCAGTAGGATGTGAGATCTGTGAATATTTCCCGAGAAAGACAAGATTTGGAGATTGCTTTTCTAGTTTAAAAGAAAATATTTATTTATTAATGCGGTGCTTGCTTCTTTATATCTTTGGAGGGACGTTTGGGCTATGATGGGGATTGGGGTAGAAAAACTCCTGCGTTGATGGAAGTGAAAATATGGGCATGTTATAGCATTTCTTTTTGTTTCTTTATTGCTTTCTCTATGGTTGAGCTTCTAGAATGGAGATGGGATATTCGGTCCAAAGTAGTGTAAGATTATTTCAATTAACGTTATATCTCGATATGTTTAAAACAGCTTTGAAATTACTGGGTACATCGCTCCTCGGTTAACATGATTGGTATGTCATGTATAGCTAACATAACTGGTAGCATTTGTTAGTGAGGATTGAAGGCCACATTTTGAAATTTAATTCTGCAAAGAGAGGATGATGACATGGAAGAGGCACTTGTCTTGCAAAAACTGTGTGCTTTTCACAATCCACTTGAGCATTGCCTCTTCAGATTTACATCACACAAAATTTTCATTACTTGGTGACCTGTGAAGTAATCCTTGTACATTGAATTGCTTATTGTAAAACCTCTTTGACTGTACTTTTTTTAGGAGTTAGTCATCACTTGTATTCTCAACACCTCTTGACTGTATAAAACCAGCAGTTTTGTATTTTAGAAGAGTGCCACTATTAATGCTAAGCATATTAATACACATTTATAATAACAAACTATGCAATCCTAAGAACCTTGACACATATGTTTGTTGTGTTATTCATGCTACTTTGGAAGCATTTGTGCTTAGTTTTGACGTTAATGGTATCTCTTTTTCCATAAAAGGTTGCCGTCTGTTGCAGACTTTGTCAAACATAGTTGAAGAAAAGAGAAAGTGGATTTTCAGCAAACTAAAAGGTTGTCCAATGTAACAGGTCGTCTTTGAGGTTGACATATTAGCTTGTGTTTCATAATAGGTCGTCTCTGAGGTTGGGAGTTTGTTTTCTGTGCTTGTTCTTTGCAGGCAATTTCTTGGTTTATTCTTACAGTGTTGTCCAATGTAATACAGCTTTAGGTGTACCGTGATCTGGGCATTTTCAATATGGGATTGTAACAGTATTTTGTTTTCCCACTTTTTTCGGCTTAAGCCTTTAATGTAATGACCAGAATTCTTTATTGTATCATAGTAGAACTTAAATCTTTGCTTCCCCTGTCAAAGCTACTTTAGCTGTCTTCAATCTAGAAAAACAGTCATCTTGTTTGAGGTAGAATGATAGATATAAAATGGCAAGAGTTTTTAACAAGATGACTTGTAGTGCATTTAAACACTGGCGTTTAAGCAGCATAAATCCAATGGGAAATGTAATAGTTGCAATAAGTGTGAGGCGTGTTGTGGTAAAAAAAGAAGTTCGATATTCTCATAATTTAATATTAAACACTGAATATATATATATATATATGTATATTTTAAAGAAACACTGAATATTAAATTTAGACCAGCAGGTCTTTACATTAAGTTAGACCAGAAAATACATATGTATTCTTACAGGCACAGATCAATATTAGACCAACAGTTCTTTACATTAAGTTACCATAATCTAGAAGAAAATCCACCATTCCTTTCATTAAAAACAAATACCAAAACAAAGACCATTAATCTTGATACACGCTTTTGACTGTTGATGTGGAGGCTCCAGAATCCATCTTAACTTCAAAAAATCTTAACTCTATCTTAACAACATGAGACTCTAAAAAATCTATCTTCACCAAAAATCTGTACAACATCTTACCAAAAATTACAAAATAAAATCTGCTTAGTTCGAGAGAGAGTAATCAAGCTTAACTACAAAAAATCTTAAATCCATTTTACCAAAAAATCTGTCTTCACCAAAAATCTACATTATCTTATCAAAAAACACCAAATAAAATCTGCTTAGTTATGAGAGAGTAATCCATCTTAACTTCAAAAAATCTTAACATCATCTTAACAACAAATTTGCACAACATCTTACCTGTATAACAAACAATCCACATCTTGACTTAAAACTACTTCAACTAAACAAAAAAATAGAATCATAAATGGATACCTGATTACGAAACCAGTTGTACTTGTGAACCAAGCAAGCCATCTGGCTAGGTTCCATCTACCCCAAGTTGTACATATGAACAACTAAGTAATAGTTAAAAACTCAACCACATGTAATTAAATTATTCAATTTAGAGAGAGTGACCAAGTTAATCAAATTACACTTTCTTGAGTCTCACTAGCTGCAAAACCAAATTAGGTTCCACTAAAGTCCAACATTGTGGGGTTTTCTAGTTGCTAAGTACAAAAGATACAAATATTGATGGATTAATTCAAAAACAAGAAATTGATAATGAAATGGCTACTAACAATTGGTAAAAAAGATTTTATATATATATATATATATAAACTAGAATAGAGTATTAAGTTCATTTGTTTACGTTTTTTCTTTTCAGTAGTCTTTGTTGTTGTGGGTCTGACTCTCTCAATCATTGATTTCTTCCTCAAAAAAGGTGGTCTACCTTTGCCTCTCACTACATGGGAATCCAGTAATTTTTCAAAACTCCCATCTGCAGTGGTATTGATAACCATAATCACAACGCTAGGACAAGTTTTATGGGGCGACTTCTTGGTGCAGTACCCGATGTTCATTGCATTTAATTTAAGAATCATATCCTCAGCATTCTCATCAGATGACGCTGCATTTGTGGCAACCTCATAGCATACCTTGATGATATGTGAATATCTACTCACTTCTGGTCTCGCATCAACTGAGTCATAAGTACTTAGTATAAAAGTATATGTCCTTTTTATATCTTTCCTCCATCGATCTAATATGTATTTTTTGGCACTTTTTTCACTTTCTTAACTCTCATAACAGCCACTGCATGCCACACAGTATCCCTCTCACTTTGAAGAGTGCGCATTAACAGTTTACCTCTCATTCAACTTCATTAAAGTACACATTTTGGGTCACCTCTTTAATAAATCATCAACAAGAATTTCATCTTCAACATGGTACGTTTCAATTACACCATCTTTTCGGTGTAGAGCTAGAAGAACACCAAGTTGCCCCATTACCTCTTTATGAACTTCTCTGAAATTAGCATTAGTGTATATGTTCTAAAATGTCTTTTCAAGTGAAGAGACAGAAACACTAGGAATTGTGTAGTTGAATTAGTTGAAGTCCGCCTCATTTTTATTTTCAATCTTCCTCCGCAATGCATTATCAAATTGATCGACAAACTCTTTTAAGTTTGTCCTAGAATGTACATATCCATCAAAGAAAGCATTTATGCTTTCGCTTCGTTGGGTTGTACTCATCCCAGCCCAGAAAGTTTCCTTCAAAAATACCGGTACCCAATACGAACGTTCTGCATATAAATTCTACAACCAAGCATTCTCCTGCAAATTGTACCCCGTAATTAATACTTCCCAACATTTCTCAAACTCTTCTATTGTTTGAGAGTCATACACACACTTTAGCAAATAACTTTTCAACCCGGTTTTGTATGCACGATGTGAACCGAGTTTCTCAAGTAGTTTTTTCAATATGTGCCATAAACAAAACCTATGCCGTGTATTTGGGAAGAGCAATCGCATTCTTCATAGCTCTATCTTGATCTGTGATAATAGCCTTTGGAGCTTCACCATCCATACAGTTCAACCAAGTCTGTAACAACTATGTAAACGTTTCAATATCCTCTCTACAAATCAATCATGCCCCAAAACGACCGATTGACCATGGTGGTTTACACCAACAAATGGTGCAAAAGGTATTGAATATTTATTTAAGTGGTGTCGAATGTCACAACATCACCAAAATATTTGTAAGCCGCCCTACTACGTGCATCTCCCCAAAAGACATTTGTCAACCTCTCATCCTCATCATGGTCGATTAGTGAAAAGAATCCATCATTTTTGTATTGCATCCTCACAAAATACTCACGGAGAGCTTAAACACCACCTTTCCCAAGTCGAAAATGGCGTGCCTTATGAATATAATCAGAACATCTTTTTCACTAAATGGCAAGTTCTCATACCCATGAGCTTCATGGACAAGTGCTGAGAAACTCTTGCTCGGTCCGATGCCAACCTCATTATTTGTCTCCAACATTCGCTTAACAGACTTGCTCACTTCTCTATTACATTGAAAGAACCTCGATTTTTTTGGACTTAAACCATGATTGTGGGAATTGTGAACAGTCAACAGCTTCAACACTCCATCCATGAATGTAGCATTTATCTTTGCCTTGCAATCTGTCTTTGATGTTGGACGTGGTCGAGCGACATTTGTCGTCCGGTTCCATGGCTTCCCACCACGAGAACAACCCAGCGTGATATATCTGAGGCTTCCATCCTCAAACCTATGACTCCTATGTGTCATTGTCTCAAACCCGCATTGTTTTCCATATTTTTATAATAGGAAACTAACTTATCCTGAGATGTAAAAACCATTCCCACCTTCGGCTCCTCGACGATATCGGCCCCCTCGGCATGCACTGCATTTACTATATTGGCCCCCTCGACATGCACTATATTTTCTACCTCGGCCCCCTCGTTGCTATGTTCGGATTCAGAGGACGTAGACAATGTTTCAACCTCCCTTGTGTCAAGTGTTGGTTCTTAAATTTCCTCAATATGGCTGGAACTTACAGAATTTAAACCAATCAAAGAGGGGGCTGATGACTAAAATACCGACATAAAATTTTCCTACAGTTTACAACAATAAAAAACAATATTAAAAAAAGTAGAAGCATTTTCAAAGGAAAATTCACCCTACTTAATGAACATAATTTACCTGACAATTCCATGCAAATGGGTTGGCATAAAGACGAGGTAAAAAATGTGGTAACCAAGCATGTGGCATTGGTGCATGCCCCCCATGCATATAACTTGAGAAATTAGGATAAAAGGACATTGGCATTACCTAACAAATAGATTAATAATGAAAGTTAACTAACAATAAATATAGACATTCATATAACTATTGTGTAAATTAATATTCAAAGTACCTGGGTTGTTGAATTGATAGATGCATTTGTGTTAGGAGGTATTGACAAATATGTATAAGATGGTCTTGGTATCACCTAAGATGTCAACAACCATGTCATGATAATGAGCAAGAAAATGGAAGAGGTGAGAATACTCCACATACTTAAGTTGATGGATTGTCTAATGTATTTGTGGTAGGAGGTGTTATAGGAGATGCTTGCTCTTTTCCTTATTCCATCTACAAAATATTTATCAATATTTTATTTGAACTCTGGATATTGAAATTTATTTGAAGCATGAAGTAAATGTATTTGAAGCATGATTAACCTATAATCTCAACTGGATATTTGAAATCTGGAGGCATGAAGTAAATTGGAAATTTGTAAACTTCATTGAAAATCTGTATAATGAAGTCACAATCCTATTTTTGTAAATTTCATGTTAGAACTTCACAAACTGAAATTCGTTTTGATCAAATTTTAGATTCAAGCATCAACACAAAAAAAAATACGGCATATATATGATGAAGTGCCACACAAGAGATAAAATTAAACACACAAAAATTATGGCATATAGCAATTTTTTTCGCAATAAAGTCTCCATTTTCGCAAGGCGTGTTCATGAAGCAGAATGAAATTTGTCTCGTTTGGATTTGGAGATGAGATGAGTTTAATTTATTTTTTAATATTATTATTATTATTTTAAAATTTGAAAAAGTATATTAAGATTTAAAAAATGTGTATTGGAATTTGAAAAAAGTACATAGAAATTTGTGTTTTATATAAAAAATTATAAAAATATAATGATAAAATAAAAGTGAGTTGAGCTGAGCTCAACTCACTTTTGAATACAAAGGGGGGTAATCGGAACATCAATAAAGCAACAAAAAAAATAAAAACAAAGTTTGAAGAAGCTCACTGAAACTTCAATGAAGCAACAGGAAAAAAAAAAAAAGTTTGAAGCTCAAATCGACCCAAAATATCTGCATAAACAAGTTATTTTTTCCATTATTCTTTTGTTTAGACCATCGACCAACAAGATAAAAATAGAGATTTATGGAAGTTTAAAAATTGACTTTGTAGGAAAATGACTAATCTTGGAGTTTCTCAAGAGATGACGCTTGTCGACACTAGAGATTTTTTTTTTTTTTCAGTCTGGGTTTTCGCTTCTTCGTGAATTTGAGTCTTCTTCGATTGATCTTGGTCTTTTTCGGGTTGTTCTGTTTTCCCGCACGCGCACGGATGCTCTGTTTCTTTGAATGAAGCTGGAAACGCTTCAGAGAGTATCAAGCTTCCTAAGCAAGCAACGTTTTACTCCAGTTTACGTGCCTATATCTTTCCTCCTCCTTTCTTCTTCTTTCTTCCTTATTTATTTTTTTATTTTTAAATTATGAAAATCTGACCTAGCTTTCCTCGTTAGCTAGGTACACAAATGGATACCCCATTTGCCTGTACCTAGCACTACTGTTAAAATAATATTCTCAACAATTTGATTAAATATCATAGCAACAATTATGAATATATACACGTAATCCGTAAAGTTTGTTTTACCGATCACCAATTGCTCAATTATGACATTTGTTTTGATTGGTGAAGGAAAGGAGCGGAATTAGGATTTTGTATTTGGAAGGCGATCGATAAAATATGTGCTATATATAAATTTTAAAAGGACATGATAGAAGTATCGCATTTTTTCGTTGTCGAATTTTTTAAATGTATTACTCTTCGAATTATCTACGTCCTTTAAAAAAAATCAATTTTTTACTTGCTCATATTATTTTTTGATTTAAAAAAATTATAGATAAAAAATAAACATAAATTTTTTTAATAACTACTGATATACCGATATTAGATTTTTAACAAACTATATCTCATAATCATACAATCAAATTAGAATGAAACTATATAAGTAAGTATAATTAATTAATTTTAACAATTATATAAATTTATAATCATATTTTTTTTAGAATTAAATTATTAAAGTAATTATGAGACTAGATGAGTTGAAATTTAAATTTTAATAAAGTTAAAAGTTAGAATAAAATTATATGTGTATTGACATTTAGGAGAATAATTTTAATAAAAATTTAGAAGGATAATTTTTAATTTTTTTATAATTTAAAGAATAATTTAATATTATATATATATATATGTAAATATATATACTTATATATTATATATGAATATTTTAAAAAAATTTGAGGGTTGTAGTCCCCAACCTCCCAAGTAGGTCCGCTTCTGGTGAAGGATGTCTCAATTACGTGAACTCGAGTCCAAAGAACAAGTGGTACGGCACATGAATATGTGTACGGAAAATTAAAAAGCTGGAAAAGTAAAACACATGCTAGGTACCCCACAACAATTCCACATGTCAGTATTATGCTGGGGGGCAGTGATATTGCTTCTGTGGCTTTACCTGTTTAGATTAGCTTTCTTGATTATCATTCACATATATAGGACTTGGTCAATATTTCTGATAATCTGTTCATATGTAGTTTTAAAAAAACCCCTAAAGGCCGAAAGATTTTCTACTTTTTAGTTACCCCTATATATGGTAAAAATATGCAGTAAATTAATAAATGATCCCATAAAAGTTAAAAAGTTTTTTTTATTATTAAAAGAGAGATCTTTTTAGGGTTTTGTTTGACTGTATATATGATAAAAAGTCCTTAAATTAGAGATTGTATTTTAATTAAGGATCCTGATCATTTAGTACTAGTACTTGATCCATATATGGTAAAAATAATCAAATCTTAGAGTTTCATCAAGTACACAACATGTACAACCTAGCTAATAAGTTTTTGTTTTAGCTAATTATTTTCTAAGTGAATGGTGAGGTTTGCTATAAACAAACCGTTGTATTTTTTTAAAAAAAGAAAAGAAAAAGAGAACGGACACTGATCAATTTTTTTTAATTACCTTATTTATAGTGGATGAATATCTTTTACACAAATTGAGAAAACTTGGGGATTACATAGAAAGATAAGCTCCCAAAATTATTCCTTTCAACATACACTACAAAAAAACTGCTTATTTGCTACCATTTAGTAGTCGTAAATAATCTATTTTAGTCGTTATATTTGTATATTTTAATCACAAATAATCTTTTTAATCGCAAATATTTGATTATTACTACCCATTTTTCTTGTAGTGATATTTGTCATAAGAAACTAGCTAGAACACTTTAAGAATTAATCCAACCAAAATCATCCATTTTTTACTTCATACATATACATATGTATGTTTGTAACTTATGGTCGTGTTTGGTTGTTGGACCTAATTAATTCAATTTATTTCAAATCAATCATTAATGAGTTAATTAATTTTTTTCTATAAAAAAATTAATTAACTCATCTCAACCTATTTTATACATTTCAATATAAAAAGTTAAGGTTATCTCAACAAAAAAAGTTAAACCAATCTCAATGAAACTCACAAAATATAAGTATTCACATCTAAACTCATCTCAACATTTAAATGCAATCTAAATCTTCTTACAGGCACTACTACATTTGAAATGTGAAACTATGAATGTATGCATGAGGAATACTAAGAAAAGAAAAGAAGAAACATCTAGATCAGTTATAGAGAGCAGCAGTACATATCATGATTTGAACTGTTCATATTTAAAGAAAAAAGACGTTTTATATGTACGTAACTGATGAGCATGATTAACTTTCAGTAGCCAGTCTCTCTCTCTTGATTAGGACTTGTGGCTATAAGCATCATGCTGCATGTGTAGTTCATACGATCCGTACATTAAATTCCGTTTCCAAGTTGGTTTCGTCGACTACTGGTATATACTCAATTCCCACAGAGAGAGAGAGAGAGAGAGAGAGAGAGAGAGAGAGAGAGAGAGAGAGAGAGAGAGAGAGAGAGAGAGAGAGAGATTATGCAGATCTTACATGAAGCAGACGTTGGATATGTCAAAAACATGCATGAGTAGCAGCTAGCTAGGATCCAAACACATATGCACCCAACTTGCGTACTGTATATATAATTATTGGTTCCTTCCTGATGCTGATGATCACAGCTTGTTTGGGGTCAACTAGAATCCAAACTTTGGTGGCCCTAAGCTATTTGTGTTACATATACATCTATTCGATCGATATGTATTTGGATGCATATGACTACGTAAGTACCTGCGATATCTAGCGCATGATGATGCAGCTAGCTACGGCCTATATATGCATGCATGCATGCTGAATGATATAATATACATCGAATTAAAATCACCGGAAGTACTTTTAACTGCGATCATGAGCAAGAACATCATGAATGGATATTGAGGGCGACGTTTATGTAAAAACTGAAAAAGAAATCATGATGGATGGATATTGATGAAGAAAGAAGAGTAAGGGCTGAAGAAGATTTCTACATAATTTCTCAACTTTCACACGTTGTTATTTATTTTACTTTTAAATTTTTTTTTTAAATGTTTTTAAAATTTTTTATTTTGAATTTATTCTTTTTAAACTAATTTATTTTTTTAATTTATTATTTATATATTAAATATTTGATTAAAAATAAAATAAAATAATATGTAAAATATGAAAATTATATGAATAATAAGAGGTTGAGATCATGCATTTTCGCAAAAGTAACTGACTCGTGTAATTATTCCCATATAAATTAATACTTCCGGCCCCCCTTTGTCTCACGTACTTTCTCACGCATTAATGTATGATCGATCATATTTCCTTCTTGATGTAATTATTGCTATCTATTTTTTTTTTTTTTTTGGAGTGGAATATTGTCTAATTCTTTAATTGTAATCTTTTTAATTATATTGATATGAAGAGCGTACGTTCACAAGCGGGTTTGTTTTGGTAAGGAAAATACTGATGAGACCTAGTACTAGTTGTGATGTAGCTTTTTATTTTGGGTTTTAATTATGTATGAAATTTTTGAATAATTTTTCTTTAAGATACTGCGATTTGTGAAAAGTGGGTAAATATATATATATAAGATTTGAAGAGTTGTTTAAATATAATTCTTTGAATTTTTTTATTTCTATAATAACTATTTTACGATTAGATGAAAATATTCTTAGATTGAAGCTGAATTTTGTAAAAAGAAAATGCAGTATTTTTAATATATATAGCCAAACACGTAGAAGATAACAGTACATAAAATATATAGTTCAGAACATATTTTCTAAGGTAAGATTGTCGATTAAGGCCGGATGCAGGGATTGGCAAACATGAAAATATGATCTAAAAATTCTCGAACTTTTTAATATTTCTTGATCACAGCTTCATTAATCTCACACATCACTCAAATACAAAAAACTTATTAATTTCAAATTTTCAACATTTTCATCTAATATTCTCTATTCAAACACAAAATCAGTACAACTTTTACAAATTTCAAAACAAAAATAGCATTCACACAATTTTTTAACTTTATCTATTTACTTTTAAAAACTCCAATACAATTAATACTTATTTTTAAAATATATTTAGAATTATATTTTCTCCTTTATTAAAATCTAATAAAATATATTTACACAAATTATTTTATTATAATCTACGAAATTTTATAATCTTCTAATACCTTGTTTCGTTATACGATTCAGATGAGATGAGATATTTTGAATAATAGTGATATTTTTGAGTTAAGATCATGAGATGAGATCATTTATAAAAAAATAAATAATTCTTTTTGCAGTCCATATTTAATGAACTGCAATGCAGTCCACATAGAAATGTTCTCATTTTATGATTAAATGAAATTAATTTTTCAAATTTTTAAAGTTTTTTATCTATAAATAAGAATATCTGAATCAATTTCATTTTAAAATGAAATTTTATTTATTTATATATTGTTTGGACCGCAAAGAAGTTCATTTTTTTTGGACTGTATGTAGCATTACCCTAAAACAAAAACAAAATTGTGTTCAGATAGTAAGATGATGTGGTTTTAAGTTTTTGAGCATTTGATAAAGTGATGATTAGTCCCACCAATTATTGAAAAATATTTTTAATTATTGGGTGAAAAATATTATGAATATATTAAAAATAAGTAATTTCTATTATTAATTTAAAAAATCTTAAATATTTTGACCTTAATTTATAAAATCTTGTTTTTGTAGTTGGCGGTGATTATTTCAATATTTCCAAATATGAATCTATTTCTTTATTAAGCGAAATTATTCTGATTATGACTTATTTATTATACTATATTTTATAAAATTCAAAAAATATTTTTTTAATTATATATTATAATAAAATAAAAAATTATAATAGATAATTATAATTATATATATATTAAAAATGTGAGAGTAATTGTACTGTAGTAGTACTATAGAGGCAGATGAAATTTTGTAACAGATAAACTATATATGGTACTGTAGTATTATTGTAATAATAGTTGAAAAATTGGAGATAAAATAAAATTTTGTATTCTCTGACTTGAATAAGCAGATTAAAAATAAAATAAATCTCAGATGGAATAATATGTGAAAAATGATAAATATACAACACATTTTATAATATTTTACACAATAATATTTTAAAATGAGAGGTATTTTTGAAAATTACCTTATAAATCTAACATTACTTTAGAGCTCCAAGATGGCAAATTCGGAGTATAATTTTCATGATTCGGCCTCCGTTGTACCTGTACCTGTGGCTGATATCCATGTTTCGGCCTCCGTTGTAGACCTTTCGCCAAATAAGGATGAGCTCCTCGTGTTTGTCAGAGAGGAATATCTGCGCCATAGTTGGAGAGGTGTACTGCATTTCAGGTGGAGAATTGTTGTGGCAAAAGGCATACCTACGAAAATTATTAAAAGTGAAAGGAAATACAATCAATCACACGACATAAGACTTACGTGGTTTGACAAATTGCCTATGTCTATAGAGTTGTAAAAATCTTTTTAATCAGAAGATATTACAATCACTCAATCTCAACTCACATTCTCTAGAGCTTTTTGCTCTCTTACACAATATGTACTTATTAAGCAATTGTTCTCTCTCAGAATATACTAAAAATCATGTTTAAGTAGTCAAATATAACATATTTATAGTAAAAATGGTGTTGGAAACTCTAATTCTGAAATTCCTGCGAATCTTGCCCAAACAAAGTGTCAAATGAGTGTCGAGCGAAACTCTTTGTCCGAATCTTGTTCAAGCTTAGTGTCGAGAGAGAATTTAGCTCGAGTCAAGTGTCAAGTTATGGTCGAGCGAGAATCCTAATATTTGATTTTTAGCTCACAGATCAATCTCCACAAGCAACTTAACAATCTCCCACTTAGAGATTGGGTCTTCATATGCCAACCATTGTTTCCAGTCAAGCCCTATCATCTCTACAGCTTACAACTCTCATCTTCAAGTTAGAAAACGAACTAAAGTTGAGCACGACTTCAATTTTCCACGTACATTACCTTTAGTTAGTACATTCATTAGGCGATTCACAACTCCCACTATATTAGGAGTATCAGGTTTCAAACTGATCTTGGCAACTTTAGCTAACTTCCTTAGGCTTACATGAGAAATGAAAAAACTTACTCTCTTTGGCTTTCTCATAAGCTTCACGCGATCAAACATGCATTTTTGCACTCTTGTATTTCCTTATACATCACTAGATTTTGATGTTAAATACAAAGAGTTAGATCTCTTATCATGCGCTTAAACCAAGACACCCTTAGTAATCTTCCAAGCTCCTCCAGAGAATACTATTGCATAATCGTTGTCATCAAACTGTCCCATAAAGATCAGATTGTTCTTTAGATTTGGAATGTGTCTGACTTGCTGTAAAGTCCACACGCCCTTGTTTGAAAGTGTGATGTGCACATCACCCACTCCTACTACATCAAATGTCTCTCCATCAACCGCATACATCTTCCCAAAACCACTAGTAACATAATTCTGCATGATCTCCCAATGTGAGGCGCTATGGAACAAAACTCCTAAATCCAACACACAATCATCAATCGGACTGTGTACTGTAAGAAGTTGGGCATCATAAATTTCTTTTGTCACTATATTCACATCATCATTTTTAGCACTTTCTTGATTCTTACAATTCCTCTTGATGTGGTCCGGCTTGCCACAACTCCAACACATGATCTGCCCCCTAGATCTCGTCTTGCTCTTTCCCTTGTTCTTGGAGCCTGATTTATCTTGTCTTCTGCTCCGATTGTCAAACATTCAGTGCCGATCTCAAACTTGAGAACTCACTAGAGTTTCTCCTACGTACCTCTTCAACAAGGATCATGTCACCTACATCTTAGTATTTCAGTTTCATCTTGCCAGTTGAACTACTCACAATTATTCTCATGGCCTTCCAACTATTTGGCAGGGATGCCAACAGAATCAACAGTCTAATCCCATCCTCAAACTCAATCACTATAGAAGACAATTGATTTGTAATCGTATTGAATTCATTCAAGTGTTTGGCCACAGACATACTTTCCGACGTTTTCAGATTGAATGATTTATTTATTAAGTGCATTTTGTTATTCGCTGACTACTTTTCATACATACCTGAAAAAGTCGTCATGAGATCATTCGTGGTCTTCTCCTTACTAACATTGTGTGCCACTGTTTTGAAAAAGGTCAGTCAAATAATCTCCAGAACTTGTCGATCTAATAGAATTCATTAAGCATCATTCATGCTCTCCAGCTTCGTTCCCAACAGTGGAAGGTAGAGCTTTTTTCCGTAGAGATAATTCTCAATTTGCATCATCTAGTATCTAAAATCAATGTCGTCAAACTTCTTACTTCTGGGTGCGTTCACTTTATCTCTAGCTATCATTGTCCTTCAGATCCAATATTGACTCTTAATACTAGTTGTTGTGGCAAAACATACACATACACACCAACGATGAGAAATAAAACTGAAAGCAAACACAATCAATCGCACGACACAAGATTTACGTGATTCGGTAAATTGCCTATGTCTATGGAGATGCAGAAATCTTATTAACCAGAGGAGATTACAATCACTTAATCTCAACTCACTTTCTCTAAGAATGTTTGTTTTCTCATCAAATAAGCACTCATTAGGCAAATGTTCTCTCTCAGAATATGCTGAAAATCGTGTTTAAGCATATAGATATAACCTATTTATAGCAAAAATGGTGCTGAAAATTTTAATTCTGAAATTCTTGTGAATCTCGTTAGATCAAAGTGTCGAGTGAAACTCTATCTGACTCTTACTTGAGTCAAGTGTTGAGCGAGAATCTAGTTCGAGCCAAGTGTCGAACTAGAGTCAAATAAAAATTTAACTTGAGCCAAGTGTCGAGTTAGAATCGAGCAAAATTCTTAACACTTGATTTTTAACTTCTAAATCAATTTCTATATAGAATCCAATGAGAATATAGAGTAGACTGTGAAACCATACAGAATGGGAGAAGGGAGAGTATTAAAAAAGTTACGGTTGTGAATTCGTTAAAAAAATAGAATAATGCTAGAGTGAATCTACACTCAGCACACTCACACTCACACTCACAGAGCATATGAACAGTGAACAGTGCTCTGTGAGTGTGAGTGTGAGTGTGAGTGTGCTGAGTGTGGATTCACTCAATAATTTTTAAAAAAAATAAGAAGAGAGAAGCAACCACGAAATGCGTGCATTGAGTGTACCGCTACAGTAGCTTCTGTGTAATGTTTCTTATATCATTTCGTATTAGTTATATCTCATCTGGCATCTGGACCTAAATATATCCAATCAGACTTAAAGACTAAATCCCAGTTAATAAATTGTATAAAATCCTAGTTAATAATCGTACAAGATTTGGAGTAAATAATATTGAGCCTTTATTTTTTTATTTTTTTATTAGAATATTGAGCCTTTGGAGTTTGGAGATCCAATTATTGAGGAACCTTTTCGACATCTCTCTCCAAAAGTCTTTTTCTAAGCCAACGTGTATCAAGCTATGTTTTTAACAAACAGACACGAGTGAGAGCGAGAGAAAAAAAATACTGACATGACAGTACCTGCTCCATAAAGAAACTTGTCGGCTGCGATATCCTCCCTCCTTCCCTGCGTAAATGATTAGATACGGCTACAAAATTTATGGCCATAAAACGTGGAGTACAAAACAACGTTAGAGCAATTCTATTAGATAGTCTAAAGTTAAATGATTAATTTTAATTATTAAAAAAAATAATTTTGTTTTTAATTATTTTATTTACATAAATTTTTATATTAAAATAATTATTTTTTATTATATAATAAAAAATAATTTAATTTTAATTATTTACATCAATTTTTATATTAAATTATTTATTTATAAAGATATATATAATAATGAGTTAAAAAAATATTAACTATTAATCATCGTTTATTTTATGTAATAAGAAAGAAAAGAAAGAGAGAAGTTAATAAAATAAGAGTTTGATCATTAGTTTGAAATCTCCAATTTAAATTTTTTTTAGTATTACTATTCACTTGAATCAAAATTTATGATTTTTAAACAATTCAATAAAAATTTCTTTTAAATCTTAATGGTTAAATTCTTATTGAATTTAACTTTTAGTCAATTCAATGAGAATACTCTTACTTAACTAGTCATTTAGACTATTGTTATTATGTCTGCTCAATCTATTTATTTAAAAGTAGCTTGGATTTAGAGATGAGATGAGATGAGTTATGAATAGTAATAAAATGAGTGATTGAAATGAGTTGAAATTTGAAATAAGTGGTTGAGATGAATTGAAAGTACGAAATAAGTTGTGAATAGTAAAATCCAGTTTATTAAACAAATCGGCCTGTAATTTATATTTTTTTATTTTATTTCAAGCATTTTTTAAATATGTTTAAACATTTTTTAAATATATATATAAAAAGAAATCAATACACTAATAGTCTTTTTCTTAACTATTAAATAAAAAAATTAGAAAAATAAAAATAAATACAAAGTGATTAAAATGAATAGACAAAATAAGACATCGTAATAGCATTTTTCAGCCACGTACATGAAAATCACTGGCAAGAAAAAAAAAATCTATTTAAATATAATAGATACTAGATTTTTTTATGTAAAATTTAATTTATCTAATTTCTTCAAATACAAAATGGATACCAATTTTAATAAATGTATCTAGTATTATTCTTTTTAAAATAATAATATTATATACCATATTCTTATTCCAATATATAAAATATAATATATTTATCATTATTAAATGATCAATCTTTTATCTTCTCTTATATTCTCACATCAAACTTTTTTTCAATTTTTATTTTACCGATAAACTGGAGATGATGCTTTAGCAAGTGGTCTAACTGGAACACCAAGCTCAGCAAGCTGAGCTCTCGAGTGTAGACTTCGTTTTAAACTTTGCAATTTGCTGGTCATCAAGATGATGCACACTAGACTGCTTTGCTTCAAGCCTTCATGCATCTGATCAATCTGCTAAAACTTTTTCCTCAAAGATCGAACTTGTTTACATATGCTTTTATTTGGATTTGTTCGATCCGATAGGTCTTCTTGCCATATCGAAAAGGAGAGGGAGAAGAAACTAGCATAGAAGAGTTGGATCCAGACAGGCTTCTTTTCTTTCCAGAGCAAACTTTCTTTTAAGAATAAAATCATAAAGTTAACTGACAACGCCATCTCATCATATAAGTGGGACGAAAGTTGGATGGTAAGATATAGTATATAAAATTTCTTTTTATAATATACTCACTTCCTAAAAAAAGTACTGTGGTCAAGTAATTAGCTTATAAATGTAATATACAAATCTAATTTAAAGTAGGGCTAAGGACCCTAAATTTAAAAATTAGATCATCAAGTCTGCTGGATTAGAACATCTCACATACATGATACATCTAGTTTTCTAAGTTGTGGGTTTATTCTCAAACTGCATCATGTCTTGTTTGAACGAATTAATGACGGGTATAGCTCGAATGAATTTTTTGAAAGAAACTGCGAATCAGCTTTTTTTTTGATAATTTTTTACGCTATTTGCTCATCATGTGATCCCTAGCCAAAGTAAATTAAATCAAGACGTATGTTTGAATAATGAGATTAGATGAGATAATTTTTAGTGTTGTGTTGTATAAGGTGATTAGTTTGAGAGTTGAAAATCAGAAAAAAAAAAATTAGCTCGACACTTCGCTTGACATCTCACTTGAGCGTGATTCAAAATAAAAAGTTCATTCAACACTCGCTCAAGTGAATATAACAAGAATTTTGAAATTAGGGTTTTCAGCACCGTTTTGCTATAAATATGTTATATTTGACTTATTTTATACAAATTTTAGTATATTTTGAGATGAAACAATTATCAAGTGAGTGCATATTGTGTATGAGAGTAAAAAACTTTAGAGAGTTAGTTAAGATTGAGTAATTATAATCTCTTCTAGTTAAAAAATAAGATTTCTGCAGTTCTGTGGACTTAAGTAATTTGCTAAATCATATATATTATGTGTCTTGTGCTTGATTATATTTATTTTTACTTTTATTTATCATCGTTAGTATGAGTGCATTTTACACATCATTTAGATGAAAGTTAAAATTTGAAAGAAATATTGTTAGAATATTATTTTTTAATATTATTATTATTTTAAAATTTGAAAAAATTGAATTGTTTATTAATTTTGTATAAAAATTTAAAAAATTATAATAATGAGATGAGATGGGATAATTTTTGTATCCAAACCAGACCTAACTTTTATTATTTGATCAATACGTCAAATATATTATTTCTAAACTTAAATTGGCATGCATTACTTACTGTTCCTACAATTACGAACTGATATATCTATATTCAATTTGCAAGGGAGACAGATAAATAGGATACATCGAAGCCAGGGTCGGCTCAAAAAATTTTGAGACCTGAAACGAGAAGTTAAAATGAGATATTTTTCTTGTATCAAACCAAACTAACTTATATCTAATTATATTTTTATTTAAAAATTATTCTTCTTACTTTTTAAAATGCAAAATTACTAATTAAGTTTTTTATATTAAAATTTTAAATTTTTATAGTAAAAAAGAACAATATCTCCTATATAAATTACACTCTTCTTATGAATATTCTAAAATAAAATAAGAATAATATTTCTTCTTGCAGTCTATATCTATGGATTGTATCACAAGCTTAAGTGAAACGCTCCTAGTTCATGAGAAAATCAATTGAGTTTTCCAGAATTTTGAAATTTTTGATTTGTAAAATAAGTATATTTTAATCAATTTTATTTTAAAATTGAGATTTTTTGTCTGTCTGTCTGCTGTTTGTATTGTAAAAGAGTCCATAAAAATGAACTATGTATAGCATTGCCCATAAAATAAATATTAATCATAAAATAATTGAACCTAATTTTGCAAATAGGTTTCACTCTAATATAACAAATGGGCTCTATTTTTATGTAAAACTATTAATCTGCATAATAAAATAAAATATATTAATATTAATAATCAAAATCAAAGAAACACATTAACATTAGAGAAAGTAAAAAAAGAAAACTGAAAATTATAAATTCAAGGAATACAATAAATCAGTTGTAAAGTTAAACATTCGGTTCTTGACTTTCGGATTGAAGTGTTGAAGAAGGCAAAAAAACTACAAATGAGGTTGCATACTACCACGTACAAATGTGTACGTACGTATATTATGTATATATGTGGCTGTTTTATTACCACAAACTGCAAAGTTTATTGTACATTGACAGTCAACAGTATATACATAAAAAAAAAATAAAAAAAAGTTTCCACTTTCAATTTAGAAAAACCTCACACATTCATTGACGCACTCGGCACAACACTCGACAGATGATTACAGAGACGCCATTGCCGCTCAAGCCTCAATGTTTGTGAGTGTGAATTGGAGAGGCAAATATGAGTACGATGAATGTATAAGAGTTCGAGATAGAGACTAGAGTCTAGAGTACAAGAGAGAAATAAAATAAAATTTGTAAGTTTCACTATTTCAAGTATAAAAAGAGAGTTCATTTTCCTAGATGTTCTGAAATTTATTCCTAGATGGGTTGCAATGTTCTTTTAATTTGTTGTGATTTTTGACTTTTTCAAGTGAAATTAAAGAATTTATCTAAAATAGTACTGTTAACGTTTATTTATTTATATATTTATTATAGAGTTGGTCAGAGTTTATTCTTTTTTTTTTTTTTGAATTTTCAAGATTAATCTACTTTAGTTTAAATATATATTTTTAGATTTTTTTAATAATGAAATTTTTAGTATTTTTTTGCCTTTTTTCATTGTGGGGCCTTAGACTATCGCGTAACTTATTTAATGGATCAACCGACCCTGATTGAATGTTTGGTCCAAATTTTTTTACAGAAAAATGAAACTATCATTACAAGAAAATTGACTTTTTGTGACATTAGATTTTGTCGCAAAAAGTAAAAAGAATGCTACAGAAAAGTATTTGCAGTAAAAATAGTCATTTTGATTACAATTAAAATGTCACAAATAGCTGTTTTTCTTGTAGCGTATGTTGCTTGAGTATTTTGTCCCTCAATTTGGCTGCCCATGTATTTTTTATTATTTTTCATTTTTTTTCGAATATTAGTGTACTAGTGTTTTTGTATTTTTTTAAAAAGAATTAAAAGAAAAAAGAAGTGGTACATTTTGCATTAGGAATTACATCCAGTAGTCAAATCTAGGCGACATAATATCGTTATCTTCAAAAACTTCAAAAAGATTAATAATGATTTAGGTTTGGAATATGCCATATCAGTCATAACGAGATCAAGTATATTAATATGAAT
Source organism: Platycarya longipes (assembly GCA_036559045.1). Taxonomy (NCBI): domain Eukaryota; kingdom Viridiplantae; phylum Streptophyta; class Magnoliopsida; order Fagales; family Juglandaceae; genus Platycarya; species Platycarya longipes. The sequence goes on along the minus strand of CM071792.1, from coordinate 28,136,414 downwards.
TTTCACTTTTGTAGCATGCAGGGATAAGCTCATGGGATCAAGATTCAACTTTGTGAGGGAAAAAAGACTTTTGTACTACTGCTATGGAGGAATAATTATTTTTATTTTTAAATGGACCCCATGCAAAGCTAAAGAATCGTGGAATAGTAGTATTTAGGTTTAGTACTGGCTGAACTTGTTTTGTGATCATCCTAAGAAGTGAGAAGGGAGTCCCTACATGATTTTCCTTTTGCCTTGACGTACAAATTACACCCTGGAATGCTGTTGGATTGTTGTGGCTGGGTTTTTTTTTATCATATTATTTCATTTGATATATTTTCAAATTCATCGGTAAATTTTTTCAAATTTTAATATAAAATAAAATAAAAAATTTAATTTTTTTAAATTTAAAAAAAACTCTTTTAAATTTAAAAATAAAACTAATATTAAAAAAATATTTTATTTTTTTATTAATTTTTATATCATCTTATGTCATTTTATTTATAAAAATAAAATAGTTCCAATTAATCATCATCACGAATTTACAGAAATATATATAGGGCTCGATCGTACGGCAGCTTGAGGGTTTCAGGAACTTTCCCCTCACAAACGCAGACACACACTAGCTAGCGGGAAAACATTAATGGAGGAGAACACTATGATGGTTCCTGAAACTGCCATATATGGCGTCATGCAGCCATGCACGCAAGGAAAGTGGCAAGCAAGGAAAGTGGCCGAGGAGTACTGGCCCCTCTGGGTGGGTAGCTAGGGAGGAGGTTGGCTAGCTGGCTGTTTGATTTTGTTCTGTTGTGAAGGCACCAAGCTTTTGAAATACCGTACGGTACCGATCGTACAGGCTGTATTTAACGTATTCAATCAGTAATTGACACAGAAGAGATCAGATGTTTTGTACCAAGTTAATTAAATACCGGACTATTTCAATACGTTTCGATCTATATTGGCCGATTTTTAGTATATTTGTCAAAATTTTGTATTTTTTAATATATTTTTATAATTTTCACTCAAATCCTCACATTTGAATACTGTTTTTTTTTTAAACTTTTTTAATTCCCTTTTTTTTGTAAGACTAAATCAAATTCCTTCTTTTTTTTAGAGATGAAGATGAATGATTACTTTTTTTAATAGTTAGATAGAAAACTTATAAGTATTATTGAATTTTATAAATATGTGTTTAAAATTTTTTAAGACTTGTATTGATGTTATTTTGAAATATAAGTTATACATATATAATTTATTTATTCATATATATAGATTGTTTTGAAACGATATTTAAAATATCATCAATATCAAAATATTTTATTTCAATATTTTAACTAACAAAATATTTTATTTCAATATTTTAACTAAAATGGTTACTGAAATGGTATTCAAACTTTAGAGGGCACCAATTGATCAGTTTTATTATAAGTTAATATTTTTCATTATTTTATTAAAAGTTAGATGTATAATCTGATCATTTTTTCTTTTATATTTTTCCTCGACCAAAAACAACGTTGTAGATTTGGTGGGCATTGTGCCATGATCTTAATTGTACTTATTTTGGTAGAGACCATAGTATATGTTTTAAAATATAAAATAAATAATTAAAGTTCTTCTCATTAGTTCAAATTTTTAGTATAAATGATAATTTCATATAATATGTTAAAAAGTAAATTGGTAAAAAACAATTGTCTTATATTTCTCATTTATCAGTATGCTTTATATAGCTATACACGGTTGTGATTTACATGAAAATAAAATAAATGAAATCTGTACAAATAAATGTCAAATATTTTAACAAATGGTTAGCTAAAATTGTGGGATTGCTAAAATCATGGGAGTTGAATTGTGGGATTTCTATGTGCTGTAAAACTCCTCCTCAAATTAGTGCATGAAGATTTGTAATGCCCAATTTGCGAGATAAGTGATGAAAGAGGTCAAATCTCAATGTTTTGGTGAAGATGTCGGCAACCTGCTCGAAAGATGGAAGATGAGTAGTGGTGAAGAGACCAGAACGAAGTTTGTCACGAACGATGTGGCCGTCTATCTCAATATGCTTTGTTCGTTTATGGAAAACTGGATTTTGAGCAATGTGGAGGGCTGACTGATTTTCACAGTAGATGGTCATTGGGTCTTTGTGGGTGATGCCAACGTCATGGAGAAGCTGTTTCAACCAAATTAGTTCACATTCGTGTGACAATTCTAGCTCGATATTCAACTTCCGCGAAGGAATGGGTCACTGTAGTCTATTTCTTAGTACGCCAAGAAATGGGACTGGAACCAAGTGTGATGAAAAAACCAGTGGTAGAGCGCCTGTGGTAGGACAACTGGCCCAATCAGAATCTGTGTAAGCACTGACATGAAGATTATTAGAGCAAGAGAGAAAAATGTCTTGTCTGGGAGTCCTTTTAAAGTAGTAGAGAACATGTGTTGCAGCTGTCATGTGAGGGATCCGAGGTGCATGCATGAATCGACTGAGAATATTCACTACAAAAATGATATCAGGTCTGGTGATGGTGAGGTAGATGAGGCATCCCACTAACCGTCGGAAAGAAGCGGGATCAGGAAGAAGGTCACCATCTATGTCGTTGAGCTTCAGTTTCTATTTCATAGGAAAAGGTGCAGGACGAGAACCAAGTTGACTAATGTCGGCGAGGATGTCCAGGGCATATTTTCGTTAATTAATAAAAATGCCAGAAGGAGAACGTGCAACTTTAAGTCCAAGGAAATATTTGAGAGGTCCGAGATCCTTGGCTTTGAAATTGTTGGAAAGAATGCTTTTGAAGAAGGCGACTTGAGAAAGATCATTGCCAACAACCAAGATATCATCAACGTAGACAAGAATAATGGTGAGACTGGTTGCAGTGGTCAAGGTAAACAGGGAGTGATCTGCTTGTGACTAAACAAAACCTGCATGAAGAAGAACAGAGGTTAGTTAAAAAAACTAGTTTCGGGAAGCTTGTTTGTGGCCATAAAGTGATTTTCGAAGGTGGCAAACTCTTGTCTCCCCTTTAACACAGTAGCCGGGTGGTGGGATTATGTAAACTTCCTCATCAAGTGCACCATGTAGGAAGGCATTATAGACATCTATTTGGTGGATGACCCAATTTTTTGTGGCGACAATAGCAAGGACACAACGTACTGTGGTCATCTTGGCAACTAGGGCAAAAGTTTCATGATAGTCAATGCCTTCCACTTGAGTGTAGCATTTGGCTACAAGTCAAGCCTTGTAGCGCTCAACAGTGCTATCTACTCGGCGTTTGGTTTTGAATACCTACTTACAACTGATGGATTTCTTGCCAGGAGGGAGGGTTTCTAGTGTCCAAGTGGAATTTTCTTCAAGGGCACAGAGTTCAGAAGCCATAGCTTCACACCAATGAGAATGGTGATTTGCTTCTGAGTAGTAAGTAGGTTCAACAGAAGCAGTGAGAGCAGTTAAGAATGAATAATGAGAAAGAAAAAAACAAGAGTACGACAAATAAGTTTATAAGGAGTGAGAAGTACTTGAGCATTGTGTAGTTGTTGAAGAGGCAATGGACTCCGTAGGGATGGTAGGATAGACAAAGTCAAGAAGATATGCTAGACGAGTAGTGTGGCGACAAGGCCGAGAAGGAATAGTGGTGGTGGGTGGGGGTTCTTGAGGTATGGCGAAGGAAGGGAAGGAAGAGATGGGTTCGGGGATAGGTAAGGGAATGATAGTGGAGCCATTGAGAAGAGGAGGTGCGGTGTGATGGAAGGGAAATTAATCCTTATGGAAGGTGATGTCGCATGAGTAGAAAGTGGTGTCGGTGTCAAGGTTGTATAGCTTGTAAGCTTTGCAGTTTCTGAGGGTAACCAATAAAGACACAACATGATGATCTGGGTGAGAATTTGTCACGATGAACAATGAGGGTTTAAGTGTAGCAAAGGCAACCAAACACACGTAGCTGAATTTATGATGGGGGTGTTGAGAAGAAGTTGGAAAGGGGTTTGATTTTTTAGGGAGCGACTTGGGGTCCTATTGATTAGGTAAGCAGCAGTAAAAACACAATCTCCCCAATATTTGAGTGGTAGGTTCAAAGTTTTGAATACCGTACCGGTGCCATATCGGTCAAGACACTGAAACTAAATATTTTGGTACCGGTACTGTTTCGGAATAGTCTAATTATAAAAAAAAAAAATATATATATATAAATATATATAAATTATATTTCAAAAAAATAGTCAATATATGAATATATTATATATATAAATACATAAATATAAATAATCTAGTCTAAATTGAGATAAAAAAAAGTAAAAAAAAATAAAAAATAAAATCCGGTATGGCTGATATAGGCCAGTACGGTTGGTACGACTGAAATATAGGCCGATACGGCCGGTATTTGGGCGGTTACGGTACAGACAGTGTACCTGTACCGCCCAAGTGACCGGTACAGCATGTACCGGCCGGTACGGTATGGCACCAAAAACATTGGGTACGTTTGCTTGAAAATGAAGGCTACGAGTGACATTCAAGATGTGCCTATGTTTACGCTCTGCAACGCCATTTTTTTTGTGAAGTTTCAATACAAGTACACTCATGGATGATGCCATGAGTGTGAAAATAAGTTTTGAGGTTATGTGAAAGGAACTCTTGGCCATTGTCGGTGTGAATTATTTTAACCGATGAGTTGAGTTGATTTTTAACAAGAGTGAATAAATGCATTAAGTGACTAAAAGTTTCTGATTTAAACCGCATTAAATAAATCCATGTCATACGTGAAAAATCATCAACAATAGTTAAGAAATCATGTGCACAGCAAATGGAGGCGATAGAATAACCACCCCAAATATCATAGTAATGACGATTAAAAGGTATCGTACTTTTATTAGCATACATTTGAAAAGGTAAACGAGCATGCTTTGAACGTTCACAAACATCACAATGAGAGAGAATACATGGATTGTCAAAAAATTTGGCAATGGTAAAGCTAGAAGGATAACCTAAACATTGATGCCATAAGGTCTTATTATCAAGATGGTAAACGAAGAATGCGAAGGTCTTTTGGGGCGAAAGAGGTAGAGCCCATTGCATGCCTCACCAGCTGCAATCAGCCTCTTCGATGAAAGGTCCTGAAAAAAACATTTATCAGATGAGAAAAAAGCAACACAAGATAAATTCTTAGTGAGTTGAGGGATAGAAAGGAGATTATAATAAAATAAGGGGACATAAAGGATATTTTGAAGTGTTAAATGGGTGGATAAAGGAAAAGAACCAATTCCTTCAACAGAAATCATCTCTCTTGTGGGTAGCCTCACTATGCGAGCAATGGAAGACAAGTTTAGGCTGGAGAAAGAGGATCGACAGTGGCTTATGTGGTCACTAGCGCCACTGTCGATGATCTAGTCCGTCTGTGGGTCGAAAGAGCGGGGCATCGTGGAGGAATTACCCACGAAATTAGTGGCCAGAGAAGGGGGATGAAGCAATGTCGTCATTTGCTGGTAGCTCTCTGGCAATAGACCCGAGATGGGGCTTGAGGTCATACCAACGAGATTAGCAACAGCAACCGATGGTTTTCAAAGGAGGGATGCTTAATTGCTACGGGGTTCATGGCCAGGAGGGTAACCAACGAAAAGCCAACAACGATAGCGTAAGTGCCCATTTTTCCCACATTTAGTACATTTGAGAAGGGGTTGATTGTTGTGGGTGGACTTGGACGCAAGGGCTAGGTTTTCTGAGGGTGGCTGAGGGACATGAAGGAGACGTTATTTCTCCTCTTGGAAAAATATGGAGAAAGCTTTGTTGAGGGGTGGGAGGGGATCCATGGCTAGTAGTATTTGGGTTCGAAGAGCCACAAATGGGTCATTGAGAGCCAGCAGAAACTGGAACACGCGCCCATCCTCGACTTTTTTCTCCAAGGTACTAGCATCGCTGGGTGATTGGAGATTGCCGAGTTTGTCCCAGAGTTGTTTGATGTTGTTGTAATAATCAGGGATGGAAAGCTGGTTCTGATGAAGGTTGGATATTTCTCGTTTGAGATGGAATAGACGGGCATTGTTGCCATGGCAAAACTGTGCTCAAGATCGAGCCATACATCACAAGATCGCCATGGTAATCCAAGGAATTGGCTAAGGAGGGAGTGATGATATTAAGGATCCAAGTGAGTACCATGTCTTTGGTTCTACTCCATTGGGCATAATCAAGAGAAGTTCTGTTTGGTGCTTTGAGGGAACTATCAAGAAGCATAATTTATTTTTTGTATTGACATCAGACTGTGGTTGGTTCCATATGGATAAAAAGAATTGGTATGATCAACGCCGTTTAACCACGATTGCTCAGGGCTCGACGAAGTGCACGTTGCCATTTGGAAAAATTATCTTTGGTGAGATGGCTGGATACAAGAATGAGACTAGGGGAGAAGATAAGGAGAAGAAGGTTAGGAAGCAGGAGCATCGGAAGCCATGAGAATTTTGGGCGTAGGTATGTTAGGATTCTTGTTTGGCTATTACAATGTTAAAAAGTAAATTGGTAGAAAACAATTGTCTTATATTAGTATACTTTATATAGCTATATGCGATTGTTATTTACATGGAAATAAAATAAAAGGAATCTGTACAAATGAATGTCAAATATTTTATAACAAATGGTTAGCTAAAATTGTGGGATTACTAAAATCATGAGAGTTGAAATTGTGGGATTTCTATGTGCTTTGATATAATATTAAAGTAGAGGTCACTACAACATATATGTGCTTTAATGGCCAAATATTTTTCAGCGAGACACAATTTGTTGCAATAAGTAATTTTTTTTTTTAGAATCAAGTTGCAAGAGAAAAAACTACATTTACTAATGACTCAAGTTGCGGTGACATTAATTGGCAGTAAATAGTGGCTTTTTTCCTAAGAAAATTAAGGCGTAAAAAATTATCGTCCAAAAAATTAATTTTTGCAACCAATACATATCTATTTGTGATTGAATCTCAACATCAAATTCTATAATGAGAAATGCTTATAATCGGTTCAGCTTACAAGGTCACAATAACAACCCTACACTCATAGGGCTTCACGTCATTTTTTACACATTAACCGCAATACACTTATTCACACCCAATCAAGCTTTGATGGTCTGCCCAGAAAAGAACATTTACTTTCAACTTTTGACCAAAATTTCGGTCCTCACTTCGTAGCACTTAGCCTCTTCTTCCAAGCATATTTCCACACATGCGATCATATTCCGATGTTGATAATCATTTCGATGGCAATAGTTCCAACGCTGACCATTGATCATGGTTTTGTTGTGGAATTTGATCGTTTTGGGGCTTGCTCATGTCAATAGAGCTGCTTACTTAGCAAATCCCATATCCCTTTTGCTTTCAGTCAACCTTTCTGCCTTTTCTACCTTGGCAACTAGCCTGATTGGATATCCTGTAAGCTTCTCGAAGCAGTTTCTTGATATGCTAGATCTGATTTTTGGTAGCAATAGTTCGGCAAAGCAAATTACTGCTCGTTCACATATGGGCTCTGTGGACAGAATCGGGAGAGTTGGTTTTATTGTTTATTCAGGAGGGCCTAATATTGGAAATGCGTGGGAGGTTTTTTATACAAGGTGTAGAGCTACCTCAAAAGCTACTTTGAAATCAACCATAAATGGGTCCCAACTTAAGAAAATAGGGTGGGGGGCGGGGGGAGGGTTTCGTTAGAGAGAGAACCCGATATTATGTTCAACACAGATGTACCCCTCATAAGGTGTGTTGCGTACGTGGCCTTTTGACATTGTGTTTTTCAACAATTAAAAGCTGGACCGGCTCTAAGGTTTTCCCTTCTATTATTCATTACCAACAAATTAAGATCATTGCAAATGATGTATAAAACATTTCCAAATAAAATATTTTCAAAAATACTTTTTGATCACTGTGCACTCCAGCTCTTACCCTCATTCTCTTGATCATTTTCTTCAAATCCCCTCTCTCCAATTCTTGGCTTGGTCTCTCGCTCCGATATCTTAGTTAAGCTAGTGCTTCTTCAGCTACCAATTCTGATCATCTGGATGAAGGAATACCTTTACATCCTCTTTACTCATTACTTGACGTTGCCATCACCAAGCCCAACCCAGTGCTTTAGGTAAATCTCTCTCTCTCTCTCTCTCTCTCTCTCTCTCTCTCAACCCACATGTCTTCTAGTTTGAGAATACCCATGAGATATTCTTTTCAGATGATGCAACGAGATCTCCACTAATGGCCGTGGATATCTTGTAAGGGAAAGGAAACCCTGACCTTAGGTGTTCTTGGCTTCGAACCTACTACTCCTTGATTTCGAGACCTAATTTGCTGTTCTCCATTGTTATGCAACCTTTGTTTGAAGTTTTCCTCTTGATAATGAAGTTCCTCAATCGCCGATGCCCTAATTGTGTAAACCCTTATTATTTATATTCATCTAGTAATAATTGGTTATTGTATATCTTGGGTCTTGCTGCTTTCAAACGTCTCATAGAGCTATTCTTGGGGTTTCTTGTGTCTAGCTATTTCACAAATTGAAGAAATAATGTGTTTGTTGTTGTATGTTCTTTGAGTTTTTTTTTTTTGGGGAATTGCCATAGAATTTATAATGGTGTGGATATGTGATTAACTTTATTTTAAAATGTTGTTTCTTTTTATCTCTAGGCATTAAAAGAATAATGGCAGAAAATCATTTTGACGTGTTTGGGTTTTGCAATCTCAGTGTGAGAGTTTCATTTTAATATTATTAAGGCCCAATTTAAATTCAGAGATGATATGAAATGAAATATGAAAGTTAAATAAAATATTATTAGAATATTATTTTTTAATATTATTATTGTTTTGAGATTTAAAAAAGTTGAATTATATTTTATATTTGTGTGAGAATTTGAAAAAGTTGTAATGATGAGATAAGACACTTTCCGAATCCAAACAAAGATTGAGTCTTGGAATTTCAGGTTGAACAAAATTTGGTGTTTTCCTAACACAAAAATAAAGGAACAATACTATGCGATTCTCATGTTGTTATTTGATAGAATCATGGAATTGCATTTCAATTGGAAGAGACAAATTGGGTTCTAGTGGAAGAAAATTTGCTTGTGATATTGCTTTTCCCTAATCCGATTCTTGTAGATATGCTTTCTTTCCTTCCACTTCTTCATTTTATAGTTGTATTGAATATTCACTAAAAAAATATTTTTTTTAACTACTAATACAATTTTATAAACTTAGGAGATTCAATAGCTGGTGTTCTTAAAAGTTGCATTGGAGAAGATCTTTAGAAAGGGGGTTCATAAGGTTGTGCATTACTTATATTGCAAAAAAGATGGGCAATAATATCCTTCTGTCTTCTCCACTACTGCTCTACTATCCAGCCCACGTGGCTCTCTTTTTCATTTTTCTTCCGTCTTTTGGTCTTTAGATTAAAAAAGTTGGTTATTCTTCTTAAAAAAATCTAATCATAAAGCTTGTCCCTGCTCTTCCGCCCAAAACCCATGCTTGCTCGGAAATTCAAAATTCTCTCCCTTCTACATGAAAGCCACTAGGAATATATATTATATTGCACTTGATTATGTTTGCAATTCAGATTATTTTGGTTATACATGTCCACAGAAGTTGTTTTAAGGATAATGCTACCAATCGGTTAATGTCTACAACAGAGCTCTGTTTCAAGTTTTCTTTTCTCGAAAAATATTGAGATTCATTAATAAGAAAATTTTATGTTCAATATTATTTTATGTTATATATCCTGGAAACCCAAAAAAATACGAAAGAAAAAATTGATTGCAGAATAAGTTTTTCTCAAAAGAGAGAAAGAGACTTTCATCGTCAACTCCGGTGGATATCTCTTCCAAGAAGGGGTACGTCAAATGCTAGATATCGAGACTTGGGAAGCACAACTTGAAGGAGAGAAGGCCACACTAGAAGTTGGCTGCTATCGACGAGACCAATTTGAAATTTGAATTTCAAATGATGTGCTAAAAGTAGAAGAAAAATAAAAGTAAAATAAAGCTACAGGGAGGCTTAGTAGTAGAGCAGTAGTAGAGAAAAAGTAAGGGTATCATTTTCCTTTCCAATAAGGTGGTGTGGTTGTATAGATATGTTATTGGTTATTTTATAATGATAACTTTTGTCATTGTTAAACTTTCTTAATTGGGTGTTCAAGTGATTATTTATAGTTGTAGTACTCTTGAGAACATAGGTTGTGGGTTTCTTTAGGAGGCACATTATAGGAGATTGTGTTGACGAGATATGTATGTTCAATCAGTAATTTTAAAATAATTCACTCCATGATCGTCTCTATTACTTTTAGCAAATATAGAGTTTATATATGTTTTCAAATGATTATGGTGATACATTCTATTAATCATGCTAGAGAGAATCTCATTGTATAGTTTTTTTTATCAGCCTAAGTCATGAGAAGGCTGCATAACAGAGAGAATTTCATTGAACATTTTTTTATCAGCCTAGGGGCTAATGAGAAGGCTGCATCACATACAATCTATTGGGACCTCGTTTTGAGCCAAGCCCCATTTAATCCACTATGCATATGTGCTCCTAAATTTGTTTAAAAAATTAATATGGTAGGTAAAAATTGTAATGTTTATTTATATAATTAAAATTGCCTCCCTAAATTTCAATACCCCCTTAAATTAATATTTCATTTTCTTTTCTTTTTGTAATAATCTCTAACATACTAGAGAAATCTTAAGGAAACTTATTTTATAAGATGATTTATAAGTAATTATTTTTTGTATATAATTTTATAACGTAAGATTATTACTTTTTTATAGTCATGTGCAAAAAACACATATTACTTATATTCATATATACCACACACTTTGTCAATTACCTCCCCAAATATCAAATTCTAGTTCTGCCCCTGAAGACAAGTGTACATGCATAACAACTTGTTGCTTAAGTTACCACACTACAAGAGTTTGGGGCTTTTGCCACGGGTTCTTTTTTCGCGACATGGCATCATGGCAAAAAGTCACTTTTTGCCACAAAAATTGATGGAATAAACATCGACATTTTTCTATGATCTTGTTGTGGTCAAAAATATTTCGTGGTAAAAGAATTTTAACTGCAACGTTATTGTTTTTTGCCACAAACTATATCTTGGGATTTTAAAATGGCCAAAATATGTCTTCATTGGAAAAAGGGTTATTGCGGCGAGTTAAATTGGCTTTTGCTGCGGAATGAAGTCATCGCAAAAAGTAATACTAATTACAAAGTTACCATTGTGGCTTACAGCTTTTTACGGCAAATCATTTTATTAATTGTCATGAATTTAACTCATGGCAAAGGGTAATCACAACTTAAAACTAAAACTTTCTTCTTTCCCCTTTTTTGGTACTTTGCCCCCTTTCCTCTTATTCTCTTCTCCCTTTTGATGTTGTCTCTCACTCTCTCCCTCACCCTCTGCTCCACCACCCCTTCACGCACTGCCATTGTCGTTCCGTCACCGTTACCATCACTGTTGTCGCCCTCTCCTAGTCAATAAGTGTCTCTCTTCTCTCTTGACATTGGTCTCTCTCTTGTGCTTTCCCTATAAAATCACGGAATGAAACCTAATCTCAGTCCCCCCCTCTCTCCCTATCTCATTTCTTTCTTGCTGTCCTTTTCTCTCTGTCTCACTCTCCCTCTCTCAGTTTCTCCCTCCTCTCTTCCTCTATCTGTTTCCCTCACTGCCCCTCTCTTCAAGGCCTTTGTATTCTTTTGCAGATCCAATTTGCCCGTGTCAAATCAAATTCTTGAAATGGCCTTGTTCTGCTTATGGTACTCTCTCTTTTTATGAATTACAAACTTTTTCATGAATTCATATGTTTATCAGTCTAATTTTATATAAGCTTATACAATGGATGATATTTTTTGTTTGATTTTCACGAAAATAGAGGGTTAGGATTTTTACCAGTGGATTGTAGTGCTGTTTTGAAAATCACATGCAGACTTGTTTCTCAAGTCTTTAAATTTGTTTAAATTCAAGACTTATACAATGGATGAAAAACTTGCAGCTTAGGTTAGAAGTTTTTAAGCTCTCTTCTTTGGTTGAGATTATTTGTTTCTCAAGCATTTGTTGAATTGTAGATTAAATTGAAAAAACATTTTATATTTTTTCTTTATAAGTACAAAATATTACTAAATATGATTGTGAACATCGATGAGTGTGTGAATATATGATGGCAAGTTGGTTTGGATTTAAAAGAGTATAAAAACAAAATTTTGTTTGGTTCAATAAACTAATAAACTAATATTGGTTTACTGAACATATTACTATCATGCTTTAGTAGTTTTATATTCTCTAATATCCAACACTAAGAATTGTGTTTCAAAAGCTCATGGTCCAAGACTAGCTGTTTCCTAAGCATATCTAGCTCTTCCTTGTGTTTCTTGTAGAATTCTTGGTCTTAAGTATATGCAAGTGTTTTAAAAGATTAGTAACTACACAATCTTAATAACCCATAATCATTAAAACTCAGATTGCATATAACAATAAACTTAAAATAAAAAATAATTAAAAAAAACTAAAAAGTGGAGAAAAAAAAAACTTAATCTTCATTTCTTAAACTTTATGTGCTTTTAAAAGTTTATAGTAGTGAGTTATTTTTAAAACTTTATGTATTATTAAAAGTCAAAGATCTTAATTTGTTTCCATTCATATAGCATTCTCTGATTTCAATTGAGAGTTTAGTTTGTTTAAAGGCATCCATATTAGTCCCAATTACCTTAATGTTTCTAGTTAGGAAACCGTCTATATATGTACCATTAATACATTGATTACTTGGGTTAGTGAACAACTAATCACATATTCATAACAAAATTGAAACTTCTTAGCTGATCAGTGATCATTGCCTTATTTACCTTTGGAAACTTCTTAACAAAATGAATTCTCTTGTATAGATTGTATGGTTGTGATTTTTTGGAACCATATATGAATTGTAACTTACAAAACTTTGTGGTTGTGTGGTGTATGTGTATATATGGGTAGATTTCTCTCTTGGATTCTCCTTAGGAGTTTGTTTAATCTATATTAGACTATAAGATTCAAATGTATTTATTTTAACCTATATTAGACTATTTGTTATGATCATTTTTGGCTTAGTCTCAATTTTTTTTTCACAATTTTTTTTTTTTTTTTTTGCTGAAATCTATTAGCATTTGACATGAAGGTAACTCATGGAAAATACTATTTCTTCGGAAGTAAGCATTTCCCGCAATAATATTTCCTCGTAAATAAGCATTTCCCACGAATTTGTTTGTGGAAAATATTATTTGTCACGAAATTATTTATCACAATGAAAGAAAAAATAAACCCAACAGATCTTTTGCTACAACATGAGTAGTGAGAACTAGATTTATGCCACCAAATCAATCACGGAACAACTCGTGGGTAAAGATGTATTCCGATCAATTGCTCCATAGATAGACTAATATATGTAACCACAATAATTTGGATGGGAACATCATTTGCCATGAAAGAAAATATCTATTGCCACTAGTTGAATTCGTGAAAAAAGTGTAGTATTTTTCACGAAATAATTTGCTGCTAGGTAAAGTATTATTGCCCATGAAGTATATGCCATCAACCTCACACCAATGAAATTGGTGGAAAAAAATCTATTTCCCATTTCCCATTTAATACGTACTTTTTTTCTACCATATACCTATGTGACAAAAGATCCAAAATTTTGTAGTGGGCCACTTCTCCAAAATATGTATTTCCATGTGCTTTGATAACTCAAAAATATGTTCAAGAATTTCTTCTATATGGAATTAGAGATTTAATATATAGATGTTGATTTGCGTGTACAATCTACATTTTCTAATTATTCATTGTCATTTAGCTTCTTAAATATTATAAGCTTGGAGTTTTACGTTCAATTCTCTTGGTTGCAAATATTGTTTAAGTTTGTAAACTCTACTACTAAATCTTTTAGAGAAGAAAACTCGCTATTTTATTTCTCTCTCATACTCTCTCTCGCAATTTCTTCATTTGCTAGGACTTTGTAAAGAGTTGCCAACGTGAGGGGGAGCGGAGCTCCAGCTCTGTTCCCTTTTTTATTGTCTTCTTTTCTTCTTCTTTCCCAGCTACCTTGTTTGAATTTTGTTGGTGATGGTGGTTTTCGAGGTCTAGGACTTTTGGAGGCTGGCTTTGCAGGTTCGAAGGCTTCAGACGTCCTAAAGCCACCACACGCAGTGTCGTCGTTCTCCTTGTCTAGCAATCGTGTCGTCGTCCGGAGGTTTTGCTGATCGACGAGACACTTGCTCCTCACGCACGAGGACCGATGAGAGCTCCCTAGGCCTATGGCGGCGAACTCCTGGAATGGCGCGTAGTTCTCACGTACCACCACAGATAGCCTTTTGTAGTATTTCGTATTTCGTTTTTGTGTTTTTTTAATTTGGTTAGTTGATTTTATATATATTGTTTGTATAGAGAAAATTATATTGGAGAAATAGTGTCCCGTATGTAAGTTCGTGGAATTTGAGTGCTTTTTTTTTTAGGATGAGATTTTAATGCACTGTTTTTTACAGTAATTTAGTGTCACAAACTTTTGTTTGTAAAGAAATAGAAGTTGTGCTCTATATGTATTTAGTTGGCTTATAAATTGAGTCCTCATAATTTTATAATTTTATAGGTCACATTGTAAGCTTTAATTTATAGATTAATAAAGTAATCCTATTTCTTAAAAAAAAAAAAATAGAGAAAAAAAAAAAGAATAATCGTCTTCTAGTGCGTAAAAGTAATTTCAGATCGGTAGATGACTAATTGCTGCACGTTATCTTTAGGAAAATATTATTTTCGACACAGTATGGCAGACTATTACGAAAGAGAACTACATCGCCAAAAAAACCCATCAATTGTGGCCAGGAGATGGATGACCGGCAAAGGTGGCGATTGGGATAAAAGTTGAGGTCCAAGAAGTCAGTGACAATAAAAAAATGGCCACAAATGATCTCTTGCGACCATTTTATAGGCTGTTTTCAACTAAAATTTATGCCAGAAAAATGCTTATTTATTGTGGTGAGTCTTTAATTCAAATTATGTCTTTATACTCTATCATATTTAATTAAATTTTCGTTTAGATTCATTTCATTTCATCTCTTTTCATATCATTTTATTTTATTATTATAATTTTTTTAAATTTTTACATAAAATATAATAAACAATTCAATTTTTTTTTAATTGTAAAATAATAATAATAATAAATAATATTCTAACAATATTTTATTCAACTTTTATCTTTCATCTAAAATCATTTCATCTCATATCTATCCAAATCAAGCTTAATATTTTACGTATTGAACTACTATTCATGAGAGAGGATCTGGTCACACTGAGAGAGTCATGTTAAAACATAAAATAATTAATAATTAATCTACATTTTTTCATCAATTTAAACTTGTGAGATAAATTTGATTTCACATTGAATAATTTACATACAACTGTGAGTATGTAATCATCGCATAACTGATTTAACAAATAATATGATTGACTATTAAGAAGTTAATATTTTTTATAGTAATTTCATATTTTGTTTATTTTTTTAAAAAAATTATGCGACGATATCCCATGTTATTTTAACCAAAGTGGAGTGCTAGTTAACTAGTACTTCTAGGACAATCTAGAGATCAAATTCGAAATTATTTAGATCAACTTTCATCTTTCTAGAACAATCTGGAGATCAAATTCGAATTTTATTTAGATCTAACAAAGGGATGAATCAAAAATAAATGTTTTAGCTAAAAAAATTTACATAAAAATAAATTGAATATATACAAATTGACAATGCGTGAAATAGTACGTTATTTGTAAACCTACTTTTGTTATAAAGGAGATATATTTAAAAATTATGTTTAGATTATAAATTTATTTTTATAAAATTTCTTTGTGTTTATATCCACTACAAAAAAAAAAGAGTATAGATAACTAATTAATTGTAATTAAAATAATTATTTGTAATGAAAATAAATTATTTTAATTATAAATAATCTTTTTTATTATAATTAATTAATTATATATATTCATTTTTATTGTAGTGACCTGACCACTTCTATTAATTAAATACACTATTGGCTCCCCATGCATTCCCATGAAAGTTGGGTAATTCAATTCAAAAACAGTACTACTTGGTACTTAATAGCGCAGGCTAGCTAGTACACTCACTCACGGGATCAGAGCTTTTAACATCAAATGTCAAATGAAATGAGGTAGAATAGTCTTGCATCATTCATATATGCATCTTCGCATGACATTGTGTCAGTGAACATGATCAGTACGTAATTAGTAAATGAATTACTTTTTAGCAATGAAATGCAGATGAAGAGAGTATATATGGTGAGCCGGAAAGACAATTATTTTCATGTTTTTCCTTTGCATGTTTTTCATGGGAAAAGATGCGAGCAAGCTGTAAAGACATGATATGTGTATTAGCTAGCTAGTCACGCCATGAGTTTCTTTCTTTTCTTTTCATGCTTTCACGTCCATTTTATTAATTCTGAAATCAATCATTCTTAATCTATAATTATATACATATAAACCCGTGTTTTTTTTTTTTTATGAATGACAAGATATTAATGGCGCCCCAATTTCTTTTTTCTGCATGATGATTTAACTTGTAAAGCTTAAAAAGTTAAAATTACCTGGTCGCAGATCAGAAGCACGATTGTAAAGCTTAATTATGCAGGTTTAATTTATGTCATCGGATTCTCATCGTGAAGTGATAGATTCATTTGCACTTTCTGCACCTGACAATTAATTGATATCAAGCATTAATTATTCAGTGGACAGCATAAGAAATAGATGAATTTTTAATAAAATATTAAAAAATATAATAAAAAAAAAAATTAAAATACAATAAAATGAAAAAATGAAAAAAATATATATATATAATAAAAAACACAATAAAAAATAAAATGAAAATGATTTTTTAAAAGAGATTCGACCTCAATCTAGTCCTGCCGTCGTCGGTAGCAGTGGGCGACACCGCCTATCCTATTGAGATCGGAGGGAGCTGGCGATCTCACCCTTGTGACGGCGAGTTCCGGTGTGCCCAGGACCTATTTCGGGTTTAAGGCGGTCGGGAGCACACTGGAGGTCGTTGGGGCTCGCCGTCACAAGGGTGGAATCGTCTGCTTCTTCTGGTCTCGATGGGATGGGCGGTGTCGCCCACTGCCATCGAAGACGGCGGGAGCTATAGTAGGAGGTTTGGTGACAGGATTTTCCAAAGAAATATCCCTAGTGATCTAAAATATTGCAGTCATTTTTTAATATTCTTTACATACTAATTATTTATTAATGTGATTGATTAAAATAATTATTTTATATTTAAAAAATAATTTTAGTCAATCGACACATTAATAGAATATAAAAATAATATGCAAAAATTACTGTAGATAAAATTTTTGTATATATATATACACGCACACAATTGCAGCAATAGCTACTTTAGGAGCACGTGTACGTAAATTCTATATATAGTACATCAGTAGTGTGGCAATGCAAGCATATATATTGTTAATGTACTAGTAATTATCTGGGTGGTTTTGTTTTCAAACAATGCATGTTACATTCTCTGATATTATTGGGTAAATTATGATAATCTATAAAAATGAGTTAATATTTCTTTTCAAACAACTTTTTAACTGGGTTTATGAACATGAAATTGTACTGTTAAAAAAGAGGGGATAAAAGGCCAAAAGAAAGAAGAAGAAATCAAGAAACAAAGTTGTGATCTCTTTAGAAGTCATTTTTTTTAACTTCTGACTTAGTGGTATATTATGTATTAATTTTTTTAAGAAGGTTGTAGGAGATTCACATTCCATTTAAATTTGTATCTTGTAATCCTTTAATTTTATCTAATAAAATTAAGTTGCTTAAAAAAAATTCAACATAAAATTGAGCTAAGTGATGTGAGAAAATTTGATTTATAAGTGATTCAGGGCATCAATATGTATACTCATTCGACATGATTAGTCAAATTAAAATCAAATTTTAATGAAAACAATAAATATTTAAATCGTGGATATAAAAATAATAATATTAATATGCAGATGGATCTACAAATTCGATTGTACTTAACAAATCACGATTGATATTTCTTGCCATATTTTGAAGAACATAGAAACTACAAATCGCGAAATTTGATGGCCTCAGTTCCTTTGATTGGCCAGTGGTCCGGTTCGACTCTAACCAGGCATATTACACCCCTTATTGTCACTTAGCAGTAACTTGACCGGTGCTGGACCCATGCAGCCACACCGGACAAGTTTAGATCGAACCCCACCGCTACCACTAGGTTCCTTGAGCGGCTGGCACTCTTCATCCTTACGTATACGAACCCGCGTAGCCCCCCCTCTTCATGTGCTACCTGACACTCGCCTCTATTATGATCCTTCCAAACATACCCAACTCTTCTCTCTCCTCATCTCTCTCTCTCTCTCTTCCTATATAACAGACAAACAATCACGAACACAAATACACACTCCCTCTCTATCTCTAGATCTTCACCACCTCTTCTTCTCTCCCATGGTTTCAATCTTCAGACCATGCCTTTCATTCCCAAGTTCCCCTTCTTCCTCTCAAGGTCTCCCTCTCCTTCTCTTATTGATGTCGATGATCATGAGCTGATATTTGTGAATTCATGAATCGAATTGAATTATATATATTGTATAATATATTTATATATGAGGATCATTACTTTATCGTATTTGATAATTTTCGCTCTTCTAATTAACTTGGTTACAGAATTATGGGACTATTCATTTCCAAGGATTCCTCCAACGGCAACAGCGAGAGCGACAACAATGAGGATGACAACCCTATCTCCAACTCCGTCGAATGCTACGCCTGCACTCAAGCCGGCGCGCCGGTGTTCCACTCCACCAGCTGCGACCGCGCCCACCAGCCCGAGTGGGAGGCCTCTGCCGGCTCGTACCTAGTCCCCATCCGGAACCGTCCCGACAGTAAGAAATCGACCAAGAGACGGCCGGGACCGTTGCGCAGAGTGCTGGACCCTCGCACTAAGCGCGTGCAGCGGTGGAACCGGGCGTTCCTGATTGCGCGCGGCATGTCCCTGGCGGTGGACCCGCTGTTCTTCTATGCGCTGTCTATCGGCAGAGGTGGGACCCCATGTCTCTACATGGACGGGGGGTTGGCGGGGATGGTGACGGTGCTCCGGACGTGTGTGGACGCGGTGCATCTGTGCCACATCTGGCTCCAGTTCCGGCTGGCGTACGTTTCGAGAGAGTCGCTGGTGGTCGGATGTGGGAAGCTTGTGTGGGACGCACGTGCGATCGCCTGCCATTACGTGCACTCCATCAAGGGCTTTTGGTTCGACGCTTTTGTTATACTCCCAGTTCCTCAGGTTAGCAAAAAACCTTGGTATTCATCATAATTATCCCCTGTTTTCTCTGTTTTTATTCTTTCTAAGATAGAATTCTTTCTTTTTCTTTGTCTTGCAGGCTGTATTTTGGCTAGTAGTACCGAAATTAATAAGAGAAGAGCAGATGAAACTTATAATGACAATACTTCTAGTTATTTTCCTGTTCCAATTCCTCCCTAAGGTGTACCACAGTATTTACTTGATGAGAAGAATGCAAAAGGTCACTGGTTACATCTTTGGCACCATTTGGTGGGGTTTTGGCCTCAATCTCATTGCCTACTTTATTGCCTCTCACGTAAGCCTTGTTCAATGAAAAAAGGAATCAAATCTCACCATGTTTTCGATGTGAAGAATGTGTATTAATAGAACTTTTCTTTAGAGCCTCGTTTGTCGTTTTGGGTGTATAATTTATCTAGGAACGTTCATTTTTACATATTTTTTTTGTGCATTTTATTGATGTGATTAATTAAAATAATTGTTTTATATTAAAAAAATAATACAGTAAATCACACTAATATAGTGCACTAAAAATATGTAAAAAGTAACTGCATATATAGAATTTTTGTAATTTTATCATATAAGCAGGTTGCTGGAGGATGCTGGTATGTTCTTGCGATACAACGGGTAGCAGCATGCCTGCGACAAGAGTGTGACAGAAGATCAAACTGCAATCTGTCGTTGTCTTGCTCAGAGGAGGTTTGTTACCGGTTTATGTTACCCTCAGGCACCGTAGGAAGTCCTTGTGGTGGCAACTCAACAACGACGGTCAGAAAGCCTTTGTGCTTAGATGTTCATGGCCCCTTCAATTATGGGATCTACCATTGGGCTCTTCCAGTCATTTCTAGCAATTCTGTGGCTGTTAAGATCCTTTATCCCATCTTTTGGGGTTTAATGACCCTTAGGTAATATTATAAAAGATTCTTTCACTTTTTGTCCTTTTAGTTTTTATCTTTAAAGGTTTGGTGCGTACAGTAACTTCTGAAAAAGAGTAACAACGTTGTATACAGTTTTAGGATATACATAAATTTTCTTGTATTCTTTTTTAAAAAATGTGGAGGTTATAAAAAATAAATAAAATAAAATTGCATGTTGATCGCACAACTTAGAGCATTTTTATTAGATTGTTTAAAGCTATTCTTCAAAAAATATAAATTTATATATTTATCAAAAAAATTTGATCATATTTGATCTCAAAAGTGGAAAAAATAAATAAAAGTACTTTTTATAAATAGTAAAGCTAAAACTTTTTTATCTCTCGACTTTTGATTAAATATGATCAAATTTTTTTGATAAATGTATAAATTTATATTTTTTGAATCATAACTTCAGATAATCTAAAATAAATACTCTTTAAACTGTAAAAAACTTAATAGACAATGAGGCTAGAGTGAATTGGTTATAGTTGTTAAAAATTTACTGGATAGATCCTGTAAAAAAAAATGAATGGACAAAATTGAAAGATTGACAAAAAAGTCAATTCATTTTTTCACTTAAAAGCAATCTTGTCTACTTAGTGTTTTCTTATCAGGATGTATTAAGTAAATTTTTAACCAGATGTGTAAAGTCAAAGCCGTTCTGTCTCAATTTTCATGCTCTGTTCGGCAGTCATCAGCTTGAGATAAGAATCCCAACTCTTGGGTTTCTGTGATATTTAACTATTCTTGAGATGAGTTGCAGCATGTGAATGTCTTTCTCAATAGCCGTTTGGCTAAATTTGTGTTTTTGTCTGAGCGTCTAAAGATGCTTTTTAAAACTCCTACTACATTTGCAGCACCTTTGGCAATGATCTTGAGCCCACAAGCCAATGGCTAGAAGTAATTTTCAGCATATTCACTGTGCTTAGCGGCCTGATGCTCTTCACTCTGTTGATAGGAAATATCCAGGTGTGTCTACCTAATTAATATCATTTCTTAGACATATATATATAAGAAAAATATTATTTACAGTCACAAAGTATACAAATATCGTGTATTTCTTAAAAAAAAAATGAGTAAATATGAAATTTTAGTTTTTTAATAGGATCTGATTCTCTTTCAAAAAAAGTGTACGGTACTTGTACAACACATGACTGTATTAGCAGAACTCTACATACAAACTTTGAAATGAATCAGTGTAACAATGACCACCTCCTATTGCTGCTGTCAAAGGTATTCTTGCATTCAGTCATGGCGAAGAAGAGAAAAATGCAGCTGAGATGCCGAGACATGGAATGGTGGATGAGGCGGAGACAGTTGCCATCCCGTTTGAGACAGAGGGTTCGCCATTTCGAACGCCAAAGATGGGCAACTATGGGAGGAGAAGACGAAATGGAAATGATCAAAGATCTTCCCCAAGGGCTTCGAAGGGACATTAAGCGCTATCTTTGCTTAGACCTCATAAAGAAGGTCTTGAAAATTAATTTCTTTCTCTTCTATCAAACATATTATCATATCTCAGCTTTGATAAACTTCTCATCTTTCTGATCTTTAGGTTCCTCTCTTCCACAACTTGGATGATCTTATTCTTGACAACATCTGCGACAGGGTCAAGCCTTTGGTCTTCTCTAGAGACGAAAAGGTGCATAAAAACCATACACTTCAAATACAACTTAAACTTCTGTAAATTTGCTTTAGAGAAATGATATCATGAGAAGATAAGTACTGTCAAACAATCAATTTTAAAAAAAGTAAGTAAAATATGAGATTTATATTTAAAAAAATTAATTTTTAATAATAAATCTGTTTTTTATCAAAATAATTACACAATATTTGCTCAGTCTAAAATTATATGTAACATTACCTCTTGCTTTAATGAGCTGAAAGGATATTTGCATGAAACAGATAATCAGAGAAGGTGATCCGGTGCTAAGGATAATGTTCATCGTTCGTGGACGTGTAAAACGCAGCCAAAACTTGAGCAAAGGCGTGGTTGCCACGAGTACACTCGAGCCCGGAGGCTTTCTGGGCGACGAGCTGCTCTCCTATTGCCTTCGCCGGCCATTTATAGACCGGCTTCCGGCCTCGTCTGCAACATTTATGTGCGTGGAATCTACAGAAGCATTTGGGCTTGATGCTGTGCATCTCAGATACATAACCGATCACTTTCGATACAAATTTGCCAACGAGAGACTGAAGCGAACAGCAAGATATTACTCGTCAAATTGGCGAACATGGGCTGCTGTTATTATACAGTTAGGTTGGCGGAGGTGCAGGATGAGGAGAAGGGGTCCGGTGATTCCTGCTACTACTGCGAATGGAAGTAGTGAGCATAGGCTTCTGCAGTATGCTGCTATGTTCATGTCAATAAGACCACATGACCATCTAGAATAAGTAATTCGTGTTTGTTTTATTTTTATTTTGTTCACCTTTTTTGGGTGCATCCAATCCATGATTAGTCAATAAAATTGCATTGAATTAAAAAAAAAAAAAAAAAAAAAGATTTGAGAGTTAGAAATTCCCCACGAGTCTAGCTCACAATAAGCCTTTCTCTCGCTACTTATGTTTAGATGTCAAAATCTTCTTAATTCATTTTAAATTAATTATTAATGAAATATTCTATTTCTTTTTCAATTTTTTTTATAAAAAGTCAAACGTGTCTTAAATTATTTAGATTCAAACACATTTTAATGGGATCAACAAAATTACTCAGTGATCAACTCAGATCATCTCAATATTCAATTAATGCATGTATTTAGATAATAAGGTAATTAATTTAGATATTCTATAAATAGTAATGAAAAAATAATAAAATAATAATAAATAATAGTAAAATATTATCAAAATATTCTACTACTCAAACATAGCCCAAGTTAATTTACGAGAAAATAATCTTATCAGATCATCTGAATTAATTGATCACAAAGACGAAAAGGACAAAGAAAATTTATAGTTTGGACCTTCATCTTTTGTGTTTTTCATACACCCGTTTATTTTGAAGAATAAAATAGAGGAGCATTTGAGACAGGGAGACTCATGTGGTGAGAGTTCCTTTAATGCAAATAATTATTTTTAAATTAAATGGTCCGTAATTCTTTAATTTACATCTGCGTGTATCACACATGATCTGATTAATTAGTGCAATTAATTAGAATTAAAACCTAATCATATTAATAATAGTATCATGTTTAGTATTTGATTTAGACACAGTACAGGATTACTTTTAATTTTCTAAGGCAATTTTTCACAATAAATATATGAGTAATTTGCAGTAGTTCTTATTTAGAGACTGCAATATGTATAGTCCTTCCATTAAATAGGAAAAAAAAATTAAAAATCCTCCAATAGTTAACATTGAGAGTTATTCCAAATCCCCACGGCCAAACAGTCTGTTTAAATATTGGTTACCTGGACGATCCTAGAGTCCCCGCCATCCGTTGTATGTGTATACATATGTAAATGTATTATGTATTATGTATACATTTATGTATATGCACGTATGTATGGTATGAAGCTTGACCTAACTTAACGGTCAGATTTGCTCTAAATTTGGGGTTGAGGGAAAATAGAGCTTAAACTCCCTCCAAATTTGGCACGGAAATCCAATCCCACCCACAAAAATGGAGGCCACCTTCACCTCCCGCCCTCCCACACTGCCCACTCCAAACCCATCAATTTCCCCATATTCTCCACTGGCACTTTCTAGGGTTTACCATAATCATTTCCTATTTGGTGCCTTAGAAATTGCTTTAGTTTTGCTTTCCTTTTATTTTCTTATGTACTGTCTGTTTTAGGGGTTTTGGAGGTATTTCACAATTGGCGAATCACAAGCTTCATGTTCAGCTCTCAGGTGTTTTTTTTTTTATTATTATTATAATTATCCTTGTTATGTTTGGTAGCTGAGAAAGCTAGCTCTTTTTAGGAACCAAGCGTAGCATTGTTTTTTAATTTATAGTTTGTTGAGGTTTATATTGTTTTTTTTACAAGTTATTGGATTTTTCAACTCAATTGATATGATTGTTTGTACGATCATAAGAATGAAATTAATCTTTTTTTTATAAGTTAAATATTATTAATGTGAATGACAAAGGCCTAGCCCTTGTACATAAGAAGTATACTAAAGAACTCCTAAATACATTCTAGAAAGTGAAATTTAAAGACAGAAAATCATGAACATAATTCACTTTTAATACAATAGTTAAGAACTACAACAATAACATGTGAAGAAATAAATTCTGCAACTACTCCATTGTGCGCTCCTTATCTTCAAAGCAGTGTGCATTCCTTTTTGACCAAATACACCACATAACACACAACGGGACCATCTTCCATGCTATTACCACTTGAGGACAATCTTGCAACCTCCTCCAACAACCCAACAAATCCACCACCCTCGCTGACATGACCTAAGCAATCTCAACGCTATGAAAGATCTCATCACATAGGCTCCTAACAACCTCACAATGCAATAAGAGATGATCAACTGATTCTCCGTTCTTCTTGCACATATAGTACCAATCCAACACAACACATACCCTCTTCATCAAGTTGTTTGTGGTCAAAATCTTTTCCACTTAGGCGGTCCATACAAAAAATGCTACATTGGAAAGTACACACGACCTCCAGATGCTCTTCCAAGGAAAAGGAGCATGGGCTTAAGATGATAAAACTTTATAATAAACCTTTCACTGAACACTTCTTCTAATAATTGGATCTCCATTTTAGTTTATCTCTCTGTAGCATAGCAGGCCCCACAGAATGAAGTAATCTGAAAAAAATT
This sequence comes from Platycarya longipes, assembly GCA_036559045.1. Lineage (NCBI taxonomy): Eukaryota > Viridiplantae > Streptophyta > Magnoliopsida > Fagales > Juglandaceae > Platycarya > Platycarya longipes. The sequence goes on along the minus strand of CM071792.1, from coordinate 28,111,399 downwards.
GTTACAATGGATAGTTCCCAATTATGGAAATCTCGATTAAAAAGTATGTTCCAGTGATAAGAACAGTGAGATAATGATCACAAGTCTGCCACCGATGCCTCCTATTAGCCGCAATATTATAGAGAGTTGGAAAGGCTCTATCCAATGCAACATTGTCACACGACACATCCTCCCAAAATCTAACTCGAGTGCCCTCTCTAACCACAAAGCGAATATGATTTTCAAAACTTGGCCAACCCCTTCTAATAAACTTTCAAAGGCCCACACCATGACTCCCTGTTACATCATTAAAGCACCAACCTCCCAAAGCCACTCCATATCTAGAATCAATAACCTCCTTCCACAAAGACACCCCTTCCGAGTGGTATCTCCATAACCATTTTCCCGATAAAACTTTATTAAAAGTTCCCAAGTTACACATACTTAGGCCCTCATATGAGATTGGAGAACAAATAGTCTTCCAATTAGCCAAATGTAACTTCTTTTTTTCCCCCATACCCCCAATAAGAAAGCCCTGAAAAGCTTTTCCATCATGTTCGCCACCCCTACAGACAAAGGAAAATGAGATAGAAAATACATACGAAGATTAGTTAATGTGCTTTTGATAAGAGTAAGTCGAGCCATTTTCGATAAGTACATTATTTTCAGCCGGGCCAGTCTTCTCTCTATTTTCTCTGCCACCCCCTCCCAAATAGTTCTAACCTTGAACATTGCTCCCAAAGGAAGGCCTAAGTATTTCATAGGCAAAAAAGAAACCGTGCAATCAAGGAAGCTTGCTAGCCGAGCAATATGAGGAACTGTGCTCATTGCAACCATCTCAGACTTACCAAAATTCACATTAAACCCCGACACTACCTTAAAACATAATAACGGTGCTCATAAATTTTGAATTTGACTCTTATCCGCATCACAAAAAAGTAGGGTATCATCTGCAAATAGAAGATGTGAGATGTTGACAGAACCACTAGTACTGTCACTCACCTGAAAACCAGAAAGGAAACCCCCACCAGAAGCAGCCATCACCATCCGGCTCAACGCCTCCATAACTATAATAAATAGAAGAGGAGAAAGAGGATTTTCTTGCCACAAGCTCCGGGAACTCTCAGAAAAACTACCCGATGTTCCATTGACTAGGATCAAGAACCAAGCCGTGAAAATACAATGTTGCATCCAGGAGATCCACCTAGCCCTAAAACCACACCTCCTAAATAAGTATAGAAGGAATTCCCAATTGACATGGTCATATGTCTTTTCCATGTCAAGCTTGCAAAAGAGACTAGGACCACCCTCCTACAGTTTATGATCTAAAAATTCATTAGCAATGAGAACTGAGTCTAGAATTCCCCGAATGAAAGCACTCTGAGGCTTGGAAATGATTTGTTCCAAAACGGGACTAAGCCAGGAAGCAAGTACCTTGGCAATAATTTTGTTTACACTACTAACCAAGCTTATAGGATGAAACTCTTCAAGTATCGAAACCCCATGTTTCTTTGGGATTAGAGCAATAAAGGTCGCATTAAGGGATTTCTCAAATTTTTGAAAGGAGTGAAGTTCACCAAAAACCTACATAACATCACCTTTAACAATATCCCAACAAGTTTGAAAGAAACCTATCGAAAAACCGTCCTACCCTGACGCTTTATCCTTAGCCATAGCTGAAATCACCTTAAAATTTTCATTTTTATCAAAAGGTCTCTCCACCAACAAAAGAAATATCCATAAGATCCATGTCAAAAATGAATTTCGAGAACTCATCCATGGCCACAAAAATTCGAGAGTTCCTCAAACGCTCGCTAGGAAAGCAAGTGATGTTAAAATCTTCACTCAAACACCACGACACATTCCATATAGAGAACACACCCATCAACTTTTCCCACGATCCTATCCTATCCCTAGCTGCATTCAGGCCATAGATACCAACAAAAGCCCACCCTTACCCATCTACAATGTTATTAAAGAGACACACAACCGAGAAATCACTAATACACTTCCCCGTCGCCTCCACTACTCATTTATCCCACATTAAAAGTAATCCACCCAAAGCTCCCACAGACGCCAAATAAGACCACCCATATATGAACAACTCCATAAACTTCGAATAATTTTTCTATCAATGACCTGCAACTTTGTTTCTTGCAAATATACAATATCAATCTTCCACATTCACAATAAAGATTTAATTCGGAAGCGTTTGTTGCAATCATTAAGTCCTCGTACATTCCAAGAGCTAGGGGGAGTGTGCATAAAGGGGTTAAAACAATCCCCTCTCCACCAAAGCCCTCTTGGCCATGTAGGATCACTTGCAAACACTGGTCATTATCTAAGTATGTAGAGAGCTCAATGTCAGGGTTTAGAAAACTCATTTTCGGAGAGCCCCAAAATGCCGCCCTCTACTCCCTCCACCTCCTCCAACACCATCAGAACCCTAAGATCAAAACCTCCCATTTCCTCCAACACCATCGAAACCCTAAGACTACTAAAGTCTTTGATGGAATAGGCATGGATCTCCCCATTTTCGAGATCCTCGACATCCTCCCAAAGAAGTGGCCACGCCGACCCACCAGGGTGATCGTCTGGAGCCTACGACTTAGTCTATGTCAAAGGGAGGTTCGCCAGAGTACACATTGGTGGCGTAGAAGCTTCACGCAAGCGCTGGTCCGAAATATTAGGTATAACCCATTTTTCTGCCCTCCAAACCCTATTTGGGCCCTGACCATGGCCCAGCCCATCGTTGTTAACTCCGGCCAAAACAGTCGAGAGAACCTGCCTTTTCTGAAGTGGGCCTAAAGCCGAGCCTAGCTCGTCACCATTAGAGGACCCAACCTTATCCGAGAACCCCTGACCTAGGCCCAAACTCAAGTCCACGGGTCCCTTCCCCTTAACATAGCATTTCAACCACCTCACTTTTTCAACCAGATCCCCCCACTGTGCCTCCATATCAACCAAAGCCTACAACACGCTTTCCTCATTCATCCCCGCCAAAGGACTGTCGACCCCTACCTTGCTTTGAAGGTTTTTCGAAAAAGAAGAAAAATTTGCTTTTGGCAAGTCTTGCTTCTCTGCCTAATGCACAACTTGGTTTCAATTTCTGTGAGTTCTAAGGAATTGATTGGAACCCCCATGTGAAACACAATTCTTAACAATCATGACTAACCATCTCAAGGCCCCATGATCAATGGAGATGAATTTCACCACACGACTGCTACGTTTAGTGATCTTTCACCATCTATCATTTTTTTTTCTAAACTAAAAGGTCTTTTGATCAATAAGGATGTGTCTAAACAACCCATCACAAAAATCTCTATAAAATAGAAGACTAGAACACCATTAACAATGCTCCATCAACATTGAGTCGCCAAAATGAAACCAATTTTTTTTTTCAGAATGTACGAAGAGAAAATTTTTAGGAGAGAGAAAAAAAAGGTTAATGAAATATACATGGAATTTTTAATGAGATTAATCTGCGTTGGATAGCTTAGAAATTTGGCAATTTACGCTTAAACAACTATTAATTTTGACCATCTAAGGTATTGCATATTTTCCACCATGATGAAATGGATGTCGAGTGGCACTGAATGCATTGCCTTTGATGCAATACAACATTATGTAAAATCCAGTATTTCTGTGACATAAGTCAGTAGAAATTCATGAAGATGTTTAGTCCCAACCCTCAACACCCCCTCCAACCCACATTGAACTTTTAGTTTCTTTTAGAAATAGTTTCATCTTCTTTTATAAGTAATTGATGACTAAAGCAAGGAGTTATTGTATTGTCCATGCATAGTGAAGGGAGGATGGGGGTTAACCTCTTTCATGACCTATGGCCCAAAAGAAATGGTTGATAATCATCTGCATACGAAGAAGAATAAATGAAAAATCGATTGTAAGAAGTGATTTCATCAACCTCAATTGATACTCATTGTTATCTCTCCTCGTTGTAGTGCTTCTAATACATTCAATATTTCTAACATTTTTTACCCGCCATGTGTTCTATTTTTGTTATTGAAAGAGAAATTGTTAGGTCAATAATATCCAGTCGTTATCACATTTATAATAGGATTGGCATCTGTGAAAGGCCAATACATCTGTTCATAAATTATGGGTACCTTCTATTTAATTTTTTAAACAGGTTTTTACACATACGTAAGTTGCCTGCTTTAGCTTCCAAATGGGATTGAAACTTTCAAAGCAGAGGCCTGAGAAGATTGAAAAACTGAGTTTACATAATCATCTTACCAACTGCCTCAGCAATATCTTTTATGTACGAAGGCGGTTGCTCGTTGCTGGTTATGATCTGAGCATGCCATACATCACAGATTTTGTTCTGGCAACGTCATTCCCTACAGAACGTATGCATGAGTAATGTATCGTAATCCTCTCTGGCAAGTTCAGTCCGTGCTGGACATGAGACATCAGGGACATTAATTATAAGGTGAATATTACAGCACTGAATGTCTATTATCACCACCTCATACGCAATGAGTTTCCATTCTTTATATTTTATTATGTGATACCCCAGTTGCTTCATTCATAGTGGTAATTTGTGTAATATACCCAACTTTTATTGATAGGATAAGAGCATTCCCAAACCCACCTGCCATTATCTTGAACAATAATTGCCTTAAACATAATAAAAGATATTGCATCTGATCCATAAAGAAATTCCACAAGAAAATCCATCTTCTAGGTTTCCAGCTATTTGAATGATATAATCTTATGATCTCCTCAACATTATATAGATATAAGTGAAATACATATTGCTTGAGTTTCAAAGTACTCCTAGTTGTAATTCTTAGATCGCTCTTCCTCCTACCTTCTAGTTTCATATAACACCTATATTATGGGGTCTGTCCTCTTAAAATAGATCACTTCCCCTGGTCTATGTGGTTCAGGGGCCCACATATATCAGCTATATACTTCACAAGTCTTTGGCATTAACAATTTAGGATTTCACCAATTTCACCAAATGCTTGGGTGACTTGAACCAGAACTAGTTTAGGATTTTAGGAATATTCATTATAATGAGTTTACTAGTTTGAGAAATCCATTCACCAAAAACAAGTCATTGACTTATTTGTGCTTAGTCTGGTTCTCTTAGGCTTTCTGAATCATTGCAGCTGACTTCGAGGGATCTGGATAAAGTTGGGAAAAATGGAAGATCAATATGTGGCCCTGCTTTCTGCTTGGAGTTGTTATTTGGCCCTGCTAATGCAAGCAGTCATTAAGGATTCCATCTAGAGATGATGCTGAATGTGATAACTTGTTTTGAAAGCTTAGCACACGTTTTGCATAAGGTGATTACATTAGGTCATTTATCATTTAAACACATTTTTTTTTCTTGTAAGATCTTCTCACTAGATGGACTATTTTTATAAGTCCCTCCAATTTTACATATAACGGTACTTTATACCGCCCTATTCGCATTTCCGTCTTGCCGTCTAATTTTTCGTTGGCAAGAAGCAGTGGGAATAAGAGGAATGTTTTGTAATTCGGTATATGATGATATATTGTAGGAAATGAGGTTGATCTCTTTCCTAGATGAGAAGTGGATTTTTTTTTTCTCTTGTTATATATTATGTTTGATTTATTAGCAGTTGATTCTTTTGATGCAATTCATTAGTTTAAAGAGACTCCAATTATAATATTGATTAATCCTCTTGAGATATAAAAAACAATGGGATTTGAAAATTATCATATCCCACCAATCGGTCGATAGTAAAAGATGCTATTCGGGGATTAGGGGCTCCATGAAAGCAAAAATATAGAATATAGTGGTGCAAGAGCGGGGTGGTGGCGATGGCGGCGATGGCAAAAAACAGGTATGAGAGGATGCATGACTTGTGAGAACTTGAGTATATATGGTATCCATGGTCCCTCGAGCATGTAAACCTTATTTTTAAATGCAAAAATAACGTCAATAACATCAAGTGCATCCATCGTTTCTTTTTCTTTTTCTTCCTTAGCTTGTAGGTTCGTTCCTCCCTTAACCTATCAGTCTTTATCTTTTTTCTACATTTTTGCTTCCTTCTTTGGCTTCTCATTCTCTATTTTCAAAAGCTTTTATTTTTCCTTTTCCTTTTTGTGCAGTTGATCAGTTGCTTTTTTGGTGCTTTGCTGACATTCCTTCATCTGTTGGTGTTACCTTCGGATAGTCGGTTGACCTAGCCTACACTTTGTCGTAGTGGAGGTTGGGATAAGTATTCAGGCCGATGTGGGGCTTGTCCCGCTCTCTCCATAGAAGGATAGGACAGCCTTTGGCTTGCCTTCTCGTAATCTACGTGAAGGTAATCTGTTTGGATAGTCTATTCCTGAACTCGCTCCCATCAGTTGACACTTACGACAAAGGTAACTCCTTGCCTTCAAATAGTCGAAGGACTACTCACACACCTATGCTTAAAAGATAAGGCAACATTTTGGCCCACCTTTCTCTATGTTGCCCTAAGTAATGGTAATTCAAACAACAATGGGCTAGTCCACACTTCACTACAAAGGAAGTCAGGGTAAGTTGTCAGGTAGTTGGAGGCTAGACTGACTCTCCATCATAGGAGTGGTAAGAGTAGCATTAAGCATGCTCATCCCTTTGGTTCCGCGAGAGATACATTGTTCGAGCAGTTTGAAGCTGGACCCGCTTCCACCCATTGGCACTTATGGTAAATGTATGATGTGACATCCCAGACTTTGCTAAGTCTATCTTCTTACATATTTTATTTGGATATTAAATTAAAATTTGGATTTTGCTTAAGTTAGGTTTTATTTATTTGGGACTTTGGAGTTCTACGCTTGAAGAGCCCACAAGAGAAAGTAGAGGAAAAAGCCCACAAAGGCCCACATAGAATTCGGCTACTAGGAGGAGTTTGAGTTTTAGAAAGCCCAACTTAATTTTCTAAGAAGATGGAGGTTCCACATGGAAAGAGAAGCCTTTTTATTCTAGAAACTCATCCATTTGAAACCTTGGAAAGTGGCAGGCATGAAACTTCTCTAACATGCATAAAGGTTCTAGAAAAAGTGAGTGGAGGAAGTAAGAAGAGAGAGAGTTTCGGCCAATGGCTTATACGCCCACATGCTTGGCCCATTTCTCTAGTTGATACTTGTCAAGCATAAAAAAAGACCATTGGAGTTTCAAGAAGATCTTACTTAAGAAAAGGAACAACCATGTACTAGAATAAACTTTTTAGGGAATGAAGAGAGAGAGAGAGAGTGGGGGTGACAACAACAAACAAGGGGGGACTCAAGGGTCATCTTAGGAAGTCAAAATGTCACTTGAGGTGACCCAGGATTTTTGGCAAGCTCAAGGCGCAAACACACACTTTTGCCACATGGCAACCATGCACACATATAAGATTTCAAAAAAGATTAGGATTGGATTTTTGCCTTTTGTGCCACCAAGTACATTGTGTCTGGACAAGTGAAGAAGAAAAAATTTGAAAGATGGAACAAGTGGGGATTTCGATTTTTGAGGAGCCACATGTCACCCACACCAGGAGTGTCAAATCATGTCAACAAGCCATAATCGTATCGTGTCAAGGCATGTATATTACACTATATGGATCAATTTTAACCTGACCCATTAAGTTTATCATATCAATATCTAAAACTCTAACAAGATCCATTGATGTAATATGTCGTGTTGTGTCAATCTGTTTAGATCCATTAGTGAACATTATGAAATAGGTTAACATGACACAATTTAATATGTTTCAATATGTTTATGTAAATAAGTTGAATATGCTCGAAATTAACCTATTTGACTAGATTAAATTTAACATAATTTTATATAAATGTTAAAATCACAATATCTATAGAAATTATAAAACTAATTAAAAGTCCAAAAATAAAATCTTAACAATAAAAATATCAAAATTAAAATTCTAACAATTTTACTTTAGATATAAGGATATAATTGTAATTTTAGCTTTCTTAATGTGTTGTAATGTATCATAATATGTCAAAACAGATTAACCTACTATCAACCCACTAAGCAATTGTGTCTTAACATGTCAACCCATTTTGACTCGAACTTATTAAGACTAAACCCTAATCCACTATTATCGTGTGTATTAATGGGTCGTATAACATATTACTACCACAAACACACACAATACAACTTTTTAGATTTCCTATGCAATCTCATCATAGATAAGAGAATGAGTCTTTTTTGCAAGTCGCATGCATACAAATGACTCTTGACTTTTCAAAGAATGAAACAAGGCACTATAAAATGGGATGGACAAAAATCATGGAGGCCTTTTTGCTCAAAGCTTCTAACTTTGCTATTATAACATTCGGTCACCACCACTTTTCTCTCAAGTTTTCACTTTGTCACATTTTCTCACCAACCAAAAACCACCATTTCTCTTCACTATTTCAAAAATAACAAAGATTTATCCTATAATATTTCGAGTAGAGGAAGAGTACACAGAGGTAAGAATCATTCCACTTTTCTTGCACACATGGCCAAAGAGAGGAAGAACACACAAAGTTTCGATTTAAGGTTTTCCACAAAAACACACACTTTCACTTTGGAAACTAGGGTTTTCTTCAAAAAGAAAGAGGAACTCAAAGTTTTTTTCTTATTTTAAGCACATGAACACAGAGCTTAGGAATATGAGAGCCATAGCCACCACTTGAATAAAAAAGCTAGGGTTTTGTCCATTGATGGTTTGGCTCTAGGGTTTTTGCCTTGAGGAAACATTTTTGCAAATCTTAGACACTCACACTTATTTTGAGATTATGGCTTCTCCTCGTCATTTTCTAATATTTTTTTAACATATTTCTCAGATTTTTCCATTTTATTCATTAAATTTTTGTAAGTAAACTTTCACCTTACTTTTGATAACACTTGTATATATTGTGAACTCTTGTTTTTTTTTTATCATTGCTTGAATTTCGTTATCTTTTTATATGTAGGCTCAATTTTTGTAAGAAATATGTGACGCCATGTTTTTTATGATGGTTTGTTGAAGAATATTTTCAAATATGTCATGTTGTGGTTTCGGTTTTGATAGTAAATGTGCAATGCATGCATGTTTTGATAATTGTGATGATGAAAATCCATATTTGGATGACTTATATGAATTGGCCAAGGCTATATCTGGTTTTAAAAATCTATTTTGGACTTTTCTAAGTACGATTCAACTATGTTTATGTGTATTCGTTATATGATTGCATGTTCTAATATTTTCAACCCATATCGCAAAATGCATGTTGTTAGTTGGGTTATGTGTTTTGGTTTTACATAATTCGTAAGTATGAGATAGTGTAGCATCATGTGTCGATATCTCATGCATTTGGGTATATGTTTTCAAAAAGAAAGGTCAAAGTATATTTTGTCACGACCTCAAATGCTAGGACGGAAAAACGCCCTAGTGGAACTCCTTATCCACTCTGGAGTGTTTTAGTCGAGTTGAGACTCTTGGATTGATGAAATAAAGTCAACGGGCCTCAAATGGTTCTTTATGGAAAGGATACCGGAGTGAGATTATTACACCTAAAGCTAGTGAGTGTCATACAGTGAAGGCAAAATAAACGAACTACTATAATGAATATATTTACGTATATGACATAGTCATTTTGATCAAGAGAATTGATGGTTGATGCAGTAACTAACAGGGAAGACAAGGTGTCTAGGAGAGCCATGAGCCATCCATCCATGTGATATATAAAATGAATAAGGCATTTAGGTTCTATGTTATGATATGATACGATATGTAATGATATGATACGATAAACCATGATATATACAATATGCCATGATATGTTATAATATGTCATGATATGTTATAATATGATATGAAATTACATGAAATGATATTATATGATCATGATATGATATGTTACGACATGTTAAGAAATGGCATGATATGTTATGACAATATGAACATGTGTTAAGAGTTTAAAATATGGAAATAGTTTTATGTCAAAGTACATATACATGCATTCATTTGTGATTCGGTCTTATATGATTGTGATATATGTCATATTTGATTATTTACTTTAGAATTGGAATGGTAGAAGTTGTGACAGGTACCCAAACTACTTTAGAACCTTGAATCTAGATGGCACATGGATAGAGGATGAGTTCACCATTATGGCTCGCCATGACTTCCTGCAGCTGTTTTGGAGTACATTGTCCCACTTCTCAAGAGATGTTAGCTAGTCTTAGCAGTTCTAAGTTTGATATTTTACTCACCAACCTACTCTTTCTTGGAACATGACCAAATGACAAGTTTACTTAAGAAGCTAGTAAGGCCATTGTTTAGGCAAATGAGCTTGGAAGGAACTCAGGACTTCTAGCCCCCGAGTTCCAAAAGTCGCATGGAGTCTTTTTGACTTTGTCTCCAAATGGATCTCTAGCTATGGTTAGGTTGAAAAGTAAGAACTTACCATCTAGTAGCCCAGCAAGTGATGGTGAGCTGAACAAACTCCAGCTTGATAACTCAAGCAACTCAAGGATTGGAAAGTGTGAGAAAAACATAGTTCAGGAAGATTAACAAGGCTCAAGGACCTCCCCTAATGTCCTTGCAGGAAAATAGAAGCAACACGCCCTGACCAGACTGTACGTGAGGGAACTTTTACTTCAAATAAGGTAGAAGCAATCCCTCTGGGACACTCCACCTAACCGATAGCAAAAAAAGAAAGGACAATTACCTGGACACCCCAGAAAGACCCTGTCAACCTCACAAAAGATTCAACCCTCCAAGATCTCAAAATGCATCCAACAGACACTTCCCAACAGGTCAGCTCTCCTCTCTCTACTCCCCAAAAACTAGGAAAGCAACATAAAAAAATCTCCAATAACAAATTGGAAAAGAAGAGCTAGAGGTAGAGTGACCAACTTCTCGAAAGTTTTACTAATCTCCCCCTCCACACCTTCAACTGGGAAGGGCTGCAAAAAATGCCTACTAAGTCCAAATGGAAAATCCTTTAAGAATGCTAAGAGAACCAAACACATCCTTTTGATAGGGGCTATGCAACAACTCTGCCACACATCATGAAAACCATATGCTGGAACTGTCGAGGGTTGGAGAACCCTAAGACAATTTGCGAACTCCACCATTTGCTGAGAGATAAATCCCCAAACATTTTATTCCTTATTGAGACAAAATGTAGAAAATGTAAAATAGAGATTATCATAAATAAGTTGGGTTTCGATAACAATTTCATAGTGGATTGTGTTGGAATAAGTGGTGGTTTGGCTGCAATGTGGACCAAGAATTTTGATACTGAACTTGACTCCTTTTCCTTAAGCCACATATCACTAAAATTCAAATATGTGCTCCTCCTTAAAAATGGTATAGTTTTGGAGTTTTATGGACAATCCTTGACTGCCAAAAGGAAAGTAAGTTGGAATCTTCTTAGACTGCTTAAACCCGAGACAGGAACACCATGAATATGCTTTGGAGATTTCAATGAGATCATATCTCAAAAGGAGAAAGATGGAGGACCGCAAAGGCCTAGCAAACAGATGGAGGAATTCAGGAATGCACTATTGGATTGTAATCTAGGTGATCTTGGTTTCATTGGCTCCAAATACACCTGGTGGAATAATATAGAGGGTCTTGATTTCACAAAGGAAAGACTCGATAGGGCCTTAACCAATTGTGAGTGGAACCATTTGTACTCATCAAACATTAGAAGTACTACGTGTACAATGTTCAGACCACACACCTCTCTTCATTCATTGCAGAGATTTTGACTCAGGTCTAATTCCTACCAAACGGATCTTCAAATTTTAGGCAACTTGGTCCAAGCAACCTAAGTGTATAAAAGTTACTAAAAACATATGGCAAGGAATATGGCAAGCAGGTTCCAGGTCAAATGTAACTAGGAGGGGAATTGAGAGGTGCAGGTTAAAGAATGGTATGTAACTGGAAGACATAGCAAGCAAAACGCAGTCAAGCACAATATGGAAGCCTTGAGAAACCTACAAGAGAGTAACCTTGGCAACATGTCTAATCAAATAAAAGCTCTACAAAAAGACATAGACTCCTTTCTTGAAGAGGAAGTTACAAACTGGAGACAACGAACCAAACAAAAATGGCTAAGGGAGGGAGATAGGAACACGGAATGTTTTTACCAATGAGCAACTCAAAGAAAGGAAAGGAATTTTATTAAAAAATTTTGCAATAAGAGGGGTTATGAAAAAACAACACTAATTGGTATAGAGAGAGCTTCCAAAGTTTCTATGTGCAGCTGTTTGCCACTACCAAGCTAGCTAGTCTCGAGAATTACCTACAGGATTGCCCTAAAACTGTCACAAAAAAGATGAATATGCTACTAACTAGACCATTCAATCGAGAAGAGATAAAAGAGGCTATAATAGATGAACCCTCTCAGGACCCCAGGTCCAAATGGCCTACCAGCTCTGTTTTATTAAGACCATTGGTCAATAGCAGGTGAAAACGTTAAACAAGCAATACTAGAATTCCTCCAAATTAGATCCGGATTCAGCTCCATTAACTAGACTTTTATCACCCTAATATCGAAAAAAGTCCCCTTGCCTCGAGTCAAACTTTAGGCCTATTAGCTTATGCAATGTCCTCTACAAAGTCATTGCTAATAAGCTTAAATCCATCCTCCCTCAACTGATTCACCCACTCTGAGTGCTTTTATACCAAGCAAACTCATATTAGACAACCTTTTAGTGGCCTATGAATTACTCCATTCCATTCGAAACAAACCAAGGAAGCAAAAAGAGTGTTATACGATCTTAAAACTCGACATGAGTAAAGCATATAGCCCAGTGGAGTAGGGATTTCTACAAGAAGGAATGACCAAGATGGGCTTTGACAGTACATTCATCGATCTTATTATGGAATGCATAGGGATCGTGTCTTATTCCATCCTAATAAATGGATCCCCTCAAAAGGTTTTTTGCCAAGTAGGGGTATTAGGCAGGGAGACCCCCTTTCTCCCAACCTATTTATCCTATGCTCAGAAATCCAAAGTCAAGCCATAAACAAAGCTAAATATAGTGACCAGATTTCAGGTTTCCCAATTGCTAGATGTTGTCTCTCTATTAGTCACTTATATTTTGTTGGCAATAGCCTTGTATTTTGTAAAGTTAATCCTTCTAAGTGGAATAGGTTACACAGCATTCTTCAAGCCTATGAGGCAGCTTCAAGACAAAGGCTCAACTTGGAGAAAACTTCTATAATGTTTAGCAAGAATACAAAGGTGGATACTCAGTAACTTATATTGGCTAAAGCTGGCATTCGGGAATCAGGTTCCTTTGAAAGATACCTTGGTCCCCCTCCATATGTCAGTAAAAATAGGGCAAGAGCATTCAATCCCATATTGGAGAGAATTAAAGCACAAATGAGTAATTGGAAGACCAATTCTTTATCCCAAGCTGAAAAAGATATACTTTTTAAATCCATAATCCAAGCTATTCCTACCTACAGCATAGGCATATTTAAGACTCTAAAGGCAATCCTTAGTAGTAAAAAAAGACTAATGCAAATATTTTGGTAGGGACAAAAGGAGCATAAGTCTAACTACATTAGACATCTTGGAAAGGGCTTGGTGTGGCAAGGCGGCCTCGACTTTAGAGATTTTGAAGATTTTAACCTAGCACTTCTAGCAAAATAAGGTTGGAGATTGATTCAAAATCCATTATCCATGGCTGCCCAAGTTATGTATGCAAAGTACTACAATGAATCTGATTTCCTACATGCAAAACTAAATAGAGGTTACTCCTATGTGTGGCAAAGCATTATGGCAGCAAGACCCTTGCTTTGTGAAGGTCTATTGTGGAAAATTGGAAATTGAAAGTCAGTGCAGATCGATAAGTGGATCTCTATTCCTTCCCCTTTTAGGATCCAATCCCCCCTCTCTCTGCACCCTGAATCCCATGTTTTAGCCTTAATTGGCCAAACAAACAAGCAATGGAAGCACCAACTCCTGTCTGAAACTTTCAATGAAGAAAAAGTAGCCGCCATCTTAAAGATTCCAATCAGTCATTGTGGAAGTCCTGATCAATTATCATGGCGATGTACCACTGATAGGAGATTCTCGGTGAGTTTAGCATATCATCTCCAAGGCTCTTTGCATGCAAACAAAGATGGCCAAGCCTCGGATACCCCTCTTCAACCTGACCTGTGGAAAACTCTGTGGAAGATTCAACTCCCTTACTCAATCAAGACATTCCTTTGGCGAGCTGCAAAGAACATCCTCCTCACTAGAGTAAATATAGTTAAGAAGAAAGTTTTGGACACCACCGAATGCCCCATCTGCCATTAACATCCCAAATCTGTTACTCACGTGCTCTGGTCCTGTCTGGCAGCTCAGGATGTATGGGATAACTACTCCAGGGAATTACAAAAGACTTCCCTTTCGGCGAGCTCATTCCTAGATATCCTAGAAATTATCTTTGCCCTCGGATCAAAGTTAACTATAGCGAAAACAACATATGCCTTCAAATTTCTATGGCAGAGAAGCAATAAGTTGTTTTTTGAATCGACATTCCTATCCCCATAGATGGTCCTACAGCAAATACAATCTAGCATCGCAGACCTAGAAGTGTTCCTATAAGGAAAATAGAACTCAACAACGCAGACACAGAAAACTGCCATAGTTTCCCAGTGGTGCAGGCTTTCTCCAAACCACTTCAAAATCAATTGCGACGCAGCCATCGATAAAACTAGTTGCAAAATAGGTATCAGTGTAATCATACGAGACCATCAAGGATGAGTTATAGCTACTCTACAAGTTTCAAAGAACTCTAATCCAGATCCCTTCTTGGGAGAAGCTTCTGTTGCCCTTCAAGCTTTGTCTTTTTGCTTCGAGATTGGCTTAAGGTCTAACTTAATCTTGGAGGGAGATTCGCAACTGGTGATAAAAGCTACAAACTGAAATGAAGATACATGGAACTCAACGAGCTTAACCATCTGTGACATCAGAATACTCCTAGTGCAAGTGAATAGTGGGTCCATTGTATATGTCCCAAGATTGGCAAATTATGTGGCCTAGAAAGCACTTGGCTTATATGAGGAAAGTATCCATATGGAGTCTTTCCCATATTGCTAACTTGTTATGAATGAAATGAAATTCAGTGTCTTACTCTCAAAAAACAAAATTACATACCCACCCGACTTCATAACATCCAAGTCCTAAAGGCTAAAACAAAACATAATAAGCATTATGGAACCTGAAGTTTACTTGCAATTAGGTATTAATTAAAAAGATATATTTAAAATTTTAAAGTGTAAGTTTCGTGTATTTTATTAAAAAATAGAAATTTAAAATCTACATAAAAAAAATTTATTTTGTTATTCATATTACTTAATTGCTAACCCAGCCCCCTACTTTCTTTCTTTTCTTTTCTTTTCTTTTGACAAAGAAAAGCAATACAAAGAGATTAGACTCACGAATGAGATTAAGAGAGTGAGCAAGGCTTGAACACCTCCTTAAAACTGTATTTAACACTATTCTTTTGTTTTTTGGAATCAAATGAACTTTCATTCAATCAAGGGATCAACAAAGGATCCAAGACCTGGAACATCTTCAAGCTTTACCAATACATCATCTGTGACGCCCCCAACTTACGTCTGGGATTTAACGTAAATTAAGGTGTCTGGATGAGCAACACTAGGCTACTCACCCTCGTATCTAACAAGAATAAAAAGCATATATCGCTTAATTCGCAGCGGATCAGGTTTTAGATATAAGACTTTCTAAAGATCACATGGAGAAAATATATACAACATTCATTAAAACTTAACATTGTACTTTTTACATATACAATGCCCCAAACTGTAGTAATATATTTTACATTCATCCAAAAGAACTTTCCTTCACCTCACTCTTTTTCCCTCTTAACCTCGGGGTATTCTCTCCCATAGCGAAACCTATCCATACTAATACTAAAGTCTCGCTGGAGCTGTTGTCCCTGTGGAGTCACACAAACCCCACACATGGACAATAAGCCATCTACTCCTAAGGTTATACAGCATCCCGTACGTCACCTCTCTTCAGCAAAAGTGGATGCGTCAAGACTCCAAGCTCCGGTAGGTCTGATAGGAGGTTCGAAGGAAACAAAAGAAACGTCCATATAAGGACTATAGTCGGAAAGTCCCTCAGGACTCCCCGAAGTCTCCTGCCTCATCGGGGCTGTCCCCCTGCTGGTCATCGAATCCTGTATAAAATGATATGCACAAAATATATGGAGCCACAAAAGAGTGAGATTTCGAATGAAATCTCAGTAAGTACATAAACAGCTTAAAGGAAACAGGGAAAACAACCATAAAGTTATTACCACAACTGACAAGGGAAATTACCCTAACATACCCCTCACAAGACCACTGTCTAACTGACACTTTTCTTAACTCACCCATGATCTTATATTAAATTACACCGTTTTCCCTTAAGATTTTTATATTCTTTCTTATCACTGATGGGCGTTACGTATCGCCGTCCCCATCACATACACTCATCAATCATCCGGGCGTTACGTCTCGCCGTCCCCGTTATGATGAGTCTGGTGTCAATCATTCGGGCGTTACGTCTCGCCGTCCCCGTTATGACACGAAACATATACACATAATACTGCGGGCGTTACGTCTCGCCGTCCCCGCTATTCAGATCAATTTCACGGGCGTTACGTCTCGCCGTCCCCGTGAGGATCAATCACACGGGCGTTACGTCTCGCCGTCCCCGTGGAGATCACATATTCTTATATCACGACAGGCGTTACGTATCGCCGTCCCTGCCGGCACGTCAGTCATACGGGCGTTACGTATCGCCGTCCCCGTCATGACGTGACTAACTTAATCTTTAAACATTATTTTCTTTCTTTTTATTCTTCTCTTGTACACATGAGTTATTTCACTTATAACCCTTCCCATTTGAAACACCACTTCTATTCTAAGAAAACCCTAAATTTAAGCAAAACAGGGCATCTCGCTCGAGCGGCTTGTCAAGCGAGTATCGAGCGAAGTCTCGGGTTGGGACTCGCTCGAGTGGGGTATCGAGTGACAGTCGAGCGAGGGTTCAGATTTTGCCTTCGCTCGACTCACATGTCGAGCGAGGGTCGAGCGAACTCATGGCTCTAAGGGTTTTTCTACTCAAAACATGCCAATCTTTTCCATAAACCCTATTTATCTTCTTAAAAGCTTAAATCTAAGTTTCTACAATTTTATTGAACATATTAACACAACAAATTACAATCAACCCTACTCATATGTCACATTGCCACTCAATCATGTTCTTAAGTGTTCACTACTATTAAACATAGCTCAATCATGCCAATAAACCAGTTCCATGCTTAAATTAAGCTAGAATATGGACTTACCAACTCTTCCTAGCTCGAGAATTGATCCAACCAACTCCTTGCAACTTTTCTCCCACACTCACTCACTCAGCTCACAAGTGATCACTTTGAGGGTTTGGGGAGGGTTTTCTGGTATGGCTTCAAAAGGGCAAGTGTTCTCTCCGTCTAAAGGAGCTTAGAAAGCTCTCAAGGCTCTATTTATAGGGTGGTGGTCGACCAACATGAGGGAGAGAAAAGGAAATGCACCTAAGGTGCACTAGTTGCCAGATTTGCATGTGATGAGGTGTCCATCTAAGGAAATCTAATGATGAGGATTAAGCCTCCCAAATCCTAGGCTTTGCAGCTAAATTAGTCATCCAAGGGCTCACATTTGAGATGGTTTGGCTGCCCATTTTGATCTATGGCTGAGGAGTAAGCTAAAGGGATAAGAGGTGAGGTGGCATTTCACCTAATCATGCATGCATCTCCCATCTCCAGCTCTCTCCTTGTGTCACACGCCCCTCTCCAGCTTTTCCTACCCATTTGGTTCCTTCCCAACTCCCTTAGGTCTCTCCTTAACAAGTTCTAGAAGGCCATTACTTAGTTTAGTTAAGGTAGAGCCAAATTTGATCCACTTAGTCACCTATCAACCAGATTTTGGCTCCCCTTGAGTTCCCATCACACTAACTATTCAATTGACTTCCAAATCAACTTTCCATTCACTTCTAACCATCCCTACACATGTCCTAATCCCAGAGAATCCTAAAACCAGTTGCCTAATTGGTTACATGCCCCAATCTAGTTCAGTTTATCCAACTCGGGTTCCATTTAAGCCTATTCCAAAGCTGCCTACTTGATTCCCAAATAAGCTATTGATTCCTTCCGAATCTCAGGAAACTTAAAACATAAAAGTTTTATATCTAGCTCTTAAGGTTCTATACCAATTTGAATCACCTCATTTTTACCTCATATGAATAACTTATGCCCGTTTTTCTAAAACTCGACAGATTAATCCGAAAATGCATAATTCCCAATACTAAGTGTAATCTCACATTCCTCAACTAAATCTCCCACTCTAATTTCCTAATAAATAAATGCATCATATAAATCTCCTTAAAATAATATCCATAAAATAATTTACCTTAGAAAAATTTGGGCTGTTACATCATCAATGGTGAGAGCATTCTTAGCAAGAATATGAGCAATCTCAATGGATGCTCTATTTACATGATGAACCAAAAAAGACTAAAAATTAAGTAAAACAGTCTTGGTATCCATTGAAATAAGACAAGCTTAACCCCAATTGTCATCTTCCCCTTTAAGATCATTAATCACTTGTAAAGCATCTCCTTCAAGAATGATTTGTCTAAGAACAGTGTTGGCTGCCAAAATAATTACTTGGAGATCTGCATATGATTCGGCCAAATAAGGGTCTGTGAACATCTTTCTTCGCATTCTCATTATGGCCATAAATCTACATTGCCAATCACGTATGACTACTCCAATCCCAATTTAGCAATCCTATTTTCGCACACTAGCACCCTGATTAATCTTATAGAAGCCTTCAGGAGGAGGTTGCCATCGAGGAACATTGGAATTAGTGGGATGGGAGGAACTAGGCAGATTCTGATGCAGGGAGTCTAGCATCTCCAATCCCTATTTAGCTTGGTTTACAATCAGTGTTGGATTGGAGAAGGTTTGATTGACTATGACCTCATTTCTTCTCTTCCAAATTATTGAGGCTACCACTGCTAGCTCAACTACATATTTCCCCCCAATTTAGCAAAGCATATAACAGACCAAACCTCTGAAATCTTGAAAATTGAAAGTTATTTTTTGGAACAACCTTGAACAACAAGACCAAACATCAATCGCAAATGGGCATTCTCATAAAGCATGAAATACATCTTCCACTACTAAGTAATAAATAAGACATGATGGATCATCAAGCACTTTCCTCTTTGTTAGATTATCTTTCCTAGGTAGCAAGTTTTGACAAGTCTTCCAAATAAATAATTTTTCTGCACTAGAGATAGGAAGCTTCCATTGCTTTTGCCATTTAACTCTTGTACCAGTGCATGAGGAAGATTGCCCTTAAAGTGACTATTGAATTTCAACTTGGAGATGATATGCACTTTTGATCAAGAATATACCAATTTGAGAGCATCTCCACCCTAACTTGTTTGATCTATTACAAACACTAATAGGGATTTGAGAGATAATATAAGCTTCATTATCAATGAACAAGTCCTTTAACAATCCAATTTTTCATGTCTTTGCCTAATAATCAATTAAGTAAGCCATTTTTTTCTCTGAAGGCAATGTAGAGACTGAGCTTTGAGCTTTGAATGAAGAAGGTGAGGGTAACCACCTATCTTGTCAGACTTTAACTTGAGAACTATCTCCAATGCACCATGTCAAACCAGCCTCCAATAAAGGCTCTGCTGCCATGATACTCCTCCAAATGAAAGAGGAATACCTTTCCACCTTTGCTTGCAGAAAATTCCCATCTGGAAAGTACTTAGTAGATAGCACTTTAGTAGCAAACGAATTTGGATTTTGAAATAGTCTCCTTCCCTGTTTAGCAAGCATAGCCAAATTGAAAAACTCCAAATCTCTTAAGCCTAGATCTCTAACTGATTTTGAAGTCTTCATTTTATCCCATGAGAACCAATGAATTTTGTTTTCATCACCTTTTTGACCCTACCAATACCTCTTGATCAGCCGATTCAACTCTTGAAGAATAGTTTTTGGGATTTTGAAAACTCCCATACTATATGTTGGAAGAGATTGAATAACTACCTTAATGAGAGTTTCCTTTCCAACTTGAGACAAATGTTTCATTTTCCAATTATTAAACTTACTTCTTACTTGGTCAAGAATGTTTTTAAAGCCTTTTGTTCTGTTCTGTCCCATCATCGTTGGAAGACCAAGATATTTATCATAAGGTTGAGAAGATTGACTTCTGCGACTTGAATGATTCTCTGCCTAACTTCCTCTTCGGTATCCTTGCTAAAAAAAATTGAAGTTTTATCTTTCTTCAGTCATTGACCATAGCTCTTCTCATAAAATGTTCAAAAAATTAAGAAGCTTGTGTCATTCATGGGAATTTGCCTCACAAAACAAAATGCAATCATCAGCATAAAACAAGTGACTAATATTTATTCTGGATCGACCAATAGGAGCACCTTTTATAACCCGTTGAGCTTCAGCATCTTGAATCATCCTTCTCAAAACTTCAGCTCCAATTATAAAAATATAAGGTGACAATGGATCACCTTGTCTTATGCCACGAGTAGGTTTAAAAACTCTTTAGGGAATGCTATTAATAAGAACCGAATAAGAAACTGATGACAGACATCTCATTAACACTTTTATCCATCTTGGTGCAAATTCCATCTTAGTCATAACAACTTGCAAAAAAAGTCTACTCAAGTCTATCATATGCATTGCTCATATCAAGTTTGAGGGCCATGTAACCTTCTCATCCCTTTAGACCATTGTTCATACTATGCATAGATTCAAAATTTACAATGGCATTATTTGTAATTAGCCTGTTAGGAATAAATGCACTCTGTGATGGAGAAATGATCTCTGGAAGAAAATTTTTTAACCTATTAGCAAGGACTTTGGTGTTTGAGCCGAATTATTACATATTTTTTACATTTATAACCAATATATTATTTGATTATTTCAAAATATTCTTATTGGTTTTAGATGAAAAATGGTTATGAGATATAAATTCAAGTTGTAATTAAAATTTCTTAATAGTATGGTTTATGCTTAATTTTAAAATTTGTGATTTATTTGAGTAATATTTCTTATCATGCACATCACATTTTTTTTATTCTATTTTTCATTTTTATATTTTCTGATGTCTTCTTTATATAAGTCATGTTTAAAGAAAATAAAAGAAAAAAAAATAGAAGTTGTGTCGGTTTTGGATTCAAAATAAAAAGAAAAAGAAAAGATAAAAATTTGATTGTTTTGATTCTTATAAGAACACTAGCATTGGTTTCATCAAAATTTTCATTCAAAATTTCATGGAAAGTACAAATTTGATGGAAATGAAATACCTAAAAAATCCTACAATTGATCTATCAAAAAGCATATTGAAGGATTACTATTTAAAAGTCAAATCCAAAGTATTTTTATTTTATTCTTCTCACTTTCTTTTTCTCGTTGTTAATCAAATATGACAAAAGTTTTTTGATGGATCTAATATAGGATGTTTTTAGGTATTTTATTTCTATCAAACTTGTACTTTCCATCAAATTTTAATAGAACTAATACTAGTGCTCTAAGAGAGCTAGTGTGGTAGGCTTCTAAAGTCTATTTTCAAAAAGTCAAAGTTTGGAGAGAAATGACACATGCTTTTAGTTTTGCACATACTATAGTTGGCTTTTGGCTTTTCATGGGTTCAAAGGTTCTTTTTCTCATAGATGTGCAAGAGCAACTTTATTGCTTTGATTATAGAAAACATTATTTTTCGGTACAACATTATATCTTTGGACTTCAAAACATGAAGTAGCAAAATCCTTGTTCCTAGGCTTATCACTCTTAAGTTCCAAAAACCAAGAAGTTCATGTGAGCATCTCTCTTTTGACTCTCTCGACCTAACCCTAAAAATTCCCTTCCAACAAGCGCCACCAGAGGGGGGAGTGGGAGTCTCGGCTCCCCTCCCCCCTCTCTTTCTCCTTCCTCCCTCCCCTTGTCTGCTATCCATTCTCCTTCCCCTCCATTTTCTTGATTTTATTTTCGATTTTCTCCCGCCCCCACCCCTCCCCCTGCTGTTTTTTCTTTGTTTTTGCTTTGTTTTCTATTCTATGTTTGTGTTGCAAGGGATCTTTAGCACATTTGGACACCCTGGAGACCTCCGACAAGAGGCAACGAAAAGGCAAGCGGCCCTATGTACTAGTCTCGCAACGTGCAATCCCCCTCAATCCTCCGGCTCCAAGCCCAAACGCGCCATACCACTAGCCTCGCAAGGCCCCAATCTATCATTCGGGGTTGGAGTTTCGCCGGTTGAAGTCGCATGTGTTCCTCACATGCGTCAAGTAGGGGGTTTTTTTGTCTCCCGTGCGCCTTCTCCTGAGGAGGCTTTCAGTTGCCACACGCATCCCAGCTGGGACCGAGGCTGCCGGTTTTTGCTGTGCATCTTCCTGGCCACCACCCTCCAGGGGCAGCGCTTGTAACACACGCCCTCACAGCCGCGGTCCTTTGCTGGCTTTAAGCTACCTACAAGGTTGAAAATCGGATCCATATCTATGTGATTCGGTTTTCCCATGTTTTTTTTTCTGATGTTAGTTTTTTATTTAATAAAAAAAAAACACCGGTCTCTGGGACTTTTAGTCCTTAGAGCTTGTCCCCTTATAGGGTTTTGTTGGGTTGTTTTGTTTGTTAGTTTGGTGGTTATCACACTGTTTTAAACAAAATTGAGTTGTCTCTCAGACGGTATTCTTGAGAGTTCGGCAACCAGGACTAGAATATGTCAGTCACTTTTTAGTATACTGGGGAGCTGCAGATCGTCGTTTAGTTGTCTTATAATATTTGTTTCAAATCCATTTGTAATGCCCATTATTAATGAAATGGTATGTGTTTCATTTTCATTAAAAAATATCACTCTTGAGTTCTTCGTTGCAGCTTTTTACAAAGAAGCTCACAGCATGTTACCCTTAAAAGTTGGAATCAAATGTGTTCTCTGATTCTTGCTCCATACAGACAGCCTTTCCTTGTATCTTTGCAGACATTCAGTAACAGCAGTCATTATGGGATTCGGGTGCAATGAGAAGTCCAAGGCTCTTTGAATCAACTCCCCATATTCCTTTCAATTGTCCCAGGTAACTTCGTAACGAAATGGTCTTTGCTTGCTACCAACAAATGCCATCTCTCCCTTAGCAGAAAGAAGAATTGGTCTATGATCAGAACTAAAAGCACTCAAAGCCACCACATTGTAGTTTGAAAACAAGCCGAAACAGGCATTGTTCCCCAAAGCTCTATCCAATTTTTCTTTAGTAAAATACAATCCCTCTCTTCCATTACACCAAGTAAAAAAAATCCCTAATGAATGGAATCTTACTAAGATCACTATCCACAATTGCTTCTCTGAAATTCTCCATCCGTCTATATGGTCTATCAGTAGACCCAAACTTTTCATATTGGTGACATATTTCGTTAAAATCACCAATAAAAATCCAAGCCACATCACTTTAAGCTTTTAAACCTCTCAATAAATCACAATTGCCTATCCTTTTTTAAGCTTCAAGGAAACCATAAAAACTAGTCAAGATGAAATTCTGGTTTAATTCAAGATACTTGACCTTGACAGAAATGTGGTGCCTAGTATAAGACACTAGCTCCACGTCCTTATTTTCTTTCCAAAGCATGGCAATGCCCCCACTACAGCCTCTATTAGTCTCAATGATGACACTTTTTGTAAAACCAATCTTGTTGTTCCTTATCAACTCCATTTTATTGCACTTTGTTTTCATAAGAAAAGTAAAGACGGGACACTTTACTTTCAACCAATGGTAAAACTCTCGAATTATCTGTGAGTTTTCAAGCCTAGAGCAATTCCAACTATTGCAACTCATTTTAAACTATAAACTATATATAATAGTAATTTATCTAATAACAATAACTGATCATGTGATTCATTTTAAGTGATTTTTTTTTTACAGTTACTACTTTATACAACATGGTTTCTGCTAGTATTGCAATAATTTAACACGAATAAATGTTCATATAATTTGAAAAAAAAAAAATGGAGGCTACTTTTCAGTCTCATCATTTTGTATTCTCAAAGTTATCATTAGTATAAATTGATTTTGTACTCATCATTTTTTTAAAAAAATATTAAAGAAAAAGTACATAATACTAGCGGTAACATTTTTTATTATTTAAAAAAATCAAATATACTAATGATAATTTTGAAGATGCACAATGATAGGCCAACTAGCATTTTTAAAAGACAAATAAATTTGAATTGTAAACTCATCTCATTTCAAACTCATCATTATATTTTTTAAAATTTTCATATAAAATATAAATTCCAATACAATTTTTTTAAATTTTAATTCAACGTTTTCAAATCTTAAAATAATAATAATAATAATATTTTATTCAACTTTTAAAATTTATCTCAACTCATCTTATCTCATCTCAACTTTAAATTCAAACAGGACCTAAGAAGAATGATGGCCATTGGAATACCAAGAAAGAGGCCCCCGTCCTTCCCAACAAATTCCAACACTTTTTCTCTTTTTCTTTTGTTTTTAGATCCAGAAATTTTAGAA
This sequence comes from Platycarya longipes, assembly GCA_036559045.1. Classification (NCBI taxonomy): domain Eukaryota; kingdom Viridiplantae; phylum Streptophyta; class Magnoliopsida; order Fagales; family Juglandaceae; genus Platycarya; species Platycarya longipes. The sequence goes on along the minus strand of CM071792.1, from coordinate 28,086,856 downwards.
CGCATTGTAGATTGTAAGTGTTGCCCAGATGACTAATACAAGAGGGGAGGTGAATTGGGTTATATTATAAAAATTAACACTTATTAATCAAATACACAATATAAAATATAAACAGAATATAAAACTATAAGAAATGTAAATGGTAGGGTAAGAGAAAGCAAACTCAATATTTTTACAAGATTCAGCCCCACTGCCTACGTCCTCGCCTCAAGCTACCCCTTGAGGATCCCGAATTCACTAGTCAATCTCCTTTAGGTGGAGATAGAAACTTATTACACTTTTGAGCAGCACCGCTCCAAAGAATCCGTGTAGAACACCCTCTACACTTCCAATCACCTCATACTTGATGATTTAAGTATTCCCTGTGTAGAACACCTTCTACACACACAAGGGTTATACGCACCATCTTACAAATACAAGAGTTGATAGTGGGTAGACTATCAAAGTACACTCATCAATGAGTGAGATAGAAACAATACAGCTCAACCTATATCTCTCTCAAAAAGAACAAGAATTAAGGCTCAAAACTTTAGAAAATGAGAGTTTTGAAAGAATGATGCAAAACTTAACAATAGATGTGTAAGCTCTTGTTGTTGTCATTTTTGCAAAACACAAGTGAGCTATTTATAGGCAAATGAGTCCCACTCAATCATCTTTCAAATTCAAAATTCAAATTTTGATGAAGTCATTGCATATGTCATTCAATTTTCAAAATTCAAATTTTTGAATGAAGTCATTGCATATGTCATGCACATGTAAAATATAATTTTTAAAAATAAAGCTTTTAATGAGATCATTGCATATGTCATGCACATGCAAAATATTGTTTTCCAAATTAAAGCATTTTTTATGTCATGCATATATCATGCTTATGTCATGTATAAAAAAAATGCAATTTAATGCTTTATGAGAAAAGATTAATTTTTGAGCCTTAATCCAATTTTATCAAGAGATGTACAAAAATAATTTATGAGTTTTATTTGTAGACTTGTTCTTTTATACTTGATGTGCGCTTCGCTCCATTACGTAGATAATTTGAGCTTGAGACTTGAATTCATTTGTTATTATCAAAATCTCCACGTAGATACGAAACTTGATACCTTGGATTCAACAATCTCTCCATTTTTGATGATGACAAATACTTAGTAGAATTTTAAGACTTGCAGTAATGCTTAAGCTCCCCCTAAGAATATGCGTTAGTTTTTCAAGCAATAGATAAACATAATTCCAGCATAATAACAGAGTTAAAAATATAAATATTTACGTCTAAAACTTCTCCCCCTTTTGGCATCATTAAAAATGAATCATAATTAGCTCAATAAGACATCTTCCTACAATAACCAATAGACAAATAAAACGGTGCGTTAGTAGAGACTGTAGAGAATTCGGTGCAGAGCCATGCGTATCCGACAAAACCTGCAAAGATTGGAGGTCTAACTCTGGAAATTCAGTGCAGAGCCACGCGTGTTCGACAAAACCTGCAAAGGTTGGAGACCTAGCTCTAGCAGTCGGTGCGGAAGCAGATTCAAATCCTCATAATATTGTTGAAAAATTAAATATTATCGAGATTTGAAAGTTACTATTTAAAAGACCATTTTCACCTGTCGGATACTTAAATAAACTTTCACACCACTCATTGATCTAGTTTCTGTTTATTCAAAACGATAGAATAGCGGAGAAAATTTCGTCTAATATTCCAGATTTGAATCAGGAACCGTCTCAACCAGTCATTTTATCTCGTAAGGTTGTCAACACCATGATAGAAGTAGAAATTCATTTTTCTGGTAGAACTGATTCTGAGGTTGTTGCAGCATCAAGAACTCTCAAAGCTCAATATGCTGGCTTAGTTCAGTAACTTTTGACAATATGCATCCGGCATATCTTGTAAGCTTGACTAAGTAAGATTTGAAGAGATGACAGTTTATCTTCTACTTATTTCCATTTTATAAAAGCAATCCTTAGTTTTATCTAATCCGCATCAAATCTTCTTCTCATTTCTATAGTTCATCTTTATTCTCACAAAATTTTAATGGCTCATCAATTTTCCTTCAGTGCTTCTCATGATCAATCTATTTCTGCATCTGTCGTAGGTGCCATGAAGCAGCAAAATACTGATTTGGCTAATAAATCAGATCATTATGCCATTTACGAGCTTGTTAGTCTCGGGACTCGATACTCATCTTCCATTGTCGCTTTTTCCACTCGGTTGCAGTCCAAAACTCACGAGATAGAGAAGCTTAATGAGAAGATCGATATTCTTCAACGACTTGTTCAAGAGTCTAACAAAAAAATAGTAGACTTAAAACAACAGAATAAGGATTTAAAATCCTTGCTTGCCTCTGCATTTCGATTGCCTAATCCTTTAGACAAGGATGGCATGAAGATTTATGAGGAGCAAATGCATTTGAATGATGAGGCTAAACGTCTCAAGTTTCTGTAGGTCATTTGAGATAATGGAATAAAAGTATCTAGCAGATATTCATGGCATGCATCATTCATATTTCTCTTCTAATCATGCATAGTCTATCTTCTGGTAGGGGTTTTGTGAAAATGTCTGCCAATTAATCATGTATGCTAGTAAATTCTAATACAATATCGCCCTTCTGCACATGATCTCTAAGAAAATAATATCTAATTTCAATATGTTTGATCCGAGAATGTTGTATTGGATTCTTTGAAAGATTTATAGCACTTGTATTATCACATTTGATTGGAATGTGATTGTACATAAGTTTAAAATCCTCAAGTTGTTGCTTCATGTAAAGAACTTGAGCACAACAACTGCCTGCAGCAACATATTCTGCCTCAGCAGTAGATAATGCAACAGAATTTTACTTTTTACTAAACCATGAAACAAGTGCATGACCTAAAAAATGACATGTTCCACTAGTACTTTTTCGATCAACTTTGCAACCAGCATAATCCGCATCTGAATAACTAATAAGATTGAACGAAGTGTGCTTAGGATACCATAACCCTACGTCAATGGTAACGGCAAGATATCTAAAAATACGCTTGACTGCAATCAAATGAGATTGCTTTGGAGATGATTGAAAACATGCACATAAACATACACTGAACATAATATCAGGTCTACTAGCTGTCAATATAGTAAACTACCAATCATACCTCGATATACCTTTGAGTCAACTAGCTTACCGCTTTCATCTTTATCAAGTTTGGTGGTTGGACTCATTGGTGTTCCAATTACCTTCGCACCTTCCATCTCAAACTTTTTGAGTAACTCTTTGATATATTTTGACTGATTGATGAATGTTCCACTTTTTACTTGCTTGATTTGCAATCCAAGAAAGAAATTAAGTTCTCCCATCATGCTCATTTCAAATTCTTCCTGCATGCTCTTAGCAAAATCTTGGCACATATTTTTATTAGTAGCACCAAATATTATATCATCAACATAAATTTGAACTAGAAGAATATCATCCTGTTCATATTTGATAAAAAGAGTTGTATCGATCTTTCCTCTTGAAAAACCTTTTTCAATCAAGAAACCAGTAAGCTTCTCATACCAAGCTCTAGGTGCTTGTTTGAGTCTATATAATGCTTTTGCAAGCTTAAAAATATGATTAGGAGAAATATGATTTTCAACACCTAGAGGTTGCTCAACATATACATCTTCATTTATAAAACCATTTAAGAAAGCACTTTTAACATCCATTTGAAAAAGTTTGAAATCTTTATAACATGCATATGCAAGTAACATTCGAATAACTTCTAATCTTGCGACAGGTGCATACGTTCCATCATAATCGATTCCTTCCTCTTAATTGAAACCTTGGGATACAAGTCGAGCCTTGTTTCTAGTGATGATTCCAGACTCATCTTTCTTATTTCTAAAAACTCATTTTGTTCCAATAACAGCATGATTTTTTGGTCTAGGAACAAGTGTCCATACATTATTTCTTTCAAATTGATTTAGCTCTTATTGCATAGCTAGAATCCACGATTCATCAATAAGTGCTTCATCAATATTTTTGGGTTTAATTTGAGATAAAAAAGCAGTGTGATTACAAATATTTCTAAGAGATGATCGAGTACTTACACCTCGTAAAGGTTCTCCTAGAATTTGTTCCACTGGATGATCTTTCACATGTTTCCATTGTTTGGTTGCATCTTGTACTAAATCTTGATGATCTTTCCTGATGTCTCCATGTTGGACTTCTTCCATAGTATTCTCTTTGTCGAGATTGAAACTATTTGTATTATTTGTACCTTCTGATTCTTCATCAATAGATTTCTTGGAGAGTAGAGGGTTAGATTCATCAAATACTACATGCATAAATTCTTGTACAGTCAAAGTCTTTTTATTGAATACTCTATAAATTTTACTATTTGTTGAATACCCAAGAAAGATACCTTCATCAGATTTTGCATCAAACTTTCCTAAATTATCTCTGTCATTGAGTATAAAACATTTGCATCCAAATACATAAAAATCACCAATGTTGGGCTTTTTCTCATTCCAAAGCTCATAAGGGGTTTTATCTAATTTAGACCTTAACATAACTCTATTTATAACGTAGCATGCCGTGCTTACCGCTTTGGCCCAAAAATAACTAGGTAAACTATTTTCATTAAGCATTGTTCGTGCCATTTCTTGAAGAGATATATTCTTCCTCTCTACTACCCCATTTTGTTTAGGAGTTCGAGGAGTAGAGAAATTATGCAGAAAACTATTTTCATCACAAAAAGACTCAATATCTTTATTGACAAACTCTTTCCCCCTATCATTTCGGATGTTTGAAATAGTATAGCCCTTTTCATTTTGAATTCTCTTGCATAACTTGGTAAAGGCATTATGTACCTCATCTTTATGAGCGAGAAAGATGACCCAAGTATATCTAGAGAAATCATCAACAATAACAAATGCATAATATTTTCCTCCCAGACTCACAACTCTGTTTGGTCCAAAAAGGTCCATGTGTATTAGTTGCAAAGGTCTAGTAGTGGAAATATGTTTCTTGATTTTGAAAGAAGTTTTTGTTTGTTTACCAAACTGGCATGCATCACAGATTTTGTCTTTAAAAAAGTTTGCCTTTGGCAAACCTCTCACAAGATCATTTTTTGAAAGTTTGGAAATAAGTTCCATGTTTGCATGACCTAACCTTCTATGCCATAACCAACTATTTTCATGTTGAGCTGATAAACAAATAGTATCTTGTGAGATAATTTCTTCAAATTCAATTATATAAATATTATTGTTTCTAAGAGTAATAAAACAAACATTGCAATCATGATTATTCAAAATAATGCACTTATCTTTTTTGAAGGTAACTATAAATCATTTATCACATAATTGACTTATACTTAAAAGATTATATTTTAGACCTTCAACAAGTAGAACATCTTCAATTATGAGAGAAGACTTATTACCAACTTTACCTATTCCCACGATCTTCCCTTTTGAATTGTCTCCAAATGTCACGTGTCCTTCTTCTTTAGGAGTGAGATCAATAAACTTAGTTTTATCTCCTGTCATGTGTTTTGAGCATCCGCTATCTAAAAACCATCTTGTTTTACTTACGGAAGACTTCATGCATACCTACAAAAACAATTAAAATGATTTTTCTTAGTACCCATATTCTTTGGGTCCTTTATTTATTAGTATTAGAAGAAATAAGATTCTTTGGTACTCATATGGCCCTAATAGTCATTGTATGTTTTCTTCTAATAGGACAAGCATGATCATTATGACCATTTCTATTGCAAAAATTACACATAACATGTAACATACTTGAAGAACTTGAGTAATTGTAATAATGTCTTTTTTTGACAAATCTCTTTTTAGGAAAAGAATTTTGAAAATCTGGTTTTGATTTAATGGGTTTATCAAAAAAAATTTATAGGATTTGAGTTTTTCTTTTGGCATGTATCCCAAGTCTACCTTATCAAAAACACATTTTTTATTACCAAGAAGTTTTTCGAAATTTTTTTTTCTATTTGTGAAATTTTCAACAATCTTTTCTAAATCAGCTACTTTCTTTTTCAGTTCATCATTGTCATCTTTTGAAACTATATTTTCTTTTCTTAAAATATCAATTTCATTTATTAAAGAAAAATTTTTCTTTTTCAAAGCGGTATACTTAATACCCAATTTTTCAAATTCCTCATATACCTCTTCCAAAGCATTTTGCAATTCTTCATAAGAGGGATTTTCAAGATTTGTTACCTCAAGATCATCTTTAGCCATAAGACAAAGATTTGCAGATTCTTCATTACTTGCGCCGCTGTCTGAGCTACTTAAATTATCATCCCATGTAGCTTTCATTGCTTTCTTGCCTTTGCATTGATCTTTCTTTAGCAGGGGACAATCTACCTTGATATATCCTGGCTTTTTACATTTATAACAATTTAATAAATTATTTTTACCTGTATCTTTGTTGGAAGATTTTTTGAAAGGTTTCCTTGGAGGAGCTTTATTTTTCAAGAATCTCTTAAATCTTCTAGTGATCATTGCAATCTCTTCGTCATCGCTTTCTTCATCTTCATCACTTTCACTTTCATGAGGAACGGCTTTGAGTGCTAAGCTCTTCTTTTGCTTTCCTTCTTCTTCTCCTCTTTTCAATGTGTACTCATGGGTAATAAGTGACCAGCTGAGTTCATTTACTTCGAGTTTTTTAAGATCTCTAGCTTCAAGAATTGCCGTTACTTTTGATTCCCAACGTTTTGGCAAGGAGTTGAGAATTTTCCTTACTATCTCCAAGCTGGAATAAACTTTACCAAGAGATGTCAAACTATTTATAATTTTAGTAAAATGAGTATACATAGAAGAGATAGATTCATCATCATTCATTTTGAACATTTCATATTCATGCGTAAGAACATAAATTTTTGATTCTTTGACTTGCGAAGTTCCTTCATAGGTTATTTCCAAGTTGTCCCAAATTTCCTTTACTGTCCTGCAAGTCATTATTCTGTTAAATTCATTACCATTGAGAGTATTATATAGAAAATTCATAATCATTACATTCACAGTATAAAGTCTATCGTCTTCGCGATCAAACTCTTCCTCTTCCTTTTTGACCTTTACTCCATCAACAGTTTTTGTTGAAATATAAGACCCATTTACAATACATTTTCAAATTTCACGATCTTGAGACTGAAGGAATATTCTCATTTTAGCTTTCCAGAAAGTATAATTGTCTCCACAAAATAGCGGAGGCCGACTACTGGATTGACCTTCAACCAATGTAGCTACAATGTTAGCCATATAATATTAACTCAATAGATAATTAATCTTATAATAGAGTCCTTGCTCTGATACCAATTGTTGCCCAGATGACTAACATAAGAGGGGGGGTGAATTGGGTTATATTATAAAAATTAACACTTATTAATCAAATACACAATATAAAATATAAACAGAATATAAAGCTGTAAGAAATGTAAAGAGTCGGGTAAGAGAAAGCAAACTCAGTATTTTTACGAGGTTCAGCCCCACTACCTACGTCCTCGCCTCAAGCTACCCCTTGAGGATCTCAAATTCACTAGTCAATCTCCTTTAGGTGGAGATAGAAACCTATTACACTTTTGAGCAGCACCGCTCCAAAGAATCCGTGTAGAACACCCTCTACACTTCCAATCACCTCACACTTGGTGATTTAACTATTCTCCGTATAGAACACCTTCTACACACACAAGAATTATACGCACCCTCTTACAAATACAAGAGTTGATAGTGGGTAGACTATCAAAGTACACTCCTCAATGAGTGAGATAGAAACAATACAGCTCAACCTATATCTCTCTAAAAAAGAATAAGAATTAAGACTCAAAACTTTAGAAAAGAGAGAATGAGAGTTTTGAAAGAATAATGCAAAACTTAACAATAGATGTGTAAGCTCTTATTGTTGTCATTTTTGCAAAACACAAGTGAGCTATTTATAGGCAAATGAGTCTCACTCAATCATCTTTCAAATTCAAAATTTAAATTTTGATGAAGTCATTGCATATGTCATTCAACTTTTAAAATTCAAATTTTTGAATGAAGTCATTGCATATGTCATGCACATGTAAAATATAATTTTTAAAAATAAAGCCTTTAATGAGATCATTGCATATGTTATGTACATGCAAAATATAGTTTTCCAAATTAAAGCATTTTTTATGTCATGCATATATCATGCTTAAATCATGTATAAAAAAAATGTAATTTAATGCTTTATGAGAAAAGATTAATTTTTTAGCCTTAATCTAATTTTATCAAGAGATGTACAAAAATAATCTATGAGCTTCATTTGTAGACTTGTTCTTTTATGCTTGAGTGCGCTTCGCTCCATTGCGTAGATAATTTGAACTTGAGACTTGAATTCATTTGTTATCATCAAAATCTGCACGTAGATACGAAACTTGAAACCTTAGATTTAACAGTAAGCTAGTGAGCTGCATGCATATATGATCATCATTTTACAAAAGTTTCTTGGTGGTGAAATTCTAGCGTATAACTTTAAAAAAATTTAATTTAAGAATTAAAAAATATTTCTTATTTATTGTTTGACTTAATCCCTTAATGGCATGTAGGGAATGATGAGACAATAATAATAATAATAACTAGTAAATAATATATTTATAACTTTGAAATGTTTTATGATTGTGTGAATTATTTAGAAAAATACTGTTATGTTGTCTCAATTAAATCGTTTATTTTGTTCTATTGACGGAGTATCTCAACTAGTATATAGTGTTGTGTAGATTAATAAAAGAAGGGGTAGAGAGAATCTAAAATTTTAATATTTCTTTTTCAATATTTTCTGATTTAATTTTACTTTAAATATATTTTTTTATTTTTTTATATTACATCAATTGAGAAAAGAGCTATTATAACTGGAGTTACAAAAAGCAATATTCTCAATTGTTTATCATGTTAAAAAAAAAAAGAGATTTATTGGAGGTCGATTGAATCAACCCTCCATTAAAAGCAGTCCGCCACCTCCGATGGCAGTGTCGCCGTTGGGATTAGTAGGCTCCAGCAAGCTCACCTATTGGATCCATTTTGCGTTTAAGCCTCCGTGGGGCACACCAGAGCTCGTTGGAGCTCGCCGTCGAAGGGGTAAGCTCGCTGGAACCCGCCAGTCCCGATGAGGTGGGCGATATTGCGCATCGCCACCGGAGGCGGCGGGCTTCGGCCCAAGGCCGAATCTCCTTAAAATTTATCTCTATTTTATTTTTTTATTGTATTTTTTATTATGTTTTTATTTTTTTTATTGTATTTTTTATTATATTATCGTCATTTTATTTTTTATTATATTATATTTTTTATTATATTATATTATATTTTATTTATCATCAAAAAAAAATAATTCAAATATCATTTGACTACTTTTAACACTAGGACAGTCCATCTGACTCCAGTATCTCTCTAAAAAGAAAAAAAAAAACAATGGTAATTGGTACTATTTCCCCACTTGTAAGGGAATTTAAATTTGAATCACGGAACGGCTCTCTAACGGTCATTTTGATGGGACCCCGTGAACATATTTCTCTTAAAGAAAATGTTGCACGCGTGCATTACGGATAGCCCAGACGGCCAACATCAATGGGTGGGTGGGTTTTTTTTTTATCATTAACGGTAATATCAAGAATAAAAGAGAAATCCTTTCAAAAAAATAAAAAAATAAAAGAGAACAGGAGAAAATTTCCACTAAATGACAAATGAAACACAGGACTTTATTCTTTGTGGGTCTTGAAATAAGTAATCTGTGAATTTGGTGGCATGCATGTGATATTTTAACGGCAAAGATTTGATAAATCAAGACTTTGTTCCCACCTAAAAGATAAAAAAATAAAATAAACATGGGACTTTGGGCTTGTGAGGAAGAGAGTGACAATGGAAGAATACGTTGATTTGGGTTGGTCTTCAAGATTATGAATCGGAGGATGATAGAAATACAAATTTTTCATGGACTTAGAGCATTGGGTATTAGTTTTATTAAATTTTTTTTAAAATTTGATAGAAAATATAAATTTAATGAAAATCTAACACCTCTACATTTATAATCTCATATGAAATTTATCATTAGATTCTTTAAAATAATAATGTAATATACAATTTACGAAACTATTATAATATTAAATTTTAAGATTTATCATTATAATTTTAAAAGATAATAAAAAATTATTTTGATAATTAAAGGATTAAATAAAGTTACTGTAACTCATAATTTTTTATAATTTTATTTGATAGATTCAATGCAAAAATATTTTAAATAAATACATCAAATTTACATTTGTATTGATTTTTTATGAAATCAATGTCAAGGCTCTTAGAGCATTAGTATCCAATTTCTCTATAAATTTTTTCCTATAATTTAGTTAAAAATTACACTTTCTAAAATTTTTATTAAGTTTTTGTTCATCTTTCTAAAATATCCTACATATCACTTGATATTCTTTGTTTATGATGGACTGATGTAATCTCATTTGAGTAATAAAATCAGTATTCTTTCAAAAAAAAAAAAATACATATATATATATATATTCTTTCTATATTCTATTTAAATAATATTTTTTATTATTTTTTTATTATTTTGTCTATTCCTTTATATGTACATCTTTAACTCCACCTTTTTTTTTATCTTTTCGAGAATGATTGAACGAAATTTTTTAACTTTTATTTCTTAATATTTCAAAATTATTTAATTATTTGTTGTACTTATATTTTTTATCTTCCATCTATATCGTTTTTTTTTAAATTAATCATCTCTCTAAATGATAATATTTTTTAAAATTAGTGCTTTTGTAATAATAATTTTTAACGAAAATCATATTTTTCACAAATAGTCAATTTTTTTTATTGAATAATCTCAATGGTGACATTTTTTTAAAATTTCAATTATAACTAATATAAGTACGAGCAAAAATATAGATAATTAAAAGAAGAATTTATTTTATTTGTTACAATAATATATATATATATATAATAATTTAGAGATGAATAGTAACACATTAAATATGAAAAGTTACTATTCACATTCTAAATTCTTAAAATAAGAGACATGATGGAGAGTTACTTTTGTGAAAAAGCTAAATTAATTTGTTAAAATTTAAAAATTTTAAGTGTTTAGACATCTAGATATAGACGCTTTTATAGTGATTTTTATTAGAAAATATTATCTCAATTTACAAATGTATCAACATAATTATACATGATGACGTAATTGTTATTGAAAAAACTGATAAAATTATACGTGCGTATAACACTACTTCTACTAAATAGCTTAAATAATCTTGTTTCACTCATGTAATACATGGCAAACAAAGAATCTTATAAAATAAAGTTTCAGGAGTGGCGTAATATTTATTGATTTACAAAAATATAAATTAAAATAATAAAAAAATATATGAGTGGGAGATGTAGTCCGAATTTATTTTGAATGGACAATTTTTTTTTTTTTTTTTTGTATTTATATTTAATTATTTTTTTGATGATTTTAAATAATTTAAAAAAAATCACATCATTATTAAAAAAATATATTTTTTAATCATTCTGTAAAAAATAATAATAATAAATTTAAATTAAAAAAAAAAACGTTCGGGAGAAATTCCGGAGAAATAGCATTTCTCATAAAGCATTTCCCTCGATAAAATGCATAATGCAAATCCAACCTGCCGTGCAAACGAATAACCTCTAAAATTCAAATTCAGAGATAATAAAAACGTAAAAACACAAAACAAAAAGAAAGAAAGTGAGAATCATTGGGAGAAGAATTCAAATCCCACTGCATTCCGCTAAACGTCTTCGCAACAGAGAGAGAGAACTTCGAACTGCGATTAATCCTTCGTTAGAACTGAGAAGAAACGAATTTCCTGAGAGAGAAGACAAAATCAAGAGTGAGAAATCTTCGTCTGTAATAGGAAACGAGAGAGAGAGAGAGAGAGAGAGAGAGAGAGAGAGAGATTTGGAAGCAGAGAACAGAAGCGATTCAAGCAAGAAAGAGTGTAAGATAATTGTTGCTGTGACAAGGTTTGAGAGAGAGAGAGAGAGTTGGGGGATGTAGATTTAGAACTACGGGAGGTCCACAGAGAGACGGAGAAACAGAGTGCAAAATTGAAAGGAACGATGCCGTTCTCGGCGGAAATACCTGAAGTTTCTAGCCCGCCAACTGTGAAGAAGAGTTTCCCAAGCTGGTCGAAACTCTGGGTCAAGAACGCCAAGAAGCCTCTCAAGCATGTGGTCTTGACCATGCAGCTTCAGTCCCTTTCTTCCCCCGCCATCAATTCACCCAAAATCCCCAAGACCCTAACCCCCACGTTGCCCGATTCCGACCCTACCCTCTCCCTACCCGACCCCCTCCTCCTTAAAATCCTCTCCAAACTCCCTGATTCCCAGCGTAACTCCAACTCCCTCGTTTGCAAGCGCTGGCTTAACCTCCAAGGTCGACTTTTCCGCTCCGTCAAGCTCTTAGATTGGCAGTTTCTCGAGTCGGGTCGGTTGGTGTTTCGGTTCCCGAATCTCACTCGTGTGGATTTGGTTCCTGGGTGTGTGGTTACGCCCCAAAATTCTGGGATTTTGATCAGCCACAGAGTTGTCTCGGTGCATGTCGAATCCTGGTTTTCAAAGAAATGGAAGTTATGTGAAGACTGTCTGTTGCCTGCAAAGCTTATTGATAGGGGGCTAAAACTGTTGGCGAGTAGTTGTCCCAATTTGCGCAAGCTTTCGGTGATTGGCACAAGTGAATTGGGGCTGTTGAATGTAGCTGAGGAGTGCTCGACACTCCAAGAGTTGGAGTTGCATAAGTGTAATGACGATGTGTTGCGCGGCATTGCGGCGTGCACGAATTTGCAAGTGTTGAGGTTGATCGGGAAAGTGGATGGGTTTTATAGTTCTTTGGTTTCGGATATTGGGTTAACGATAATGGCACAAGGTTGTAAGAGGTTGGTGAAGCTCGAGCTTCATGGGTGTGAGGGGAGTTTTGATGGAATGAAGGCGATCGGGCAGTGTTGCCAAATGTTGGAAGAATTGACTATTTGTGATCATAGGATGGAAAGTGGATGGTTGTCGGGGCTTTCATACTGTGAGAATTTGAAGACTTTGAGGTTTCAATCGTGTAAAGGGATTGATCCGAGTCCAGGACCAGACGATTACTTGGTTTGTTGCCCGGCTCTCGAACGGTTACATTTACAGAAGTGCCAGTTACGGGATAAGAAAAGCCTGAGAGCTCTGTTTATGGTGTGTGGGGCTGTCAGGGAGATGGTTTTTCAAGACTGTTGGGGCTTGGATAATGACAAGTTCAGCTTGGCTAGTACTTGCAGGTAATCGTTCTTTTACTCTGGCAAATGAATTCATAGCATTTTGTACTTTGTGTGGTTGATAACTTGATATACATGAATCAGACTGAAATTCTTAGCAGTCATTTGTGTATTAATACTTAATCTTTTGAGTATGGTTGATATACATGGATCAGGTTGAAATTTTGCCTAACGGGATCCATGTATTTTATTTTTATGCCTATTGCATACCATGCCGATCAATCTAGGCAAATGATGATAGGTGGGTTAATGCTGCCAACTTACGGCTATGGGCTCAACTGGAAATAGGAATAATTATGTTTATAATTTCATCTACCGAATAAAGTTTCTTTTAAAAACTCCTAGGAATTGGCTCAAGTGGTAAAGGCGTTGGGCATCGAGGCTATGCTCCCCCCAAGTCTAAGGTTCAAATCCCCTTAGATGCAAATAATCTCTAGGGACTATTGGACCGAGGGATTTTTCTTTTGAATTACCTGCACTAATAGGAAACTCTTTGCTGAGTGGGCTTGTGCACCTCCAGAATTTGTTGAGATGCTGTTCCTGGACACCCTGTGCCAATATAAAAAAAAAAAAAGAATAATGTTTCTAATATGTTTTAGTTATGTGGAGAATGATTATGGTATAGCTGCCCGACAGCCCAAAATTTGTTTTGATGACTTCAAAGACACCATATTTAGCATTTGAATTTCTGCATGGAGATTTTCTACTTTGATGGGAAGATTAATGGATCTTGCTTTTCTATCAGGAGGGTAGAGTTGCTATCTTTAGAAGGATGCTCATTGCTAACTACCGAAGGCCTGGCCTCTGTAATTCTTTCCTGGAAGGAGCTACAAAGTCTTGGAGTTGTCTCCTGTAAGAACATAAAGGATAGTGAAGTCTCCCCTTCACTCTCAACCTTGTTTTCTGTTTATAAAGAGTTGAAATGGAGGCCAGATACGAAGTCTCTTCTTCCGTCGAGTCTTGCAGGCATCGGCATGGGAAAGAAAGGTGGTAAGTTTTTTAAGAGGATGTGAGACATGAAGCTGATAACAAGAACCTGCAGTTTAATCTTACACGGATGATTCAGACAAACATCCCTGAAAAGAGTTGTGAAGGCTGTACTGTTCTGTTGTCCTTAATTTAAATTTCAACTGCTAAAATGGATATAGATGTTAACAAGGGAAGGTGGTAGGCGTTGTAGATTCTGCCTGCCCACTGTCTTGGCCATCTTCAACTGCAATTTTTAATCTCCCAAGGTCAAATTATCAGGTTCACGTTTTGTAACATCGTCAAACATCTATGTTATTAAGTACTTCTTGGCGCAAGATAGGGTAAATATTACACTTTCTTATAAATCAAATCTTGTCATGTCAATGGTGTGGAGGCTGTCTTGCTAAACAAACACTCTTTGACAATTATATGAACATACCTGAGGATTAGTTCTTGGATTTTAGAGATGGATTACAAATTCATATGCAGCTTACTATTGGAAAATGCTTAGTATCATGGATTATTTGCATGAATGGACAAATTGGATTGAGGTGAATGGAACATCCTCATTCTGTCATTTATTCCTAGTACTAGAGAGTTTTTTATTTATTTTTTTTGGTGCAAACGGCGATTTTCCACAAAAGGGATCCAAAAGCTATCACATTAATGGAAATGGAATATTAAGTTTTTGTTGCAATGATTTCAGATATCTTGTAAATGGTAGTAAAAAATTAATAAAAAAAGTAATGATAAAATATTGAATAGTAATAAATAATAATAAAAAGTAGATACAAAATAATAATAAAATAATAAATAGTAATACTATATTCTAGTACCCAAACTAACTTAAAATTATGTCTCATATTAATTTGCCATTGTCTTTTAGAATCTAATCTTTATAAATTTATAATTAGTCATTGACTTGTGCGATGCCTAAGAATAGTTAAAGTAGAATAGCTAAGAGGTGAATAAGCCAGAAAGATAAACAATGACGAGTCAATACATACAATAAGATGAAGATAAACCATGATGAGCCAATTCATACAGTGGTGGAACTCAGAATTTGTGCTAGGGGGCCTAATAAAATTAAAACTATAATAAAATATTTTTTGTTTTATTTTTGTACAAATTTTTCCTTCAGTATAGAAATTAGAACAATCTGATAGTAAGATCTAAAATAAAAATAAAATATATTTAATACAATATATGTGTTAAGAAAATATATGATATGTCAAGAATAATATAACATTGAAATAACATAAAAAATACTCATACAAATATATCAAATAATAAAAATACAAAATGTCTAATATTGTAACTTACGTTTTTTAAAGAAACAAAATTATCAAATATTGAATCTAAATCGAAATTTTTAGCTATTTCTCTTTTAATATAAACTACTAAATTATTTGCTAGAAACTCATCTTTAATTTTATTACAAAGTCTTGTTTTAACAATCTTCAACGTGTCATCATGTTATTAGATCATTTTATTTTATATGAAATATATTTTATTTTTAAATCAGATTAATTTTTTTAAATTAGACTTGTAAGTAATTAATCTATAAGATCAAAATAATTTTATAAAGGATTAACTAAAATAATTTTTTAGAGAGGAGGTCAATATAAGATAAGTAATATCATCCTATTAAATCATAAAAAAAATAATATATATTTCAAAATAATATATACATATATAATTTTCAAGATTAATATATATACCTATATAATTTTTTTTTTTTTTCAAAATAATAGAGGTAAGGGGGCCATCCCGACCCTTATGTAGTTCGGCCAGTGAATATATACTAAAAGGAAATTATTATTGCAAGAGACTTTATAAAATAAAATATTTAGAACTCTTAAGAAATGAAATTTTCTTCTTTCTATATATGATTTGTGCGTACATAACAGATTGATTGAAATTCATATTTATAAGCCTTAATTACTGTGCAAATACGTGTTTTTCAAAATACATGCCCCCACCCTCCCTCAAAAGTCGTTAGGGGGGCGTGGGCATGTGAGGATGAGAAGGGGGGACTTTCATTGCCCTCCATTATTGATCTTACAATACTCTTCCTTGAATGATTACTCATAAAGAATATGTCTTGTTAAAAACCTTGTCAAGAAAAAATTCAGTGGAAAAAAAAACTAATGGCGAAAGAAAATAGTACAATATTCTTATGTACCGCCAAATACTTTAAAATTGCCTTATTAAAACCTTGAAAAAGAAAATTCAATGGGACAAAATTTTAGCGAAGGAAAAATAGTACAATCAACACAGGTCTTTAAGATATTTACTCCCCATGAAAAGTACATGATAATAGATCTTTAAGTTTTCGCATTTCAATGATCTGCACAATTTTCTTGAATGTCGTAGTTGGTAATGCTTTTGTGAATAAATCTACTATATTATCACTTGATCGTATCTGCTTGACATCAATCTCACATTTCTCCTAAAGTTCGTGAGTATAAAAGAATTTTGATGAAATATGTTTGATTATGTCACTTTTGATATATCCTCCTCTGATTTGAGTGATACAATTGGGCTATCATTCATCATGGGAAGACCATACTTTTCTTGGATATGTTAAATCACTGATCTCAGCTAAATACATTCTCGACTTGCTTCATGAATTGCAATGATCTATGAGTGATTTGAAGATGTAGCAAATAATATTTGTTTGACAGATCTTCTTTATATCGCAGTATCTCCATAAGTAAATACATATCCAGTTTGAGATCTACCTCTGTATGGATTTAAAAGATAACCTGCATCTGCGTACCCAACAACTGTGGACTTGATCCATGTTGATAAAATAATTTCATATCAACCGTACCTTGAAGGTAACCAAAGACATGTTTAATACCATTCTTTGAGTTGGTGCAGAACAATATCTTGCAAGTAGATTAACTGAAAATGTAATATCAGGCCAAATGCAATTTGCAAGATATATCAAAACGCCAACTGCACTGAAATATGGTATTTCAAGACCAAGAATTTCTCCAGTACTCATGAAATGTATTGAGATCTTATTATTTTCAAGTACCTATTTCTCTTCAGGGGAAAATATTTCATAAAACACATTTTTAGGAAATCCATTTTTAGGAGATTTTGGAATAGAAAATTTGATCTCTTCAGGAGCATCAACTATGCTTGTAACATGTATTGTGGGTATGGGTTATTCAGGAGCACAAAATTCATTTTGTATCTTTCTCCTTCGGGAAATTTTATCTTTTGCACCAATAGACCTTCCACGCTTCAGGCATATCTTAGACTCATCTATTGTTATTTTGATAACTTGTCTTTAAGGGACTGCAATCCTTACTGGAGCATTAACAGCAGGAATATATGATTTTACAACATTTTTCGTGTCTATAAATACATCCAGTAATTGATTTACAACACTTTGCAAATGGATAATCCTTTGAATTTCTAGTTTACATTCATTTGTGTGATGATCAATTGAGACAAGATTTTATTATCCCAAATAATTTCTTATTCTGCTTCAGGCACCAACTTTTCGTTACCTAGTAATGGAAAAGTGGATTCGTCAAAGTGACAATTCTCAAAACGTACTTTAAATATATCTCATGTAAGAGGCTCAAGGTATCTAATAATAGATGGAGAATCAGAACCAACATATATCTCAATTCTACGTTGAGGGCCCATTTTTGTATGTTATAGAGGTGCTATTGGAACATATACAATACATCCAAAAGTACGAAAATGAGAAATATTTTTTCGTTGACCAAATGCAATCTGTAATAAAAAATATTTATGATATGCAGATGGTCTAATTCGAATTAATAATATTGTATGAAGTATAGCATATTTCCAAGCTGAAACAGATAATTTTGATTTCATAAGTAAAAGTCTAGCGATTAGCTGAAGTTTTTTTATCAAATATTTAGCTAAACCGTTTTAAGTGTGTGTATATGCAACATGATGTTCAACATCTATTCCTACTAATATGCAATAATTATCAAAACTTGAGACGAAAATTCTCCTGCATTATCTAATCGAATGGTTTTAATTGGATAGTCGAAGAATTGTGCTCATAGTTTGATTATTTGAGCAAAAAGTCTAACAAATGTAACATTTTTAGTGGAAAGCAGACAAACATGTGACTATCGACTTGATGCAACAATCAAAATCATAAATTATCTAAATGGTCTACTTGATGGGTGAATGAGCTCACATATATTCCCGTGAGTCCTTTATAAAAAGAATGGGGACTCGACAACGATTTTTTATAGAGATGGTCTGATAATCAACTTATCTTGGGAACATGCAGAGCAAGAATATTCATTGGGTAAAAGAATTTTTTGATTCTTTAAGGGATGCCCATGCGAATTATCAATGATTCGTCTCATCATTATTGATTCGTCTCATCATTATTGATTTCGGATGTCCAAGGCAATCATGTCATATCATAAATACTTTGGGGTCAATGCACTTCTGGTGTATTACCACATACGATTCATTAATTTTTCATTCTTGTATAATACAATCCAGGAGATAGAGCAGACAGTTTTTCTAATACGAGCTTCTGGCCCGATATTATTTTAGTAACAAGAAGATATTATTTACTGCATTCCTTGGTAGTTTCAATATGATAATTATAACGATGTATATTTTTGAAACTCAATAAATTCTTTCTAAATTGTAAAGAAAATAAAGTATCATCAATATAAAATTTTGTGCTATTAGGCAATACAATATAAGCTATTCTGGAGCCCTCAATTAGATTTGATGAACCTAATATGGTATGAACATAGGTTTTGCTTAATGTTAGATTTTGAAAATATTTTTTATCTTTGAGAATTGTATGAGTTGTAACTCTGTCAGTCAGACATACATCTTTATCATTCAACTCAGAGATAAAAAGTACATCAATGTGATCTATGATTCTATAAAAGACACAAAACTTTCATTACAAATATTAAAAGATTCTAAAAATAAAGAAAATATATTAATTTAGAGGAACACTTTTATCTCTAATCAAGTGATCAATTCTACCATCAGGATCTTCAAAGAAATCAGAAATATTAAGAAGAGTGATATCATTCTCATCTTTATATAATGAATCATCTGATGGTTCTACTAAATTTGTCTCAAACATTTTATTATTTCCTTATATAGGTGTTTGATATAGATTAACTAAGTATCTAGCCGTACGACAGGTACATGACCAATGTCCAGTCATACCACATCTATAGCACACATTTTTCACCTTTTTTTGAAGAATTATTTTGAGAACTTTTACCCCTATCTGAGTTATACCACTTCTAGTGAGACTGTATATTTTTATTATTATCCCTTTTAATGTTATCGCTTCTGGGACTAACATTTCTATAGTTCCTCCTACCACGTCCATACCACTGATTTTTTCGAAAAGATGCGCCATTCGCTTTTGGGAATTATGTAAATCCAGTACCATTCACTTCAGGGAATGATATTAAACCAGTATGACGTGATTGATAGTTTCTTAATAAAAGCTCATTATTTTGCTCAGCTACTAGAAGATAAGATATAAGTTCAGAATACTTATTGAACTTTCGCTCTCGATACTACTACTACAGGAATACATTCGAGGCATGAAAAGTAGTATATGTCTTCTCTAACATATCATCATCAGTGATTTCCTCACCGCATAATTTTAATACCGAACTGATTTTAAAGAGTGCAGAGTTATACTCGCTAATACTTTTAAAATCTTGTAACTTCAGGTGCAACCAATCATAACGAACTTTTGGGAGGATAACAGTCTTTTGGTGTTCATATCTCTCCCTTAAATTATTCCACAAAATAAAAGAATATTTTACTGTGAGATACTCAGTTTTTAATTCTTCGTGTAGATGGTAGCGAAGGAAAATTATTGTCTTAGCACGGTCCTGTAGGAACGCTTTATTTTCTTTTTTTATTGTTTCGTCCATATTCATTGCATCCAGATGGATCTCAGCATCCAGAATCCAGGATAAATAATTTTTTCCAAAAATGTCAAGAGCAACGAATTTCAACTTTGTAAGATTTGACATTTTATACATATATAAATAATAAAATAAATATTGTATTTTAAAAATATATTTATAAAGTCACGAGAGTAAACGCAAATTTTATCAAGTAATAATCAGTAATATAATATTTCATATTCATCTCAAAAACTGCAAATAATATATTGAAAAACTTACTTGAAGTATAAGACCACTATTTATAAAGAAAACTTCAAGAGGAAACTACTATTGCAAAAGAATTTATAAAAGAAAATATTTAAATCTCTTAAGAACTGAAGTTTTTTTCTTTCTATATATGATTTGTGCGTACATAACAGATCGATCGAAACTTATATTTATAGGCCTTGATTACTGTGCAAATACGTCTTTTTCAAAATGCATGCCCCCACCCTCCCTCAAAAGTCGTCAGGGGGCGTGGGCATGTTGGGGATGTCATTCATTACCCCCCATTATTGATCTTATAACAGAAATCTAAAAAAATAAAATAAAATGATATAACTTAGAAGAGTTGGTCCCGGTTTGGATTTATATCTAAAATGAGATGAGATGGTTTTAAAAGAAAATCGAATAAAATATTGTTAAAATATTATTTTTTAATATTATTATTATTTTAAAGTTTGAAAAAATTGACTTATTTATTATATTTTATGTGAGAATTCGAAAAAACTATAATGTTGAAATGAGATAAGACATTTTTCCAATTTAAAGAGGAGCTTAAGTATAAGAAAGTAATTTGTAAAGGATTGAGAAATAAAAAACCATTATTATAAGATGAAAAGTTTTTTCCATATATATTGAATTAATTATTATAAATGACGCATCCTAATAGGTTAAATCTTATTCTAATCTTAACGTTAAAAAATTAGATAAATTTGTTGTGATAATAAAAATAATATAACGAGAATGAATGATAATTGGGTAAATTTATTGTGATAATAAAAAAAATATAATATGTTATTAAGATAAAATAAAATTATGAGTTGACTTGATAAAATAGTAAAATGATAATTCAAAAATTATATAGATAATAAAAAGGAAAAAATTGTATATATCTATTTATTATTTACTAGATTATTGTATTTTTTTTAAAAACAATACTATAAAATTATGAGTTGACTTGATAAAATAGTAAAATGATAATTCAAAAATTATATAGATAACAAAAAGGAAAAAATTGTATATATCTACTGTAATAAATTCATTGGGAGGGCGGTTGTCACGCTCTGTCTCACCACCAAATTATGTGAATGATTTCACCACTATTATTTTAAATATTGCATAATGACTTGTATAGTAACTTACATAATAATTTTAAAACTTTTAAATATGGGTTTCAGTTATTACAAATTTCATAAGAAAATATATAGAAAGAAAAAAGTTTCAAAGAGTTTCAAAAGAGTTTCTTTTCTCTTACAATAGTAGTTCCTTTTTAGTTTTATAACACGTTATCAGTATTACGATTCTACCAATTCTAAAACTAGTAGTCATATTCCTCAGTAAGTTTTTTAATATATTATTTACAGTCTTTGATATATTTTATTGATGATTATTATTTAAAATTTGTGTGACTTTATAAATATATTTCTAAGATACACATATTTATTTTATTATTTATATGTGTAGAAAATGGCAAATCTTACAAAATTGAAATTCGTTACTCTTGATATTTCTGGAAAAAAATAGTTAGTATGGATTCTTGATGCTGAAATCCATCTTGATGCGATGAACCTAGGTGAAACAATTAAAAAAGGAAATCAAACGTCCCTGCAGGACCATGCTAAATCAATGATTTTCCTTCACCACCATCTTCACGAAAAATTAAAAACTGAATATTTTACAATAAAATATCCATATATTTTGTGAAACAGTTTAAGGGAGAGGTATGAACACCAAAAGAATGTCATCTTCCCAAGAGCTCGTTATGAATGGTTGCACCTGAGGTTGCAAAATTATAAAAGTGTTAGTGAGTACAATTCCGTACTTTTTAAAATAAGCTCACTACTAAAATTATGCGGTGAGAAAATCACCGATGATGATATGCTAGAGAAGACTTATTCTATTTTTCATGCCTCGAATGTACTCCTGCAGCAGCAGTATCGAGAGAAAAATCTCAAGAAATATTCTGAACTTATATCATATCTTCTAATAGTTAAGCAGAACAATGAGCTTTTATTAAAAAAATCACTAGTTATGCCCTACTAGCTCAATATCATTCTTTGAAGTAAATGGTAGTAGGTTTGTATCATTCTCAGAAGTGAGTGGTACATCCTTTAAAAGAAATCGACAGCGTGGACGTGGTAAGAGAAATTATAGAAATATTGGTGGTCTCAGAAGTGACCATAGTAAAAGGGATAATAATAATATACCGTATCACCAGAAGTGGTACAATTCAAAAAGGAGTAAAAATCTCCAGAATAATTCTTCAATGAGAAGTGAAGAAGTGTGCCATAGATGTGGAATGATTGGACATTGGTCACGTACATGTCGTACGACCAGGCACTTAATTGATTTATATCAAACATCTATTAAAGAAAAAAATAAAAGAATTGAAACAAATTTAGTAGAACCATCAGATGATTTATTATATTCAATAGATGTAGATGTTACTCATCTTGATGTCTCTGATTTCTTTAATCATCCTGAAGGTAGAATTGACCATTTAATTGGAGATGGAAGTGTTCTACTCAATTAATGTATTTTCTTTCTATTATTTGTAATAAAATTTTTGTATATTTTATAAAATCATGGATCATATTAATAAGTTTTTTATCTCTGAGTTGAATGATAAAAATATATGTCTGGCTGACAGTGTTACAACTCACACAATTATCAAAGATAAGAAATATTTTCAAAATCTAACACTAGGTAAAGCCTATATCCATACCATATCAGGTTCATCAGATTTAATTAAGAGCTCCAGAAAAGCTTATATTGTGTTGCCTAACGGCACCAAATTTTGTATTGATAATACTCTATTCTCTTCACAATCCAGAAGAAATTTATTGAGTTTCAAAGATATACGTCAAATGATTACCATATTAAAACGACCAATGAAGGCAGTAAAGAGTATCTTCTTATTACTAAAACAATATCGGACCAGAAGCTCGTATTAGAAAAAATGTATGCTCTATATTCTGGATTGTATTATACAAAGATGAGAACAATTGAATCATATGTGGTAGTGCACAAGAAGTGCATTGACCCCAAAGTACTTATGACTTTGCATGAACGCCTTGGACATCCAGAATCTATAATGATGAGACGAATTATTAAAATTTCGCATGGGCAATCCTTAAAGAATCAAAAGATATTTCTACCCAATGAATCTCCGTGCTCTGCATGTTCTCAAGGTAAGTTGATTATCAGACTATCTCACTCAAAAGTTATTGTTGAATCTCCATCCTTTTAACAAAGGATTCACGGAGATATATGTGGGCCTATTCATCCATCAAGTGGACCATTTAGATACCTTATGGTTTTGATTAATGCATCTAGTTGATGGTCACATGTTTGTCTGATTTCCACTAGAAATGTTGCATTTGCTAGACTTCTTGCTCAGATAATCAAACTACGAGCATAATTTCTTGAGTATCCAATTAAGACCATTCGATTGGATAATGTAGGTGAATTTTCATCTCAAGTTTTTGATAATTATTGCATGTCAATAGGAATAGATATGAACATCTTGTTACCCATACTCATACTCAAAACGGTTTAGCTGAATCTTTGATCAAAAGGCTTTAGCTAATCTCTAGACATTTACTTATGAAATCAAGACTTCCTGTTTCGAATTGGGGACATGCTATACTTCATGTAGCATCATTAATTCGCATTAGACCATCTACATATCATAAATATTCTTCATTACAGTTTGCATTCGGTCAACAACCACATATTTCTCATCTTCGTATTTTTGGATGTGTTGTATATGTTCCAATTGCACCTCTACAGCGTACAAAAATGGGTCATCAACGTAGACTTGGGATATATGTTGGTTTTGATTAGGGCTGTAAAAAGACCAGACCGGACCGGTGGACCGGACCGGACCGGTTGTCCTGGACCGAGACCAGACCGGTCCGGTCCAAATTTTACATGGATCGATTAATTCCGGTCCGGTCCGGTCCAGAAGATTTCTCCCCCTGGACCGGACTGGACTGAATCCCACATATATATATATATATATTTATATATGTATATATAAAAATAGTATATAAATTATAATAATATTAATATAAATTAATATATTAATATATAATATATATTAACATATAATATATAATATATATACTCTTATAATATTAACATATTATAATTTATTGATTAACTAGTTGTAGTATAAAAATATAAATTATAATATATCTATATAGAATATTAGTAATAACTTATAAGTAATAAGTGTATTATTATTATTTAATATATTATTACTAATTTATCACTATTTACTAACATATAAATATATATATATTTATATACTAATGTAATAGTGTTATTAGTTATAATTTACTAACATACTTAATATATAATAATACTAACATATTAATCTATAATATATACTCTTATAATATTAACATATTATAATTCATAGTAGTTAAATTTGGACCAAAAAAATATTTGATCATTATAGAATTTTAGATTAAATTTAGTCCATTAAATCATATGGAGCACCCCTGAACTAGATCGGACCGCCCCTGGACCGAATTGGACCGGTATGGACCGAACTCCTATTCGGTCCAGTCCAGGGTGAGAGAATTCTTGGACCGAATGGAACCGGTCCACAAATTTTCCGGACCGGACCATTTACACCCCTAGTTTTGTTTAAAGTACGTTTTGAGGATTGTCATTTTGACGAATCTATTTTTCCATTAATGGATAACGAAAAGTCAGTGTCTGAAGCACAACAAGTAATTAGTTGGAATAATAAAACATTGTCTCAATTTAATCCTCCTACAAATGAATGTAAACTGGAAGTTCAGAGAATTATTCATTTACAAAATGTTGCAAATCAATTACCGAATGTATTTACTGACACTAAAAGTGTAGTAAAATCTTATATTCCTGCTGTTAATGCTCCAGCAAGGATTGAAGTTCCTGAAGGACAAATTGTCAAAACAGCAATAGGTGAGTCTAAGACACGCCTAAAGCGTGGAAGACCTATTGGTGCAAAAGATAAAATTTCCCGAAGGAAAAAGATATAAAATGAATTTTGTGTTCCTGAAGAACCAATACCCACAATACAGGCTAAAAATATAATTGATGCTTCAGAAGAGGTTAAATTTCCTATCCCAAAATCTCCTGAAAAGAGACCTCCTAAAGAGGTGTTTCATGAAATGTTTTCCCCTGAAGAAGAACAGGTACATGAAAATAATGAGATCTCAATACATTTCATGAATACTAAAGAAATTCTGGATAGAAATAAAACTGTTGTCGACAACATATTTTCATATAAAATGACCCTTGACATTACCAGAAATAATGAAGAAAGTGAGTCAAGAATCGTTGAAAAATGTCGACGTAGAAATGATTGGCCAAAATGGAAAGCAACTATTGAAACTAAATTAAATTCGCTAGCAAAATTAGAAATATTTGGACTTGTTGTCCAAACACCAAAATGTGTAATGCCTGTTGGATATAAGTGGGTATTTGTACGAAAACGTAATGAGAAAAATGAAATTATGCGGTACAAAGCACGGCTTGTTGCACAAGGTTTCCTGCGGAAACCTGGAATTAATTATGAAGAAACATATTCTCCCGTTATGGATGCAATCACATTTAGATTTTTGATTAATTTGGTTGTTACAAAAGGATTAGAAATGCGGTTGATGGATGTGGTCACTACATATTTATATGGATCCTTAGACCATGACATATATATGAAAATTCCTGAAAGATATAAAATGCCTGAAGCATGTACAAGTACATCTAGAAATATGTACTCTATCAGACTACAAAAATCTTTATATGGGTTGAAGCAATCCGAACGCATGTGGTATAATTGCCTAAGTGAATATCTATTGAAAAAAGGATTTGAGAATAATCCTATATGCCCATGTGTTTTTATTAAGAAATCAAAATCTGGATTTGTCATTATTGCGGTTTATATTGATGATTTAAATATTGTGGGAACTCCTGAAAAGATCTTAAAAATCGCTGCATATTTAAATAATGAATTTAAAATGAAAGATCTTGGCAAAACAAAACTTTGTCTCAGCCTGCAGCTCGAGCACTTGCCAAATGAAATTTTTATTCATCAGTCCATGTATACAGAGAAAGTCCTGAAACATTTTTATATGGACAAAACTCATCCCCTGAGTACTCCAATGATTGTTCGAACATTTGATGTGAAGAATGATCAATTCCATCCTTATGATGACGAGGAAGAAATTCTTGGTTCTAAAGTACCATATCTCAATGCATTTGAAGTTTTGATGTATCTTGCAAATTGCACTCGACTAAATATTACATTCTCAGTTAATCTGCTTGCGAGATATAGTTCTGCACCAACTCGAAGGCATTGGAATAGTATTAAACATATCCTTCATTACCTTTATGATACGGTTGATATGAGATTATTTTATCAACGTAGATCAAGTCCACAAGGATAGCCAAACATATCCTTCTTTCAGACCCATACAGAGATAGATCTCAAATTGGATATTTATTTACTTATGGAGATACTGTCATATCATGGAGATTTGTTAAGCAGACACTATCTAATACTTCTTTAAATCACTCAGAGATCATTGCAATTCATGAAGCAAGTCGAGAATGTATTTGGCTGAGATTAGTGATCAAATATATCCAAGAAAAGTGTAGTCTTCCAATGATTAATGATAGCCCAACAATTTTATATGAAGATAATACTACTTGTATCACTCAAATCAGAGGAGGATATATCAAAGGTAACAAAACCAAATATATTTCACCTAAATTCTTTTATACTCATGAACTTCAAGAGAAATGTAAAATTGATGTCAAGCAGATACGATCTAGTGATAATCTGGCAGATTTATTCACAAAAGTATTACTAACTGCGACATTCAAGAAGATTGTGCATAATATTGGAATGCGAAGACTCAAAGATCTATCGTCATGCACTTTTCAGGGGGAGTAAATGTCCTGAAAACTTGTGCAGATTGTACTATTTTTCCTTCGCTAAGGTTTTGTCCCACTGGATTTTCTTTTGCAAGGTTTTAATGAGGCAATTTTAAAGTACTTGTAAATACATAAGAAGACAGTACTCTATTTCCTTCGCCATTGGTTTTTCTTTCCACTGGGTTTTTCCTTGATAAGATTTTAACGAGGCAGATTCTTTATGGGTGGTCATTCAATGGGGAGTGTAATGAATTCATTGGAAGAGCGGCTGCTACCACCTGTCCCACGACCAAATTATGTGAATGACATCACCACTATTATTTTAAATCTTGCATAGTGACTTGCATGCCTATAAATATGGGTTTCAGTTGTTATAAACTTTATAAGAAAATATATAGAAAGAAAAAAGTTTCAGAGAGTTTTAAAAGAGTTTCTTTTCTCTTGCAATAGTAGTTCATTTTTAGTTTTATAACATCTATTTATTATTTACTAGATTATTGTATTTTTTTTAAAAACAATACTATATTATTGTATTGCTATAGAAGCACAGGTACCTAAAACAGCCACTGCAACACTTAGAATTATGGAAAGAAGCCTTGTTGATTGACGTCTAAAAATTCTCATTCTTTTCTCTTTTTCTTTTTGAATAATGCTTTACTCTGCATATCTTGCATTCTAAAAATTTTCTAGAAGCCCTGTAGAACAATCAAGCTGTTATAGATAGAAGAGCAGCTCTCTAATAAAGCAATAACACGTAGGAAAATTCACAATAAACTACTTAGACCTAACCACACAAAATCACCACACACATAAAGGCAAAAATCGTTGTTTGGGGGCATGGGCAACACCTTTTTCTCTTTCCTCAATTTTCTCGAAAACAAACAATAATATGTTTTCTTAGCATTCAAGCAAATATAATTTTCTTAGCATCCAAACAAAAACAACGTTTTCGCAGTATCCAAACTATATTTTCTCAACACTCAAACAATATTTTCTCAGCATTCAAATGGCGCATTTAAAAGATGTGTTTTTTTTAACTTTTCTGAGTTTGCTATGCAAAGAAGAGAAGAGAATAGGCTCTCTTTTTTCAACCGGGATGAAGAATCAAGTAGTATGGTCGTCAATCCATGCAAAATTTAATTTAGGCCCTGTTTGATTTCCAAACTCTCCTCAGTATACTCTACTGTAAACTTGTTTCATCATCCAAACACACACATTTTACTCAGGGGAGAGAATTTGGTAAACCCACATTGCACTGTAGTTGTCCCTATTTCTAGCTTCAGTCAGTAGCATCTTTTTTTGTTGTACTGTAGCACTCATCATGACACATTTTTTTTCTCTCTCTCTCTCTCTTTCTTGTGCCCTGTCAGCTTTTGCCTGACAACAATAATTATTGTGTATGCGGATTTGAAAAAATAATAATAATGATATGAGATGAGAGTGTTTATGAAAGTAAACAATGCCTTAAATGTTTCAGGCTTCAAGATACACCTGCAAACCACGAAGACAAAGGAGTTTCTGATTTATTTTGCTATTGCTAGGAAAAAGGGGTGGGGTTGGATCAGTATAGGTCTCTAATAAGGTGTATGTAAATGTAGACTAAATTGTTGTCAAGATGACTAACACAAAAGTCATCATCATTCATTTTGAACATTTCATATTCATACGTAAGAATATAAATTTTTTATTCTTTGATTTGCGAAATTCCTTCATAAATTACTTTCAAGTTGTCCTAGATTTTCTTTGTTGTCTTGCAAGTCATTATTCGGTTAAATTCATTATCATTGAGAGCATTGTACAAAAAATTCATAGTCATTACATTCACTGTATAATGTCTATCGTCTTCATGATCAAACTCTTCGTTTTCCTTTTTGACATTTACTCTATCAACAACTTTTGTTGGGATATAAGACCAATTTACAATACATTTTCAAATTTCTCGACTTTGAGACTGAAGAAATATTCTCATTTTAGCTTTCCAGAATGTATAATTGTCTTCACAAAATAGAGGAGGCCGACTACTGGATTGACCTTTAGCAAATATAGCTGCAATGTTAGTCATATAATCTTAACTCAACAGATAATTAATCTTATAATAGTGTCCTTGCTCTGATACTAATTATTGTCCAGATGATTAACACAAGAGGAGGGTGAATCGGGTTATATTAAAAAAATTAACACTTATAAACCAAATACACAATATAAGATATAAACAAAATACGAAACAACAGGAAATATAAAAATTAAGGGTAAGAAGAAGCAAACTCAGTATCGAGATTCAGCCCCAATGCCTACATCCTCGCCTCAAGCTACCCCTTGAGGATTTTCAAATTCACTATTTAATCTCTTTCAGGTGGAGATAAAAATTTATTACATCTTTAAGCAACACTACTATAAAGAATCTGTATAGAACACCATCTACACTTGCAGTCATCTCACACTTAGTGATTCAACCATTTCCTATATAAAATACCTTCTATACACATAAGGATTATACACACCCTCTTATTGATACAAGGGCTGACAGGGAGTAAATATCAGAGTACACTCCTCAATGAGTAAAATAAAAATAATACAGCGCAACCTATATTTCACTCAAACTGAATAAGGATCAAGGTTCAATACTTAGAAAAGAGAGAGTAAATGTTTTGAATAAATTATGCAAAACTTTAGTAATTGGTGTGTAAGCTCTTATTGTGATTTTACAAAACTCAAGTGAGCTATTTATAGGCAAATGAGTATTCATTTTCAAATATGAAAAGATTCACATGTCAAATAAGAGCACTATTCACTTTTCAAAAATTCAAATAAAAACATCTCATTTTTACAATTGTCAAAAACAACCTCATTTATTTTTTAAAATATTCAAACATAATCTTTTACTTTTCGCATATGACAAAATAAGCATGATTTATTTTTCAAACCAAATCATATTCTTTTTGCATATGTCAAAAGAGCACCAACTACTTTTCAATATTTTTAAACTAAATTATCTACCTTTTGCATTTGTCAAAAGTGCATCAATCAAAATTTCAAACAAAACTTACACATGTCAAAAATAATAATCAACAATCTTACAAATTTTCAAATATTAAATTTTTAATTATGTCATGCATATGTAGAAAAAATACAATTTTTGAAATTAAAACTTTTAATGGTGTCATGCACATGTGAAAATTATAATTTTTAAAATTAAAAATTTTAATGATGTCGTGCATATATGAAATTTACAATTTTTAAAAATTAAACTTTTAATAATATCATGCGCACGTAAAAAATGCAATTTGATGATTTATTAATTTCAAATTTTATCAAGAGATGTACAAAATTATTCTATGAGTTTCATTTGTAAACTTGTTCTCTTTCTTGTTCATGCTTGATGTTCTTGACTTCAATGCGTAGACAACTTGATTTTGAGACTTGAATTTATTTGTTATCATCAAGATCTATATGTAGATACAAAATTTGAAACATTGGGTTCAACAATCTCCCAATTTTTTATGATGACAAATACTTAGTAGAACTTTGAGGCCTGTAGTAATACTTAAGCTCCCCTTGAGAATATGCGTTACTTTTTCAAGTAATAGATAAACATAATTTCAACATATATAACAGATTAAGAATTCAAACATGATGTTCTATCTAAATAAAGCATTGAAGAGAATATGTTAATTTTCTTGTCTACGTCTAAAATTTCTCCCTCTTTTGGCATCATTAAAAATGAAATATAATTGATTTCAATAAAACTTCTTTATGCAATAACCAATAGACAAATAAAACGGTGCATTAATAGAGACTGTAGAGAGTTGAATAATTGCAGTCACTCATGTCCGACAAAACCTGCAAAAGCTAGAGGCCTAGTTCTATCAACTTGGTGCGGAAGGAGATTCAAATTCGCTTGATGTTGTTGACAAACGAGATCCTATAGAGATTTGAAAGTTTTTAATTTCTGTTTAAATGACCATTTTCACCCATCGTATATTCATAAAAAAAAGTCTCACATTGCTTATCCAAAATGATAGAATGGTTAAGAAAAAAATTTCTGGTAATCTTCTAGAATTAATTAAGAACTTTTTATACCACAACCAGTCATTTTGTCTTTTAAGGTTGTCAATACTATAATAGAAGCAAAGATGTATTTTTCTAGTAGAACTGATTTTAAGGTTGTTGCAGGATTAAGAATTTCCAGTGCTCAATACGCTGCATCTGTTACGACTATGTTTCGGAGGTTACTAGCAAGGGTGAGTGAGGAAATTAATAGTCAAATAACTGAATTGCGTGAAAAGCTTGCAACTAAGGATAGAAAAAATAAAAGGTTAAGGCAAGAAATTAAGGAGCTGAGGAAATTAGCTCATGTTCTAAAACCATGAATAAAAGAGCTAGAACAAGAGAGAACTCAAATACAGAGTCAACATCAATAGATAAAAATAGAGTTTCAACGTTTACAAGAAAAATAAGGACAACTGCAATTAATCTCGCTGGCTTAGCTAAATAATTTTTGACAATATGCATCTAGCATATCTTGTAAACTTGACTAAGTAATATTTGAAGAGATAATAATTTGTCTTGTACTTATTTTCATCTCTATAAGAGCAGTTTTCAGTTTTATTTAATTCGCATCAAATTTTTTTCTTATCTCTGCAATTCACCTGCATTCTCATTTTACAAATTTTCAATACCTCATTAGTTTCCTTTCGATATTTCTCGTGATCAAAATATGATGTATTCTTCACCTCAGTCCCAAGCTGTTTTTGCATCTGTTGTAGGTGCTATGATGCAGCACGAAAATGATCTGGTTTAGGGGTGTGCTCCGACTCCAAAATTGTCAGAGTTCGGAGTTTCCGACTCCGACTCCGACAATCATCGGAGTCAAAAAAATGTTCCAACTCCTAAACACTGTCGGACGCTGACACCAATTGGAGTTCGGAATTCTGAATTCCGATCGGAGTTCCGATCGAAAGTTCAGAATTCCGAACCCCGATCGGAGTTCCGATCGGAACTCCGAATCTTGATTCCTTTGGCAAGTTCGGTATGAGCCAAATTACACTCATTCCGAAACTAAATGATCCCAATTGGGCCATATTAATTCCATATGAGCTCATTTGTTCAATTGAGATGTATTTCTTGTGAAGAAATAACCATGCTTACTTAACATGTATGGTAGACTTGGCAACTGCCAACTGGCAAGTAATCAATCCATCAGTCATACAGTTGTCTAACGTGCACGATCTTTGATAATGGAGCCAAATATTTGAGTTTCTCGCATAATCTCTCTGGGTTTACCACGCATGGATAGAAAGTAATTTTTTATATTTTAACTTGCGTAATTGCGTTTAATGGTTGCAGCTGAGCTGATTTGAGATAGAATAATTTTTTTTTTAATAAATAATAATAAATTAAGATAATAAAATAAGTTTTATGAGATTTCTTTCAAATGAATTTTAATATATTTTAATATTATAATAAATTTAGATATATTTATAAAATTTTAAAAATTTATGAATTTTGTATATAAAGAAATGTTGAATTAAAATCTTATGTGTAAATAAGTTTTAACTTGAGATGAATTTAATGATATGAGAATTGAATATTTAGATATTAGATTCAATTGAGTTGCCACAACTATAGATCTATTCAGGTTTCAGGTTTCACTACTAATTAGTCTTAAACAATTAAACAAAAATACAAAGTAGTAATTACAATGCTAATGCTAGCCAATAGCGTTATAGCATAATACAAAAAATAGTCCAGGACTCTAGACTGTTAATACAAAAAATAATACAAAATATAAATTAAATTATCACTGATAGTCTGATGACTCTGATTCAATGGGACCCGTATCGATGTTACAAAAAAATAATAATAATAATTGCTGCAGCAAAGTAGTTTGTTGTTGAAACTTATACAGAATCGTACCTGAGATTAAGATAAAATTAAAATGTAGTATTATATAAAAATTAAAAATTAAAAGTAACCAAACATAAAACAAGTAACTATAAATTAGAGAAAAAACATACGTAACCGATAATTGCTCCATCAGTCAACGGCAAGTATGGTAGGGTTGATAACTAAATCTGTGAAATCATAAACAGTATAAATTTAAATTTAAATAGATTTATGAAAGTGAAATTATAAAAAAGATTATTGAAATAATTTAATAATTATATAAACTTTGTTACTTTAATCATTTAAAAAGAATTAAATAAATTAATTTAAGTTTACCTGACTCAAGTCTGTAGCTCACGGCATCGATGCCAATGCTCTCTAGTCCAGTAGGTACATCACTAAGCCAGTTTTATGTGCAAACGAGGGCCTCCACGGTTGACAGTGACAATGAACTCCGGTAGGCATCCAACACCCGACCTCCAGTGCTAATTGCCGACTCAGATGTAATCGTAGTGATAGAAACGGCTAGTACATCTCGAGCAATGCGAGAGAGAATCGGGTACTTAGGTGAATTAGCTCTCCACCAAATCAAGATCTGAAACTCCTCACTAGGCTCCTCGACCTGCCAGTAAATATCGCTCAACCTCATTTGTACACTGCAATGGATTTCTCGTTGACCGTGCATGAAACGACGTCATGACGTTGAAGCCTCGGGATTGACTGGCTACACTGGCCTGACTCGAACGAGCATCTGTGGCTAATCCTGAGCTCGAACTCGAACGTGAGGTACCCGTGGCTCGTGAGGATGAAGCAGGACTACTGGCACTGTAATGGGTGTACAACTCGTTCAAATCTGCCTTGAGTGCTGTGATAAATGCCTTAGCCTTCACTGCCCCGAGAACCTCTGTTGCCTACCATTCTACCACTGCCAACTTCAATCGGGGGCCGATGATCGACGCTATGAACAATAATCTATTTATCTTCTCAATTTGCCCCCAATATTTATCATATTTGGACTGTATTTGTGATGCTATACCAGATAACAATCCACTCGGGTCAACACAACCTTCTTTCAAGTGGTGGTGTAGCATGGAGATCTCGCTAAACCGCATGTTTGCCGTCGCATATGCGGATCCAGAAACCCGCATCATTATGCCATAAAAAATTTGTAAAAATGTGACAAACTTGGATACATGTTGCCAATCGATGTTGTCTGGCGGACCGAGCCCCCTTCCATCAGGCTCCAGCAGGGCATACCTCAAACCTCCATCCTCAATCTTCAGCCGCTCAAATGCCTTCTGGTACTTTAGTGCCACATCCAACATCAGATATGTGGAGTTCCATCGAGTGGGAACATCCAGGCACAACATCTTTGAAGACTCAACCCCAACCTATTCTGCTATTGCCTTGAACTTTTACAGCCTTTTGGGAGAAGCCATCGCGTACCGCACAATGTTGCGAACTTTCTTGATAGAGTCGTCTACATTTTCCAACCCCTTAACTGTTTCATCATTGAAAAATATCTAATTATCATAATAATATAAAAAAATGGTACTATTTTCAAAGACTTTAATCATAAAAATATTAAGATAGAAAATACAAAATTAAAATCAGAAAGACTCACCAACAATAAGGTTGATTATATGAGCAGTGCATCGAATGTGGATATACTGGTATTTTTAATCACATCTTCTCTTGCTCTCGTATTTCGAATAAACCATTTGATGGCAGTCTCATTGGCACCGGCATTGTCAACTGTAATGTATAATATTTTTTGGATGCCCCAATCAACCAAACAATCATCCATCTCTGCTCCTATCGGTGCACCATTATGGTCAACTATTTCTTTAAATCTAATAATCATATTTTTAAGATTCCATTCACTATCAATGTAATGTGCTGTGATACACATGTACGAGGTATTCTGTACCGACGTCCATGTGTCGGTCGTAAATGACACTCTCTGGCCAGTGGTGGAGAACATCTTTTTCATTTCTGCTTTTTCCCTCAAATGCATCTTCATACAATCTCGCATCACTATATAACGGGATGGGATTGGAAATCTTGGCTCAAGCAGCTTCAGAAAATACCAGGACCCATCCTTGTCAACCGTGGTAAAGGGCATCTCATCTTTTATAATCATCATCGCAAGCGCCTCACGAAACATCTTCTCACTGTATTGAGGGACAACTAGATTTCTTATCTGTGTCTCTGTCCCATCAGTGGCTGTAGAAGTCTCATAACTAAGATTAGTCTTAGACCCACCTGCGTTTGCGTTTGATAATTTATTACCAATATTAGTCTTAAATGAAAATTAAATGGGATCATAATTACAAAACTAAGTAGCATATAAAGCAAGACACTAACCTCATGGTGCCATCCCCTTCGCTATTTGGTAGCGCTTGCAACCGTTTAGATGTGCTGAAAGGCAAGAAGTACCTTGCCTTTTTGAACGACACCTAACTCAAGTGCCACAATAATTGCACTCAGCCCGTGGGTTCTGGGGATCCCCCACCCTCAACCTTCTCAAAATGTTCCCATGTCCATGATCTTTTTTTATTTGACCGTGGATGGGGTGGCCTTGCAGCTGCAGGGTGTATTGGTACATCCGGATCCTGAATCGGATCGTCCCCAAGGCCCATCTCCTCCTCCTCCATAAACTGGTCGGGATCTTTCACTTCCAATTTTACGTCGACTGGAAGTGGAAATCCACTGCTAGCACACGAGGTTTGTGCTCGAGTGGAGGGTAGCCGACTACGGCTCAAAGCTGCAGCATGGAGCGCCGAAGGAGTCCTACCATCCGGATTCAGAGCCTCATGTGGAGTCGAAGTCCCACTAGCACTGCGTGAGGGATCCATCTGTTTGTAATTGTAGATCTAGAATTCAAGTATAATAATATAAAAAATGTTAGTAAATTCCTAAAAATTATAATGTTATAGTGTAGCAAAATACAATAGGAAACTGTTATTAAGTGAAAGTTCATGACTTGTACTGAATAGAAAAATTTGTTTACTAAGTAGGGAAAATGCTTATTTCTCTATGCCATATTTCTCATGGCCCACCCAATTGTGATGTACATGTACATTGCTTCAGCAAACCAACCAAAAATTAAATCCAAAATGAATAAAAAATTAATAAATTGGATAAAAAAAATTAATAAATTGGATAAGATTTTGTGGTCTAGCATGTCAATATCTGAGTATAAGTTACAACTTACAATAACAATTTAAAATGAAACAAAAAAAAATTAAAAAAATGAGCAACCAAGATAAAATTGATCAAAACCTCACGATAGAGCAAGCTGCTAAGCTCAGTTGGCTGGAAAGAGAAAGAAAACCAACAAAGCACAGGGTCCTTGATTACCAAGTATATACATGCATACATAAGTACATAGATACACAGTTTTTTTTTTTATGAGTAAAATATTTCTATCTAAGTGTTTACACACACATTTATTTAATTATCAAGAAATCATCCAACCATTGCAATCAAAGTTTAAAGTCCTGACCCAGTAATCTAATTTTCTCTGAAAAAAAAAACTTGTAGAATTGAATATACGCATCTTGTTTGGTGAATGGTGATGGTTTTTAATGGCAAACAGCTGGAATGGAAAAGAGAGAATATAAATACTCTAGAAACAAAACAAGGCACATTAGAGCCTTCAATGATGTAATTATAAGCTTTTATACTCTGAAAAGTGTTTGAAAATTATTTGGAAAAAACTGTTTGAAAATTGGAACATAGCAAGCTGCCAAGCATGTAGGGCATAGATCAATATAATTATCTCAATTATAGGAGATGGCTCATGATTAGGACGCTTACCTATAATAATCCATATTAGTTTTAAGCTAATCATTATAGGTTGTTTAGGCTTTGCTAATTCCTAATTAATCTCTCTCTCTCTCTCTCTCTCTCTATATATATATATATATACATATATGTATGTGTGTATGTGCAGCTTTTTGGAATAATATATTATAAGTAGTAGATAGTTCCACTTCTCATTTGCCTAACTTTGTAACTAAAGTGTGGCATCCCGTTGTGTTTCAATAACTTTGTAACTAAAGGTGTTGGACGCTATTATCACCTAATTATGTTTTGGTTCCTTAACACCACGAGCTTCCATTATTAATACTTCATGATGTGACCAGTACTCGTAGGATGAGTTGATCTCTCCCTTTCCGGCTGTTCTAATTGATGATTTGATCTATTCTTGGAAAAAATTATTAATTAGAGCGGGTTTGATTACATAAAATCAAATTATTTTATTTCATCTTATATAATAAATATTTTATAAAAAAATTAAATTCATCTCAACCTATTTCATACATTCTAACAAATATTTCAATATATTTATATTCAAACACATGATCTCAATATAACCTACAAACATTACTGTTTATATATAAGTTCAAATCATCTGAAATTGCGTCAATATTCAAACACAACCTAAACTTCATTTTGTAAGTACGTAACAGAACAGGTAGTGTATTTTTTTTTACCTACATTATATATATTGTTTTTTTTTAATAAAAATGGTCTAAGTTTGAGTAAGCCTTCTTGCTGAGTTTTATATTCAAATAGAATAAATCCCGCAGAGAAAGATGAGAACATTACATTAGATATCAGTTTGGCAATACAAGTGAAATGGTTTGCAATGAATTACTTGTCTGAGGAAAAACAATTAGCGTATCTATCAAATTAAAACCACCTTCTGTACATGATCAAATACAATCACATCATCATAGAGGCTGCCACAGACTACCTACGATTCCTCAGCATCGGAGGGGACGATATTTTAGGCCAAATTCAATTTTTTTTTTCTCAATGACATTCATCGAACAGTTTACACATTGTCAAAACACACAATATAAACTTGAATTTTTCACAATATAATAGCATACACAACTCACAAGCCAACCAACTCAAAGAATCACATTAAAATAACACATTTAATTAGTTTTAATTAAAAACCCTAAATATAAAAGAAATTACCCCAATTAATCTCAGATTCGCCAATTCGGAGGGCTAGCGGGCGTCGAGCGACAATGTAACGCAACAGCGGTGTGAGAGAGTGAAGGAGGAAGCGGCGCTAGCCACTGGAGGTTCGGAATCGCCGTTGGAGAAGACGAGCAGCGCTGCAGGGTTCGGACTTTAGAGTCTCGGCCACTAACGGGAGAAAGAAGAAGGAAGAAGAAGAAAGAAGAATCACTGGGCAGCTGGGGTTTAAGAAACCCTGGACTAAACGACGCCGTTCCTATTTAATTGGAACGGCGTTGTTTAGCTAAATTTAATCGGAGTTCGGAGTCGGTATTCGATATAGAAACTGACTCCGATTCAGAAATCCGACTCCGACTTCGGAGTCAGAAATTTCCAACTCTGAATTCCGAAATCCGAATTTTGACACCTATTAGAGTCGAAATCGGAGCGGAGTTCGAACAGAAGTCGGAAGTCGAAAATTTTGCACACCCCTAATCTGGTTAATAAGTCAGATCATGATATCATATATGAACTTGTGAATCTCGAAACTCAATACTCATCATCCATTGTCTCATTTTCCGCTCAGTTGCAGTTTAAAACTCACAAGATTGAAAAGTTTAATGAGAAGATCGATGTATTTCAACAACTTGTTCATGAGTCAAACAGAAAAATAGTAGACTTAAAACAACAAAATAAGGATTTACAATCTCTACTTGCCTCTTCATTTCGATTGCCTAATCCTTTAGACAATGATGACACGTTGATCTATGAAGAACAAATGCATTTGAATGAGAGACTAAAGGTTTCAAATTTTTTGAAGTCATTTAAGATAATGGAATAAAAATATTTAACAGATATTCATGGCATGCATCATTCCTATTTTTTTTTTGTAATCATGCATAGTCTATCTTCTAGTAGGGGTTTTGTGAAAATGTCTATCAACTGATCGTGCGTACTTATGAATTCTAGTACGATATCACCATTTTGTACATGATTTCTAAGAAAATGATATCTAATTTCTATAAACTTAGTCCTAGAATATTGTATTGGATTCTTGAAAGATTTATAACATTTATATTATCACATTTGATTGAAATGCGATTGTACATAAGATTACAATTTTCAAGTTGTTGCTTCATTTAAAGAACTTGAGTACAACAGTTACCTACAGCAGCATACTCAATCTCTGCAGTAGATAATGTAACATAATTTTACTTTTTACTAAACCATGAAACAAGTGTATGACCTAAAAAATGACATGCTCCATTCGTATTTTTTCGATCAACTTTGCAATTAGCATAATCTGCATATAAATAATTGATAAGATCGAATGAAGTGTGGTTAGGATACCATAATCCTAAGTCAATAGTACCGGTAAGATATCTAAGAATACGCTTGACTGCAATCAAATGAGATTGCTTTAGAGATGATTAAAAGCATGCACATAAACATACACTAAACATAATATTTGGACTACTGGCTGTCAAATATAATAGACTACCAATCATACCTCGATATACCTTTAAGTCAACTGGCTTACCGTTTTCAACTTTATCAAGTTTGGTGGTTGGACTCATTGGTATACCGATTTTTTTCGCACCTTCCATCTCAAATCTTTTGAGTAATTCTTTGATATATTTTGACTAATTAATGAATGTTTCACTTTTTGCTTGCTTAATTTGTAATATAAGAAAGAAGTTAAGTTTTCTCATCATGCTCATTTCAAATTCTTCATGTATACTATTAGCAAAATCTATGCACATATGTTCATTAGTAGCACCAGATATTATATCATCTACATAAATTTGAATTAGAAGAATATCATCTTGTTCATATTTGATTAAAATAGTTGTATCAATTTTTCCTTCTGAAAAATATTTTTCATTTTGAAAAATATTTTTCAATAAAAAAATCACTAAATCTATCATACCAAGCTCTAGAAGCTTGTTTGAGTTAATATAATATTTTTGTGAGCTTGAAAACATTATTAGGAGAAATATGATTTTCAAAACCTGGAGGTTGCTCAACATATGCCTCTTCATTTATAAAACCATTTAAAAAAACAATTTTAACGTCCATTTGAAAAAGTTTAAAATCTTTATAACATGCATATGCAAGTAGCATTCGAATAACTTCTAATCTTGCTACTGGTGCATATATCTTATCATAATTGATTCCTTCCTCTTGGTTAAAATCTTGAACTACAAGTCGAGCCTTATTTCTAATGATGATTCCATATTCATCTTTCTTATTTCTAAAAATCTATTTTGTTCCAATAATAGTATGGTTTTTGGGTCTAGAAATAAGTGACCAAACATTATTTCTTTCAAATTGATTTAACTCTTATTGCATAACTAAAATCCATGATTTATCAAACAACGTTTCATCAATATTTTTAGGTTCAATATGAGATAGAAAAGAAGTGTGATTGCAAATATTTCTAAGAGATAATCGAGTACTTACACCTCGTGAAAGTTCTCCTAAAATTTGTTTCACTGGATGATCTTTTATATGTTTCCACTGTTTAGTTGCCTCTTGTACTAAATTTTGATGATCTTTCGTGATGTCTCCATGTTGGACTTCTTTCATTGTATTCTCTTTATTGAGATTGAGACTATTTGTATTATTTATACCTTCTATTTCTTCATTAATAGATTTTTTAATCTGATTTTGTATCAAACTTTCCTAAATTATCTCTATTTCCATGATCTTTCCTTTTGAATAGTCTCCAAATGTCACGTGTCCTTCTTTTTTAAAAGTGAGATCAATGAACTTAGTTTTGTTTCCTGTCATGTGTCTTAAGTATCCGCTATCTAAAAATCATTTACTTTTACCTATATAAGACTTCATGCATACATACAAAAATAATTAAAATAATTTTTCTTAATACCCAAATTCTTTGGATCCTTTATTTATTAGTATTAGAAGAAATAAGATTATTTGGTACCCATATGATCATAATAATCATTGTATGTTTTCTTCTAATAGAACAAGCATAATAGTCATAACTATTTCTATTGCGAAAATTATAAATAATATGTGATATATTTGAAGAACTTGAGTGATTATAATAATATTTTTCTTTAAAACGTTTATTTTTATGAAAAAAAATTTGAAAATTTGACTTTGATTTAGTAGATTTATTAAAAAAAAATTTATAGGATTTGTATTTTTCTTTTGGCATGTATCTCAAGTCTACCTTATCAAAAACACATATTTGACCATCAAGAAAATTTCAAAGTTTTTTTTCCATTTGTAAGGTTTTCAATAATTTTTTCTAAATCAATCACTTTCTTTTTCAACTCATGATTTTCATTTTTCAAAACAATATTTTCATTTCTTAAAATATCAATTTTATTTATTAAAAAAAAAAATTCTTTTTCAAAGTAGTATACTTGGTACCCAATTTTTCAAATTCCTCATATACCTCTTCCAAAATATTTTGCAATTCTTTATAAGAAAGATTTTCAATATTTTCGGAATTTATTACCTCAAGACCATCTTTAACTATAAGACAAAGATTTGTAGATGCTTCATTGCTTACGTCGTTGTCTGAGCTATTTGAATCATCATCCCATGTAACTTTCATTACTTCCTTGTCTTTATATCGATTTTTCTTTAGTAAGAGATAATCTGCCTTGATATGTTCAGACATTTTACATTTATAACAAATTAATGAGTCATTTTTACCTATATCTTTGTTGGAAGACTTTTTGAAAGATTTTCTTGAATGAACTTTATTTTTTAAGAATCTCTTAAATTTTCTTGTAATCATTGCAATTTCTTCATTTTTGTTATAATTTTCCTAATTTTCATCGCTTTCATTTTCATAAAAAACAGCTTTGAGTGCCAAGTTATTCTTTTGCTTACCTTCTTCTTCTCTTCTTTTTAATGTGTACTTATGGATAATAAGTAACCCGATGAGTTTATTTACTTCAAATTTTTTAAAATCTCTAGTTTAAAGAATTGTCGTCACTTTTGATTCCCAGCGTTTTGGCAGAGAGTTGAGAATTTTCCTTACTATCTCTAAGTTGGAATAAATTTTACCAAGAGCTGTTAATTTATTTATAATATTAGAAAAATAAGTATACATAGAAGAAATAGAGTCATCATCATTCATTTTGAACATTTCATATTAATACATAAGAATATAAATTTTTGATTATTTAAATTGCGAAATTCTTTTATAAGTTACTTCTAAGTTGTCCCAGATTTTTTTTACTTTCATGCAAGTCATTATTCTGTTAAATTCATTGTTGTTAAGAATATTATACAGAAAATTCATAGTCATTATATTCACTATATAAAGTCTATCGTCTTTATGATCAAATTCTTTATCTTCTTTTTTGACATTTACTCCATCAACAACTTTTTGTTGTGATATAATGCTCATTTACATTACATTTTCAAATTTCTCGACCTTGAAACTGAAGAAATATTTTTATTTTAGCTTTCCAGAATATATAATTGTCTCTATAAAATAGCAGAGACCGACTACTGGATTGACTTTCAGCAAATATAGATGCAATGTTAGTCATATAATCTTAACTCAACAGATAATTAATCTTATAATAGTATCCTTGCTCTGATACTAATTATTGTCTAGATGACTAACACAAGAGGAGGGTGAATTGGATTATATTAAAAAAATTAACACTTATAAACCAAATACACAATATAAGATATAAACAAAATACGAAGCAGCAGAAAATATAAAGAGTATGAGTCAAAAGAAACAAACTCAGTATTTTAATGATGTTCAGCCTCACTGCCTACATCTTCACTTTAAGCTACCCTTTGAGAATTTCTAAATTTACTATTCAATCTCTTTCAGATGGAGATAAAAAAAAACTACTACACATTTAAGCAACACTACTACAAATAATCCATATAAAATATCATCTACACTTGCAATCACTTCACACTTAGTGGTTCAACTATTTCTTGAATAGAACACATTCTACACACACAAGAGTTATACGCACCCTCTTACTGATATAAGAGCTGATAGTGGGTAGATTATCAGAGTACACTCATTAATAAGTGAAATAAGGACAATACAACGTAACTTATATTTCTCTCAAAATGAATAAGAATTAAGATTCAATACTTAGAACAGAAAGAGTGAAGGTTTTGAATGAATGATGCAAAACTTTAGCAATTGATGTGTAAGCTCTTATTGTGATTTTACATAACTCAAATAAGTTATTTATAGGCAAATGAGTATTTATTTTCAAATATGAAAAGATTCACATGTCAAATAAGAATACTATTAACTTTTCAAAAATTTAAATAAAAAATCTCAATTCTTGCAATTGTCAAAGACAATCTCATTCATTTTTCAAAATATTCAAATCTAATTTTTTTACTTTTCGTATATGACAAAATGAGTATGATTTATTTTGTAAACCAAATCATCTTCTTTTTGCATATGTCAAAAGAGCACAAATCACTTTTTAATATTTTTAAACTAAATTATCTACTTTTTACATTTTTCAAAAGTGCATCAATCAAAATTTCAAACAAAACATACACATGTAAAAAATGACAATCAATCATCTTACAAATTTTTAAATATCAAAATTTTAATGATGTCTTTCATAAGTGAAGAAAATACAATTTTTGAAATTAAAACTTTTAATGGTGTTATGCACATGTGAAAATTATAATTTTCAAACTTAAGACTTTTAATGATGTCATGCACATGTAAAAAATGCAATTTGATACTTTATGAGAAAAGATTAATTTTGAGACTTAATCTAATTTCAAATTTTATCAAGATATGTACAAAATTACTCTATGAGATTTATTTGTAGATTTGCTCTCTTTTTTGTTCATGCTTAATATTTTTGGCTCTAATGCATATACAAACTTAAGCTTGAGACTTAAATTTATATATTATCATAAAAATTTATACATAAATACAAAATTTAAAACCTTATATTCAACATAAATATTATA
The DNA here is from genome assembly GCA_036559045.1 of Platycarya longipes. NCBI lineage: Eukaryota > Viridiplantae > Streptophyta > Magnoliopsida > Fagales > Juglandaceae > Platycarya > Platycarya longipes. Next base: position 28,042,685 of record CM071792.1, on the reverse strand, counting down.
AACTAGTCACTGTGGCACAAAATTATTAGATGGTTGCTTAATGTGGGGGAGGAGTCCCCACTCCTCCCCAAGATTTCTCAAGATTTGTAAGTATAAAATTAAAAAAAGTAAAAAATGTTATAAAACTAAAAAGAAAATTACTACTATTGCAAGAGAAAAGAAACTCTTAAGAACTGAAACTTTCTTTCTCTCTCTATATTTTCTTATGAATTTCATTACAACTGAAGCCCATATTTATAGGCGTTGAAATTACTATGCAAGTCACTATGCAAGTTACTATGCAGATTTAAAATAATAGTGGTGGGGTCATTCACATAATTTAGTGGTGGGACATAGGGGCGGCGGCCGACGTTTTGTTTATAACACTCCCCCTTGAATGACCACCCATAAAGAATCTGCCTCGTTAAAACCTTGCCAAGGAAAAACCCAGTGGGAAGAAAAACCAATGGCGAAGGAAAAAGAGTACAGTCTCTTTATGTATCTACAAGTGCTTTAAGATTGCCTCATTAAAACCTTGCAAAGGAAAACCCAATGGGATAAAACCTTAGCGAAGGAAAAAGAGTACAATCAGCACAAGTCTTCAGGACTTTTACTCCCCCTGGAAAGTGCATGACAATAGTTTTTGAGTCTTCACATTTTAATATTCTGTACAATTTTCTTGAATGTCGCAGTTGGTGATGTCTTCATGAATAAATCTGCCAGATTATCACTTGATCGTATATTTGATATATCCTCATTTGATTTGAGCGATACAAGTAGCATTATCTTCATATAAAATTGTTGAGTCATTGATCTCAGCCAAATATACTCTTGACTTGTTTCATGAATTGCAATAATCTCTGAGTGATTTGAAGATGAAAAATAATATCTGGTTGACAATCTTAATAGAAATCTGATACCTGCAGTAATACTTAAATTCCCCCTTGATAATATGCGTTAGTGTTTCAAGTAATAAGCAAATATGATTTCAGTATATATAACAATTTAAGAATTCAAACATGATCTCCAACTAAATAATGCATTAGAGAGAGTATGATAAAATTTTCTCCCCCTCATTCGGCGTTATTAGGAAGAACTTGTTTATATACGGCGGAAATAATATTGGAAACCATCTATGTATGATAAAAGCTGTAAAAGTTTTGAGATTTAATATTATCGGTTCGGCGGAAAATCAAATCCGCTTGACATTGTGGACAAACGAGATCTTGAAGAGATTTGAAGGCTTCGGGTTGTTGTTTTAAATATAACCAATTTTACCATTGGTTTACTCCAGCAAAAAGATCTCGCATTCCTCATAGATTCAGTTGTTGTTCATCCAGAACAATATTATGTCTGATAGAAATTCTAATGTCCCAGATTTAAACCATGAACCTTTTATACCTCAACCACTTATATTTTCTCCTGAGGCTGTAAACACCATGATAGGAGCAGAGATATATCTATCTAGTAAATCTGATCCTGAAATTGTTGCAGCATCAAGAACCCTCAGTGCTCAATATGCTGCCTCTCTTACAACCATGTCTCAGAGGCTATTGGCGAGAACGAGTGAGGTTGATCATCTTAAAAATCAAATATCTGAGTTGCATCAAACGCTTGCAACTAAAGATAGAAAAAATAAAGATTTAAAACAAGATAACAAGGAGCTGAAGAAACTTGTAGACTGGTATTCGCTTGACTTGAAAACACGAGTAGAAGAGCTGGAACGAGAAAGAGCTCAGATACAAAGTCAACAACAGCAGCTAACGGCAGAGGTTCAGCGTTTACAAGAAAATAGGGATAGCTGTAATTAATCTCGCTGGCTTTTGAAATTATGCATCCAGCATATCTTGTAAAGTGAGATTTGAAGAGATGATGGTTTGTCTTGTTCTTATTTCCAATTCTATAAGAACCGTCTTTAGTTTCATTTAGTACGCATCAAATCTTCTTCTCATATCTATAATTCATCTGTATTTGTATTCTTATTCTACAAATTTCCAATGGCTCATCAATTTCCTTTTACTATTTCTCACAATCAACATATGAGGTATCCTTCACCTCAATTACAAGTTGATCCTGCATCTTCCGCAAGTGCAATGCTGCAGCAAGCAAATGATCTGGCTAATAAGTCAGATCGTGAAGCTGTTTATGAGCTGGTGACTCTCGGCACCCGATACTCCTCCTCTATTGTTGGATTTTCCAACCGATTACAATCCAAAAATCGTGAGATTGAGGAGCTTAACGAGAAGGTTTCTGTACTTCAACGACTCGTTCAAGAGTCTGACAAAAAAATTGCAGACTTAAAGCAGGAGAATAAGGATTTAAAATCCTTACTTGCCTCTTCATTTCGACTGCCTAATCCTTTAGATAAGGATGGTACGTTGCTTTATGAAAAGCAAATGCATTTGAGAGATGAGGCTAGAAGTCTCAAATTCTTGTAACTCATCTATGAATTGAATAATAAGATTTTTCCTTTTCAAATGCATTCCTTGAATTTATAGCAACCCTTGTGATCTTTTCAAGAGTTCTAACAAGGTAAATCATCAACGTAAACTGCAATAATGACGAATCCAGATTCTGATAAAACACATGAACATATAGGATTATTCTTAAATCCTTCTTTCAATAAATACTCGTTGATTCAATTATACAACATGTGTCCGGATTGCTTTAACCCATATAAAGATCTTTGAAGCTTTATAAAGTACATACTCCTAAATGTACTTGGATTAGATGCTTCAAGTATCGTAATAATCTAATGATGCTTATAAATATGCAGTGACCACATTCATTAACTGCATATCTAATCCTTTTGCAATAACCAAATCGATTAAAAATATGAATGTGACTGCATTCATAACAAGGAAATATGTTTCCTCATAATTGCTCTCGGGTTTCTACAGGAAACCTTGTGCGACAAATTATACCGCATAATTTCATTTCGCATTACGCTTTCGTATAAATACTCTTTTATATCTGACAAATATTACACCCTTTGGTGTTTGGACAACAGGTCCAAATGCATCTCGCTTCACTAGCGAGTTTAATTCAGTTTTAATAACTGCTTTCCATTTTGGCCAATCATTTCTACGTCGACATTCTTCGACGGTTTTTGGCTCATTACTTCTGGTAATATCAAGTGTTATCATATATGTTGTCGACAACAGTTTTATTTCTATCCATAAATTTTCCAGTACTCATGAAATGTATTGAGATCTCTTTGTTCCTCTCCAGGGGAAAACATTTCATGAAACACCTCTACAGGAGGTTCCTCTTCAGGAGGTTTATACTCTTCAGGAGTTTTCTCTTCAGGAGTTATACTCTTCAGGAGTTACACTCTTCAGGAGTTACACTCTTCAGGAGTTACCTCTTCAGGAGTTACCTCTTCAGGAGTTACCTCTTCAGGAGGTTTCCTCTTCAGGAGGATTATATTTTGTACAGAAAATACGGTCTCTTCATGAGCACCGATTTTTATTTTTCTTGTGCACCAATAAGTCTTCAACGCTTCAGGTGTATCTTAGACTCATTTATTTCTGTTTTAACAATTCGTCCTTCAGGGACTTCAATTCCTGCTTAAGCATTAACAGCAGTAATATATGATTTTACAACACCTTTAGTGTCAGTAAATACATCATGTAATTGATTTGCAACATTTTGCAGATAAATAATCGTCTGAACTTCTGGTTCACATTTATTTGTAAGAGGATCAAATTTAAACAGGACTTTATCCCAAGTAATTTCTTGTCGTGCTTCAGGCACCGATATTTCATTATTTCAAAACATGATGAAATATTAATAAGCTTATATATAAAAACTTAGTATAAATAAATCAAATGCTTGACCGTACAACAGGTACGTGACTACTGTTTAGTCATATTTCATCTATGACAAACATTTTCATCTTTTATGAAGAATTATTCTGAGAGCCTTTACCCTTCTCTGAGTTTGATCACTTCTGGTGATACGATATATTTTTATCATTTTTAGTGTTGTCGCTTTTGGGACCAACACTTCTATAATTTTTCTACCATGTCTACGCCCTTAGTTCCCGTTCACTTCTGGGAATTGTGTAAATTCGATATCATTAATAGGACGTAACTGGTGTAACAAAAACTCATTATTTAGCTCAATCACTGGAAGACAAAATAAAAGTTCAGAATATTTGTTGAACTTTCACTCTCGATATTGCTACTGCAGGAGCACATTCGAGGTATGAAAAATAATGTCTTCTTTTATATATCATCATCAGTGACATTTTCACTGTATAATTTTAATATTGAGCTGGTTTTAAAGAGTGCAGAATATTCAATACCACTCTTAAAATCTTGCAACTTCAAGTGCAATAAATCATAATGATCCTTTGAGAGGATTACATCTTCTGGTGCTTATATCACTCTCTTAATTTATTTCACACAGTATGATGATCTTTCATCATGAGATACACAGCATGGTCCTTCAGGGACACATGAATTCCTTCTATGATTGTATCTTTCAAGTTCATCATTATATCCAAATAGATCTCATCAAGGATCTGGATAAATAATATTTTTCAGAAATGTCAATAGTAATAAATCTCAATATTTGACATTATATTACAAAAATAAATCTGTGAATTTAATAAATATATTCACATTATCATGAGAATAAAAATAAAATTTTATCAAGTAATATTCAGCAATATTACCTTTAATATTTATCTCAAGGACTGCAAATAATATATTGAAAAACTTACTTGAAGTAGAAGACCATTAGCTTCAGTATCGGTAGAACCTCGTGCTGATAACGTGTTATAAAACTAAAAAGAAAATTACTACTATTGCAAGAGAAAAGAAACTCTTAAGAACTGAAACTTTCTTTCTCTCTCTATATTTTCTTATGAATTTCATTACAACTGAAGCCCATATTTATAGGCGTTGAAATTACTATGCAAGTCACTATGCAAGTTACTATGCAGATTTAAAATAATAGTGGTGGGGTCATTCACATAATTTAGTGGTGGGACATAGGGGCGGCGGCCGACGTTTTGTTTATAACAAAAAATAAAATTATATTTTTTAAATAGGTGTACAAACTTCTGTTTAGAAATTTTTTTTATTTTTTATTATCAACAAATAAGACGTGTCCTTTTATTTTTGGTTTGACGTGTTCGTAAGAAAATCTCATGATTAGATTACGTTTAGGTATTAAAAAATATTATGAATAGTAATAAAAAATAGGTAAAAAAATATTAATAAAATATTAAATAATAATTAATAATAAAATAATAAAATAAAAAATAATAATAAAATATTCCTGTAGATAAACGTAGCCTGAAAGCAAGCTCGCGAACATCCTCTCCCTTTTGTCGTTGACGTGGCAAAACCATAGTAGTTTAAAAAGTGCAGCGAGATTTTTTCTTTTTGTACTTTTATATATTCTTCGGGTGAGCGAAGAGCGAGGGACTCTTTTATTTTGTGATAATTTCTCGGAGTTTGCTGAGAGCCAGGAAGAGAGGGAGAGAGTCATGAAGAAGGACAAGGGAGTGGCAGTTTCAAGCCCTAAAAGCGGAGACGATACAGAGAAAGATTCACCCTTACCCACCATCAGATTCTCTTCACGAAATGCTTCCTCTAAATACGACTTTGTCAAGGTTTTTTTTTTTTTTTTCCCATCTCCCTCTCTCTTTTTTCTTCGTTCATTTTCTGGTGCGGAAAACTATGTAATCGAAGTTGTTTTAATTCTGTTTTATTTCATTTTGAGATTCTTGCAATTAATTGTATTCGGTGCGGTTGATTTGAGCTTTCTTGTCTCCCTGTGTTTTCTCGGCAAGCAGTCTGAGTAGTCTTAATTTGATTGAATGTTTTGTTTAATCTTGTAGTTAAAATTAAATAGTTTTTATTTTTCTCAAACTTTCTTGGGTCTTCTATTCGTTATAGGTAAAGGTATGGTTAGGTGACAATGCGGATCACTATTACGTTCTATCCAGATTCCTTCTCAGTAGAATGCTAACTGTCACCAAGGTATAAGTTCACTTCCAAGTTCGTTTTAATGTTTTTGTGTTATTTTCTATATGTTGGTTAATTTTGGTTCCAGAGTTCGTGTGTTAATCGCAATTTTCTGACGGTCATTATTTTTTGTTTCTAATAATTTATGTGTTTACAATATTATGGAGTTGCTAGGATTGAATATCACATCATGTTGATAGTGAACATGTTGCAGGGCCCTTACATCGCTCACTTCACATTAACTTGATTAAGCGCATAGTTGTATTTGTTGCCTTTTCTGTTGGGATAATTATGACTGCTTTTTGCATTCTGCTTTTTAAGTATAAGATACAATTGTGTCCCGAACTTCAGGATCATTTGTTATAACTTTTTGGTCACAGATACCAAATCATGTGGCTATTAAAATTGCTCTCGAATTGAAGAAGCTGCTCATAGACAACAGCCTTCTAGATGTGTATGCCATCTTTCCTTTCTTTCTGTCTTTTTTTAAATGTTCTTTTATCTAGATTTAGTTCAAAGTTTCACTTCCATACTTGTATCATATTGCAGCTCTCAGTCAGATTTGGAAGCTAATCTATTTAAGGTATGCCATTTGTACAACACTACAATTTAACCAAATCCTGTATTTCAGGGTTCTGTTATCCCTTGTGATGTTCGCTTACCTTATTCTCTGCAATTCATTCAATGCATGTGGCAATCTGAATGAAAGTACTATTGCTTTCCTGGCAGTAAGCTCGCTTACAGGTTAAGTGTACATTGAATTAAAGGTTCTAGAGCAATTCTAAGTTGTATGTAACTTAAGGGCTGCAGATATGAGATTCAAGGTTCTTGCATGAAGGCTGACAGGATTGTTTTCATATTTAGTACAGAGCAGAAAGAGAATGTTCTCTTTGGAGACAGAGCGTTCTCTAGGCGAACTCTGGAATTTTTTCTTTTCTACTTTGTGTTTGTGGGTTAGGATTTTTGTTGGGGATGATGTTGATGTACTGAATCTGTTTAGCCTTTTTCTGTTTCTAGAGTGGTGTAGGTATTTCCTTTGTCTGCTTCCTGTGTACACAGCTTTGCCTATTCATGGTAATAAATCTTTATTAATTATCCAAAAAAAAGAGTGATTGTTTCAGATAAGTTACCAAAGTTACTTCTATATAATGGGATTCTCTGCCTTCTTAGAGTTGCTAGTGTTAGTTGCTCATTAATTTTTTCTTAACTTTATGTCCCTTATTTAGTGTAGGATTGTCAGTTAGAATGGAAGTCCAGTGGCTCATTTTTCAAAACTAGGTGACAATTCCCTAAATGTAATTTAAGGAGAAAAAAAGAGAGCCTGCAGTTGTACTTGAGTGTTTAAGCTTGCACGGTTCTTTCTTCTGCTTGTAATAGTGGATGAGGTTGCATGTGATAATGGTCTCATTAGTGCCTAAAAATCACAACTGATGGCCGACCCATGCTCTTTGTCATATCTCTCCACTTGACCATGTTGAGCTTGAGTAGAATGCTGTGTTGTTTCCGTCTCTCAAGGTGTTTATGAGTTGATGTTGATGTGCCTGATAGTTTCCATTCAAGGGTTTGAATGTTCGGGTTTTGAATTTTTTATTTTGATTGATCCCAACTAGTTGTGTCAAAACAAGGGCCTTTTCTTAGATGAGAGAAAGTTTAATTCAAATATCTATGTAAGATTGTGATGGATTTAAACATTTGTTAAAAGTAGAGTACTAATTTATTTTTCCTACTTACTGGGTCACATACATGAGGATTCTAACAAGAGTAGATGTGCAGCTTATGGAGCGGCGGGGTTATGGGGAAGAGTACATTAGTCGCTACAAGATGATGACCAGGTTAGTAAGCATTCTTTGAATGTAGCTCTGAATCTTTTCAAGATTACTAGCTGTCTTTTTCACTTGGTGTTCTCTTCATAATTAGCTGCTGCATGGTACTGTTTTTTTTTTATTTGTTTAAAAAGAGAGAGTAAGAAGATCTCGTTCGTAAGTGGAATCACACAATCCTAGCACACAGGTAGTATACATGAAAGACTCCTAGTTTTTGTTCTGCATGGTACTGTTCATGATTAATTCTTCTTTTCATTAAAAATGTTGCGCATTCTGCTGATTCTTTTGTAGATAAATTTGTTTCATCAATTGTGTTTGTTTGTTGGATGTTTCATTGCTGTCAAGATTTCTGTTTTTGGACAGTTTGGACATGGTATAACTTTTTTGGAGGTGATTTAATAAAATAGATATTTGTGACATGCACCATGGCACCTTTCCCTGCAGGATAAGGGCTGACCCTTGCTATATAATGAGAGGATATTGAGCTTTTTAAGTTGGATTTTAGGGTTGAGTTGTAGATTTATAGGCTTTGAGCTGGACCTGTGTGGACAGTCTCTGTTCGGGAAAGTCTGCCTTTGATAACTCAATAAATAAATTATCATAGGTATTGCTTGTGCAGATGGAAAAGGGAGAAAGTTAATCAGTGTTTTTGTGTTGCTCCATTATTAGGGAGGCTTGGGGCTTTTCTTCTCAAAATGATTATCTAGGGTTAAGGGCAGTGTGGGTTTTTCTTTGAGGGGGCTAAACATTATTACTTGATTAAAAGCCATGGTTTTTCTTTTGTTGTGTACATGGTTTTTCTTTAGATACTTGCTGTGTATGTGGGTTGTCCTAAGCATTTTTGTAATAAGTTCATTATTATTTACAAATTTGAGTTGCCATTAGTGCATTGTATAGTAATGTCATATTTCTGGTCGCCTCCTTTTAGATTTCACCATCAAAGAGTGCCACTGGTAATTCTTGTATGTGGAACTGCTTGCGTTGGAAAGTCTACCATTGCTACCCAACTGGCACAAAGGCTAAATTTGCCAAATGTCCTACAGGTCGTACCTTCCAATCTATAAAGATCTGCTGACTCTTTCTTTGTCATTCATATTCTTTTTGGGTTGTATACTAATGCCTTTTCACATTTGTGTTTTTATTTGTTACAGACCGATATGGTATATGAATTGCTGCGAACAGCGACAGAGTATGTCCTGACTTTTTTTTTTCTTCCTTTTCTTTGATTTTATTGCATGCATTTAACTTTTCCAATAGTTGAGGTTTACTGATCTGAACAATTCAGAACTCTAAACATAGAGGAAAGAGTATCAATGAGGTCATTTCTCTATTTTTTCTCAACTAAGCACGATGTCTTGTATGAACCAATAAGCTAGCAAAAGAAATTATAGAAATTTTTATTGGTTATACTAATAGTTTTACTGATCTTAAAAAATCTGTATTTCTGTCCTTGAGAAGAACAGGTAGGATGCAATATTAGAATCTAGTTTAGCATGATTATTTCTGCCTGTGACAACTGTTTTTCCTCTTTTTTAATATGATTGATCACTAAATAAAGAGAAACTTGCTAGGTTTTTTCTCTTTTATACACCCTGTGTATTTGGCTATGCCTATTACTATTAATAAATTTTACTTATCAAGAGAGAGGAACTTTTACTTCTTTTTTTTTTGATTGACCAAATCAGATTGCTTATTCTCCTTTACCTGATTTAGTGCACCATTGGCGTCTACTCCTGTATGGGCTCGAGACTTCAGCTCCTCTGAGGAGTTAATCACTGAATTTTGTAGAGAGTGCAGAATTGTTCGTAAAGGTAGTAATTCAGTTTTGTTTTTAAGATGCTGAGGACTTTTTTGGATAAGTGAATTAATTGTTGTGATTTTCCTTTCAGTTTTTGAATTTTCATTCGAACAATCTGGTTTTGAATGATTTGTGCATTCTTATTCATATGCGATTATATGATGGTAGTGGTGAGATTATTTGTTATTTATCTGTAAAGCATTTGCTTACTAGGTTTGGCTGGTGATTTGAAGAAGGCTATGAAAGATGGGAAACCTATTATAATTGAGGTATGTTTACTGTTAGGATTCTATGCATAGTAAAGCATTCAAGTAAAACATCTGTTGTTTTCCATCATCTTCTTCCTACACTCCTCCCCTTTTGTGGTGTTTTGCCATGATTAACATTTTATATTGTCTGAGTTTTTTATATTATGATAAACAGTAAACATTGAGCCAATTACATTTAATGGCAGGGAATTCATTTAGACCCTAGCATTTATTTGATGGACGACGAAAATAAAACCCCAGCTAAGTTGCTGGAAAAATCTAAAGAGGCTAATTATGTGTCTGTGACATGTGACGATAACACCGCAACAGACTTGGGAAAAAATTCTCCCGGTGCTTGTGAAAGTAACAGTGAAAATAGCAATAGTCTCTCACATGCGAGTTTAGAAGAAGGCATATCTACTGATCTGGTGAATAAAGTTTCGGACACTCTGGAGTCAATCAACTTAGCAGGAAGTGTCTCTGGGAGCAAAGGTCAACTTACACTCTGGATTCTGCTGACATGTTTAAAATTTAGTAGATCTCTTCTGAGGTTGCATAAAACTTTTATGCTCATACAGGCGCAACTGTTAGAGATGCAGAGACAGGAGGAAATACTTCTGTTAGGAAAGAGAAGTCTGGTGCTGAACCAATAATTATACCTATAGTTCTGAAGATGGCTGAATTTGATCATAAGGTGCGTCGATGCTTTTATGCACTTTTATGGTTTCAGTTATACAATAATGTAATTTCAGAAAGCTTTCTTTAAAACAAGGAATAAGTACAAGAATGGAGGAATAAAGAATAAAGCTAAATGTGCAGGCATTATTAGAGGAGTGGATCACGACCCGAACATTCAAGGATATATGTCTAGTCCAGGTACTAATGACTTTTAAGTTTATAATTTTGTCTGTTAACAACTCATCAACACATGGGTCATGTTATAGGTGATTTAACTGTAATGAAACATAATTTTCCATGCAAAGGAACAAGAAGGAAAAATAATAAAGAAAAATATAAGTCAAGCAATGCATTATTCAGTACATGCAGTTGTTGGGTAGCTACTTCTTCCAGTTGAAAACCAAATCAAGATTTTTGAGCGAGTTTTGGAGGGAAAAGGCTATACAATGCACATAACATAAAGATGCTTGAATTGCCATATCTGTTTACTCTTAAGAAGCAGATGCCTTAATTCTGGTCTGCAATCTCTTTCAGGGACGTTGGGGTTTTCTGCTGTTTATTGTTTTTTTTTTCCCTGATAAATTTAAGATTAGCATTGGGCTTCATGTATTATTAGGAATTGTTAATCATGGAAATTAGATTAGTAAACACCCCATAAATGTTGCTTTGTCCACTAATATGGATGTCTTCTTGATGGCAATTTTCTAATTGTTAAATATGGATAGCGACTCTCTTTTCCCCATGTTAATTCAATTATATGGGATCAGACTCTCTTTTCCCCATGGTAATTCAATTATATGGGATCCATATTGTAGCAAAATTGGCTGATTATTTGAAAACTTAGTGCTGATTAAATGCATTTGAAGCATGTGTATGCAAAATGCCCTTCTGGTTTTGGTCAACGGTGCTGCATGCTAATGTCTGGACGTGCTCGTTTCTCCTTATTTCATTTCCTTTCACTTCTATAATATTGGCTTGATTTATTTTTTATTGATTATATATACATATGTATAAATCTAGCGGTATTGATTTTTCTTCTTTTTTTTTTTTTTAATAATCTATTTCTCTCTAAAATGCCACTTTTTGTAGGACAAAGATAAGCTAATGACCAACTTAAAAACCATTCAGGACTATCTTTGCTCGTTCGAGTCACAGGTATGCCCATTCGTATTTATTTCTTTTGGTTGGTATGGTACAAGCAGGGTTGCCATCATCTTGCATTTTAGTAATGGTTAAGAACAGACCTAGTTATATTAAGGGGCCTTCAGAGTTCCGACTAACAGATTATAAATTTTAGTTTGATATGTTATTTGTTCAAAACTCTATTACCATAAGTCTGAACATCATATTTGGTGAAACTTTCTTGTTGTGAAGATTGATGAGTGTCTCTATCATGGATTTCTTTTTAGATTTACGCATTCTTCTTTATCGTGAGTTTATATGGGCACCTGAGGTTTGTTCTTGCTCTCGGAATTCCTTGCTTACCCTTGTATGCTGGGTATCTGACTTTTGATCTGGACTAGAGAAGACCGAGTAAAAGATGACTGAAATTGAAGGGGGGAGGCAAGTAGGGGCCGCATGTATCAGATCTCTATTTATTTTTTTTTCAGTTTTTATCTTCTTTTTTCCCTCTCTCCTTTTTCAAGTATGACAATAATTTTTCAAGTATGACAATAATTTTGTTAATATTTCTGTTTGAAATTTGTCTCCGATCCCATGTAGCTCATTATATTCTCACATTAACAATTATTATCTTTGAAAATGGAGGGACACAATCTAACAGATATCTTTAATTTTAGGGTGTTGACTAACTTTGGAGAGGCTCAGTAAGAAGAGTGCAGCATCTTTTGAGTCAAATTTTAGTCTTGGACTTGCATCTAGAGGAAATATTTTCAAATATCCAAATGTTTTCATCAATTTTCATTTGCATAATGTTAACAAATTTTCAATGGTTGACCAAGGCATAGTTCACTTGGATATCCTTATTCCAAATTCAGATTAAATAGACACGATATCAAGTCCAAGTTCACGGTTCTATCAATTATAATTAATTATAATCATAATATTTCTAGTTGAATTGCAGGACCAGTTGGACTAAATCACTCGGAAAAGTTTATCAAAGTTCAAATGAAAAGGGCACAGCATCATTAGTTACAAGTTTGTGATGATAAAAGTGTTGTCTATCGATTATAAACTCAATCATAATTTATCAAAAAAATTATAAAGTCAATTATTGGCATAGACTGAGCAGTTCAATTACACGATCAGTGGGTAGCAGCTTAGAGTGAAACTTGTTTTGCTTTAAATGAGTATTCTTGCAAATGATTTGAGTTTAAACGCATTGATATGATCTTCTTACTGGATTTCAAAGTGCCCTACGTTTCTATATGACTTGAATGAGTGTTACACTGTTGCATCTTTATGAATTCCCTTATGATTTTATTTATGTACTCTAATTCCGAAAAATAAAAGTTTTACAGTGTTTCCAACCATCTTTATTGTTTTCCTCTTGATTTATTTCATTTTCTTGGAATAGGGTTTGACCGTTGCAGATATAACTGCAACGACATTCCCACAAACACTGGATTGGCTGCACAGTTATCTTCTTCAGGTATATTATAAGATGCTGGCTGCTCTAATGGGAGCAACCCGTATTTGATAGTTGCTTCAATATTATAAGATGCTGAGCTCTTCTTGCCATTTGACTGCTCTTAAAATATTTTTGTTAGCCCAGCTAGCTTGTCTGAAGTTAGATCTTTGGTGTTGTCTACATCAATAAGTGGTTGTCAAACAATTGCTTTTAATCCATAACGTAATTGTGGTTGTCTACATCAAACAACCACAACGTAATTGTGGTTGTCAAAAATAATCCATGCACAGTTGGCGTGCTAGCAAATTTGTGGGAAAAAGATCTTAAGTCTTAATTCTCGATCCTTTGAAAAATCACGTGGTGCTCATTCTCTAAGTTTTCACATGTTTTGGAGTAAGAGTTTGTTTGGCCAGCTCAAGGCATTCCCATGATGATCAATGGGATGGGCCTAAACAATTGCTTTTATTTTTGGCACTTGCTTGTGGTGCTCCGAATCTGTGAAGAGGGAGGTGACCTATATGTTTTCTTATTGCGTGTGCTGAGAGTGAAAAATCTGGTTATGGTGGTTTCAATTCCTCTTTTTCCGTAGGAAATTAGCTGTGGGAGCCCAACTCACAATAATTCAGTTGTGCTTGGGTTTCCCTTGTGTGCGCACACGTGCATGTTCATGTTAGGGGTTTTCTTTGTTTCTGGACTGAATGTTGGCCTGATTCCTTGACTTACTATTTTTTTTTTTTTTGGTACAGTGCATTGAGCAGGGCATTTCATCTGAGTCCAATGAAGATGGAAGATAATCAGCTGAAAATTAGAACACGTGCACTGGTATTAAATAAACTTTTAGTAGTTTAACCCTTTTTACTTTATGTGTTTTTGTTTTTTTGTTTTCATTTTCTGTGGAATCTCTTGTATACTTCATTGTACTAGGTCTAGATCCTTTCTATTTTTTACAGAATTATATTTACTTATCAATAGCGGTGAAATAGTGATTACCAAAGCTAGATGTAGTTGACTATTACTGGTTTCATTTATTTTGCAATTAAATTTTCCTTTTCCTCATGTAGTTGGTCGTTGTAATGATATCTATTCAAGTGGGAGAGAACAAAATGGACAAGGCTTCCGGACCCAATTACTTGGGAAAGCAGCTGTGATTCGGGAGGATCAAATGTAAGGAAGTGAATGGAAAAGGGAGTTTTTCAAAGGACCTTTCTTGATCCTCTGATGTCGCTTCTTTTTAACTGCAATTCCATTTCAGTGACCAATTCCTAGCCTCCTGCAAAAACGTATACTTCCCGAAATTTGGCTACCCAATTTTTTAGACTGGATCATGGCTCTAGAGAGGATGCATGCAAGGTTCCCACACTACATGGTTAGATACGTTATTGGCATCATTTAACTGGTTCACCAGTATGTAGAGGGAGTGATTACAATTAAGTCTAGTCTAAATTATATGATAAATGAATGTACTTATTCTCGAAATGTATTCTGTTCACCTCTGTAGATAAATAACATTAACACAAACCGATGTGATTGCTGTTTCTGTTTTTCTTGTTACAATTCCTTTATGTGCATTGAGAAATGACAAATGAAGAAAAAACCATTTGTGATTTTTCTTCGTTTATTCTATTTTATATTTTCATCTAATTGACAGAAAGAAATAGTGGGGTGGATTTTTGGCAGTCATACATTGCAAATGGGTCATGGGTGGTGCTATATTGTAGTTTTACTTAAATTTCACCATCCCACAGATCGTGTATCGTCCTGTATGGGCTTCTTTTTTCATTAACAAGGAACTTCATTCCCATGATCTTCCACTCTTCCAACTTGTTAATTTCAAGGAAATCTTGATCGTCCAACTTCAGATCAAAGGACCCCATATTGTCCTTCATCCGATGCTGATTAAAACTCTTTGACTATCACAAATTTTGATCCTTTCGATAATCCCCATTTAAGAGCAACCTTCATAGTTTAAAGTAAACTTAAGACAATCTTTAACAAATTGACAACTCAATTACGATGGTATTATGTGTTGCAAATTAAATTAAGAGAGTTGTTGTCTACCTGAGCTGGGGTTGCTTTGTGCTTGAGAGCAATGGATTGAATGATTGGGTTCTCTACCACAGCTGTCGATCCCCATGCATTACCGGGCGCGCCGAGTGGTGAATAGGCGTTTACGTGGATTTTGTCGTCTGCACAGGTTTCTCAGAGCTTGCTTTGCCCACATCGGATGCATTTCCACCCGTATGGAAGAAATTTTGTGGTTTCAACAACAATTTTTCTAACAATTTTACACTCGTCATAAAAAGATAGGTTTTCTAATGGGACAAAGCTCTTTTGGATCTTGATAGTTCCTTATATTAAATATTATTTGTAATTAAGAAATCAATATGTACTCCAAATCTATATTTTGCCCGAGTATTGACAAATGTTAATATACCTGATTGACGGCTGGTGGTACAGAAGCAAAATCAAGCAGCCCTTGGATCTTCTTGCTGGAGAAATTGCTGACACCAATGCACCTGCACAACCCCATGTCCAGGCACTTCTCCATCCCAGCCCAGGTGGACTCCATCTCCAAGTCTTCAAAGTCCTCCTCTTTTGGGATTGCATAAGAAACCCATGGCTTTAACTTGACTGGCCAGTGAACCAGATACAGGTCCACATATTCCATGCTCATTTTCCTGCATTTCAACACAAAAATGAAAGCCAAGAATTTAAATCTTTTTTTAAATCTGTTTCACTTTCTGTTCTGAGTCATGTGGATGTTGAGAATGCATGTGCTTAAGAGCTTACTGTAGAGTTTTCTGGAGTGCTGAAACAGGATCATGGTGATCACTCCCCCACAGTTTAGACGTAACAAAAACATCTCTCTCTACTGTCCGATTGAGAAATTGCTTCTATTAAAGCATTTCCTACCGCTGGCTCCGAACCATGCATCCTTGCTGTATCAAAATGCCTGTAACCCATCTGCAGTAATTCAACAGCTATGTTAGATTTTTCATGCAAAAATCTTTGAGTAAACAATGAACATATATAATTTGAAAGATGCAATTGGCAGCCAAACTAAATCGCTAAAGTTGACTACAAATTTAGGTCTGGTTTATTTTTAGAGATAAAATAAAATGAGATGAGATGAGATGAGACGGGACGAGATAAAAGTTTTATTGTAATATATTTTTTTAATATTAGTTTTGTTTTGGAATTTGAAAAAATGGTTTTTGAATTTGAAAAAACTGAATTTTTTATTATATTTTATATAGAAATTTTAAAAAGTATACTAATGAGTTTGGAAAGAGTTTGAAATTTTTTATTTTATCTCTCAAAGCAAACAAGGCTTTAATTTTTTCATTCAAGTAATGTTTTACACTATCATTATCTTACTTTCATTTACTATTCAAGATATGATATATTTATCATCATCTATTAATAAAATTTTCTTTAAATATAATAAATATATTACATCCTATATAGTGGGATGGTGTCCTGCATATAAAATTTTCTTTTTCATTTACAGCATAATATGACGCGTACTGTATTCTCATTCCACTTACGTCACATTGTGTTGACGTGATGGAAAATATCACGTCATCACAATGTGACGTAAGCGAAATGTAAAGTATAACAATTTTTCTTAAAGAAAATACCAATATAAGTTGTGTACCTTGAGGGCCATATGGATGGCTTTCTCTGTTGTCTCTCGATCATTTTCGAAGGAATGAGTGCCAAATCCCATGATAGGCATTGTAATGCCACAGTTCAGACGCACCTCATGAATATTGTTCTTCATCTCTCCCTCCCCCCCCCCCCCCCCCCCCCCCCCCTCTCCTCCTCTCTCTCTCTCTCTCTCTCTCTCTCCTGCGACAGTACTGTCATCTGAGTTTTAATTTTGGCCACAACAAAAATTAGCTTTGTCTCATTCCTATATATCAATGTTTTGAATATCGTACTAGTAAGAGTATCGATCAGGTTATTGGAATGAAATATTTCAGTATCGATACCGTTTTGACATAATTTATACATAAATAAAGTAAATATATAAATACATTTATAAATTATATTTCAAAATAATAGTTAATATATGAATAAATTATATATAAATATATATATAGTTAATTTAGTCTGAATTGAAGTTAAAAAATAACAAAAATTAAAAAAAAAAAAAGTTAAAGACCGAAATCCGATACGGCCGAAACACTAATACCGGCCGGTATGGCCGAAAATTTTTTCGAAACGAAACATATTTTTTTATACTGGACAAAGGTCTGTATGGCATATTTTAGTCGGTACGACCAGTACTGATACGAAATTTACAATTATGCTGTATAAATGCACGCAAGTAATAGAAGTCAAGATCATCAATGATTTCTTTTCTTTAAGACCCCTCAGCAATAAATGAGTCACAACAGTAGAAATATTAATATACTTGTTTGTGGAAGTCAATGAAAGATGAGGGAATTAAGGATGTTAAATTAAATAAATCAAAGCATGGGATCTTCCATGTCTCTAGGGATTTTCTCAACATTTCATTGTCCTAAATTAGGGCCTTTTCTATTTATTGAAGAATTTGATTTATACGCAGGGGTGTAAGAAAATCGGATTGGATTGGGACTGGACTGGACCGAATGACTTTTTTGTATATATATATATATATAAATTATAATATTAATATTAATATTAATATAGATTAAGAGTAGTAGTATAATATATTAATATATAATATATACTCTTATAATATTAACATATTATAATTTATAGTAGTTGATTAGTTGGAGTATAAAAATTATAATTTATATTTTTTTATTTACTTTTTTACTTAAAATATTTTTCTTTTTTTTTGCCAATTGTTTTAAAAGTAAGTTTTTTTTTTAATATTATTTGGCTTAAATATGTGATAAATACGTAAATTGGACTGAAAATAATTAAATTTGGACTAAAAATTATTTTTCATCATTGCAAAATTTTGAATTAAATTTAATTCATTAAATCGTATCAGGTGTTTCTAGACCGGACCGATATAGACCAAATAGAAGTTCGGTCCAGTCCGGTCCAGAATGAAAAAATTTTTGACCGAATAAAACCGGTCTATATTTTTCCCGGACCATATCATTTACACCCTTCTTTATACGTATTAAATTGTAGCAGTTTTATATTAAATTTTTTGACCCTCAAGGAAACACCTATATATATACATACACCTCTAGCGCGAATTTTAGACGTGAAGGATTAAATGTCATTAATCTTAGGTTTGTGGGCGGTGCAAAATAGTCGTTTAAAATGGAATTGTTGACACGTATTATATTATAATTAAGGACCTTAATCGATGAATAACCATAAAAATAGTGAGTGTTTGCATGCAAATTTGCCAATGATTTTCGTTTATTAATATATTTGGTTTTTCAATTTGGTCAATTAGTTTTTAAATGAAAATTATTTAAATGGCATTATTAATAAACATAATATTGCCTCCGAGTAGTTGACTTACTCGTGAAAGTGGAAGGGAGCGTGTTCTGTTCTAAATTTGTTGCCTTTGGGATTTATACAGATATGCCATACAACTTTCTCCCTTTATTCAGTTTTGGTCGTTGTTGATAGTTGACCCTAAAACCTTAATTTTGTCATCCCCAACTGTCCCCCCAAATGTCACATTTTAAGCGTTGTTTCATCGAACTAGTTTATATATGGAATCACTTAAAATGTTTTACATCAACAAGTGGTACTGAAATAAGATAAAATTTTAAATTAATATTAAAATAACAATTTCCATTTCACTCCCTTCAATATTTTTATCCACCTTCACATGTGCTTCTATCTAACTTGATGACCAGCTTAAAACGTGATGCATGGGTAGGGTCATAACAACTGTTCATTGTTCTACTTTCTTTACATCATGCAGATTTCTCACACTCAAAAGGGAGATGCTGATGCACATTGTTGTACTTATATATAAATACATATATATATATATATAATCCCGAGTAGAATTACATGGTAAGACCTCACAAACAATACAACAGCAATCACTTGCTCTGCTTAGCAGCAACAGTCCTCTGAACCGTGGAAACACCATCCACAAATTTTGTCCGGAAAAGAACATTAGCATTATTGAACATGCCTTCTTTCAATGAGACCACAATAAACTGCAAAGGCAAAAAAATCTATATTACGTACGTGCATTTGGAGAAAATGTCACATTTTATGTGGTTATGAAAACTATAATTTATCTACCAAAACCAGACAGTACACGTTATGCAAAGGAGCCAAATATTGTGGAACAGCAATGCTCAAGCCCTGCCTTAGCCAAAATGAATAACATTTAGTTTTATTTTATTTTCATGTAAAACTCTTGTGTATTATAAAGTAGACGAGTTAATGCTTGATATTTTAATGAGTTAAAGCAGGAATGCAGAACACAAAGATGACTAGACATGAAATCATAACACAAACCACAAGCAATCCATCAAACCTGGGAGTGTGGGAAGTGAGCTTTAATCATTCGCCCTATGTTCTGAGTGTGGCTTAGATCAAGTGCTGCATCAACCTGTTAACCATCTCAACTCTCAAGAATCAAATCATTTGCTGTTTGAATTGAGAAAACTTTTTTGCATTAAATGAAGCGACAAATGGTAAAAACAAAAATCTAACTCCATAAGGAAACTTGGTATGGTAGAGTCTCGTGTGATTCATACATAATAGAGAGCCATAGATTTTTGCAAATCCCAAAATAATATTTTTACCTAAATATGAGTTCTAACTACTTTTACCTATCGAATCCAAAACTTCCAGCAAATTAACTATCCAGGACTCATAATGTAGCCCCCACTCAGTTCCATTAAAGGTTTTTTTCTCAGTTTGATAAGTGATATTGAAGCTCAGATTAGTTGAATGACTACTCTTACAAAAAAAAAAATGATGAATGACATCCAATATGGAAAGCAATTTTAGCTTACAATACCTCATCCAATATGTAAAGTGGAGCTGGTTTAAAAAGGAGTAGTGCCAAGATAAGAGAAAGTGCAAGCAGAGATCGTTGGCCTCCACTGAGTTCTGACAGGGATTGTTTCCAAACACCTCCAAATGCTACACGAACCTCGAGACCATCAAGGAAGCTGCATCCTTCAGGAGGTTCTAGCTTTGCCGAGGTTCCCGGTAAAAGGGTGGAAAAGATAGATCCAAAATCACTGAAACAAATAACAAACTTCTGAAAGCATGATCAAGTTTTGTGAAACAGTAGAACCATAAAAAAAAACCATGGAGATAGAGAATTACTTTCAATGCCATTTAAACTGAAGTAGAAGAACTAGCATAAAACACAAACTCACCTGTTAACTTTAACCCAAGTAACTTTTAGCGTTTCCTTCTTTTTCTCATCTAGCTCTTCTATGACCTTCTTGATTTTCGACTTGTCATTCTAGGAAGGACAAATCTAGTGTAAGTACGGAAAAATCAAGAAACAGGAAGTTTGGTCAGTTCATAGATGACCAACCTCGATGATGTTTTTCTTCGACATCAATTCATTGTACTCGTCTTCTGCTTTCTCAAACATTGCCATCACTTTCTTGTTCACCCTTTTCTCGAGGCTTCATTGAGGAAAACAATCAAATAATCATTACTTTGCTCCATAAAATACATTAACTAGTCTACCATTTTCAAGACATAAATAACAAGGGTGCAATACATTTTTCACCCCTAAATTACCAGGTATTTACACTTTATTCCCTAAACTTTCAAAACTAATACATTTCATCCTCCACTTGTCATTTACCATCAGATAGCACCCATAACAATTAGACTTAGGCAGAAGGTCTATTTATCAGTCTCTAGTAGTTTGAGGACTCTCAATGTGTCAGTTTTAGCAATTTAAGATGCAAAATATAAAACACTTGGTAGTAAGTGTGAAATATGTCTTTAACCCAAATAACAATGAAGAAATTGAGCTTTCTAAGTCGCACACCCTGACTGTTCTGCCTGCAGTCGCTCGAGTTCTTCCCTTGCCTTAAAAGGATCGCAAGATGAAAAATCATAATCAGTTCCACGTCTTCCAAATAACTGTTTCTCAGATGTAATCCATGCATGCTTCTCTATCAGTTTGTCTACTTTTGTAGAGCAATCTTTTTGTTCCATCTCCATTCGTTTTACCTAATACAAAGAATCAAATTGCCCTGGTTTAGTACATTAAGTAATGGGGAGCAGATGAGGAAATTAGCAAATTACCTCATTTTCCATCTTCTTCCTCTGAAGATTAATCTCACTAAGTTTATGCTGAAGTTTCTGCTGCTCCTTAAGAATACAACTAATCTGGGAGTCACATTCCTTCATTTTCAAACGGATCAAATCAAGCTCCGATTGAGCCTGTTCGTGATTATTCCTTGTAGCAGCAACCTATAAAACTGGGGCATGAGACAGTAATGTTTACATCACAGGATTTGTAAAAGCAAATATATGTTTACCTTCAATTTATGTTCTTCTACTTCAGCAGTAAGACTATCAATTTGTTCTCTCAAACAAGCTAGTTGAGTCTCTAAGGATGCACGTTCCTCTACAACAGCTTCCATTTCCATAACAAGCCTCTCCTTCTCATTTTCATGCCCCTACTAGCCAGCAAAACCATGTCACAAGAAGTTAGGGAGCTATTTGAAAATAAGCACCTATTTGCAATCCAAGGCAAATTGTACTAACAGTCTCAGCAAATGAAGGTAACAATTAGTTACCAAAATATATCTGAAATAACAATGACCCAGAAATCTCTAAATATATTTAAGCATTCCCAAAGGTTTTGTGTCTGAATGGCATTCAGTTCCCCAGTCCTTGAGCTTTCATCTAATCAAAACATCTTGACTTATTTGCATCTTAGCAACTTCTAGTCAATTTTCAACTAGAGGAAAAAATAGATTATAAATGCCATGAAAGCATGTAACCTGAAGGAAATACTTAAAATTGATAGAAAACTTCAAGGACTAGTGTTATAGATACCTCATTGAGGTTCTATCTGCCCACTGGTTTCTTTAACTTTCTAAGATGGGACAAAATGGGACATTTTTTTTATAAGTGGGGCCAAAATGGAACATAAGAAAGTTCGATAGAATAAAATGGCTAGCAAAATACATTATATGAAATTAGCCAATGAAAGCAATAATTGATTAACATAATCACTAGATAGGTGCACAATGATACATTGTTGAGGAATGACTTTAGTAAGCAAAGTGAAAAAGCAGATGCTTGCCTACAGATTATACAAAAACTTAAGATAAGTTCAGCAGTATCAATACGTACCTTGAGAGCTTTGGAAGATGACTGCATTTGAGATTTTATCATCTTTATCTTTTTCTCCAAATCCTTGAGCCTGCCCTCCCGATTATTATCATGCTCTTTGACAGATTTCTCAAGCAATGAAACTGTATTAACACAGTTTTCATACAAAAGTTGCTTTTCTTTAGCTGCAGATTTTGTTTCTTCAAGCTCCAGCTCAATCCTCTTGACTAATTCACTGAGCTAAATTGCACCAAGAAAGGAGAGAAAAACTTAAATACTAAATATAATTCATAAGTTCATAGGGTACATGTGAAAGAGGAAAAGAAGAAAACCTTATGGTGCTCATTTTGCTCAGCCCTGTCCTGAAACAGTTTAAGGTCATATGATTTAAGCTCAAGCTGTGCTTTGAGGTCCATAAACTTTTTCTGAAGAGGCCGGAGCTCGGCAATCTGCAATGGGAGGAAAAGAAACATAAATAAAAGCTGTCAGAAAATGTATACCACAATAAGCCTCCAAAAGTGGTACCAATTTCAAAGTGCAAATAAGACAAGAGCCAGCTACAAATGAAGATCATGTCACTTCCATGCACATGAAATGAATGCACGCATAAAAATAAAGTAAAAATGAACCCAGCATGGTCTTGTGCACCCTTCACTAATTTCATATTGCTAGCAATGCTTAAATATTCAGCCAATGCACCAAAATATAAGAATATTTCCAGCATCCACCGTTATTCACTCAACACAAATGATTGATCAGATTAATAGAGATAATGATGCACACATTCATAAAATTAGCTTTTAGCTTATCGGTTAAATTTTAATCATACAAATAAAAATTGATATACTTCTCAAAAATAAAATAAGAATACATGTCACAATGAAGAAACTTAGGCCTTGTTTGTTTTCCCAAATTATCTTATCTCATCTCAAACTCATTATTACATTTTTTTAAATTCTCATACAAAATAAAATAAACAATTCAACTTTAAATCCCAAAACAACTTTTTCAAATTCCAAAACAAAACTAATATTAAAAAAAATATTACAACAATATTTTATTCTTTTTTTTAACTTTTATTTCATTTTATCTCATTTCATCTCTGAAAACAAACCAGACCTTAGTTTTACACTGAAAGAAAAAGAAAGAAAACTGTTCATATACCTCTTGACTGCACAAGCATAGCAAAGTGATTTGATTCATGTAGAAGGCACCAAAAACACAAGATAAACCACAAAAGGAAATAATTAAAGGCAGTGAGATTGCCATGAATTTCACAAAGTATATAGCACACTGAAATAAATAAATAAATAATTATGTATCCAACCTCAAGAAGTAGATTAGTTTGAGTCCAGGAACAAAAATAGTTCATATAAAACTACCGTGAGAAAATGATAAAATATTTTTTAAAATTGAAGATCACATTGAGATACCCATCATAACATAATCCCTTTTTTTTTTTATCAATAACCCATCACAACACAATCTGTGGATATGAACCAAGTGTTGCACTCCAAGACCAACACAGCATGTGATCTATGTACAAGATCACATTGAGATAACCATCATAACATACAACCTTTTTTTTATCGATAACCCATCACAACACAATCTGTGGATATGACCAAGTGTTCACTTCAAGACTAACACAACATGTGATCTGTGTTGATGTACATACAAGTGCTGAATTCCGCATCCTAATATGGACATTGGACACACAATGCTGGGGAAAATGATGCCTTGAAATCCAGACACCAAAAGCATAACTACTTTAAGCATGTGATTGTATTATTTATTGGGAAGAACCCATAATTTTCTCCAATTAGCCAGTTAATGCAAAAATAGTGATTTAATATATATCAGTAACCAGCTTGCATATAAAGAATATTTTGTGATAAGCATGAGACACTTCTTTGCAGCTTTCCATCTATTCAGGCAAAGATGAGAGGGCATTCAAGGTCTACCTGCGTTTCAATTTCAGACAACTTTTTCTGATGTGTAGAAAGCTCTGACTCAGCCTCTGCCAAATCATGAAGTTGCCTTAAGAAATCACCACCACCCCTATGGCAATAAACAGTTATTATAAAGGTTGGAAAGTGAGAAGATGAAGAAAACACTTGAAAGCATATTCTGACACAAGCATAAAGCAACGTTAGCATTGAGTTAGATGGTAAAACCAAAGAACAGTAACTCTATGTAATTAGCCCATAAGAATAAAAATCTTATTTAAAGCATCTTCGACACAAGCATAAAAGTAACATTAGCTTTGAGTTAGAGGGTAAAAGCAAATAACATTAACTCTTAAGTAGCCAAAGAGAACAAAATCTTATCGCACAGAGAGATAGTGAGGGTATTTTCAAAAAGATCTATGTGTGCCTGTGACAACCTTTTAAGTATTAACTTACTTGCGGCTTCCACCAGTCAAAAGACCGCTTGGCTGAAATATATCACCTTCAAGAGTGACACTTGGGGTTCGAATTTCATTATTAAATGCAACCTATAAAACATTTTACAGAAGCACAAAGCTGTTAGAAAGAAAACAAAATGTGCAGCTCTTATGAATGATTTATGATAAAAGGCATCATTGGAGGAGCATCCCCAAGAGCCACATACAAAGACCAATTATTACCTCATTTTCAACCATAGGCTAGGGTTTACACTTTTGAAGCTGTATATAATAAATAGTTTTGAGTGCGATCATCCCAAGGAAAATATCAAGGAAATCCCTATGATCTGGACAATTCTTGGCTTTGAGAAAGTGGCATGTCAATTTTTCTTTTTAATAATTAATAAAAGATTTTATTACTAAGAATAGGCATAGCCTAAGTACACAGGAAGTAGGCTTGTTCATCCAGGCCGGGTTCTACCCGGCCCGGTTTGAAATTTTAATATATTTCTTACTAATTTAATTTTTTTTTCTAAAAGATTGAAT
The DNA here is from genome assembly GCA_036559045.1 of Platycarya longipes. Classification (NCBI taxonomy): domain Eukaryota; kingdom Viridiplantae; phylum Streptophyta; class Magnoliopsida; order Fagales; family Juglandaceae; genus Platycarya; species Platycarya longipes. Next base: position 28,017,410 of record CM071792.1, on the reverse strand, counting down.
AAAATTTTAAATCCGGGTTCCAGATTTGGGAATCCGGAACCCGGATGAACACCCCTAACAAGAAGTATACAAGAAAAATACTTACATACACTCAAGAAACTAAAAAAAGACGAGTCCCATTTGGATAGTAAGATCAAATGAGATGTTTTAAAGAAAAGTTGAAAATTGAATAAAATATCGTTAAAAATATTATTTTTTTTAATACTATTGTTGTTCTGAAATTTGAAACTATTAAACTGTTTATTATATTTTATATGAGAATTTGAAAAAATTGTAATGATGAAATGGAATGAGCTAAAACCACTTCTGTATTCAAACAGGACCCAAAACAAATCAAGTATCTCCATTCAATACAAGAGCCTTAGCCCACAAACTGAAACTATTAGGCCCTATGTAGTTTGCCAAATAAACTATTTCATCTAGTCTGTAGGGACGAGACAATCTTGTCTATCCAAACGGTAAGTTTCACATCTTTATTTCATCTCTAAGTTTTCAAACTCATCCCATTACTTTCTAACATAAATAGTAAAAAGAATCTCACACAGTGAAAAAAATTCCATTGTGATTAAAATAGAATAATCAATAAGTCATAAATAGAATAATGTATTTTTATAAAGAAATTGCTAATTTTGTGAGTATTGAATAGAAGTGCATTTTGGGGTTTTATTTGAAAATTGAAACTAATAAATTATTTAAAACAAATCTACAACATATTCGCATACTTATTTATTAGAATAATCAAAATTATTATAATTTATAATTATAAGAAAAATGACAAATTTCCTATAATGGAAAAACAAGTAGATAAAATTATTTTTTGAAAAAGAGAAATTATAAAATTTGGCCAACTTCTCAAGAGAGGCAGCTATAGAAGGTGGTCAAAATGTTTCGGGAAGCCCCATCCCTCTATGTACCATTCCTCCACCATTGCAATACGATCATAAACCTTCAGATTGGGTGTTGAGCAAGGTGGCAGACCTTCAGCCATGGCTAGAAATTTCTGTTGAAGGATATGAGGAGCAATTTAAGGCTCTCTTGGTGGCTTTGGAAGCAAATAGACCATCAACAAAGGCAGCAATTAAATAGGATCGGGAGCTAAGAAGATTGACATGTTCCATCAATTATAATAAGGAGGGTAATGCTGGGCGGGAAAGGGTGAAAAGTCAGGGGAGTTGCGTTTTTAATGAAACCTAGATTGCTATCGTGGAATGTGAGGGGGATCAATGATGTTAATAAGCGACTTCAAATCCGATCCCTTCTCCGTAATTGGAAAGTCAATATTGTATGTCTTCAAGAAACCAAATTGTCTTTTGTGGATAGAAGCATCATTCGTATTCTATGGGATTGTGCGTTTGTTGGATGGAGTTTTTTAGCCTCTTTGGGGGCCTCAGGTGGAGTGTTGCTAATGTGGGATAGGAGAATGGTTGAAGTAGTAGAGGTGTGCATGGGGCGCCATTCCATTGCCGCAATGTTCAAAAACATTGAGGATGGGTGGGAGTGGGCTTTGGCGGGAGTGTATGGGCTTAATGATAGTAGAGAAAGAAGGTCGTTGTAGGAGGAGTTGGTGGGGGTGTATTCTTTATGGAAAATACTTTAGGTTGTGTGTGGGGACTTTAACGTTGTTCGGTTCCCTAGTGAGAGGGAAATGACCTATTCTACAACAAGGGCGATAGAGGATTTCTTGGAGTTGATTTTTTTATCTTAATTTGATTGATATTCCCTTAATAGGGGGCCCTATACGTGGTCTAATAGTAGAGGGGGCTCACGGTTATATAGATTTCTAATCTCCTCCTCATGGGAGACTCAGTTTTCGGAGTTATGCCATAAGAGATTACCACGGGTGTGCTCAAATCATTTTCCAATTTTATTAGATTTTGGCGGCATCCATGGGGGTAAAAGTTATTTTAAATTCGAAAACATGTGGCTCCAAGTGGCTGATTTTGAGGAAAGGGTGTAGAATTGGTGCTTCTTATTCTTTCCAAGGCTCTTCGAGTTTCATAGCGGTCAATAAATTTAAAGCATTAAAGTTAAATCTAAAGAGGTGGAATAATGAGGTGTTTCGGCATACAGATGAGCAAAAGCGCCTTCTATGGGAGGAGCTAAACTCTATTGAAGACAGGGGGGGAGGTAATGAAGCCTCTTCCTCGAGAAAAGTTGTGGTGGCGGCAGAATTAGAGCGGGTATTGCTTTTGGAAGAAATATTTTGGAGACATAAATCTAGGATGACATGGTTGAAGGAGGGTGATAAATGCACCAAATTTTTCCACAAAATGGCCAACTCACACAGGCGCAACAATGCTATTAAGGTTCTCCAAATGGGTAATACAGTGTATGAAGCCCAAGAGTAGAGATTCAACAACATATTGTGAGTTATTATGAAGAGCTTCTAAAAGAGACAATGGAGTGGCGGCCAAAATTTGATGGCTTGGCTTTTGAGCAGCTAGATGATAGTGTTGCAAGCTGGTTGGAGAGACCGTTTGACTGAAGTGGATCAAGTAGTGTGCACAATGGGTAAAGACAAAACTCCAGGACCTGATGGTTTCACTATGGCCTTCTTCCAAGAGAGTTAGGACGTAGTAAAAGAGGACGTGATACGGGTTTTTCATGAGTTCCATAGTCAAAAATTTGAGAGATCCCTTAACGCCACCTTTATCACTTTAATCCCCAAGATGGCAGGGGCATTGGAGTTGAAGGATTTCCGTCCAATAAATTTGGTCAGAGGGATGTATAAAATAATATCGAAAGTGCTCGCAAGTCGTATGAAGATGGTGATAGATAAAATAATCTCCAAACCACAGAATGCATTTGTTCAAGGCCGCCAAATTTTGGATGCAATGTTGATAGCAAATAAGTGTTTGGATAGCCAGTTGAGGGATGGTATTTCGAGAGTACTATGCAAGTTTGATATGGAAAAGACTTATGACCACATTAATTGGGACTTCTTGCTTTATATGCTAAAACGATGTGGTTTTGGGCAAGATGGTGTGGTTGGATTCACCATTGTATTTCGACCGCCCGCTACTTTGTGTTAGTGAATGGCAAACCTTGTGGATTTTTCCCGAGCTCGAAGAGTTTGAAACATGAGGATCCATTATCTCCATTTTTATTTGCCTTAATAATGGAGGCGTTGAGCCAAATGGTGAATGCTGCTGCCCGGGATGGCTTTCTTGCTGGTTTTGCAGTGGGAAATAATAGTAATGACTTATCCATAATCCATTCGTTGTATGCAAATGATACATTAATTTTCTGTGATGCGGACAGCAGTCAAATCCAAGCTTTACGGGTTGTACTGCTGTGTTTTGAGGCGGTCTCAAGCCTTAAGGTAAATTTGGAAAAGTCGGAATTGGTTCCGATAGGGGAGGTAATGGATATCAATCATCTAGCAAAGTCGTTGAGGTGTAAGGTGGCTGCCCTTCCTATGAAATACCTTGGACTCCCATTGGGAGTTTCTTTTAAGGCGGCAACATCTATTTGGGATGGTGTGTAGAGAAGGTGAATAAACACTTGGCGGGGTGAAAGCGGCTTTATCATTCGCGGGGGGTGGGGGAGGGGATTAACCCTCATTAAAAGTACCCTATCCAACCTCCTTACCTACTATCTCTCGCTTTTCCCTTTACTGGTGGGGGTGGCCAATCGAATGGAAAAACTCTTTAGAGAATTCTTGTAGGGGGGGCATGAGGGAGGAACACAAAGTTCACTAGGTGGGTTGGCCAAAAGTGTGTAGCCCAAATCAAGTGCGTGGTTTGTGGGTGCGTAATTTTATCACCTTTAATAAAGCACTTTTAGGGAAGTGGTTGTGGCAATTTCACTTGGAAGAGGATTCATTGTGGAGAATGGTGGTGGTGGGGAAGTACAGTTGTGAATGGGGATGTTGGAGCACCAAGGAGGAGTGGGGGACATATGGAGTGAGCCTATGAAAGTTTATCCCAAAAGGAGTGAAAGGTATTTGCAACACTGAGAGCATAAGAATTAGCTTTTGACTTGATAAATGGTGTGGAGAGAGAGCCTTATCAGCGCTTTTTCCAAGAGTTTTCAGCATAGTGGAAAATCAACATGCTGCAGTTTCCAATATGTTGTATCGCAACAATGACACAATGTGTTGAAAGTTAACTTTTTCCAGAAATATACAAGATTGGGAAGTGGATGAGATAGCAGATTTTGACAGCTTTATCCACTCTCGACACTTAGGAGAAAATTGGAGGGATAGAATGTTGTGGAACCACTCCGGAAACAAAAGATTTTCAGTAAAGTCTTTTTACAAGGTACTACAGGACCATCAGTCGGTTGTGTTCCCATGGAAGGCCATATGGAGAGCTCCGGCACCACCTAAAGTTGCTTTCTTCACTTGGACAACGATTCTATAGATTATTTTAATGGCAGACAACTTAAGAAAAAGAGGGATAATTGTTGCGAAATGGTGCTACTTGTGCAAGAAAAATGGGGAAACAATTGATCATATTTTTTTGCATTGTGATGTGGCAAAGGAGCAGTGGGATGGAATACTAAGGAGGGCTGGTTTGTCTTGGGTTATGCCCAAAAGTGTTGTGGCCCTCTTAGCATGCTGGAAAAGATACCACCAATGCGCAAAGATGGCTGCTACGTGGCAAATGATACCCCTGTGTTTATTATGGTGCCTATGGATGGAAAGAAATGAGATATGCTTCAACAACAAAGAGAGGATTAGGGGGAAAATCTGGAACTTTTTTGTATCTTCTTTGGTTCAATGGTTTGCTGCTATTGTACTGAAGGGAGAAAATGTTCTTGAGTTTTTGAGTTCTTTTTAGCTTGCTAGAGTGTAATTAGGTTTCTTTTGTATACCCTTTGTGTACATGGGTTTTGCCTAATTGCATTCAATCAATAAAGATTACTACTTATCAAAAAAAATTATATCTGTTAAAAAAGAGAAATTATTTTTTAGAGTTATTGAGTGATTTCGACCATCAACTTCTCCATATATTTGAGAATGAAATTTATTTATGATAGATTTATGATAAATTTATTTATGAAATTTATTCATAAATGGTATTTTTTATTAATATATTCACAGCTATTACTCAATTGTTGGTGGGACCCACCCCTTTATCAAAGAGTGCTACTACACCAACATATGGGGGAATCTCAATTGAGATCCCACCCAATATATTTTTTCCTCTCTTTATTTTTGCATTCTTTTTTTATCATTTTTAAATATTTTTAAAAAAAATCACAACATCAATAAAAAAAAAATACTTAATCATTAAGTAAAAAAAACCAGTTTGGATCCCAGTTGGGAATACCCAGTTGTGGTTTTCGTATTTTCCATTATCAAATCCCAAAAAATCAAAACTATCTTATCTCATCTTAACTCAAAAAATTCCATTCTTATTCAAAACATTCCATCTCATCTTATCTGAACTACATATTCAAACTGGACCTTAAAGAACAACTCCCTAAGTTCTCCCACCAAGCGTTCTCTATCTTCAACCACATCAAACACAAAGAGATCATCTTCCAAAGTGGGATGTCAAATGCTTGAGGAAAGGACACTAGTGTCCAACTGTGTCCAATACTAAGCTAGAACAGGTGAGAAAATTTTCAAACATTATATAAATCTGAGGATGTCATGCATTATATTCAAACCTTGCACTTGGTTATTCTTTTCATGATTGTTTCACAAAATTATGGTTTTATTTCTTTCAAAAATAGCTAGATAAATGCACGTGCCTGACATTAGAATGAGACACTTCAAATCCTAAAAGATATATATATATATACACTTATAAACTTAATAGGCATTATGCTAGACTATGGATATAAACAGGGTCACATATACGGCAGTATGTTATGAACTACTTTTTTTAGAATAATTCATTCTGCTAACATTTGTCATATTCATAATCTGGAAAAAAAAAATACTCCCCAGGTCCCACAATAAAGAAATTTGTACAAATTGCAAGCGTTTTACTAAAAACAAACAAGCTACATAAAACTGCCTTCAGATGGGGCAAGAAAGGTGAGATCAAATATAAAATCCCGAGTTCAATTTTAAGAGTGATAAAATGATAGCTGCTTTCATTTTTTACAACCATGATCTATTTTGGGAAATCCAAAAAGGAAAGTACATCTCAAACTAAAAAAATAAAACTTTAGCACGATCAGTCAATGCATGCAAACAATTATCCAGAAACAGAGTAAAGTAAAAGAAGTAAACTATCTCATCTCCAAAGTAATAATAACCACCATAACTGGTATCAAGCTGTTTGGACAATGAACTATATGAACACAGTAATTAAAGAGCGGCATACCTCCTTTGCAGCATCAATAGTCTTGCAAATGAAGGTTGAACCAAACACGTATTCCATAGCAGTCTACAATATACATCGGCTTTTAGATATAACGTTCCAGAAGAAAGCATGATGCACCACTATGCATATTCACATTATGTAAGGAGAAGAAGTTGATGACAAGGAAATGCATGCAACAAACTTCCAGCACCCAAATTTGCTTTGGTGGAGAAACAATGCATGAAGGAACTTACTATTAATTACGGAAATGTCTAACGGTGTAATACCACAGCCATAAACATCAACATTTAAATTGCGCAGCAAACAGTTTTGAGGATTAAAACGACAAATGGGACCAATTGGAATAATACCTTCACTTCTTCCTCATAACCAACCAAAGAAAGTGCCAGTTCTGCATTTTCCTTGCCAACCTAAAATTGAGAAGAGAAACATGTTTGTCAAAAAAGGTTGACCGACAAAATAAGAAATTGTAGAGAAATTTTAATGCAGTGACTTACCAATCTAACAGCAGCATTCTGAACTCTTGGGGAAACTGTATGTGACTGTATCTTATTCAAAGGTATAATTGTCACTCTTCTTCTAAGAGCGCCATTCTGAAGTATTTGCTTTCCAGTATTTTCTGTGTCCACAACAACATTAAATAGCTTTCCACCAGCAGTAACCTGAAAAGTAACAGAATTAAGAGTTTAACAAAAATAAATAAACAAATAGCACAAATGAACAATGACTTATCATGAATTCTAACCTCTAAGGCAGTCATTGTAGAGCTATCCTTCACTTTGATAAGTTTTGCAATTACACCTTTTACCTTCGACCTATCAAAATTCTTCACAGGGTCACGGTAAGAGAAATCAAAATTTGCTAATTGTGCTGAAAGATTACGTATTTCATCCTTGAACTTCTGCACCCGCTCCAATTCAGATGCACGATCCTGAAGAAATATTATAATTTTAAGAACAAATAATTGATTTGAGACTCATACACCATTCCACCTGTATAAATAATCACCACAACAGTACCAACCTTTTGTAAAGCTTCCATCTGTCCCTCCTTATAGGAGAGAGACTCCAATGCCTTTTTTATATTCTCCACATCCATTATTCTAGCATTAAGTTCATTCTCAACAGCAACAGCTTCTTCACGCTTCGACCTTAACTGATGCGTTTTCTCTTTCAACTCCTTCTCACAATGGCTTATTTTTGTTTTCAACTGTTTCAATTCAGTTTCAGCACTCCCAACAGAAATCTTAGCATCACTTAGTTGATCCTCAAGGCATTTCTCCTCATTTCCACTGCTTTTTCCAGCTAATACACCCTGCCCACAGTTTTTCAAAAGTCAAATTCAAAATGCAATCATCTGAAAGCAAGATTAATGTCATTCAAATATTGCAAAAAGTAAAAATATATACCTGGTAATCACTTTCATACTCATCCAAATTCTTAGAAAGTTCCTCAACTCTCTTTTTAAGATCAGCAGCTCCCTCTTCAGCCTTTCTAACAGCGGAGGCCTTCGCTTCCACAGAATGATTCAAATCTTCAATATTACTAGAAATCTGGCAACATTAAATATGTTAAGGCAAATTAGAACATTCACACAACAGGCCTGTAAAGAGGTGTGGGGAGATGACATGGAATGAACAGGAAACTAAATTGAAAAAATATTTTCTGCAAATATGCAAAGCTTTCAAATATACAAAAGAATAAAGTGAGTCTGAGATTAAACTCAATTACCTTTTCAGCACTTTCTTTTTCACTTCTAAGAGTGTCCTCTTTATTGTTCAGTACAGACACTTGCCTTACAAGATCTTGAGAAAAAGCATCTACTTTATCCGACAAAGATTTAACTTCTGCACCCATACTTGCTTCTTTTTCAGCAGTCAGTTTTGATATTTTAGCCTCCATCTCTTGTATTTCTTCTTGTGTCCTTCCCGTATCATCATCAACCTCAGCAATACTGGCCTTCACCTGTTCCACCTCACAGACTGCATTATCTCTTATCCTCTCTGCTTGAACATAATCGAAAGCAATGCAAAACCTTTTAAGTCGATCCAACTCAGCATTGCCATTAGCCCATTGCATGTACTGGGTCCGTTCTTTCCTCAACTTCTCCAAAGCAGGCAGTATTTCCTGGTCAAGAAGCTTGTTAATCTCATCAACCTTACTCTGCTTCTTCTCAAGGGTTTTCAATGCAGACTCTTTCTTTGTCTCGTACATTCTTGTCCCAGCAGCTTCTTCGAGCATAGACAGAGTCTCAGGGGGTTTCATATTTAAAACCTTGGTAATACGCCCTTGCATTATAAGGAAATGCGGATTGTTAACGTTAAGCTGCACCGAATGGAAAAGATTCTGAACCTGACTTGGCTGGGCTAGTTTTCCATTAATTAGGTACTTGTTCCTTCCACCAACCACAATCTGCAAAATATGCAAACAAATCCTCAACTATATATGATACAAATTCCACTAACCAGAATGACAAAATCAGTTTTTCATTTGTAATTTTGTGATCAAAACCATATACCTTAAACTTCATCAAATAAATTTATATTAACTGAATGCTAAACCCCCGATAGCAAATCAACAGCATAGTTCACTGAATTCACCCAAAAAACCCGCGAGAAAAAAGCCACTACCTGATGTTGGTCCACCTCTGAGAGCTATTTAGATATGGTATTACTACCTTTCAACGGTTTGACCACTCTTATGAATCAAACTTGCTCACTACTTTAACAAAAAAAAATGAACCAAACTTGCCCACTGGCGCTCAACAGCTGGAAGCTTCTACATTTGCACCTCAATTCCAAGCCGCCTTGTCCACAAGTACTATTAAAAAAAGAAGTAATTACGCTTTCATAATTCTATTTCCACCCAACCCCCCCCCCCAAACCCAAAAACCACAACCCTAAAATTTAAATCTACAGTTCCATTTTCAGCAAAGCCACCTTCCTAACCAGATTGTCCACCACGTATAAATTAAACAAGACGAAAGAAGAATTCCAATCAACTATAATAGGGTATGAATGGAGACTTAACAAGTGATTATACGAGCTGTAGGGTAATTATTTTAAACAAATTATGAAATAAGTGAGGAACCTGTCGAGTGACAGTGATTTCGGGATGGTCCTCATATCCAAGGGGGCTACGGCTCCTGTCGGAATTATCAAACACGACGGAGACAGTGGCCTTGGTAATCCCGGCTTGGCCTTGCTTGTACACGAGCTCCTGAAGATTCGAGGCCCTAACCTGCTGCAAATTGGTGATCCCCAGCACGAAGCAAATTGAGTCGAGAATGTTCGACTTACCCGAACCGTTCAGCCCGGTAATCGCGTTGAAGTATGGATCGAAGCCAGGGACTACGGTTCTCGTCGCGTAGGACTTAAACCCTTCCAAGCATATCTCCTTGATGTACATGGTTCCTCAGATTCTCCTTACCGTATCGAAACCCGTACAAAGTGGAATCTTCTGGAAATAGAATGTAGGGTTTTGGAGATCGAAACCCTAGAGATGGAGTTGGGGAGGTGTTTCGAAGTTTGAAACTGAAAATCTTCGGTGTCCCCAGAGTGAGATGCTGAAGACGACCTCAAAGGCGGGAAAAATGAAAATTTGCAATGTTTTAACGTTTATTCATAGAGAAAAATTCTCGTTACAATCGGGGACAGCAGCGCATGCCCAACGTGGCAAAAACGAAACGTTTCAATGAGGTTCAGCACGACGTCGTCTCGCTATGAAGAGCTGAAATCCTTCCTCCCCCTTTCCTTTTACAGTTTTGGGCAATGTTACATACAGTCTAAAAAATTGAACTCTTTTATTGTCCAAACAATAAATAAATATAAAAAAATCCTCATTTTAAAATAAAATTGATTAAAATACCCTTATTTACAAATAAAAAACTTTATAAATTTGAAAAATTCATTTCATTTAGTCATAAAACGGAAGCATTTATATGTGGACTGCAATGCAGTTCATTAAATATAGACTGCAAAAAGAATTATTCTACAATTTTACTCTTAAGAAATTGCTCTCCCTTCCGATATTGAACTCCCCCCTTCCCCTTCCTCTTGAGCTTCGTCTTCCATTCTCAACGTCGTCGTATTCGCTAGTTTGGAATTTTAGGCTTGGTTTGAATTTAAAGTTGAATTCAACTCTTTACTTATTTTTATTTTGTTATTATATTTTTTTAATTTTTTATATATAATATAATTTTTTAATATAATTTTTTCAAATTTTAATATATTTTTTTCAAATCTTTATTCAATTTTTTAAAATTTTAAAATAATAATAATATTAAAAAATAAATTAAATTCATTTCATCTTCCAATTCAAACAGAGATTCTTTTCTTAATTCAGTAAGGGAAACCAGTCAATGTGTTCGTATTGTATTGAGGTTTATGAATCTATGATGCCTGTATTTTTGGGCCTTTCTTATTTTTGTAGATTTACTTTGATACGAGGAGAAAAATAAAAGGACAATACTACATGACCCATTGCGATATATATATATATATATATAAAATAAAAAAAATAAAAAAAAATCTTTTATTTATTTTATTTATATTTTTTTAATAAATTTAAATATTTTTAGAAAATTAAAAAATATACATCAATATATTCTTTAATTATTATATCAAAATAGATTTCAAAAAAATTATTTTGATGAGCGATTACTTAAAACGGACATAGTAATTTTTTCCGAAAAATAAAAGGAAAAAAAATGCTTGTATGAATTTTTTCTATTTCGGGAGTATAGTGGTGAGGATTCTGCATTCTATATATATTCATTGTATTACTCACATTCTTTCAACACAAATTCCTGGTAAATGGTGAACTCCCAGTTGTATCTATAGAATGAATATATTTTTGTTCTTGATTAAAGCACTCTCATTGGACTAGTCATTGCTAAAATACAGTTTTAGTAAATATAATTCCTATTTTAGCTTTTGATCATTATATTCACATAAGTCTTCATATTGAAATAGTTATTTTTTAAAAATATAACGATAAAATAATATAATTAACTTTTGACTTTGGTTATTCACATCAAATTTCTATATTGAATTATCTATTTACGAAGATATATAATAATGAGTAATTGATGATTAAATTTTTAACTTATTTGCAATTATTAAATTAATTAATTTTATCATATTGGATTATTCTATCTATTTTATGTTAATTAATAATCATATTTTAATTAAATTATGAGTTTAAAAAAAGTAATTAATAATCATATTATATTTAAATTAAATTACTAATCTATATTTTTTTTTTAAATCTACTTATTCCTCGTCTAACTATACTTTTTTACCAACTTAATTTTTTCTATCTAAAAACTATAGGAAGAGAGAGCAAATTAAGAAAAAATAAATAAATATAATAAAATAAAGATTTGGCTATTGTATTTAATTGACTATATTTGACATTTGGTTTGGGTTTATTGTTCACAAAAACCAAATTATTTAACTTTTGAACAATTTAATATGGGTCTAAAATAAATTTTAATGTCAAAATTCTCATTGAATTTAACTTTTAATCAATCCAATAATAGTACTCTTATATATGTTCTGTTGGCTGCCTCAACCAAAACTAACTATTTGGGGAATCCCATTCAAGATTAGATTTTCTTGGTGTATTAGTAATTGATCATGATCAGTGTATTTGTTACTTCAAGAATTGAACATGGATTCTACTAAGAGTTGTTTGTTGATAAGTAAGAAAACTTTATTAATAAGAGCATTTTCATTAGATTGTTTAAAGTTATCTTTCAAAAAATACAAGGTTACATATTTATCAAAAAATTTTAGTCATATTTGATCAAAAGTTTGGAGATAAAAATGAAAAAATGGAATAGAAATATTTTTTGTGAATAGTAAAATTAAAACTTTGTCCAACAAAAGCCAAATTCACTTTTGATCAAATATGACTTAAAATTTTTAATGAATGTGTAAATTTGTACTTTTTGAATGATAATTTTAAACAATCCAATAAGAATACTCTAAGAGGAGTTGGCTATTAATCTATTCAATGATACACTTGAGTGAGCATGGGAAAGTCGAAAATGTGTATTAAACTATCAAATTCACATGTATTTCTTAATAATGCCTCAAAAATTTATTATTAAATGAATGTACAGTTTACCTATTTATATACATTGTGTGACCGACTTAGCCATATAAGCTAAGATAATCTGCCTATAAATTTGTAATGTAAAATTACATAAAAGGACAATACATTTAAATAGAATGAAAAATACATAAACTCTAATACTTCCTCTCAAGATTGAGAGTAAACAGAATGAACTCTCATCTTGGCTATTAGAGAAAAAAATTGCTAAAATCCCAATGGTTTGGTGAGTACATCAGCAAGTTGATGTTGGAAAGCAATATGGAAAGTCTGAATAATTCATTTTAAAAATTTGTCCCTTACAAAGTGGCAATCAATTTCAATATATTTTGTGCGTTCATGAAAAACAAGATTTGCTGCAATGTAAAGGGCAGTTGTACTATCACAAAATAAATTAGCATTATTAGTATGAAGGACTCAAAAATCTGAAAGGTTAGAAGCTAAACTATTTCACAAGTAGTTGTAGCCATAGACCGATATTTGGCTTTTGCAGATGATCTAGCTACTGTTTGTTGTTTTTTGGATTTTCATGAGACCAAAAAATCTCCAAAAAAAAAACACAATAGTCAGTAGTAGATCTTCAAGTATCTGGACAAGAACCCCAATATGAATCTATGAAAGCCTTGATTTGAAGAGAAGAATTTGCTGAAAAAAAATAATCCATGGTCAGGAGTAGATTTAACATATTACAATATATGATAAGCTGCTTACAAATGAAGCTTATGAGACTTATCCATATATTGACTAAGTCGATGCATAGAGAATGTTAAATCTGGCCATATAATGGTTTAATAAAATAATCCTCCAATTAATCGTCTAGACATAGTATGATCTTTAAACAAAATCACCAGAATCTCTACTCAATTTCAAATTTTGCTCAATGAAAAAAGATGAAAGTTTCACTCTAAGAAATCCAACATCTTATAAAATTTTCAAAACATACTTTCTTTGGCATAAAAAAATGCCTTGTGGAGACCTTACAACTTCCAAACCAAGGAAGTATTTTAGTTGACCAAGATCTTTTAGTTTGAATTTGCTATCCAATAATGTCTTCAATTTATCAACGACATGAAAATTATTACTAGCAATGAGAATGTCATCTACATATACAAATAATGCAATAAAAGACTTTCGTTTGAAAAGAGTAAATAGAGAATTATCAGTCTTAGATTGGGTAAAACCAAGTTCAATGAGGGTATTGAAAAACTTGGAAAACCACTGACGAGAGACTTGTTTCAAACTATAGAGTAACTTATTCAACTTGCACACTTTAGTCTTTCCCTTAATTTGAAATTCAGGAGAAAGAGCGATACAAACTTTCTCAAGTAAGTCACCATGTAGAAAAGCGTTACACATCGAGTTGGATTAAATACCACTTTTGAACAGATGCTATAGCAAGAAGAGTTCAAACAATAGCCATTTTTGCTACAGGAGAGAAAGTCTCAAAATAGTCCAAACTCTCATGTTGGATGTAACCCTTGGCAACCAAATGTGCTTTGTAACACTCAATAGACCCATCAACTTTATACTTAATTTTATAAATTCATTTGCATCCAATAGGTTTTTTTTAGGGGATAATGAAACAACAGTCCAAGTGTTATTGTTTTCTAAGACTATAATCTCGACAGCCATAACATCTCTCTAATGATAATGCTTGACCGCAGGATGATAAAACTCAAACTCTATATCAGCAGTAATGACTAAAGCAAATGACTTGTGTTTAAAAAATAATTTGTGGTAAGAAAGAAAAGAATGAATGTCATAAGAAATACCTGCTGGTATAAGAGAAGAACCTATGAAATTTGATGTAGAGTAAGTAGTAAGGGACTTGCAATAATAATTATGCAAAAAACCAGGTGTTCCTTTAATTCTAGAGGAACTACGGACTGGAAAAAGCAGCTGGACAGAATTTCTAGAATTTTCTAGAAGAGGATTTAGTGGAAAATCTGGAAAAAAAAATTAGAGGTTGTCAGTTATGTGATGGTGGGGAATGATCTATTTGTGATGTATCTAAGGTGTGAACAGATTCCCTAATGGTATGGGAAGCTGTATCCGAATACAAGGCTTGTTCAGGAACAGTTGAAGCCACATTAATTGATCAAAGGTTGATATTGAAACAGGTAATGAAATATCATTATTAAAAAGCATTGTATTGAAAGGATTTGAAGAAGCAAATGGTAATAGAAATGAATGTTTATATGGAAAAATGCTCTCATAAAAAATTATATTTCTTGAAACAAATGTAGTATTGATATTTGGGTCTAATAATTTGTAACATTTTATACCAAGAGGATAATCAAGGAAAATGTATTGTCGTGCCCTATGATCAAATTTGAAGCATGATTTTAGAAGAGATGAAGCAAAACAAAAACAACCAAATGTTTTAAGGTATTCATAAGTGGGAGATGAATGAAAAAGTAACTCAAATGTGATTTATTACCTAGGACAGGTGTAGGTAGTCTATTTATGATATGTGTGACTGTAAGAAGTGCATCACCCCAAAAAATAAGTGGCAGACTAGATTGGAACATTAAAACTCAAGATACATTTAGAAGATGTTGATAGTTATGCTCAACAACAGAATTCAGTTGAGCAGTTTCAACACAATTGAAATGGTGAATAACACAACACCTTTAGACTTAAGTAAATAATTTAAAGAAAATTCAATACTATGATCAATACGAATTTTCTTGATTTTGTGTTGAACTAAATTTTGACAAACTTGAAAATTTGAGAAATAAGGGCAGCAACTTTAGATTTGCTTTTAAAAGATAAATCCATATAACCGGTGTACAATTATCAACTATTGTTAAAAAAATTATGTGATCTTTAACTATAGAAGTATAAAATGGACCCCACACATTAATCACAATGAATCAATTCAAAAGGACATTCTGAAATATGAAAACTAAAAGAAAATACAATTTTTTTTTTTTTTTTTGCTAACGGGCATATAAGACATGGAAATTTTTTAGATTCTACAACATCAATGCATAAAACAATATTATGTAACAATCTCATCCTTGAAAGAGAATGATGATCTAATCTACGATGCCAAAGACCAAATAAGGCATTTTTTGATTTTTTTGAACAATTAAGTGATTGTTTAGCTAAGAGAAAAGAGGGTATAGATCTGGAAATATTTGGAGAGCCTGATTCTTATAGGAAATAAAGGCCTCCCTTGTGCTTACCCACTCCAACTAGCTTCCAATGATTCAGGTCTTGAATGAAGACAAAGTCAAAAAAAAAAAAACAAGTTAGATTAGAAGTTAATTTTTCTAACATAAATTAATTTGAAGGAAAAAGTAAGAATACAAAGAACATATTTAAGAATTAAGGTATTAGAGATCAGTCCCAATATAAGTGACAATGACATTTGACCATTAGGAAGCTTAACTGAAGTGTTAAAAACATGAATATAAGTGAAAAAAAAAATGATATGGATGGAACTATATGATTTGTGGCTCCAAAATCAAGTATCCAAATAGAGGAATCAATATTATGAGGTACACGACAAGTAGATGAAAAAACATATGGAAAATGAGAACTAAAAAATTAATACTAGCATGTGAAGTAGATGAAACAAAATTAATAGTGTGCTATGATGGAACCAAATCATGTGATAGAAGCATAACTAATAACTGTTGATATTGAGACTCAATTAAAGAGAATAGAGATGCAACTAAAGAAGTGTTGTCAGAGACAACTTGATTAGCCATTGACTATTGTTTCAGCTTAAATTTATATCTAGAAGGATATCCATGGAGTTTGAAGCACTTCTCAATCATGTGTCCTACAGTACCACAATAATTGCATTCATGACGTTCCTTCTTAGAAACAAGCTTCACGATCGGTTAGCATCAACAACAAAAGCATGATTTTCAATTGGTGCAACAAAGAGAACCAATAACTCACGCTGTTGTTCATCTTATAAAACAAGGCTAAACACCTTGTTAAGAGGAGGCAAGGGCTCTATCAAAAGTATATGAGCCATAGCCGATGCATGTAATTCATTCAATCCAACAAGGAATTGAATAATGTATTCTTGCTGAACATATGAACTGAGAGTTCTAATAGCTCCACAGGTACAAATGGAATAGGCTTGTAATGAATCAACTCATCTCAAAGTCTTTTCAATTTAGTAAAGTATGCACTAATAGACATCTGACCTTAAAATAAAGTCGAGGTTGACTTCTGTAATTGAAAAATACTTGGTCCATTTTTTTGAGAAAAACGCTTATTGAGATCATTCCAAATCTCTTGTGTAGTATTGATGTACAAAATACTTGTAGAAATATGAGAAGAGACAAAACTAAGAATCCACGATATTACCATATTATTGCACCGATTCCAAGATGCAAGCAAAGGATATGATGAGTTTGAAGGTTTGAGGATGGAGCCATCCACAAAACCTAACTTGTTCTTTGCTGAAAGCGCCATGTGCATTGATCGAGACCTTAAATGATAGTTCTCACCACTAAGAATTTGTATGACGAGATTAACTCCTAAATTATCACTTGGATGGAGAAAATATGGACTCAAAGCTTCAGCCATAAGGATCATAAGAAGATTTGTTTGAAAACTTGTTCTTAGGCATGAGAATCGTTCATGAGAATCGTTCAAGCTACGGAGCAAAGATTTAACTCAAGGAAACAAGTTAAATCTTCGAATAGACTCAAAGAAACAGATTATCAAGAGAAATCGAACGAAGTTGAACAAATTAGACAAAGTCGAAGACCTAGGGTTCGGTCTGAGAGAAATTCAAATTGAAGGGAGAAAATCACTTGAAGAAGTCACAAAAATGTTTGAAGGAAAGAATTGAAACAATTTCGTGAAGAAATCATGGATGAAATCGTGATGAAATCGAAGGTATCACGGATCGCGAGAAACGCGAAGGAGAAACATGAAAGTTGGAGAGGAGAAAATCTAATAAAATCGTGTGGAAATGTGATGAAACATGTGAAATGATCTCGCATAAACTGATACCATATCGAATTCACATGTATTTTTGAATAATGTCTCAAAATCTTATTATTAAATGAATGCACATTACACCTATTTATACACATTGTGTGACAACTTAGCCATATAAGCTAAGATAATCTGTGTATAAATTTGTAATGTAAAATTACATAAAAGGACAATACATTTAAATATGAAAAATATATAAACTCTAATATATTCCTTTTCATTTTGTAGTTTTATAGATGATTAGCTGCTCGTTGTTTCTTCAAAGTTGTAGTTTAATTTTTCAATTACGATAAACACAACTTTGCTTTTTTCAGTATATTCTTACTGGGTATCACTTTCTAAGCAGTAGCAAGAAGAAAAAAGGGGGCAATGGACATGAGTTAGAGGTGATAAGAGTGGCAGAGGACTCCTCCAATTTCGCATGAAAGGTGTTAGCTCAATAAGTTTCCAAGTAAAATCACATCTTACCAAAAAATAAAACTGATCTAGAGCACTAGTAATGGTCTAGCCATTGTAACTCTAAAATAAAGTCCAAATTTACTCTTTCGGCTGCAATCCATATGGTTTAGCTAAATAGTCCACATTGGTATAACTATTTCAAAGTCTAAATAATAATATAATAATATATATTTAATATATATATTTTTCAATTTTGCAAATACACTTAATATATTAAATATTAATTTTAGTAAACAATAAATTATTTTTTTAAATTTTCCATATACACTTCATTTCAATCTTGAATACAATATGCTGCATTTGAAACCCCTCGTTATTCAATTGAATTCTCAGCCTACTCCACATAAGAATGTAAGCACCTACATCAACTTCAATCTGACTCTTTAAACTACTGCTCTATATATGTTAGGTAATATAAATCAAATGTTTTAAATCTACTTCAGCCCCACTTTGATTGAGAACATTAAGTCTGTCATAAAATTCAGCAAAACAGCAAAATAGAATTGAGCAAGATAGTAACAAGCAACGCTATAAAATCACACCAACAACCCTTCATCATATCAGCTGATCCTTATAAACTGTCTACAAACACCAAACTACGCATAATGATGAATAGAAGTTGGAAGGAACATCTCACTTCTAACTAATGTTTTGAATACCGTACTGGTGAGCGTACCAGTCAAGACACTGGAACAAAATATTTCAGTACCAGTACCGTTTCGTGTACCATTTCGAAATAGTCTATACATAAAAAAATTATATATATAAATATATATATAAATTATATTTTAAAATAATAGTCAATTATATATGTGAATGAATTATATATATAAATATAAATAGCAAAAAATTATATGAATACATATATAAATTATATTTTAAATTACATATATAAATATATGTAAATAATCTAGTCTAAATTATGATAAGAAAATAGCAAAAAATGAAAAAAAAAAGTGAAATCCCGAAATCCGGTACAGGCTGGTACACATGGCAGATACAGCCGAAATCTGAGTCGGTACGAAACAGACCTAATTTATGTACTAGCCATTGCTCCGATATAGTACGTACTGGCCAATACGGTACAAAATTTAAAACTATGCTCCCAACTTCCTACTAATAAGCATTTGCCTCAAAATAACCAACAGATAGTGATACCAAGTACTCTAAACATTACAAGGTTTCAATCATCTTCATCTCGATGCTAATAATCTACATCAATTCTCCAAACACTACAACAGTCTGTCATTCTACATGTCTAGTCCATAATTCTGCATCAATTCCTTATACTTCATGCACAACTTGGTTGCAAACAGTTTCATTTGGAAAAAAAAAAGTATGATTGCTTTAATTAAATATACAACCAGCATACATCTATTACTTGCCTAAACCAAGGGGTAACACAAAAAAAAAAAAAAAAAAAAAAATTCAGTTTGTTACTATTGTTGTAGGGTATCATAGGGTACTTTTTGTTTACCTTGGTGTGCTTATGTGGTTTATGAGTTCCTGGCCTGCTCATTGCGGAAGAACTTGAACACAGAATTTGGCACAATGCGTGCACAATTAGATCCATTTCCTTTGAACAGTTCTCCATATTTATTTCAAGCCTTGAACCGTTCCATTGTATTTTATGTTATGGGGATTCTAGACTTGCATATTATCCAAGCTAGTTAACATATCATTAACATTCCATGGGATTTTGCATGGAATAGGAAATGCTCCAGACTAACAAATTTGGATTGCTAAGCATGGAAAAGGAAATCTTGTCACCTTGTGGCATTTACCTAAGGGGCCCTATTGATTAGTAATACATAGAAGAAATTGACCATGAATTAATATGATCAAATCTGATGTGCATAGAAGAACTTGGGATTTTCAACCCCAATAAAGAATAGTTAATGATCAGGGACCCTTTTCAATCAGATCAAAGGGTTGTTTCATAAAATGCAGTTCAAAGCATTTGCTCCATAGATAGGTTTATATATACACACACACACACACACACACACACACATATATATATATAAATCATGTAAAGAAGGGGATATCTTTGTCAATGAGTTTATACATATATAAACGATCATGATTTATTCAATTGAAATAAATTTAGAAAAAAAAAATGAATTATTCAGTTAAATATCAACCAACCTGGAGCAATATTTTTAACCTTTCTAAATGTAGAAACCAAAATCCAAGAACCAACCTTTAGACAATGACACCCATTGTTGATGTTGCATTGTGCGAAGACTGCATTCCTAGGATTCTAACCATAATTTGCACCAAATGATACCCAAAGTGTGGGATCAGATTTAGCCTAAAGGCCCAACAGCGATGGGAGCCCACCAGGAAGGAAAAGCATACTGAGGGCCCAACTCTGCAGAATCTAAAATATATATCAAACCTGTCGCCACCTTTATCGGGATTTTAAGCAGATACGAAATATCAACAAACTCAGAAAGATATATCATGCAGATACGCAATCACGATGATTACGGAAGACGTTACAAGGGACATGTATTGCCCCAGAGGCTTATAAATAGACCAGGTAAATCTCAACTATGGACATGAAGAATTTTTCCCGTAAATACGTGATCACTAACTTGAGCGTCGGAGTTATCTCGAGTGGAAAGCCACCATCTTCCCTTAATTCTTCTTGCAGGTAACGGGAGCAGGAGGCCGGCGAGACACGTCCTCAACATTGGCGCCGTCTGTGGGATTCGACTTCACAGACGATTAGCGTGGTTCTCGCATGCCAACTGTGACACGTTCTGTAGCCAGCCGAATGACAGGAGCATCAATGGAAGCACGATTAGCAGCGGCAGAGGAAAGACTGAGAACAACATTGGAAGCCTTGGAAGCGCTTCAAAGAGAGAACGAGACCCTGCGACAAAGGAACGTTGAATCCAGCAACACAGCCGTACCGCCTGTCGACGGGCAAGGAGAGCAAGAGGCGGATAGTAACGCGGGGGTCGAGCTTGAGCGCGTGGAAAAACAGAAGCTGCACGACGAGTTGAAGGATCTTGCAGGCAAATATGAGGAAATAGCCAAAAAAGTGGGGGGACATTCTTCGGTTGACAGCTTACTAAGCCAAACTGACCTGCCATACAGCGAGCACATCATGGGAATCCCTTTGCCTCCAAAATTCAAACTTCCCCAAATCGAACTGTACGATGGGTCTAGAGACCCCATGGACCACTTAGAAAACTTTAAAACTCACATCACGCTCCATGGCTTCCTAGGCGAGATCGCCTGCCGGGCTTTCCCTTTAACCTTGAAGGGGACAGCGAGGGGCTGGTTCGGGACCCTCCGGCCAAGGTCGATAGATAGCTTCGAGGAGTTAGCTAAGCTTTTCATAACTTAGTTTATGCCGAGCAGAAGGCGCCGGCGACCAGCCGCCTACCTGCTAACAGTCAAGCAAAAGGAGGACGAGGACCTCAAGACCTACCTCACACGGTTCAACAAGGAACGCCTAACAACGGATGACCAGGACGAAAAGATCACTCTGGCTGCCCTCCTGGGAGGGATCTGGCCTCAGAGCCCCTTCATGGTCGATCTGGCAAAGAAGACTCCCTCCACCCTGAGGGAGTTCATGGATCAAGCGGACAACTTTGTCAACGCCAAAGACACGCTGCAAGCGTTGGTAAACCCCCGCAAAGAAAATAGGAGGGGCGAACGGCGAAGCGGGTGCGATGACAAGAAAGCGGGAACAAGTCGGCAGGAAAGAAGGCGAGAAAGGTACACGGATCGACACACTAGGTTAATCCATAATAACCTAAGTGTCAGAGAGGAAGAGGATGGCAAGGCCGAAGGGCGCCCATATCAGACAGCAGATCGGTATTGCAAGTACCACCAGACAACGTCCCATTGAACCGAAGATTGTACAACCATGAAAAAGAGGGTCACCGACCTAATGGGAATAGGCGAGTTGGAGCACATGATCGCAGAATGGTCAAAACCTACTAGGCGCCAAGAAACCGGGCGAAGAGGGAAAAAGAGCTTCAGCCCCGAGCGAAGAAACCGCGGCAACAACCCTCGGAATGATCGTAATCGGGTGAACAACAGGGGGAACGGCGGCAGAAGCAGAACCCCCACCAGATGCGGCAGGAATAGGACTCCCCCGAAAAATAACAATAATAGAGAACCAATCGGGGAAATCAGGACGATAGCCGAAAGATTTGCTGGAGGCGGGGTATCCACATCTAGTTGCAAGGCGCACGCCAGAAGAGCTCGGTACGAGGAAGTATATGTAATGAATAGGGCACCGAAACAGCAAAAATTGAACCAAGAACGAGAAGTAATATCCTTTGGAGAGGCGGACAGGCAAGGGATACTATACCCCCATGACGACGCCCTGGTAGTCACCCTCATCATAGCCAACTACACAACTAGGCGGGTACTGATTGATAACGGAAGCTCAGCCGATATATTATTCTGTGACGCATTCAACAGAATGGGCATTGATCCCGGGCAGTTACGAACTTCCCCAACTCCACTGAAAGGTTTTTCTGGTGAAGCAATCCAACCAGTAGGAGCCATCACACTCCTAGTTACCGCCGGGAGTGGAGCACAAACAGCAACTACCATGACCGACTTCTTGATAGTAAAAGCCCCTTTCTCCTACAACGTTATACTAGGGAGACCAACCCTCAACCGCCTCAAAGCAATAACTTCCACATACCACCTCAAGATGAAATTCCCAACCGACAGCGGGGTAGGAGAATTAAAAGGAGAGCAGGCACTGGCTAGGGAGTGCTATGTACAGGAATTGAAAAAAATGGAAACGAAGTTTGCACAATCGAGGAGCCGGAAGAAGCCTTCCTCCCGTCACTTCCCCCTGCCATGGTCGAGGCCTTGCAAGGGGAAATACAGGTCGGAAACGAACCCATTCAGCAACATGCCGAGGTCAACGAACCCTTGGAACTTATAACACTGTTCGCAGACTGCCCAAGGACAACCGTGCGCGTAGGAACAAACTCTTCCCCTGCGGATAGAGAGAGTCTGAAACAGCTGCTGGTAGAGCACAGAGACATTTTTGCCTGGAGCCACGAAGAAATGCCAGGGATAGATCACACCATCATTGAACACAGACTGGACGTGAACCCAGCGCATAAACCTGTGCGCCAAAAAAAGAGGTCTTTCAGCGCGGAAAAATACGCCACCATTGGCTTGGAGGTCAAGAAGCTGCTCGCCGCCGGTTTTATCAATGAGGTCCACTACCCGGAATGGTTATTTAACGTCGTCATGGTGAAGAAAACCAACGGGAAGTGGAGGATGTGCGTAGATTTTACCGACCTCAACAAAGCCTGCCCAAAAGATAGTTTCCCCCTGCCACGCATCGACCTCGTCGTGGATGAAACAGCAGGACACCGAACGCTCAGCTTCATGGACGCATACTCAGGATACAATCAGATACAAATGCACTCGGCGGATAAGGAAAAGACGGTGTTTATAACCGACCGAGGGTTGTATTGCTATCAAGTAATGCCATTCGGATTAAAGAACACAGGAGCAACTTACCAAAGGTTAGTCAACCGAATGTTTGCAAAGCAAATGGGGCAGACCATGGAAGTCTACATAGATGACCTCTTAGTAAAAAGCAAGGAGCCTTCTCAACACATCGTTGACCTAAGAGAAGCATTCGAAGTGTTGCGTCAGTATAAGATGAAGCTGAACCCAGCAAAATGCGCCTTTGGCATCGAGTCAGGGAAATTTCTGGGATTCATTGTATTAGAGAGAGGAATCGAGGCTTCCCCCGAGAAGATAGAGGCTATAATCAATATGAAGCCGCCAAAGAACCTGCATGAGACCCAACGGTTAGCAGGGAAAGTGGCCGTCCTGGGAAGGTTCATAGCTAGGTCAACCGACAAGTGTATGTCTTTCTTCCACGTATTGCGTAAATCATACCTTTGGAATGAGGCATGTGACGAAGCATTCAGAAACCTGAAGCAATACCTGGCCAACCCACCGCTCCTGAAGCAGCCCGAGAGGGGTGACGTGCTCTGCGCTTATCTAGCCGCTTCCCCGCATGCGATGTCCGCCGTCCTGATAAAAGAAGACAGAGCCGAACAACATCCCGTATATTACGTAAGCCGAGCCCTCAGAGGAGCAGAAGTAAGGTATCCTAAGATTGAAATGCTAGCCTTTGCTTTGGTAATGGCAGCCAGGAAGTTACGTCCGTATTTCCAAGCCCACACAATAAGGGTACTGACAGAAGCACCGCTGGCAAAAACCCTAAGGAAACCAGACTGCACGGGAAGACTGATAGGATGGTCAATCGAATTGAGCGAATTCGACCTAAAGTACGAACACAGAAAGGCAGTGAAGGGACAAGCACTGGCAGACTTTGTAGCCGAGTTCACAGGTTTCCCCCAGGAAAACTCGGCCACGGCACAAGCAAGAGCACCATGGGTAATGCACATAGATGGGTCATCCTGCAAGACCGGCGGCGGCCTGGGAATACACCTCATAAGCCCCAGCGGCAAAGAAAGACACTACATGGCTACGCTTGCATTCAGAGTGACGAATAATGAAGCGGAATACGAAGCACTGATCACCGGTCTCTCAATAGCCGCCCAGATTGGAGTGACAGAAGTTGAAGCCAAATGAGATTCACAAGTTGTTGTCAACCAAGTCTTGGGACTATATGCCACCAAGAGCGTAAAGCTGAAGAAGTATTTGGATCGGGTGTGGGAAGTACGAGACATTTTCTCATATTTTACCATAATCCAGGTCCCGCGAACTGACAATGAAGTGGCGGATAAGCTGGCCAGGACGACTTCAGGAATGGAAATGGCACCCCTTCCCTGGCAAGTAGAGAGAAGAGTCATTGAGATACCCGCCGTGGGCGCAGAAGTAGCAACAATAGACCGTAGCTTTCCCGAATGGGCAAACACAATAGTGGAATATCTGACGTCGGGCAAACTTCCGGAGGAACGAGATGAAGCAAGGAAAGTAAGAAGGAAAGTGACGAGATTTGTGCTTATCGAAGGGATCCTTTACAAGAGAGGACTCTCCACCCCCTGCTGCGATGCGTCTCGCCACAGGAAGCGCAGTATGTCCTCGCTGAGATACATGAAGGAATCTGTGGGAACCATTCAGGGGGGAGAGCCCTTGCTAGGAAGGCAATCAGAGCGGACTATTACTGGCCCAATGCAATAAAGGATGCGCAGGAATTTTCAAGAAAATGCCTCAAGTGCCAGGAATATGCACCTATACCTCACGCCCCGCCAGAGGAATTGACCTCCATCACGGCACCCTGGCCTTTTGCCCAGTGGGGCATGGACATAGTGGGACCTTTCCCACCAGGCAAAGGCGGCGTCAAGTTCATGATAGTAGCCGTAGACTACTTCACCAAGTAGGCGGAAGCCGAACCCCTGGCGACAATTACCAGCAAAGCGGTAACACGGTTTCTATGGAAGAACGTGATTTGCCGATTCGGAATTCCTCATAGTATAATAACAGACAACGGGCGGCAGTTCGACTCCGACCAATACCGAGAATGGTGTGCCAAGCTACGAATCAGACCTAAGTATTTCTCGCCAGGCCACCCCCAAGCTAATGGACAAGCCGAATCAACCAACAAGGCTCTACTCTCCATCTTAAAAAAGAAAGTCACAGAGAAGAAAGGGGATTGGGCAGACGAGCTTCCAGGAGTACTTTGGGCATACAGGACGTCAGTCAAAACGCCGATTGGGGAATCCCCATTCACCCTAGAGTACGGAACAGAGGCCATACAGCCGGTGGAGGTAGGGCTGCCCAGTCACAGAACAAGTCACTTCTCAGTTAACCAGAACAACAGCAAGCTTGAAGAAAATCTGGATTTAGTGGAGGAAGAAAGGGAAAAGGCAGAAGCCAGACTGTTGCAAGAAAAGGCCAAGACCGTGTGATATTTCAATAAAAGAGTCAAGCCCCGGACCTTCAAGGTCGGAGACCTGGTTCTAAGGAAATGCGGGGTGACCACCCAAAGTCCTGGAAAATTAGAACCTCAATGGGAAGGGCCTTATATAGTGGTAACAAACAGTATAGGAGGATCGTATCGGCTGAAGGACAGTCAAGGGAAAGAGCTACCTCGACCATGGAACGCAGAGCACTTGAAGAAGTTTTACCAGTAGAAATCTCATAGTCATTTCAGATTTGCTTTTTATTTAAGTTTTCGTCAATTTGCATTTTCTAGTAGTCATTCCTGCTTTGTTTATTAAAAGTTTTCGTCAATTTGCATTTTCCAGTAGTCATTCCTGCTTTGTTTATTAAAAGTTTCGTCAATCTGCATTTACCAGTAGTCATTCCTGCTATATTTTTTTGAAATTTTCGCCCAATCGCATTTTATCAAATTCCATCCCATCGTCCTTATATCAATTAGATTTTTGAAATACCTCATCTTTAAAGATCACGCTACCTCAAGCGAAATAAAGGGGCGCAGAGTCAAATGACCACGCCACCTTCAAACAAAGTAAAGGGGCGCAGTGTCAAATGACCACGCCACCTTCAAACAGAGTAAAGGGGCGCAGAGTCAAACGACCACGCCACATTCAAACAAAGTAAAGGGGTGCAATGTCAAATGACCATGCCACCTTCAAACAAAGTAAAGGGGCGCAGAGTCAAATGACCACGCTAACTTCAAACAGAGCAAAGGGGCGCAGAGTCAAATGACCACGCCACCTTCAAACAGAGTAAAGGGGCGCAGAGTCAAATGACCACGCCACCTTCAAACAGAGTAAAGGGGAGCAGAGTCAAATGATCACGCCACCTTCAAACAAATTAAAGGGGCACAGAGCCAAATGACCACGCCACCTTAAAACAAACAGAAGACGCACACAATAACAAGCACAAGCACGCGACAGCAAAGGTCAGGAAAAAGATCTATTGCAAAATACAATCCAAGTCCAATTACAAGTTATGGTTACAACATACAACAACAAAAAATAATAATACATGTACAAAATAAGGCAACTCTTCGTCACGGGTTGCCGCTTTCTTCGGGAAGAGGCAAGGGGGGCACCCCAGTGAAGGCATTAGGGACTTCACTACGCCCAAAAGTATCAGCCCGGCGGCAAGCGGCCAGCTCAGGGGAAAACAAGCCCACATCAAGAGCTTACAAGTTGGTCGTCGGGTCAGCCAGGAGACGGTTCCGAAGGCGCAGGATCCCGGAGCCATGCCCAAAGGTGAAGGTGGTGTCCCGAACCTGGGGAACCAAAGCTAACTGTGCCCGGAGGCAGGAATTTTCCTCCCGGGCAGCAGTCAACTGGGCAGCCTTCCGGGCCAACTGCTCATCCCTGGCCATTGCAACCAGGTTGGCCTTCTTGAGCTCCTCGTCCGTATTCACACGGCTCGCCTTGTATTTCTGATGACGCTCACGAAACTCGGCCAACAAACCCTGCGCCTCGGACGCCTCTTGGGCGGCGGAGCGAGCCTTCTCCAAGGCATCCAGCAAGTCTTTGGTCAGCCCGCCACACCTTTCCTTAAGGCCGGCAACTTCCCCCAGGGCTGAGCACAATTCCCCGCTGCTGGCGCGAAGCTCAGAAGTCAAGCGGGCGATTTCGGCATCAAACCCTTGCCGGGCCTCACGAAGCTGCACCATCGCTAGGTCCCTCTCCGACTGCAGGACCTGGCGGGAGAAGTCTTCTTTGGCTTTCGCCTCCTGAGCGAGGCGAACAGCATCACGAAGCTCAAAGAACTTCTCCCTCACGCAGCTCGAGCTCCCCTTGGAGAGCATCCACGACGCCTTCTACTTGGGCGACCCGTGACTCAAGCTCCCTATTTTTTTCAATCAGGGCCTCCATCTCGGCCCTGTCCGCTCGCCACCTCTCGGTGATTCTTTCTTCCCGAACAAGGAAGTCAGTTGCGAGCTGTGCCGCCAAGCCTTCAACCCCTTGCAGAGAAAGAAAAGGTAATCCAAGTAAATGGCAGGCAACAAAGGCAAGCAAAACCAAAGATAGCAAGAGATAATGTTAATCCGGATAATACCGTGGAGAACCACTCCCTCAGCTGGTTGGCCATGTTGGCAGCAGCTTCCTCCTGGGCAAATACAGGAAGAGGGGAAGCCTCCCGGTGAGCCACGCCCACTGCTGGATCGGGCACATGCCCAGATACGGGCAATAGTCTCGGATGAGCTGACCCGATCCATGCGGGGTGAGAGTCGTCACGGAGCATCTGGTCCAGCTCCTCATCAGTGAGGGACTCCCAGCCCCCGTCGAATGAGGGGGCGTGCAGAGGCGGCGGAGAAAAATGCTCCCAGCTCTCAACCAGGGATGGAGTTTTACCTCCAGATACTGTCGTAGGAGGGGTCTCCGAGCTGGGCGGCCTAGCCATTGAAAGGCCGCGGGCGCCGTCAGAAGGGGGGGATAAAACACCTCCTTCTCCTTCACGGCTCGCCTCCTTTACCCCCGAAGGAGGAACGCCCGCCTCCTCAAATCCTTCCAGGTGAAGGGCGGCAGCAGTGCAGGGAGGGAGCTCGCCGCCCCGCACTGGACCTTCAGCGGTTGGCGCCAGAAAAACTGGGGCGACGCCTAGGCGTTCAACTGGGAGGGGGAGGGAGCCTGAAAAGCAGCGGCCAGCTCAAAGAGAGCTATGTTGGCCAACATCTCTTTGTCCCCCAAGCCGGCGGACTGTGGTTTCGCGGAGGAAGTGCCTGCAGAGGAGATGGGCGCCACAGTCTGGTCACCCGAGGACTTAGACCCCTTTGGCGGAATTGGCGTCGCGTCCTCACTGCCCCCTGGAGAAACCACGTCTCGGGGCGTTGGCTCAGGGGCGCTCACTTCGGGCGTCGAGCTCCCCTCCAAAATTTGAGCCGCCTGTGTCAAATTCTGGTCGCCAACTGAGGGCGCCCTGCTCTTCTTGGGCGGGGGGTTCACAGAAGAGCACTCGGGGCGGTCTCTTTTCTTATGACCCTCATTGTTCTTCTTTTTGGACTTTTTTCCTTTTTACCCTCCGCCGTAGCAGTCTCTGGCCGTTCAGCTTCCCTAGGCTTGCTCTCAGCATCTCGCACTAAAAGGGCACCCCTCGCCATCTTCTCTGAGGGCGCCGACAGAGGGGCGGGGATGACATCAGTGATCATGAAATCACGCCCTTGAACAAAATAACGGTTCGGAGATGTCAAGAACCGATCAATATGCGCAGGCGTCAACAGCTTGTCAGTCTAGAGATCTTCCGGATGATCTGCGGCCCAAGCATTGACAGCATCAATCCGGTCAAGTTCTCGGCGGGATAAAGGGGGCATGGTTGACCACAACGCTTACCATCCGGGATTGGGCGCCAGATAGCCCTAACGGGGAAATCCCTGAAGACCTCCTCCTGACCAGGGAACTTCCATCCTTGGCCACTGATAAAAAAGAACTTGGTGGTCCACGCCTTAGCATTAGAATATCTTCTTTCGAACCTTGCCAGGGACTGGCCTTTTCCTTCTTGCGAAAACCTGCCACGCATCCCTTAGTGGCCGCCCTCACATCGTAGAAGGCCAAAAACTCACGAGTAGTGAGATCGGGGTAAGGATCGCGAAGGGGCTCTAGCACCATCCGAAAAACGATGCAAGTACACAAGAACACCCTCAAAGCAAAATGGTGAAGTTGAATAGGAGCGAGCTCTAGAAGGTCCAGAATGTCTCGAAGGGGGCGGCAGAAGGGGAGCTCCAATCCATGCAATAACAGGGCGACGAAAATGGCCACCCAACCCGAAAACCCCTCATCATCACAGCAGCCTGAATCAGGGTCTTTCATTACAACTGAACTGGGAATCTTGAACTCTTCCCTGATCCCAGCCAAGTGTTTCTCACGAACGCTGGAGCGCCAAGCATAACCTTCAAAGGTCGTGCCCTTAGGAATATCAAAAGGCTGGACCGAACCACTGCCTTGGTCTACCATGGGAAGTAATGAAGAAGAAGAAGAATGCAAGAAGCAAGAAGCAAGAAGCAAGAAGGAACAAAAAGGCAGAGACGGAAAGAGTTTAATAACGAGAGAATGTAGAAAAGCAAAATGAAGAGAGAAAGAGAAGAGGTATTTAAAGAAAACAAATGCGGCATACCAATAGGCGGAGATATGATGACCTGACATGAAGACAGAGGTGTAACCGTCAGATGAGAAGACGGGAGGACAGCACGCGCCCGATGATCCAGGGAAAGGAGCGAATTCCCAAGTTTGCCTTCGCGGGAAATAACAAAAAAAAAAAAAAAAATTTAAATTTCCTACGCCTCAAGGCGAAGAAAATTTTGCGGGGTAATTGTGGGATCAGATTTGGCCCAAAGGCCCAACAGCTATGGGAGCCCACCAGGAAGGAAAAATATACTGGGTCCAACTCTGCAGAATCCAAAATATATATCAAACATGTCGCCTCCTTTATCGGGATTTTAAGCAGATACGAAATATCAACAAACTCAGAAAGATATATCATACAAATACGCAATCGCGATGATTACGGAAGACGTTACAAGGGACATGTATTGCCCCAGAGGCTTATAAATAGACCAGGTAAATCTCAACTATGGACATGAAGAATTTTTCCCGTAAATACGTGATCACTAACTTGAGCGTCGGAGTTATCTCGGGTGGAAAGCCACCATCTTCCCTTAATTCTTCTTGCAGGTAACGGGAGCTGAAGGCCAGCGAGACACGTCTTCAACACAAAGCCTACCAAGTACCAACTATATTTAATGTTTTTTTTTGATAGGTATAACTATATCTTAATGTTCACACGTGAGATTTTCAAAACACCAGACATCAACACATGTGGCCCAATTCTTAGCATGAATGAATATTTGTTTTAAAGAGAAAATTCATCAATACCTTACCCTTATGTAACCAATAACCAAAACCAGCTAAACTCAAAGTGATTGATGAAGTAAATTAAAATGGGCTGGTAAGTAACGTTTAATTAGTCAAACCCATAAGATATTTTTCAACATACTAAAAATAAAATGCAGATCTACATCAAGTTTCAATATAAAATGGTCAAACAATGAGTTGCAACCTAACATAACAGATCCAACAACAATGGATTCGCGCCGTGAAGAGAAAATGAGAGGGAGAAGAGCAGAAGAGAAGGGAAGAAAGGAGCTGAAAAAACAATGAATTCGCGTGTTTATGATGAAGGAAGAGAGAAAACGTCGAGGGAATAGAAGGATTTGCGCGTTTCAGTGGAATAAAAGAGAATAAAATAACGGGATGGATTGTGAATAGTTACACGCCAAATATAGCAGTTCAAGAAGATTTACTGTAGCAAAAATTTAAAATGGAAGTTGGATAACAAAACTAATGTAGATGACATTTTAGGCTTAACTCTAAATTTTAAAGATGCAATGAGCTGACTCAGCTCACTGCTAATGCCCTAACAGGTTCAAGAAGTGCCGGCGGTGGAGGTGCTCAAGGAGCTAAGCACTACGCCAGATTTCAAACGGCACAGAGAAACGTTGCGCTGGCTGGGTAGCGGCAAACAAAATCAAATCTTGGTGTCTGCCTCATAAGATTTTTAGAAGAATTTTAGCCATTGAGCAGGGCTTTTTGGTCATTTGTCCTAGATTGACATGGACAACAGAAATAATGGAGTTCGCGGGGCCTGGGCCTAAGGCCTGTACGTAGAACAACTCGTTCTACATCCTAGATGAATGTAGGACTACTCTTTTTGTTAATAAGATTTAGATTTGCGCTCAAAACTTCTCAATTCATTTTCTTTTTAATCATTATATTTTTTCAATTTTTAATATAAAACATAAATTTTTATACACATTTTTCAAATTCTAATACATATTTTTTAAATTACAATTTAACTTTTTCAAATTTTAAAATAATAATAATATTAAAAAATAAATTAAACTCATTTCAACTCTTCTCATTTCAAAATCCAAACAAAATCTTGATAAAACTTTTTTTTGTCAATAAACTTTGGTTGTTTGTATCTGTTGTGGTTCTGTTGGATTCATGTACGTGGCAACGTTCTCTTCTTCGTAAACTTTGGGGGCTTTGTATTTTAATTAGAATGCGCTCAAATAATTTCTGGGTATCACATTTGTGCATAAAAAAAGGGGGAAAATGCAATCTTGGTACAAGCTTTCAAGCTCAACATTCTATATTGAGAAAAATAATACAATATTCTTTTACATTAAAGAAAATATGAAAAATGCTCTTATAACATGCAAATTCAATGCACAGACAGACAGACAGACAGACAGACGATGGAACCACTTGGATCAAAAGTGCCATTTTGGTCTTGCTTCTTCTTCCTTCTCTGTTAACTCTGGATATTGGTACCACTCTGCTCCATTCTTGCCCACTGGCATTGGAGGCCTAACAAAGATTTCGACTGGCTTGGGGACAAAAACATTTAAATGCAGTTCTCCAGAGGTTACCTCTAAATTTGGATGAGACATTCGCATTGATTTGCTCACTGGTTCAATCGAAATCCATCCTAGACCTGATATAGCCACATCACAAGCAGGCCTGCCAAACAGAGAACAAGGAAATGCACATACATTACAAAGTAATAAGAGATGAAGAAATAAGCACTAGGAGTAGAATGGAAATTAAAAGAGCCTCTTTATTTTAAATAAAAAAAAAAAAAAAACAATATCAAAGAGCACATTGTGAAAGAGGTAAAACAGTATCACTAAGAGTTTTCAGGTAACCACCAAAAAATACAATAAAAATCACATGGCTCCAGCAACTGAGGAACTGTGGAAAGTAAAGCACACCTTTCCACTTCTTCAAATGATAGATGCAACTGGCGCTCTGTTTCCAATCCTCTCCAGTCATCAGCTCTTTCTTTTCCAGTTGGAGGCACTAATAGAACTCCAAGTTCTTTCTACAACATGGTAAAAGCTTCTTTATCCAATAAATACATATAAAAATCCAAATAAAAAAGGGCAATAAAGAAGAAAACAACTTAAACATGGGAAGGTGAGAAAAAGAGGAAAAAATTTTCAGTATAAATTTCCTTCCAACTTCTCAATTGCAAAGTCGCTCACAATTTTTTTTTTTTTAATTATTATTATCGTCACTGGGTGTCCAAGAACAACATCCCAACTAATCATGGAGGTGCATAGGCTCTCGGCAAGGAGTTTACCACAAGTACACCTTGGATAATTCAAGGAGAAAATCCCTCAGTCCGATGGACCTTAAAGATTGTTTGCACCCAAGGAGATTTGAAACTTAGATTTGGGAAGAGCATACCCTTAATCCCAAGGCCTTTACTACTTGAGCCAACCCTTAAGGGTTGCAAAGTCACTCACAATTCTGGCATCATCATGTTACATATATTTACAAATTCATATAAAACAGCACAGATGAGATTTAAATTTATTACTTGTGTTTAAAATCATGCTTGACTGTTTGTGCTTCGATAAAAATTGCTAATGCAGCTTTATATTTAATTACTGAAAACATACATACAATTCCTCAAACAAACAGACAACTGATACACGCATATATTGCACTGCTCCAAAATGAAGTTCACAAGATATTTTATGCAGCTGTTTTACCTAATACACGCTAAAGAAATTTGGAAAAAGTGTAAGAAAAAATGACAAAAAAATATGTCACAGCTGGAACAAGTTCTTGATTACCTGGTAAAATTCATCTGCTTTATCAGTGGGTACCACATGAATCTGCAAAGCCTTTGGCCCATAGAATGTCAAGCATGTTTCTGGGAGAACCTAAAAGCATCAAATTTGCCAAATACACTGAGCCAATAAAAAAGCAGAGCATTCATATCAAGTCTAAGGATGTAATAAACACAAAATGACAGGATCAATACCTTCAAGATGTCAATTCTGACAAGACCTCCCCAAAATATGGAAAACCCATTTAAGCCATTGGATTTAACTTCACTTGCAGTCCCATTGTCAGAGGCTAACTGATAATTCTGTCGTCGTACACCAAAAATTAAATTTACAGGAATAATTGAGTAGCCTGTAAGGAAATACCGAGAAAACATACAGGAATACATTGACCCCTAAGCCGACTTTTAGGAGCAAGGGCAGGTAGATCTTCTGAATAAACAACTGCAGCTTGCCTATGGTGGAGGTGAACTCCAGGGGTGTCATATAGTTTCTGCATAAGTGGGGAAAAAACCTTTTAGTTATTATTCATAAAAAATAAAGTAAAATCCAATATATATATATATATATATATACTTGGATAAGTAAAATGGAATTTTATTGAATGAATGTAATAGGCGAAGCCCATGTACACAACAAGAAGTACACAAAAGAAACACCTAGTTAGATTCTATAAAGCAGAAGAAAAAGAAAACAGAAAATCATAAGTAGAAAACAGAAAATCATAAAGTAAATACAAAGAATTTCCAGATTTCCTCCAAGGTGCACTCCTTATCATTGAAGCACCGCTCGTACATTTCCCACCAAATACACCACATAAGGCACAAAGGAACCATATTCCATGCCACAACCACTTGATCAGAACTACGAAGCCCCATCCAACACGCAAGCAAATCCACTACTGTCCTCGGCATCACCCAAACCAGACCAATTCTACTAAAAACTTCATCTCATAATGCCTTAGCCACCTCACAATGCAAAAGTAAATGATCCACCCATTCCCCATGTTTCTTACACATAAAACACCAATCCATAATAACAAAACCCCTCTTTCTCAAATAATTTCACAAACTAGATCTTTGGAAATACCAAATAAAATCAAAACTGCTTGCATAAGGAAGCACAACTGCTTGATTTAATCACAGCACAAACATTACAGCAAAGAGCACACAATTGACAATAGAAATTGCCTACCCCTCCTCCTAGGAAAGCATTAATTTGAATTGGACCTAAAGTGGTTCCAGGAACAGCAGATTGTATTGGTTTGTATTTTTGAGCAGCTGCAGCAGCTGGATCCTTTTGTGCCATCATTTCTGGATCAGAATATTATAAACGTTTAAGACAGAGGCAGAACTAATGCATAGGAAGTATAAAACTGTCCCATAAGACTAGTCAAGAGAAGAATGCACAATGCTTCTAAAACGATTACAACTGACAACCTAGGCCAGAACAGAACATATAAATTAAGCACGTAGGCAGCTCCATCAGTACAAAGTAGATCTTCTATTTGTCATATGGCAAAAAGGAAATGATGAATGTAGCCCCGAAGAATGGAAAACAATGAAAAATACCTTTTTCGGAGATATGTGCATCAAATGAAGAATATAAAGTAATATTGCAATGTAGAAATCAACAACCTACAGTATATCTTCTTACTTGTAAGAAAAAAAAAAACAACCTTCACAAAAATACTCATGCGTCAGCAATATAACGTTCCCCTTCTCAACTCTAAGATTGATTCAAATTTTCACACCGACAAATTAGTTAATGTGTATGATGCTTGGAGAGGCAAGAGGCCCAACTCAATCACCATCGTAACCACAAGCAATGGCAACAGTTAGCCAACCACGACAATTTCTCCACAAATTCCTACATATGTACTCTGATTTATCAGCTTTACAATAACATTAAATCTACCATTATAATATTCTTAAATTTCAATTTCATTCTTTGATCAATCAGAAGAATGGCATAAGAGGGTTAGGGCAGGCCACCAAACCCAGCAGAGAGGGCTTGAGAGTTTTACAGCTTCCAATTGAGTTGAATTTTCCGCATATCCATATTAAATGTACCTTCACTGAATTTATTCCTTGTTTTTATAAGTAAAGGTAGAACAAAGGCTAAAGACCTACCAAAACTAATGACAACACGGAGAAAAGCTATATTGACTTACTGAGTAAAGCATTGATGAATGCAGACTTCCCAACATTAGCTACACCCTGGAGGGATGGTAAATAAATCACATAAATGCAGATCTCTTGTATCAACTTATGAGATATCAATAATGGTGAAAGCACAGGGATGCCATTTGAGCTATGGTAAATAAAAAATCTGAAATTGAAATCCACTTTTATTTTTATTTTTATTTTTTCCACACCTATTAATTGCACATGCAATTGAGTAAAGTTTTCCACCAAGTAAAGTTGCTCATTTTTCTTCGAAAGGGATTCCAATGGTACCATCACAACCCCTTGATGAGTATGCCTCGGGGTGTCAAAACGTGTTAACGGGTCGTGTTCGTGTCGTGTCAAAACGTGTATATAATGCTTAAAGGATCAACACGAACACGACCCGTTAAAGGTTTCGTGTCAAAAATTTCAACCCTAACACGACTCGTTAAGATAACGGGTTGACACGACACGACACGACCCGTTAAGACCTTCGACACTATATGACACGGCACGATACAACACGATCTGACCCGTTTCAACCTGCAAACCCGTTAGTGACCCGTTTGAGTTTAACCTAATTGATTTTGTACAAATATTAAAACTTAAATAATAATTATAAAACATAAAAAATTAATTACAAATTACAATTTTAAAATTAAAATTCAATAAGTAGTACATTATAAAATATGATAAACACACAAATATGATCTACACATTGTAAAATATTAAAATTATAACCCAAACATATTAAATAACAATGGGTTAACTCGTTAATGACTTTATAATAAGTACTTAAATGGAATAGCAAAGTGTCTAAGAGTATAAAACTAATTTTAAATTAGGATTTTTTTTTTTTTGAAGTTTAGCTCAAGGGTAAAAATAAATTCAAATTTCTTAACGTGTCTTAACGGGTTGACACGAATTGACCCGAAATTCATTAAGGCTAAACACTAACCCGTTTTTATCGTGTCGTATTCGTTTCGTGTTAACGCATCGTATCACATATTGCCACCCCTAACTGTATGCCCTATCCCCTGCATTGTCTTATATTAATTCATACATTTTTTCATAAGTATCTGTTCATGCATATAAGTGACCAAGTGTCCCTTCAAACAAAGTTGCACATTTTTGCCTAAAGGGTTACGACTTACGATAGTATCACCACGGCCCCTTGATTAGTATGTCCAGTCCTGTGGAGTCTTGTGAGCAAATTTCTCCACCTAGTAAAGTTGCATTTTTTTGCCAAAAGGTGTTCTAATTGTACTACAATGGCCGTTGATGTGCATGCCCCATCCCCAGGGAGTATTCTAAACTTTTCGGACATATGAGTGAGCCAAGTAAAGTTGCACATTTTTCTCTGAAAGGGTTCCATTTGTACCACCACTGCCCCTTGATGAGTACTCTCAATCAATGGACAGCTTTGCTGTCCATAATCCTTCTTCTATTCTATTCGTCTTTCCTTATTTCACCTTTTCTTAATTTACTTAGGCTTGTACAGTTAGCATATTTGACAGAGTATAGTTTCCATATAGGGCTAGAATAATTCGAGAATGACTTTCTTTCCATGTTTAGCATTCTTGTAAAGTTCATCTATAATATACAGATCACTCAAGGCCAGATTAATTCGGCCAATTCATACACTTTGACACTCTCTACCTCGTGAAGTTTTGTTTATTAATATCTTACAAACTTAATACTAGATAACTTGCTTACAACTAGCGATAATTCTTCACCGAAAAATTCAGTGGCCCTAGCTTCTAGGCCTATCTTTTTGTGCTAAATTTATAACCATATTTGCATAAAAACTAAATAACGTGACCTACAACAGATCAAAAGTGAAACAAAACCAAGAAGAGATATCAATTAGAATGTATATTTCCTTTTCAAAAATATATAGCCTTATGAGCAGAAATTCAAACAGAAGGACCAACACCATGACAGTTCAGAAACCACATTGGTAAAGTAAGAACAACTGATTCCTCAACCCTACTCGGTGCATCAATGGGGAGCTTGCAGTTCAGAAATATACTAACCAGAATGTAAACATCCCGACCCTGCACCAAAGAATCAACCCAAGAACTTAAGTTGAAATAAAAAAATGGAATTAAAAAGTTGTCTAAACCTTACTTCATACCACAGTTAATATGAGCAAAAAATTTTAACTTGACAGTATGGCATCCTTACTGATGAAAATGACATTTTAAAATGAGAAAAGAATTAGCTTGATAAAGACAAGACATGAGGTAGCTGAACATAAATGACAAGAGGATGAAAGCTAGTAAAAGTCTAAGTTGGCGGGTGCCCCAATTAATGGCATGGTACAGTTTTAAAATAGGTTTCTGTGATAGTGCCTTTTTTCGTATGAATAAAACTTTTTGATTGCCTATCAAAAAAAGAGGTTTCTGTAACAGAACCAGATAGAATTGAAAGTTTGACT
Source organism: Platycarya longipes (assembly GCA_036559045.1). Taxonomy (NCBI): domain Eukaryota; kingdom Viridiplantae; phylum Streptophyta; class Magnoliopsida; order Fagales; family Juglandaceae; genus Platycarya; species Platycarya longipes. Next base: position 27,979,434 of record CM071792.1, on the reverse strand, counting down.
TCTGCCTGTAACATTGAGTTGAATTAGTAGACTTTGGATGCAAATTCATGGAGTAGTGAAAAACCTTTTTCTCCTTTTGAATTTCAGATACAACTCCTATTATTCCGACCAAAGATTTTGAACTTGTCAGATGGATGCTCAGAACACTGCAGAAGATAACAGGCTTTACCAGTGTGAAACTCTAAGCATGCTGAATGTAACAAAGTAGCATACAAAACAATACAAGCATGCAAAGAATTTTTTTCCCTTTCAAAAGAGTCCAAAACTTACTTAAGCTTCTTCTTTGTAGTGGCCTCTGCAACCCAATCACCAACACAATTAAGATCAGTCCCTTTTGGAAGGAGATCAACCTGTAAGTGAAAACTATAATTTTTATCTATACCACCTCATGGTAATAAATACCCTGCATTGGTACGGTGATATTAGATGCCAGTGTGCAGATTGCTACCTTAGTCACAATTAATATTATTGGATTTGCACCAGCAAGATCTCTCACACGAGCCAAAAAGCTGCCACTGAAGTCGACAATATCAACCTAGAAGTTTTAACAAGAACAATTTGAGAAGCCTGATTATCATATACTTGATTCCCAATATTGATTTTCCTTAAATTTTCAATAATTATTTTTGTAACATTATTCTACCATTCGGAATCCACTTATTTTCCCTTACCATTCGGAATCCACTTATTTTATTCTCATGCACAATCAGACAACTTCGAATTATGTTATTCACAGATGTGGTCACTACAATGAAATAATTTTTTTTGACAAGTTACAATGAAATAATGTTCTCCACATAAATAAAACAAATCCTTAGCTAAGGAAAAGGAAATACAAACAAATAAAACAGAAAAAACAGAAAAAGTTCTTTAAACAAAACAAGTTCTGCAATAGAAGATACCGATAATAAACAATTCTTTGCAAGCCCGAGCAAACTAATACTCCGAAATGTTCAATCAGATGAATATAAGTTCTTATACAAATGAAGTAAAAATTGCAAGCACAGGCGACTAATCAGAATGGCCGGAACTAGAGCAAACGTAGAGAACACTGGTAATTCATATGGCTTCATCACAGAGCAAAAATCAGATAGATGACACTCACCAATTTAATAATCAACGCTTTCTCATGCCGCAAGTGAGACAGCTTCTCCCTAAGTTGATCAGCAGTCACAAACTGTTTTCCGCCAGAATAACCTCCGTTTCCCCCAACTGCAGTTATCATGTGCCCGTGAGACAATAGCCGGCACCGCCCACATAGAACGGTTCGAAGCTGGCGATGTTTCTTCTTCTGCACAATTTTACGCATTTCCCAAGTGCTCTCTAATCACTCTCAAAACCACAAATATCCAAATACCAATTAACGCAAAAAGTAATATCTAACTAATCAAAGTTATTTTTGACCTTTCCCTGATAAAAAATCAAAACAATAAAAGGACTCCCAATTTTTATTCAACTTTTGATACACCCACCATAGCAATTGCATTTAAGTTCGATTTCATACCGCCCACCTCATCACAAAAGTGCGTCCTGGGTATTCTCATTCAAGCTCTCACATCGCTTTTAACTCTTAGAAGAGCACCAAAAATTAGAAAAGTATATCCCTTCTTGCTAGATGAAAAGTACTAAACTTGCACAAGAGAATCAAAATGCAGCTAGTATCAATTCATTTTTTAAGTTTCTTTTCTTCTTTTTCATACGTAATCTCATTTTTTATAAGAATTCGTACCAACTCATAGGTCTCGAGAGCCACATAGCCCGGAACATCCGATTCCGAAGTCTGCAGCGGAGCTCCACACCCATAACAACTGGCCACCGCCGTGGAAACCTTAAAAGGTTTCTCTTTCTTCACCTTCTTCTTCGACGTTCTATTCTCTTCGATCACGAGCTTCGCGGCCTCGAGGGTTTGCTGGTGTTCAAGAAATCTCTGTCCCCGGGTCGGAGCAGCCGGACCAGTCCCCTCTGGTCCGGGAACGGTGTCCGATAACTGGGTCTCAGAGACTGAGGCCTTGTGGCGGGAATAATGATGTTCCTGTGCAGTGGCTCTGCAGAGTATGAGTGTGGGTTTCGTGCAACTTTTAGGAAGCTTAGGGGCAGAGATTGGGAGGTGGTGGGGTAAAGATAGAGAAGAGAGAGAAGCCATATGTGACGGTTGTGGAGGTTCAGCGGTGGAAAGGGTTCACGCTTGTGGGTTTTGTGTGGCGGAAGCAGCATGCATAGCATCTTTTAGGGGTAAAATAGGAAAATTTTAACAACCGTGCTCTATCTCACTCTCGCTTCGCTACCGTGAGGTAATATTTTCTATAAATTTTAATTTGATTCACCACGTAATCTCAATTTCGTTTCATTCAGGTCTTGTTTAGGTCCGTTTGTATTTAAAGATGAACTCAATTTATCTAAACTTATTTTTATTTCATCTTTATATTTTTATAATTTTTTATATAAAATACAAATTCTTATACATTTTTCAAATTCTAACACACATTTTTCAAATTTTAAAATAATAATAATATTAAAAAATAAACTAAACTCATCTTAATTCATCTCATTTCTGAATCCAAGCAGGACCTTAGATTTAGAGATGAAGTTTAACTTATTTTATTTTATTATAATAATTTTTTTAATATAATTATTATTTTTTTTTTTATAATTTTAAAAAAACTAAATTATTTATTATATTATATAAAAATACTTTGCTATCCAAATGAGAACTTAGATAAGATATAGCATGAGGTGAAGAAATTAGTCTCCTCTTTGATCTCTCGACAATTCCAGAGGTGCTGCTTAGATTTAGAGATAAGCAACAGAAGGTTTCTTTAGGAAGTCTTAGCCTAAGAGTCCTCAAGATATCAGGAATAGTGAGTGCAAATAGATGGCATTGATCAGGATCTGTGGAGTCAACGTGCAGTCAACGTCTTCGATTGAGGAGGAGGAGGAGGAGGAGGAAGTGATATTTCGTTATTCCTAATGGAGAGGAGGAGGAGGTGGTACAGAGGAAAGGGGGTGAGGAGTCTTTGGGAATGTATGTATGTATGTATTGAGAGAGTAGTGGGGAAGGAATAGGATACTGTTTCTCTATAACCAGGACGAAGATACATGACTAGAGAATCAATAAGCATGCAGTATTTCAAGAGGTTGATAAGAATGGCTTTTGTCATAACATTTGCAACCTATATATGCTGATAAGCCGAGAATTCTCGATGGACGACCTTGGCTTTTCGAGTTGTAGACACACAACTTACCACTGGGGCAAATGACAAAAGGCAACCTTTTCAAAGATGGAAGTGATCATCCTGAAAAGTGAATATATTAAGAAAAATTTGTATTGAAGTGATTATAAGAAAGTTTAAATATTGTATCACTTCATTATTAGTTGAGAATTTTAATGTAATGTTTAACAGTTGAGACTGAGGTATTGTAGGAACATGTAAATTGCATGCTTAAATTGGGGAAGTTGTTGTGTTTTGTAAAAATGAAAATGGTCATCGTAATGCAAACTGATGGTGATCATGCTTTGGCATATTCCAGATTAATGATGCAAATTAATGCTAATGGCTTCCAAATTAGAATTAATGAATACAAAAGTATCATGATGGATGGATCATATTTTGCTTCATATTAATTCGATGTGAAGTTTAGATTTATTTTAGTAATGATTTTTTTTTTCTTATTTGTATTATAAGTACGATTGATTTTTTTTTTTGCATTTCTTTATCTTTGTATTTTCTTCTCCCAACAAAAGCTATGTACTCATATTAATTATCGTCATGTGCTACATTAGTCTTGGTCATGCCATAACGAACAGATATGTCTATCATAGCCAAAATGCAATATTATAACGCCATAGAATCTAAAGTCTAAACAAACACCTCACTGAATTTGAAAATACAACCCCATAAAATCTTATTTAATTGTCCAAGTTTAAAAAGTCAGAAATGCCCTTAGATTGATCTCCAAAATTGGTCTGCTTTCCATGGATGTGCGTCCCCATAAAATACCAATTTATTGTTCTATTTTTAATCATTAAGATTCAAAATTTATTTTAATTATTATTTTTATATAAAATATAAATTTTTATACATATTTTTTAAATTCAAATATATATTTTTAAAATTTTAATTCAATTTTTTTAAATTTTAAAATAATAATAATATTAAAAATTAAATTTAACACATTTTAACTCACCTCATTTCTAAATCTAAACGAAATAAGTCAGGCGCAACCCCAGGGCTAACGCACTCGGGCTGGTCCCTTAGCTTCTTTGATTACTCTTAGTCTTGGCTTACGATGAAGGAGGGCGAAATACAAACGCAATGTTTCTTTTATTACTGTGTCAGGCTTAGCCCGTTTGGATTTTAATTTGGGATTAAGATAGAAATAAATTGAGAAAATTTTTGAAAATTGAAAAAAATATTATTATTATTTTAAAATTTAAAAAAGTTAAATTAAGATTTAAAAAAATTATATTAAAATTAAAAAAAACTATATTAAGATTTGTATGTATAAAAATTTTAAAAAATATAATAATAAAATTAAAATAAAATAAATTAAAATAAGATGAATTTAAGATCCAAACCAAATCGTAATCACTTTCGTGCACAGGGGGTGCGCAAAAATGGGTGGCTTCAAAGTTTTCAAAGAGTCCTTCTACCTATACTAACAAAATACAATGTCTTGGACACATGATGACGTGATAGTGACTTAGTGAGTCATTATTATTTAAAAATAATAAAAAAACTTTTTGTTTTGTCTAGCTTTTGATTTCTCCAATCGGTTTGGTGTGTATTTTCTCCAGCTATGAATTTCTCTAGCTGCTTATTCGAATTTTAGACTTGTTTCAGGCATGTGCTTACTTTCTCTTTCTCTCCCACCTACCTATGTCCACCCCTCTTAAATCCTGATTTTATGTCTCATTTCTTGTTTAACACTATTTTGGCCCCAACTTTTGCAGTTGATTGATATCAAAAGGCTGACGAGATGGTGACACCTATCACTGCCCATGTTAGTGCGTAAAAAAAACTGCATTTTTCATTCGTAAATATAACATTTTCCTTTTCAAAATTCTATACATCACATTTTTTGTTTTTTGTTTTTTTTTTAAAACAAAAATCCCTTTCATTCATCACACTTCAACAAGTACATTGCTTTTTCCCAATGTATTCAAGGCTTGATCCACTCCGGGCTATATATTCTAATCATGCTTTCTCATCCTTTTACTGAAGAGAAAAGCTATATGAAACTGGGGTAATAACCCCGGTGCGGCTTCGTGTCCTACGTGGCACATTAAAAAAAAGGGCATCGTTTTCTTTTCTTTGATTTCCCTCTCTGGCATTGCTTTCTCTCTTCTTCTTGGCGAAACGATCTCTCTCCTCACGAACCCATCCCTTCTCTGCGAATTTGGAATCCCTTCTGTGCGTTCTTTCTTCTTCCCGAAGCCATCCCCATGAACCCTCCATCCCCTCGAAACTCCATCCTCAAATCCCCTTTGTTTTCTTCACCCAGATCTAAAATCCCCTTTCCACAAAGCCCCGAAACTCTAACCCTAAATCCTAAAATATATTTGCTGTGTGCACGTTTCTTTGTGAGCAAGAAATTGAGTACTAGCAATAATGTGAAGTTTAGTAAAACTTAGGTGATTTTTCTCTATTAGTGAGAACAGAGTTTTGATATTATGTCAGCTTTTTAACTTATCAGAAAAAAATGTCTGCTTTTACTTGACAACGTTTTAGTATATATATAAGTTTATGCTACTGATGTTTTGTTGTATATTTGTAGTACTTCAATCAGATTCACTCCACCAAGTATTTTGAATGGCATTGTGGCACTTCTTTTAGATGGAGGAGTTGGAGAGTTTTGGAAGAGAAGACATGACAAGGATCTTCATTTGCTATATATATCGTTCTTCTATAATTTTAATTTTGGTATGTAGTTGCTAAGCATGCACTGATTGTAATATACACAAAGTAATATTTGTTTACTTTGTGTTTCATTTGTTGTAATATTTGTGAGATGAATGAAAAGTAATATTTTGTTTACTTTGTGCTTTAACTATTTCTCTCCATATGAGTCTGTACACCTGATGGCCTTATGCTAGAACAATCTTTTGGTACAAATTAACCAAACTGTACACATCAATCTGTACACTCAAACGAGATATCAATTTGTTCATTTCTAGGAGAATGATATATGCATGGATTAACCAAGGAGGACATTAACATTAGATGATTTTCTGGAACTTGTGTACAAATGATTTTCTGGAATTGAATAGAGAAATTTGTTAATCCACAAAGAGACTTACAAAATCCACTATTTCTCTCCACATTAATCTGTACGCTTCTTTTTAAAACAAAACCTTCATTCTCGTTAATCAAACTGTAAACTTCCAATATTCTGGCATAAACAAAACAAGTTTATATCACAACCTATCCCACTAAAATGCCTAAAGGTATGTAAAGCAGAATCAGTGCATGCCAAAAGTTTTTTTTTTTTTTAAACAAAACCTTCCTTCTCTTGGTAAAGTAGAAAGTTGCCTCACAATAAAGTTGCCTCAAATACATTCATGGGGTCTAAATACATTAACTATGCAAAATATATATATATATATATATATATATATCACTTTGAACCCATCCATCAAACGAGGGTCATCATTGCAACGGTTGTGATCCATCTGATCCATCCAATTCAAAGTACATCGGTTGTGATCCATCAATCCCAAATTGCATCTGTAAATAATATGCAGTGGATGTCATTACGGATCAGATTTTGTACAAAGAGAGCTACAAAGATATGCTTTTGTATGATTTAACTAAATAAATAAAAGGTCATGAAAAATATTTGGCGGGTCGCATTCTAGTCTGACCACTGTATGTTATAACTTTAAAGGACAAACAACAAAGTCAAAACCATAATTTATACCTAGCCCAAAATCTGACCAGAAGAGTATGCCATATCACCTATTTCAATCCATTTATATACAAACAAGGGTGCACAATGTTCTGATTTATTAAAAAATCATATAGGCTTTGGCTGGCATGTGTATGTTTATGCTTTGTAGTTGCAAAGTTTTACAAACTAAAATAGAGGATCAATTTACTTGCTCCATGGCAACAGAACCATGAGCTTATGCTAAGATGCTTGTTCTGTTCACATTCACTCAAACTAGAAAGTGCAGGGAAAGTTTAAGATGCCATATTGGTTGTAGTCATAATGAAATATTAGCTTCATTGGATTTAAAACAGCCAGCCTTAAGATGCACTTTCAGCTTTTTTTAAGATGGCAATGACTTTGAAATTAAACATATATTCTTATCCTGCAATGAAAATCCAAACATATATTCTCAAAAAATTAAACCCCACTCAAGCCAACCAAAATTCTCCTGCGACTCTTATAAAATTACTTTGGCACGATATTCGAATAACATCGCATGCCTGTAAGATGTACCTCTTGAGAGAAGAAAGATCTATCTCCCCCGAAACTAACACTTTCCAAGCACTCACAAATTTATGAAATGAAAAGAATAATTAATTGGTTAGAAAGCTGAATCACTAATCCCAGTTACATAAACAAGCTAGCTGAAAATGCGTTTCTGACGCCAAAAACAGAGACTAGATGAATCTCTACAGCAAATATCAATACAGAAAAACCTGTTTTAAAAATGTAAATGTGATTTGCATTCATTCATCATTCATTTGTATAAAAAAAAAAATTAATTGATAAATAGGGGTTTACAACGGCAGAAAATTCCATCAAGCTCATAAAGTTCTCTTACATCATTCATTTGTACAAAATAAAAGAAAAACAAAACAGAAAAAACACAGAAAATTTCAAAAGCATATTTTTACTCCTATAGTTCATCTCCAAAAGAAAAGGTCTTGAGAAAAGAACCTCTGGTCTCAGTATATGCCAAATATCGAGTCTTCAAAACCGCTGGGTTTTAATATATGCCAAAAATCGAGTCTTTCATTATTGGGTTTTAGCATTGTGACAAAAAAAATAAAAAATAAAATAAAGTTCAAGCACTAATGCAAAGACGCTGGGAGGCAAATAAAGAAGCAAAATCCAAAAAATAGAAGCAAAAAAAAAAAAAAAAAAGGAAGCAAAAACCAAAAGATGGAAGCAAAAACTAACAAAATGGAAGCAAAAACCAACCGGCGAGACCAACACCGGGACAACGATAACGACTGGAGACGGTGACCACAGACGGCGACCATGCACAGCGTCCAAACACGGAGACCAGAAATGACCTGGGCGAAGATGGGTTTCCCGTGAGCTTCAAATGGAAGTTGAAATGTGATTTCCCTCCCTCGTTCGTGTTTCTATTTCTCATTTCTATTTTTTTTTTCTTCTTTTTTATTAAAATTACGTGGCTGACGTGGCAGTAACCACGTCAGCGGCGAGGTCGCGGCGGGGATCCCTCCCGGGGATCCCTAGCAGTACTCTTTACTGAAAGACTATCTTTTGCTAACTTGTATGCTACCATATTTCATTACCTGAAGCTATATTGAATCTACCAACTTTGTCTACCTCTAATCTCCAGTTTTATATCTTCAATTAGTTGTCCATACCATCCATCATTCTCTCTCCCTTTTCCTTCACCTCATTTCTATTAACTCTCAAGGCATCACCTTCTAGGATAGCTTCTCTTCTATACTAACTTCCTCACATAAAACTAATGCTCTCCATAATAGCTATGCGACTACAACATCATTAACAAAGAGTTTTGGCATACACAATGTATCAATTAACTCCCTGTTGAATCCTAATGACAATTCCAACAAACCCCATTTCTGACTTACTCTCATTTATGGTAGCATCCGAATTCACCTTGTAAGCATGACAACCGGGTCTTTGCCATGTAATATTTCTATTCACATGCCCTTCTCTTGTAATTTGAACCCTGCATATCTCCTTTACTTGTACATATTTATCCATCTTAGATTTTACAGCAGTTAGAACTTCTGTAAGACTTTGAAATGTGTTTAAAAGATCCATCTATTTCACTTTTGCCAATACTTTCCTGAACACATAAGCCATTTCCTCCAATTCATTTTTAATCTTTCTCCCAGCTCTATTCAAGTTTTCTAGAATTCATTTTCTTTACATTCCAATTTCTACACATAGCTTCTTGAGGCTGCCCATACATCTGATGTTGCCACACAGATTTTATTTATTTATTTATTTAAATAAATAAATAAATAAATAATCTCCAAAACTATACTTAAATATTTATTTATTTTTATCTAATCATGACATAATCATAACAAAATTATCAAACTTTCAAACAAAACATTAAAAAAAAAATCATTTTTTACAAATCTTAAAACAGAAAGTATATTAAAGAATAATATTCAATAAATTAACTTTATAATATTTTATTCAATTTGTTATTTCTCTTCTTCCAAAATATCATAAAACATTCTAGTTCAAGCTATTTAATTATTATTTATAATTTTCTCATCTCATCTCAATATCTAATCAAGACCTAGTCAATAACTAATTTATCGTTTTATTTAAAGTGAAGGGTAGTTATATAAAGTGAAATTATTTTTTAGAAGTGTCACAATTACATCAAGTCATCAAGTTAATCTATAATTAAGGTAAATTTAAAAATTGACATAATTTTATATGATACATTAAATCTAGACTTCACAATAAAAATAACTTTACTAATTAATGTTTCACATCAAGTTAGTAAAAAAATTTCTCTTTTGTAATTGTGTTTATATGATTATTTCCTTTTGCAAAAACAACAAATAAGTTTTGTAAAGAAGAGGATGTCATAAATCTCAAAATGACTTAAAAGAAAGGCTTAAATGCACTGGTGATTTGCACAGCCACAAATACCACTTCATTACAGCGAAACAAAAACCCGGTAGATTTATTTCTATTTAAAAAAAAAACATGTAAGTTATAGATAAGTTTTTCATTCAAAATAGATTAGATAGTTTATTACATTGTAATTAGGAATAGTAATATGTTATACGATCTGTTAACCCAACACGAATACAATACGATAATAACGGGTTAAATTTTAGTCTTAATGGATTTCGGGTCAAAACGAATTGACTCATTATGACACGATTGCTTAACAGGTTGATGGCGGGTCAACTTGTTTTAATCCGCTATGACACGTTAAGAAAGTTAAATTACAAGTATACATTTAAAAGTAAAATTGTTAGAATCTTAATTTTGATATTTTTCTTATTTAGATAATTCATACTTATAATTAATATTATAATTTTTATAAATATTGTGGTTTTAACATTTGTATAAAATTATACTAAATTTAATTAAGTCAAATGGGTTAATTTCGGACATATTCAACACATTTATATAAATAGGTTGAAACGTATAATATTTTATCGTGTTAATTTATTTCGTAATATTTACTAATGAGTCATGACGGGTTGACACGACATGACACGACACATTATGTTAATGGATCGTGTTAGAGTATGAAATTTTGACATGATAAGTTTAATGAGTCGATTTAGAATTGATTTATATAGTATAATATTATACATGTCTTAACATGATACTAATACGACTTGTTGACACGATTTAACACTTCTAATTATAATACTCTCATGGAATGCTTTTAATACAAAATATTATATTTTACACCCTCATTTTATTTTTATGCTACTGTATTAATAACGTGGCATGACCCACAAATTATTAAACTAGTTTTTTTAAAGATCAATTACTTCTTTAGATAACGGGGCAATTTCTCCAATAATTAATATACAGTCATTATGCTATTATCAGGGTTGTCCAAAATCATAACTTTATGCGTATGCACAGCACTTAAATATTTCACAAGTCTTCTTCGAGTTCATCAAGAAACTGACTACAACGGCAAAGGAAAAAAAAAAAAAAGAATTAATAATTCAGTAAATATGATAAAAACAAAAGAAAATTAGACAACTCCTCCAACTGGAATTCCCCTAATAGAATCCGTCTCTTGATCAGTAGGAAACACTACATTATCATAGACAAGGCCTGCAACTGCTGCACCGATCAATGGTCCTATCCAGTAAACTGCCTGGTTCTTGAAACTGCCGGCCGTGACGGCAGATCCAAAGGCGCACGCCGGATTCATAGATCCACCGGAAAAGGGCCCTGCAACCAACACACTGGCTCCTGCCATGAACCCTATTGCTAAAGGTCCAATGGCTCCCTGTGCAACACGCCTGCCATCCCCAGCCGCATAAACAGTGTACGCTAAAGCAAATGTCAGGACACCTTCCAACACCGATGCTCCAAACCCTGTCATTTCTTCTGCAATGGCGTACGTTGGAACATGCTGCACAACTCAAAATTAATATAGTTAATTTTAGGAAAACTTCTGATCATGGCTCAAAAACATCTTTAATGTCAGACATACATGAGACACAATATTTTCTTTAATTATACCATTCCAACAAGAGTCATCTTCAAGAGGAGGCTAGCCATAACGGAGGCCAGCATCTGAGAAACCCAGTAAAACAGAGCGGTCGGGACACTGATATGGCCTCCGACCGCCATTCCAAAGGTGACGGCCGGATTCACGTGCCCGCCTGAGATGTTGGCTGCGATATACACAACAGATGACAAGGCCAAGGCATTGGCGATGGCAATCGCCACTAGACTGGATGGGTCCGAAGCAGCATCCGGCATCAATTTTCCTGCCCACAGTACAACAATATCCAACAAAGGAAGCAAATAAAATTAACAGATACCCTACAGAAAATGAAGAACAAGAGACTTATTTGCAGAAAATATGTATCCTAAATTAAGTTTGTAAAATGGCTCTTATCCTCCATTCTATGCATGCGTTGATCACTATGAGCAACCAGAAAACTGCAGGCCCTTGAAAAGATTCATTTACAGAACGGGAATGGCACCGGCCGGAAGACTATTAACTAAGACTATAAATAGGAACAATGGAACATGGACTGTGAAAATGCTCACGAGATGACGTCGCAGATCCCAAAACTGCAAAAACAAAGAAGAATGTGGAGATGAACTCCGCAAGATATGATCGGAGAGCCTTAGCAGTGACGGATTGTTCAAAACGAGCGGCAAAAGTCCGAGCCATTTTTTGCACAGCGAGCAGTGAAAGAGGAGAAATTGGTTTCAGGGTGTGAGAAACTCAGCGTATAAAGAAGAGAAGAATGATCGAAAGTTTTGCTTATTCAATTATCCTTATATCATAAACAGAGAGCGGTTGCAACGTTTCACAAAAAGACCAGGCTTTGGATTTCAACGATCAACTGCCAAGCCACGTAGCGGGGTGTGGTTGGAGGATTTGAGTGATGCGGTTTATATAGTTGTATTCTCGAAACGGATCAGGTTAGTTTGTGACATGATTCGTAATTAAACATCTTTAATCCACATGGTCCAGATATTAGTGGCCTTGATGTTTTTTTTTTATTATTTTTTTAGAGAAATAGTACCTTGATGTTGATATTCATTCATTCCATCGTGCATCCATGCAGATGGAGTCAAAAATCGATCAGATATAAATTATGGGAATTTTGGACTTTAAATGCCTTTTAATCAAGAATGATTATTCAGTATTTTTTTAATCCTACAATAATTGGTCCTTTTAAAATTTCTCTGCTTTTCCATCTCTCGAGTGTTATCATTGGTTTACGGCATTACGCTTATTTGTAAAGTAATACTAGATATAATTAAGAATAATACAATCACAAGATACGTACTTTAAAAAAAATTAGTATTAAAAAAAATTAATCTTTTCCTATAAATCTCTTGTTAACTCACTTTTTTTTTTTTTCAAAAAGAGCATGCAACACTTTACACATTCTATATCTGTAAATATTATTATTATTTTTTACTTATTACTCAGTTGTTGCACAGGTATATTATCGTTCCCTATGGAAGAATAGAACCTTTTTTGAGGAAAGATAAAAAAAAATACATGATGTGGTTTAAGTTTGGCACCTTTTAAGCCTGTGGAAGTCATGAGCAAGGGGGTTTCAAATAAGATGGCTCTAATGCATAAAAAGGGTGTCATCAATTCAATGAAGCAATTGGCAGGTAATATGATAGGCATTTCACAAAATTTGTCTCATGGCTTAAAAAATCACTATAATATTCTTTTACATGTGAGTGACCCTAATCTTCTAAAAGCACGCAGCACTCTGCACTCATAAACGAAATCTCCATTGAGAGATCATATATTCATTAGTCATACCAAAATGGTGGAACCTACAGAGCCTGCATTTCCAAATTGGTGTGCTCATTCTTCCCCGAGATTGGAGAAGAGTCCTGATTTTCTTCGGTAGGCTTCATCTCTTGGACAGGGGGAGGGTTGACGATGGTCATGGGCATTACAACATTATCTGAGAGGCGTCCTTTCATCTCCCTGTGCTCCTGACACAAGGCACACCAGTGCAAGCAGCAGTGCACCAAGCATGGGTCACATGGCGAGTTCTGCAGCCAGCCACAACTTGATTAAGCAAATTTTAAGTCCAACATTTAAGTGCCGCTCAGAAAATGGCATCTTTGAATGTGGATTTTAAGCCCAGCCGATCGCATTTGTTACATGAGCAAATGATCTAGGCATCACGATTGCAATCTGAAATTTCTACCAGAATAGATTTAAGTTACCTAGTCAGCAATAGACAAACTTATGATTACCTTCAAATGATATTTCTTCTGCAAGGATTGCCGAACAAGACCTGTGTATATCCCACACATCCACCAGGTAAATAATAAACCCTCACAAACGAGATACGATGGGTTAATACAACGGAAAACTGCAGTTGCAGCAGCCAGAGCAATGCCACCTTCAACACAAACGGCATGACACATGCATGGTTTTGTCCAAGGCATATCATCTTCTCTCAAGCTTTCAACATTACGCCCAAATAGAACACATGGACAGAATAGTCCGGTCCAGCCTGTAAAAGTAGGAAACAAAAAAACTTTTAAATAATTGAAAGATTTAATTGTAAAATCTTCATCCCTTTATGCAATAAATAGAGAAATTGGAACCATAACTTCTCAAAAGTCCTATTGCAAATCTTTACCAGTCCAGAAAGGCCAAGGTCACATACAATGCTAGAGATACATATCTATTAGATTAAGGCAAAAAGGTGCTCTGCGGGCTTAATATTTTTTAGAAACACAAGATACACAAGCATCCCAAAAAGAAGAAATTCAGGAACCTTTTTTTTTTTTTTTTATCAGTCAAAAAGAAGAAATTCAGGAAGATTATCCAATCAAAGTTAGACAGCCTCAAGCAAACTAGCTGACAGCATTGTTCAGATGGTTACTTTATAAGTAATGTCATTCTTGTCACTATTTGCAATATATAGGCCTCAGAACTCCTTACTGTCTTGTGAAAATTTCATCATATCAACTTACAACTTTCTTTGTCTTCAGAACAGCCAAAAATTCCCGTTGTCCAAGGTTCATCTGCAGGAGGCTGAAAGCTTTCAGGTAGAGGTTGACCACATTCATTGCACTTGTGAACAGCCAACTGCCCAAAAAATTATAGCTGGTAAATAGTTATTACATGTATATCAATATTCATAAGATAAAGATGTTGTTGATGCAAGGAGTGATGCCCTCCTCGATATAAATCATAAAACCAGACATCCTAAGTCCTAAAGTATAACTAAAGACAAAGAATTGATCAGTAAGACCAGAATGGATCATAAATCACTAAACATAAAAACTGGCTCAATTCATCTGCTGAATTTGCCAAACTTTCTCGTTTCAAACTGTTTAAACTGCCAATCAACTGGAACTTTGCTGCAGCGTAGGGTTTAAGCAAGACCCAGATGGGAACAAAAACGAAGTTTGAGAGCATGTTATAACTTTCCACTTGGACCTGCCTAGAAGTTTATTTTCTTATTTTCTTCACTTCATTTCCTGTGGTTAGATGAGAATTGTATGAGTATTAGACTCGTTATTATACGAAGTCACATATCCCGATAAACCTAAAATGACGATGTGGGCAACAATCAGAGATCAGTGAGAATGCACCGCAAATTGTTGAAGGTCCTACTAGGATGAATCCCTGTATGAGTGGCATGTAACTATGGAAGGGGCTTTCCCTAATTATAGCAGCACTCAAATATCTAGGAATATAAATATCAGCAAATCGAGTTCAGCTCCTATAGATTCTGTCGCTTCACCCAAAAGCACCCTAATCATAACCATAAAGCATTGCCTGGAGGGCCATAATTCAGACTAATTACTACAACATACTCCAAGCAGAAGAAAAATTCTACCAAATAAGAGAAACATAAATTAAAAACAAGGGGTAGAAAAAAAAAAAAGAAGCAGCATAATTAACGAAAGGGTGGTATTATTTTCCTATAGAAATGGGTATTTTAAGGGGATAAAAAACTTGGGGAACCTCGATTGGCTGATTAAGCTCTCCAGGCTTAATATCCTCCAGAGGCACCTGATCCTTGGTCAGCTTCACATACCGAGAGTGCGCTGTCCCATCCGCCATCTGATCTCACACTCCCAAAAAAAAATCGGCCACAGACAGGCAAAATAAAACCCTACAGTTTGTTTCCCGAGAATCTGCAAGAAAACAAAAATAACTCATAAATCTATACCAGTTGGTTTTTTTTATTGGAACCAAATTATAGGTAACAAAAACTAAAAGGAAAGGAGACAACTCCAGTGACACAGTACTGAATCGAAGTTCCATAAAACATTTATCTTCCTTAAATTTATATTTTGTTGTCCCATTAGATTTGACAAATACTGACCTTAGAGAATTCTTTGAAACCGAACCTGGGCTTGAAAATATGATTGAAGAGAGGGGAAGAGGAATCAGAGGATCTGGCGCGAGCCCGAGAGTCAACTCATGTCCGAGTTCAAGAACTTGGCTTTGAACCCTGGTTTCAGGCTTAATTAGCGGTTCAAGGATCAAGCAATGTATATATATATATATCCACGGATTTGGTGTGAATTGTTACCGGCTCCGCTCTTCCACGCCAACGTTCCAATGAATGCCCTCCACGTCAATACGCGTTAGATCTTGTTGGGACTTAAAGCTCTAGAAAACTTGCGAATGAAGAGTAGAAAGGAAAACTTGCAACCTCGCTCATTTTGTAACAAAATTCCAATCAATATTTAAATTAAAAATAATAATAATAATAATAATAATTAACTTTTTTTTATTTAGTTAACACAGGCTTCACTTGATAATCACATATAAATATACTTTGCTGGAATTCTCAATATGGGATTTTTTTTTTTTTACGCTCTTAATTATTTTACGCTCTTAAAATAATTATGGGATTCATTTACGCTCTTAATCATTTTACGCTCTTAATTATGGGATTTAAAATAAGAATAATGTCATAATCATTTTACACTCTTTTATGTAACATTACCATTAAAATATATAAAATTTTTCGACATATCTTTGGAGTGTCATTTTTATATTAACTTTTTAACCAATCATATTAGATGAATGTACTTATTAATACATAAAATTGCTTAAAACTAGATTTTTTCTTAAAATAAATAAAGTTTTTCTACATTTGTTAGGAGTGTCATTTTTACAATATTGATCGACATTGCGCAAAATACCAATTGAAGAATTAAAAACAAAATTAAATAAATTACATGAATTTAGGGGTATTTAATTTAAATGACCACGTATTATCATGAGCTTAATCATATATATATATATATATATATATATATATGGCGAGTCTTAAAATATAAATTAAATAAATTTTATTTAATCTGATCCGTTTAAACTCCCTGGACAATTAAGGGTGAATATAAAAAATGGTAGCAATACACATTAATGCCTGCACAATAAGGCTGTTTTGATCTATCACTAGAAGAAATTTTGTCTTTTGCAGCGATTTTCTATCCGTTACAAATTTTTTCGTTGAGAAAAATTTATATTTGCGGTGATTAATAATTCGCCGCTTAGTTTTCAAATACTTTTGACACCGACCCCAGTCTCATAGAGTGGGTGATTATTACGGCGAAAAATAATCGCTGCAAATGTAACTGGATGTATTGCGGCGAAACAAATCGCCGCAAAATTAAATTTAATGAGGCGGGAAGAAACACCCTTAATTAGCCCGCCCCCTTCGTTTTGCGCCTATTCCCCCCCTCCCTTCAATTTCCCGCTGGCCTCTGTAAAATCGCCCTCCAAAGAATCTTCCACCGCTGCGATCGCGCGACAACCCACCCTCTCACCAGCCACTGCTCCACCGCGAACTGCTACCGCCTCACCGCTAGGACCTATTTATCTTCCTGCGCTAGCATCGTTTGAGCCACCGAAAGGATTTGGAGGTACACTTCCAATTTTCTCCAAAATCTACAAATACCTAAGTGTTCAACCACCGAATTAGTTTGTGCTCTTGGAGCTTGCTGCCTCCGATTTCTGCCATTTTGCCGAGTTCCTCGGTTAAGAGCCCTAGATCGTGGAAGACACAGCTCGAAGGTAAGCTTCTGGAACTGATTCGGTAGGTTCATGCTTAAAGTGCTTTAATACATTATTCTGTGATTTATGGTAGAATCTATTGGTAAAACTCTAATCGTTTTGTTAAATCCATAAAATCAAAATGAGAGATGCCTATTCTAAAGCTGCTACCGTAGTGTATATGTGTTGATGCTTATGTGCATATAATTTGCAATGGGCTGTTTCTTCATGAGAGATGCCTTTTCCTATTGTTCTTTTTGTGAGATTAAGTTGCATTTGGGTAGTAATGTTATCTCAGATATTCAATGAATAGTATTAAAAAAGTAATAAAAAAAAATTGAATAATAGTGAACAGTAAAAAAAATAGTATAGGTGAGTGAAAATAATGAATAATAATAGTAGATTACTCTCAGAATGCCTTACTACCGAAATTAGCCTGACATAATGGAGCTGTATAAAGGGTCCAATTCAAGCAATTTTCTCATCCAAACACTGCATAATTCGTAGAGATATTTGTACCTATTAACTATAGTACTTGACTCTAGTGTTGGTTCTGAGATTTTTAGAATGGGGTCAGGTAAGCTCGGATTGAACCATTCACTTCTAAAATGTACCAAAGAATACTATTACCAACTGATTTCAAAAAGTCATAGCTCCTTTAACCCAGAATTTATGGCAATACAGGACCAGATAACATTGATTTAACTTGGCC
This sequence comes from Platycarya longipes, assembly GCA_036559045.1. NCBI lineage: Eukaryota > Viridiplantae > Streptophyta > Magnoliopsida > Fagales > Juglandaceae > Platycarya > Platycarya longipes. Next base: position 27,961,300 of record CM071792.1, on the reverse strand, counting down.
CAACAAATGTAAAAGTATCATATACATAATTTAGAACTCAATTTGGTTTAACCTTATTTATTAAGAGTAGTGTTATCATACCCTCTCAATTTATCCACTTAATTATGTGCTTTTATTGTAAATTATACTCCATTTTCTTTTGTCTTTTACAAGTTTCCATATTCTTTGACATGGCTAAGATATGGAAAGAGTACAAATTCACAACATCTTTACATAATCAAAGTTTCCATATTTTTTTGGATTTTATTCAGAAGCTTCTTATGCTATAAGTACTGCACTTTATTGTTTCTATTCTATTTTATTTCAAGCAAATTGAAATAAAATATTTCACATACGATTTTGATTCATAAATAATTTCTTGCTAGAAAAAAATCCCAGTTTTTAGGCAATCAATTTATTAGGAAGAATTAATATATACTTTTAAACTAATTTAAACATAGAAAATGATAAATCAGATATTATGATTTGTAGGTATCATTAATGTCTTTTAATTTTTGATAGACTTTTTTAAACCATAATTCTGATTTGTGTAATTCCTTAAATTTATAGATACACTTTTTTAATTAAAACATTCTATATATGAACGTCCTTTGTTGCTGTGGTTTATGTAAAATGCCCATTTTCTTTAGTTTTATAATTCTCTTTTTTTAATCACTTTTTATTAATGAAATATTTATTCCAACCTAAAAATGCATAAAGCCCCTCGAAAATTATCCTTCCTCCCAGTTTCAATATCTCTTTATTATGTGTTCATAGTGCTCTGTTTTCTGGTCGATTTTAGCACTTTCTAACAATAGGGTTATTATGACTCTTAGATACAATATTCAATGTTGATTTCTGAACAAATGCAAGAGAAGGCCAGCCAACTCATTAATCTGTAATTACATAGATTGGATTTGTTTCTTTTGAATCTTTTTCTCTTTTACTTTTGGGCTCTCTAATACCGGTAGGTTTTGAGTGTGTCTATATATATATGATATATTAATATTTCATTGATTGGTTTCCTTATGTGATTAGATTTATGTGTGTCTATATATATATCATGGTTTTATTGATTAGTTTCCTCAAGATCTAGGCCTAATCTTTCCACTTGGATCCTAGTAGACAAAGCTACACTTTTTTCCCTTATATTTTTCTACTAATCTTCCCTTGACTCCTAACCAATAAAATCTCTTGATTTTAACTATTGTACTAGAAGTGAGAACAATGAGAGGGGACATGGTTGTGTGTGCGTGTGAGTGTCTATATATGATTTAAATATATAATTATATTGGGTGTAGTAATATATTGCACATGGATTGTGTTAGTTGTTGAAGAAATGCATAATTGACGCATAAAACGTCAACGGCTATATATAGAGTATTTCTAGTGTACATTACTTAGTTTATAAAATTCATTTGTATATGTTTGCCTTGGTGTTAATATAATGATCATATTAATAAATGAATGATGAATATGCACCGGTTTTATTATTATATGGTGAGGAAACATCTACTCTGTTTGTTTTTATAGTTGGCAGCATATTGTGCTATATAATTACGGGTTTTTTTGGATGAGTAGTGACACAAGGAATATTCAACATTCCTTGTGATCATAAAAAAATAGTAGTGAATTTTTTTCTAGCTAAATTACAAAATCATCACAGATCTATTGATGAGCCTTCAGAGAACAACCTTGTCACTTAAATTGTAAAGGCATTAACCAAATTTGCACGTGAATTTCTATTTGCAGCTTATGATTAAGGCAGTAAAAATGTAACAACTTCATCTCCATCTGATGTTCAGATGTTTTTTAAACCTATAGAATGATATACTGTGATATGAGATGTAAATGAACCGACCTTTTCAAAGCAACATTGAAGTCATTTGAAAATTCATGTGATATACCTTGAGCGTATCATGATATGCCTTGAGCATATAGTCCGCACTAGAGTTCACTACTAAAACGTTAGAGGTATAAAGTATCCTTAAATGAATGTCTAAGCCTATAAATAGATTGGATCTATTTAAGTAGAAAGTTCATATCCAAGATTATCAAAACCCATAAAAGGCGGTTTCCAAGCTATCATCTGGTTAATCTGAGAATTAGGAACATCCAAAATCTGACTTTGATACAACCATATGAACCACCTATTAAATGAAGAAGAATAACTTTTTCAAATATGAACATTAGAAAATGCTAAAGTGCCCAAGTACTAGGAAGAAACAAAATATATTCATGGTGAACTCTTTGGAAACCATTTTATGATTTCAATTCCCACACGTATGTTGTTGCAACAAATAATGTGGTGAGACCATTCATTTAATCACATGCAACAAAATATATGCAACCTTCATTTCCATTAAATGTGACTTGATCAATGTGTTGAAAATTGTCGCATAACACAGGCTATCTAATAAAATTTTCCAATCATGTGTTTTCTCTAGATGGACAAAAGTTGGATGAACAAGCCCGATAGACTTTTATCACCTGCATACGCTGATGGGGTTAACAATTTTCTCACACAAGTAATGAACCATGCAGGTGGAAGGGATCGCATTCGGTGTCCCTGTCGTACATGTCTTAACAATCTGTGGTTGCCTATATATGAGGTGGAAACTCATTTGTATATCAAAGGGATCAATCCAAATTACACTCAATGGGTATTTCATGGAGAGGATGAGACATTTAATGTCAGTGACGACGATATTCAGGACGAGGTTATACCAGAAGATGATTACATCGACGACATGCAGCAGATGTTGGATGACATTCAGGCAGGCACCTTTGTTGATGTGCCTCAAGACAACACTCATTCGCCAAATAGGCCACCAATACCTGAAGCCACACAAACTTCATCTTTTGACCAGATACTAGAGGATGTTCGACGTCCTCTTTTCGACGGGTGTACAAAATTTTCAAAGTTGTCATTTATTGTCAAGTTATTACACATCAAATCAATCGGTGGATGGTCAATTAAGTCATTCGACATGCTCCTTAACTTGTTGAGGTCTGCCTTCCCAGATGTGCTCTTGCCACAATCATATGAGGAGTCAAGGTCTTTGAAGCGCGGTTTGGGATTCAAGTACAACAAAATACATGCATGCGTCAACGACTGCATCTTATTCTGGAAAGAAAATGAAGCTCTTAATGAGTGCCTTGTATGCAAGGCCTCGAGGTGGATGCCAAATACACATGGGTCACGAGTGATACCTCAAAAAGTGTTGCGACATTTTCCTTTGAAACCGAGATTACAGCGTCTCTTTATGACTGCAAAGATAGCAGGTGATATGAGATGGCATAAAGAACAACGGACAATAGAAGATACCAGTATGAGACATCCGGCCAACTCTGAGTCCTGGAAGAAATTTGATGAGGAACATAATTGGTTTGCTGCGGATCCTCGCAATGTAAGGCTCGGTCTGTCAAGTGACGGCTTCACTCCCTTCAACAATTTGGCTAAACCTCATAGCATTTGGCCAGTGATCCTTGTTCCGTATAACTTACCGCCGTGGTCATGCATGAAAGACCAGTTCTTTATGACATCTTTGATTATTCTTGGTCCAAGGTCACCAGGGAATGATATCGATGTTTACTTGCAGTCGCTACTCGATGAACTACTTGAATTTTGGGAACATGGGATACCTACATATGATGCATCGACTAGGGAAACATTTATGTTACATGCTGCCTTATTGTGGACAATTAGTGACTTTCCTGCTTACGGGAATCTTTCTGGCTGGTCAACAAAAGGAAAATTGGCTTGTCCACTTGTAATGCCGACACAGACTCCAATTGGTTGAAATATGGCCGAAAGCATTGTTATATGGGACATCAACGTTTCTTACCACCTGATCACATATGGAGAATGAGAAAATGGTTATTTAATGGTAAAGAAGATCGCCGCATGCCACCGAGAGATCTAGGAGGAGACGATATTCAAACGCAATTGCATATGATTGGGGATGTTCAGTTTGGTAAATCTCGTAAGAAGAGAAAACGCACTGCTGAAGAGCTGAACTGGACAAAGTGTAGCATATTCTTCAAGTTACCTTATTGGTCAACACTTCGACTTCGGCATAATCTAGATGTTATGCATATTGAGAAGAATATTGCCGATAACATCTTATTCACTTTAATGAACATTCTAGGTAAAACTAAGGATAACATCAACTCTCGGCGTGAGTTGGAGATTTTGGGCTACAGAAAAGAATTACATTTAAGGCGTGAAGGTGAACGTGTAACAATGCCGCATGCACTTTACACATTACACGGAAATGAAAGGAATAAATTTTGTGAGTGGTTGACCGATATCAAATTCCCTGCTAGGTTCGCTTCTAATATTGCTAAATGTGTTTCTCTACGTGATTGCAAAATCTCAGGGTTGAAAAGCCACGATTGTTATGTTTTCCTTCAACTCATACTCCTCATTTCTGTTGGGGGGTACTTAAGAAGTGACATTGCTTTGGCATTGACTGAACTTAGCACTTTTTTCAAAGAGTTATGTGCTCTAACTTTGGATGTGAATCGTTTATTCCAGCTCCAAACTGATATCATCACCATTTTATGCAAACTGGAGATGATATTCCCTCATTCTTTTTTCGATATTATGGTTCACCTAGCTGTTCATTTACCCCGTGAAGCTATTCTTGGGGGTCCTGTACAATATAAGTAGATGTATCCATTTGAGAGATATCTCAGCAAATTCAAGAGGTATGTTAAGAATAAAGCCCGTCCAGAAGGTTCAATAGCAGAAGCTTACATTCACATCGAATGTCTGACATTTTGCTCCATGTACCTCCATGATGTTGAGACGAAGTTTAGTCGAGTGGATCGCAACGTTGATGCTGACGAAGAGGAAACTATAGATGGATTCAAAATTTTCAACCAAAAAGTTCGTGTCTTGAGTATAGCTTCTAATGTGCAATTAGAAAATAAAGTCTTTAAAGCAGCCATCTGGTACGTGCTTAACAATTGTGCGGAGATTAGATCCTATATAGAGTAAGCATCAATGGCTTTACTTATACATATATACTTCCATTTGAACTTAACAAGTTTTTATCGACCCACACTAGTTAACTTGAATATTTTGCTTGGCGATTCAGTGCTCCAAATGCAGGGAGCACTACGAGAAATGTAAGGTGCAACACCCAAATTGCATTGATCGCACGCATCAAAATGAGTTTTCAACTTGGTTCAAGCAACATTTAAGTTATTCTCTATCCATATCTACTTTAAATATCATAGATTTTGTTATGTTTTGGAATGAAAAAAATTTATGTTGTGATTTTTTAATAGTTTTGGTGTAGATCCAGGAACAACGTATCTCCAATCCACATTCAGTGACCTCTGATTTGTATGCGTTAGCTTGTGGGCCTGACCGTTGGGTGGCATCATATACTGCTTGCATTATAAATGGAAAAAGGTTTCATACAAAGCAGCGTGAACTTCGCCGGCGTACACAAAATTCTGGGGTGTTGGTAACTGGTGACGAGGCTACAAATAATCTAGATTTCTACGGTGTTATTAATAATATCGTAGAGTTACGATACATGGAGTGGCGTCGGGTGTACCTATTTGAATGTGATTGGTTTAACGTGGGTGATCGAAAAAGAGGGGTGCGGGTGGATGACCATATGATTAGTCTCAACATGGACATGAAGTGGTATAAGGATGAACCGTTCGTGTTGGCGAGTCAGGCTTCTCAATGTTTCTACATCAAAGATTCAAGGGCGAAAGGGAATTGGGGTGTTGTGCAGAACTATACAAATAGGAATGTATACAACATTCCTCCAGTGCCGAGGGTTTTGGAAGATATTGATGGCGAATCAAGTGACGATGATGCCGATCAAGAAGATGAGTCATCATATTATTATGTACCAGTACAATGTGATGCGGATCCAATGCCAACTCCACTGAGTAGGATGGATATACTACCTAGACATATTGATGTACGAGATATCACAGATCAGGATGGTCAATGCATAGATTCAACAGAATTTATCAATGATGACATTATGGCTTCTGGTTTTGGAGATGCGTATGGTGATGTAGAATATTCAGATAAGGGGGATCTATCCACAGAGGAAGAGTCTGTGTCAGATTTATAATTACATCAAAAACAAAGAAAAAAAGATCGTCGATTTGAAGGGTAACACAATAGATTAACTCATTGAAATTGAATTGTAGACATAGGTAGTTGATTATTATGTCATATAAAATTCTTACTTTGATTTATTTATTAAAATTAACATATTTATTATTGATAAATGGGCTGGACTAATATGCACAAGATAGTATTTATGTTTTCATATATATATATATATATAAAGGGATAAATATAAATGATAGTTTATTTATTTTCCTCTAAACTTGTTTGACTTCAGATATATATGATATTATTCTTTTTCAGGTGAGGGGAAAACAGATGGTGTTGCGTGTGACTTCGCTTCCTTGAATCCAATCAAGGTAGAATTTACTTGCTTCAGTCTCGGCCTATTTAATTATGCAAATAACAAACAAGTACAGAAGAAGTATTCATCTTTACTACTTTAATACCTGCTGAAACAAAGCTTAACGTGCGATACTTATTTCCTTCAGGGTTCTGGAAATTGGGTACATAACATAACTGTAGCCGGTACGCCTTGTCAACATGTCATCGCAATCCTATCTTCAATCTAGAGGCACGAGGAGCACTATCAACTATCAAGGTATATAATTCGACAATTTAGTTATTTTTCTATGTTGTGCTCATAACATAGGCTACTATCTAAGTGCATTAAATGACATTACTTTTGAAGATTCTAATTTGCAAAAATATAATCCTTATAAAATGTAAGAATTATTCTACTAACAACTTATTGTAAAATGGGCGACATATGATCTTTTCATTGTACCTGTCTTTGACTTTGAGACTATCATGTGGAATAGAATGTTATCTGTCTCAAACAATTAACTCGTACACACGCAAGTAATCGATTGGGAGGAAGTTCAAAAGGCAGAGGGAGACTCCGAGGTACTCGTGGAAGAGGCCCTGTACCGTACTCATGTCGATTTGGCCGACCGCGTGGAGCGCGTCTCTCTTCACCCCATAGCTCTGAGGAGGCAGAGCAACCCAGCTCAGATGATTCCACGCAGCCTCCGAGCCAGCCCTGGGTACCTCCATGCCCCAACCCAGTTCCCCCACCGGATCCCATACGAGAACCCATACCAGTTAGAGAACAATCACCTCCCAGAGAACCTACAAGCAATGAAGATCTCAGTAAACCACTAATGTTTTGATCATTGTAATTTATTGTTGCAGATGCTCCCATGGAGGCCGTAGCAAACCAGCAAGAGAGGAAACGTAAGCATGGTCCCGCGAAAGGCACCCTGTTTGAGAAACTGAGGAAGAACGGGAAAGTAATTTTGAAGATAAATGATGGCGAGACTGCCCCGTGTTGTGAAAATGCGGCCATGTTCACATCTCAAGTGTCATGGATTATTAAACAATATTGTGACATGAGTCACGCACGATGGTCTGATGTCCCGCAAGCCCAGAAAGACGAGCTGATTAGTCGTGTCAAGGTATGATCCTTGTTAATTAATATTGATTCCTAGAAAGTTTTGTCATAGTATAATCGTTGCGTAAATGACATGATGACACTTTCTTGTAGAGTGACTTTGAGTTGGATTGGGAACGTGAAAACCACTGATTAACAGTAACCAAGCAATTGCGTAAGCGCTTCAATGCATTTCACCATGACTTACACAAGATATATCTATCATATGGAAGCCATGAAGAGGCGTTGGCTAACGGGACTAGTTTGGTCGACCCGCTTGTATGGGTTAAGTTGTGTGGGAGGTGGGGCAGCGACGCCTTTAAGGTATGTATTGTATACAATATTAAACAAATTATTTACCCATTTAATGTCTAAAAATTGTTATGGCAAGTTTGTTTATTATAGCTAACGTTGGAAATTTATGTGGCAGAAAATGTCAGCTCAAAATCGAGAGAATCGAAAGAAGCTCATGATTAATCACACATCAGGACGTAAATCATTTGTCCGGATCCTTGCGCAAAAGGTATAGGTTTAAAATAACTTCTTCTCATAGAGGTTACACTTGTACCAAATATAAACTCATATCCCAAACAATAAGTAACATAATGACTCATAATGTATTAAATCAAAAGCCCGAATAAGTAACACAACGATATGCAACGATAGATGGGTATTTTATAGTGTGTTATTATTTTAGGAATATGGTTTTTAGTGTTGTTTTAGATACTATTTTTGGGTGAATAGTATTTCTTTTATTTTTGTGTTCGTGGTAAATTATTGTTGTGAATGGTTACTCTAGCTGTTTGGGCTTAGAATGCACATTTCACTTTCATGAAAGTTCTCTCCTGGGAAAATATATTCTTATACTGTACACATTGCTGACTCATGTAGCGGGCTGAAAATTCCAAGAATATGATTGACTATTACAAGGAGACGTGTTGGTCCAAGAAGAAGAATGTGTTTGTGACACCAGCGATAGAAGAAACTTATGTGAGTAGTGCAATTACATTCCCTGGGATCTATGCTTCTTTTCAAATGTGATAAATGCATAAATAGCACAGGATGTATATACATTTTTAATAATTGAAAGCATTGTCAATGTGCAGAGGACTATGCAAGGTAGGATGGATGGCCTAGCACCAGAGCAGCGTACTGATGAGGTAGCAGCAACTGTCTTTAGGGAGGTTCTTGGCCATAGACCTGGATATGCACGGGGACTCGAAGAGATGGTCATCCCTGAGTCAAGTAGACAACGTGACCAACTTAAAATGCAACAGTATTTAGCCGAGATTAAGAGACAAAGGCAGGATGCTGAACAATATAAGAAAGATACTGAACAATATAAGAAAGATGCTGAACAATATAAGAAATATGCTGAACAGTACAAGGGTCAACTCCAAGAAATGAGAGAAGAGGTGCAGGATCTTAGGGAGCAACAGATGCAGAATAACAGGATGCTCCAGACTTTAATGAGGGGTTTGCCTGGATTCACTGAGTCATTCCTTTGATACTTAAGGGGACTGTATGTTTAGACAATTTTGGGTGCTTTTTGTGGGCCAATATGGCAATTGGGCTATAGATATAATATATATATATATACACATATATATACATATATATATACATATACACAAAAGGGTCTGTTCAAACGTTGGTGGGTTTTTGATTTTTGAGAAGCTTTTGGGCAAGGAGTACAGTTAAATCACAGGTTGTGTTTCTTTTATCAAACAAACTTTTCTCACTCTTATCCACAAATACTTGTTGACACATTCTTCCTATGGTTATTCTAGGTACCTCAAGAGTAAATTGACATGAATGGCTTTTGCAATGATGCCTCGACCTTGAAAAGTCTTCGTGAGTTCCCCAAACAGTTCACGTTGTTCTAGCTGAATTCTCAGGTGAGTATCGGGAATCTCATGTATTCTTCTATTTCTGCATGAATGTGTCCAAACCTTCATAATCTCATTCTTGGTTATATTTTATTATATATTGCAGTTAGTGCTCGAGGATGGATTTCCTGATCAACCTCATTGAGGTATGGATATTTTCCCTTCTGTCTTCCTTGCTAAATTAGCACCACCTGTTAAGATTAATTATAGGCCTATTTATACACTTCATTAGGCCTGAAAATGCCATATCTTTCTACTGACCAGTGGGAATTTGTTATATAGGGTTAACATATGTTTAATGATTGTTGTAGCCAACCAGCTTGGTTTTGATAGACTTTGGTAATTCATGCATGGGTGAAATATTTAGGCTTAGTGTATTTCATTTTGTTTCTTAAAACACAATCAATGATATGCCTTTGAGTTATGCAGCTGCCTTATATGGATTCACTTTGTAGTTTAATTAGCATATCCTCATTGTAACATTCAATGGGGATATGCTCTATTTGATCGTTGATTTACTCTAGGTATTGTTTTTTATGTCTTTTCAATTGGAATGATTCGGAAGTTTAAAATAAAATTGACGACCATCTATTTGAAGATCTCGGTAGCCCAACTGGGTCCATGACTCAGTTTTTGCGTTTACTATAGGTCTTGTTTACATAAAGCAAGTTCTTTGCACGCTTAATATTTATTTTTTTGTCTCTAAAGCAGCACAATTTGTTAAACATACACGTCTATTTTGTTTTTCTAGATTTCATTTTTTCCTGAATTTTGTTCTGCCAATATATTAGGTTTGCTTTATTCAGAAATTCTTTTCCTGTTTTCTTTAAAGGAAATTTTCGGAGTAAGAGATAGTTATAATGCTTGGTGAGAAATCGTGAAGAAAAATTAGAAGGGAAATTTTAATAACCAATGTGCAAATGTAACTTGTTAAGATTGTCTTGAAGAGGAAAAAATACTAAAGATAGATACTTTGCTATTACTTTATATTAATGATAGTCAACTTCATATGAAGAAACATCATGAATTACGAGATGTACCTGCAACTAGGATATCTATTTCCTTTGTTGATGTTGCATTTCATTTTCAAGCAAGTATGTCTCATATGAGCCCTTTTTAGTGTTAGATATATGTTAAATAGGTTTTGTCTATTATAAATCTCCACATACCTTGTTAATTCAATTTGACTCTTTGATATGTCTTCTTTTTTCCTAGTAGTTCATAGGTTTTGTTATTTTTTGTTTAATGGTGACTGGTGATGACTTGGATGCATTGGATGCAATCATCTGATAGATTTATGTTTGTGAAAACTAAACACCCTTTTTATATACAGAAAAATCATGCACATGACCCATATTTGTAAAAACTAAACATCCTTTCATATTCTCAAATGTACAGTTAGATTATGTATCCTTATGATACATTTGCATACGCGAAATTCTAAAACTAAATTGAAGTTATGAGAAGAGCGATGATGTTGGTGAATATTAGTAGATGCAATTTATAGGATGAATATATGAAGGAGAGGACTTATTATTTATTTATTTATATTGATTGATTGAAAAGAAGATAATTTGCACTTTTGGTATTTTGTCAACACAGATATAGCTTTTTTCCTAGTAGTTGAGTTAGTTTTTGTTACATAATAAGTACTAGTGACTTGTATGCATTGGGTATATTTGCAATGGTTTTTCTTATAAGTGAAGTATAGTTAGCAAGTCATAATGTGTTGCTCACATTATGGTTTTTCATTTCATCTCTATGTCAGGCATAGCAAATATGGATGTAGTGGCTTGTGCGAAAGAGAAGAGTTTTTGAACCATATATGGTGATATGGCAATTCATAAAGATTGGGTTCATGCGTGAGCGTGAAGCCAAGATTTGCTGCATTATTTTAGTGGTAGCAGACTTTTTAAATCTATTATAATAGTCATATGTGACTTATTTATTAAATGCCCAGTTTGTACTTGCCTTGGTATAATGCACCATCTCAATGTATAAAATATATGACGTTGGATGTCATTTGTGAAGATATTATGAATGTCATTTGTTAATTGAAACAAAGATTGTATGGTATTTAGTATATGTGTAAATGAATGTGATCTGAGAGAAAGAAACAACTGAGCAGGAATTTGTAAACTGAGCAGGAATTTGTAATAGGAAAATCAATTGGGGCACAACAGAAATAAATCGGGCCATTCAACCATTTTCCCGGCGAAAAAAAGTCGCCGGTATTGATATTATTGCACGTAAGCTTTTTCATGGCGTCATAAAAATTCGCTATGTAAACTTCTTTAGCAGCGTTTTAAAACCGCCGCAACTGAAAATACGGAAACCAGAATCTAATAGCAGAGTGGCAAAAAACGACGCGAAACTAAATTAGCGGCGAGAATATGTCGCTGCAATTGAGCCCTTCAAAAGAGTCCCTTATTACCGGTGTGGCCAAAAACGCCGTGTAAATATTAATAGCGGCGAACAGTTATCGCTGCTATTGGTTAAACGAAACCCAAAAGTATATAGCGGCGTGATCCTAGACGCTGGGAAAATTTTTTTACGGCGAAATTATATCGCCCCAAATGAAACTTCTGCCTGCTGTTATTGATCTTTGGCAACGATATGTAACTGAAAGGCGGAAGCATTTTTGCGGCGGCTGTAGTACTTATAGCGACGAAAAAAAAATGCCGTGAAATAGTATACTTTTAGCGGCGACTTTTCCGTTCCGTTGCAGGGAGGCAGAAGTGAAGAATTTGTACCGACGATGCTGCAACGAAGTTAAGTCGCCACTAAAAAGGGTTTGCCGCGAAAGTTGTAGTTTTTGCAGCGAAATATTTCGCTGGGAAAAGTCATTTCTGTTGTAGTGAATGCAGATTGAGCATCCGTTTAAATCATGTTATATATGCATATACTACAAGAAAAAATAGAATTTGTGACGAATTATATATGATAATAATTATTTTTAGAAAATAATTATTTTCGTATAAAATAATTAGTCATAAGAACAGCTTTCTTGTAATGATATATACATAACCGGTGCAATTGATCAAACCCTAAGGCTAGCTATAACATATACAAACCATGGATCAAAACTGAACCAGCCATGCATACCATTCATGAAGTTCAGGAAGTGCTTTTTTTTTTTTTTGGGTGGGGGGGGGGGGGGGGTTGGGTTTGTGTGTTCATGATTTTGATACAGGTAATAATCATTAATTATGAGGGCCAATTTCTGTACCAACCGGCCCATGCAGAGACCAAACCACTGATGCCAAGAGTAACAGCATGGTTGCAGAAAGGGTTGGGTTCAATATCCGCCACTCCAATGATCAAATCAGCAACATTTGCTGCCACTGCCATAAGCCTCATCACTCTATCTCCTCTAATCTTCTTTATCCTCTCTTTCTCCTCCTTTGATTCCTCTTTCGAAGTACTAATTAAAAGCTTTTTCTCTGCCTCCAATCCCTCTCTAATCATTATGAAATCAGATATGATAAAGAAAACATACCCAAAAGACTCCCCAAATGCTGACACGAAGCTCATCTTCCTCGCCAACTTCGGGTCCAACGTTCCGATTCTTGATAACCAGAGAAAGTGGTCGAAAAAGAAGTAGACCATTTCGCCTGCATTAGCAAGAACTGCAAGGAACCGCAAAGTAGGGGTTGCACCGGGGCTTCTTCTCAAAGCATTGAATCCGGTGAGAAACCGGCCAGTTCTAAAGGCTTTCCGGCTAAGCCCCGACGCAACCTCCCACTGTTTGGCTCTCTGGGCGATATCTGGTTGAGTTGCCTCGGCGTGCCAATGGACAAGCTTGGAGACATATTGGAATGTCTTGACAAGCTTGTCGATACCATCTCTTTTTGCTAGGAAGATGACCAGCTTGTCCACTTTGTCATTCATGGCTGAATCGAAGCGAGCGAGGTTGAAGGAATTGAGTTAGTGTTGATGAGTTGCTAGCAGCTCATGATTGAGTTTTTGTTATTAGAGATTGGGTAGAAACTATTAACAAAGCTAAAGGAGAGCCACAGAATCAGGGATTTCTGGATAATACTGTAAGGTGGGTAATATGCCTGTGGTTGGATGATGGATCTTGTTTTGCTGCTTATGTTGGTCTTTTTTCTGTGCCACTAAATTAATTAGTTTGTATTTTCAGACAATTGCATTAGGCTTTCTTTGTCCTGTGTTGGAAGATGTCCAATGGCCGCCACGCAATGACTTGCACATATGTATGGGTTATCAAGAAGTAAAGTCATGATGATAAAGTTATGATTATTAGTCTATAATTATTTTATAAATATATTTAAAATTAAGGGTATTTTTGAAAATTTAAAATAACTTTTTAATAAAATGACATGATTACGTTAGTTAATTTAAAATTAATTATAAAATAGTTGTAGGTTCAAAATGGTACCAATCAATTTCAGGTCCACGTTACAATTTGATGATTTAAAATTTTCTCCAATATCCTTGTCCTACCTTTTAATTTCCCAATTTTCATCTGTGGGTATAATTTCTACTTTTATATTATGTTTTCTCCTTTTTTTCAAATTACGTTTTGTTTTCAATTTAATTTTTGTTTATAATATTATATTTCAAAAAAAGAAAAATGTCTCCAAACTAAATTACATATATCCAAGATATAATATTGTAAGGGAATTCTCCCCCTTTGTAGCCCGAGTGATGAGATTAAGACGAATAATAAGGGAATAGGACCAAAGGGCCCATCCCAGCCTAGCACAAATGGGCCTGTCAGCCCAACTCATATATGAGTCAATAGAACCAATGCTCAAAGGAGACTAGACCTATAGGGGAACACACATTGAGGTAATCTCCATAAAGGAGCAAACGGCACGGGGGATGGACTCACTACCCTGCAGCTCCCCCCAAGCGACGTCAGACCCATAAGTACCTGCCCAAGCAGGCAGATAGGAAGCAGTGAGAGTTATTAATCTTCTAACAGTGGGACTTCAACAACCTACCAAGGAAGCCTGTTAAATAAAGCAACTCAGGAAATCATGCTGCATTAATAGCCATACACCCGAACTATACGTTGCATTAATGACACTATTGTAGAGGAACTCTGCATTAAAAGGTCCTGACAAAGGGAACAATGGAAAGGACATGGGCCCCATCCATGTCCATGCGACAGACACGATCTGTCCCCTAGGCTTTTAATATAAATAGTAATCCCTCAAGTACGAGAAAACTCTCTAGACTCTCTCAATTATTTTCAAACCTTCAAAAATACATTACTAACTTAGGTATTAGAGACTCCCTAGCCTCCAAGGCCACCATCTCCCAGCCTTCTCTTTCGTTTGTGCAAGCCCAAATCCAAAAGACCCAAGTTACTAACTTGACTCAAAGACGTACAAAACATGATGTTAACAGTGATGCCGTCTGTGAGATCATTGTAGAACTTACGTGTATTTTGTATGCCCACGACAACCCATTCTTAGACGACTTAGGACAAGAGGAAGTTTTGATGGAGGCGAGATTGAAAGCCATGGAGGACTGGGTGGCAAAGCTAACTGAGGAGGTGGAGAAACTTCGTAAGGAGAATCAGGGGCCTGTTTCGTACCGGCCGATATTTCGATTGTACCAGATTTCGGCCATTCATTTTTTTTTTTTCCAGTTTTTGCTATTTTTTTGCCTCAATTCAGACTAATCTAATTATATTTATATATTTATAATTTATTCATATATTGATTATTATTTTGAAATATAATTTATAGATGTTTATAAACATATATAATTTATTTATGTATAGAGTATTTCAAAACAGTACTGATATCAAAATATTTTATTCCAATACCTTGATCGGTATGCCCATCGGTATGGTATTCAAAACATTGGTACAAAGAGATGGAGAAGAAAATGGATACATCATTGTTAGTGCACCAACTACTCACAGGCACTGGTCTACTCTACATGGAAGAGGTGATGATCGTTTCCTTGCGACCGAAGTTCATGGTCCCCACCATGGAGATGTATAATAAGGGAGGGACCCCCTCAAGCACCTAGAAACCTTCAGGGCTCATATGACGCTACATGGCTTTCTGGAAAATGTGGCATGCAGAGCCTTTCCACTAACCCTAAAAGGGTTGGCACAAGTAAGGTTTGGATCTCTAGTGCCCGTTCCATAGAGAGTTTCGGTGAGTTGGCCCATCTATTTTTGACTTAATCCTTGTCAAGTCGAAGAAGACGACGCCCTACAGTGTACATCCTCACCATTGAACTAAGGGAGAAGGAAAGTCTGAAGGCATACTTGTCTTGGTTCAACAAGGACCGCATGATGACTGATAATCAGGACAAGAAGATAACTCTAGTGGCACTTCTTGAAAGGGTCTGGCCACAATCCCAGTTTATGGTTGAGTTAGCGAAAAGGACTCCTGTCACATTTGTGGGAGTTCATGGATTAGCCTAACAACTTCATTAAGGTCTAAGACACTCTCCGGACTTTAACAAAGTCAAAAAGGAAGGAGTTAGAGTGAGCGGAAAGGAAAGCAAAGGCTTCATCTAAGGCTTAGACCAATGAGAAGATGGAGAAGAGCTCCCATGATAAGAGAAATGAAGAAATTGGGAATAAGCCCTGACGAAGGGCTTGAGATCTCGTTTTGACCACTGGCCTTTACAATCTAAGAGGCTGACTCCCAAGCCGCCCGCAAAGATAGTGACTGAGGCATCATCGCCATTACTGCATGTACCATATATTCACCTCACACAATACCAAGGATTGCTTCTCTCAAGAAGGGAGGATGGAACGCACAGAGTGGATGAGACAACATTACTCGCCCACTCGAATACCGGAATGAGAAAAGAGGGGGAGATCGAGGGAAAGACGCACAGACCGAGCCGACTGGCGTAGAAGGGAAGAAAGCTCACGAGCCCACGACGATGACCGCCAGCACGGGGACCACAACAAGATCGCCCTTGCTTATTGCCACGAAGGGGCGAGACCTCATTGAGCAGAAGGGCATATGCTAGGCAGGTTAGGTATCACACCTTGTAATTCGTAGAGTACCACCCTACCAAGCACTAGAGTTGCGAACCGGCTCTTATAGTTTCCTTTGGAGAGGCTGACGAAGAGAAGGTCCTGTACCCCCCACGATAACACGCTAGTGGTGACCATGTTGGTCGCCAACTTCACCACCTAGCAGATCCTCTATAATTGAGATTGTACAAGGGGTGCTGCATGCAAGGACTGACAGTGTGATGATTCTGATAGGTTGGCCCATGTTCCCAGAGAAACCCTTTAGCAACATGGGTCTGGTTGTAGTCAAGCAACATCTATTCACATCCTGGTGAAGGCTTCCTTAAATAGGATGTTCACGGAGCTACAATGCCATCATCGCTAGGCTCGTTCTCAACAGTTTACAGGTAGTATTATCAACCTACTATCTCAATATGAAGTTTTCGACTTCCCACGAAGTGGAAGAAATTCGCGGCAAGCAAGTCCTAGCACAAGAGTTCTATGTCCAAGAGCTAAAGAAGAAGGATGGCAGGGTCCCCATGAGCAGCACCTCTAGAAGGGACTAGGACATGCACTGCCCGATGAGCCTTGGTAGGTCGTTGCTTGCTACTCATCCTACTGGGCTCGAGAGGGAGTAGGGGGCTCCCTCTTCCTTTATTTTGTAACTTATTTTCGACCATGTGTTTTTATTTAATAAAAAATATAATTTTGAAGGATAGTGCATCTCGGCTACTCCAATAAAACACCGACAAAATAATTTTCAACTAACATAAACTCCACCGACGATAGAATCATCATTAATCATTGCCTACCTTCCTTACGATGTCAATAAGCGGGAGCGACTCTAATCTAAAACTGTTCAAACAACGTACCTCCTACTGGATCAAATGGGAGAGCTAAGGTGAAGGTTGCTCTACCCTTCTCGCGATGTGGAGCGGGTCCTGCCCCTCACCCCGCGGTGGCCCAAACAACTTATCCGACCTCTATCGCAACAAAGCGTGGACTAGCCACATCGCTTTCTAAAAAAGGATGAGTATGCCAGAAACTACTTTATCTTTTCCACGGCAGGGTGCGGGACAACCCTTGGCTACCCAAAGATAAAAATTTACGTTCCATGTGAGCATCAACAATAAGCAGGAGTAGGTCTAGTCTCAAATTGCCCGAATAGCATACCTCTCATGCAATCAAAAGGGAGAGCTAGGCCAAGGGCTGCTCCACTCCTCCCACATTGGAGAGCAGGTTTTGCCCCCTAGCAGCCCAAACAAATTACCTCAACCTTCACTGCAACAAAGAGTGGGCTTAATGGTAGCCTTACCCAACACTTATCTTCCTTACGATCTCAACAAGTGGGAGCGGGTCCAGCCTCCCTGGAAACCTGAAACTTTATCCCAACTCTTATTGTGGTGAATAGTGGACCAGTCATATTGTTGTCCGAACTTACCTCCCCGCAGGGTACCAAATAGATGAGTAGGCTAGAGGTTGCTTCATCTTTCTCGAGGCCTGAGGCAGAGTGTGGGTCAGTCCTCAGCTGTTCAAAGACGAAGACTTACCTTCCTCATATGCATCAATAGGCGGGAGTAGGTCCAAGTACAAACTGCTTGTAAACTTACCTCTTCACAGGATTAAAAGGGACAAGTCATGCCAAAAGATAGCTCTACTATTCCCGTGATGGAGAGCAGGTTTAGGCCCCCATCCCCAGCGACTTAAAGACTTACACCGACCTCTACTGTGATGAAGAGTGAGATCCATGACAACCTAACCCAAATCTTACCTTCCATGCGATGTCAATGAGCGGAAGCGGGTCCAATCCCTAACTGCCTGAACAACCTACCTCACTACGGGGCTACAAGGGGGAATTGCACCAAAGTCCACTTAGATCCTCCCACGAAGGAGAACAAGTCCAACCTCTTGGTTGCTCGAACATTTACCTCGACTCCCATCGCAGCAAAGAATGGATCAACCCTATGGTCACCCAAAGAAGTTTTCTCCTTGGAGAATTAAAAGGGCGGGTTTGACTTGAAGCATCCCAACCCCTCCTAGATGGATTGCAAGCCTAATCTCTCAACTACCTAACATGAACAATATCTCTAACAATAAAGCATCGAATAATGGAAAAATCATTTTGCATGCCAAAAGACCTAGGTCTGCAAGTTTAATGCTCATATAATTGAAAGAAATGCTATGGCTAATCCATATATTTTCTACAACAAATTATTCCACTCCATGGCCACGGTGCATCTCGAGAAGGACATAGGGGCAGGTTAACCAAGCACTTCCCAGCCCCTCCCTCGAGAGGGCAATTGAAGTCCCCTAATGCAGCTTGACTTTTAAAGGGGGTTCCTACCCCCTTTTCAAGTCAAAGATGGTAGCTAAGGACCAACACACTTTGAGGACACTTCTTCCACTTTTTAGCTACATATCAAGATAGAGCACTACGACGTGAAAGGAAAATTGAAGGAATAAGAGGGGTAAAGCACATTAAGGACTAATGACAAAAGGAAGGAAGCCGACTTGAAGCATTGGCATCCTCAATGATACTAAAAAAATACCAAAAAGACAACCAACTAGTTGGATAAAAGGCAACTCTAGAATCATAACCCTCGATGTCAATGACACCTTTATATGGGCTAGGGATCTCAAAAGCCGCCGTTTTGGGGACGTGGTTGGTTAAAGTCAAAGATGCCAATGTTGCGACTTGGGTGCTCAAATGCCAGGTGTTGCCCAAATAAAAATGCCCAGCGACACTAATTTCTGGTGTGTTCGACTCACTAGGAGCCTTGGTCTGTGCTATTTTCTTAGGGGCCATTGAAGGAAGATAAGGGAGTAATGCATGAAAAATGGAGAAATACAAGGAAGAAAATAGGGAAGACAAAAGAAATAATTAGGAATAAACTCGTATGTGGGTGTCGTGTAATAATTAGGAATAAAATTTCTAAATCGTCTCCTCAGAAAAAGTTGCTAAAATTAAACTCATATAAAACGGTGAAAATATTTACAAACAGAAAATAAAAATGGTGATATGTGCAATAAATGGAAGAGTGCAACAAAAATTAAAAAAAGGCATTAGTCTTGGATCAAATTATGTTTATGAATTTTTTAGTGCTGAAATGAAGAATAAAAACTAAGATGTAAAACAATAAACTAAGAAAAATGCTTGATACAAGCGCCTGATTGCCAAAACCCCTAGGAAAGTGGCCCCAGGCCACACCTCGACATTGTCCTTGACATGCCGTGACAGCCTCACAGACAGCGTACATGCGTGCCTTGGTCCATGCTTTGACACACATGAGGTGTCCAACAAGGCTATTGGCCGCTCGCTATCCAACATGCGTGCCTTGGTCCATGCCTAGCGAGGTTAGCAGCCGCGCGCAGCTCAGCGCGCGACCCCTCATGCGTCCATGCATCGCACGCCCATGCATGCACCCCAGCACCACCGTCTAGTGAGATTAGTGGCATGTCTCCATAGGCATGCCATCCAGTGCACGGCTCCAGCCAGTGCCTTGTAGACGAGGCTAGTGGCACGCCATCCAGCGCATGACACCAACTCGTACCTTACATACCAATGCCTAGGCCACTTGCCTGGACCATGCAGCAGCAACACGACACCATGTTATGCCCACCAGCAAGCTCATGCATGGCACCCTGCCATACCTATCAGCAGGCCATGCACAACACCATGCCATACCCACCAATAGACTCACGCATGGCACCATGCTATGCCCACCAGCAAGCCATGCAAGGCACCATGTCATGCTCCAACCAGACCAGTCTAGGCGTGGGCCATGCACCACGCTAGCCCATTTATGGGCCCTTGTATGCCATGACCACCATGGGCCTTATAAGACTATTTTATTTGCTTTCATTTATTTTTATTTAAGTATTTTCCAATAGACCTTTTGGGAGTTTTCACTTTGTAATCTTTATAAATAGGGCCCTTAGTTATTTCATTTACATCTTTTGTCAAATTTTCTAGAGGACAGCTATTGCCTTGAGATCATACATTCGGTGCATATGCATTTGGGCTCTTTAGGGTGCAATTTGTAAATCCCTAAGAAGACAATCACATATTGTAATTCGTGAATATGTGTGATTCATTTTATCAATATATGAGGTTTTCTTTTAACTTTGTGCAATTCGTGAATTAAAATTGATTGTTTATCTTTGTGTTCTTCGAAGTTCTTTAATGTTCTTATATTTTCTCTTGTGTTTATACACTTTCTCGCATATTCCCACCTCTCAAACACTCCCACATGCCAATCACCACACTTTCCATATTTACCCTATTCGACTATAACCTCCAATTGCTATAGCCGAAATCCACTTGCCAAATTAGGTTCCCTAAACCTTGGGAACTCTAATTGCCGCCGCCCCCATAATCAAATCTCTCTTCCCTTGTGTGATCGGTCATACTTACCATAATTGGCCCATCTGGGGGTCCTAGAGATGCTCACTTCATTGCCACCTACTAGACTTTTCGACTATCGAATTGTGTTGATTGATAAGAACAAACCGGTTAATGTACCTCCATACCGGTATGCACACTTCCAAAAAGAAGAGGTTGAGAGACAAGTGGATGACATGTTGAAGAGTGGTTTGATAAGGTCGAGTACTAGTTTTTTTTTTCATTGGTCTTGTTGGTGAGAAAGAATGATGGCACTTGGAGATTTTGTACGGACTATCGAGACTTGAATAAGGCAATGGTCAATGATAGATTCCTTATCCCTACGGTTGATGTGATGCTTGATGAGTTGCATGGGGCATGGATATTTTCCAAACTTGATTTGAGAGCCAGGTACCACCAAATAAGGATGAGAGAAGATGATGTGTACAAGGCGGCGTTTAGGACTCACTCCGAGCATTATGAGTACCTAGTGATGCTGTTTGGGCTGTGTAAATGCTCATTCTACATTTCAAACTGCCATGAATACCATATTCAAGCCGCTTTTAAAGAGGTTTGTGCTTGTGTTTTTTTATGACATCTTGGTTTATTCCAAATCTGTGGAAGCACATAAGGAGCATTTGAAGATTATAATGAGACTCTTGGAAGAACACCATTTTTTCATAAAGGCTTCTAAATGTGCCTTTATGGAAAAAGAACTTGAATACTTGGGGCATTTCATTTCAGATGAAGGAGTGAAGGTAGACCAAAGAAAGATTAAAGCAATGGTTGATTGGCCATTACCCAAAGATGTTTCGGCTTTGAGGGGTTTCTTAGGATTGACAGGCTACTATAAAAGATTTGTGAAGAATTATGGGCTTATAGCTAAGCCACTTACTCCCCTACTCAAGAAAGACAATTTTGAGTGAACCCAAGAAGCAAGAGAAGCATTTGAAGACTTGAAGAGAGCCATGACCATGACACCCGTGCTTGCTTTGCCCAACTTTGAGAATCTCTTTAAAGTTTATACCAATGCAAGTGGGGAAGGTATAGGGGCTGCTTTGGTTCAAGAAAAGAGGCAATGGATTTTATTTTTGAAGCTCTTGAACCAATGAAGAAGGCGTGGAGCACTTTTTGGAAAGAGTTCTTTGAATTACAAGGGAGCAAGTTGAAGGCAAACTCCTCTTACCACCCACAAACTGATGGGCAAACCGATGTCATTAAAAGGATTTTTGAACAATACTTGAGGTGTTATTATCATGAAGAACAAGTGAAATGAGGGGACTGTCTTACATGAGACGAATATTGGTACAACACTTATTTTCATACTTATATTCAAAGAAGTCCATTTGAGGTGGTTTATGGGAGACCTCCACCAATATTGGTGAATTATGAAAAGGGGACGACAAGAAATGATGAAGTTAAGAGAGGGTTATTTACTAGAGATGAAGTTCTAGTGAAGGTAAAGAATGAGCTCAAGAGAACTCAAGATGGATGAAGAAATATTATGATGAGAGAAGATGTGTGGTTGTTTTTGAGGTGGGGGACTTTGTCTATTTGAAACTATTACCATATGGGCAAAAAACATTGAGGAAAAAGCTTAGGTTGAAGCTTTCAAAAAGGTACTGTGGACCTTTCAAAGTATTAGAGAGGTTGGGGGATGTGGCATATAGATTGGAACTTCCACCATCATCAAGACTACACCTGATCTTTCATGTATCCGTGTTAAAAAAAAGGATTGGAGATCCAAGCCTTATAGTTGAGGAACTTCCAAACTTTGATAAGGAGGATAGGATGCTTTTGCAACCTAGAGTAGTGCTTGACTAAAGGGTGGTGACATAGGGGAGAAGTAGGAGAAAGGTATGGCAAGTGCTAATCAAATGACAATGAGTGCTGAGAGAGGAAGCCTCTTAGGAGGATTATGATGATATGGTCTCAAGATATCCACATTTGATCATTGAGTACAAGGATATGCTTGAAGGGATGGGGAATGTCAAAATCCCAAGGAAAGTGGCCCCAGGCCACGCCTCGACACTGCCCTTGACATGCCATGATAGCCCACAGCCAGCCTACATGCGTGCCTTGATCCATGCCATGACACGCATGAGGTGCCTAGCGAGACTACTGGCCGCACGTTGCCCAACATGGGCATGCCTAGCGAGGCTAGCAATCGAGCACAGCCTTGCGCGCTGCCCCTTATGCGCACAGCCCTATGCGCGCTCATGCGTGCGCCCCAACATTATCGTCCAGTAAGGATAGTGGCATGCCTCCACAGGCATGCCATCCAGCCCATGCCTTGTAGGCGAGGCTAGTAGCATGCTCACTAAGCATGCTATCCAGTGCACAGCACTAACCCGTGCCTTGTAGCACCAACTCCTAGGCCACTTGTCTGGGCCATGCATAGCAGCACGACACCATGCTGTGCCCACCAGTAGGCCCATGCATGGCACCATACCATGCCCATCAACGAGCCATACACAGCACCATGTCGTGCCCACCAGTAGACCCATGCATGACATTATGCCATGCCTTCCAGCAAGCCATGCATGACACCATGTCGTGCCCTAGCCAGACCAGCCCAGTCGTGGGCCATGCACCACACTAGCCCATCCATGGGCCTTTGCATGCCACGGCAACCATGGGCCTTACAAGATTATTTTATTTGCTTTCATTTATTCTTATTTAAGTATTTTCCAAATGACCTTTTGAGAGTTTCCACTTTGTAATCTCTATAAATAGAACTCTTAGTCATTTCATTTACATCTTTTGTCAAATTTCCTAGAGGACGGCTATTACCTTGAGATCATACATTTGGTGCATATGCACTTTGGCTTTTTGGGGTGAAATTCGTGAATCTCTAAGGTAATCACATCTTGCAATTCGCAAATAAGTGTGATCCATTTTATCAATATATGCGATTTCCTTTCAACTTTGTACAATTCATGTATTAAAGTTGATTGTTTATCTTTGTGTTCTTCGAAGTTCTTGAGTGTTCTTATATTCTCTCTTGTGTTCATACACTTTATTGCATATTCCCACCTCCCAAACACTCTCACACGCCAATCACCACACTTTCCATATTTACCCTATTCGACTATAGCCTCCAATTGCTGTAGCCAAAATCCACTTGCCAAATTAGGTCTCCTAAACCTTGGGAACCTTAATTGCCGCCCCCCATAATCAAATCTTTCTTCCGTTGTGTGATTGGTTATACTTACCATAATTCGCCCATCATCCAATCCATCACCCCTCCAAATTACCTCCCACAATTCGGGAAACCCTTCTTCCATCCAAACCCTAGCCTCACTCATCATCCAAATCCTAATCGCATCCCAAGTGGTGCCAACTCCAAGAACACTCACCATAGCCGTACTTCATCATCACAAGCATTCGAGATTACCACTTAGTCACCCTTTTCATCATCATCATACATCATACCACCACTAAACACCAAACTGCCATTAACCTAGGGTCCCATCATTGCGACATTGTGATCAAGGCCAAGCAAGAGGGCTAGCAATTTTGGTCAACACAAGGAGAACTTAGGGGCAAACAACCCTGTGTTTATAGGCTAGACCGAGGTCCCTAACAATGATACATACAACATGCAATCGGCACCATCTAATATTTTTTATTTTTTATTTTTTTCTTCTCTCTCTCTTTCGTTCTTTGTCAGATGTAATCATCTTTCTCTTTTTCTCATGGGTCGTTTTGGTTTAGTGATAAATTGGTGGATTTCACATTTACCCTCTCACCCTTCATCTTCTCCAACGAAATCATTGAGTCACTTATTCAGACCAACTCTTTAGCTACCAAGTCTCTCTCCCACCCTTCATCTTCTCTAGGAAATCGAAGACCCACACAAAGAGCGCGAAGCTCTGCCTTTCCCTCATCTCCCCCACATCTTTTGAGCCACAAAACTCTACTTGAACCTCTTATTCCCAAACGATGATCCACATGAAATCGACGACCCACACGAACTGTGGCTTTAATTTCTACTTTTCTCTCTTTCCATCCTTTCTCATCCTCTGTCATTCCACTTTCACGTACAGTCTCCCTTTCTTCTTCTGTCCTATTTTTCCTTTTTGATTTATTTTTCAATTGTCTTTTGTCTAACATCATGTCGTGCCATTTGTGCCTTGTGGTCCCCATCGAGACTATGCAAATCAACCTTGCACGCAGTTCCGTTTGTGAAGGATAAGCTCCAAATTTTCGTTTAAAAGATTTAAAAGTAGAACTTATGATGGTGGCAAACACCACTTATTCTAAAAAATAACAACTTATTCTATTCTAGATCCAATGCAAACCAAGGTTGTAATAGTTTTCAAACAATCACTAGTGCAAACCCTGAAGATGAAGACCTTGTAGATTTAAACCGACCTTGTGCCAACCCACCGCTTTCAACTTCCAGATCCAAATGAAGACGAAGACGTCGACACAGACCACATGAAGCCAAAGATGCAAGATGTGAAGAACAAGCTCTGTTTTCTATTTGAAGAAAAAGTCAAAGCCCATATAAAGCCAACACAAGAAGCGAACCTCTTCTTCAGAATTTGTCTTTTTTGATTTCATTTTTTTTAAATAAAGGATAACGTGGTATAATGCCATGTTAGCCGACTCCCCACCCATTGTGCACCCTAACTGTCCCTAGAGGAACTAATAAACTAATAACTAAACTAAACGCGCTAAATTAATTAACCAAAAAGCAACTTTCTACACTAATTTAATTAAGAGTGCATTAAACATTAAATATGAAATTAACTAAATACTAAATTATAAAACAAGTTAACTAATCAAGTATTAACCAACTAATAAAGAAAAACATAAAACTAAATCTAAATTATCCACTTACTAACCAACAAAGTTTACCAAACTAAGTGCAAGACTCAAAATTAACAATTACATATAACAAATTAAAATTTAGCTATCAAGAAACCAATTAAGCTAGACAATCTTAAGTAAAAGAAAATTAATTAACACATTTGAAATTAATTAAGTCCTAATTAATCCTTAAACAATCTAATATGAAAATGGAACTAAGAGATTAACAAAACTAAACCAAGAACTAAACTAAATTAGAAGATAATTAACAAAATACGAGTTGAAAATTAAAAAGTCCTAAAATTAAATCAAGATTTTAGGGTTCATCCTTGTATTCAGATCACAAAATTCCCCAAACCAATCCATAATAATTATAATATTGTTAAACAAAAACTTAAAGGAGCAAGAAAAATAACTACAGCAAGTTAAACATGTTAAAAATAAAATATTTAAACCAAATGCTTCTAAGCTAAATATCTCAAAAATACACTATCAAATGTAACTAAAACTAAATATAGGTTAGGTAATGAGAAGAACAAGTCAAATGGATGGAGATGGAAATGGAAAGTGGTAAAGGGTGAACTAGCTGCAGTTTGGACCAAAGTTATGAATTTTGTTTTAGTGACCATTCCAGTTAAGACACTAGAACTGAATATTTCGGTACCGGTACCGTTTCAGGATAGACATTATATAAATAATAAATTATGTATATAATAATTATATTCTAACATAAAACCAACACAAATCTTAAAAGTATACATACTTGATAAATTTAATAATACTTCTCTATACTTATCTCGTTCTAAGGAGCATTTTTGCTTTGGTGAGTAAGGAAGTAAAATAATCACTCTCTCGCATCAACCAAAAACAGCCCAAGAGAAAGAATTCGCCACTGGGGGTGGGAGCCTCCCTCCCTCCCTCATCCTTACTTCCTCCCGCGGGGTGGTGGGGTGGGTTGTGTCGTTTTTTCGTTTATTTTTGTTCCAACTGGGGAGAAGTGCAGTTCCGATAATCTCCGACGATCAAGGACGGACACGCGCCCCATCAGAGATTTTGTTTGGTGATGATCTATCAACCGGCCGGAGGATACGAAGAATGGAGTAGCATGTGCTGCACATGCGTGTGTGACCTTGCGCGCATGGATTTCACGCGCTTCCTCATAGAGCCATTAGTTGCCGTCACACGTGGCATTTCTGGGCTCAGCGTCTTCGGTGGTTTTAGGATTGTTTAGCTGGATACTTACAGTGTGGCGCGTGGTCTACACTCCTCTTTGCTGTTCTATTTCAGTATTTTTGTGTTTGTGTTTTGGTTCTCTATTTTTGTTTTGTGATTGTTTGTGTTTTTAGTTTGTGTTATGTTAATATAAAAAAAATGACTTTTCTTTTGTTATCACACTCCTATTTTAGAGGATGATAGTATTTTGATTCCCTTTCCTCTTTTGGAGGATGGTGAGGGGGAGTTGGTATTTCTCTATTTGCAGAGTGTTCAACTCTCAAACAAAATGAGATTAAGATCTCTGATGGTTTATCAATTAAGAGGGTAAAGAGGTTTAGACGATATCCGTCACAAAATATTTTGTGAACAGAGGTGCTCCAAACAGTTGAGTAGTTTGGCTTGTAATTTGGATTTTTTCTAAATTTTCAGGTCACAGTTGTAACCTCGTTTAGTTGGAATAAAATGAAGTCTTTCCAATATAAAAAAATAAAAATAAAACTCTTAAACTCATATCTATAAAAAGATTGACCCCTTTACATGCTTTTAATTTGTAAATACTTCACAAAGAATTGACCATCCCACTCTTTTGGTAGGAAAGTTTGAAAACATAAATTAGCTAATCATTTAAACTATTCAAGTCATTCAAAGCTTGAAAATCATATCAGTTCTTGATAGCTTTTAGCCTGATATGAACACCGTGAGAAGAAAATCGAAGTACAGAACAAAATCACAAGCATCATAGAAGAAGCCAAGAAAAAAAAGCATCATAAAAGAAAATTTTTAAAAAGAAAACAAATTACCAAGACCAAACAACAAGTACTTGTAACCAAAACATTGCTTGTAACTATAGTAACGCCTTTCACTTTGCTTGTAGTTACGTGTTCAATTGTACTTGTAGTCATGTGTTCAATTTTACTTGTCACTACGTGTTTTATTTTACTTGTAAACTAGTATAAATATTAGTGCTGCTGATGTAATAATTAGGAGTTGAATTACACAAAATAGAGCTTTCAATTAATCTGTTTCTAGAGTCTTCTTTTCAAACACGTGACTTGCGACATGGTATCAGAGCGAATACTCTAGAGTTTCGTCTCTGGTCTGCTCATTTTCTTTTTGCTGCATAAATCTCTACTTTCTCTTCAAAATCACTTTGTGATTTATACAAATATGTCTTCTTTGGACACTATTTCTTCAAATAAGGATGATTCAAGTCCATTTTAACTGCAAAATGGAGATTCACCAGGTTATATCCTAGTTTCTACTTTGCTACGGGAGATAACTATCACACTTGGTGTCAATTCATGGAAATGGCACTCAAAGTGAAGAATAAAATCAGTTTCGTTAATGGCGCCATCTTTCAACTAAATGTTTCTGATTCTTTGTTCTTGATATGGGAGAGGTGTAATGTTATGGTATTTTCATGGATCTTGAACTTTGTTTCACGAGACAGAGGTGAAATAATTGTTTATGCAAGAACAGCTCGTGAAATATGGGAGGAATTGCGTAATCAATTTTGTCAAGGTAATGGTCTGAGGATTTATCAACTATAGAAGGAACTTTCCACTTTATCTCTAGATCAAGTCTAGGTGAGTGTCTACTACCACAAATTTAAATGCTTATGGGATGAATTACTCAACTACAATCAATTGCCTAATTGCACATGTGGTGCTTGTCAAAAGTGCACTTATGGTGCCACACGTCTGTTTTTGAATTAATAACAGCGCCAACATGTCATTATGTTCCTCATGGGCTTGAATAAGGAATTCTCTCACATTAGAGGTCAGATTTTACTATTAGATCATTTGCCATTGATCGCTAAAGTTTTCTCTTTAGTAATCCAAGAAGAAAAATAAAGAGAGGTTGGATCTCTGGGGTAGATTGTCATTGATAATATTGTGGCTTTTATGAACAAGAAAGTTGATCAATCGAGACCTAATTTTGGCAAACCACAATATAGACGAGAGAAGCTTCTCTGAACTCATTGTGGCATGAGCAGCCATAATGTGGATAAATGTTATAAACTTCATGGATATCCTCTAAATTACAAGGCCAGAGGAAAAGTCTTCTCAGTAAATCAGATCATGACTCAACCTACGAGTACACCTCTTGAGTTTAATAATTCCATGCCATTCTCTCAATAATAGTATCAGAAATTGATTGCCTTAATTCGTCCTCAATCATCTGATGTGCACACTTCACCACATCAAGCATCCAATGTTACTGCATCTTCCACTGTTTTACCATTCTGTTAAGGTAAAATATATATATTTTTATTCTCATGCAATTTTTTCATCATCCATTAATACATCTCAAATTTTTTTTCCAAACAACTGGATCATTGATACAGGTGCCACTAATCATATTGTCCATTCAATATCTCTTTTTACCACAATTATACAAATTGTAAATACCTTTGTCAAACTTCCAAATGAAGAGAATGTTACAGTCACACATCTTGGGACTGTTCATTTAGCAGATAGCTTAGTTTTGAAAGATGTTTTATGTGTTCCATGTTTTTCGCATAATTTTCTTTCTGTGACTAAACTAACTACTGACCAGAAATGTTGCTTTATTTTTTTGCCTGATATTTGTTATATACAGGACCTTATCCCATGCAAGATGATTGGGAAGGGTAGCAAGGTAGTTGGCTTGTATATTCTGCAACAATATTCAGTGAGTGACAGTTGTAAACCATTTGTTTCATTCTCTACAAATTATGTTTATGTTTCTACTTCTAAATTATGGCATAGTCGACTAGGTCATCCATCATCATCTAGGTTGTTAGTTCTTGCCAATTTTCTTTCTGAATTTGTTCCAAATAAAAATGTAAATGAGCATCATTGTTCTGTGTGTCCATTGGCTAAAGAGTAACGTTTGTCTTTTCCAATTCATTCTTATAAATCTAGTTTTCCATTCCATTTAATTCATTGCGATATTTGGGGCCCTTTTTTATTATCTACTCACAATGGTTTTAAATATTTTTTAACCATGGTTGATGATCATTCTTGATCTACTTGGATTTATTTGATGAAATCCAAATCTGAAGTAAAACATTTTCTCATATCCTTCTACAATATGGTTCATACACAAGTCAGTCAAAAGATTCAATGTCTAAGAACTGATAATGGCCTGGAATTTAAAATGACTGAATTTTTCAGCTCCAAACGTATTACACATCAAACATTTTGTGTTGAGACTCTTCAACAAAACTTCTTTGTTGAAAAGAAACACTAACACCTTCTCAATGTAGCTAGAGCCTTAAAATTCGAATCCAATGTTCCATTAACTTTTTGGAGTGAATGTATCATGGCTACCACTCAAATCATCAATGAAAAATCACCACATGAACTTCTTTTTGGTGATGTTCCTTCATATTCTCACTTAAAAGTATTTGGATGTCTTTGTT
Source organism: Platycarya longipes (assembly GCA_036559045.1). NCBI lineage: Eukaryota > Viridiplantae > Streptophyta > Magnoliopsida > Fagales > Juglandaceae > Platycarya > Platycarya longipes. Next base: position 27,931,110 of record CM071792.1, on the reverse strand, counting down.
ATGCCTTCACTCTTAGTCAAAATAGATCCAAATTCTCACATTGGGCTAGGAAGTGTGTTTTTATTGGTTATCCATTTGGAATGAAAGGTTATAAATTATTTGATTTTCATTCTCAAACATTCTTTGTATCTCGGGATGTGATTTTCCGAGAATCTATTTTTCCATTTCAGGTTCAATCTTCACCAACTCATTCCTTCTTTTCTTCTGATATTGTGATCCCTAAACCAATTTTAGATTATGAACCTCAAATTCCAAATTTCAAACCTCAAATTCTAGATTTTGTTCTTCCTTCAAATCATGTCCCTGAAACCGTATCTTCCGCTTCAACTCCCATTATTTCTTCTCATTTAATTCTTCAATTCCTTCCTTCCTTCCAAGATAACTTTCATTTCCCTCCACTCAGAAGAACAACCAGACATCACAAAACTTCAGCTTATTTGCAGAATTATCATTGTAATCTAGCAGCAGCTACTACTACTTCCCTTCTACAGGCCAATTTTCTTCTAAATCAGGTAAACAATACAACATTTCTGATGTCTTATCTTATAAACATTTATCTTATTCTCGTAGTGTCTTTAGCATCTCTATTTCTTCACAAATAGAACCTGAATTTATCATTAGGCCGTTAAACATTCTCATTGGAGAGATGCTATGTCCCTAGAGTTAGTTGCCCTTGAATCAAACCATACTTGGCATTTCACTAACTTGCCACCTAATAAAATTTCAATAGGTTTTAAATAGGTATATAAAACCAAATTCAATGATGATGGCTCCCTTGAGAAATATAAGGCAAGACTAATTGCTAAAGAGTATACTCAAAGGGAGGGTCTTGACTATTTTAAAACTTTTGCTTTTGTTGCAAAAATGGTGACAATTAGGTGTTTCCTAGCTTTGGCAACAATGTATAATTGGCATTTAATTCATTTAGATGTCAATAATGCATTTCTTTATGGAGATTTGAAAGAAATTGTGTATATGAAGCCATCTCCTGGGTATCTTAGCAAGGGAGACACATGGGTTTGCAAACTAGAGAAATCCATATATGGCCTCAAACAAGTTTCTCGTAAATGAAATTTGAAATTTATTACTACATTGTTGGATTTGGGGTTTATCCAATCCAAATTAGATTATTCATTATTCACAAGGAAAAATGATGATTCTTTCATAGCCTTATTAGTATATGTTGATGATATACTCTTGGCTAGCACTAATCCGAATGCAGTTCAGTCCATTAAAGCCTCCATGAGTGCACACTTTAAGCTGAAAGATTTGGGTCCTACCAAATACTTTCTAGGCATCAAGATTGCTAGATCAAAATAAGGTATTTCTCTATGTCAGAGAAAATATACCTTAAGAGTTAATTTCTGATATTGGCTTAAGTGGATGTAAACCAATCAATTTTTCAATGGATTCTCATTGTAAGCTGTCCAAAAATGATAGTGGATTAATTGAAGATGAGACCAGCTATAGAAGACTCATTGGTAGATTACTCTACCTTACTCACACCAAACCTGACATCACATATTCAGTGCATCTTTAGAGCCAATTTCTTGCTTCTTCTAGAGTTCCTCACATGCAAGCTGCATTAAGAATGCTCAGATATGTCAATATGGCTCCTGGACAAGGTATTTTTTTTTCCAATAGCAAGCAAAGTTAATTTAAAAGCCTTTGCTGACTCTGATTTGGCTAACTGCCCTAACACAAGGAGATCAGTCTCTGGTTTTTATATTTTTCTTGGTGAATCCCTTATTTTTTGGAAGTCTAAGAAACAAACAACAATCTCTAGATCTTCTGCAAAAGCTGAATATAGGTCTATGGCTCTTATTGTTTGTGAGTTGACTTGGCTTAAGTCATTATTGTCTTATCTACATCAACATAATCCAAATCCTTCTTTACTTTTTTGTGACAACCAAGCTGTCATTCACATTGCAACTAATATAGCGTTTCATAAAAGAACAAAACATATATAGTTGGATTGCCATCTTGTTAGGGAGAAAATAAAAGCTGGATAGTTCAAACTTTACAGGTTTCTTCATCTTATCAGCTTGCTGACATCTTGACAAAACCCCTTGGGTCTGTTCCATTTCATTCTCTAGTGTCCAAGATGAATGTTCATTTATCATTCATCTTGAGGGGGACTATTGTAAATAAATAGTTTTTACTATTTCTTTCTGATGTAAATAGATAGTTACTGATGTACTTGTAACTATAATTACGTCTTTCACTTTACTTGTAGTTACGTGTTCAATTTTACTTGTAACTACATGTCTCGTTTTACTTGTAAATTAGTATAAATACCAGTGCTACTGATGTAATAATTAGGAGTTGAATTACACAAAATAGAGTTTTCAATTAATTTGTTTCTAGAGTCTTCTTTTCAAACATGGGATTTGCGACATAATTCACAATTTTGGTTTGCACCCCTTGAGGAGCTTTTCAAACTACTACACACTTTCAAGTTCCCAAGAGGAAAAAAAGAAAAAAAACCAGTCGAAAAGAAAACTCTCCCTCCTTCATTGAAGCCCAAAAAATCAGGAAAAAAAGAAAAGAAAAGAAAGATGCTCCCGCTCAGTGCATATCCAAAAAAACCCAGATCCAGCTTTTCCATGCGTCTACGTGCAAAAAGTCCCCTAAAGAAAAAAGAAAAAAAAACCAGGTGTGCTATCCAACCCCAAAAGCTTCTGCTTGAGTCTGTTCTAACTCAACACTTATTGTGTGTTTCCTCTGGAAAAAAACCCAAGAGAATCCACAAATTGCTTATTTTTCTTTCAGCCCAAACCAAGAGGACCTATGCTCTCTAACCAAAAATATGCCTAGTCGAAAAAGACAAAAAGCACCCCAAAAGCTCCTTTCGTTGACCCTATAGAGAAAAAACAAAAACTTGTTGTAAACTCAAGAGTCGTGTTGCTTAAAATGCCCAGTGCGTGCATTGCTTTTCTTTTTAACAGCTGTGTCTATTTTTTCTCCAGCCCCCAGAGGAAAAAAAAGCTCATACTGCTATCCTACTGTTCTATGCTTTTCTAGAGCAAAAAAACAAAAGCCTTTATTGCTTGTAAAACCCCAAAGACCCCTCTCTTTTGCCTTTGTTGTCTTTTCTTTTAACCAGACTTTTGATGCTCCTTTGAAAGACGCCCAAATCAAAACTGAAAAAGAATATTGTGTTGCTTCCTTTGAGACATCTTTGCATTTTTTTTCATCTTTTTCCCAATGCGGTGTGTTTTGGTGGAGTTCTTTTTTTCCTTTTTTTTTTCCTCTTTAAACATTAGTCCATGTCTTGGCTATAAGAAAAATAGAAACTAGATAAGATTAAAAAAAATAAAGAATAAAATTTCAAAAATGTATTGTGCATGTGAAAAAATACTGCCTAATTAAATCACAAGTTATAAAATTAAGCATAAACTATACTATCAATCAATTTAAATCACAATTTGAATTTATACTTCTTAAGCATTTTTTTATTATCTAAAATCAATAATAATATCATGCAATAATTGAAATATGTTGGTTCTAGATGTATAAAATATGCAATAATCCAACTCAATTGTTGTGAAAGAGGGTAAAACAACGACCCTATCACACTTATAAAGGAAGGAGGCGGCGGTTAATCTCCTGCACCACGTGGGAGGCAAAAAGGGCTAAGACGCCTTGAATCCTGGATAATGCACACTATGAAGCGATGTGAAGATAAGGAATTGCCTAACGTCATCAACACAGGAATGACTGAAAGAACACCATAAAGTACAAGTGCAATTGTAAAAAGACATGCCAATAAAAGTGGAAGGGAGAACATCACTGAGGAATACTAAGCAACAAAAAACTTCCCAAAATCTCAGAACTCGATGTATGGATTTGAAGCCACCTCGACATCAATGGCTGGAAGGATTTGAAATTGAAAGAAATTCTCATCAGACAAGTTTGGTAGGAATTGACAAGATAGTTATAAGGGAATTTTCTCATTTGCGGCCCGAGTGATGGGACTAAGAGGAACAATAAGGGAATAGAAAAAAAAGGCCCAGCCCAGCACAAACAGGTCTATCACCAAGCTCATATAGGAGTCAACAGAGCCAATGCTTGGAGGAGGCTAGACCTATGGGAGAACACACCTCAAGGCAATCTTCATAGAGGAGCATACGACATGGGAAACAAATGCAGTCATAGAGCACTCTCAATTGGTGTCAAAACTATGATTACCTGTCCAAGTAGGCGGACAGGAAGCTAGGAATGCCCTTAATCTTCTGAAAAGGGGATATTGGCGAACTACCAAATGAGCTTGCTAAATTAAAGTAAGTTAGGAAGTCACGTTGCATTAATGACACCACAATTTAGATTGCACGCCACATTAATAATGCCATCATAGAGGTCATTTCGCATTAAAGGGTCCTAATAAAAGGAATAATGGAAAGGACATAGGCCCCACTGGATAGACACGATTTGTTCTTCCAGGTTTTTAGTATAAATAGCAAACCCTCAGCTACGAGAAATCTCTCTAGACTCTCTCTCAATTATTTACAAGCCTCAAAAAACACACTACTAACTTAGGCATCAAAGACTCCCTAACCTCCAAGGCCACCCTCTTCTAGTCTTCTCCTTCATTTGTGAAAGCCCGAATCCAGAAGATCTGAGATACTAGAAATTGGTCCAAGGCATACGAAACACAACATTAACAAATATGCTTAGCGATGCTAGCTACTCAATATTCCTGGAATTAATTACGTAGTTTGCCAATTCATCCGCTGTTCGCACAAAATTAATGCAACTCGATATGATATATTGGATTATAATTTTACGTATCACGCCAAATTATTTTAATCAAACTATCTGTAGATGAGATATTTCTCAAAAGGAACTTCTATGGAGACTAATGGCCTAGCGATGAAATGCATATTGGTGCATTCCTGTATTTTTGTTCTTAAACATTAAGAAATACATGCATTCCTTTTTTTTTTCTCTTAAACATTAAAATAAATGTGTTTTTTAATATTAAAAAAAATAGAATTCCATAGCTTTCTTCGTTTCTCAAAACAATTATTATTATAGCTTCTCTACAAAAACCACCTTGGGAAAATAGCAACTTCTCTAGGAAAAAAATTATTTGGACCTGATTTGGATAGTGAAACTATCTTAACTTATTTTGTCTAATTATTATATATTTTTTTTCAAACTTACAAATATAATATAATAAATAATTCAAAGTTTTTAAATCCTAAAATAAAAAAGCAATGCTAGGAATAAACGCTAGGGACAAACGCCAACTGATATGGCATGATAAATAAAATGCATCGTTTTCATTTCCTTCAGTTTTGAATCTATTTTTTTATTTCTCAACTCACAGATATTGTACAGCACATAACACACAGCAGACACCAAATATACACTTTATCAGTTGGCATTTGTTCGCCGTTTATTTTTACGTTTGTCCATAACATTGCTCTTTTTTTATTCATAGGTGAGTTGTGACTTGTGCCTTATTATGTACTAGGAGTCTAGGAGTCCAAACGGGGGTGTAACACGATGTCACGATCCCCTTTTTGTACAATCGAAGTGCTATGTATCTTTTCTGAAAATGGAAAATTCTATTTGAAAGCGAATTCGCGCAATCACTGTGAACCAAAAACTGAAGTGAAAGTTGGGCTTAATATAAAGATGAAATGGTGCGTGTTGATAAGAGGGAGACAAGGCCCTTCTTTGTAAAAATCCTTCGCTTAGCTAGATATTTTTTTCCCTTGATTTTTCCCTTGGCCAAAGCTGAAGAGAGAAATAAGACTCCAACAAGAGTCATCTTCCATCAAAGTCTTTCAACAAGATATAAATAGAGAAGATAAGACTTCAAATTGTTGGGCATGCTTTTCTTATGACCCAAATAGTTGTTTCCTAAAAGAATCTCCCCAACAAATTTGCATAAAACAATAATTCTTTCTAATTTGAAGATCAGAGGGTGGAGAGAGAGCTCACGTCTTTGGTCTTAGAAAGTAGAGAGCTCTTGTTCATTGAGGTAAAGAAAAAGGGCTTGATCCAATTCTCCTAGATCATAAGCTCTAGAATCTTTGCTTCTGTTGATACAAATTTTATAGGGAAAAAAGAAAAAATCAAAATAGGAGTTAAAGCATGAGCACTAAAGGCCTTTATATTTTAAGCCATGGAAGGAGTCCATAAAGCTTGCCTTTTTGCAAGCCAAGGGATTTGAGCTTGTTCCATCTTCTCAGATTTGTGAAAACTACAACAAGCAATGGATGGAGGGACGTCGGGCTTTGCATTCAGGTTGGCCTTACTTGGATTGTGATGGATGGAGGGTGAAGGATTTTTGGGAAGGGAGGTGGCATAGACGAGGAGATGAGATAAATGCCAAGGAAAATGGCTATGTTTTTCCTTTCGAGGACAAAAAGGTTGTATTTTGGGAAGACAAAGACGTATAGTCAAGCTTTTCTTTTGTTTTCATTTTCACTTTTTTTTTAATAAAATAATTAAACATTTCTAAGTCATCCTCGATACGTGATTGTTATGCCAAACCACTTGTCTCTAACAGAACTCTTTGAAAATTTAAGAAGAACAACTATATTTTTTTTAGTGAAGGGATAGTGGCCATATATTTAAGAGTGACTCCAGTTTAATTTTATTAATAAATACCATGGTAACAACTTTATACTTTGAGGGCTACAAATAGGTAAATACCAAAACCCAAGCATGTCAAAATTATTATAACCAAATAAAAATACAATCAAAGAAAGAATTAAAACCTTAATCTAAACAAAGCATAAAATCGTGTAAAAATAAACACTAGTACTTATTTCCTCCTCAAGTATGGCAAACCGCCTTTATCAAGTCTTAAGAATCATTTAGCCGTGTGTGGAAGTCCCAAAGCAGAAGAATAAATACAATTACTTCCTTTAGCGCCAACTTTAGCCAAAACATCAACCACCGCATTGCACTCCCTATAAATATGTCGACAAGTGAAGCAAATTCCATCAAGATCACTCATGATCTCCTACCAAAAATCTTCCATATTCCATAGACCACATCTACGATTTTGAACCCAATTAACTTTGAGTCCATCTCCACCTCAATGGCAACAAAACCCAAACTTTGAACATGCCTCAAACCATAAAGTAAGCCCATAACATCTACCTAAGAGTTAGATCGGAGCACAATAACTCAAATTTAACTCACCAACGTGGTCTCTAATAATACCCCCACCCTAGATGCACCCGAGTTTTCCAAAGAACATCCATTAATATTAAGTTTACACCATTTAGGCTTAGGTTTCTCTCACCTGACAATGTTCTCATACCTCGTATGAACATTAGGTATAGGGAGATTGAGAGACTGAACTACTTCCTCATCACTAGTACTGAGATTATTTTGATTTTTGAATTTTAAAGTAACCCAAGACAACCAGTATTTCACAGAAATTCAAACATGTTCAATTGATTCAAAAAAACCCTCTATGCGAGCTTTACACCTCCGCCATCACAGATGCCAAGTAATAATAAGGAGAATACCAAGAACTTCTTCCTAACAAGAAGAACATTTGACACGGCAAAACCAACACCCCACCATTTCTTTCCATGTTCCCCTCACCAGAATCGGCATACCTAAATAAATGCAAGATCTACGCCATATCTACGTAGTAAACTCACCCAAGGCAAGAATATGGTTATCTGACTCGACGATGCTTCATAGTCCTGCAAAATTTGTATAATCTATCATAAAGAAGCTTTTTCCCCATTAGATAATATGACAACATCATCCACATACAATAAATAAGAGATGATAGGAGAGCCCCTTTGATGAAAGAAAGGTTAAATTTTTCCCAAAGCAACTTTCTTCTTGATCAACTTGGAGAGAATTTTTTCAACAAGGATAAATAAATATGAAGAGAGAGGATCCTCTTGATGTAGACCCCTACTTCATTTAGAAAAAACCCTTTAGGTATGCCATTCAAAACAATGGAAAACCACGGAGTAGAGATACACTGGTTAATCAAGCCACACAATGATGAAGATAAGCCAAAGGAAGCCAGGACATGGAGAAGAAAGCCCTAATCAATACTATAATATACTTTAGCCATATCAATTTTAAGAACAACATTCCCCCCATGAGTTGGCTTATTCAGCCCATGGATCAATTCCTAAGTTAAGCCAATATTCTCATAAACACTATGCCCATGAATAAAGGCTCATTGTTCATGAGAAATCATGAAAGCAATCAAAGGTGAGAGACGATTAACAAGGATTTTGGAACATACCTTGAAAATGACAGAGTACAGACTAATCGGGCGAAATTTGTCAAAACTCTCTAGATTCTCAACTTTTGTGATAAATACCAAATAAGAAGCAGTATAAAACTGAGGTAATGCACCCCCAATAAATAATTCAACCATAACTTCAATCACATCCCTACTAACAATGTGCCAATAGGAACGAAAGAAATTTGAATTAAAACTATATGGCCCTGGACAGCTATCCACAAGGATAGAGCATATCTCATCATACACTTCTTAAGATGATGGGATACGACACATAAATCTATTATCTTCATCTGAAATAGTGTTCCTCTCAACCAAACCACCCAAATTTGGGAGATTTGCACTCGATCTAGCTTGCAAAAGTTTTTGAAAATAATCCACTACACCCATATGAGTCTGCTCAGGAGAGGTGAGTGTAGTTCCATTTCCAAGTCTCATCATCTTAATAAAATGGCGGCTCTTCTTACACACAACACGGAAGAAAGCAGTGTTCGCCTCCTTTTTTTTATCTAGGTCTGTTTCACCTGTTGAGCCAGACGAGTTTCCTCTCTATCCATCCAAATTGAAAATTCCAACTAAGAGGCCAATAAATCAGAATCAATAACTTCCGAATAACCATCATGTAGCCTAGTTTCAAGCCCCTGAATATGAGTCCCCAATTCCACAATATGCACTTGAGTTGACCCAAAAATTGCTTATTCCAAACTTTTAGAACAATCTTCAGCTTTTTCAATTTGCTTGCTAGTTTGAAAAGACCCGATCCCTTGGACTCCTCAAACCAAACTCGAGAAACAAGCTCCAGAAAATTGTCATGCGAGGACCACATTTGCTGAAATTTATAGAATGGATAACCATAACTCTCAGTCTATCTCTCCTATTGAATAATCATCGGAGCATGATCTAAAGAAGTGCAGGGAAGATATTGAAAGGAAGCATCCGAAAAGGAAGTCATCGCCTCCACATTAATTAAAGTACGGTCTAGTCGAGCGCATCTACAAGAGAGATTTTATTGTCCATTACATCAAAATAGAGATTTCCCAGTATACTGCAGCTCCACAAGGCCATAAGTGTCAATGAAATAGTTAAACTCATCCATAGCGGTAGACAAATGAGGATTCCCACCAAGTTTCTCTCCATCATGTCGAATAATATTAAAATCACTCACCACTATCCATGGATTTGAATAATGGAAGGATTCTAAAGGAGATCATAAACGATGTCTCTCAAGATAACTGCATTTAGCATAAACAAAAGTTAAAAGCAAAGGTTGCAAACGACCAATATCCGCACGGTCACATTTGATCACTCATATTTTCCACAATCAAATTCATCTGACTTTTCCACATAAACCAAAGTTTACCACCAACCTCTATATTAGAACCAAAATTATCAAACTGAAGCCAGTTACGCCACCATTGTAATCTAAAACCATTGAGCATAGATTCAGCTAAAATCAAGAGCTTAGGAAAAAATATAGTATTCAACTTTTTCAACCATTTTTTTATGTGCCCAAACCATGGGCATTCCAAAAAAGATAGGAACACATCATAAATTTAGACGTAAGGGTTTGCTCACAACCCTCGTAGAGCCTCAAGTCTTTATGTCTTTTTTTTTTTTACTAGGTTCAGTCAACACAGAGTCAGATAAAATATCCTTTGCACAAGGCAACAAGGGAAGATCGTCAACAGCTTTAGAGTTCGAGCACGCTTGAATTTCATCAACCTCTTTTGCAGGGATTGACGTTGGTTGTCGCACATCCTCTAGGGCCTCGGACTAAGCCATATACAGAACATATTCTGAACATAACTCCTGCAGGTTGTTATTCAACTCTGGACCTGAAACATTCAGAGCTTCCAAAACCATCTTTGCTTTAGCACCACTAGAATCCTTAGGGCTTGGGTCAATCAATATACTTATATCTTGATCAAAATACACCATGCAAGGCACAACTATAGGTATCTCCGCAGGCATCTCCATGCAAGGAACAATTCACTCAGTTCCCCTATCTTAGAGATCACCATGCATGACATGTTTGTACTTGGCTCCATACACAACTTTGAATTATCTTGCACTGGTCCTACCTCTTAGGTGACAAACAACTTTGAAACATTGCTTTCTGTCAACAAATTTCCTGGAACAATATTATTAACCTTGGGATCCGAAGTAGAACCAACTTGTATGGGGGCTTGCATGTTAGGTTCCCCAACTAAGGCTTCCTGATTATTACCAATAACCTGCGGAATAGGTGTCAAAACTTTTGAACCATTGTAGACCTCTTCAACCCATAGTTCTCTTGGCTTTCAGACCCATACATTTCCAGCCTTTCCTCCCTCTTTAATAGTTTTCGAATCAAATTCTTGACGTGCATTTTCTTTCTTGCAAGTTTTCAAGTTGTGCCATTGGATCTGACATTTCAAGCAGTAGACACATATGTTATTTCTTGATACAAGTTTTATGGGTTTTTTGGCATATCAATCCACACTCCTAGCAGAGGTTTTCTTGATATATCCATTTTATGCAAACCCTAGCACCATCGGTGCGGGTGGCACATCGCGTAGGGTTTTCTCGTTTAAGTAGACGTCCCACTAGAGTTATGATATTGCGAAGGTATGATTACTGGTAGAAGTTGGGGGAGCCCAGGCAAGGCAATCCAAAATGGAACCCAAGCATGTTCTTTTTCCTCATGAAAATCAATAGTCCATTGGAAGACATGATAGAAAGCACCATTGTTGTCGCATGCATCACGAGCAAAGGCCTTAACAAAATCTTCCTCAGAACTCATATGTACAAATACTTATTTTTTTTATAAGTCATACGTACAAATACATTTCGTGGTTTATTCATGGAGGAGATGATCGACTGTGATTTTAGACCCCATCGAATCCTAATGAAGGAATGGATTGTGTCGAGAAAGGGACGTTGACGCAAGAATTTAAGGACCAAAGAATACTTGAACGGCACCGCATACTGCTCTATCTCTTCCTTAGAGAACAAAATACATATCTTCCCCATCCACTGAATTTGGGGCATAGAATGGCATAAGGATTTCAAGAATTGGCTGTGAAGAGTCAGCCACCATATCAACAAAGGTTCTTTGCTACAATCCCACCGTCGCGCTACCTACAAGGGTCTTGATGGCCGCCATCGAAGGTTTGTAGCAAACCCTAGCAGAGCACTTTTAGAAGAAGGGCAAAAAGGTCATTCATCCCCATTCTCTCAGTTCTCTCTAAGCCTGACGATGGTGAATTCATAATATATTTTACAATATATTTCATAATATATATTGTAAAATACGAATATTTTTATAAAATGATATTATTTTTAAAAGATAGTTTATAAAAATATCTTTCATTTTAAAATATTTTTATGTAAAGTGTTGTGAAAACTGATGTGTGTTTATCATTTTTCATGTAAAAATTATGAATTCACTATTGAAACTAAAATTCTGGATTTTTCTACTTTCAACCCGGTTAATTTTTTCAATTTTACGGATAAACAAAGTCTTACACCAACAAAAGTTTAGTAAGTGATTGATCCATATCTTTCATTTTATGTATGTTAATAATTTATGTTATAAAATTAAAATTTATATGTTATATAAAAATCCAAATGTTATATTGTAAGATTAATTTATATTATATCCTAAACAAATGTTATATCAAAACTTATAAGATTAATTTTATCTTATATTAATTTTATGTTATAATATTAATAGAGATGAATAACAAGATTAAAGTTTCAGATTATATTAATTAGAAATTAACGTATAATATAATATACAAAATATTTTACATATAATACGGAATATAACATATATATTTGTATGAGTATTCTAAATGAAAAAATGTGGGCAGGAATAGTAAAATACTGTTCATATGAGTGGCTGTTGCTGCAGCTGGGCTGCTGCCCAACACTCCTCATTCTAAATATAAAAACTGGTTTCTAGCGGACTTTTATTATTAGGAATCGGAATCAGAACTAGTGAACTAGTTTCAAACTAGACTGAACACATCGATTCATCGATTTTTTTACATTCCTAAGTTTGAATGGTAGTAAAATTGTTTAAATTAAAATGTTTTATTGGATTTTAAGAAAAATGAACTGGTTTAGATAATCATGAGTTAAGGTGACATGAGATAAAAATTGAAAGTTTAATAAAATATTATTATAATATTATTTTTAATTTATTTTTGTCTTGTGATTTGAGAAAGTTGAATTATTTATTGTTTATTATTTTGAAGTTTGAAAATTTTATAATAATTAAATGAGTTGAAATGGTTCACTATCCAAACTAAGCTTATTCTACAAGAAGGCCTTATACTACACATATCTATCTAACCAACAAGTGATCTATTATTTTTGTCAAATATGTGTGTATTAAATAGAAGGACACAAATGGTAAATTACATGTTGGTTAAGTAGTGATGTGTTGCATAAGACTTTTATTTACAATTTTTATTTGAAAAATGTGAGTGGAAATATTGAATAAAAATATTATAAAGTTAAAATAATCTTTGAATATAATTTTTGTTTTAGATTTTGAAAAACTTGTATTCTTTTCTTTTTTTTTTTTGAACGTTTGATAAGGTTGTATTGAGTTTTGTGTTTGAATAATGATTAGGCAATAATTATATCAAAAAATTAAAAATTATTTTATGTTTGAGTGAATTTTAGAAAGGGAATATATGATAATACATATATTGTTCCATAAACAAGGTCCGAAGCTTTTTTGGTTGATTAAAGATTTTCCTAGTCTCTTATGCGGAAATTCTTACTTAATAATAATGTATAGCCTGGATAATGAGTTTAAATGAGATGAAAGTTGAAATTTAAATGAAGTATTATTAAAATATTATTTTTATAATAAAAATGTTAAGAACAAATGCTAAAGACAAATAATAGATAAATATTAATTAATATGATATGATAAATAAAATATACAATTTTTTATTTTTTTCAATTTTAAATTTATTTTTTCATTCATTATCTCATAAATATTATATAATACATAACATCTACCAAACATTATTATTTATTTACGGGGGGAAAAAAAAGAGTAATGCTTCATTGCACACACTCACATGAACAGTACATATGAAACTGTTTATATGCACTGTTCATGTGAGTGTGTGCAATGAGTGTTGGATAATCTCAATATTTTCTAAAAAACAAAGAAAGTCACAACTCACCTCCTCGTGTATAAAGCACAGCACGCATCCAACTTTACCTGGAGTAGGCACTGACTCGCGCACACCGATCCCCAAACACCACACAAAGGAAGAGAACCCTCAATTCTCAAGAAAGCCCTAAAGCCCTCTCTGATTGGCAATTCCATCAATCTCGCATCAAAACTCCCCCTTCAGCCATGGACGCTCAGAGAGCTCTACTAGATGAATTAATGGGTGCAAGTATTTTCATTTAACCCTAACTCCCTTTTCCCCTGTTTTGTTTGGTGTTTCTTACCATTTGCTGTTTATTTATGCTTGTATGAAAATCTTGGGTACATTTAGGGTTTTGATTTTTGTTCTTTCAATTCTGATTTTCTTAAATATGGAAATCAGAATAATGGCTTTGGTTGCAATTTTTATCCCTTTTATTTTACTTTGGTGAATTCTGTAGCTCGTAATTTGACGGAGGAAGAGAGAAAGGGATTCAAGGAGATTAATTGGGACGATAAGGAGGTTTGTGCTTGCTATATGGTTCGATTTTGTCCGCATGATCTCTTCGTCAATACGCGGAGCGATCTAGGTGAGCTGAAATTAGTTTTTACCGGATTTCGCTTGGTTTGAGATTCTGTTCGGTTGCTGAGAAAACGCGGGAAACTGAAATTAGTTATTCTTTCCAGCTCTTCGTATCCCCCAAAAAATTAGATTTGCCTCTAGGTTTGGTTGATGAAAAGTTTGATTATTTATATTTACTAAAATTGATCAGCAACCACGGAGGGTTGTTTTATTTTTCTCATGTTTGTCGAGTACAACTTACAAGATTTGGCTGATTATTTTGTTTTGCCTTTTGGTGCAGGACCTTGCCCTAGACTACACGATCAAAAGTTGAAAGAAAGGTGATTGACTTTGGATTTAACCCTCTCCATTTTTGTGTCATGTTTAGCTCACAAACAATAAAATTTCTTCATTATTATTTTTTGTTTCTAGGTACTAGTTGGTGTTTTTATTTTATTTTGGTGGCTTTATTTTGAGAAGTATCACAACCCATATCAGAATTTTTTTTCTTCATTGTTTTGCTTCTAGGTACTAATTGGTGTTTTTCATTTTGGTGGTTTTAGTTTTGAGAAGTCTCCAAGACATGACACATATGTGCCAAAATTTGAAGCAGAACTTGCTCAATTTTGCGAAAAATTGGTAGGTAAAAGATTTCTTTCCATAGCCCTCCTCCCCCCCCCCCCCAAAAAAAAAAACCTGTTTGTCTTCTATGTTTCTCTCATATTACTTGCTCTATTGTAGGTGATGGACTTGGATAGAAGAGTTAGGCGTGGGCGTTCTCGTCTTTCTCAAGAGGTGGAACCCACCCCAGCACCTCCACTATCAGCTGAAAAATCTGAACAGTTTTCCGTGTTGGAAGAAAAAATAAAGAATCTACTAGAACAAGTAGAGGCCCTAGGTGAAGCTGGGAAGGTTGATGAAGCTGAAGCACTCATGAGAAAGGTGATGGCATGTGTTTCTGTTAAGCATCAAAAGCCACATCTATTAGTCTGTTAAAGGAGTTACCAACATTGATCAAACAGAAAGTGGCACTGCATTTCTAATCACCGTGTTTCTAATCATTGCAACAATTCCCTCCATAGTACTTTGTTATAATAGCCATTAGATGCACCGATTATAGAAGAACTTTTTAACTTTTGTTTGAAGCATTTCCAAAGCCCAAAGCATACCACATTTAGGTTTCTCGGTGTTTAATGTTGAACTTTTTGGTTAACTTTCTTTTACAGGTGGAGGCACTTAATGCTGAGAAGACAGCATTGGCTCAACAACCCCAGAATGATAAAGTGTTGATGCTTGCACAGGAGAAAAAGATGGCCCTATGCGAAATCTGTGGTTCCTTTCTTGTAGCAAATGATGCTGTTGAGAGGACCCAATCTCACATTACAGGGAAGCAACACATTGGCTATGGCATGGTCCGGGATTTCATCATTGAGTACAAAGTGAGTCTCCCTTTAGAAACAGGATTATAAAATTATAAGAAAATTTTCTATTATGTTTTGGTGAACAAAAACAATTTTTTTTATTGTATTCCAGGAAGCTAAGGAGAAGGCGAGGGAAGAGGAAAGATTAGCTAGGGAGAAAGAAGCAGAAGAGAGAAGGAAGCAGAGGGAGAAGGATAATGAGAGGAGGAGGAGAAGTGGTTCGGGGGATAGCGACAGGCATCATGATCGTGATCGAGACAGGGAACGGGATAGATATCATGACCGAGATCAAGATCGTGAAAGATCTAGAGATGGGAGTTCTAGAAGTAGTCGAGACGGAGGAAGAGGGATGGATTGGAGGTCCAGGAATGGTAGAGAAGGAGCCAGGGATAGGTACCGTGATCGGAGTAGATCACGTTCACCTGCTAGGCATGGTCACAGAAGGTCACCTAGAAGTCCAGTTCGCCCATATTAGTCAATTGGGTTGATGTGTGTCTGACCTTTAAAATTACGAGGTAGATTTTATATATTTATTTATTTTATCTGAAAACCTTTTTGAGCATGTGTTTGAGTCATCCGTTATCTTGTCAACGTGGGTGAAACTTTTCTTTGCTGTCTCACAGCTTTATTGAGACTATACCATCTGTGTCTCCCTTTCATCGATATTATTAATGGAGAAAAGGGTTGAGGTAGGTATAACTTCATTGCTGTATCTCTTTTTTAAGCAATTTTAGGCTTTGGTGGAATTATTTCTGTTGCAGCATCTGTCTCTGAAATTTTCTCATCTATATAATTTTTTGGAGTCATCTTGGGCTATATACTCCATTGTCAGTAAATTAAATGGTCGGACTCAAACTATATGCCTGATTGAGACTGCAGCCGAGAGAGTTGGGGTTTTTCTCATTTGAGGTAACAATTAGTGTTATCTTACTTATCAAAAAAATAAAAAATAGATGTATATCTATCAACACAACTCCAATATATTGATAGTTCCTTGTTGGATCACCCTCATTTATGGTAGTTTAGCTGACTTAATCAGTTTATTTATACATTCTGCTTATATGTGTTTGACCTTGAAGAACTCTACCAATTTGGAAGATGTTGGATTATTTACTCTTGCCCATACGCTGGTCACTTACAGACTATCCAGACATGGTTTCATAAATATGGTTTGATGTAGTTGTTTAATCATTCTCTAAAGATCTACTAGTGAGGATCACCACTCTGCCTGAACTACTTTACTTTATGGATTAAAATGGTAATGGGGTGCATACAGTTTGCCATGAATGGGTATTTATTGAGGAGACTAGAAGTAAGTGGGGCAGATATCGATATTTGATATCTGTACGTGAAAAATGACTACTTGTTCAACAGGGTTTGGGTTAGTTTTGGAGTCATCGGGTTCAGACAGGTATAGGTAATTTCTTTGTTTTTGCAGAGTTATTCGTTAGAAGAAATGTTGTTTCCAAATGCATGGGAGACCACTTAAGTGGGCTGTGGGATACGAGGTAAATATTAAGAGGTAACGAAAAATTACAATCTGCAGAATAGTTTGTTTCTAATTAGTTTGCAGGATAAGGCAGGTAATCTGGTGAACCTTGATGGTCGGATTGCTGCTAGTAAGTAGATATTTTATGCTAAGGAATGGTTTGTGCAGGGAAATATACTTTACTGAGTAGTCGCTGCTTTTGGGACTACATATATTTTATCCAAACAAAACAGGAGATGAGAAAATCAAAAATAGTTGCATTTGGAGTTGAGGAGCGCAGGTGCAATCCTTGTCTGCAAAAAATATAATTGTAGGTGCTTTGGCAAGTAATGAATTACCTGTCACTGTAAATGATTAGATTAACATTTATTGAATTAGTTTTGAATCAAAGGATATGCCATATTAAATTGTGCTTGAGGGTATTTTGGCATATATCATCATGATTAAGAACATAAACAGTCCCCAGATTTTTCATCTTTTATCTTTTTGTTTGCCAATTTGTTCCTTAGGTATGTAGATTTTTTAATAAAAACCCTCCGCCCTGATTCCTTTTGATTTCTAACACAAGTTTGGGAAAAAATTACAAAAGTAAAGAAACAGAGGAACCCTGGTGAGTCGGGTTGCCCAATCCAAGTCACCCACATTTCAAAACTTTGTTCTGTAGTTATTTTCGCTAGATGAGAAAGCAAAACTCATAGAGTACTTGAGAGTTGCATATTAATATATTTTTAAGATTAACATATCAAACAAGTATTTTCAGTTTCTTCTCGAGTTAAATAGACTTTTTTTTTTTTTTTATGTAGTAGGAGGTTGAATAGACTCTTCATACATGTAACTAACTATTAGGAAAATATTATCTTATGCCCTTTGTTTTTAATCACAATTAGCTTTATTTATAAAGGGGAGGATGGAGGACACACCTCATGCAAAGAATCAAAGATCGGTACATCATCCACTTCCAGAAATATGTATGAATCAAAGCCCCAAGTAGAGTACTTTGATGGACTGCAAAATAACGGCTGCTTTGCTTATATATCATGAACTGGCTCCAACCTCTAAAAGCCACTTTGTCTGTCTCACAGAGAGAGAGAGAGAGAGAGAGAGATGCCTGGTTTGCTGAGGAATGACAGCTTGGTGACACCGTTTTAGGGGGGAGGTGCCCAGGCAGTGCATAGATTTAGGTGAGCCCTGTAATTTTGGGTTGGATAAATTGGCCTGTCGAATTTCCAAGTAGAGTTGAGCTGAGCTTTCTAGCAACTCAGCTTCGGTGCGTGACCAACGCCGTATACTGACAAATTGACAATCAGTACCATCGAGCAAAAGAGGTGCCCAAAATTTGAATAATTGAAGCTTGACGTCTTGAGTTTTTTTTATTGACTGTTAAAGAAGTGGTGAGGCCCTTTAAATATTATATATATATATATATATATTTATTAGGATTGAGACTGTTTTTAGTCTTTAGAAATAGTTTTTATTAGGTTTTGGAAATTTGAGTGTATTGAATATGATTTTTTTTTTTTGTAAGTGAGATGGTTTGTTTTTCAATTTTATGAATTATTTATTTACTACGACAATTGAGATAAGATAGTTTGATAAAGGAAGGTCCTTATGTCCCCCGCTCCCATCTCCCAGCTCCCATATATTTTGATAAAGGAGTTACCATCAGGCATAATTGATTTTTTTTTTTTTTTTTTAATCTTATATGTATTTTTTAACATTGATAAATATTTTTTTAAAAATAAAAAAATAAGATATTATTAAAAAATATATATTTATTTAATCATTAAATAAAAAGTAAAATAAAATAAAATTCGAATGTTAACACCGAGTGATAAGAACGAGTGGTGAGACAATATATTCCTTTGATAAAAGTTATTTGGTGTGAAGATGTTCTGACTGAAAACAAGAAAATTTTTAAGAACTCATTCATGCCTAATTACAATTTCTCTTCCAAATTTTTCCCCCTAAAAACCATAGCCTCAAAAATTAATAAGTGAATTTAAGAAAAAGAAAATAACAAGAGGAGGACCAAAGGCCCATCAATTATTGCAATTACTAATACAAAAGAAGTTATAATACTGTAAATCCAACCCAAAAAAAAAATTCAAACACTCATAACAGAGCTTTTGTATGTTTGCCTTGGCACGTGGCGCAAGGTGATTGATCAATTTTGCAGCCTCGTTGAACAGCATCCACTAACTTTGCTGCGTCATTGTACCCTCCACTTGCATACGTGGCATATGTGGGCCATATATAATTAGGCGGATATGCCGTACACGCTAGGAATAAATCTTTTTGGGATGCGAATATACTATTATACTCTTTCCCAATCGCCGCGCTTTTTTACGTTCTCATAATGAGCCGAAGAGGCAAATGACGATTGGATCCCTGATAAGTCGCTGAAATTGTGAGCTTTACTAGTTGCACCACGGCGGCCGTTTGGTAAAATCTTGATATATTTTACCAAAAATGCCCTCTCTACTTCCATGAAAGTAAACTCTGCGCAGGTAAAAGAAGTTTGTGACCGTTGGATGTGAATCAAGGATTAATTGAGCATTACGAATTATAGCACTCTTATTGCATTTGTCAAAATTTTCTTTTAAAAAGTATAAATTTATCATATATATTAAATTTTTTTTCTTATATTTAATTAAAAATGAGAAGAAAAAATAGAGAAAGGAAATAAAAATATTTTTTGTCTTAAAAAATAAATAATAATCTTTTAAATTTAAACGCAAACTTATATTTAAAAAAAAAAATTAATCAATTCAATAAAAATGTTTTTATGTGGTATTTTATGTCGGGACACGTGAGTTTCAGAGTCTGCAATGTCTGAAGGAAGGAAAAAAAAGTAATCCAACCATTTCCGTTTATTTTATTTCTGTTGGGTGCAATGATATTATATATATGGTTATTGCCTCTTATATATAAAGAAGTGTGAACTAAGAATCGATCAAGTTTTGGTACAAATTTGAAAGAAAGAACGTATTAATTATTTATTTCCGTATCCAATAAAATTAAGAAAATGAGTGGGAGTAGCTAACATTCATTGTATCCATCTCACATGAACAATATCGTGTACTATTTATAACACTGTTCATGTGAGATAGATACAATGAATGTTAGCTATTTCTTAATATCACTCATAAAATTATGAGTCGTTTTCGTATTTTGTTTGTGGCCAAGAAGTTGCAATATTCCAGATCAATTATGCAAGCAAGCTAGCTCGCTGTTGAATTAGGGGTTGAGAGTAGCTAGCTGCAAGATGGTGACATTTTACAAAGCATGGAGTGACTTCAATTATTGGAGCTAACATCAATTAGAGATGGATAATGGTTGTCTTTTTTTTTTTTTTTCTTTCTTTTAAGACGTGTGCAAGGAAGACGACAGTAATACTACTAATCATGATATGGTCTAATTTGTTTTTAAAGATAAAATAAGATGAAATGAGATCAAAATAATAAAATAAAATAAAATATTATTATAATATATTTTTTAATATTAATTTTATTTTAACATTTAAAAAATATATTTTAAATTTTAAATAAATTGAATTTTTTTTATATTTTATATGAGAATTTTAAAAAGTATAATAATGAGTTTAAAATGTATTTTAAGTTTTTAATTTCATCTCCATAAGCAAATGGAGCCTAAATTTGATTTGTTTTCGTAGATAAGAAGATGAAATAAAATGAGTAAAAATTAAAAATTGAATAAAATATTATTATAATATATGTTCTTAATATTAATTTTATTTTAGGATTTAAAAAAATTATTTTGGAATTAAAAAATGAATTTTTTATTTTATTTATATGAAAATTTAGAAAAATAATAATAAAGACACGAGATAAAGATGAAATTATTTATAAAAATAAATAATGGCCCGTTCTATAGATCATGTATGTATGGTCTCCCAACTCCTTCCCTGTTTTGTTTGTAAACATCGATCGATGATGGATGGGATAGAAACTGATCATTCATATATATATATATATATATATATATATATATATTAGCTAATTATCTTAGCTCCAAGTTATACATATAGTTGCATATTTATCTTGATCATGAGATATTCAAAGTTGGAGCCTCAGGTCAGTAATTTTTCCCACGTTTTAATTAATTTCAGAAGAAGTTTTGGGTTGGTTTTGGTTATACAAAACTAAATTACTTCATTTCATCTCACTCATAATCATTACACTTTGTTTAAATTTACAAATATAATAAACAAACAATTTTTTCAAATATTTTAATAAAAATAATAATAATATTTTATATAACTTTTAATAAAAATACCTATATCATTTCGTCAGAACTGAGTAACTAAACTAGCTCCTCAGAATATTGATACAATTTAATCTAATGTCACCCGTTACTTAAATGAAATGAAAGACAGTTATCCCTTCTTTTCGACAAAAGTTCTGAACATATCTTTTATCTCTTCTTTTACATCATGGATCCCTCTAATTATTTTGATCATTTTTGCTTGTATTTACCTTTACATGCATGATTTCTCACATACATAACTTCATTTTCAATTGAGTGATGATAGACATACGACTTTTTTTATAATATTTGTTGAATTCAAAATTTCAAGTTTCGTATACACATATAGATTTTGATGATAACAAATAAATTTAAATTTCAAACTCAAATTATCTACACAACGGAGCCCAGCGCACATCAAGCATAAGTAAGAAAAAAGAACAAGTCTACAAATAAAAATTATAAAGTAATTTTATACATCTCTTAAAATTTGAAATTAGGTTAAAACTCAAAATTAATATTTTCTCATAAAACATCAAATTGCATTTTTTACATTTGTATAACTTTATTAAAATGTTTAATTTCAATTTTTTTTTCCACATATGCATAAAGATTTGAATTTGTAAGATGATTGATTGTCATCTTTGACATGTGCATGTTTTGTTTGAAAATCTTAAAAGGTGGTTATGCGTTTTTTTGACATATGCAAAAAGAAGATGATTTGGTTTGAAAAATAAATCATACTCATTTTGTCATGTATGAAAAGTAAAAGATTATATTTAATTTCTTTAAAAAATGAATGGAGTTCTCTTTGACAAATATATAAATGAGATATTTTTATTTGAATCTTTTGAAAAGTAAATAGTGCTCTTATTTAATATGTGAACATTTTCAAATTTGAATATAAAGATTCATTTGCCTATAAATAGCTCACTTGAATTTTGTAAAAATCACAATAAGAACTTACACATCAATTGTTAAGTTTTGCATAATTCTTTCAAAGCTCTTATTTTCCCTTCTCTAAATTTTGTGCCTCAATCCTTATTCATTTTGAGAGAGATATAGGTTGCACTGTATTGTTTTTATTTCACTCATTGAGGAGTGTACTCTGATAATCTACCAACTATCATCTCTTATATTTGTAAGAAAATGCATATAACATTTGTGTGTGTAGAAAGTATTCTACACAGGAAATAGTTGAATCACCAAGTGTGAGGTGATTGCAAGTGTAAAGGGTATTTTACATGGATTCTTTGTAGCGGTGTTGCTCAAAGGAGTAATAGGTTTCTATCTCCACTTGAAGGAGATTGAATAGTGAATTTGGGATCCTCAAGGGGTAGCTTGAGGCGAGAACGTAGGCAGTGTGGCTGAACTTCGTTAAAATACTGAATTTGCTTCTTCTTGCCTTTACTCTTTATATTTCTTGCTGTTTTGTATTTTGTTTATATTTTATATTATATATTTGGTTTATAAGTGCTAATTTTTTTAATATAACCCAATTCACCATCTCTCTTGTGTTAGTTATCTGGGCAACAATTGGTATCAGAGCAAATGCTCTATTATAAGATTAATTATTTGTTGAGTTAAGATCATATGGCTAACACTGCAGCTACATTTGCTGAAAGTCAATCCAATAGTCAGTTTTCGCTATTTTGTGGAGACAATTATACTTTTTCGAAAGTTAAAAGAAGAATATTTCTTCAGTCTCAAGGTCGAGAAATCTATAAATGTATTGTAAATGGGTCTTATATTCCAACAAAAATTGTTGATGAAATAAAGGTCAACAAGGAAGAAAAAGAGTTTGATCGTGAAGATGATAGACTTTATACAATGAATGTAATGGCTATGAATTTTCTGTATAATGCCCTCAATGACAATGAATTTAACAAAATAATGACTTGCAGGACAGTAAAGGAAATCTCGGATAACTTGGAAATAACTTATGAAGGAATTTTGCAAGTCAAAAAATCAAAAATTTATATTCTTACGCATGAATATAAAATGTTTAAAATGATTGATGATGAATCTATTTCTATGTATACTCGTTTTACTAACATTATAAATAACTTGACAGCTTTTGGAAAAATTTATTCTAACTTTGAGATAATAAAAAAAATTCTCAACTCTCTATCAAAATATTGGGAATCAAAAGTGACGACGATTCTTGAAATTAAATATCTCAAAAAACTCGAAGTAAATGAATTCATTGGGTCACTTATTACTCATAAGTACACATTGAAAAGAGGAGGAGAAGAAGAAAAGTAAAAGAAGAGCTTAGCACTCAAAGTTATTTTTCATGAAAGTGAAAGCGATGACGATGAGTAAAGCGATAACAAAGATGAAAAAATTGCAATGATCACAAGAAGATTTAAAAGGTTCTTAAAAATAAAACTCATCCGAGGAAATTTTTCAGAAAGTTTTCCAACAAACATACAGGTAAAAATGATTCATTAATTTATTATAAATGTAAAAAGCCTGGATATATCAAAACAGATTGTCCCCTATTAAAGAAAGATCGATACAAAGGCAAGAAAATAATGAAAACTATATAGGATGATGATTCGAGTAGCTCAGACAGCAACACAAGCAATGGAGAATCTGCAAATCTTTGTCTCATGCCTAAAGATGATCTTGAGAACTTGGGTACTAAGAAAAATTATTTTAATTACTTTTGTAGGTATGCATGAAGTCCTCCATATGTAAAAATAAATGATTTTTAGACAGTGGATGCTCAAGACACATGACAGGAGACAAAACTAAATTCATTAACCTCACTTCTAAAGAATAAGAACACATGACATTTGGAGACAATTCAAAATGGAAGATCATGGGAATAGGTAAAGTTGGTAAAGAGTCTTCTCTCATAATTGAAGATGTTCTACTTGTTGATGGTCTAAAGTATAATCTTTTGAGTATAAGTCAAATATGTGATAAAGGACTTACAGTTACTTTCACAAATGATAAGTACATTATTTTGAATAATCATGATTGTAATGTTTATTTTATTACTTTTAGAAACAATAATATTTATACAATCAAATTTGAAAAAATTACCTCACAAGATACTATTTGTTTATGGCATAGAAGATTAGGTCATGCAAACATGAAACTTATTTTCAAACTTTCAAAAAATGATTTTGTGAAAATGTTTGCCAAAAGTGAACTTTTTTAAAGATAAAATCTGTTATGCATGTTAGTTTGGTAAACAAATAAAAATTTCTTTCTAAATCAAGAAACATATTTCTACTACTAGACCATTGCAACTAATACACGTGGATCTTTTTGGAACAAATAGAGTTACAAGTCTGGGAGAAAAATATTATGCATTTGTTATTGTTAATGATTTTTCTAGATATACTTGAGTCATCTTTCTTACTCATAAAGATGAGATATATAATGCTTTTACCAAGTTATGTAAGATAATTCAAAATGAAAATGGCTATACTATTTCAAATATCCAAAGTGACAGGAGGAAAGAGTTTGTCAATAAATATTAAATCTTTTCATGATGAAATTGGTTTTCTGTATAATTTCTATACTCCTCAAACTCCTCAACAAAATGGGGTAGTAGAGAGGAAGAATAGATCTCTTCAAGAAATGGTAAGAACAATACTTAATGAGAATAATTTACCTAGTTATTTTTGGATCGAAGCGATAAGTATTGCATGTTATGTTATAAATAGAGTTATGTTAAGATCTAAATTAGATAAAAACCCTTATGAACTTTAGAATGAAAAAAAGTCTAACATTTGTTACTTTCATGTATTTGGATGTAAATATTTTATTCTTAATGATATGAATAATTTAGAAAAGTTTGATATAAAATTTGATGAATATATCTTTCTTAGGTATTCAACAAATAGTAAAACTTATAGAGTATTCAATAAAAAGATTTTCACTATACAAGAATTTATACATGTAGTATTTGATGAATCTAACCATCTACTCTCCAAGAAATCTATTGATGAAGAATCAAAAGGTACAAATAATACAAATAGTCTCAATCTCAACAAAGAGAATACAATGGAAGAAGTCCAACATGGAGACATCATGAAAGATCATTAAGACTTAATACAAGATGCAACCAAATAATATAAATATGTGAAAGATCATCCAGTAGAACAAATTCTAGGAGAACATTCACGAGGTGTAAATACTCAATCATCTCTTAGAAATATTTGCAACCACACTGCTTTTCTATCTCAAATTGAATCCAAAAATATTGATGAAGCACTTATTGATAAATAATGGATTCTAGCTATGCAATAAGAGCTAAATTAATTTGAAAAAAATGATATATGGACACTTGTTCTTAAACCCAAAAATCATGTTGTTATTGGAATAAAATGAGATTTTAGAAATAAGATAGATGAGTTTGAAATCATCACTAGAAACAAGATTTAACTTGTAGCTCAATGTTTCAATCAAGAAGAAAGAATTGATTATGATGAAACGTATGCACCTGTCGCAAGATTAGAAATAATTTGAATGTTACTTACATATGCATGTTATAAAAATTTCATATTTTTTTAAATGGATGTTAAAAGTGCTTTGTTAAATAGTTTTACAAATGAAGAGGTATATATTGAGCAACCTCCAGATTTTGAAAATCATATCTCTCCTAATCATGTTTTTAAACCCACAAAAGTATTATATGCACTCAAACAAGCTCCTAGAGCTTGATATGAAATGTTTAGTGATTTCTTGATTGAAAAATGTTTTTTAAGAGGAAAAATCAATACAACTCTTTTCATCAAATATAAACAGGATGACATTCTTCTAATTCAAATTTATGTGGATGATATAATATTTGGTGCTACTAATGAAAATATGTGCCACGATTTTGCTAAGAGTATGGAGGAAGAATTTGAAATATGCATGATGGGAGAACTTAATTTCTTTCTTGGATTGCAAATCAAGCAAGTAAAAAGTGGAACATTCATTAATCAGTCAAAATATATCAAAGAGTTACTCAAAAAGTTTGAGATGGAAGGTGCGAAGGTAATTGAAACACCAATGAGTCTAACCACCAAACTTGATAAAGATTAAAGCGATAAGCCAGTTGATTCAAAGAT
The DNA here is from genome assembly GCA_036559045.1 of Platycarya longipes. Classification (NCBI taxonomy): domain Eukaryota; kingdom Viridiplantae; phylum Streptophyta; class Magnoliopsida; order Fagales; family Juglandaceae; genus Platycarya; species Platycarya longipes. The sequence goes on along the minus strand of CM071792.1, from coordinate 27,904,897 downwards.
ATATCAAGGTATGATTGGTAGTTTATTATATTTGATAGCTAGTAGACCTGATATTATGTTCAGTGTATGTTTATGTGTACGTTTTCAATCATCTCCAAAGCAATCTCATTTAATTGCAGTCAAGCATATTTTTAGATATCTTACCGGTACCATTGACCTAGGGTTATGGTATCCTAAGCACACTTCTTTCGATCTTATTAGTTATTCAAATGCAGATTATGTTGGTTACAAAGTTGATCAAAAAAGTACTAGTGGAACATATCATTTTTTAGGTCATGCATTTGTTTCATAGTTTAGTAAAAGAAAAATTTTGTTGCATTATCTACTGCTGAGGTATAGTATGATGCTGCAGGTAGTTGTTGTGCTCAAGTTCTTTACATGAAGTAATAACTTGAGGATTTTAAACTTATATACAATCATATTCCTATTAAATGTGATAATACTACTGCTATAAATCTTTCAAAGAATCCAATACAACATTTTCAGACTAAGCATATTGAAATTAGATATAATTTTTTTAGAAATCATGTGCAGAATGGTGATGTTGTACTAAAATTCACAAGCACACACGATCAATTGACAGACATTTTCACAAAACCTCTACCAGAAGATAGATTATGCATGATTAGAATAGAAATATGAATGATACATGTCATGAATATCTGCTAAATATTTTTATTCCATTATCTCAAATGACTTACAAAAATTTGAGACTTCTAGCCTTATCTTTCAACTACACTTGCTCTTCATAAATCGACATGTTATTCGCGTCTAAAGAATTAAGCAGTCGAAATGAAGAGGCAAGCAAGGAATTTAAATCCTTATTCTGTTGCTTTAACTCTACTAATTATCTGTTTGACTCATAAACAAGTCGTTGAAGTACATAGACCATTTCACTAAATTTCTCAATTTCACGAGTTTTGGACTGCAACCAAGAGGAAAAAGCAACAATGGATGATGAGTATCAAGTTTCGAGACCCGCAAGCTCATAAATGGCGTCATGATTTGATTTATTAGCCAAATCAGTCTCTTGTTATTTCATGGCACCTGCGACAGATGTATAAATAGATTGATCACGAGAAGTACTGAAAGGAGATTGACGAGCTATTAAAAATTTGTAGAATGAGAATGCAGGCAAATTGCAAATATGAGAAGAAAATTTGATGCGAATTAAATAAAATTAAAGATTGCTCTTATAGAAATGGAAATAAGAACAAGACACACTATCATTTCTTCAAATCTTACTTCGTCAAACTTATAAGATATGCTGGATGAGATGGTTGAGATGACTAATTGAGACGGTTCTTGGTTCAAATCCAAACGATTACCAGAAGAAATTTTTGACGCTATTTTATCATTTTGGATAAACAGATACTCAAAGATTTTTCTATCTCATTTGTTAACAACATCAAGCGGATTTCAAATCTCTGCATCGAGACGATAAAGTTAGGCCTCAGCCTTTGTAGCTTTTGTCGGATAGGGGTGGCTTCAATTATTCAACTCTTTACAATTTTTACCAACGCACCGTTTTATTTAGTTATTGGTTATTGCGGGAAGAAATCTTATTAAAGCCAATTGCGATTCCTTTTTAATGATGTCAAAATGGGGAGAAGTCTTATATTAGGGAAGTTTAAGTATTACTACAAATTGCAGATTTCTATAAGTATTTGTATTTATCAAAAATGGGGAGATTGTTGAAGCCAATGTTTCAAGTTTCGTATCTACGTATAGATTATGATGATAACAAATAAATTCAAGTCTCAAACTCAAATTATCTACATAATGGAGCCAAGCGCGCATCAAGCATAAATAAGAAAAGAGAACAAGTCTACAAATGAAGCTCATAGAATAATTTTGTACATCTCCTAAAATTTAAAATTGGATTAAGATTCAAAATTAATATTTTCTTATAAAACATCAAATTGTATTTTTTTATATTTGCATAACTTTATTAAAACGTTTAATTTCGATTTTTTTTTTCACATATGCATAAAGATTTGAATTTGTAATATGATTAATTGTCAGTTTTGACATGTGCGTGTTTTGTTTGAAAATCTTGAAAAGTGGTTGTGTGTTTTTTTGAAATATGCAAAAAGAAGATGATTCAGTTTGAAAAATAAATCATGCTCATTTTGTCATGTATAAAAAGTAAAAAATTATATTTGATTTCTTTGAAAAATGAATAGAATTGTTTTTGACAAATATAAAAATGAGATGTTTTTATTTGAATCTTTTGAAAAGTGAATAGTACTCTTATTTAACATGTGAACCTGTTTAAATTTGAATATGAAAACTTATTTTCTTATAAATAGCTCATTTAAGTTTTACAAAAATCACTATAAGAGCTTACACATCAATTGCTAAATTTTGCATCATTCTTTCAAAGCCTTCATTCTCTATTCTCTAAGTTTTGTACCTTAATCCTTATTCATTTTGAGAGAGATATAAGTTGCGCTGTATTGTTCTTATTTCACTCATTAAAGAGTGCACTCTGATAATCTACCCACTATTAGCTCTTGTATTTGTAAGAGGGTGCGTATAACCCTTGTGTGTATAGAAGATGTTCTACACAGATAATAGTTGAATCACCAAGTATGAGATGATTGCAAGTGTAGATGGTGTTCTACATGGATTCTTTGTAGCGGTATTGCTCAAATGTGTAATAAGTTTCTATCTCCACCTGAAGGAAATTAAATAGTGAATTTTGGATCCTCAAGGGGTAGTTTGAAGCGAGAACGTAGGTAGTGGAATTAAACCTCATTAAAATACTGAATTTGCTTATTCTTATCCTTACTCTTTATATTTCCTTCTGTTTTGTATTTTGTTTATATTTTATATTGTGTATTTAGTTTATAAGTACTAATTTTTTTAATATAACCTATTTCATTCTCCCCTCTTGTATTAATTATCTGGACAACAATATTTTTATAATTTATTAGTATAATAGTATTTTTTTTATTTTCTTTTAAATATATTTTTAACATTTTTAATTATTAAGAAAAAATAAAAATAAATATAATTTTATTAATATTTATATTCTTAATCACTAAATAAAATTATAAATTAAATAAAAAAAATTATAAATTAATAATAATGGTATCATTTCTGTTTTCAACTTCATAACTGGTGTACCATTATGTAGTGTATAAAGGCTTGAAAAATCATGGATAAATGGGATCAGACCGACGACAACCCGTTTGAAAAGTGCTGGAGACGTCGTTAAGACGTAAAAGAGACTGCATGTTCCAACTTCGATTATTTAGCATATTGTTTTAATAGAGCTGATGATCAATGATTTACCTAGCTAGGGACCCTATATATACATACATTCATATATATATATATACATACATTCATATATATATATATATATATATTTCTGGAAAAGGAAAAAACGGATGCATTTTTGGTAGGGTGTTTTGTGTCATTTCCTTGGCAAGAGTGAGGAAATTAACTCAGTGGAAAAACATGGGTAATATAGTAACTTACTAGTCATAACTACGACTTTATAAGAAATAAGAATCCTCACGTTGGCCAGAGTCGGGACTCTTTCCTTCGGGAAGAATAAAAAAAGAAACAAAGCTGTGTTTTTTATTTTGTTCTTTTAAGCAACGGTAAACCGGAGAGAGGGAGGCAGGGAGAAAGTAAGATGTATATGTTCTTCTTTTGGGGAGAGAAAGTAAGATCGAACCTTAGAGGTTAGTTTTCTAAGGACATCTAGGCTGATATTTATATCTTTCTTGGTACTTGGGGAGGTTTCTTTGAAGCTTGACCGTTTAGTTTTCTGTGATTTTTTATTCGATTTCTCTGTTTTTTTTTTTTTAAACACTGGGGAGTTGGGAAGTCCATTTTGTCCAGGAAATATTGTATAGAATAGGAATTCGATGATGGGTACTTGTTCCAACTATCATATGACTTGTAAGTTACATTCGTCTACTCTTTCATGAAACTTTCAGCAATTTTTAGTTTTGTTTTATGTATTTTATTCTGGGTGTGGAGGCTGTTTTGGTGAAAGAGAGAGATCTTTGAAAAATCAACTTGTTTGGTTTCAAATGAAAAATGATGAATTCACTCCGATTGTTGAAAGCCTGAAAGGTACTCTGTGTTTTTTGGTCTTTAAGAGTTTTTTCTCTAAACTTGGCTTAGAAGTTTGTCTCTGGTAAAGATGTCCTCAATCAATATATCAATTTTAGGATGTTTGTTTCTGCGACTGCAACTTTCAGTTTCTGTAAAGAAGGAAAAAAGTTGATTTAATAGGTCCTAATAAAAAGAAGAATGGAAAATATAACGAAAGAACAACAATTTATTGAACATTGGCTAATCCCCCCAACTAGATGAACCTCTTGTGGGATTTGGTTAATTGCTGCACTAAATGCTTTCTCATTTTCTTTATTGTTTTGTTTCCAGCTTGCGGAGTGTTGAAACTCTAAGCGGAAGGCAAACTTCTTCTTCCTCTTTATTCTTTTCCAGAGGGAGGATAGATTATAGATACATGGGTTCATTGTCAGAACCAAACGATGAGGGCAACTATAGCAAGCCCCTCGGAATCAGGTTCTTGGAGTACATCAGGGGAACCCCCTTTCCTTTAAAACTCACCAAGCAATTGTTTTGATTGTAACATTTTTGGCATACGCAAGCTACCATGCCACTCGAAAAACTACAAGCATTGTTAAGAGTACTCTTGATCCTCAGTCATCAGATTTGGGATTGAAGTTTGTACCATGGAGGAGGGCATCTTACTCGCAGGAACAGCCTAAGCTTTCCCTGGTTTCTGAGGAAGGTTGGGCTCCATTTAATGGATCAGATGGGACAGCCTTGCTTGGAGAACTTGATCTCGCTTTCCTTGCAGTTTATGCTTTGGGAATGTACTGCTCTGGACATTTGGGTGATAGAATGGATTTAAGGATCTTCTTAACAGTGGGAATGCTGGGAACTGGTTTGTTTACTTCTCTTTTTGGGGTTGGTTATTGGGGAAACATACACAGTTTTTACTACTTTTTGATAGTCCAAATGCTTGCCGGTTTGTTCCAATCGACTGGATGGCCTTCAGTGGTTGCTGTGGTTGGTAACTGGTTTGGAAAGAGCAAGAGGGGGTTAATTATGGGTATATGGAATGCTCACACTTCAGTTGGGAACATTACAGGTTCCTTGGTTGCTTCTGCCCTATTGAGCTATGGATGGGGATGGTCCTTTGTTGTGCCGGGTCTCATGATTGCTTTCCTTGGTGTGGTGGTTTTTCTCATATTGCCTGTTAATCCTGAATCTGTTGGAGCTCATGGAGAAGGTGACAAGTTTCATCCTCCGAAGAAACTAGATGAGGGAGCAGCACAACCTTTGTTAAATTCAGAGACAGTTGCTCAAGAGAGAGCTGTGGGTTTCATAGAAGCATGGAAAATACCAGGAGTTGCTCCTTTTGCTCTTTGCCTCTTCTTTGCAAAATTGGTTGCTTATACATTCCTTTACTGGCTTCCGTTCTACATTAGCCAGACAGGTACATTAGCTTCTACGCTTTTCAATTGTACTAATTTGTTTAGTTTTTCTGACATTTTTTATTGTTATTATAAGATGGTAAAACAGAAAAAGATGAAAAACAAAGAAGGGTATTGCAAATCAAGAAATACTCCAGCCACAAAGAGATTATACAAAATTAAAAAATAATCGTACAAATGATTGTGGCTTACTGTAGTTTGTCAGATTGTAAAATTACTTTTATTGTAAAGCAAATTTGACGGATCATATGAAATCATGTCAGTTTGTGGGATTACTTTTGTGTAATTCTTTGTGGCTATAGCACTGCTCTTATAAATTATTGGTCTATAATTTCTATGAATTAGCTTGAACATCTAGCTCTTAGGCTTGGGTTGTTTTTTGAGTTTATCTCAACTCATCTCATCTAATTTAATCATTAAAATTTTTTCAAATTCTCAACTCAACTCAATTCAAAAAACAAACTAGGCCATATAGTTCCTTTGATTTTCAGTCAAGTAATTTGAAATATGCCTAACTTTTCATGGAAAAGTGCTCGTATCTTTTGATGTTGTGGGGATCCCCTCTTTGCAGGGATTCCTTTGAAGGCATGCTTGTTTATGGATGACCAAAATTCATTATTGAATTACAAAGTAACATCTTGATCACTCGATTCACTCCTAAGTTTCTGCTTTTCATTTTGCAGCTATTGATGGCAAGTATTTATCCAGCACAGAAGCTGGAAACTTGTCAACATTGTTTGATGTTGGTGGTGTGCTTGGAGGAATTCTAGCTGGGCACATTTCTGATCATTTAAATGCCAGAGCAATAACAGCCGCAAGTTTCATGTATTGTGCTATCCCTGCTCTCTTCTTCTATCGAAGCTATGGACACATTTCCTTAACCATAAATATTGTTCTGATGTTCATCACTGGCATGTTTGTGAATGGACCTTATGCTCTAATAACAACAGCTGTTTCAGCCGACTTGGGTACCCATAATTCATTGGAAGGGAACTCCCGAGCGCTGGCAACTGTGACAGCAATTATCGATGGCACGGGCTCTGTTGGGGCTGCCATTGGACCCCTGTTGACAGGCTATATCTCTTCCACGAGTTGGAGTGCAGTTTTCATAATGTTGATGGTTGCAGCTCTAATTGCAGGGCTGCTTCTAACCAGGCTAGTCATTGCCGAGGTGGCTTCAAAGATCGAGGAATCAAGGTCGCATGGAGGCACTGCATCAAGACCTGCACATGAAGTGTAACTTCTTCTAAATTGTTGCGGTGGACATTTATGCTGCCTGTGTGTGATTTCTTCTAAATTGTTGCGGTGAAGATCCCCTATTATAGTCAAAAAAGAAAGAGGATTTTTTTTAACCTTATCCATTGTTTGGTTTGCAATATAGAAGATTTTTTTATTTCTTTTTGATTTTTTTAGGAAGTATCTGTCTGTAAATTATTTGTATTTCTGTCACATTTAAGCATATAGCATCATCCAGAAAGATGAGCAATAAAGCGACTGACCATCTATTCTCACCTGGATTGCCTTCTCCTAGGCTTTTTTACAGCTGCAAGAATTCAACTTTTTCTCAGTACTCAGTAGTCTCAGCTTGGCTTTCTGTATTTGGACTCCAGATTTCGTTTCAGTCGGTCCCCTTGGCAGAGACATAAAAGCTATGTTTCAAGACATGGTGAACATATATTTTTGGTCGTCAAGTTGACAACTATGATTTGATGTTCTTCCATTCAAACTAGACAAAGGTATCGACTTCCTCTGTAATTTTTAATGAAAGTGCCATGGCAACCTTTTTTAATAAAAGTAGAATGTCTTTTGATAAAAGGGATAACTTTTTTTCTTGCAATCCCATATTATAAAACAGAATCAAGATCTAGAAAGGTGGGGATTGGATCCCAGATACAGTGAACCACCAAATTGTTAAAATTGTTTTGTACTAAAAGGGTTTTTTGAAAATGGTTCAGAAACTGCATCCAAAAATTAAAATATCTGCATATGTTGACCCAGATTGTAAAAAAAGTTGGAAAAGTGGAATAATTGCATTGGTTGGTGTAACGTGGACAAGGGTGAACCAGCAGAAGGTAACTAAAAAAATTGTAGATTGCAGTAAAGGCCAGGTGTATGAAGGTGACGCCTCCATATAAGTAGAAGGAATAATATCATCAGCGCCTACCAAACCCAACAACCTTTGACTTTTAACCCAATCACCTCTTACCAACGTGGCTAAGATCTGTTTTTTTTTTTTTTTTTTTTTTTTTTTTTTTTTTCTGAAGGCAAATATTTTATAGATAAATTATAAAGATATAACAACACAAAAGTTAATGAGATGAGAGTCCCCAACAGTTATCTCAAAATAAACAAAAGTAGTACGAAAATACACGAAGAAAAGAAAAAAAGAACTATCTCGTCAATAAATTGATTCCAGTCTAGTTCTCATAAAGGAAAGCAGATCAAAAGCGGTTTTGACATAATCTGAAAGACAGACTATAAGCCTACGTCTAAAAGTCACAGTTAAGAAAGATGTGCTGCAGTTTGTTGATTTGTTTCGACCAAAGGGGACTATCACATCCACATCGTCTTGATCGCTGCTTATTGAAAGCAGTAAATGAGGAGAAACGATACACCAGACGACCGTCGGCAGTGGCGGTGTGTGAGGAGCACGCGCTGTGCTAGAAGGAAAATCGAAATGACAGACTAGACTAAAAGATCTGGGGCCGCTGAATCTAAATATGTCGCGTGTGGCGGTGGAGGTGCTCTATAGAGGCGGCGGCGCGTGGTAAGGCCGTGATTTCCGTCAGGCGCGTGAGAGCAACGCGCCGCTCTAACGGTCGCGTTCTTTCTCTCTTCCCATAGATTGGCAGCTATAGAGTCCATCTGTCTGGCTAAGATCTGGTTTGCGTTTGAGTTTTGACAAGTATTATGAATAGGAATAAAATTAAATAATAAAATAATAAAATAATAAAAGTAAAAATTGAAAAGTAATAAATAATAGTAAAATGTAGGTAAATAATAATAATAATATAAGAATAATAATAGAGGTACATTCTATTAACTATCACTTTACTATTTATTTTTATTTTTATTTTTTATTTTATTTATTAATTAAGAAAATAACTATTAATAAAATTATATTTTTTAAAAATTTTTTCTTAATGTAATGTTAAAAATAAATTAAAAGAAAATAGTAAAAAAATAAATACATTATAAGTGATAAAGTAGTGGTAAAATGAGAGGTAAGTGTATTATTACTCATAAAATAATGAATAGTAGTATATTATTCTATTTGGAATATTTCCGTACACAAACGTCGAGAGAAGAATTTTGTAAAATAACTCTTAGGTATATAAAGAAATTATATAAAATAAATTTACAAATTGATATAACTTTATGGAATCTATTAGACTTATTTACAGTAAAAATAATTTTATAATTTGAAGTACTATATTAAGTCACATCAATTTATGTATTTATTTTTGTGTAATTCTTTTATGTCTAAAGTATTTCTCATTCTATAAATAGTAGTGAGATAATTTGAGTTAAAATATTTTATTGAATTTAAAAAAATAAGAGATCCAAAGTTGTTAAAATATAATTTTCTTATATAATTTGTTTTAGAATTTGGAAAAATTAAATTAAATTTTATATTTTCTTTCAAATTTTTTAAAAAAGTAATGATGATTAGATAAAAAAGATAAAAGCTTGAAATTAAAAAATATCTATATTTGTAGAATGTTTGAAAAAAAATGAGATGAATTCCCTAATAAGACCTAAATGTTCATATAATTCTACAACGCCCCGGAATATTACACATCAATATCGAAGAAATATCATTCATATAGTTTTGATGAGCGAATTTGGCTTTTTTTTTTTTTTTTTTTAATCTTTTTAAAGTTAATTTGGTCCTTTTTTTTTTCATTTTATCTCATATAATCATTATAATTTTTTTAAATTTTCATATGAAACAAAATAAATAATTCAAGATTTTCAAATTCTAAAATAATCATAATATTAAAAAAAATATTTTAATAATATTTTATTTAATTTTTAACTTTTATCTCAATTCATCTCATTTCATATACCAAAATAATAATAAGCCAAATATTTAAAAATTGTTTATAAATGAATCACATAATTCCAACAATATAAAATGTGTGCTCTAATATATCTAACGTCATTGCTACTCTAATATATGATATATCCTCTCTTGTGACTATATATAAATCATATATTATTGTATAATAGGTAGATGACCATCAACTATCACTCAAAATGTGAATTGATTGTTGGCATGTGAGAGTATATTGTACTTGTCACTTGATTGTTGAGCATGTGAATTGATTAGCACAACCATTATGTAAGTTGCCTATCACAACTACCATATAAGTTGCCTATAGAAGAAATCTTAAGAATCATTTGTAAGATATAAGAAAAGAAGTGAAGTGAATGATATTGAGCTCTTGAAAAACAAAGTATTTTACAATCTCTCAATTTTCCTTATTCTCTTTTACAATCTTTCAATCATTTGCTATTTTTCTTTGGTTTCATAACACGTTATCAGCACGAAACTCTACCGATTCTGAAGCTAGTAGTCTTATTCTTTAAGTAAGTTTTTCAATATATTATTTGCAGTCTTTGATTTAAATATGATATATTTTATTACTAATGATTATTTCAAATCCACGTGATTTTATAAATATATTAAGATATACATATTTATTTCATTATTTATATATGTAGAAAATGATAAATCTTACAAAATTGGAATTCGTTACTCTTGACATTTTTGAGAAAAATTATTTATCATGCCTCATTGATGCTGAAATCCATCTGGATGCTAAGAACCTAGGAGAAACAATAAAAGAAGTAAATCAAGCGTCCCTGCAGGACCGTGCTACAACAATGATTTTCATTCACTACCATTTTCATGAAAAATTAAAAACTGAGTATCTTATAGTAAAATATCCATTTATTTTATGGAACAATTTAAGGGAGATGTTTGAACACCAGAAGACCGCCATCCTCCCAAAAGTTCGTTATGAATGGTTACACCTGAGGTTGCAAGATTATAAAAGTGTAAGTGAATATAATTCTACACTATTTAAAATAAGCTTAGTATTACAATTATGTGGTGAGAAAATCACCGATGATGATATGTTAGAGAAGACATATACTACTTTCTATGCCTCGAATGTACTCCTGTAACAGCAGTATCAAGAGCGAAATTTCAAAAAATATTCTGAACTTATATCATGTCTTCTAGTAGCTGAGCAGAACAATGAGTTTTTATTAAAAAATACCAATCACGCCCTATTGGTTCAACAGCATTTCCTGAAGTGAATGATACTATATTTGCATCATTCCCAGAAGCGAATGGTGCATCATTTTGAAGAAATCGATGGCATGGACGTGATAAAAGAAACTATAGAAATATTGGTCCCAGAAGTGACAATATTAAGAGGGATACTAATAATAATATATCATATTACCAGAAGCGATATAACTCAGAAATGGGTAAAAACTTCCAAAATAATTCTTCAAAAAGAAGTAAAGATGTGTGTTATAGATGTGGAATGACTGGACACTAGTCGCGTACTTGTCGTACAGCCAGACATTTGGCAGATTTATATCAAGCTTCTATAAAAGGGAAGAACAAAAGGGGAAACAAATTTAGTAGAACCATCAGATGATTAATTAAATGTAGATATCACTCACCTTGATATTTCTGATTTTTTTAATAATTCTGATGATAGAATTAATTACTTGATTGGAGATGTAAATGCTCCACCCAATTAATGTATTTTCTTTATTATTTGTAATGAAAACTTTGTATATTTTGTAGAATCATAGATCACATGATTGATTTTTTTATCTCTGAGTTGAATGATAAAGATCTATGTCTGGCTGACAGTGCTACAACTCACACAATTCTTAAAAATAAGAAATATTTTCAAAATCTACCACTAAGCAAAACTTAGGTCTATACCATATCAGTTTCATCAAATTTAATTGAGGGCTCCAGAAGAGTTTATATTGTATTGCCTAATGGCACCAAATTTTGTATTGATGATGCTCTGTTTTCTTCACAATTTAGAATAAATTTATTAAGTTTCAAAGATATACGTCGTAATTATTACCATATTGAAACGACCAATGAATGCAGTAAAAATCATTTTTTCATTACTAAAATAATATTGGGCCAGAAACTCGTAGTAAAAAAACTGTCAGCTCTCTCTTTTGGATTGTATTATACAAAGATGAAAACAATTGAATTATATGTAGTAGTGTCCCAGAAGTGCATTGACCCCAAAGTATTTATGACTTCGCATGATTACCTTTGACATCCGGGATCAATAATGATGAGACGAATCATTGATGATTCACATGGACATTCCTTAAAGAACCAAAAGACTCTTTTACCCAAAGAATATCCATACTCTGCATGTTCCCAAGGTAAATTGATTCTCAGAATATCTCCCTCAAAAGTCATTGTTGAATCTCCATCATTTTTACAAAGGATTCATGGAGATATATATGGACCTATTCATCCATTAAGTGGACCATTTAAATACTTTATGGTTTTGATTGATGCATTAAGTTGATGGTCACATGTTTGTCTACTTTCCACTAGAAATGTTGCATTTGCTAGACTTCTTGATCAGATAATCAAACTACGAGCACAATTTCCTGAGTATCCAATTAAAACCATTCGATTGGATAACGCAGACGAATTTTCATCTCAAACTTTTGATAACTATTGCATGTCAATAGGAATAGATGTTGAACATCTTGTTGCCCATACACACTCAAAATGGTCTAGCTGAATTTTTGATCAAAAGGCTTCAGCTAATCGCTAGACCTTTACTTATGAAATCAAAACTATTTGTTTCTACTTAGGGACATGCTATATTTCATGCAGCATCATTAATTCGTATTAAACCATCTGCATATCATAAATATTCTCCATTACAGCTTGCATTTGGTCAACAACCAAATATTTTTCACCTTCGTACTTTTGGATGTGCTGTATATATTCCAATTGTACATCCACAACGTATAAAAATGAGCCATTAACGTAGACTTGGAATATATGTTGGTTTTGATTCTCCATCTATTATTGGATACATTGAGCCACTTACATGGGATATATTTAAAGCACGTTTTGAGAATTGTCACTTTGACGAATCCACTTTTTCATTACTAGGTAATGAAAAGTCGATACCTTAAGCACAAAAAAAATTACTTGGGATCATAAAGCCTTGTCTCAATTTTATCCTCCTACAAATGAATGTAAACTAGAAGTTCAGAGGATTATTCATTTACAAAATGTTGCAAATCAATCACCGGATGTATTTACTGACACTAAAGGTGTAGTAAAATCATATATTATTGCTGTTAATGCTCCAACAAGGATTGAAGTCTCTGAAGGACAAGTTGTCAAAACAGCAATAAATGAGTTTAAGACACGCTTGAAGTTTGGAAGACCTATTAGTGTAAAAGATAAAATTCACTGAAAGAAAAGAATACAAAATGAATTTGGTATTCTTGAAGAACCGATACCCACAACACATGCTATAAGTACAGTTGATGCTCCTGAAGAGATCAAATCTTCTATTCCAAAATCTCCTAGAAATGGATCTTCTGAAGAGGTGTTTCATGAAATTATTTTTTCTGAAGAGGAACATGTATTTGAAGATAATGAAATCTCAATACATTTCATAAATACTGGAGAAATTCTGGATAGAAATAAATAGTTGTTGACAACATATTATCATATAAAATGGTCATTGACATTACCAAAAGTAATGAAAAAAGTGAGTCAAGAACCGTCGAAGAATGTCGACGTAGAAATGATTGGCCAAAATGGAAAGCAACTATTGAAGCCAAATAAAATGCGCTAGCAAAGAGAGAAGTATTTGGACTTGTTGTCCAAACATCAAATGGTGTAATGCCTGTTAGATATAAGTGGGTATTTGTTCGATAACATAATGAGAAAATTGAAATTGTATGGTATAAAACTCGACTTGTCGCACAAGATTTCTTGTAGAAACTCGAGATTGATTATGAAGAAACATATTCTCCCATTATGGATGCAATCACATTTAGATTTTTTATTAGTCTGGTTGTTACAAAATGATTAGAAATGCAGTAGATGGATGTGGTCACTGCATATTTATATGGAGCTTTAGACTATAACATATATATGAAAATCCTTGAAGCATCTACAAGTACATATAGAAATATGTACTCTATCAAACTTCAAAGATCTTTATATGGGTTAAAGTAATCCAGACGCATGTAGTATAATCGCTTAAGCGAATATCTATTGAAAGAAAGATTTGAGAATAATCCTATATGCCCATGTGTTTTTATTAAGAAATCAAAATCCGGATTTACCATTATTGCGGTTTATGTTGATGATTTAAATATTGTGGAAACTCATGAAGAGATCTCAAGAACCGCTACATATTTAAAGAATGAATTTGAAATGAAAGATCTTGGAAAACAAAACTTTGTCTTGGCCTGTAGCTCGAGCACTTGCCAAATGGAATTTTTATTCATTAGTCCATGTATACAGAGAAAGTCCTAAAACACTTTTATATGGACAAAACTCATCCCCTAAGTACTCCAATGATTGTTCGATCACTTGATGTGAAGAATGATCCATTTCGTCTTTATGATGACAATGAAGAAATTCTTGGTCTTGAAGTATCATATCTCAGTGCAATTGAAATTTCGATGTATCTTACAAATTGCACTCGACCTGATATTACTTTCTCAGTTAATCTGCTTGCAAGATATAGTTCTGCACCAACTCGAAGACATTGGAATGGTATTAAACATGCTCTTCGTTACCTTTAAGGTACGGTTGATATGAGATTATTTTATCAACGTGGATCAAGTCTAAAATTGATTGGGTATGCAGATGTAGGTTATCCTTCGAATCTACACAAAAGTAGATTTCAAACTAGATATTTATTTACTTATGGAGATATTGCCATATCATGAAGATCTGTCAAGTAGATACTATCTGCTACATCTTCAAATCACTCAAAGATCATTGCAATTCATGAAACAAGTCGAGAGTGTATTTGGCTGAGATCAGTGATTCAACATATCCAAAAAAAGTGTGGTCTTCCAATGATCAATGATAGCCCAACAATTTATATGAAGATAATACTGCTTGTATCACTCAAATCAGAGGAGGATATATCAAAGATAACAGAACCAAACATATTTAAACCTAAATTCTTTTATACTTATGAACTTCAAGAAAAATGTGAAATTGATGCTAAGTAGATACAATCAAATGATAATCTGGCATATTTATTTACAAAGGTATTACCAACTGTGACATTCAAGAAAATTGTGCAGAACATTGGAATACAAAGACTCAAAGATTTATCTTCATACACTTTTCAGAGGGAATAAATGTCCTGAAAACTTGTGCTGATTATACTCTTTTTCTTTTGCTGAGGTTTTGTCCCACTGAGTTTTCCTTTGCAATGTTTAATAAGACAATTTTAAAGCACTTGGAGGTATACAAGAATATTGTACTCTTTTTCTTTTGCCATTGATTTTTCTTCTCATTGGATTTTTCCTTGGTTAGATTTTAACGAGACAGATTCTTTATAGATAGCCATCAAAGGGGAAGTGTTATATAATAGGTGGATGACCATTAACTACCACTCAAAATGTGAATTGGTTGTTAGCATGTGAGAATTTGTTGTACTTGTCACTTGGTTGTTGAGCATGTGAATTGATTAGCACAACCACCATGTAAGTTACCTATAAAAGAAGTATTGATGATCATTTATAAGATATAAGAAAAGAAGTGAAATGAATGATATTGAGTTTATGAAAAACAAAATATTTTACAATCTCTTAATTTTACTTATTCTCTTTTGCAATCTTTTAATCATTTGCTATTCTATTTTAGTTTTTTTAATTTCATAATATATATATATATATATATATATATATATATAATTGCATATTTTAAGTTTAAGTAGCATCGTTGATTTAATGGCCTGATTATAATATATTTTACAATAGATGAACAAAATGTGGTATTGATTTTACCTTTTCGTCTCAAGCAAATCGGAAAAATTACAAAATAATAATAATAATAATAATAATAAAAAAGCAAATCGAAAAAATCAATGGCACGTGGGAGGAGAAGTTGTCACGAGAAAACTTTTCATGCGCCGAAGTAGGTCATCAAGAGAGATCTTCGAAGCAGTAGCCTAGAAGATGGCCACAGTGTGGTTTTTTTTTTTTTGAAAACGCCACCATAGTGTGGTTATTGAGAGAAGTCAGTCTTTCCCATAATAATAATAATAATAATAATAATAAATCATATTCATCATCCCACTAACCACACATCGTATATTGACATAATATATTGTTGGATTAAAAAATGGGTAGGCCTCGGGCAATTTAGCAAATTATTATTATTTTTTAACTTTTAATTTTTGTTCTTATTAAATGTGTCATATATGAATGATGAATAAAAAAATTAATTAATTTAGAAAGAATAAACAAAAAATAAATATAATATGTGGTGTCTGAGAATGATGTATAGCAAAATCCAATTGATAACTTTGTGACCTTCTGGCATTTTTTTATAAAAAATAATTGAGAACAACTACATTTAGAACATTCACCTTCACATGAACAATAATATTTATTGTTTATATTACTGTTTATATGAAAGTAAGTGTTCTGAGTGTGGCTGCTCTCTAATAGTTTCTTATTTTATAGGAGTCACCATCTTCCATGTCATCCATATGGAATGATTTTATTTTTAAGAGAAATAATTTTAATATTTTTTTTATTAATTAGATGATAATTAATCTAGATTATGTTATTTCAATTGTGTGTCCTTTATAAGAGTTTGTAATTAAAATTTTTATTTTTTAACTTTTAATAATTTTTTATGTGGTGTTAATAACTTGATGTCAAAAACATGATAGGGTTCATTCAAGAGATCCTTTTAGGACATTACAAATCTATAAATTATCTTAAAGAGTATAGCTGTTGGGCTATTTGAAACTTACCACTCAAATCTAGTGGCGAAGTCAGAGATTTACTTTAGGGGGCCAAGCAAAGGATAGCTAAGCAAAATTAAAATAAAATGTATAAAATATTGTTTGTTTTTTATGTATACAGTTTTTTATGCAATATAGAACAATCAAATAGTAAGATCTACAATAAAAATAACATATGTTTAATACAACTTATGTATTAAAAAAATATATAATATGTCAAGAAAATGTCATCATAATAAAAATATATTAAAAATATATTAGAAATAATCAAACTTCTTTTTTATTTTTATTTTTATCTATAACAAAAATATGTCATCATGTTATTTTATCATTTTATTTTATATGAGATGTATTTTATTTTTAAATTATATTAATTTTATAAAAGGCTAAGATAATTTTTAGAAAGAGGGCCAATATAAAATAAAATTAATATTATCCTACAAAATCATAAAAAATAAACATAATTTATTTTTTTCTTTAAGAAAAACATATCTTATATATATTTTTTAAAATTTTGTTTAGGGAAGGCCCCCTGCCCCCAACATGGCTCCACTAATGCTTAAATTGTCTTCTTGATGTGGTGATGTAGTGTTGCGCGATTGATTAAAAATAGAAAAAAAAAGTACAAAAAGATTATTCAAACAAAAAATGGGTCCTAGAACACAAAAAGAGTAAGATGAAACTTAAGATTTATTCTACCCTGTTTATGTTTTTAATTTTTTTAATAAATCATGTGGTATCACATGATAATTCTACGTCAAGTGGCATCAGACTGATAAGTTTCAAATGATATAATAATATTATTCTTATTTTAAAGTGAGAATTAAAATTACTTATTTTTTTCAGCATTCACTTTTTCGACGGTATCAAAAGATATGAATGTGTGATGATTAATATTTAATAAAAATAAATAAATAAACAATTTTACGCAACCAAATTATCAGAAAAATGTGTAAAATATTAATTTTTCTTAAGCTTGATAATTTTTTTTCGATTAATATTCTAATTACAAAGTGATTTCATAAAAATAATTTTATAAATTAATGTGTCTTAATACAATCTATTAGATTATAAAATTACTTTTATCAAAAAATAGATATAATGAATCAGATAAAATTAAATTAATATATAAAATTATTTTTATATAATTTCTTTATATATATAACAATCCTCTTTTTTTTTAATACAAAAAGATTGATAACTTAAAAGCATGCAAAATATACCTTTTCCAAAGTTAAAATAAAAATTGAGTGAAATTTAGGAATTTATGTCATTATGATGCAAATTTTATCAAAATCTATGAATCTATGTATTATAATGAATAAGATTGGAGGGACGGTTGCCACTCCCTGTCCCACTATTAAAATTATGTGAATGATTTCTCCACTATTATTTTAAATCTTGTATAGTGACTTGCATAATGACTTATATAATAACTTGTATAGTAATTTCAAGGCCTATAAATATGGGCTAGTTGTTATGAAATTCATAAGAAAGTATAAGAGAGAGAGGAAAGTTTTAGAAAGTTTTAAAAGAGTTTCTTTTATATTTCTTTTGCAATAGTAGTTTCTTCTTTGATTTTATAACACGTTATCAGCACGACAGTTCTATCAATTCTGAAGCTAGTGGTCTTATTTCTCTAATTATGTATCACGTTGATGAGCTTTTTATCTCTGAGTTAAATGATAAAGATATATGTTTGGCTGATAGTACTACAACTCACACAATTCTCAAAGAAAAGAAATATTTTCAAAATCTAACGCTAAGTAAAGACTATGTCCATACCATATCAGCCTCATCAAATTTAATTGAGGGTTCCGGAAGAGCTTATATTGTATTGTCTAATGGCACCAAATTTTGTATTGATGATGCTCTATTCTCTTCACAATTCAGAAGAAATTTTTTGAGTTTCAAATATATACGTCATAATAATTATCATATTGAAACGACCAATGAAGGCAGTAAAGAGCATATTCTTATTACTAAAACAATATCGGCCCAGAAGCTCGTATTAGAAAAATTGCATGCTTTATATTCTGGATTGTATTATACAAAAATAAGAACAATTGAATCATATGTGGTAATACACCAGAAGCATTGACCCAAAATATTTTATGACTTGACATGATCGCCTTGGACATCCGGGATCTATAATGATGAGACAAATTATTGAAAATTCGCATGAACATCCCTTAAAGAATCAAAAGATATTTTTACCCAATGAATCTCCGTACTCTGCATGTTCTTAAGGTAAGTTGATTATCAGACCATCTCCCTCAAAAGTCATTGTTGAATCTCCATCCTTTTTATAAAGGATTCACGGAGATATATGTAGGCCTATTCATCCATCAAGTGGACTATTTAGATACTTTATGGTTTTGATTGTTGTATCTAGTCGATGGTCACATGTTTGTCTGCTTTCTACTAGAAATGTTTCATTTGCTAGACTTCTTGCTCAGATAATCAAATTACGAGCATAATTTCCTGAGTATCTAATTAAGACCATTCGATTGGATAATGCAGGTGAATTTTCATCTCAAATTTTTGATGATTATTGCATGTCAATAGGAATAGATGTTGAATATCCTGTTGCCCATATACATACTCAAAACGGTTTAACTGAATCTTTGATCAAAAGGCTTCAGCTAATCGCTAGACCTTTACTTATGAAATCAAGACTTCCTATTTCGACTTGGGGACATGCTATACTTCATGCAGCATTATTAATTTGCATTAGACCATCTGCATATTATAAATATTCTCCATTACAGTTTGCATTTGGTCAACAACCAAATATTTCTCATCTTCGTACTTTTGGATGTACTGTATATGTTCCAATTGCATCTCCATAGCGTACAAAAATGGGCACTCAATGTAGACTTGGGATATATGTTAGTTTTGATTCTCCATCTATTATTAGATACCTTGAACCCCTTACATGGGAAATGTTTAAAGCATGTTTTGAGAATTGTCACTTTAACGAATCCACTTTTTCATTAATGGGTAAAGAAAAGTCGGTGCCTGAAGTATGACAAGATATTACTTAAGATAATAAGACTCTGTCTCAATTTGATCCTCCTACAAATGAATATAAATCGGAAGTTCAGAGGATTATTCATTTATAAAATGTTGCAAATCAATTACCGAATGTATTTACTAACACTAAAGGTGTAGTAAAATCTTATATTCCTGCTATTAATGCTCCAGCAAGGATTGAAGTCCCTGAACGACAAATTGTTAAAACAGCAATAGGTGAATCTAAAACACGCATGAAGCGTGAAAGACCTATTGGTGCAAAAGATAAAATTCCCAGAAGGAAAAGAATACAAAATGAATTTGGTGTTCCTGAAGAACACGTACTCACAATACAGGCTACAAATATAATTGGTGCTCCTAAAGATTTCAAATCTTCTATTCCAGAATCTCTTGAAGAAGAAACTCCTGAAAACTATAAATCTCCTGAAAAGGGACTTCCTGAAGAGGTGTTTCATGAAATGTTTTCCCCTAAAGAAGAACATACCTGAAAATAATGAGATCTCAATACATTTCATGAATACTGAAGAAATTCTGGATAGAAATAAAATTGTTGTCGACAACATATTTTCATATAAAATGGTCATTGACATTACTAGAAATAATGAAGAAAGTAAGTCAAAAACCGTCGAAGAATGTCGACGTAAAAATGATTGGCCAAAGTGAAAATCAGCCATTGAAGCTGAATTAAATTCGCTAGCAAAACGAGAAGTATTTGGACCTGTTGTCCAAACACCAAATAGTGTAATACCTGTTGGATATAAGTGGATATTTGTACGAAAATGTAATGAGAAAAATGAAATTGTGCGGTACAAAGCACGGCTTGTCGCACAAGATTTCCTACAAAAACTCGAGATTGATTATGAAGAAACATATTCTCTCGTTATAAATGCAATCACATTTAAATTTTTGATTAGTCTGATTGTTACAAAAGGATTAGAAATGCAATTGATGGATGTGGTCACTGCATATTTATATGGATCCTTAGACCATGACATATATATGAAAATCCCTGAATGATATAAAATGCCTGAAGTATCTACAATTACATCTAGAAATATGTACTCTATCAGACTACAAAGATCTTTATATGGGTTGAAACAATCCGAACGTATGTGGTATAATCGCTTAAGCGAATATCTATTGAAAGAAAAATTTGAGAATAATCCTATATGCCCATGTGTTTTTATTAAGAAATCAGAATCCGAATTTGTCATTATTGTGGTTTATGTTGATGATTTAAATATTGTGGGAACTCCTAAAAAGTTCTCAAGAATCGCTACATATTTAAAGAATGAATTTGAAATGAAAGATTTTGGCTAAACAAAACTTTGTCTTGGCCTGTAGCTCGAGCACTTGCCAAATGAAATTTTTATTCATCAGTTCATGTATACTGAGAAAGTCCTGAAAGCATTTTTATATGGACAAATCTCATCTCCTGAATACGCTAATGATTGTTCGAAAACTTGATGTGAAAAATGATCTATCCCGTCCTTGTGATGATGATGAAGAAATTCTTGGTTCCAAAGTACCATATCTCAGTACAATTAGAGTTTTGATATATCTTACAAATTGCACTTGACCAGATATTACATTTTCAGTTAATCTGCTTGCAAGATATAGTTTTGCACTAATTCGAAAGCATTGGAATGACATTACACATGTCATTCGTTACCTTCATGATACGGTTGATATGAGATTATTTTATCAATGTGGATCAAGTCCACAATCGATTGGGTATGCGGATGCAGGTTATCTTTCAGACCCACACAGATGTAGATCTCAAACTGGATATTTATTTATTTATGGAGATACTGCCATATCATTGAGATCTGTTAAGTAGACACTATCTGCTACTTTTTCAAATCACTCAGAGATCATTGCTATTCATGAAGCAAGTCGAGAGTATATTTGGTCGAGATCAGTAATTCAACATATCCAGGAAAAGTGTGGACTCCCCATGATCAATAATAGCCTAACAATTTTATATGAAGATAATACTGCTTGTTCACTCAAATTAGAGGAGGATATATAAAAAGTGACAGGACCAAACTTATTTTACCTAAATTCTTTTATACTCATGAATTTCAAGAGAAATGTGAAATTGATGTCAAGCAGATACGATTTAATGATAATCTGGCAGATTTATTCACAAAGGCATTACCAACTGCGACATTCAAGAAGATTATGCATAACATTGGAATGCGAAGACTCAAAGATCTATCGTTATGCACTTTTCAGGGAAAGTAAATGTCATGAAGACTTGTGCTGATTGTACTCATTTTCCTTTGCTGAGGTTTTGTCCCACTGAGTTTTCCTCTGCAAGGTTTTAATGAGGTAATCTTAAAGCACTTGTGGATACATAAGAAGACTGTACTCTTTTTCCTTCGCTATTGGTTTTTCTTCCCACTGGATTTTTCCTTGGCAATGTTTTAACGAGGCAGATTATTTATAAGTGATCATTCAAGAGGGAGTGTAATGAACGAGATTGGAGGGACGATTGCCGCCCCTTGTCCCACCACCAAATTTATGTGAATGATCCCACCACTATTATTTTAAATCTTGTATAGTGACTATCATAGTAACTTCAAGGTTTATATATATGAGTTTTAGTTGTTATGAAATTCATAAGAAAATATAAAAGAAAAAAAAAATTTCAGAGAGTTTTTTATATATTTTTTTACAATAATAATTTCTTCTTTAGTTTTAAGATATGTATATTGTTTTGATAAAATCAAAAAATATATATAAAGTACAATTAATATTCGAGCTTTCTTGATTTCGAAAATAAAAAATAAAAAATTCAAGCTTTCTTTTGTGATCATTCGGATGTCGCTTTTACCTGTTCGCGAGAATAAAATATGTGTAAACGCGAGTCCGATGAAACTTGCAGAAAGGCAGACCGAAGTAACTGCTGTGTCGTCTTAGATCGATCAGGTTTTTCATTTGCTTAATCTTTTCTTAAAATCTACCTCAATTATTCCAAAATGTTTTGAAATGAGAGGATCATAGTTAATGTTCCAGTTTCATATTCCCACAGTATATCCACTAGCTAATTCTATTTCATCTCCGGTAAATTTTTCGGGGTTCACCAAAATTTATTTGTTTTCCTTTTTGGCGGTTGAAATTTCTAACATCTAGTTGATGTTCACGATCGACACCAGAATTTCTAGTTCATGTATCCGTGGAATGACTTTAAATGTTTTATTGCAGATTGAATTCTTCAAGCTGCAAAAAAGAAAAAGAAAAAAGAAACAGAAATATCCGTTCTTTATGTTCTCGCCGTTTGGGTCTCGAAGAAATGAAAGTCTTGCACATATTTTTAGCGACGAACTGAGCATTATCACTATATAGTCTGTTAATCATGTTTTTCTGTTTGGTTGATTTGTATGAACTATGATGCGTCAACTCGTTATTTTATCAATCTTTTTTTTTAACTTTTCCTGGGCACAGGTTTTTGGACATCTTGTGGGGTTCAGTGCCATTGTAGTAGGTTTTGGTGGGATTTGAAGCTACCTTAAGTTATTGTCCATGCTAATGGGTGTGCGCAATATAGCCATCTCGGTGTTGTCTACGGTGTTAAGCTTTGTTAGTCTGCGACTCCGGATTGAATTGTCTTTAGATGAGCTGAAATCGAATGGACTAATCAGTGAGAAGTTTATTCACTCGGAGAATGTGAGCCGCGTCATTGAGCTGCTTTTGGGTTCTTATGCCACCATTGGACTGCTAACAAATTTTGTGCTCAATGTCTTTCTTTTACTTGTTCTATGTCTAAAGGTAAGGTTGCAATTGATTAACAAGCAATCATGACTTTGTGTTGATCAATGAACTATCTTGACTGTATGTTGATTTACGCAATGTATAGTAGAGAAACATAAATATTTGCATTTATCTCTTTAGTACACAAGGATTTTAGTGGTTAGTCAGTGTTGTTGCCAAGTCCATTGTGTGAATATTACTGGTGTTGCTATGGGATTTGTTATTTCCACAAAGGTATATTTTTTTTTTAAATGTGCATTTTACTCTGTTGATGCCATGGTGATTGAGTGATGGAAAGAATGGTAATAAACAAATTCACAATATAGACGACTGCAATAGTTAATTGGCGTGCATTCTGTAATATGGGTCATTTGGTTGTAAAGACTGCATGCCATTGGTTAAGATGGAAACCAAATTTCTCTAGATTTTGAGGAAGGTGGTTGATGTTATTTATTTTTTCACGGAGTTCGGTTTTCAACTGCTCTGGCAGGATAATTGGGTTTTATGATTGTATTTAACCATAATTCTATATGTTTATCCACTACTAAGGCCTCTTTTTTTTCGCAAATGAGATGAGATGGGTTGAGTTGAAATTAAAGTTAAAAGTTGAATAAAATATTGTTAGAATATATTTTTTTCATATTATTTTTATTTTGAGATTTGAAAAGGTTCAATTGTTTCTTTTGTTTTGTATGAGAATTGAAAAAGTTATAATGAGTGGATAAGATAATATAAGATGAGCTAAGAGGTGTTGTGCAAACAAACGATGCTTAAATGGGTTCTTTAATTTTTTTAAAAGCCTTGAGAAAGGAACACCAATAAGTGTATGCCATTGGGAATAGAGACATGTTGAGCTTAATGGAAATAATTAAAAACTTGTAAGGGAACTGTTTCTGCCTGGGCGTATGCATCATTACTAGGCATTGTATAAGACCATGTGAGAAGGCCTGCTAATTTGAGGTTATCTATGAATCATTGAGATACAAATATGGACTCATATAAGGGAAAAAGCTATATATGGATTGAATCTTGGTCTTTTGGAATATTTGTTTGTGTAAAGCTTCAAAATGTTACATTCTTTTTCCATGACTGCGCCCGATGGGTCCCTTATGTGTGGTGTGGGGGGGGGGGGGGGGCGGCTAGGTTGGTCATCTTTGGTATGAATAATCTGGCATCCTGTTTCATTGTTCTCCATTTTAAGTAAGATAAATTTTATAAGTGAACATTGTTCTTTTTCATTTCATTCCTCAATTCTTTTTCATTTTGTTTGTGTCTTTTTATCGCGGAAATACGTGAGGGGTTTTAGTTTAGTTATGGGATGGCCTAGGATTTATGGTTGGTCAATAGTGAATAAGAATGGTTATAAACTGAGGTTTAAAGCAGTCACTATTAACTACTGGATTGTTGGAATGATGCAGACTTCTGAAATTTATGAACAGAGAACATAAACCAGACGATCACTAACCTTGGAACACGGTTTAGTGTGGTCATACATGCAGTCCTGTCATACAAGCATCTAAGCTTTCATTTTGGCATGTTAATCCCTAGCCTGGAGCTAGTTAAATGAAATCAAACAACTTGAAATCAGATTACAACTTTGATTTCAGTTAAGAAAGTTCACGCTAATCATTAAGGGGTTATCTCTTGTATGGATCATTCATCATGCATTCTAAGGTTCTTCCCTTCTACCGTTCTACACTTTTAATGAACTGAATTTTACTTGCATAAAAGAATAAAGAAGGAAAGTTACACTAAAATTTGCTCATGATTTGAAATAATGGTCACGAAACTGTATAGAATCCCTGGTGGAACAATGGTCTAGCCCCACCAACTATTCATTCAGTGGTCTTACAAAGCTCCCATATTATGATGAATGTTTCTGAGTAGTAACTTTGTCTTGACAACTCTGATTTATATATTTCACATGCAGACTCTGTTCTTTGTGGAGTTGTATCCTTCTGAAACTAGGAAGTTATTGGAACGTCTTATCAATTATGTAATTTACAAGGTAAACTTTCATGTTTAAGAAAAGAATATATTCTGATCTTATTAATGGTGATATGCATCTATTTAAATGACACATAATTTTTTTCTTCTTTTACAAGTGTTTGGGATTCTTTCCTGTTAACATTCATTGGATTATGTATGGAACTTGTTGGAAGTTTTGTGTCTTACTTTATTATACAAAAAATAAAGAAAAAAATTTCAAGTTTTATTACTTTGAAATTTATATGTTATACATTGTTTGTTGCATTTGTGTGTTTATTATTATTATTATTATTTTGGCCTTTGGTGGTGGTGTTAGGAAGCCTAAGAGCTTGTTTGAATAGTGAGATAAGATGAGATAGTTTTAAATGAAAGTTAAAAGTTGAATAAAATATTGTTAGAATATTATTTTTTATACTATTTTTGTTTAAGAATTTGAAAAAATTGAATTGTTTATTGTATTTTGTATGGGAATTTGTGAAAGTTGTAATGATAAGATGAGTTTATTATGCAAACAAGCCCTAAATGGGTTTGGTTCTGTTGGCTATCATGGATTGTGGCTGCAGCAAATTTGGGTGTGGTTGGGCTTGATGAGGGAGTTATGATGGTTTGGTAGCTGTTTGGTGGAGATCTTTGGTGAAGACAGTGGTTGGTGGTGGATCTAGTTATGGCTGGCTATAGTGACAGCACAGAGGCCTTTGTAAATAATTAATGTGGTTGTGCCTAGTAAGGTTGCTTTTTTCTGTTGGCTGGTGTCTCTCGGTAAAATTCTTACCATTGATAATTTAAGGAAAGAGAAGTGCTACACAGCCTCTACACCGCACTAAATTTGACTTTTTCTTTTTCTTTTTCTTTTTCTTATTACAATGAGGCCCACGCATTTATGTTTGAGTCCCCCACCCAGTTTTGTATCTCCAAGACCCCCCTTCTCCCCCTTTTATTTTCACAGACCAGCCTTCCCAGACCCAGTTTCTGGTTTTATCATTTTTTCTTCAATTCCTTTGCATTAACTGGGACTTCCTTGCATAATGTCCTTAACCACATTCGGCAAGCTTGAAACTTCCTTGCATAACATCCATAACTGTAATATCCAAGCCATACACAATTTCTTCAGGTATCTATTCGTTCAGTGGGGTGTCTAGCTCTCAAAGATTCATGCTCCTTAGCTCAAATAAAATTTAAAAAACAAAAAAAGGTTGAAGATTCACCGACTCATGCTGCTAAAGAATGAAGTGAAATCGGGCATTATTCTAATAGACTTCACCAAAGACATGAAGAAATTCACCAAGCAACCGTCCAATACAAGAAACAGGGAGAAAACAAGTAATGAACGAGAACAACATTCTTTTTGGGGGCACACATCATAAAAAGCTACCCATACCCAAAGTAAAAAGAAAAAAAAATTAAGGATGAAGCTAACGCAAAGGCCACATGGATTTGGGTATTTGAAAGTTTGAAACTCTGGGTGGCAGTGTTCCAAGAAAGTCCCTTTGGTTTTCTTGGGAAACTATGTCGTATTTAGTTCTTATTTTTGTTGTATGTTTGAGTAAATACCAGGAAAACTACTCCAGATAGATAGAAATGGTGTCTCTTCTCTGAAGCCAAGCTTTGCCTCTCTACTCTGTCTCTCTCTTCCTTTCTCTGTCCACAGCAACCCCTCGACGTCGGCAATGGTTCTCTGTCTCTCTCTTCTCTTTTCTGTCCACAGCTATCCCTCGACGTCGGTGATGGTTCTCTGTCTCTCTCTTCTCTTCTCTTCTTTGTCTACCCCTCTACGTCGGCGATGGAAGATTGAGTAGAGGAGAGGGGAGGGGAGGGGAAGGGCGCATGGGAAATGGGGTGGGAGGTCTGGGAAAGATAATGTGGGACCCATTGCAATTAGAAAAAGAAAAAAGGATTGGTCAACTTTGTGCGGTGTAGACTTAAATTAGGAGGTTGCATAGATTTTTTCTTTGAGGAAAAGAGGTGTTCAGGTGGCTAAATGGTGTTTCATGTGCAAGAAGGATGTTGAATCTATCGAACATCTATTTCTTTATTGTGAGGTGGCAATAGTGTTATGGAATGATATTTCTACCAAGGCTGGTTTTTTTGGGTGATGCCTTTAATGTGTTGGATCTTTTTGCAATCTAGCCAGGCATTGTGGGGAGAGATTAACATTGCTGCTATGAGGATTTACCCTTGTGCTTATTTTGGTGTTTATGGGTAGAAAGAAATGGGAGATGTTTTGATAATTGTGAACATTCTATAGGGATGTTAGGGAGTTATTTCTTAGCACTTTAGATTTTGGGTGAAAAATCTTGTAAGGAATGGGATTGACTGTACTGTTTTGCTTTAGTTTTTCAGCTTTACCTTGTAAGTAGGCGATTTTCAATTGTATATTTCCCGTGTAGTTGGGCCATGCCTACTTGGAATAAAATCTCTCTTATTACTTATATATATATATATAAAATATAAAAAAAAAAACTATACTTCATAGTTGTTATCTTGATCACCAGCAAAAGAAAAAGGCACTGGATTGATATGATCAATTTCAACTATAGCTCATAGTTAGTGTCTTCATCACCAGCAGTCAATGTCATTGCCTTTGGCCATGGCAAAAATGGAGATTATTGGGAGGGAAAGAAAGGAACAGAAGTTATGGTGATTTGTTGGTGGTCCATTAATTTGTGGTGCCAAAAAATTGTGTTACATGTCTCTCAGAGTCATTCTTTTCTTATCATAGGGTTTCCACCATGGTATAGTGGATTGATTGCTAATGAATAGAATAATACTAGTATGCCCACTCATTTTGACACCTTATACAATTTTTTTTTTTTAATTTTTCTTTTTACTTAATGATTAAGAAAGTGATTATTAATGTATTGATATTTTTTTTATATTTTTTAAAAATGTTTTAAAATAATAAAAAAATAAGAATAAAAAAACTGAAAATAAAAAAATAAAAAAATAAAAAACAAAATGGGAGATATTTTGCATTAGCGGTCAATTGAATCGGTACTGTGCAGTCGGCATAGTAGCAGGACTCTAATGAATATAATTTACTTATGAGGAGAAGTATGACTTTGTGTTGTGGATGGCTAAATGTTGATGGCAATTTAATATGTTTTGATAGAGGTCAAGTTTAGAAATGTTACGTGTATATTTTTTTTGATAAGTAAGAAATGCTACGCATATATGTGCAGTATGCATATATGTATTTGGATTTGATCTCAATAAGGACTTTCTGTAAAATCCATTGTATGCACCATTTAATATCTCTATACACATCTGTTTTTTGAAGAGGTTAAGAATAATTTGCTCCACCATAAATACCTCTTATAATATTACACAATCAGTCTCTAGGTTTTCCAAAACGTATTTTCATTAAGAGTTGGTTATACCTATGACTAGGAGAATCTAAAAAGTATTTTCATTACCATTTTAAATTGAAATTTGTTTTTACTCATATCTATAAGAACTGTATTATCTTTGGATACAACATCCGCAAGTCATGAGAAAAGATTGATGCAGGAAGCTTTGGGAAGGTGATCATTTTTCCTTTCTCTATCAGAGCCCAAAATTAGTGAAGTATACCTTTTTCTATAACCAAACACAAAGCATCTTTCAAGATGTCCCCTCTACCAAATTGAAGTGTAGAGCTGATGTTCTAGTGCTTTTAATGGTTGGATTTTTGATGATTCAACTAATTGTGTGGGCTATCTATTGCCGAGTTGATTGTCGTGGGTGAGATTACCAGGTTTAAGTACAGGATCTCCCCCTCGCTTGATCAGCTGAGCAGCAGGTGCTTTCTCAAGTATCTATTCAGCTCGTGGAAGGCCTCCTCACATTTCTTTATCCACTAAAATGTGTTCCTAAGTTTCCTGAAACATGGAGATATTTGTTAGTCAATCTCCAGATGAATTGGTTTAACATAGTGATCTTCCTGGTCAACCCTGTAGCACCTTGGTGTTCTACAGCACCCTGCCTTTGTTAGTGATGGATTGGAGTTGGTTAGTTTGTTTGATCAGTCCCCTTGTTTGAGACCTTGAGTATTTCCAGTACACTTTAGTGAAGTTATGGGCTTGGGCTTTTGGCCTAGAGCTCTTTGGTTGGCTTTGGCCTAAACCCATTCAGGTACGTACCTGTTAGATTTGTTTGATGTTTGGCCTGTACACGGTGAATGCCTATCCCCTATGATCAATGAAAATTGGAATTTTTTTAAACAATTCTCCACTTTTTAGTTTTTAAGGTTAAAAGTGTTGACAAATTTAAAAGGGTTATTTTTATTATTGTTATTGTTGTTATTATTTATCATCATCATTATGGTTGTGTTTACCATGGAGGTTGTTAAGTTTTGAAAATCTGATGTAGTAAGATAGAGTTGGATGATGTAAGCAATGGGGTTTATAGGAAGTCTATGGACTTAAATTGCATCTTGATAGTTTTGCTATCTCTATTGTTTTGTCAATATTCATGCTAATGATCTCAAGGCCAAATGGCTCCTAAAAGGCTAAAATCGCTAGAAGAATGGGGTGGTGGACATGCATTCATGTCACATGAGGTGCTTATGTTGATTACCAATCAAGAGAAAGAAGTCAATGTTTATGGTTGGGTAATTATGTCTGTTGATGTAACTAGGTGTTTCCTCTTGTGTACTTCCTTTGTGCCATTACGAATACTTGTAAAAAAAAATTGTGTATGTTGATGAATATCGAGCAGGGGACATTTCTACCACTGGTTGCACCACCAACACTATATCAAGCAGGCTTGTGGTCAATCTGGTTGATCGTACTATGTTCTCTGAAGGTACATGAGACTATATTTCATGATAGGAATTCTCATGTTAGTGTTTGATACAGAAGAATAGCATATTCTCTAACCATCTTCTGCTCATTATCCAGATGTTTCAAGCTTTGGCCAGGGATCGACTTGAACGCTTGAATGCATCCCCTTCTGCTACTCCTTGGGCATATTTTCGTGTATATTCGGTGTTATTGTTGGTCCTCTCTGTTGACTATTTTTGGTATATTTAAATCTCTGTCCCTCTCTATAATCTAGGTTCAAAAAACTAATTTACATTTATTTTCATTTTTATGGTTGTTTTCCTTTTTGTTCTTTTTTATTTTTTATTTGTGTTTCATTTTGTTGTGTGGACTGTTTGATTGGCGTTTGGAAAGTTTGAAAACTTGAGTTTTTGGATTGGAGTAATTAGACAAGTACTTTGGTCTTCAAGTGTTCTGCCATTCATGCAATTGTTAGTTATGCTATGTATCAAATTCTGGAGTATCAAAACTTGTAGAAGTTAAATGTGGAAAATTGATAATATTGCTGGTGGTTATCCAGGTACAGATTGAATTGCAGTTCTTTCTGGTAATGAGTTCCTCATGGCTATTCTATAAGAGTTTCTTCGTGATTGCTTGCTAGGTACTCTTTCAACATTTTACAAGGCTCCAAGAAAGTGCTTGATAGGTGTTTGACTTTGATCAGCAGCCTAGTTGATGCACTCTATTTTATGTAGGACCCTTCGGCGTTTGGTAATTCAAGTTTTTTCAGGAGTCTTGATTTCTATAGCCATCCCTGTGTAGTGAGTCTTTCTCTGTTAAAGGGATATGATACGGGTCTTGATTTGGCTATGTACATGCCTTTTTTGTTAAAGTAAGAAAGAGAGTAGGAATTAATAGAAGTAAATACTAATTTTGAAGATCAAGAAACTTTATTAATTATAAAAAAATAATAATACAAGTAAATACTATGAAGTGTGTTCTCTTTTTCTCCATGTTTCTCCTTTCCTATATTTCCTAACATATCTATGCTGTCATTTTCTTATTTCTTCTTACTTATCAAAAAAATAAAAAAAATCTTCATTCTTCTTTATTTTTTGGAGCAGGATTAGGCTATGTCTAGTAATCTATAGAACGCTGGAATCATCAATGTTTCTGTTGTTATTCTTTGAGCCCATCAGTATTGCGTTTGAGACATTGCAGGTAAAACTGTTAGATCCTGTTAGATATCAGTACCTATCAAACCAAAAGATCCCGTGAGATATCAGTACTCAGGTTGACTTGATTGCTTGGTTTGTGAAATATGCTCTGCAGGCTATTTTAGTTCATGGATTTCAGTTGCTTGATATATGGCTCCATCATTCAGCAGGGAGTAATACAAATTACCAAAGGTTCAAACTTTTTGATACATCAGCAGCAGGTTATTTTTAAAATCTCACTTTCACTATCTTGACATGTCTCCCCAACACATCCACCTTACATATAAGAAAAAGTAATGAAAAATTCTAGTGAAAATAATATTGAAGGAATTGATACATGTTTGATATGTTTGTATTGAATCTATGAATGTTCTTATTTTCTATTATGTGAAGTTCATCCTACAACTGGTATTGGCTACTCAAAAAACTGAGTTAACCATCTCAAAAGATAAAATGGTTCTCTCGTTTCTTTTTGTTGTTAATTTTTTGTGTTTTCGTGAATCTTCTTCCTATTGTTTGTATTTTTTGTAAATCTTCTCTCTTAATGTACTTATCAGAAATTATTTTCTCTCGATGTGTATGTTTAGACTTTAGTGTAATTGTTATGTAAAGTAGGAGCATGCACACAGGTTCCAGGTTATTGAAATAAAGGGTGAACAAACTACTTTGTGGATTACATTCCAAAACTAATGTGAAAGCAGTGATTTTCTTCAACTTAAGCTGATTTTAGTGGATTTAATTTTTTCTGATTAAGGAGTGTGACTGCAGGTTCATTATCAGAATGGAAAGGCATTCTTATTCGGAATTTGGGGTTTTCCCTGGACATAGTAACAATTTTAATGGCACTCGGTCATTACGTGCATATTTGGTGGCTTCATGGCATGGCATTCCATCTTGTGGACGCAATCCTTTTCCTAAATATACGTGTAAATATATATATATATATATATTTATATATATATATCTGATCCTACTTTCCATGGGAACATTCCAATATTCATTTAATTTGGTTATTTTAAATCAAATGATGTTCAATCTATGATTAATTTAGAAATTATGATCAGGCCTTGCTAAGTGCTCTTTTGAAGCGAGTAAAAGGATTTATCAAATTGAGAGAAGCTTTAGGTGCTCTTCATGCTGCCCTTCCCAATGCAACAGCTGAAGAGCTACAAGCATTTGAAGATGAATGTGCCATCTGTAGGGTATGATTAGATCTTTTCTTGTTAACCTTTTAGTTATTATTCATCCATCTAAGTTAAAAGAACTGGGCATTGACAGGAACCCATGGCTAAGGCAAAAAAGCTACACTGCAAGCATCTTTTTCATCTTGCATGCTTGAGATCTTGGTAAGACTCTCCTATTTTTGGTTAGCATTCATCTTTTTCAAGACTTGAGTCATGCTAAAGCTTACCCATTATGCCAGGTTGGATCAAGGTTCAAGTGAGACTTATTCATGTCCTACTTGTCGAAAGTCGCTTTTTGTTGGCAGACCTCTAAATGAAGCTAACCACCGTACTGGAGAAGTTCTGAGTGATGAGCAGCTTGCACATCAAATAAGTGCTGGACTTGATCGCCAAAACACTTCCAGGCATACCCTACCTACTGGAGTGTTTCCAAATCAGATGCAGAACCCTCTGGAAGATGGTCCTTGGAGGTTCATTTTTTTTACAATATGTCATTGTAGTTTCTTGTGCAGTTTTAGGAAAAAAAAGAAAAGAAAAAAGAACAACAACAACAAAGAAGAGTCCACAGAAGTTCCAGATGTAATAACAATTATATCCGTTTATACACTTCCATAACTGTTTTATATTTAAGAAGTTGCAAAAAAGCCTGTTCTCTTGGATGCAAGTTCGGTGACCTCTTTAAACGCCATACCGACAAGCAGTGTTTTATGCATAGGTGTTTATGCAGCAAGTTAAATCACTTTTCTTGTTTCTTTTGTTGAAATCTTCCTCGTTTTGCTCCATAGGGGTACAGGACTGGATTCAAGTTGGCTGCATACTTGGCCAAGCCAGGGTGTCGAGGGAGCTGGACCCTCTACTGATATCAGATCAGTTGGATTAGGGGGAGTTCAGATGATGATGAGGCACCTTGCATCAGTAGGAGAAACCTATGCACATACTGCCCTTGAAGATGGTGCATGGAGTCTTTGGCCTGCAAATCCCTCTCAGCCTGCCACAACTGGTCCACCGATCCGTCCTGCTGGTGGTGGCAGATACATTGGTGGCGCCAACGGTTTACATATCAGGACTGCCTCACGTCCTGCAAATGACAGTATGGCAAATATACTTGCCATGGCTGAGACTGTAAGGGAGATTTTGCCACACATCCCTGATGACATAATTTTGCAGGTATAATTTGGATTTGGGAATGTATTGCGTCTCTAACCTCTCAAAAGTTGATTCTTTCTTTCAAGAATCATTTAATCTGTTTAAGACCCTATACATCTTATTCAGGACTTACTGCAAACAAATTCCGCTGCTGTTACCGTGAATAATCTTCTCCAAATGTGAGTATGCATTCTGTCTTATTTGGTTGTTACATGCTCCGAGTCTCCAAAGGAGGAGGTTGCTGGTCTGAGTGGTCTCATATACACCCAATTGTGAAGGTTTGTTAGCGTGCGCAGCTTCTTGTTGTCACATTGCCTGGCCTCTTTTTCTTTTCTGAATTTTACATGAGCTTCTTTCTCTGTATATAAAGGCTATCAGTTGTATTCTTGAAGAAAAATGGTGCGAATATATAGTATTTTTGTTCTTAGATAAATAAAATTGTAGACATGACAAATTTGTGGGTAGGTCTCGATTCCGAAGTTATGCAGGGCAAACTGTACTAGTTCTGAATCGAGCGGCTACCCTACTTAGATTAGGTACATGCGTTCAAGGGTGTACTATTCATTTACATCAATACTTGTAAGGTATTCAATGTGGATGATTTTGATGGGGAGTTAAATAGCTGTTCTTTTAAAGTCTTTAAAAGTAAAGAAACGTTATCCAATTCCAAGATCGTTAGTAGTGTGTAGTTTAGCATCCTATCACGAAGTCAATTGTTGTAGTGATGAGGAGTTGACGATTCTTTTCTTTGTGCACCTTCTAGGGGTATTTTAAGAAGATGAGTGATCTATTCCACAATAATTTGAGTTTTATAATCTCATTTAGTATTTCAAGTGATCAAGAAAATGTAACCGATCGGCGTTGGTGGCCGGGAGAAGTTCTGATGGTTAATTAGTTCATTGAAGATCCTCTTTGTAGTCCAGTTTGAGCTCTCTAATAGTTTCTAAAATAAAGAGTCGTCCCTCTACATGGGTATGTTACCGTAGCTTTTATAGAGAGCTGAGCTGAGCGATCCCCGTATCCATCATTCAGAAGTTGAGTGATTCCTTGTTACTTTCCCCTCCTGATATTATTCTCTTGCAAATCTTGGACTAGTTGAGCTGGGCTTCAATGGGCTCCTTTTCCCAGATACGGCCCAATTATCGTGTTCTAGTTATTTAGTAGCGCAACATATTGTAAATTTATTTTGGAAAATTCCAGTTTGTCCATGTTTTTGTCATTTAGATTTTTGATCGCTCACATATTTTAATTTTATTTTATTTAATGGTTAAGTAACTATTAGAGTATTTTATATATTTTTAAATAATTAAATATTTTCAAAAATATAAGAAGGAAATAAAAAAGGTGTAAATACATTACGGGGCATGCCAATGGTAAATGCTGCGCGGCCGAGCAGATTTAATTTTATTTATAAAACCCTAGTGTTTAGAAGAGTAGCGCAAAGAAAAATTGAAAAATGTAATGCAAGTTCATGCACCATCGGCAACGTCAACCGTCACATGAAAAAAACTCAAAACCTTTAAAACTAAAAAAAATATATATCAACCGTCAACGGTCAACTGTCGCATACAAAGGCATGTAGAGCAGTTCCAGAATCACAGACCGAAATTTTTGATTGGGAATTCCGCCTGCATAAATTTTTAATTTTTTTGTTTTCATCTTTTTTTTTTTTAATATTTTTATATTTTTCACAAAAAGTTAAGAAAATTAGAATATCATTATAAGATATATCTTTCATATTTTTTTTTTTAAAAAAAAATTTAAAAAAAAAATATAAAACCACAGTCGGGATACTCCCGTCTGTGACTCTAGAATCATTCACAGGCTCGATTTCCGACTGGAAATTCCGGTCTGTGACTCTAGAACTGCTCGTCTTGTATGTAAATATAATAACTCCCAGATATTGTAAGCGTCACCCCTTCCTAGTTCCTATAATATCACAAAGTCTCCAGAAGTTAAAAACCGCATGAAGAGAAGAATAACCAAAATTCTTTACCAGGCGCAAATCAGCATAAAGTAAGATGAAAAGATGACAAAGAGGTACTCCATTTTGCAGAAGAAACTCGAAGAACTTGAATCCGTACTCTTCGCTCTCGCCGTCACTAATTCCCCATGTTCCCAACTTGTCCTCCAAGACATCAGACAAAGATTTGTGTTCCTCAAAAACCTCCTGTCAGCCGAGATCTCATCTCAATCATCGAAGCCCCACCATTTGCAAAACATCGCAGACCGACTCGCCCGACTCGAGTACGATTTCAATGGCTGGGACGGAGGTTTCAAAGCCTCCTCGGCGTTTAACGGCCATTTCATTGACGATACCCCTTCGACGTGTTCTTGCACCGACTCAAGTCCCAACTACGATGGGGAGGCCTCTGACGAAGGAGACCACTTGGACTCTCGTGTACTTTACAAAGTAGACGACGAACCGGCCATGGTGGAATTTCGCGGAGATATGAAGCGGTCTGTACTTTACGAGGAAGATGACAAACCCGCCGGAAGGTTGTCATCGGGCTTAATGGTGCAAAACAATGCGCTGGTGGAATTTCGTGGAGATATGAAGCCTGTACTTTACGAAGAAGATGACAAACCGACCGGAAGGTTGACATCAGGCTTATTAATGTTGGAAAACAATGCGCTAGTGGAGTTTCGCGGAGATCATATGAAGCATGAAAGTGATAACAAGTTGCAGGATGAGGAATTGCCCGACTGTCCGGTTGAGGACAAGGCGAAGGAGGAGGAGATCAGGGTTTCGATGGAGTCAGAGAAGGATCAGGTGAAGGGAGAAGAAAGGAGAGCTGGGATGGGGAGTTTACTTGGGGCCATGGCTATTGGGGTGGTGCTTGGTATGACTTTGATGGGGAAGTTTTCTGGTTGCTTTGATCAATATTCTGTGGAACCAGGAAGCTTTTTGGTTCCTACTTAGAATTTATATTTATATATTTTTTGTTTGTCATCATCATTCTTAAAGGTGGATTATTTGCCAAAAGATCATGTGGTTTTTTGTTAGTATTTATAATATATATAATTAGGATCCTCATGATTAATATTGATGCAATTTGCATAGTGACGATGTATGCAGCATGCATTGGTTGAGAAAACATGAAAACTAGAAATTTGTTCCGAGTTCTTTCAAGTAATTCGGAGAGACAAATAAATATAGTATTTGATTATAATTTATTGTAGCATCCACACATAAATTCGTCACTATCGCTAAAACTTATTTGTGGAATTTGAAGTGAGAATCCTTGCATATTTTTAAGTATGTCAACAAACCAATTTTTCTCTTTTTTTTTTTTTTTTCGTCATGTTATTAATGCTCTACTTTACATCTAAATATTTTAATCTTTGCAAAATAATTGTGGTAAATTGACCCCATAATTTACCACAATTGTGGGTTAAATTTCTACCCAACTTCAGAATTTCAAAACAGTTTCATGATCAAAGTCAAACTCAAATACTTCAAAATCCCAACTCAGAAATTACCACAACAAAATCAGCAAAATCAAACCGAAGCCTTATTCCTCTAATTTTTCCTATTTTAAAATCAAATACAAACGAGATTTAATTCTCGACTCAAATTCAAATCAGTACTCATATCTCCAACTCAATCTCCAGATCATTCACGTTGCCTTTTCCCTTTGCCTATAAAATCTCCCTCAGATCTCACCATAAACAAACACAAGAAGTCTGTAGCCTTTAACGTCGCTGCAAACCCAGAAACGCTGTGACCCCTGTTTCGCCCAGCAAATCAAGACCTTCAACCTTCTTCCAGCCACTTTTAGTCATCGGAACACCACCTATAGCCCACTGAAATGCTCAAATAGCCTAAATCCACTGAGCCCATTCCTTCCCGGTGAGCCTCGACATAATCTCCCTCTCCCTCTCCCTCTCCATCTCAGTCTCGATTTCTCTTCTCTCTCTGCTTCACCTCCCTTGCACCACCACTGCTGGAGAACCCAGTGACGCTATCGGCCTCTTCCGACGAAGCCCTGAGCTGCCACCGTTCTTCTTCCTCCTTCAGTAAGCTCTCTGTTCTACCGAACTTCCCCTGCTTGATTCCTTTGATGCTTTGTGTTTCAGTTCATTGAGCCCTGTCGTAAGCCTTTAAGGCTTTATTTGTTCCTTTAACAACCTATTTCATCTTCCCATATCAGCCTTCTTGTACTTTTATAATCACAATTATACCCAGTCTTCCTTGTTGTCGAGTTGTGTTATTTCAGAAAACTTTTCTGTAATTAATTGGACTTATTTTTTAAATGGATTTGTATTTCAAAATTTAGTATAAACCAAAGATTTATTTCTTGCAAAGTATGTAAGGGATTTTAAAGCATATTTCTTAAAGTATTCACTTATATTATTTTAAGTATATTATTCCAAATGGATTTTAACTAGCCTTTTATAAAGTTACGAAGTTATTTTTTTCATAGAAGTGATGTAATATATTATGGGTTTTAATGATATCATTATCCTTATGTAATTTAATATTTATTAAATTATCCCTATATATGATTTCAAGTATTTAGAATAGTATGACACTTTTTTTTAGAAAGTTAGTAACGTTAGTACCTTGTATAGGTAATCCGTCTCAAGTTGAGAATCAGGAAGCATCGCTAAGAGGTAAGTAGTATGATCATACTTTTTACGCATGCACAGTAAACATATTTTATAAAAATATTATGTAGGTATGATCATCATTTGGGAGTCCATATTTATATATCAAAATCATGAAAAATTATGAAAATCCATATGCATGGTTTATGAAAAGCTTACGTATTAAGATATTATGAAATCTGATATTTTATGCATTAAAGTTATTTATGAAAAATCATAATTTTATGTGTAAGTATGCATAAAATTATTTAGATCATGAATTCATGTGAGGAAACACGCATCACAACATGTTATGAAAGTAAGCAGCCTATGTATGATATGAAGTCAGTATCTATCTATGGACATATTGCCTTGCCAAGACGTACATACTGCTAGTGCACCCAGTATGTCTTCCTTATGTATGGATTCCACAATCCGCAGCCACGAATGGAATCGAAATCTTTTTAAATTTGCTAACCCTAACTCACGGGTGTCAATAGTGGGTAACGATCTATAATATGATAAGATAAATTCAAGTTTATGTTCATATTTTTACGAAAAACTCATGATTTATGAAAGCTCATGTGTTTCAGCATCTATGAAAAAGTCATATTCAGCATTTATGAAAAGATCATGTTTATGTTAGTATATATGTAATTATGAGTATGCATGAAAATCGATGATTATTATTTTTATCGTATGATGTGTTACTTATTGAATTTTCGACTCATTTTATTTTTATTTTTTTGTTTTCATGTTTTTAAAAAAAAAAACCATTAGAGGCGATAAGGATGCATAGCTAGCAGGATTTGACTCAGGAAAGCGATGCAGAGGCCTAGACAGTGTATTAATTGTAATTTTATAAACTTCAGTGAATAAAATATTTTTTTTGTAAATACAAGTGATTTTAATATATATATATATATATATATTTCCAAATGCTTTCCTTGTCTTTCTTTAATTTTTATAAATATTGTTTCATTTACTTGAAAACGTTCGTGTTTGGTGCATTTTTGTAAAGAAAAGTTTTAGTAGATATTAGCTTTCTAAAATATTTTTAAAATACTCTATTTAGGAACGGGTTGTTACACTACTAGTCTTAGAAGCCTTAGACATTCATCTTGAGGGCACCCCAGCTTTCATTTTTTCAAAGAAACAAATAGCTACAAAGAAAGCTCTAAAAACTTGAATCTAACTATTTTTGGTTACATTTAATCTCAACTAAAGATTTTGAGCATTGTCTTGGAAACTCTTCAATCTCAAATCTCCCCAAATTTGAAAACAAGGGAAAATGACTTCAAAGATAACATCAATGAACTCCTTTCCTGCAAAGAGATTCTTTGGAAACAAAAAATAAAAATCACTTGGCTTACCACCATTGACCTCAACACCAAATTCATCCATGCCTCGATAGTCATAAGGAGAAAGAGGAATACTATTTATTGTTTAAAAATTGGAAGGGGTCATTGGACCTGATATCATTCTCTCATCATCTCAAAAATCTAAGAGCACTTCCAAGACATTTTCATTTCCTCGAATCCACCTGTTCCTGAAGACCTTGCCAGCCTATTTCCTAGAAAGAACTCTGTTAATGACAACAACTTCCCCTACACGCGGCCCCTTTGCAGAAGACATAGAGACGCTTGTCAAAAAACTTCCCAAATTCAAAAGCTCTGGGACCATATGGATTTACTGGTCTCTTATATAAAACTTATTGGGAAGTAATCAAAAATGATCTCATCGGAGTGGTTCAAAATTTCTTCTAATAGGGCAAACTCCTTAAAGAACTTAACCATACGCACTGGCCCTCATTCCAAATTAAAGGTGGAAAATCTAAATGATATTCATCAGTTTCATTCAATTAGCCTCTCAAATGTCTACTATAAAATCATAGCAAAAATTCTTGCTAATAGGCACAAAACTGTCCTTCCAAATATCATTTTCTCCTTCCAATCAGCATTCATTCCTAGTTGCTCCATTCATTAAAATTCTATTTTGGCTTAGGAAATCTTTCATCACATGAGAAAAAGAAGAGGATGGGTAGGGCTTATGGCTATAAAAATTGACTCAATGGAATGATCCTTTATTTTTTCTGCACTCTATCATGCTGGCTTTAACCAAC
The DNA here is from genome assembly GCA_036559045.1 of Platycarya longipes. Lineage (NCBI taxonomy): Eukaryota > Viridiplantae > Streptophyta > Magnoliopsida > Fagales > Juglandaceae > Platycarya > Platycarya longipes. The sequence continues at coordinate 27,864,590 of CM071792.1, read as the reverse complement.
AGTGGATAGGATGGATCAAAGAATGTATCACCACGATCATAATCCTTGTCAACAGTTCCCTTTGTGGCCTTTTCCATCCTTCGAAAGGTCTTAGGCAAAGCGATCTCTTATCCCTTTTCTTTTTCACCCTCGATAGTGAGGTCTTCTCTCGTCTTATCCGCAGAAAGGAAAACTCAAGTTCCATCAAAGGCATCAAGTTATCACGAGCGGGTCCTTCGATATCCCATTTCTTATTTGCCGATGATCTCTTTCTCATCTGTTCGGCCTCTCCTCAAATGGCTAAAACTTTCTCTGAATGTCTGTGTAGAACCCAAGGTTTCAAGTCTCGTATTTACGTATAGATTTTGATGATAATAAATAAATTCAAAACTTAAGCTCAAGTTGTCTACGCATGAAGAGAGCTAAGCATATTAAGAAATCAAGTATGAGCAAGAAGAAGAACAAGTCTACAAATAAAACTAATAAAGTAATTTTGTACATCTCTTAAAATTTGAAATTGGATTAAGGTTCAAAATTAATATTTTCTCATAAAGTATCAAATTGCATTTTTTACATTTACATAAATTTATTAAAATATTTAATTTTGAATTTTTTTTTTCCAAATATGCATAAAGATTTAAATTTGTAAGATGATTGATTATTATCTTTGACATGTGCATGTTTTGTTTGAAAATTTTGAAGGGTGGTTGTGTGTTTTTTTGATAAATGTAAAAAATAGATGATTTTGTTTGAGAATCTTGAAGGGTGGTTGTGTGTTTTTTTGACATATGTAAAAAGAAGATGATTTGATTTGAAAAATAAATCATGCTCATTTTGTCATGTATAAAAAGTAAAATATTTGATTTGATTTTTTTGAAAAATGAATGTAGTTATCTTTGATAAATATAAAAAAGAGATGTTTTTATTTGAATATTGAAAAAGGAATAGTACTCTTATTTGACATGTGAACCTTTTCAAATTTGAATATGAAGACTCATTTGCCTATAAATAGCTCACTTGAGTTTTACAAAAATCACAATAAGAGCTTACACATCAATTGCTAAGTTTTGCATCATTCTTTCAAAGTCCTCATTCACTCTTCTCTAAGTTTTGTGCCTTAATCCTTATTTATTTTGAGAGACATATAAGTTGCGTTGTATTGTTCTTATTTCACTCATTGAGGAGTGTATTATGATAATTTACCCACTATCAGCTCTTGTATTTGTAAGAAGGTACGTATAACTCTTGTGTGTGTAAAAAGTGTTCTACACAGGGAATAGTTGAATCACCAAGTGTGAGGTGATTGCAAGTGTAGAGGGTATTCTACACGGATTCTTTGTAGCGGTGTTGCTCAAAAGTGTAATAGGTTTCTATCTTCACTGAAGGAGATTGAATAGTGAATTTGGGATCCTCATTGATATGTGCAGTATGCATATATGTATTTGGATTTGATCTCAATAAGGACTTTCTGTAAAATCCATTGTATGCACCATTTAATATCTCTATACACATCTGTTTTTTGAAGAGGTTAAGAATAATTTGCTCCACCATAAATACCTCTTATAATATTACACAATCAGTCTCTAGGTTTTCCAAAACGTATTTTCATTAAGAGTTGGTTATACCTATGACTAGGAGAATCTAAAAAGTATTTTCATTACCATTTTAAATTGAAATTTGTTTTTACTCATATCTATAAGAACTGTATTATCTTCGGATACAACATCCGCAAGTCATGAGAAAAGATTGATGCAGGAAGCTTTGGGAAGGTGATCATTTTTCCTTTCTCTATCAGAGCCCAAAATTAGTGAAGTATACCTTTTTCTATAACCAAACACAAAGCATCTTTCAAGATGTCCCCTCTACCAAATTGAAGTGTAGAGCTGATGTTCTAGTGCTTTTAATGGTTGGATTTTTGATGATTCAACTAATTGTGTGGGCTATCTATTGCCGAGTTGATTGTCGTGGGTGAGATTACCAGGTTTAAGTACAGGATCTCCCCCTCGCTTGATCAGCTGAGCAGCAGGTGCTTTCTCAAGTATCTATTCAGCTCGTGGAAGGCCTCCTCACATTTCTTTATCCACTAAAATGTGTTCCTAAGTTTCCTGAAACATGGAGATATTTGTTAGTCAATCTCCAGATGAATTGGTTTAACATAGTGATCTTCCTGGTCAACCCTGTAGCACCTTGGTGTTCTACAGCACCCTGCCTTTGTTAGTGATGGATTGGAGTTGGTTAGTTTGTTTGATCAGTCCCCTTGTTTGAGACCTTGAGTATTTCCAGTACACTTTAGTGAAGTTATGGGCTTGGGCTTTTGGCCTAGAGCTCTTTGGTTGGCTTTGGCCTAAACCCATTCAGGTACGTACCTGTTAGATTTGTTTGATGTTTGGCCTGTACACGGTGAATGCCTATCCCCTATGATCAATGAAAATTGGAATTTTTTTAAACAATTCTCCACTTTTTAGTTTTTAAGGTTAAAAGTGTTGACAAATTTAAAAGGGTTATTTTTATTATTGTTATTGTTGTTATTATTTATCATCATCATTATGGTTGTGTTTACCATGGAGGTTGTTAAGTTTTGAAAATCTGATGTAGTAAGATAGAGTTGGATGATGTAAGCAATGGGGTTTATAGGAAGTCTATGGACTTAAATTGCATCTTGATAGTTTTGCTATCTCTATTGTTTTGTCAATATTCATGCTAATGATCTCAAGGCCAAATGGCTCCTAAAAGGCTAAAATCGCTAGAAGAATGGGGTGGTGGACATGCATTCATGTCACATGAGGTGCTTATGTTGATTACCAATCAAGAGAAAGAAGTCAATGTTTATGGTTGGGTAATTATGTCTGTTGATGTAACTAGGTGTTTCCTCTTGTGTACTTCCTTTGTGCCATTACGAATACTTGTAAAAAAAAATTGTGTATGTTGATGAATATCGAGCAGGGGACATTTCTACCACTGGTTGCACCACCAACACTATATCAAGCAGGCTTGTGGTCAATCTGGTTGATCGTACTATGTTCTCTGAAGGTACATGAGACTATATTTCATGATAGGAATTCTCATTTTAGTGTTTGATACAGAAGAATAGCATATTCTCTAACCATCTTCTGCTCATTATCCAGATGTTTCAAGCTTTGGCCAGGGATCGACTTGAACGCTTGAATGCATCCCCTTCTGCTACTCCTTGGGCATATTTTCGTGTATATTCGGTGTTATTGTTGGTCCTCTCTGTTGACTATTTTTGGTATATTTAAATCTCTCTCCCTCTCTATAATCTAGGTTCAAAAAACTAGTTTACATTTATTTTCATTTTTATGGTTGTTTTCCTTTTTGTTCTTTTTTATTTTTTATTTGTGTTTCATTTTGTTGTGTGGACTGTTTGATTGGCGTTTGGAAAGTTTGAAAACTTGAGTTTTTGGATTGGAGTAATTAGACAAGTACTTTGGTCTTCAAGTGTTCTGCCATTCATGCAATTGTTAGTTATGCTATGTATCAAATTCTGGAGTATCAAAACTTGTAGAAGTTAAATGTGGAAAATTGATAATATTGCTGGTGGTTATCCAGGTACAGATTGAATTGCAGTTCTTTCTGGTAATGAGTTCCTCATGGCTATTCTATAAGAGTTTCTTCGTGATTGCTTGCTAGGTACTCTTTCAACATTTTACAAGGCTCCAAGAAAGTGCTTGATAGGTGTTTGACTTTGATCAGCAGCCTAGTTGATGCACTCTATTTTATGTAGGACCCTTCGGCGTTTGGTAATTCAAGTTTTTTCAGGAGTCTTGATTTCTATAGCCATCCCTGTGTAGTGAGTCTTTCTCTGTTAAAGGGATATGATACGGGTCTTGATTTGGCTATGTACATGCCTTTTTTGTTAAAGTAAGAAAGAGAGTAGGAATTAATAGAAGTAAATACTAATTTTGAAGATCAAGAAACTTTATTAATTATAAAAAAATAATAATACAAGTAAATACTATGAAGTGTGTTCTCTTTTTCTCCATGTTTCTCCTTTCCTATATTTCCTAACATATCTATGCTGTCATTTTCTTATTTCTTCTTACTTATCAAAAAAATAAAAAAAATCTTCATTCTTCTTTATTTTTTGGAGCAGGATTAGGCTATGTCTAGTAATCTATAGAACGCTGGAATCATCAATGTTTCTGTTGTTATTCTTTGAGCCCATCAGTATTGCGTTTGAGACATTGCAGGTAAAACTGTTAGATCCTGTTAGATATCAGTACCTATCAAACCAAAAGATCCCGTGAGATATCAGTACTCAGGTTGACTTGATTGCTTGGTTTGTGAAATATGCTCTGCAGGCTATTTTAGTTCATGGATTTCAGTTGCTTGATATATGGCTCCATCATTCAGCAGGGAGTAATACAAATTACCAAAGGTTCAAACTTTTTGATACATCAGCAGCAGGTTATTTTTAAAATCTCACTTTCACTATCTTGACATGTCTCCCCAACACATCCACCTTACATATAAGAAAAAGTAATGAAAAATTCTAGTGAAAATAATATTGAAGGAATTGATACATGTTTGATATGTTTGTATTGAATCTATGAATGTTCTTATTTTCTATTATGTGAAGTTCATCCTACAACTGGTATTGGCTACTCAAAAAACTGAGTTAACCATCTCAAAAGATAAAATGGTTCTCTCGTTTCTTTTTGTTGTTAATTTTTTGTGTTTTCGTGAATCTTCTTCCTATTGTTTGTATTTTTTGTAAATCTTCTCTCTCAATGTACTTATCAGAAATTATTTTCTCTCGATGTGTATGTTTAGACTTTAGTGTAATTGTTATGTAAAGTAGGAGCATGCACACAGGTTTCAGGTTATTGAAATAAAGGGTGAACAAACTACTTTGTGGATTACATTCCAAAACTAATGTGAAAGCAGTGATTTTCTTCAACTTAAGCTGATTTTAGTGGATTTAATTTTTTCTGATTAAGGAGTGTGACTGCAGGTTCATTATCAGAATGGAAAGGCATTCTTATTCGGAATTTGGGGTTTTCCCTGGACATAGTAACAATTTTAATGGCACTCGGTCATTACGTGCATATTTGGTGGCTTCATGGCATGGCATTCCATCTTGTGGACGCAATCCTTTTCCTAAATATACGTGTAAATATATATATATTTATATATATATATATATCTGATCCTACTTTCCATGGGAACATTCCAATATTCATTTAATTTGGTTATTTTAAATCAAATGATGTTCAATCTATGATTAATTTAGAAATTATGATCAGGCCTTGCTAAGTGCTCTTTTGAAGCGAGTAAAAGGATTTATCAAATTGAGAGAAGCTTTAGGTGCTCTTCATGCTGCCCTTCCCAATGCAACAGCTGAAGAGCTACAAGCATTTGAAGATGAATGTGCCATCTGTAGGGTATGATTAGATCTTTTCTTGTTAACCTTTTAGTTATTATTCATCCATCTAAGTTAAAAGAACTGGGCATTGACAGGAACCCATGGCTAAGGCAAAAAAGCTACACTGCAAGCATCTTTTTCATCTTGCATGCTTGAGATCTTGGTAAGACTCTCCTATTTTTGGTTAGCATTCATCTTTTTCAAGACTTGAGTCATGCTAAAGCTTACCCATTATGCCAGGTTGGATCAAGGTTCAAGTGAGACTTATTCATGTCCTACTTGTCGAAAGTCGCTTTTTGTTGGCAGACCTCTAAATGAAGCTAACCACCGTACTGGAGAAGTTCTGAGTGATGAGCAGCTTGCACATCAAATAAGTGCTGGACTTGATCGCCAAAACACTTCCAGGCATACCCTACCTACTGGAGTGTTTCCAAATCAGATGCAGAACCCTCTGGAAGATGGTCCTTGGAGGTTCATTTTTTTTACAATATGTCATTGTAGTTTCTTGTGCAGTTTTAGGAAAAAAAAGAAAAGAAAAAAGAACAACAACAACAAAGAAGAGTCCACAGAAGTTCCAGATGTAATAACAATTATATCCGTTTATACACTTCCATAACTGTTTTATATTTAAGAAGTTGCAAAAAAGCCTGTTCTCTTGGATGCAAGTTCGGTGACCTCTTTAAACGCCATACCGACAAGCAGTGTTTTATGCATAGGTGTTTATGCAGCAAGTTAAATCACTTTTCTTGTTTCTTTTGTTGAAATCTTCCTCGTTTTGCTCCATAGGGGTACAGGACTGGATTCAAGTTGGCTGCATACTTGGCCAAGCCAGGGTGTCGAGGGAGCTGGACCCTCTACTGATATCAGATCAGTTGGATTAGGGGGAGTTCAGATGATGATGAGGCACCTTGCATCAGTAGGAGAAACCTATGCACATACTGCCCTTGAAGATGGTGCATGGAGTCTTTGGCCTGCAAATCCCTCTCAGCCTGCCACAACTGGTCCACCGATCCGTCCTGCTGGTGGTGGCAGATACATTGGTGGCGCCAACGGTTTACATATCAGGACTGCCTCACGTCCTGCAAATGACAGTATGGCAAATATACTTGCCATGGCTGAGACTGTAAGGGAGATTTTGCCACACATCCCTGATGACATAATTTTGCAGGTATAATTTGGATTTGGGAATGTATTGCGTCTCTAACCTCTCAAAAGTTGATTCTTTCTTTCAAGAATCATTTAATCTGTTTAAGACCCTATACATCTTATTCAGGACTTACTGCAAACAAATTCCGCTGCTGTTACCGTGAATAATCTTCTCCAAATGTGAGTATGCATTCTGTCTTATTTGGTTGTTACATGCTCCGAGTCTCCAAAGGAGGAGGTTGCTGGTCTGAGTGGTCTCATATACACCCAATTGTGAAGGTTTGTTAGCGTGCGCAGCTTCTTGTTGTCACATTGCCTGGCCTCTTTTTCTTTTCTGAATTTTACATGAGCTTCTTTCTCTGTATATAAAGGCTATCAGTTGTATTCTTGAAGAAAAATGGTGCGAATATATAGTATTTTTGTTCTTAGATAAATAAAATTGTAGACATGACAAATTTGTGGGTAGGTCTCGATTCCGAAGTTATGCAGGGCAAACTGTACTAGTTCTGAATCGAGCGGCTACCCTACTTAGATTAGGTACATGCGTTCAAGGGTGTACTATTCATTTACATCAATACTTGTAAGGTATTCAATGTGGATGATTTTGATGGGGAGTTAAATAGCTGTTCTTTTAAAGTCTTTAAAAGTAAAGAAACGTTATCCAATTCCAAGATCGTTAGTAGTGTGTAGTTTAGCATCCTATCACGAAGTCAATTGTTGTAGTGATGAGGAGTTGACGATTCTTTTCTTTGTGCACCTTCTAGGGGTATTTTAAGAAGATGAGTGATCTATTCCACAATAATTTGAGTTTTATAATCTCATTTAGTATTTCAAGTGATCAAGAAAATGTAACCGATCGGCGTTGGTGGCCGGGAGAAGTTCTGATGGTTAATTAGTTCATTGAAGATCCTCTTTGTAGTCCAGTTTGAGCTCTCTAATAGTTTCTAAAATAAAGAGTCGTCCCTCTACATGGGTATGTTACCGTAGCTTTTATAGAGAGCTGAGCTGAGCGATCCCCGTATCCATCATTCAGAAGTTGAGTGATTCCTTGTTACTTTCCCCTCCTGATATTATTCTCTTGCAAATCTTGGACTAGTTGAGCTGGGCTTCAATGGGCTCCTTTTCCCAGATACGGCCCAATTATCGTGTTCTAGTTATTTAGTAGCGCAACATATTGTAAATTTATTTTGGAAAATTCCAGTTTGTCCATGTTTTTGTCATTTAGATTTTTGATCGCTCACATATTTTAATTTTATTTTATTTAATGGTTAAGTAACTATTAGAGTATTTTATATATTTTTAAATAATTAAATATTTTCAAAAATATAAGAAGGAAATAAAAAAGGTGTAAATACATTACGGGGCATGCCAATGGTAAATGCTGCGCGGCCGAGCAGATTTAATTTTATTTATAAAACCCTAGTGTTTAGAAGAGTAGCGCAAAGAAAAATTGAAAAATGTAATGCAAGTTCATGCACCATCGGCAACGTCAACCGTCACATGAAAAAAACTCAAAACCTTTAAAACTAAAAAAAATATATATCAACCGTCAACGGTCAACTGTCGCATACAAAGGCATGTAGAGCAGTTCCAGAATCACAGACCGAAATTTTTGATTGGGAATTCCGCCTGCATAAATTTTTAATTTTTTTGTTTTCATCTTTTTTTTTTTTAATATTTTTATATTTTTCACAAAAAGTTAAGAAAATTAGAATATCATTATAAGATATATCTTTCATATTTTTTTTTTTAAAAAAAAATTTAAAAAAAAAATATAAAACCACAGTCGGGATACTCCCGTCTGTGACTCTAGAATCATTCACAGGCTCGATTTCCGACTGGAAATTCCGGTCTGTGACTCTAGAACTGCTCGTCTTGTATGTAAATATAATAACTCCCAGATATTGTAAGCGTCACCCCTTCCTAGTTCCTATAATATCACAAAGTCTCCAGAAGTTAAAAACCGCATGAAGAGAAGAATAACCAAAATTCTTTACCAGGCGCAAATCAGCATAAAGTAAGATGAAAAGATGACAAAGAGGTACTCCATTTTGCAGAAGAAACTCGAAGAACTTGAATCCGTACTCTTCGCTCTCGCCGTCACTAATTCCCCATGTTCCCAACTTGTCCTCCAAGACATCAGACAAAGATTTGTGTTCCTCAAAAACCTCCTGTCAGCCGAGATCTCATCTCAATCATCGAAGCCCCACCATTTGCAAAACATCGCAGACCGACTCGCCCGACTCGAGTACGATTTCAATGGCTGGGACGGAGGTTTCAAAGCCTCCTCGGCGTTTAACGGCCATTTCATTGACGATACCCCTTCGACGTGTTCTTGCACCGACTCAAGTCCCAACTACGATGGGGAGGCCTCTGACGAAGGAGACCACTTGGACTCTCGTGTACTTTACAAAGTAGACGACGAACCGGCCATGGTGGAATTTCGCGGAGATATGAAGCGGTCTGTACTTTACGAGGAAGATGACAAACCCGCCGGAAGGTTGTCATCGGGCTTAATGGTGCAAAACAATGCGCTGGTGGAATTTCGTGGAGATATGAAGCCTGTACTTTACGAAGAAGATGACAAACCGACCGGAAGGTTGACATCAGGCTTATTAATGTTGGAAAACAATGCGCTAGTGGAGTTTCGCGGAGATCATATGAAGCATGAAAGTGATAACAAGTTGCAGGATGAGGAATTGCCCGACTGTCCGGTTGAGGACAAGGCGAAGGAGGAGGAGATCAGGGTTTCGATGGAGTCAGAGAAGGATCAGGTGAAGGGAGAAGAAAGGAGAGCTGGGATGGGGAGTTTACTTGGGGCCATGGCTATTGGGGTGGTGCTTGGTATGACTTTGATGGGGAAGTTTTCTGGTTGCTTTGATCAATATTCTGTGGAACCAGGAAGCTTTTTGGTTCCTACTTAGAATTTATATTTATATATTTTTTGTTTGTCATCATCATTCTTAAAGGTGGATTATTTGCCAAAAGATCATGTGGTTTTTTGTTAGTATTTATAATATATATAATTAGGATCCTCATGATTAATATTGATGCAATTTGCATAGTGACGATGTATGCAGCATGCATTGGTTGAGAAAACATGAAAACTAGAAATTTGTTCCGAGTTCTTTCAAGTAATTCGGAGAGACAAATAAATATAGTATTTGATTATAATTTATTGTAGCATCCACACATAAATTCGTCACTATCGCTAAAACTTATTTGTGGAATTTGAAGTGAGAATCCTTGCATATTTTTAAGTATGTCAACAAACCAATTTTTCTCTTTTTTTTTTTTTTTTCGTCATGTTATTAATGCTCTACTTTACATCTAAATATTTTAATCTTTGCAAAATAATTGTGGTAAATTGACCCCATAATTTACCACAATTGTGGGTTAAATTTCTACCCAACTTCAGAATTTCAAAACAGTTTCATGATCAAAGTCAAACTCAAATACTTCAAAATCCCAACTCAGAAATTACCACAACAAAATCAGCAAAATCAAACCGAAGCCTTATTCCTCTAATTTTTCCTATTTTAAAATCAAATACAAACGAGATTTAATTCTCGACTCAAATTCAAATCAGTACTCATATCTCCAACTCAATCTCCAGATCATTCACGTTGCCTTTTCCCTTTGCCTATAAAATCTCCCTCAGATCTCACCATAAACAAACACAAGAAGTCTGTAGCCTTTAACGTCGCTGCAAACCCAGAAACGCTGTGACCCCTGTTTCGCCCAGCAAATCAAGACCTTCAACCTTCTTCCAGCCACTTTTAGTCATCGGAACACCACCTATAGCCCACTGAAATGCTCAAATAGCCTAAATCCACTGAGCCCATTCCTTCCCGGTGAGCCTCGACATAATCTCCCTCTCCCTCTCCCTCTCCATCTCAGTCTCGATTTCTCTTCTCTCTCTGCTTCACCTCCCTTGCACCACCACTGCTGGAGAACCCAGTGACGCTATCGGCCTCTTCCGACGAAGCCCTGAGCTGCCACCGTTCTTCTTCCTCCTTCAGTAAGCTCTTTGTTCTACCGAACTTCCCCTGCTTGATTCCTTTGATGCTTTGTGTTTCAGTTCATTGAGCCCTGTCGTAAGCCTTTAAGGCTTTATTTGTTCCTTTAACAACCTATTTCATCTTCCCATATCAGCCTTCTTGTACTTTTATAATCACAATTATACCCAGTCTTCCTTGTGGTCGAGTTGTGTTATTTCAGAAAAATTTTCTGTAATTAATTGGACTTATTTTTTAAATGGATTTGTATTTCAAAATTTAGTATAAACCAAAGATTTATTTCTTGCAAAGTATGTAAGGGATTTTAAAGCATATTTCTTAAAGTATTCACTTATATTATTTTAAGTATATTATTTCAAATGGATTTTAACTAGCCTTTTATAAAGTTACGAAGTTATTTTTTTCATACAAGTGATGTAATATATTATGGGTTTTAATGATATCATTATCCTTGTGTAATTTAATATTTATTAAATTATCCCTATATATGATTTCAAGTATTTAAAATAGTATGACACTTTTTTCTAGAAAGTTAGTAACGTTAGTACCTTGTATAGGTAATCCGCCTCAAGTTTAGAATCAGGAAGCATCGATCGCTAAGAGGTAAGTAGTATGATCATATTTTTTACGCATGCACGGTAAACATATTTTATAAAAATATTATGTAGGTATGATCATCATTTGGAAGTCCATATTTACATATCCAAATCATGAAAAATTATGAAAATCCATATGCATGGTTTATGAAAAGCTTACGTATTAAGATATTATGAAATCTGATATTTTATGCATTAAAGTTATTTATGAAAAATCATGATTTTATGTGTAAGTATGCATAAAATTATTTAGATCATGAATTCATGTGAGTAAACACGCATCACAACATGTTATGAAAGTAAGCAGCCTATGTATGATATGAAGTCAGTATCTATGTATGGACATATTGCCTTGCCAAGACGTACATACTGCTAGTGCACCCAGTATGTCTTCCTTATGTATGGATTCCACAATCCGCAGCCACGAATGGAATCGAAATCTTTTTAAATTTGCTAACCTTAACTCACGAGAGTCAATAGTGGGTAACGATCTATAATATGATAAGATAAATTCAAGTTTATGTTCATATTTTTACGAAAAACTCATGATTTATGAAAGCTCATGTGTTTCAGCATCTATGAAAAAGTCATGTTCAGCATTTACGAAAAGATCATGTTTATGTTAGTATATATGTAATTATGAGTATGCATGAAAATCGATGATTATTATTTTTATCGTATGATGCGTTACTTATTGAATTTTCGACTCATTTTATTTTTATTTTTTTGTTTTCATGTTTTAAAAAAAAAAAACCATTACAGGCGATAAGGATGCATAGCTAGCAGGATTTGACTCAGGGAAGCGATGCAGAGGCCTAGACAGTGTATTAATTGTAATTTTATAAACTTCAGTGAATAAAATATTTTTTTTGTAAATACAAGTGATTTTAATATATATATATATATATATATATTTCCACATGCTTTCGTTGTCTTTCTTTAATTTTTATAAATATTGTTTCATTTACTTGAAAACGTTCGTGTTTGGTGCATTTTTGTAAAGAAAAGTTTTAGTAGATATTAGCTCTCTAAAATATTTTTAAAATACTCTATTTAGGAACGGGTTGTTACACTACTAGTCTTGGGGTGGTAAAAGAAGCCTTAGACATTCATCTTGAGGGCACCCCTGCTTTCATTTTTTCAAAGAAACAAATAGCTACAAAGAAAGCTATAAAAACTTGAATCTAACTATTTTTGGTTACATTTAATCTCAACTAGAGATTTTGAGCGTTGTCTTGGAAACTCTTCAATCTCAAACCTCCCCAAATTTGAAAACAAGGGAAAATGACTTCAAAGATAACATCAATGAACTCCTTTCTTGCAAAGAGATTCTTCGAAACAAAAAATAAAAATCACTTGGCTTACCACCATTGACCTCAACACCAAATTCATCCATGCCTCGATAGTCATAAGGAGAAAGAGGAATACTATTTATTGTTTAAAAATTGGAAGGGGTCATTGGACCTGATATCATTCTCTCATCATCTCAAAAATCTAAGAGCACTTCCAAGACATTTTCATTTCCTCGAATCCACCTGTTTTTGAAGACCTTGCCAGCCTATTTCCTAGAAAGAACTCTGTTAATGACAACAACTTCCCCTACACGCGGCCCCTCTGCAGAAGACATAGAGACGCTTGTCAAAAAACTTCCCAAATTCAAAAGCTCTGGGACCATATGGATTTACTGGTCTCTTATATAAAACTTATTGGGAAGTAATCAAGAATGATCTCATCGGAGTGGTTCAAAATTTCTTCTAATAGGGCAAACTCCTTAAAGAACTTAACCATACGCACTGGCCCTCATTCCAAATTAAAGGTGGAAAATCTAAATGATATTCATCAGTTTCATTCAATTAGCCTCTCAAATGTCTACTATAAAATCATAGCAAAAATTCTTGCTAATAGGCACAAAACTGTCCTTCCAAATATCATTTTCCCCTTCTAATCAACATTCATTCCTAGTTGCTCCATTCATTAAAATTCTATTTTGGCTTAGGAAATCTTTCATCACATGAGAAAAAGAAGAGGATGGGTAGGGCTTATGGCTATAAAAATTGACTCAATGGAATGATCTTTTATTTTTTCTGCACTCTATCATGCTGGCTTTAACCAACAGTGGATAGGATGGATCAAAGAATGTATCACCACGATCATAATCCTTGTCAACAGTTCCCTTTGTGGCCTTTTCAATCCTTCGAAAGGTCTTAGGCAAAGCAATCTCTTATCCCTTTTCTTTTTCACCCTCGATAGTGAGGTCTTCTCTCGTCTTATCCGCAGAAAGGAAAACTCAAGTTCCATCAAAGGCATCAAGTTATCACGAGCGGGTCCTTCGATATCCCATTTCTTATTTGCCGATGATCTCTTTCTCATCTGTTCGGCCTTTCCTCAAATGGCTAAAACTTTCTCTGAATGTCTGTGTAGAACCCAAGGTTTCAAGTCTCGTATCTACGTATAGATTTTGATGATAATAAATAAATTCAAGACTTAAGCTCAAGTTGTCTACGCATGAAGAGAGCTAAGCATATTAAGAAATCAAGTATGAGCAAGAAGAAGAACAAGTCTACAAATAAAGCTCATAGAGTAATTTTGTACATCTCTTAAAATTTGAAATTGGATTAAGGTTCAAAATTAATATTTTCTCATAAAGTATCAAATTGCATTTTTTACATTTACATAAATTTATTAAAATATTTAATTTTGAATTTTTTTTTTCCAAATATGCATAAAGATTTAAATTTGTAAGATGATTGATTATCATCTTTGACATGTGCATGTTTTGTTTGAAAATCTTGAAGGGTGGTTGTGTGTTTTTTTTATAAATGTAAAATATAGATGATTTTGTTTGAGAATCTTGAAGGGTGGTTGTGTGTTTTTTTGACATATGTAAAAAGAAGATGATTTGATTTGAAAAATAAATCATGCTCATTTTGTCATGTATAAAAAGTAAAATATTTGATTTGATTTTTTTGAAAAATGAATGTAGTTGTCTTTGATAAATATAAAAAAGAGATGTTTTTATTTGAATATTGAAAAATGAATAGTACTCTTATTTGACATGTGAACCTTTTCAAATTTGAATATGAAGACTCATTTGCCTATAAATAGCTCACTTGAGTTTTACAAAAATCACAATAAGAGCTTACACATCAATTGCTAAGTTTTGCATCATTCTTTCAAAGCCCTCATTCTCTCTTCTCTAAGTTTTGTGCCTTAATCCTTATTCATTTTGAGAGACATATAAGTTGCGCTGTATTGTTCTTATTTCACTCATTGAGGAGTGTATTATGATAATTTACCCACTATCAACTCTTGTATTTGTAAGAAGGTACGTATAACTCTTGTGTGTGTAAAAAGTGTTCTACACAGGGAATAGTTGAATCACCAAGTGTGAGGTGATTGCAAGTGTAGAGGGTGTTCTACACGGATTCTTTGTAGCGGTATTGCTCAAAAGTGTAATAGGTTTCTATCTTCACTGAAGGAGATTGAATAGTGAATTTGGGATCCTCAAGGGATAGCTTAAGGCGAGAGCGTAGGCAGTGGGGCTGAACCTCGTTAAAATACTGAGTTTGCTGCTTCTTGCCCTTACTCTTTATATTTCCTGCTATTTTGTATTTTGTTTATATTTTATATTGTGTATTTTGTTTATAAGTGCTAATTTTTTTAATATAACTCAATTCACCTCCTCTTATGTTAGTCATCTAGGCAACAATTGGTATCAGAGAAAAGACTCTATTATAAGATTAATTATCTATTGAGTTAAGATCATATAGCTAACATTGTAGTTACATTCGTTGAAGGACAATCCAGTAGTCGGCCTCTACTATTTTGTGGAGACAATTATACTTTCTGAAAAGTTAAAATGAGAATATTTCTTTAGTCTCAAGGTCGAGAAATCTGGAAATATATTGTAAATGAGCCTTATATTTCAACAAAAATTGTTGATAGAGTAAAGGTCAATAAGGAAGAAGAAGAGTTTGATCGTGAAGATGATAGACTTTATACAATGAATGTAATGACTATGGATCTTCTGTATAATGCTCTCAATGGTAATGAATTTAACATAATAATGACTTGCAGGACAGCAAAAGAAATCTGGGATAACTTGGAAGTAACTTATGAAGGAATTTCACAAGTCAAAGAATCAAAAATTTATAGTTTTAAGCATGAATATGAAATGTTTAAAATGATTGATGATGAATTTATTTCCTCTATGTATACTCGTTTTACTAACATTATAAATAACTTGACAGCTCTTGAAAAAATTTATTCTAACTTGGAGATAATAAGAAAAATTCTCAACTCTCTACCAAAACGTTGGGAATCAAAAGTGACGACGATTCTTGAAGTTAATGATCTCAAAAAACTCGAAATAAATGAATTTATCGGTTCACTTATTACTCATGAGTACACATTGAAAAGAGGACAAGAAGAAGGAAATAAAAAGAAGAGCTTGGCACTCAAAGTTGTTCCCCATGAAAGTGAAAGCGATGAAAACGAAGAAAGCGATAACAAAGATAAAGAAATTGCAATGATCACAAAAAAATTTCAGAAATTCTTAAAGAAAAATAAAATTCCTCCAAAGAAATCTTTTAAAAAGTCTTCTAACAAAAATATAGGTAAAAATGATTCATTAATTTGCTATAAATGTAAAAAGCCTAAACATATCAAAGCAGATTGTCCCCTACTAAAGAAAGATCGATACAAAAGTAAGAAAGTAATAAAAGCTATACATGGGATGATAATTCAAGTAGTTCAGACAGCGATACAAGCAATGATGAATCTGCAAATCTTTGTTTCATGGCTAAAGATGACCTTGAGGCAACAAATTCTGAAAATATTGAAAATCCTTCTTATAAAGAATTGCAAAATACTTTGGAAGAAGTATATGAGGAATTTGAAAAATTAGGTATCAAGTATACCACTTTGAAAAAGAAAAATTCTTCTTTAATAAATGAAAATGATATTTTAAGAAAAGAAAATATTGTTTTGAAAGATGAAAATCATGAGTTAAAAAAAAAGTGATTGATTTAGAAAAAATTATTGAAAACTTTACAAATGGAAAAAGAAATTTTGAAAAACTTCTTGGTAGTCAAATATATGTTTTTTATAAGGTAGTTGAGATATGTGCCAAAAGAAAAACTCAAACCCTATAAAAGTTTTTTTGATAAACCGACTAAATCAAAATCAGATTTTTAAAATTTTTTTCATAAAAATAAATTTTTTAAAGAAAAACATTATTACAAACACTCAAGATTTTCAAATATGTCACATGTTAATTGTAATTTTTGCAATAGAAATGGTCATAATTATCATGTTTGTCCTATTAGAAGAAGACATACAATCACTATTAGAATCATATGAGTACCAAATAATCTTATTTTTTTCTAATACTAATAAATAAAGGATCCAAAGAACTTGGATACTAAGAAAAATTATTTTAATTATTTTTGTACGTATGCATGAAGTCCTCCATAGGTAAAAGTAAATAGTTTTTAGACAGCAGATGCTCAAGACACATTACAAGAGATAAAATTAAGTTCATTGACCTCACTTCTAAAGAACAAGGACACGTGACATTTGGAGACAATTCAAAATGGAAGATCATGGGAATAGGTAAAGTTGGTAAGAAGTCTTCTCTTATAATTGAAAACGTTCTATTTGTTGATGGTCTAAAGTATAATCTTTTGAGTATAAGTCAATTATGTGATAAAATATTTACAATTACTTTAAAAAAGGATAAGTTCATTATTTTGAATAATCATGATTGCAATGTTTGTTTCATTACTTTTAGAAACAATAATGTTTATACAATCGAATTTGAAGAAATTGTCTCACAAGATGCTATTTGTTTATCAGTTCAATATGAAAATAGTTGGTTATGGCATAGAAGGTTAGGTCATGCAAATATGGAACTTATTTCTAGACTTTCAAAAAATGATCTTGTGAGAGGTTTGCCAAAAACGAATTTTTTTAAAGACAAAATCTGTGATGCATGCCAGTTTGGTAAACAAATAAAAACTTCTTTCAAAACTAAGAAACATATTTCCACCACTAAACCTTTGTAACTAATATACATGAACTTTTTTAGATCAAACAGAGTTGTGAGTCTGGGAGGAAAATATTATGCATTTGTTATTGTTGATGATTTCTCTAGATATACTTGGGTCATCTTTCTCGTTCATAAAGATAAGGTACATAATGGTTTTATCAAGTTATGCAAAAGAATTTAAAATGAAAAGAGTTATACTATTTCAAACATCCGAAATGACAGGGGGAAATAGTTTGTCAATAAAGATATTGAGTCTTTTGTGATGAAAATAGTTTTCTGCATAATTTCTCTACTACTCGAACTCCTCAACAAAATGAGGTAGTAGAGAGGAAGAATAGATCTCTTCAAGAAATTGTAAGAACAATGCTTAATGAGAATAATTTACCTAGTTATTTCTGAGCCGAAGCGGTAAGTATTGCATGTTATGTTATAAATAGAGTTATGTTAAGGTCTAATTTAGATAAAATCCATTATGAGCTTTGGAATGAGAAAAAGCTCAACATTGATTACTTTTATATATTTGGATGCAAATGTTTTAAACTCAATGATAGATAATTTAGGAAAGTTTGATGCAAAATCTGATGAAGGTATCTTTCTTGGGTATTCAACAAATAGTAAAACTTATAGAGTATTCAATAAAAAGACTTTGACTGTACAAGAATATATGCATGTAGTATTTGATGAATCTAACCCTCTACTCTCCAAGAAATCTATTGATGAAGAATCAGAAAGTACAAATAACACAAATAGTCTCAATCTCAACAAAGAGAATACAATGGAAGAAATCAAACATGGAGACATCAGGAAAGATCATTAAGACTTAGGATAAGATGCAACCAAACAGTGGAAACATGTGAAAGATCATCCAGTAGAACAAATTCTAGGAGAACCTTCACGAGGTGTAAGTACTCGATCATCTCTTATAAATATTTGCAATCATACTGCTTTTCTATCTCAAATTGAACCCAAAAATATTGATGAAGCACTGTTTGATAAATCATGGATTTTAGCTATGCAAGAAGAGTTAAATCAGTTTGAAAGAAATGATGTTTGGACACTTGTTCCTAGACCCAAAAATCATACTGTTATTGGAACAAAATGAGTTTTTAGAAATAAGAAAGATGAATCCAGAATCATTACTAGAAATAAGGCTTGAATTGTAGTCCAAGGTTTCAACCAAGAAAAATGAATTGATTATGATGAGACATATGCAACAATTGTAAGATTAGAAACTATTCGAATATTACTTGCATATGCATATTATAAAGATTTCAAAATTTTTTCAAATGGATATTAAAAGTGCTTTCTTAAATGATTTTATAAATGAAGAGGTATATGTTGACCAACCCCCAGGTTTTGAAAATCATATTTTTCTTAATCATATTTTTAAGTTCACAAAAGTATTATATGGACTCAAACAAGCTCATAGAGTTTGGTATGAGAGACTTAGTGGTTTTTTGATTGAAAAAGGTTTTTCAAGAAGAAAGATCGATACAACTATTTTCATCAAATATGAACATGATGATATTCTTTTAGTTCAAATTTATGTGGATGATATAATATTTGGTGCTACTAATAAAAATATGTGTCAAGATTTTGCTAAGAGTATGTAGGAAGAATTTGAAATGAGCATGATGAGAGAACTTAACTTCTTTCTTGGATTACAAATCAAGCAAGCAAAAAGTGGAATATTCATTAATCAGTCAAAATATATCAAAGAGTTACTCAAAAAGTTTGAGGTGGAAGGTGCGCAGGTAATTGAAACACCAATGAGTCCAACCACCAAACTTGATAAAGATGAAAGCGGTAAGTCAGTTGATTCAAAGGTATATCGAGATATGATTAATAGTTTATTATATTTGACAGCTAGTAGACCTGATATTATGTTCAGTATATGTTTATGTGCACGTTTTCAATCATCTTCAAAGCAATCTCATTTGATTGCAGTCAAACGTATTTTTAGATATCTTGCCAGTACCATTGACCTAGGGTTATTGTATTCTAAGCACATTTCTTTCGATCTTATTAGTTATTCAGATGCAGATTATGCTAGTTGTAAAGTTGATTGAAAAAGTATTAGTGGAACATGTCATTTTTTAGGTCATGCACTTGTTTTATGGTTTAGTAAAAAATAAAATTTTGTTGCATTATCTACTACTGAGGCAAAGTATGTTGCTGCAGGCAGTTGTTGTGCTCAATTTCTTTACATGAAGCAACAATTTGAAGATTTTAAACTAATGTACAATCATATTCCTATTAAATGTGATAATACTAGTGCTATAAATCTTTCAAAGAACCCAATACAATATTTTAGGACTAATTATATTGAAATTAGATATCATTTTCTTAGAGATCATATACAGAGAGGTGATATTGTACTAGAATTCACAAGCACACACGATCAAATGGCGGACATTTTCATAAAACTCCTACCAAAAGATAGATTATACATGATTAGAAAAGAAATAGGAATGATGTATGCCATGAATATCTGTTGAATATTTTTATTCCATTATCTCAAATGACTTACAAAAACTTGAGACTTCTAATCTCATCTTTCAACTGCATTTGCTTTTTATAAATTGACATGTTATTCTCGTCTAAATTATTAGGAAGTCGAAATGAAGAGGCAAGTAAGAATTTTAAATTCTTATTCTGTTGCTTTAACTCTACTATTTTTCTGTTTGACTCATAAACAAGTCGTTGAAGTACAGAGACAGTCTCGCTAAGCTTCTCAATTTCGCCAGTTTTGGACTGCAACTGAGCGAAAAAAATAACAATGGATGATGAGTATAGAGTCCCAAGAACCACAAGCTCATAAATGACGTAATGATCTGATTTATTAGTGAAATCAGTCTCTTGTTGCTTCATGGCACCTATGACAGATGCAGAAATAGATTGATCACGAGAACTACTGAAGGAAATTGACGAGCTATTAAAAATTTGTAGAATGAGAATGCAGACGAATTGCAAAGATGAGAAGAAGATTTGATACAAATTAGATAAAGCTAAATTGCTCTTATAGAGACGGAAATAAGAACAAGACATACTATCATCTCTTCAAATCTTACTTAGTCAAATTTACACGATATGCTGAATGAGACGGGAGAGATGACTGATTGAGACGGTTTTTGGTTCAAATCCGAAAGATTACTAGAAGAAATTTTCTCCGTCATTCTGTCGTTTTGGATAAACAGATACTTGATCAATGAGGATTAAGAGATTTTTCTTGGGAGTATTCAATGGGTGAAAATGGTCATTTAAACAGAAATCGAAAACTTTCAAATCTTTACAAGATCTCGTTTGTCAACGACATCAAGTAGATTTGAATATCTTTCTGCACCGAATTGCCATAACTAGGCCTATAGCCTTTGCAGCCTTTGTCGGACACGGATGACTCCAATTAATTCAACTTCAAATCTCTACAACATCTAATTTGTCAACAACATTAAGCGAATTTGAGTCTTCTTTTGTACCTAGACGATAAAGTTAGGTCTCAGCCTTTGCAGCTTTTGCTGGACATGGGTGGCTCAAATTACTCAACTCTTTATAGTTTCTACTAACACACCGTTTTATTTGGTTATTGGTTATTGCGGGAAGAAATTTTACTGAAACCAATTGCGGTTCCTTTTTAATAATGCCAAAAGGGAGAGAAATCTTATACTGGTAGTATACTACCCTATTATAAATGCTAGAATTATATTTATATTTTACTTGAAAGACTAACGCATATTTTCAGGGAGAGCTTAAGTATTACTGCAGATCGCTGATTTCTACTAAGTATTTGTCATCATAAAAAAGGAGGAGATTGTAGAACTTAATATTTCAAGTCTCGTATCTACGTATAGATTTTGATGAGAACAAATAAATTCAAGACTCAAACTCAAGTCTACGCATGAGGAGAACTAAGCACATCAAGAAATCAAGCATAAGCAAGAAGAAGAACAAGTTTACAAATAAAATTCATAGAGTAATTTTGTATATCTCTTAAAATTTGAAATTGGATTAAGGTTCAAAATTAATATTTTCTCATAAAGTATTAAATTGGATTTTTTACATTTACATAACTTTATTAAAATATTTAATTTCAAAAATTATTATTTTTTCTGCATATGCATATAGATTTGAATTTGTAAGATGATTGATTGTCATCTTTGACATGTGTATGTTTTGTTTGAAAATCTTAAAGGGTGATTGTGCGTTTTTTTGACAAATGTAAAAGATAGATGATTTTGTTTGAAAATCTTGAATGGTGGTTGTATATTTTTTTGACAAATGTAAAAGATAGATGATTTTGTTTGAAAATCTTGAATGATGGTTGTGTGTTTTTTTGACATATACAAAAAGAAGATGATTTGATTTGAAAAATAAATCATGCTCATTTTATCATGTATGAAAAGTAAAATATTAGTTTTGATTTCTTTGAAAAATGAATGTAGTTGTTTTTGACAAATATAAAAAGGAGATGTTTTTATTTGAATATTTTAAAAAGTGAATAGTGCTCTTATTTGACATGTGAACATTTTCAAATTTGAATATGAAGACTCATTTGCCTATAAATAGCTCACTTGAGTTTTGCAAAAATACAATAAGAGCTTACACATCAATTGATAAGTTTTGCATCATTATTTCAAAGCCCTCATTCTCTATTCTCTAAGTTTTGTGCCTTAATCCTTATTTATTTTAAGAGAGATATAAGTTGCGCTATATTGTTCTTATTTACAACATAATAGGTCCAAATTTTAATACATTATAGGTCCAAATCCGTATTTCAGTATTAGACCTAATTCGATACTCAGATTTCAGTATTGAACCTAATTAAATACTCAGATTTCAGTATTGGACCTAATTAGATGATATACAAATTACAACAAAATTAAACTTAAAAAATTAAATTATTACAACTTACAAATAAGAAATTACAAATTCACAACAAATTAAAACTTAAAAAATTAAATTATTACAACTTACACATAAGAAATTACAAATTTACAACAAATTTACAACAGTTCGGTCAGCCAAAGTTGTTGCCCAGTTGGGCTACTGTCTGCCTACCACTACTAGCCTACAATTTAGTAACCATAAAAACCATTACAAGAGTACCACATAAACCATTACAGAAATGTAATTTAGTAACCACAAAAATCACATAAATGCAATTTAAATAGTCCTTAGGTAGTATTTGTTACCACATAAATCATTACAAGGCCCAAATTAAAGATAATTGACAGTATGAATTAAATAATATTAGAACTCATTCAAAACAAATTAGGAAACTGTCCAAAATAATACATATGTAAATTGTGAAAAACAAGTTAAATCTATAAGTAATTATCGACTAGTCAGAAATCATTACAAGAGTACCACATAAATCATTACAGAAACTATATTTAGTAACCACAGAAACTATGGAAATGCAATTTAAATAGTCCTTAGGCGATACTAGTTACCACAGAAACCATTACAGAGTTCTTAGGAGTATCATATAAATGTAATTTAGTAACCACAGAAACCATTACAGAAAAGCAATATAGACTATATAGTGCCACAGAAATCACAGAAATGTAATTTAAATAGTCCTTAGACAGTACTAGTTACCACAGAAACCGTTACAGGAGCCCTTAGGAAGTATAGTGTTTTAGTCCAAAAATGCATTTAGTAATCTGCACACCTTGATATACACTAAAAAAAATTAAAATTATTTTTAATCTCTTGCATCATTACTTAAGAACTTACAACTTAATAATTTAGTCAAGGAATGTTTCCAATGCAAAATTTAATTTGCCTTAAAAAAATCTGTAAGGAAGGATGGTGAGGAGTTACCTAAAGGCTGAAGCCATGCTGTCATTACTCAAATCAGATCCAATAGTTTAGTCAGACAGAATAAAGAAATTGTCCAAATATTAAAAAAAACTAAAATGTCCAAATTAAAGATAGCTGACAGTATGAACTAAATAACATTAGAACCCAGTCAAAACAAATTAGGAAACTGTTCAAAATAATGTAGATTTAAATTGTGGAAAATAAGTTAAATCTATAAGTAATTGTCGACTAGTCAAAAATCATTACAAGAGTACTACAAAAATCATTACAGAAACTATATTTAGTAACCACAGAAACTATGAAAATGCAATTTAAATAGTCCTTAGGCGATACTAGTTACCACAAAAACCATTACAGGAGTCCTTAAGAGTACCACAGGTTTACAGAAATGCAATTTAGTAACCATAGAAACCATTATAGGAGTACCATAGAAACCATTACAGAAAAGCAATATAAACTATATAGTACCACAGAAATCACAGAAATGTAATTTAAATAGTCTTTAGACAGTACTAGTTACCACATAAACCGTTACAGGAGTCCTTAGGCAGTATAGTGTTTCAGCCAAAAATGCATTTAGTAACCTGTAGACATTGATATACACTAAAAACATTAAAATTATTTTTAATCCATTGCATCATTACTTAAGAACTTACAACTTAGTAATTTAGTCAAGGGATGTTTCCAATGCAAAATTTAATTTGCCTTAAAAAAATCTGTACGGAAGGATGATAAGGAGTTACCTAAAGGCTGGAGTCATGCTATCATTACTCAAATCAGATTCAATAGTTTTGTCAGACAGAATAAAGAAATTGTCCAAATATTAAAAACACTAAAAGGTCCAAATTAAAAATAGCTGACAGTATAAACTAAATAACATTAGAACCCAGTCAAAACAAATTAGGAAACTGTCCAAAATAATGCAGATGTAAAATGTTATTAACATTTTGTTTTATGAAGGCATGTTCCAATTAAATGAGGTAGCCAAATGCTAGCACTAATAGTTCAAGACCCATAAATAGTTGGAGCAAGAACCATGAATACATAAATTAAAATCAACCAAAATAGTTTCAAAAAAGCATGCTTTAAGTCTTGAAGCAAGAACATAAACATATAATAGGTTGAATAAGATTAATCAACCAAATCATATTAAAGAGGGCATGATTAAATAGTTGGAGCAGGAACCATGAATACATAGATTAAAATCAACCAAAACAGTTTCAAAAAAACTTGCTTTAAGTCTTGAAGCAAGAACATAAACAGATAACAGGTTAAATAAGATTAATAAACCAAATCATGTTAAAAAGGGCATGATTAAATAGTTGGAGCAGGAACCATGAATACGTAAATTAAAATCAACCAAAACAGTTTCCAAAAAGCATGCTTTAAGTCTTGAAGCAAGAACATAAACATATAATAGGTTGAATAAGATTAATCAACCAAATCATATTAAAGAGGGCATGATTAAATAGTTGGAGCAGGAACCATGAATACATAGATTAAAATCAACCAAAACAGTTTCAAAAAAACTTGCTTTAAGTCTTGAAGCAAGAACATAAACAGATAACAAGTTAAATAAGATTAATAAACCAAATCATGTTAAAAAAGGCATGATTAAATAGTTGGAAAAGGAACCATGAATACATAAATTAAAATCAACCAAAACAGTTTAAAAAAAAAACACATAAACACATAAACACATAATAGAAAATAGTCATATGAACATAAAATACCATTTCATAAATACATAAGCACAGAACATAACAATTTATAAACACAGAACAGAACAAATTATAAACATATAATTACATAAACATGTTAAAGAAAAGCATATTTACATATTTTTAGCAGACATAAAGCAAGAACCAAATCAAGCAACAATAAGCATAACTCATAGGCTTACAATGTTGTGGACTGCAAGTTTTGCTTCAACTTTCAAAAGCAAGATACGATTTGCTTTGTACATTCTTCCCAAGTCAAAAGGTTTTTTCCTCAAGTTTGCAATTTCTAGTATGACAGTTATGATTTATAAAGCTCGAAACAGATAGTATAGTGCAAGTGCAATAGGGTTTACAAACATGAAAAAACATGATTAGATCTACAATACATAGATATCAAAGACTAAAGACAAACAGAGACATAGTCACAGAGACAGTCAAGATGTCACACCACTTACATTGAACTAGGATTTACAAATACAATTAAAAAATTACCATCATCCAAAAACATGATTAGATCTACAATACTAGAGACCAAAATAGTTAGGAGAGAACCAGAAATTAAAAAATACTCTAATAATTAGAAATATGAACAGGAACAGGAAAACCCTAGTCAAATAGTTGAAAGCTTAAAGGAGTCAAGGACTAAATCTTCAAACTTCCCAACCAAATCGATAAAAACATGAAAGCAACATGCCTAATCGATTGATGAACAAATCAAACATAGAACTAGAGAAGCATGAACCACGAAATCAGAGATATAGTTGGTTGGGAGTCATAAATGCTAGCATTTATGAACCCCTTTGTCAAATCTGACTGCCATATTTGAGAGTGAGATTGCAATCAACAAAATCGGCCGAAGTCGACATTTGCGATTGCGAGGGTTTTGAGCAATCACAGATGCGACTATCTCGCAGAATCCTAGAGTCCTAGACACAGAACAAGCCCTCAAGAATCAAGAATCAAGAATCAAGTCTTGATTCAAGACTTTATTCAAACCATTTCATGGATTAATCAACCAAGGTCGGTGTACGAAACTAAGGTTTCAAAAGGGATATCGCGAAAGTGAGAAGTGAGGGGAGTTGGGGACTGTAACAGACCGAGACAGCGTAACACAAGGGTGGAGAGAGAAAAGTAGGGTATTTATATAAGTTAGATGAACGACCGAGATTAATCCTAGGGTTTAGATCCAATGGCATAGATTTAGACATTTACCTTTTTGAATCGATGGATGAGATTAAATTTTAGATAGATCTAAAGGCTATAAAACGAAAGCTGCGGTATCTAAAATCAACAGTTTGGATCTCGTTTTCATGATCCAACGGCTCAAATCTTTCTCTGATTATAATTTATGATATATGTATATTAATAATCTATAGACCTAGCTTATAAGTTTATAATACTATTTATATTTAAATTATATATATTTTCAATACTATTAGTCTCTTAAATTATATGCACAATATAAACTATTAATAAATAATATATGACTCTCTAAATTAAATTATACATTTACAATACTAGTATACTATAAATATAAGATTATACTACTTCATAAATTAATACTAATAAACTAATAATTTATAATACTATATTAGTCTATATATTTATTAATAAACCAATATATGTATGTAATATAGATTATAATACTAATATAATATAGATTATAATACTAAAAGAGCACTGGTCATGGACCAAATTCATGATTTTAGAGTTGAATGTTGTGAGGAAATGTAAAATAATGAAATGTAAAATAGTAAATTAAATATGTTGAAATTAAATAACAAAAATTTAAAGGAGTAAGAAAAGTAAATGACATTAAATTAAATGAGCAGAGAATTAAAAAGTAAAAGCTTAAATGAGCAAGAAAATTAAATGACATTAAATTAACAAGATGTCAAGAAGAAATTAAAATGCCAAAGTTCACAATAATACATCTTAAAGTTCATAATGGAATAAAATAAAGAAAAACTGGGAATGGACACCATAAGTGAAGTAGGAAAGTCAGACAACAGCTGGGCACGAGGGCCCTACAACCTTGCTGCCATGCTTTCTTTCCATACTTGAGTTTATTCCAAAAATTATAGAAAAATAAGATAATGAAAAATTAAATTATACTACTCATATTTCTACTCTAACAATAAGATTAAAAGAAAGCAGATAAATGGAGGTAGAGATGGAAAGTGGAGGCTGGAGAAACAACAATCTGGACTCTATGAGAACTCTACAGACTACTACTTCTCTTCCCCTCTCTACTGCCTGTGTCTCTCCCTCTTTTGAAAAATGAAGACTAGCCGGGTGTTTTAAAGGCAAAACTCAAGAGATTAGACACTCTCTCTCATGTTACTTTTGTGTCTTCCTGTGAAGAAAAAACCGAGTGGGCCTGCCTCGTTATGTATTCAAAGGACATAAAATTGCTGCTTTCGATTACATCTGCATGCGTCCTGCTTTTATGCTTGCTGCGTGTCTCTGCTTGACTATTGTCAGACGAGAATGATATCGCCTGCTGCTACCTTTGTTCGTTGCACTGCATTCTATCACCTACATGATTTCTTGTCATCTTTTCAATCTTTTTACTGCTATGTTGCCATTGCGTGTCAGAAGGAGAAAAATTGTATTGTTGCCTCTTGAGAAAGCAAAAGAAATCAAATCAAAGTTAATTAATCCGCATCGATCCGCGCAACTACTGCTTTTACTTTCATCCATTGACTTTTGATATGTGCTTTGTAGTGAAATAATCTTTTTATCCGATGCCTCCAAAGCCAAAATTAAGCAATTTCACTTTTTCAACCAAAAGCATGTTAGCAATGTGCCTTCAAAAAGTATATCTCAAAAGTAAGTCTCTCTCTCCTCAAAATATTATTAACTATTATAAAACTATTATATTAATGTTATATATTATTTAAGACAATACTACTTAATACTATTTGTTAATATATCACCATACAATTAAGCATTTTAAGACTAAATTAGTACTAATAAACTATTAATTTACAGTATTGTATTATTCTATAATATTTTTAATACACCAATATATGTAATATAGATTACCTTATTAATACTCTAATAATTACAAGTTATACTTATATGATATTTTTTCATGATTTTTAATATAAGTTAAGCATATTAAGATAAATGCTTTTACTAATAGTAATATTCATACTAATAAATTATAAACTTATAACTATAACTTATAATACTAATACGTACTAAGTCCTATTTTTTTATTTTATTTTTTAATACTAATGTTCTACTAATTTTATTATTGTAGTAGTATACTAATATTAGTTTATTTATTAATAATAGTATATATTAACACTAAACACTAAACATGTATGATGTATATTATTAATAACTAGTGATAAATTATAACAATTAATACTTTATAGTATGATAAATTAGTATAGTGGTATATAGTAAATAGTATATTAACTTTTATGTAGTACCAAGCTATATAAGTCTATATATTTATTAATACATCAACATATGTTAATTGTTATATGTATATAATATAGATTATAATTTATAATGCTAGTACTTATAAGTTATATGATAAGTTTTTGAGGTTTTTAATATAAGTTATGATACTAATAAGTAATACTAATACTTTTACTAATATTAATACTTATACTAATAAGTTATAAACTTGTAACTTATAATATTAATACATAAAATATTTTTTAAAAATATATATTTTTTATACTACTATTCTACTAAGTTTAGTATTGTAGTAGTATACAATATATTGATATACTTAATAAGTTAGTATACATACTAAATCATCCTATTTTAATTTTAATTTTTAATTTTTAATACTAATGTACTGCTAAGTTTAGTATTGTAGTAGTATACTAGTATGCGCTTATTTATTAATAATAGTAGATATTAACACTATGTATGATGCATATTACTAATTTAATAATTTATTATAGTTGATATAATCTTACAAATAAAATAATACTAGACTCTAGTTATTATTGATTAATTATATATAAAGTAATAAGTTTAATAATTAGTGATAAATTAGTAATAGTCTATAGTATTATAAATTTTAATTATAATATTATAATGATATTATACGTTTATATTTTTATAGTCTATAGTATTAGTATATAACTCTTTAAATTATAATACTATTTATTAGTAGATCGCCATCTTTTTTTTATATATATATTAGTATATTAATATATGTTAATATTATGCTAATAAAACACAAACTTATGGTATACACCACCATATATTAGTAAATAGTAATAGCCTAATAGACTAATAATATTAGACTATTAATGTTACATTGTTATATAGTATAATTTGTAAATATATAATATTATATATTTGTTGGAATTTGTTTCCATGTATTCATTAATCATCACAAAGTATAGAACTTCTATACTTCTATTACACTAAAATATAATATTATAATTTGTCAATTTATATATAGTATATTATAAATTATGTCAACTTACATAATTATGTCTATATATTAATTTTTAAATTTGGATTATATATTGTATTATATGTGTAAAAATATATACAAGTCGAGTTCACACATTTATACAAGTCGATCGAGTTTTATACGAGTTTGTTCATGAATATTAATCGAGTCGAGTCGAGTCGAACTCGAGTCGAACGGGCTATATACAAGTTTGTTCGTGAACATTTAATGAGTCGGTCGAGTTTTATACGAGTTGTATCGTTTAATTACCGAGCCTAATTTTGTGTTCATGATCGGACCATTTAATATACGATTCGAGTTGATCTCGAGTTTTATTGAGTCGAATTCGAGCTGCCTATCGAGTAACTTGTTTATTTTACAGCCCTATTTCTTGCTATTTTATATTTTGTTTATATTTTATATTGTGTATTTAGTTTATAAGTGATAATTTTTTTTAATATAACCCAATTCACCCCCTCTTGTGTTAGTCATCTGGGCAACAGTCTGGACACCTACAATACTTGGTCGAGGCAAAGCATCAACCAAAGAAAATCTTCTCTACACTTTCTTTTAGGGCTCATGGCCAAAGTCCAAACCAAGCTTCAAGAATGGAAAACAAAAATTCTCTCCCAAGGGGCCAAAATTTTTCTCATCAGGGCAATAGCTAGTTCCATTCCTAGCTACTCTATGACGACCTTCATCCTCTCTCAATCTTGCACCAAATATTTCGATAGTCCTTTCTAAATATTTTGGTGGAATATTGACCACCTATATAAGAAAAAATTCACTCTAAAATCTTGAAAAAATATTTGTTTACCTAAATCCATGAGAGGATTAGGACTCAAACAAATACCTATCTCCAATGTAAAATGCTTTCACAATATGATGGTTGTTCATAAAAGACTCCAATAGCATTTGGATGGAGATTATAACCAATAAATATCTTCGTTCTGCCATTTTTGCCAATGTCAATTCAAAGCTTGGTGACTCGTAGTTTTGAAAATGCATTCTCAAACAAAGAAAGTTTTTAATGGAAAGTTACTGTTTTCAGATCAACAATAGTTCTAATGTAAATGCTTGGAGTGAACCTTGAGTCCCTACACTCACATCATTCAAACTCATCCCAAATCCGAATATCCCTTTGTTGATCATACCTTGAAAGTTTCGAAACTCATTCTCAAAGAACCGAGAAGATGGAACACTTTGCTCCTTAATGCTTTTTTCAAGCCAAATTCGTCTCATGAAATTCAAAAAATCATTTAGCCACCCATAACTTCCATTCTATCCCTGACAAGGCTAAATGGATCCGTCACATCTAGAAATTTCTAGGTTAAATCCGCCTATTTGGTACTTGTCAAAACCACCATTGGTTTCATTACAACTCCCCTTGGAATTATTTGGAAAATGATGTGGAAAATCAAAATACAAGATAGGTTGAAACTTCTTCTATGAAAAATCAGGAAAAACATCCTCCCAACAAAGACTTCAATCCATTGAGTCATCCCTCTTGATGAAGATCAACTCCTTTGTCTCGTTTGAAAAACTAAACCTAAGGATCTTCCTCATCTCTTCCTAAACTTTCTTTATCAAAAAAATTCTTTAGAGATAATTAAAATGGCCAATTGACACCTCTTTGTTAGCAAGACATTCCATTTCATATTGGATCCAAAACATCCTTCAACTCGGACGGACTCCAAATACTCTAGAAGAAGAACACCATAGTTTTCAAAATTTTTCTTGCATTGCTATGGATTCTCTTTGGTTCATTAGAAATAAATTACTCCATGACCAGATTAAGCCTACCCCTCAATTCTTTGTCGTGTTTATCAAAAAAAACACATCAAGAGCATCTGAAAGCTTGGAGAGGACTTCTACACAATCTTCCAACTTCCACACATCATTATTTTTTTTTTTTTTTTTATTTTTTAATTTTTTTTAAATTTGTTTTTTTTAAATTAATTTAATTTTTTTATTCATTATTTATATATTAAATATTTAATTAAAAATAAAATAAAATAATATGTAGTGTGTAGAAATTATATGAATAATAGGAAGATGAATAATTTTTTTCAAGCTTGGAAAGTAAAAGAGGATCTACTTTTGACTCTAGATGCACTGCAAATCGATCTCCCAGATTCTTCAATTCTCTCATTTGATGTAGCTATCTGAACTCGGTAATCAGAATTCAGTAGCATCCCAGTTGTTGCTTGTAAAAAAGCAATAGGAGAATTCGTTTTTGTCAGAACTAATCAAATAAGCAGCACCGCACCCATCCAAATACTAGTGAAGCTATAGCAGCTTTAATGGCTCTTGCGACAAAATTGAACTCTGAAAATATAATACTTAAAGGTGACTCCATGTAGTAATTCCAGGTATAGCAAGTTCCTCTCCTATATAAGATTGGATCTTAACTCCCATTATCAGCAATATCAAACATCTTTTGAAATCTCTCAAGATTTGAAAAGTGAGAAAAATTCATCAATTTAAAAATTGATGCGTACATAATTTGGCATAATAGATAGTAACAACGCAAATCTTCAAAAATATTCTACAAATATAAATCTTTTCTAATTTTTTAGATTTTTATAGTGAAAAAATTCACTCAATATGTAATATTATGAGCCAGATTCAAACTTTGTAATTTCCTCTTTTATTAATGCATATCTAAACTTGCTAAAAACACTTAAAAGAAAAGAAAAAGGGCTAAAAGAAACACTATCCATTCAATTGTGCGGCAGCATGTGGATCATAAAAAAAAAAAAAAAACACTCACGTCCCCTGAGTCCATATCCAATGAAGGAAAATAATAATAATAATAATATATTATAATTTATTTACTTTTTTTAAAAATATTTTATTTATATAATAATTAAATAAGTAATTATTAGTAAAATTATATATTTTTAAATTTTTTTAATAATTAAAAATATTAAAAAATACTTTTTTTTTCACTCTAACTCATAGTTATTCTCGTCCATCCACATCTTTATTAGGGCATTGACATTAAATTGATTAATTTTTTTTAAAAAAAATTTAATTTTGTATATATATCAAAAAATTTTGATTATATTTAATTAATAGTAGAAAGAAAAAAGTATAAAAAGAAATAAAAATATTCTTATTTTTTAAAAGTGGATAATAAATTTAAAATTTTAAAAGAATTTTTTAAATATTTTTTTCATTATTATTAATTAAATATGATTAAATTTTTTTAATATATATATAATTATACTTTTTTAAAAAAAAATTTAATTAATCAATATCAATGCTCATATGCGGCGGACCTCTCACACACTTATGTATTCCCCTCATGAACAATATTATATACTGTTTACGACTTCTCCCCAGCAATTTTTTTTTTTTTTAATATATGAAATTCCTGTTTTACCGCCACCGCCCAACGCTTTCACATTTCCTCGTTCCATTCACAATTTCGTCGTCTTCTTCTACATCTTTCACCTTTCTACGTCTTTATGGATAGATCATGAATCGTCATCGTCATCGTCATCGTCATCGCAACTACCCGAGCAAAATCAAGCTCACTATTAAACCCTAACTCAGTTCTATTTCTCTTTAGTTCACTCTCATCGACCCCGATTCAACCTTTTAACTCGGCAAACAATGAGCCTGTTCAGGCGATTTGAGCTCATCGAGCCCTCCTACCACCCTCCCCTCTTCCTCCGAGAAACCTCCATTTTTGCACCCAAAACCCTATCTTTCCCTTCTTTTGGAATAGAGGATGATCTTGATCTCGATGTCCCGAACATTTACCCTGGTCATGGCCCCATAGATTTCTTCGAAAGGTTCACCGACCTTGTCTGCTTTAATGAAACGCCGTATTTTTCTTCTTATAGACGACTTCAGCGATTCGACAGTCTCGGAGCCCAGTCTTTTCGCTTGCAGAACCTGTCAGACCGAGTGAGCCTGCTGGAGTCGCGTTTCGACCGGCTGCTCAGCTCAAGGGCCAAGGGTGGCGACCGGAAGTACACTTGGACGGCGGAGATCAAGAGCCCGGAGAACGACGGAGTGGATCGGAAGTACAAATGGACGACGGAGATCAAAGAAGGGAGGAAGGAGAAGAGAGGTATTGAGAAGAACTATACGTGGTCGGCGGAGATTAACGGGAGAGGAGAAGGGGGCCGTCCGATCGAGCGGACGTACACGTTCAAAGCATCAAGTGGCGACGCAGATGATCATAGTGGATCAAAGGGGAAGGAGGTGAAGGAGAAGAAGAAAAAGAAGACGAAGGGAGAGAGTGACGCGCGTTTGGTGGAGATCGAAGGGGCAGTAGATCGTGGGGCTGTGGTTTTAAGACAGGTTTTACTTCAATTCAATTTAAACCTCTATTTATGCTCCATTTCATTTGAATAATCCTCAGTGGTTGTGGTTATCTGGAGTGATGTTTGTCCTAGTACGGCGCACTGTGTACAAGGAGAATGCACTTAAAGCTTAATAATTTAGTGACTTGCTTTTTATTATTTTGTGCTTCCCAATTGGTAAAGTTTGTATTTTTTCCCCACCTTTCTTTAGTTCAAGCTTGAGTTGTCGCTTGTAGGGTTATGTGAATTTAGTATGCCGATTATCTTTTCACGAAATTCATTTTTGGTTTTATTGATAGATCCCAAATAGTTCGATATTGTTTATGCGATCGATCATTTAATAGACTGAGACCTTTTGTATCCTGCCATATCGTGAAGGCCTTTGCCAAGAGAGTTGGAGCTATTGAAAGGAACAAAGGTAAGAAGAAGGAACTATCTCCTCAAGATGCTGCATTGATGATTCAGATGAGCTTTAAAGCTTATCTGATCCGTAGATCACAGGCGCTTCGTGCCCTTAGAGATTTAGCAGTTGCTAAGATCAAGTTGAAGGAGATCAGAGCATTGTTCAATAATTTCTCCTACCATCGTCGTGTAGCTCAAGATGTAGAAGAGCGTCAGAGGTTCTCAGAAAGAATTATTGTCCTTCTCCTTACAGTTGATGCCATTGAGGTAACTCCCCCCATCTTAAATTCGTTTCTACATTCACTTTGTGAATGTGTTAGAACCTTTTAAGGATGCTCATAGTGTAATTGTTGGCCTTCTTTTTGATTATTTGAATCTGGTTTAAGAAAGATGGTGAACCTTGTTTCGGTTCAAATGTGAGAACTGTGTCCTCATTATCCCCTGATCTACTCTGTTACTCTTGGAGATGGCTGATAATTTTTGAAACCCAATTAGTATTTTCAGTAATGAAAAGTTTAGAGTTTACAGTTGTTGATTCTGCTGTTTCCATGTAAGATTTCATATTTTCTTGGATTAATTCTTTTGTGGATTCAATGCTGCATTTCAACAGGGAGCTGACCTCATGGTGCGTGCTGCAAAGAGGTCAATGATGGATGAGTTAGAAGCAATGCTCGATGTAGTGGACCCGCAGCCTCCTGGTAAATCACTATCCATGAAGAGGAGGACTTTTGATATGCCTGATGGTGTCATTCAGAAGGAAATTGCTGCAGGGGTGGCACAGGTTGTCCAAATGCTTAATCGGGAAGAGGAGAGTGCCAACGCCTTCGAAGCAGCCCTCTGAGGGAATGGTAATGCGACAATTCACCACTGTTTTAGTTTACTTTTGGTGTTATAAAGTGTTACTGGCTTGGACTTCTCCCACTGCTTCCAAGAGCTTTTTACCAGGTTTAGAATACTTTAAGATGGCCGATCATAGTTCTCTGATTTGTGTGTGTAACGTGTGGAACTGGCCGGTAGTGATAATTATTAATGTTCTCAACCCAGGAAGCCTTCATCCCAACCACTTTGCATTGATCTTTTTTCACCATCTACTCATGGCAGAAAATGCAGTTCCATAGTCAACGGGGTCGATTGAGGCCAGATGACATGGTGGAGAGGTTTTCTCTGGTTTCCTTGATTAGTTTCTCTGAGTAGTGCCAAAGACTGCGGTAAAACAGAAACTTAAGAACAAACACGGCCAATCTAAATGGCTCATTAGCAGTCTCTGTACAAAAACTTATCCAAAACGAAGAAAATCTGTTCAAAGATTTTTTTTTTCTTTTTTAAAACTGTTTTCATCGCATGTTGTAAATTGGGCTAATTTTCAATTGAATAATATGGAAACATAGATGTAGTTTAAATCCAAAACACGTTTGTAGCGACAGAACCTGGCTGCATTATCGCTTGGAAAAATATTTGATTTACAAAATAATTATATAAAAGAAATCTCATAAATTAATGTATTTCGATATAATTTGTCAAATTATAAAATTATTTTTATTGTGAGGCAAATTTAACGGATTACAACGAGTCACTTTAGTTGATCTAATTACAAAGATTTTTATGTTTATTTTGCAAGGAAGAGCTTCAATCTTAACGTTGGAAAACATAAATTTTATGTACTACAACTAAAGAGGCTCTTAACACTCCGGTTCTCCAAAATTTACTGAAAGAGCTACACATGCTAAAAAAATATGTTTGGGTTGATTTGTACATTTAGAATATATAAATATATTTGTAAATAGTAGTGAAATAATTTAAATTAAGATATTTTATAAAATGAGACATAAATATATTATAAAGTTACAAATTGTTTGACCGCATTTTTTAAAATTATTTTTTGTTTTGAATTAAAAAAAAAATAGTATTATTTTTTATATTTTATTTGAAAAAGTTGTAACAATTAAAATTTGTTGAAAAGTTAAGATTTGAAATTAAAGATGTTTTTGATGTTTGAAAATAAAATATAAGAGAATATCTGAAAATATTTAAGAAATATTATGTTGCCAAAGAACATGTTAAGTTGCCAAAGAACATGTTTTCCTATGTAACTTTGATGAAAATCTTCGCGAGATACAGTGACATGGCTCATCTCCTAGTTGAAAAATTGGCAGTTCAGGGCCTCAGGCTTAGTAGACAAGGGCACATGTCATCGGTTTGCGTTAAGCTTTGTTATTACATAGTTATATAGCATAAAAAAACACAAAATCAATGGCTTTTTTGTTTTAAAAAATAATGCTCGTGAGATTTGATTATGCGTTATTTAATTTGATTTGCGTAATTATAAATTTATAACGCATGCCAACCACGAGATCAGTAAACATTACATTGCTGGGCGCACATGGGTTTTACAAGAGATTGGAAACGGAAGCTAAGGGTACTAGCAATGGATTTATCAATTTTTTTTTTTAAAAAAAAAATACACATATCAAAAAAATTATTATATTTGCTCAAAAAATATGAGAAAAAAATGAGAAAAAGTGAATAAAAGTACTTTTTGTTTAGCTTTTAAATAATGTTCTATCAAAAGTGTACGACGAAATTTTTTTAATATATGTGCCAACTTGTACTTAAAAAAAGAAAATGATAAATTCATTACTAGTGCTCTTATAATATTAATATGCTCATATGTGCCAAGATATGGCAATTTGACAAAATAAACAATAATGCTATTTATCCTCTATTTTTTTATGGGATATTTTTTAGCCATTCATGTACCCCCATGTTCATCATGTATCTGATTAGAAAAAAAAATGTTGATCATGTATCTTCTTGATTCATGTATTATCATTTCCTAAGTTTATATATATATATATATATTATAATGTATTTTCTCACGTCTGTAAAAGGAAGTCTTGATCAATAGCATTTGTTGTAGAAATATTACAAGCAATTAGTTTAGAGAAATAATATTGAACTCCTGAAGAACTAGTTTCATATATTGAAATATTTCAATTATTTTGTTATTTTTTGGTAGTTTTATAATACGTTGTCAATATAAGACTTTAGCCAATTGTTGTGTTCTTTTGATCTTTGGTAAGCTATTTGCAAAATATTTCTTGACCACTATAAGCTTCTATTCTATAAATATTGATACGCGTTTATTGTGACAAGAATAATTATATAAAATTTTGGTATGATATATGTGATATAATATTATCAATCAACATGACAAATATTTTTGTCTTATATATGTTAGTTCAATTTCAAATATATATTTTTTTCATTCAATATTATTAAGTAAAGATATTAAGTATTCTTGAAGGATCGCTCTAAATCAATAATTTTAATGAAAATTAAATACTTCACAATAAAATATTTATTGATTCTATGTGATAGTTTATGGGAATAATACGTAATTATGTATACCAGAAGACCATAATTAACCCACAAGCTTGTTATGATTAAATGTAATTGAAGTTGTATATTTGAAGTTTTTTAGTGAAATAAAAACACCAATGATAATATGTTTCAAATATATCACGTCTCGAATATGCTTGTGCAACAACAATATCGAGTGTGAATGGTCAATAAGGATTTTAAACTAATACCTTATTTACTAGTAGCCAAACAAAATGAGCTGCTAATAAAGAAAATCACTAGTCTTTTTTAATTGATTCTACTTCATTAATGAAGCAAATGAAGTTTCATTTCATCATAATAAAAAAAAATTGTAATCACAAATGTAGACATGGTAGAAAAATGTTTAAAAGTTCTCAAAGAGAAGTGTTTCATACCACCAAATGTGGAACTACACCATGACAAAATAAGATGAAAATAAAGGCTTGGGAATAAGTCTACAAAGAAATATGAAAATAAAGATAAATATCACTACTTTAGTATAAAATAACATTGGTAATGTACATGTGGTACGTCTAAACATATGGTGAACATATATCAAGTATCTATAAAGAAAAAAAAAAGGTCAAAATGAGTTTTACTTACCACAAAGGTCTAGAAGATCATCTAACTTATTTTGATACTTTAAATATGATAATTCTAACTCATCTTAGTATTTCTGATATCTTTGTAATTCCAAATAGAAGAAATTCAAATAAAATGATATTTGACTCCTGAAGAGCTAAATTTACATTACTAACTTCCAAATCTCATGAGGAGAAAATAATATTTTAATTATTAATACATATGACCATAGCAATTAATTTTATTCCTTTATTATATTTATATTATGTTTGGGTTGTTATATTTTAGGATGCAATGTTAAACTTTCTTTTGCATTAATAAATTTTTTACATATTTTTATTTACAAAGAGACATGAAAGTTATTGATGCATTGACCAATTCTAAGATTGGTGAAAACATGTGTTTCACAGACAGTTATACAAACATATAATTCTTAAAAATAAGAAACATTCCCAATATTTGGCATTATATAAAGCCAACATTAACTCAATATCTAAGTCATCAAACCTAATCGAAGGCTTTAGAAGAGCTGACATCCTATTGCCACAAGGAATGAAGTTTTGTATTGATGATGGTTGTATTCTTAGAAGTCTAGAAGAAACTTGTTAAGTATTAAAAATACTTGTTATAATGATAATCATGTTGAAACCACAAATGATGGTAGTGATGAATATCTTTAAATTACAATAATAAATATAGAATAGAAACTTATATTAGAAAACTATCATCTTTCTCTTCTGAATTATATTATACAACATTGAAAAGCTTATACACATACTCATAATAGTTTATTTGAGTAATTTTTATACGTTTGTAATTAATTATTCGACTGTTACTTCTAAAAATAAATTAATTGACTCTACTTAGTGATTTGCAATTTTGCATGTTGCATCATTGATTCGAATAAGACCAAATGTATACAATAAATATTCTCCATTGCAACTTATATTTGGTCAACTGCTAAATATTTTTCATTTTTTTGTTGTACTGTGTATTCAGTTGCACATTCCAACGTACAAAGATGAGTTCTTAATGCAGATTTCGAACTTACGTTGATTTTTATTCTCCCTCCATCATTAAATTAGTCGAGCCTTTAACTGAATATGTTTTTAAAATTCGTTTTGAAGATTGTATTTTGATGAAATAGCCTTTCTACTATTATTAGGGAAAAAATGTTGCTAGAAGAACAAAAACAAATAACATGAAATACTTCGACGCTATGTCATCATGATCCATGTACAAATTAATGTGAGCTATAAGTTTAAAAAATCATTTATTTGCAAACTATTACAAATCATTTATCGGATATCTTTAGTGTTAACAAGAAAATAGTGAAGTCTCACATTCCAACTATTAATACTCCAGCAAAAATCGATATTCTAATAGTATAGTCAAATGGTGTAACAGTTAGTGAGTCTAAGTCTGAAGCGTAGAAGACCTATTGATATAAAATATAACACTTTTTGAAAAATAAAAGCACAAAGAAAAGAAATCAATGTTCCTGACGAAATCGTACCTACAAAACAGGAAATAAGAGCTATAGATCCATCCAAAATTTCTGTACAAAATTCTCCCAAAACATAAAATGCTTAAAGTATGTATTCAAAGTCTTGAAATCTTTATATGGATTAAAGCAATCTGGATGTATAAGATACAGTCATTTAAGTGAATGTTTAATAAAAGAAAGATTTAAGACTAATCCAATTTGCCAATGAGTTTTCATAAAAATCAAATTCTAAATTTGCTATTATTACGGTATATATAGATAATTTCAATCTTGTTAGAACTCCAGAATAATTGATAAAAGTTGCAAATTATTTAAAAAATAATTTGAAATGAAAGATATTGTAAAAACTAAAATTTGTCGTTGCCTACAAATTAGACACTTTTCAAATGGAGTTATTGTCCATCAGTTATCATATGCAGAAAAATATTGAAGCACTTTTACATAAACAAATCTCATTATTTGAGTATTCCAATTTTGTCTGATCATTTGATGTGAAAAAAAAATCTCTTTTGAGAAGATATTGAAGAAACTATTAGTTTAAAAGTACCATATCTTAGTGAGATTGGTGCATTGATGTATCATGCAAATTGTACACGATCATATATTGCATATGTAGTTAATTGACTAACAATATATAGTTCTATACTAATTCAAAGGCACAAAAATGAAGTCAATCATAATCTACGCTATCCTCCTGGAACAAATGACATGAGACTGCTTTATCCAAAATGATAAAATCTTCAATTAATTAGTTATGCAAACTTGAGTTACCTTTTCGATCCGCATAAAGGATGATCCCAAATAGGATGTTTACTTGAGGAGATACAATTATTTTATGGAGATCTACCAAGCAAACAGTAGTTGTTATTCTACCAACCATTCAGAGATTATTGTAATTCTTGAAACAAGTAAAGAGTATATTTGGTTGGAATCAGTAACTTAACACTTCAAGAAAAGTGTATATTATCTACAATAAAAGATAATCTAACAACAATATATGAAGATAATCTTGCGTGTATTACACAAATCAAATGAGGTTATATAAAAGGTGAAAAGAACCAAGCATATTTTATTAAAATTCTTTTATACACATGAGTTTTAGAAAAATTGTGATATTAATATCAAGTAAATACAATCATGTGATAATTTGACAGATCTATTCAATAAAACATTACCAATTGCAACATTTAAAAAGTTGGTCATAGCATTAAAATGTGTCAATTCAAAAATATTTCATTGTAAACTATTGAATCACAAGTTTGATCGGGAGAAAATGATCATATAGATTATACTTTTTTCTTTCAGTAAGGTTTTTTTCATTGGATCTTTTTGTCAAGTTTTAACAAAACAATCCTAAAGCATTCCAAGTACAATTTTTTCTTCATCATTTATTTTTTTCCATCGGATTTTTCGTAGATAAGATTTAACAAGGCATGTTATTTGTGTATGATCATCCAATGATGAGTGTTGTAAATACATGAATGTAATAAAATACATTCCATGTATTTATGGATGACCATTATAATTCTTACCCTTTATATATTCCTATTTTTATATATCATCTTGATTTATGTATTGTTATTCTCTAAATTCATGTATCTATTTAATATAATATATCATCTCATGTCTATAAAAGGAAGTCTTTTGAATAGCATTTATTGTAAATATATAACAAGAAAATTGAGGAAATAATATTATATTTTGAAGAACTAGTTTCATGTATGATAATCCTTCAATTCTATTGTTACTTCGCTTTAGTTTTACAATAAAACTGAGTTTTTTCACATTTTTTTATTTGCAAACGCCAATTTAGCGGCACAAGAATTAAAATCCTTCAAAAACAACTGCCCTATAAAAGGAGCACTGGAGCAGCCGGGTTTGAATTTGACCACATGTAACAATTTAAAAAAAAAAGATTCTTCGGTTGGGGGTTTTCCAACACGAGTAGCTCTATAGACGCACGGGAGGTTTTCACAGAGATCCCGCTATTCCCATTTTTACATTTATCTTCTATTATATATATATATATATATTAATATTTTAAATATATATATATTTTAATAATTATATCATTAAAAAATATTAATCACTAAATAAAAAATAAAAAATAAAAAATAAAAAATAAAAAATAAAAAATAAAAAATATGTTATGAATTGTAATGAACGAACGAAACGGCAGCCGCCCCCTGTCCCACCACTAAAAATTATGTGAATGACTCCGCCACTATTATATTAAATTCTGCATAGTAACTTGCATAGTGACTTGCATAGTAACTTGCATAGTAATTTCAAAGCCTATAAATAGGGGCTTCAGTTGTTATGAAATTCATAAGAAAATATAGAGAGAGAAAGAAAGTTTCAGTTCTTAAGAGTTTCTTTTATATTTCTATTGCAATAGTAGTAGTTTTCTTTTTAGTTTTATAACACGTTATCAGCACGAGGTTCTATCGATACTGAAGCTAGTGGTCTTCTACTTCAAGTAAGTTTTTCAATATATTATTTGCAGTCCTTGAGATAAATATTAAAGGTAATATTTCTGAATATTACTTGATAAAATTTTATTTTTATTCTCATGATAATGTGAATATATTTTAAATTCACAGATTTATTTTTGTAATATAATGTCAAATATTGAGATTTATTACTATTGACATTTCTGAAAAATGTTATTTATCCAGATCCTTGATGAGATCTATTTGGATATGATGATGAACTTGAAAGATACAATCATAGAAGAAAACCATGTGTCCCTGAAGGACCATGCTGTGTATCTCATGATGTAAAATCATCTTACTGTGTGAAATAAATTAAGAGAGTGATATAAGCACCAGAAGATGTAATCCTCTCAAAAGATCATTATGATTTATTGCACCTGAAGTTGCAAGATTTTAAGAGTAGTATTGAATATTCTGCACTCTTTAAAATTAGCTCAATATTAAAATTATGCAGTGAAAATGTCACTGATGATATATAAAAGAAGACATTAATTTTTCATACCTCGAATGTGCTCCTGCAGTAGCAATATCGAGAGTGAAAGTTCAACAAATATTCTGAACTTTTATTTTGTCTTCCAGTAATTGAGCTAAATAATGAGTTTTTGTTACACCAGTTACGCCCTATTAATGATATCGAATTTACATAATTCCCTGAAGTGAACAGAGCATCCTTTCAAAGGAATTAAGGGCGTAGACGTGGTAGAAAAATTATAGAAGTGTTGGTCCCAAAAGCGACAACACTAAAGATGATAAAAATATATCGTATCACTAGAAGTGATCCAACTCAGAGAAGGGTAAAAGCCCTCAGAATAATTCTTCATAAAAAAAAATGAAGATGTTTGTCATAGATGTGATATGACTAAACAGTAGTCACGTACCTGTTGTACGGCCAAACACTTGATTTACTTATACTAAGCTTTTATATATAAGCTTATTAATATTTCATCATGTTTTGAAATAATGAAATATCGTTGCCTGAAGCACGACAAGAAATTATTTGGGATAATAAAGCCCTGTTTAAATTTGATCCTCTTACAAATAAATGTGAACCAGAAGTTCAGAGGATTATCTATCTGCAAAATGTTGCAAATCAATTA
Organism: Platycarya longipes; assembly: GCA_036559045.1. NCBI lineage: Eukaryota > Viridiplantae > Streptophyta > Magnoliopsida > Fagales > Juglandaceae > Platycarya > Platycarya longipes. The sequence goes on along the minus strand of CM071792.1, from coordinate 27,821,659 downwards.
CATAATGTATTTACTGACACTAAAGGTGTTGTAAAATCATATATTACTGCTGTTAATGCTTAAGCAAGAATTAAAGTCCCTGAAGGACGAGTTGTTAAAACAGCAATAAATGAGTCTAAGATACGTCTGAAGCGTTGAAGACCTATTGGTGCACAAGAAAAAAAAAAAAAAATCGGTGTTCATGAAGAGACCGTATTCTCTGTATAAAATATAATCCTCCTGAAGAGGAAACCTCCTGAAGAGGAAACCTCCTGAAGAGGTAACTCCCGAAGAGTGTAACTCCTGAAGAGGTAACTCCTGAAGAGTGTAACTCCTGAAGAGAAAACTCCTGAAGAGTATAAACCTCCTGAAGAGGAACCTCTTATAGAGGTGTTTCATGAAATATTTTCCCCTGGAGAGGAACAATGAGATCTCAATACATTTCATGAGTACTGGAAAATTTATGAATAGAAATAAAACTGTTGTCGACAACATATATGATAACACGTGACATTACCAGAAGTAATGAAGAAAGTGAGCCAAAATCCGTCGAAGAATGTCGACGTAGAAATGATTGGCCAAAATGGAAAGCAGTTATTAAAACTGAATTAAACTCGCTAGTGAAGCGAGATGCATTTGGACCTGTTGTCCAAACACCAAAGGGTGTAATATCTGTCAGATATAAATGAGTATTTATACGAAAGCGTAATGCAAAATGAAATTGTGCGGTATAATTTGTCGCACAAGGTTTCCTGCAGAAACCCGAGAATAGTTATGAGGAAACATATTTTTCTGGTATGAATGCAATCACATTCATATTTTTAATCGATTTGGTTATTACAAAAGGATTAGATATGCAGTTAATGAATGTGGTCCCTGCATATTTATAAGGATCATTAGATCATTACATATATAAAGATATACGATACTTGAAGCATTTAATCCAAGTACATTTAGGAGTATGTACTTTATAAAACTTCAGAGATCTTTATATGGGTTAAAGCAATCCGGACGCATGCGGTATAATTGAATCAACGAGTATCTATTGAAAGAAGGATTTACGAATAATCCTATATGCCCATATGTTTATCAGAATCCGGATTTGCCATTATTCCAGTTTACGTTGATGATTTACCTTGTTAGAACTCCTGAAGAGATTACAAGGGCTACTATAAATTCAAGGAATGCATTTGAAAAGGAAAGATCTTATTATTCAATTGATAGATGAGTTACAAGAATTTGAGACTTCTAGCCTCATCTCTCAAATGCATTTGCTCTTCATAAAGCAACATATCATCCTTACCTAAAGGATTAGGCAGTCGAAATGAAGAGGCAAGTAAGGATTTTAAATCCTTATTCTCTTGCTTTAAGTCTGCAATTTTTCTGTCAGACTCTTGAATAAGTCGTTGAAGTACGGAAACCTTCTCGTTAAGCTCCTCAATCTCACGATTTTTGGATTGTAATCGGTTGGAAAATCCGACAATAGAGGAGGAGTATCTGGTGCCGAGAGTCACCAGCTCATAAACAGCTTCACGATCTGACTTATTAGCCAGATCATTTGCTTGCTGCAACATGACACCTGCGGAAGATGCAGGAACAACTTGTAATTGAGGCGAAGGATACCTCATATGTTGATCGTGAGAAATAGTAAAAGGAAATTGATGAGCCATTGGAAATTTGTAGAATAAGAATACAAATACAGATGAATTATAGATATGAGAAGAAGATTTGATGAGTACTAAATGAAACTAAAGACGGTTCTTATAGAAATGGAAATAAGAACAAGACAAAGCATCATCTCTTCAAATCTCACTTTACAAGATATGCTGGATGCATAATTTCAAAAGCCAGCGAGATTAATTACAACTATCCCTATTTTCTTGTAAACGCTGAACCTCTGCCGTTAGCTGCTGTTGTTGACTTTGTATCTGAGCTCTCTCTCGTTCCAGCTCTTCTACTCGTGTTTTCAGGTCACGAGAATACCAATCTACAAGTTTTTTCAGCTCCTTGTTTTCTTGTCTTAAATCTTTATTTTTACTATCTTTAGTTGCAAGCGTTTGATGCAACTCAGATATTTGAGTTTTAAGATGATCAACCTCACTCGTTCTCGCCAATAGCCTCTGAGACATGGTTGTAAGAGAGGCAGCATATTGAGCACTGAGGGTTCTTGATGCTGCAACAATTTCAGGATCAGATTTACTAGATAGATATATCTCTGCTCCTATCATGGTGTTGACAGCCTCATGAGAAAATATGAGTGGTTGAGGTATAAAAGGTTCACGGTTCAAATCTGGGACATTAGAATTTCTATCAGACATAATATCGTTCTGGATAAACAACAACTGAATCTATGAAGAATGCGAGATCTTTTTGCTGGAGTAAACCAATGGTAAAATTGGTTATATTTAAACAACAACCCGAAGCCTTCAAATCTCTTCAAGATCTCGTTTGTCCACAATGTCAAGCGGATTTGATTTTCCGCCGAACTGATAATATTAGACCTCAAAGCTTTTACAGCTTTTATCATACATAGATGGTTTCCAATGTTATTTCCGCCGTATATAAACAAGTTCTTCCTAATAACGCCGAATGAGGGGGAGAAAATTTTAGATAAAAATATTATCATACTCTCTCTAATGCATTATTTAGTTGGAGATCGTGTTTGAATTCTTAACTTGTTATATATACTGAAATCATATTTGCTTATTACTTGAAACACTAACGCATATTATCAGGGGGAGTTTAAGTATTACTGCAGGTATCAGATTTCTATTAAGTCTGTCAATCAGATATTATTTTTCATCTTCAAATCACTCAGAAATTATTGCAATTCATGAAACAAGTCGAGAGTATATTTGGCTGAGATCAATGACTCAACATATCCAAGAAAAGTGTGGTATTTCATAATCAATGATAGCTCAACAATTTTATACGAAGATAATGCTGCTTGTATCATTCAAATCAAAGGAGGATATATCAAATATACGATCAAGTGATAATCTGGCAGATTTATTCACGAAGGCATCACCAACTGCAACATTCAAGAAAATTGTGCAGAATATTAAAATGTGAAGACTCAAAAACTATCGTCATGCACTTTCCAGGGGAGTAAAAGTCCTGAAGACTTGTGCTGATTGTACTCTTTTTCCTTCGCTAAGGTTTTATCCCACTGGGTTTTCCTTTGCAAGGTTTTAATGAGGCAATCTTAAAGCACTTGTGGATACATAAGAAGACTGTACTCTTTTTCCTTCGCCATTGGTTTTTCTTCCCACTGGGTTTTTACTTGGTAAGGTTTTAACGAGGCAGATTCTTTATGGGTGGTCATTCAAGAGGGAGTGTTATGAATTGTAATGAACGAACGAAACGGCAGCCGCCCCCTGTCCCACCACTAAAAATTATGTGAATGACCCCGCCACTATTATATTAAATTCTGCATAGTAACTTGCATAGTGACTTGTATAGTAACTTGCATAGTAATTTCAAAGCCTATAAATAGGGGTTTCAGTTGTTATGAAATTCATAAGAAAATATAGAGAGAGAAAGAAAGTTTCAGTTCTTAAGAGTTTCTTTTATATTTCTATTGCAATAGTAGTAGTTTTCTTTTTAGTTTTATAACAAAATAAAAATAAAAATAAAGATAGAAAATTAAAAATCTACAGTTGAGACCACCAATTTGAATCCCATGTGTGGACTTCACATTTCTGTTCCAAACATTTTCTAAAATAAATTAAGAGGTGATTTATTTTTAAACTCAGTATTATTATTTAAAATTCATTTTAACTTATTTTAATTTTATTATTTATAATTTATCTTATCTCATTTTTTAATTTAAATTAGTTTTAGAGGGTTGTTTGTTTTGGAAAGTGGGTTCAACTCATCTCATCTCATCTCGTACTTTTAACTCATTTCAACCACTTATTTTAAATTTCAATTCATCTCAACCACTCATTTTATTACTATTCATAATTCATTTCATCTCATATCTAAATCCAAACTGGCCAAATGACCATGCCTTTCTTGACAAACAAGTTTCTGTCGCCAGCCAGCTAAGTTAGAACCCTTCCAAGTTCCTCCTCAGCCCTGTTTTCAACTAAACTATACCCACGTTTGCAAAAGTCCAATTACTCTTTTAATTCCACTAATTCTGAGGAAATGTTCGGAAATAATTTTCGTCTACTTTAATCTCATATAATTTCTTCTCAAATATCGCTAAAATATAAATATTTTTAAACTAATTATTTCAATTTTTCAAAATTTCAAACAAAAAATAAAAAAAATAACTTAATTTTTTTAATTTTCAAAATAAAAACAGTATTAAAAGATTATATTCTAACAAGTTTTTAATATGATTATATTCTTTATTTAATTTTTTTTCTCTCATTTTTCAAAACTTAAAAATACTCAACTAAAAAAACCTCACTATTATTGCCAGAAAATCTTATTAGTATTCACAACATTTTTATGTCATCTTATTATCTAAACATCCTTTAATATACATAATCTAATCTTATTGTCCAAACAACTCTTAATATATATAAGTGTGCAGATTTAGCTTTTTTACCAGTAATTCTAGGGACAAATGTCCCATATAAATGCTGGACAAACGGTTATGCCACATCATCCATTATTTTGGCTAAAAAAAGGAAGAAGCTGAATCCAAATCCAAATCTAAATCCAAATCCAAATCAAAAGAGACCCATTTCTGTGGACAAACTAGTAGACCCATTTTTGCGCTTTTGAGCTCCAGGTCGTCATGCATTTTTCGGAGCTCATCCCATTTGAGGTCGCCGTCTTCTAGGTCGCTCTGATAATACCCTATTAAAAATCGCCCTAGATCATGCCTTGACACCGCTCTTAGAAGGTCAGGACAGTCACTTAGCTAGCTTGCATGCATACTTTGACCTAGGCCTTGACACACAGCAGGCAATCATGGAGGCTACTGACCGCGTGCAGCCTATGCACACAGCCAGGCATGCGCCCTTGTGCGCATCATTGCGCATGCCCTTGCGCGCACATTTGCATGAGCACCTACACACCATGATCCGTGCACCCTAGTGTGCCCCAACACCCTTTAACAAGGTTAGTGGTGTGTTTTCACAGGCAAGCCATTCAGCACGCAGCACCAGCTCGCGCCTTGCAGAGCAGGCTAATGGCATACTCTATAGGTATGCCATCCAGCGCATGGCTTGCAGAGCAGGCTAGTGGTATGCATACCACGTATGCCATCTAGTGCGTGGCCCTAGCCCGAGCCATGCAGCCAACGCCCAGATCGCCAACTTAGGCCATGCATGCTCATCATCCCAGCACCTAACCCGGGCCATGCAAGACCACCGCCCAAGCCACCTGACTGGGCCACACTATCACAGCACGACATCATCATGGGCACATCATCAAGTCTAGGCATGTCACCATGCCATACATACCATCGGATGCTGCGCAGCTAGGCGCCACACAGACAACCATCCATGGGCCATGCCATGCCACAAGCCATGCCAAGGCCATGGCATGTCATGGCCTCATCATCATTGGTGCCTATCATGCTTATTTATTTATTTATTTATGCATTTAGTTATCTTAGTAATTATCTTATTTTGCTAGGGACCCATTGGGAGTTTTCAAGTTATAAGTATCTATAAATAGGACCCCTAGATTTTTATTTCACATCTTTTGGACAATTGAGAATTGGAATGGCTTCTTTAGGAACTTAGGTTGGCCACCTAGTGTGGTTGAATTTTCTTTCGGTGCTTAGGCACTTAGGCTTCAAATGGTGCAATTCGTGAATCCCTTTGGAAAGAAACACATCATTCAATTCGTAAATCGATATATTTCACATCTATCTTTTATTTATAAAAGTATTTGAGGTATTTGTTCTCATTTTGGTGTTTTTGTTTGTTTTTGGAGTTGTTGATGTTCTTGTGCCTTGTTGCATTCTTGATTGTGTTGGAGTTTTAGAGTTGTTTGATTATTATTTGATTGAGTGTTTGAGAGTGAGAGTTAGAGAGTGCCGAATCCACACTACTTGTGGATTTGAGAATTGAGTGTGAGTGTCAATTAATGTGAGTGCCGAATTCCATACCATTGTGGAATTCGAAAATACCAAAAAGAGTGTGAGTGAGTGTTCTTGTGTTGGTTTGCTTGATAATAGTTGTTGAGGGCTTGGAGTGTATTGCCAACATTCGAAGAGGTGCACTAGTCCATTTCGGGTTTGCATGTTCTTCATGTGTTCTTGAGTTCCTTTGAGTTTTCTTGAGGATTCCTTCCCACCAAACAACCCACACGGCCAACCCCTAGATCCCTAGCCATACCACACAGCCATAAACCATAAAACCCTAGCAACCATCTTGCCAATTTCGCTCCTCACCCCCCCAAACCCTAGCCGGCCATCATTCCCTCATCTTCTCTAAAATTTTCTCAATTAAATCAAATCCTCCCTTATCCAAAAATAGCCCAAATCTCGCCCCATACAAGCACCCACCAACCGGCCACACAATTCTCTCCCAATTCAAATAAATTCAAATCGAATCCTCCACTTTCCTTGTCCATATATATTCGGCCACCTCCCTCTAACCCTACTCGAACACCTCACTTGCTACCTTATCCATCATAATTTCCCATATTTTTCCCAACCAAATCCATTCAAATTCAAAACCTTATCCTACCAACCAAGTCCATTTCATAACCAACCACTACAATAATCCTTATATCTGGCCACATACATTCCACCATTTCAAATCATCTCAAAATTCAAAACAAATCAACCTCCCAATTTGAGCATATTCGGCCACCCTCTCAACCCTAGCACACTCAGCCACATACTTACCTTATCCTCTCCATATTTCTCTCAATTAGATCAAATATTCCCTTACCAAAAATAATCAGTCTCTCCCCAGTCAATCCCCTCACATCCGGCCACTCAATTCCCACCATTTCAAATAATTTTAAATCCCAATCTTCCACTTACCTTATCCAACATACTCGGCCATAACCTCCAAGCCCTAGCCGATATTCCCACTTACCACATCACCAATCATATCCTCAGTTTCCTCAATTGATTGATCAATTAATCAAAAGATTGATCCAATCAAATCTTACCCCAAATTACCTCACATACTCAGCCAAAGCAATCAAGCCATTGCCTCCCACATCAAATCACCCATCTACCCATATTCCTAAATTTTAGGAATTACCAAATCATCTCAAAAACCCTAGCCAAAAGACCTATCCTACCTTTGGCCAAAACCCTAGTGTTGCCCTAGCAACATTCGGCCATCCCAAGACCCAAGCAACTCACCACATGCCCCAAGCCTCTCATCCAATGCAGCGCACCATTGCATGCACCTAGCCGAATCCCCTATCCCAAACACTTAACCTTATCGCTCCATACACTTAGCTTATCCAATCTCATTGCCGTGCACCACTCTACCCCACTTTAGCCAAGATGAACTCAATCCATTTCCCTTAACCACCTCAACCTTATATAATCCCTTCATCCATTGTTGGTGCACGCGAACCATCACCAAGCGAAAGGAGCTTTACTCGGTCATTGAGGAGCAACAAGACGAGGAGGACCCGCTTAGTTGAGTGGGGACACGACCAAGATCCCTATCACACTCGTCCCGCTTGAATTCACCATTGTTTGGTTTGGATTCGTTGGCTTCGTGGTCTCGGTGTGGGTCTCTTTGTGGGGTAATATTCTGTTTTTGTAATGTATTTCTTTACTACACTGTTTTGTAATGTTTTTGGTGATTGGATGAATCAATATTCGCAAATATCTGGAATAGCCATGTCACCCTATTTAATTTTTAAGGTCGCTATGCAGAAACACCTTTAGTGTTCTTCCCAGGACTCCCAAAACAAGCATCACATGGTGTAGCAAGCTCAAATACACCACTGATAACTACATTAGGCATAATTATTTAAATTGTGAAGGTAGCCATCGTCATGCTTTCTACTCCAAATGAAGGACATAAAAGTATTTACATCAAAAGACCTACTCAGTTTTCCATAGTTCCCTCTTCTTTTTTCTACACCATTAATGACCTTAGTGTCTGTACTTTTTTTGCTTATATTTTTTTCTTGATTTTTTTAATCTTTTAAATTTTTTTGCTGTGGTAGTCTTGCAAAATCTTTGTTAAATTACATGTTTCCATGGGTTATGCAATCATCCTAATTTTATTCCGATTTCTCATGTAGTAACTCAATTATGCCTTGACATGCTAATCAATGTAAAACTGTTTGTCAGAGCGCTAAGAAGTAAAGTATAAAGCCAGGCTAATTTTGTTGAGAAATCACTTGATATATAATGTTCATTGCCTGTGTTGCTATATACATGATTTCCTTCTTCTTTGATTAATATATTATGATCGGAAAAGCAGTAAATCATCTTTTGATACAAAACAGGGAGGGAAAGGAGAAGTTGAGAACAACGTAAAAAGACTCTGTTTAAAATCATAATGCCACATCAGTGGCATGCCCCATAGCCGTTTGTTCGGCGTTTGTTTCAACCGCTTTTTCGTAGAATTTTTCTGTTTTTTTACATGAGTCTTAGATTTATTATTTTTTTAAATGAAGGGTACGTGACTTACCAACTCTATAATCATATTCCTATCTAATATTGGTATAAAATTACTATATATTATTATCTTAATCATCATCATTAAAGGTGCTAATGACACACCCGAGACAGGATTGTCTCCTTTCTATACCCTAGCCTTGCATGGGTGGGGGGGAGGGGTGTTTACCTCCAAAACCCGCCACCTTATTTTCTCAATAAAAAAAAAAAAATACAAAACTCTCAAATGCTAAAATTAAATTAATATTAAATTATATATTATTTTTATAATATTTTTATTCAATTTTTTATCTCATTTTCTGAAATCCAGTAAATATCTTAAACTATTTTATTAATATTCATAAAAATATTTCATTATTATTCACAAATATTCATAAACATTTTTAAAATGTTACTTTTTTCAAACTCTAATCCAAGCACACTGTGTGGGAGAGATTTTGAGTCTTCTGGACCCAACCTAGTCGGGCTAAAACTATTGGCAGATCCCTAGAGCCCCTAGGCCACTATTCAAAGGCCGGCATGAAGGGCCCACTAGGACTGCCAAGTGTACTAGATGCTTAGAAACACTAATCTACCATATAGTACGGAGATTATGGTAGCACCTCTCCTGCCAAAACTCAAGGTCCCGCAAATAGAAGCCTACGATAGGACCAAAGATCCAGTCAACTACTTGGATACGTTCAAATCCCGCATGACCCTCCATGGGTTCCCGAGGTATGTGGTATGTAAGGCCTTCCCCTTCACATTGAGGGGGGCCATGAGGACATGGTTTGGTTTCCTACCATTTGACACCATAGATAGTTTTGACGAACTGGCAGCCTTTTCTAGGCCCATTTCATGGCAAGCTGAAAGAGGAGGTGGCCTGCTACCCATCTCATCATGGTGAAACAACACCCCAATGAGAGCTTAAATATGTATTGAGATGCTTCAATAGGGAGTGTATGACAGCAGGTAACAAGGACGAAAAAATCACCTTAGCAACCTTGCTTGGAGGGATATGGCCGCGAAGCCTCTTCCTGATCGGAACTACACGACGAACACCCACCACCCTGGTAGAGTTCATGTATCGCGTCGACAGCTTCATCAACACTGCAAACACCCTCCAAGCTCTCACTGCCCCCTGCCAATTTGAACTTGAGCAGGCAAATAGAAAGCCCGTCAATGAGATAAGGAAGGAGCCGCAAGAAGGTGGTAGAGACGAGGCGTGGGATGACCCAAGAGTACAGGAGACAATTCGATGACCGTACGCAATCCAACTTGCTAGTGGAGAATGACCAAAGTCCCAGCCCTTGAGACCTCTCTCGTCTCCCAGATATTGCACTTATCACAACATCAATAGTTACTAGACTAAAGATTGTTTCTGAAGAAAGCAACAGCAACATGAACAATAGGCGCAAGCCAACCGATGGAGAGACGAAAGAGGTCTCAAGGGCCTGCCGGCCGTAGTTAGCATAGAAGGAGAAAAAGTAGATAAGGATGCAGGGACAATAGGCACGCCTTGCAAAGCTTCTACCCCAGAAGCCCGCCTAGAAGGGACAACCCCATCAGCGAAATCCGAACCATAGCAGAAGGATATGCCAGATGCGGGACCTCATCTTCAGCACAGAAAGCTCACACCTGAAGGACCAACCCATTACCTTCAGCAAAAGGGACGAAGAAGGTGTCATGTACCCCCACAATGATGCCCTGCTCAGATATCTAGCTACGTCATCAACAAGATATTGATCGATAATAGCAGTTCCAAGAATATCCTATACTAGGAAGCCTTTACCAGGATGAGGATCGCCTCGGACCGACTACAGCCAACCCCAATGCGACTTAAGGGCTTCAGGAGAGATATGCTTCAGCCGGTACGGGCCATCACCCTCTCGGTTCTGGTTAGAATAACACTGCGGGTGGCATCCACAATGGTGGACTTCCTGGTGGTTAAGGCCCCATCCTTTTATAATGCCATCTTGGTTCTAACAACTTTAAAAATGCCTTGGCGATCACTCTAACATACCATTTGAAGATGAAGGTCCCGACCCTCGGAAGAGTAGGGAAGGGTCGGACCCCTGCCAACCCAAAGGTTAAGGAGGCTGCAAACTTCCGAGCGGAGCATGGAGCGTCGGGAGTAGTATTGTGTAAATGGGCGATGCCCCACTTTTTGTAGCTCGTTAAAATATGAATAAGAGCTTCAAGCATCATTTTTTGCCAACTTTGTCTACATTTGCCTTAGTCCAGCCTCATGATCCCTCAATAAAAAGTTGAGTTCCTAGACTCGCCACAAGAATAGGTCAAGGTTCCAATCCCCGAGCTCCACCCACACATAGTCTGGCCTGACCAAAAGTTCCTTGGCTTGTTGGCCCTTATGTAAAAAGTCGAGTCCCTAAACTCACCAAAAAGATAGGCTAGGATTCCGGAACCTGAGCCCCGCCCATAAACAAATTGGCCTAAGCACAAGTCTCAATTAAATATCATAATCTATATATTTCTTTACATGAATAGATTTGCATAAGTAGGAACTATAAATTAAAAATATATAAGTTAGATCATAATTTATATATTTCTATAATGCATTGGTTTGTTTCTTTGTGAAAAAAAGAAAATAAATGTCTTAAAAAATGGGTAATGATACCCTTACGACTAACTACTACCAGTTTACTACGTGGTTGTTTTTTTTTCCTTTTCTAATATTGATAGCTTCTTCGCTGAAAAGCCAGCTTTTGCTCTAAGCTCCTAACTATTGCCCCATCAAAAGCAAAAAGCATGAAAAGAAAAAAGAAAACTAAGTAACACCCAGCCATTTCTCACCTTTTTTTTCTCTCTGGTTTCTCTCTCACATTCATTCCTTACAACTTCAACTGCGTCCATTTATTCAATTTTCGTCATCCCAATAGCTAAAACTCCCACCAAAAGTTACAAGAAAGTATTGATCAAAAAAATCCAAAAGAGTCGAACTAGGGTCCTGGAGTTCACCATTGTATTAGCCCGTCGCCATGAAAACTCCAATAAAGGTTTTTGGCATTAAGGGTCAGCTGAATTTCTCTTGTTTGCATGATTTCATCCACTGCTTGGTAAAACTTGGCATTGAAGAACTCGAAACTAGATGTCTTGATGAAGAATGAGTTTCGTTCACCCCATGGTGACTTCATTGTGATCTACTAGAACCATGGTTTGCATCTTCCAATTTTATGTCACAAGAAACAGTGGGCTCCTTTCACTCCAAGCACTCTCTTTAATGTACATCCATTTTGTTAATGATGTAAGAGTTTTATTTAAATTCTGTGTCCCACACACCTATCTTAATATTGTTTGAAATAATTCAAGACTTATCGGTTAATATTTGAGTTTTGATGGGATAAAATTACTTCTAAGAGATAAGATTAAAACTTTTGATTTTTAATTATAGTTATATACAAATTCTTAAATTTCTTGATGGGTAGAAGTCTATAAATAGTACTGCGAGGTTCAATGGTTCTCACCTACAACATTAGAGTGCCTTTAGCCATCGAGATACACTTGTGAGAAAAAGTTGCTAGGGTGATCTTTCTCTCATAGTCAGATAATTCTTCATCAATTAGATGAACAAAGGTACGTCTCTTATATTATTGTTTTATTATTGTATATCATAGAAAATCAAAAATCTGTTTATTAATGTCATGTTAAAATATTTAACATGTGGTATCAAATATTTAGGTTATCGATTTTTTTATGAGCTCAATAAAATAAACAATGAGTAAATATTTTATTATACATGATTTCGTATTGTGATTTTTCACATGCTGCAAAAACTACCTGCCTTGATCTAAAAGATAAAAAGTGATTTTATTTATTCTGTGTTTTATTTCCCTTTGTTGTGCTGAGTATTGTTTAGCACTATGTTGCATATTGTGATGGAGAAAGATGAAGGTGTGAATCAAAGCCATAAACGGCTGAAAAGCCACCAGTAAATTGAATTCTCTTCTTGTGTTTTAGAATCTTGTGGGCATGCATGCATTTATTTGAAGGAAAAAATTGGTTCCTGATCCAAATCTGATAGAAGTGGTTGAAATTGATGGAGCTTCAGTTTTTTTTTTTTTTTTTGCATTGACCTCTTACCATCAATTCTTCCTTTTTTTCCCTGGAGATTTTCTTCATATGGTTGAATTCCAAGATACAAATCATAGAAACTTAAAAAGAAAAGGTCTGTTTTAAAATCGATCAATTTGGGTCTGCTGCGGCTGCTGAATGTTGAAGATGAAGTTAGGAGTTTCCTCTATCTTCCTATCATAAGGGTCGTGAGGCTCTAGCCCAATTAGAGTTAAAACTGGAAAGAAAGTAAACGGGCCAATTAACAGTGGCCCAGCCCAATAAAAAAAAGTCTGTTTTAATTCTTTTCTCTTATATGCATACTTTATTGTTATATGCATGTATTTAATTTTTTTACATATTATAGTTATCTACATGCATGTATGAAATTTTTATTTGATTTCTATATATGTTATTATTGTTATTTTCTTGTAAAATCTATTTTGATTAAAACATGAAATATTCTATATTTTTTGCTGTGGGAGTATGAATACGTACAAGTTAATGCAGTTCTATTTAGGAGATTGGTACTTAAGTGTGTCTAATGTGACCCTCCAATTTTTCCTAAGAACCTTGAAATTCTGTTTAGGAAAGAACAATCTTTTCTAGAAACTTACTTAGTAATATTATTCATGCCAACAGTAAAAAATTGTTAAGGTATTGATAAGTTTTATAATCTTTGCTGTGGGAGTGTGGATACGTACAAATTAAGGCGGTTTTGTCTAGGAGATTAGTATTTAAGTGTGTCTGGTGTGACCCTCCAATCTTTCTTTAGAGTTTTGAAATTCTGTCTAGAAAAGAATAATCTTTTCTGAAAACTTACTTAGTAAGTATTATTCATACCTACAGTAAAGTTTATCAAAGTTTATATTTTATGCATATTATTGTTATCTACATTTCTATGTATATTATTATTGTGAAATGTCTATTTTGGCTCTTATTATCATGTTATATATATCTAATATGAGAGATATGATTTACATCAAAATCAAAGAAAAGATTAGTTGCCCAAAGGTACAAAATTTTCTTAATTTTGGTGACAAATTATTAAACCTATAGTAAGTGGATATGATGCAGGGGACATTTTGTGTGTCAAGATCTACTCCCAAAAAAGGGTTTTGATGACACTACTAGTTTATCAATAAAAAAAAAAGTTAGAAGAAACCCTTTGTATGTCAGAATTTACTCCCAAAAGAGAATTTTGATGATATAGTTAGTTCATCCACATAATTTAATACTAAAGGAAATACTTTGTGTGTCAAGATCTACTCCCAAAGGAGGGATTTGATGACACTACTAATTCATTCATAATTATTTAAATTCTGATGATTATTTATAAGTGTCTAACTCAAAGTATCTTGTTATAAAATTTTCTTGTAGTAAGTGTACTCACATCACAATACTCACAGACTTCATCTGTTCCTGTTTTCAATAAATCAAATTTTTCTGAATAGGTTGAGAGAGTTAGTGTAGAATCCAAGGTTTCAAGTCTCGTATTTACGTATAAATTTTGATGATAACAAATAAATTCAAAGACTCAAGCTTAATTTGTCTATGCATGAAGAAAACTAAGCATATCAAGAAATCAAGCATGAGTAAGAAGAAGAACAAGTTTACAAATGAAACTCATAGAGTAATTTTGTACATCTCTTAAAATTTGAAATTTGATTAAGGTTCAAAATTAATATTTTCTTATAAAGCATCAAATTACATTTTTTACATTTGTATAACTTTATTAAAATATTTAATTTCAAAAATTATTATTATTTTTTCATATATGCATAAAAATTTGAATTTGTAAGATAATTGATTGTCAATTTTAACATGTGCATGTTTTGTTTGAAAATCTTGAAGGGTGATTGTGTGCTTTTTTGACATATGTAAAAAGAAGATGATTTGATTTGAAAAATAAATCATACTCATTTTGTCATGTATAAAAAGTAAAAGATTAGATTTGATTTATTTAAAAAATGAAGGGAGTTGTCTTTGATAAATATAAAAAGGAGATGTTTTTATTTAATTATTTTAAAAAGTGAATAATGCTCTTATTTGACAAGTGGATCTTTTTAAATTTAAATATGAAAACGCATTTGCCTAAATAGCTCATTTGAATTTTGCAAAAATCACAACAAGAGCTTACACATCAATTACTAAGTTTTGCATCATCATTTCAAAGCCCTCATTCTCTCTTCTCTAAATTTTGTGCCTTAATCCTTGTTCATTTTGAGAGAAATATAAGTTGTACTGTATTGTTCTTAGTTTACTCATTGAGGAGTGTACTCTAATAATATATCCACTATCAGCTCTTGTATTTGTAAGAGGGTGCCTATAACCCTTGTGTGTGTAGAAGGCATTCTACACAGGGAATAGTTAAATCACCAAGTGTGAGGTGATTACAAGTGTAGATGGTGTTCTACACAGATTGTTTGTAGCGGTATTGCTCAAAGGTGTAATAAGTTTCTATCTCTACCTGAAGGAGATTGAATAGTGAATTTGGAATCCTCAAATGGTAGCTTGAGGTAAGGACGTAGGCAGTGGGGCTGAACCTCGTTAAAATACTGAGTTTGCTTTTTCTTGCCCTTACTCTTTGTATTCCTGTTTCTTCGTATGTTATTTATATTTTATATTATATATTTGTTTTATAAGTATTAATTTTTTTAATATAACCTAATTCATCCCTCTCTTGTATTAGTCATCTAGGCAATAGTTAGGATTACTTTAGAAGTTCTTGATTTGGACTCATCCGTTTTGAGTTCAAAACCCCTTCCCTGAAACTAGTACCAAAGATGGTAGAGATTCCTTTAAACAGTGGGAGAGATCAAATAGGCTGAGTTTAATATTTATGAAAATGACCAAAACCGAAAATATCAACCATTCACTCCATAGTATTGAGGAAGCCCAAACCTTTTTGAAAAATGCTAAGCAGGGGTTTAAATCTGCAAATAAGCTTTTAACAGGAACACTAATGGCTAAACTCACTACCATGAAATATGATAGTGCTAAATGAATGCAGGAGCATATCCTTGAAATGACCAACATTGATACCAGACTGCAAATCCTAGGAATGAAAGTAGATGAGTCTTTCGTCGTTCAGTTTATCTTGAACTCATTTACACCTCAGTATAGTCCATTCCAAATGCATTACAATGCTATTAAAGATAAATGGAATGTAAATGAGTTGGCAAATATGGCAGTTCAGAAGGAAGTAAGACTGAAACAATAAGGACATCACTTTATCAATTTTTTGAATAAAGAAACTGGAAAGAAATATCAACATTACGGTAAAAAGAAACGAATTGGACCATCGAAAGGAAATCAACTTGTAAAAGTTAATCAGGTTTAGCACAATAGTGTCCGAAACGTAAGGCTTGGTTTGAAAAGAAGGGTAAGTCACTTACCTTTTTATGTCTTGAATTAAACCTTGTAAATGTTTCCACTAATTCTTAGTGGCTAGATTCAGGTGCTAATGTTCATGTTTTCATAACCATAAAGAATACCTTACAAGTTAAACACTAAACTCCAATGAGCATTTATCTATATAGAAAATAAGAATAAAGCTGAAGTTTTAGCCATTGAAACTTTTTATTTAGTTTTGAGTACCGATCATTATTTAGATTTTCTTAACAATGTATATGTGCATTTTTTATAAGGCATAATTTGATTTCCCTACTTGGACTAAAAGCTGGTAGTTAATCCTTTTTGTTCGTAGTGTTATTTTCAAAATATTTAAAATAATTTCTCTATTAGTTCTGAGTTTCTTTTTGTATGGCTTTTATTGACTTTGTCTCGATAATACATTTATTAAAAATACTTACACCTAGTATTGTGAAACATTTTTTGGAACTAAAAGAAACATGATGACTTCTGCCATAAAAGATTGGGGCACATCTCCAAAGAAATATTACAGAGATTAGTAAAAAATTGGATTCTTTCGCATCTTGATTTTACTAATTTTGAAATGTGTGTGGATTACATAAAAGTAAAGCAAACCAAACATACTAAGAAATGCGCCACAAGAAGTAAAGAGTTCCTTGAAATAATTCACACAAATCTGTGTGGACTATTTTTCACAGAATATTTTGGTGGAGAAAAGTATTTTATCACCTTTATAGATGATTTTTCATGTTTTGAATATATTTATCTGTTACATAAGAAATCTCAAGTTACATTAGTACTTGAGGTATTTCTCATGGAGGTAGAAAGACAGCTAGATAGAAAAGTAAAAATCATCAGATCGAATAGAAGTGTAGAATACTATGAATAGTATGATGAATCGGATCGTAATATAAGCTCAATCGCCAAACTTCTTCAACATGACATTATTGCACAGTACACAATACCCAAAAAGCCACAACAGAATGGAGTTGCTGAAAGACGTAATCGGACCTTATTGGATATGGTCATAAGTATGGTAAGTAATTCTACCTTACCCAAATCATTGTGGGGTGGAGTTATTAAGATGAAAGTGTATATCTTAAGTTGAGTTTCTAGTAAAGCAGTTCCAAAAACTCATTTTGAGCTATGCGACACAAAGTTTGAGATATATGCATGTATGGGAATGCCCTGCCAAAGCGAGACTTTACAACCCATATGAAAAGTAATTGGATCCTAGAACAGTAAGCGGGTATTTCATTGGTTACCTAGAGAGATCCAAATAGTACAGATTTTACTGTCCTAATCACAATTTGAGAATGGTGGAAACAAGAACTGCCAAATTCATTGAATTTGATGAGATCAGTGAGAGAATTGAACCCAGAGATGTTATCATTGAGGAAGTACGGGTAGATGTCCATATATCTATATCCTCAAAAAAGATAATAATTCATCTAATTGATCATCACGATGATACCTTAGAACAAGGAAGTGATCACTCATCTTAGAATGATAATATCATTGACGAACCAAGTTCGGAGTTATCAGAAAATATTGTCTTACGCAAATCTCAGAGAGATCGGAGACCTGCCATTTTGATAGATTATGTGGTGTATCTCCAGGAATCTGAATTTGATATTGGGACAAGTAAATATCCACTAACGTTTTCATAAACTATAGAGGGAAGTGATTCTAGTAAATGGATCAATGTCATGAAAGAAAAATTGAAATCCATGGATCAGAATCAAGTCTAGGATCTCGTTGAGTTGCCTGAAGGGAGTAAAAGAGTCAGATGTAAATGGGTCTTTAGACCAAATGCGACTCAAAAGGGAATATCGAACAATATAAGGTTAGACTTATTGCTAAGGATTTCACTCAGAAAGAAGGTGTTGTTTACAAAGTGACTTTTTCTCCAGTATTTGAAAAGAATCCCTTTAGAATCATTAGCATTAGTAGCTCATTATGATTTAGATTTACACCAGATGGATGTGAAAATAGAATTTTTAAATGAAAGTTTGAATGAAATAGTCTACATGGAGCCGTTAGAAGGCTTCTCAGAAAGGGGCAAAGATTACTTAATATGTAAATTTAAGAAATTAATATACAGGCTTAAGCAAGTTTTTCAACAATGGTATTTAAAATTCAATGATACCAATACTGCCTTTAATTTTAAAGAAAACATTATTGATCGATGTATATATCTGATGGTCAGTGAGTAAGTTTATAATTTTGATCTTATATGTTTATCTTGTTGGCTAATAGTGATCTTGGTCTACTTTATGAAATAAAGGAATTTCTCTGTAAGAACTTTGAAATGAAAAATGTAGATGAGGCATCCTTTGTGATCGGAATTGAAACTTTCGAGATAAAAAATAATGACTGTTGGAAATGTTTCAGAAAAGTTACATAGAGTTTTTGAGAAATTTGAGATGAAAAATTGTTCATTGCTAGGTAGCAATAAAGAGAGTATTACGATACCTGTAAGAAATTTATGATTAACAACTTACTTTCAGAAAAATTGATAGTTTGGAGATAACTAGACACTTAGATTCTAATTTTGTTAGTTGCTTTGATAGGAGGAAATCACTGCTTCATCAATAATAGAAACTGAGTTTGTGGCGTGTTTTGAGGTCACAATGTATGATTTATGGCTGTGAAAACTTATCTTAGGACTTGGAATTGTCAACTTATAACCAAGCCGTTAAGAATGTATGTTCTCAGAGTATTTTTCTCCGAATAATTAAGTATTTAATGAAATTTTAAATACCTGAGTGTTAAGGAGAAAATACAGTCCATAACAATCGTATGTTAATGATTACATTTTAAATAACATATTGAAAAGATAAGTTGTATGCTTATACCTATGATGTGAACATGATGAACAGATCATTGATAATTTGAGTATCTTGTTATTGGACATTAAAAAATATATATTATGGTTATTTTTGTTTTCTTATATTTCCAGTTAATATGTATATTGAAAGGCGTGATGAATGATGACAACATAATGTCTATAATAAACATGAATTGGAACCCAAATATATTATAGTATTAACCTTAATTATCCCAATTAAAAATTGTGTTAAATTAAGTTATTAGTATTGTGGTATATGGAAGAGAATTTGTTGATTATATAATAGAGGACCACCATGACTTACATTAGTAGCTGGTTTGACATTGATATTACGGAACTCATGAATAGTATTTTGAGTTATGAAAAGTTTAAAAAAATAAATTTGTGCAGTATGGTTAATTTTCTGTGATAAGCCCATGAATGGAAAGTATTATTTTATGGGCATATGAGTCAAGTGAGAGAATGTAAGAGTTTTATTTAAATTCTGTATCCCACATACCCATCTTAGTAGAGTTTGAAATAGTTCAAGATTTATCAGTTAATATTTGAGTTATTATGTGATAAAAATCCTCTTAAAAAATAAGATTAAAACTCTTAATTTCTAATTATAGATAGATACAAATTCTTTAATTTTTTAATAGTCAGAATTTTATAAATAGTATTGAAAGGTTCAAGAGTTCTCAACTACAATATTAGAGTGCAATTAAGAGACACTTGTGAGGCCAAGTTACTAGAGTGATCTTTCTCTCATAATCATATCAATTATTCATCAATCAGATGGATAAATATACGTCTCTTATATTATTATTTTATTATTGTAGATCATAAAAAATCAAATATCTATTTTATTAATATCATGTTAAAATATTGAACAGATGCTTCAATCCTGACATTTTTGGGTTTCCTCATTCCATGTGCTAAAGAAATTGGCTCTGAGTAGTGCTGGGGGATACGTAGCACTCAGCGTATCCCCCTCACATGAACAGTGCCATGTGCATGGCACTGTTCATGTGAGGGGGATGCGCTGAGTGTGCATGCTCTCCCTCATTTCTCATTGGCTCTAGGATATTGTAAGGTAAACTATTGTTAATATTGGCTACCAAGTCCGTATAGATTTAAAAAGTTTATGGTGCGGAAATAAAAGGCCTGGACATTCGTGGTAGTTACTGGTAAAGGATTAAATAATTTTCAAGAGAGGATTTCTTTCTACAATTCCGTAAGTGAAAGTGAAAGTTGGGTCAAGATTTTTGTGCCGAAGCTTAGAGATTTTCTGTTGGTTACATGACGAGCTTCCTGAGGAATGTTGGGTTGACAGTTTTTCTTGGCCAGACGGAGTCGTTCCCACTCTCGGAGCATTAGAGCACACTCATTGAATAGTATATTTTTAGTTAACGTAATTCTGATTTTAACTTTGAATTATTCTATTAAAAGTGTCATGTGCATGGCACTAAAGAAATTGGCTCTGAGTAGTGCTGGGGGATACGCAGCACTCAGCGTATCCCCCTCACATGAACAGTGCCATGTGCATGGCACTGTTCATGTGAGTGGGATGCGCTGAGTGTGCGTGCTCCCCCTCATTTCTCATTGGCTCTAGGATATTGTAAGGTAAACTATTGTTAATATTGGCTACCCAATCCGTATAGATTTAAAAAGTTTATGGTGCGGAAATAAAAGGCCTGGACATTCGTGGTAGTTACTGGTAAAGGATTAAATAATTTTCAAGAGAGGTTTTCCTTCTACAATTCCGTAAGTGAAAGTGAAAGTTGGGTCAAGATTTTTGTGCCGAAGCTTAGAGATTTTCTGTTGGTTACATGATGAGCTTCCTGAGGAATGTTGGGTTGACAGTTTTTCTTGGCCAGACGGAGTCGTTCCCACTCTCGGAGCATTAGAGCACACTCATTGAATAGTATATTTTTAGTTAACGTAATTCTGATTTTAACTTTTAATTATTCTATTAATATAAATCTTTACATTAGAAGGATTATTTTTTATTATAATATAACTAACTTTTTATTTTTAACCATTCATATCAAATCTTCACATTAGACTATTTATTTATGAAGATATATAATAATAAATAATAATTAATTAATTTTTCTTATAATTATTTATAATTATTAAATTAATTAATTTTATCATATTTGACTATTCTACCGATTATATGTTAATTAATAATCATATTTTAATTAAATTATGAATTTAAAAAAATAATTAGTAATCATATTATATTTAAATTAAATTATTAATCGATATTTAAAAAAAAATTATTTCTACTTATTTCTCATCAAACTATATTTTTTTATTAAGTTAATTTTTTCTACCTAAAAACTATAGGAAAAGAGTGTAAAGTAAGAAAGAGAAAGAATAAAATAGATTTGACCGTTGTTTTTGATTGGCCATATTTGGTATTTGGTTTGGGTTTACTATTTACAAATTTGACTTTTGAACAATCTAATATGAATTTAAAATAAATTTTAATGTTTAAATTCTTATTGAATTTGACTTTTAGGGCCGGTTTGGATTTGTAGACGAGACGAACTTGTCTCAATTCATCTCAAATTCATTATTATACTTTTTAAATTTTTATATAAAACACAAATTTTAATACAGTTTTTTTAAATTTCAATACACATTTTTCAAATCTCAATTTAACTTTTTCAAGTCTTAAAATAATAATAATATTAAAAAATAATTAAACTCATCTCAACTCATCTTATCTCCCAATCCAA
Source organism: Platycarya longipes (assembly GCA_036559045.1). NCBI lineage: Eukaryota > Viridiplantae > Streptophyta > Magnoliopsida > Fagales > Juglandaceae > Platycarya > Platycarya longipes. The sequence goes on along the minus strand of CM071792.1, from coordinate 27,800,103 downwards.
ATCAAACCTATCTTATCTCCCACTCCAAATAACTTTTTTTTATTGAATTGTCTAAAATTATCATTCAAAAAGTATAAATTTGTACATTTATTAAAAAAATTTGGTTATATTTAATCAAAAGTAGAGATATAAAAGTAAAAAAAAAGAAAAAAAAGTATTTTTGTAAATAGTAAAACTAAAATTTTGTCCAACAAAAGTCAAATTTAACTTTTGTTGGACAAAATATTAGTTTTATTATTTATAAAAAATACTTTTATTATTTTATTTTTCATTTTTATATATTTACTTTTGATTAAACATGATTAAATTTTTTTAATAAATATATAAATTTTTAAAATTTTTAAAATAATCTAATAAAAATGCTCTTAATTAATTTAATAAGAATGTTACTACGTAGATATTTAGAATTTTAGAAGCAAAAATAAAGGAAAATGATCTATTTGTTGTATAATAGGTGGATGACCACCAACTTTCACATAGGTTTGTTGTAAACTCAACTATTCAAAAATATGAATTGATTGTTGTGCGTGTAAGAGTTTGTTATGTTTGTGACTTGGTTGTTATGCATGTGAGAGTTTGTTGTGCTTGTTACTTGGTTGTTGAGCATGTAAATTGATTAGCACAATAAACCACCATGTAAGTTGCCTATAAAAAAGGTCTTGAGGATCATTTGTAAGATATAAGAAAATAAGTGAAGTGAATGATATTGAGTTATTGAAGAATAAAATATTTTGCAATCTTTCAATCATTTGCTATTCTTCTTTAGTTTCATAACACGTTATTAGCACAAAATTCTACCGATAATGAAGTTAGTGGTCTTTTACTTCAAGTAAGTTTTTCAATATATTATTTGCAGTCCTCGAGATAAATATAAAAGGTAATATTACTGAATATTACTTGATAAAATTTTATTTTTATTTTCATGATTATGTGAATATATTTCTTAAATACATATATTTATTTTTGTGATTCATATATGTAGGAAATATCAAATATTATAAAATTGAAATTTATTACTATTGATATTTCTAGAAAAAGTTATTTATCCAAGATTTTTAATGAGATCCATTTATATATGATGAACTTGGGATATACAATCAAAGAAAAAAATCATGTATCCCTGCAGGACCGTGCTGTGTAATCCTTCCAAAAGATTATTATGACTTATTGCACCTGAAGTTATAAGATTTTAAGAGTGGTAGTGAATATAATTCTGTACTATTTAAAATTAGCTCAATATTAAAATTATGCAGTGAGAATGTGGATACAACTTGTCTAAAATAAAATTGGATCACACACACATCCAGGAAAAGTATTACATTTCAGATGCTTTAAGAGGATTGATGCGCGTGTGGCTAAGAGGCTTAAAATAAATGACGAGGCAAGTGTACCACCGGCCAAAAGTTTCAAGATTGTAGTTGTTGAGGCGAAGGGTTATGAAAATGTGTCATTTTGGGAGAAAGAGTGTAGAAATTACATTGTCAAAGTACGTCAGCTTCGCCTCAGGGTTAGAGGTGCTGAAGCTCTATGTAACTATTTTCGAGATATGCAAAAAAATCTAGATTTTTACTATTAGATAGATGTAGACCATGAGATGGGATTAAAGAATGTATTTTAGGCAGATGTCCGATGTAGAGCTTCTTATGAATCATTCAGAGATGTGATCACATTTGACACAACATACCTTACTAATGCTTACAAAATGTCATTTGCACCATTTGTTGGTGTGAATCACCATGGCCAATCAATCTTATTCGGATGTGGATTGATATCAAATGAGGATGCACGTACCTTTGAGTGGTTATTTGAGGCATGGTTGAAGTGTATGAATGACCAACCGTCAAATGCAATCATCACAGACTAAGACAAGGCAATGCAAATTGTAATTTCGAGGATATTTCCAACTTCTAGGCACCATTTCTGCTTGTGGCATATAATGAAGAAGTTTCCTGAGAAATTTGGATCACACTCTCGATATGAGGAGATCCAGAATACTCTACAAAAGTGTGTTTATGACTCTTTAAGTGAGAATGAATTTGAAGAACGATGGTGCGATTTGCTTGATGCGTATGATATACATGAAAATGTATGGTTGGGATCACTATATAGTGATCAGTATTCTTGGGTGCTGACCTATCTCAGAGACACATTTTGGTTAGGAATGTCAACGACAGAATGAAGTGAAAGTATGAATGCATTCTTTGATGATTACGTCAATTCTAAGACAACTTTAAAACAATTCCTTGATCAGTATGATTCAACCCTTATGAGGAAGGTGGAAAATGAAGCAATTGCCGACTTCAATTCATTTAATACTGAGATTCCTTGCATTAGTTTATATGCTCTTGAAAAGCAATTTCAGAAGGCATACACAATTGCAAAATCTAAAGAAGTGCAAGAGGAATTTAGAGGATTTCTATATTTGAGGGCCTTATTATTGGGTTGTGAGGGTAGTTGATATTTATTTGTAGTTGCCGATGAGGTTCCAGTGCATGATGACTTATTAAAACGTGCAAACTATTCTGATATAGTTGATGAAGATTCCCTTGATGTTAGATGTAGTTACAAGTTGTTTGAGTTTAGGGGCATATCGTGTAGACACACTCTTCGTATTTTGACGCAGCTAGAGAAGAGTATAGTACCATCAAAATACATACTAGATTGGTGGAGGAAGGATGTAAATCGAAAATACACATTCATCAAAAGCACTCTGACAATAGTAGCAAACATAATGCCTGAAGGTATGATAGGATACAAAATACCTTCTATGAGCTGTGTTTCAATGCTTCAAAGTCTGAGAGCAGTACTGTGAAATTAATTGGCCAACTAGAGCAACTAAAGGCAGAATACCCTAGCATCGTGGCTCATGACACTAGCAACAATGTTGATCCAACTACTACCATGGAGGGCACAACAACCAAAGTTCGTAGTCCATTAGCTGTTGGGAGTAAGGGAAGACCGCCATCTAGGGGAAAAGTTCATCCTATTGAGAAGACTCTTAAGAAATCTAGTACAAAAAGGAGATTTCATACCAACGAATCTCAGGTTTATTTTAATACTTTTGTATGGTTTATTTTATATTTTTAAAACAATGTTCTTATTTTATTCATTCCAATGCATAGCAGCGTACTCATCTACTACTTACATGGGTGGTACTTACATTCTAAATTAGAAGGGATATTGCAAAGGAATTGGATTTTGATAGGCCAAAAATACCACTTATGCATAATTCTTTTTGTCCTTGTTAAGAGTTAGAACAGATACTAATTAATTTTCTTTGTTTAAATATATGATATCTTTTTCTCAAAGGCTAGGAACATCCAAAGGCTCCATTTTTTTTTTCTTATCATGTGGTTTCAATTATGTGTTTCAATTATGTGGTTTCAATTATGTGTTAAGAATAAATCAATCCAGAGCGAGAAATTCACTTTATATTAGCAGCTTCAATTTTGGTTGTTGCTTGGTGTGCAATCAGCTTAAAAATAAATGATGAAATGAAACCAAATTGTGTTTCAATCAACTATACTTGAGGGCATGCTTTCAATCAAATAAGCTTAACAAAGGATGCTCTGTTCTGGCCTCAAAAGTTTCAAAATGTTTCTTACAATACAAAGGACTAACAACACCGGTGAGTTCAACAATTACTTACAAACTAAACTCATTACAAAAAGTTGCTCACAATTCAACAATGTTTTTCATTAATTCTCAAACTAAACTCATTACAATACAACCATTGTGCAAGTGCTCAACAGAGTCTTTCATCAATTTAGCATCACATTTGCAACAATTTAGCCACAACAACAATACAACTTGATTTATCACTCAACCACAACAACAATGCAACTTAAAATTTCCAAAGAAACAAAAAAAATGTCAAGCTGAACCACAAAAACCCCAAATGCGAACTCGCTGATCGACTATGCCTAGGACGTTGTCGGATCTAATGTCTGGAGGGGAGAATGGTTGCTGAAGGCGATGCGAACTCGCCGGTCCGATGGGTCAAGATAAACCCAGAAAATCCCAATGGTTTCACGGGTCCAATGGATACATTTGGAGGTGGATCCCCAATCAGGGACGTTGTCGGATCTAATGTTTGGAGGGCATAACGGTTGCTGAAGGTGATGCGAACTCGCTGATCCGGTGGGTTAAGATGAACCCGGAAAATCCCATATAGTTTTGCGGGTCCGATGCGTGCGTTTGGAGGTGGGTGTCGGCATCTCTGTCGGCGTCTCTGTCGGAGATGGACGAGCTCCTAAAACGACACTTGGTTGAAGGGAAAAAAATTTAAACGATTGTTGAAAGAAGGTGAACAGCGATTTTGGAGATGAAAACAGGAAAGGAAGATCTCGAGAAGCTGAACGGGATTAGTCGGGTTAGTGTGAAAATGAAGAAGATTTGAGAGAAAATTCATTGTATTATTTTTTTATTTTTAAGACCATGCCACGTGGGTTATACACCTCAGGCAAGACTATATTTTGAGATTTTTGGAAAGTATAAGTAGCATTTTTCTAATTTAAAATAGTAAGAATATCATTTTTCTTAAAAAAAAATACACCTCGTCAACTACCACATAAAATGACGACACCCTGGCCCCAAGACGTGGCCACGTCATCACCGACGATAACACAAGTGCCCAGATCCTAACCGGTTACCTACTTTGGCCGCTAGATTCGAATTGCCACGTCTTCTCCTAGTTCGCAAGCGGTGATCTCCTCTGTGGTGGGAACGTAAAACTAAAGTCTTGCCTTATATATTTATTATTTGGGTGGCGATAGGATGCGGTTGGACTGTACTCTAGTATTTTTGTAGTTCTTTTAATTTTTTATAAAAATATAATAAAAAGTATTAAAAAATATAATAAAAATAATAAAATTTAGAAAACACAATAAAAAACATAATAAAATAATAAAATGAAAAAAATAAAATAAAAAACATAATAAAAATATAAAATGAAAATAAATTTTTAAAGTGAATTCAGCCTTACCCAGCCCTCGCCGCCACCGTCGGTGGGCCACACCTCTCAACCCATGTGGATCGGAGGTAGCTGATGGGTTCGGGTCTGAAACGAGTTTAAGGCTATTGGGAGTACACCAGAAGTCGTCGGGGCTCGTCGTCGTAGGGGTGAGATCGCCGATTCCCTCCAGTCCCTATGGGCTAGACGGTATCGCCCACCACAACCGAAGACGGCAAGAGTTGCAAAAAGAAGAGATTCGGCTGGACAATCCCATGATTCCTCTTATTATTTTTATATTAACAATTAATAATAGGGAATAGGGAACTGGCTAACTGCTATTCCACGGGCGTTTAGTCAACAATCGCCTGGTAAAGCGCGGGGGCTGCGCCTGCGCCAGCTTAAATACCACGCTTTTTTCTGTTTTGTTGTCATTTTTAACCCTCTCTTCTCATTGGTTTTTGGCGTCTATTTTTTAGCTTGTTTCTCGTTGTCTGCGAATCCTGGAATTTCATTCCCGCTTCTTCCTTCTTCAGCTGGTAATTCTCATTCATTTCTGCTGCTCAGTCTATTATTACCTACCTGTTTGGCTCGCAAGAAAATCTTCCAGCAAAGACAACTGCGCATTCCTCAATATCCCGTTCACGCACTTGGGTTCTTGAAGCCACTGCATTCCTCAGTAAGTTTGTGGTTCGATCGTCATCGTGTTCTTCCTTTTCTTTTTGTATTTCTAAATGGTCTTAATCAGTTTTGCACGAATTGCTGTTTCGATTGGGTTCGGAAAAGCTGGTTCTTGAATCTAATAATGCATGTCTGTGCGTTGCAGTTCCATTAAACTTTGAAATGTTTCGATTTCTTGCATGGTCAAAGGCTTGTACTATTCGGATTCTGTACTATTTCGACTTCGACCAACTCCATTTTTGACTTTTAAGGCTTCTGATCTGGGTGCTTCTATTAATTTGTTTTCCTTTTTTATTTTCTCTTTGAATCAACTTATAGTTAACCATACAGATCCCATCCCCTGCAATCTTCCTTTTCAAAAATACTATAAAAAATAATTCAAAAATACTATCTCTGTGATGATTCACTAGAGATATATGTAATCTTCCTTTTCAGTTATTTGGCACGGGATGGAATCTTTATGGTTAACTCTTATGCGCGATACCTACTCTAGTAATTTTCATTGCATTCTGGGTTCGATTCTCTTTGGTTGACTTGTCAAAATTTTGTTTTTCCAGTTTTTCCCTACCGCGGCTACGAAATGTCGACATCGATTCTAAATAGTCTCCTCTTTCTGTATTTGATGAGTTTCTCAATTGATTTGATAGATTTTTATTTTTTTCTTTTGGTTTCCAGTCTGGCCTTTTGGGGACCGCTGTTCGGTGGTAATGCTCTTATCGCGTGTATTCAAGTCATATCTTTGACGTAGTACTTTCCAAGAAATTGACAAGACGTTGATCATTATGGAAGGTTGGAACTTGGAAAAGTAGTATCAATTAAATTATTTGAAAATTTGTATACTTTTTATTGTCATCACTGTAGATGTGGGTGATAGCAAAAAAAAAAAAAAATCATCCGAATTTTTTGGAATTTTTTACTGTATATAGATAATGATGCATTTATTATTATTATTATTATTATTTATTTATTAGTTTTAGTATAATTATTTTTTTAATTATTAAGTTATTTAAAAAAAAAATAAAGTGGTAAAAAATATAGATGGATAGTAAAACTATTCTAAGTAATTAAAAATTTCCACCTAATTTATCAAAAAAATAAATAAATTATCCCCCAATTCTTATCTTTTTATAATGATCTTTAGTAAATTACGTAAAGTTATAAAAAAAATTATATTATAAGATGATTTATACATATATATTTTTATAATATCTAATTATTATTTTTTATAATCACTTATGAAAAAATATATATTACTTATTATACTCGTAATGCTATATATTTTGTCAATTTATTTAATTCTGTCACTGGCAATCATTGTCTTGTTGCTTTGTGTCATTGAAGAATCTTTTTCTGACGGGTCCCTACGTTTGATGATTCCCACATGTTTTGTTTCCTCTCAATGGATTTAAAACTAGGTTGAGTTGAAACGAGTTTAATTTATTTTTTAATATTATTATTATTTTAAAATTTAAAAAATTATTTGTTAAAATTTGAAAAAAGTGTATTAAAATTTAAAAAAGGTATATAGACAGTTATGTTTTGTATAAAAAATTATAAAAATATAATGATAAAATATAAGTGAGTTGAGATGAATTCAACCCACTTCTAATTCCAAATGGGGCTGTGTCGATTTGGCAAAGTCATATTCTAATTTCTTTACTTAGCCCAAACTTTTTGTTACGAGAGGTACTACATTATATAAAAAGTATAAATTACTGTGACGTTATGTGTTTCATTATATTTATTACATGATAAAAGTAAAATTATTATTTGATGTATTACGTTAAACAACGTTAATTTTTAAATTTATTTTTATATATTTTTTTATAACCTCTATATGTTATTATTTTTTAATTTTTTTTAACTTTTTAATTTTTTATTTTGAATTTGTTTTTTTCAAAACTAATTTAATTTTTTTATTTATTATTTTGTATATTAAATATTTGATTAAAAATAAAATAAAATAAAATAAAATATAATATATAAAAATTATATGAATAATAAAAAGTTGTGAAGATTTTTTTCTATAAAACACACATTAAGTTTTCATTTTAGCGCTTTGGATTCTTCACGATGTTATCTGGGCCATCAACCTTCAGTTTGAAAGTAAATGTTATTCTGACAATCGATTTAGTACTTGAAAACCCATATGTAGTCTGCGGTTGAGGTTGCTCTGCTTTTATTGTTTGACCAATCGTAGCATACATGATTCCTATGAGGATTGTTATCTAAAAGCCACCACCGTTGTCTTTGCGATCAACTAGCTATTTCCAATTCCAATCCATTGACAGACACTTTTGCTGTCACATATTCACAGTCTTCAACTCTATGCAATGGTCTAGTTGCTAGTTTTTAGCTTTACATAATATGATATCGAAGTTGACGACAAAATTGATTTTTTTTATATACCACTAATTCTAATAATGGCTTTAAAAACTTTTCCCTTATACACTTAACAGAGGACATTTCTCATCTAGAAAATGTTATATATACTTAAAAGAAAAACTTACAAAAAAAAACAAACTTCTTTACATATAAGTGATTAATACGTTGAAAATATTGAAATTTAAAATTTAAAATTTGAATTTAAAACAAAAATTAATAAAATTAATATTGTAAGTAAAAGTGTAAGTATATGTAGCAATACTCTTTTCATTTTATCAAGCTATTTTTCGTGAGAGGTTATATAAAGGGGAAACACAAGTCTTGTCTTCCTCTTATCACTTTAGAAAAACGCCACCATGCATTTTTAGGCAGATCACACTGGGTATGCATAAATATTCTTGGCTTTTGTTTTTGTTATTCATTGCTTCAAATTTTTACAGGGTTATGTTTTAGAAGACACAAAGAGGGGGTTTTTATCGATAAAAGGTTGAGTGAAGAAGATATCTGATCGAGAGTATTCTGTTGCTCTTCATCTCTGTAGATTAATCTGCTGTTACATTCTTACGTAGTTTTTACAATATAAGTGGTGCTACAAATCTTGATTGATGGACCTAAAGTCAAATCATGCTGCTCCTGTTCTTACCGATCCTGCTACTCCCATAAACAAGTCAAGACTAGGCATGCATTCCACTCTGTTGCCTCATTCACCTTCACTAGCAGTTTTCCCTCCAGGCATTCTTTTGACAATCCCTAGAAAGAAGACTGGAATACTTGATGAATTTCGATCTAGCATATGGCTGGATGCCATGAAATCTTCATCTCCTCCTCCTAAGAAGATAACCAAGGATGTTAGCAACGAGTATTCGTCAACTGATGCTGATGTTGCTTACAATGCCTGGATGGTATTTTGCACTTCTCTCGCTAATGTTCTTTTTTTTTATTATTCACTTTTATTTCATTCCTTTCTGGAATTTGTAGGTGAGATGTTTACGCAGTTCTATTAACGTTTCTATTGTAACTTTGCAGGCTAAGTATCCATCAGCAATTGCGTCATTTGAGCAAATAGCAAATCATGCAAAAGGAAAGAGAATAGCATTGTTTCTGGATTATGATGGGACACTTTCACCAATAGTAGATAATCCTGAATGCGCATTCATGTCTGATGCTGTAATATTTTTCTTCTCATTAAAAACATGTGAAAGTTTTTTTTTTCAAGGTTATGTTTTTCTTTCTTTCTCCTCCATCATTTTGTCATTCTGACTTTGTAGCCTTTCCAGATGCGTGCTAATGTAAAAAAGGTGGCAAAATACTTCCCAACAGCAATAATTAGTGGAAGAAGTCGTGACAGGGTAATGGATTGGCTTCTTTTTAAGTACTTCAAGTGTATTGTGTAATTTATTTATAAAAAACCTGGAATTTCACTATGCTGGATGCAAATTGGAAAGCTGAGGTAGTTTAAGTTGCAAATTGTTAGTTTTGGTAGTTTGTGGTGAAATTTGAAATTGGATGGGTGCAAATCGAAAAATTATCTTTTTCTAATTTACATCTTCCATTGCTTGTCTGTTTATTTACTTTTGAATGTCAAATGTCTCTGGTCATTGATTTTGACAATTGCTCGTCCCACACCCTTATTCATTCAGGTTTATGAGTTTGTAAGGTTAACAGAACTCTATTATGCGGGTAGTCATGGGATGGATATCATGGGTCCTGTTAGAGAACACATATCCAATGACCTGCCCAATTGTATTAGATCGATGGATGAACAGGTACTGGCCTAATAAACTTCTTTATCTGACATCTCTCTCCTCTTTTTCTTCAGGATATATATTTAAATAACTTTTTTCTGATTTTGATTAAAGGGTAAGGAAGTCAATTTGTTCCAGCCTGCTGGTGAATTTTTACCTGTGATTGATGAGGTGTGTAACTGTCTTGTCTTCAATAGCTTGAGTGCTAGGAAGTAGAAGTTGTTCCAATCTTTCACTCTATCATACAATTCTGATTTTTTTTTCGATGTTTGAGCAGGTTTTTAGATCCCTTGTTCAATGTACCAAAGATATTGTAGGAGCAAAAGTTGAGAATAATAAGTTCTGTGTCTCTGTACATTACCGTAATGTAGATGAAAAGGTACGACATATTATTGAGCAGCCAAGGTTTGGATGCATTGCTCAGTTACTTGCATAGTTCGCCTAATCAGTGGAAGGTCTCTTTTGATTTACTTATTTACTCTTTTTTTTTTTTTTGGGCACTTGATTTGGATTTTTATATCCAGAGTTGGACTGTAGTAGCTCAATGTGTACATGATGTTCTAAAAGACTACCCACATCTGCGTTTGACTCATGGTCGCAAGGTATTCTCTAGAGCCAACTTCTGACTTGATAAATACTTTCATTTTCAGTTGAAGACTTTCTGCTTCTGCCATACGGAATTCTATTCCTCTAGTTTGAGTTATATTTATCTCATCTTTAGGTTTTAGAGGTTCGCCCTGTGATCAATTGGGATAAGGGAAAAGCTGTCAACTTCTTACTGGAATCACTCGGTTAGTTATTTTTTGCTTCAGATGCATTGTTTACAGACCTTTAATAGCCTTTACATCCAGCCACCATACTTAACAATGAAAAGAATTGTTTTAGGGTTGAGTCACTGTGATGATGTGCTCCCCATATATGTTGGAGATGACCGGACAGATGAAGATGCATTTAAGGTAGTATATAACTTACCTTGATGTTAATACTCTTGATGAGTTCACGAATTATCTAAACAACGAAATTGATTGTGTATAAGGTTTTGAGAGAGGGCAATCGAGGTTATGGGATTTTAGTCGGTTCTGCTCCCAAGGAAAGCAATGCAGCTTACTCGCTGAGGGATCCATTGGAGGTACAAGTTTTTCTTTATCCTGAAGTAATTCTTTTGTAGACCTTGCTTGAGATCATGGATGCTACCATGAAGTCACATCCATCATATATGAAGAACAAGATTATCATTGGTATATTTTAGTATAGAATGTAAAATTTGGGGAAGCTGGCCCTTTGATTGTCCCCTTTTATTTGTGAGTGGAGGGAGACTTCAAGAACTTACATATTTTTAAAGTGATGAACATTTTGGGTATCTATGTTGTTGCTTTCAAGGTTTTTGATGATGTTGTTATCTGGAAATGCAGGTCATGGAATTTCTCAAGTCACTGGCGACATTGAAAAAGTCCAGTGCTTTATAACTATTTTGACAGATAAGAGTAAATTACTCTAATATACATATACAGAAAACAGCCTACATCATTTTGTGTTTTCTACATCAATGTACAGTTCACTACATTGATCCGTGTTGGAACACAGCTCAGAGCTTCTTGTCTTAATATATATATATATATATATATATATATACACTGTTATTGGCTGTTAGGATGCCTTCATATCTTCATTCACAAGTGTATCAATTATTCATTACTTAGAAACATTTGTTAATTCTTTTAAATAATAGTATTTGAATGTTCATAAGATTTTCATGTATCATTATTCCCAATGTGGTGTTTTTGTAAAATAATGATACTCCTATGACTATTTGTATGTTAGATTACAAAAATGCATTCTATCTACAATAGAGTTATAAAAAGGTTGTAGAAAGAGTTATCTCTATCCAATAATTTCATCACATGCACCCAAATTTATCAATTAACCCTTATCAGCCTTGAGATTCTTACACGAGTCCTCAAATATTTTTCGTAGTAATACCATAATATAATTAAGGTTGCGTTTGGAATTTAAACTCAATTGAGATCAATTTAATTTAGTTTAATTTTAAGCAATTATCAAATTATTAAATTTATTTCAGCTTATTTATACATAGAATTTACAATTTTTTTTAACTCAACATTTTTTTACATGTGAAACTCATAATATTTTTTAACTTTCCATAAAATCTAAGCTCATCTTAATATTTAAAATATCTAAATTTATTTAAATAGATTTCATAAAACTCATTCTATCCCACAATTTATTTTAACTCAACCAGCATCCAAACGAGAATTAGGCCTCATTTGATTGTCAAGTTTCACTTAATACATTCTATTTTAAACTTACTTTATCATCTAAATATATTAATTAAACTTAGTTAAAAAAGAATTCTATGAATTTAGAACTGTAGCATTACTATAACATGATGGAACAACACCTTTTTTATTTTTTTGAGTTTTGGTCTCCTCTTTCCCATTTGCTTTTGAGCGATACTAGTGACACAAATGAATTTCATATATTGATGTGGTATATTATGTTAGTATGCTACGTGTCCTCGTTTTCTTTTCTTTTATTTCTTTCTTTTGTTTTTTTCTTTTTCTTTCTCCTTCTTCCTCAATGTCTCCCATCCTCGCTGGCATTCTAGGGTGCTTCTCGACCGCCATAGATGCCTAATGAAAAAGCCATCGGTTTCGATTTTGACTTAGTCACTTAGCGATCCAAAATGTCACAACACATCTCTCAAATTGAAATGGGTTTTGACGCATGGGTTGTCCAGCCTAGCGCCACTACGACTTAGCCCTAGCTCTATCGAGCATCACCACTGAGTTCCCCTCACGCCAACAACCATTTCCATGGAACCCAACTACCCTTAACTCCTCCTTAGCTCCACGCATGAAACTTACCCCTTTATACATGGGTTTTCCACCTTAGTCACCGTACATCATTATTTATTATCGCCAATCACCACCAGTACCATCCCTTCTCATTGACGACCTTCCCCGAGTCTCCCTATGCGACTCCCTAGCCTTTATGCATGGCGGCATGAGAGGAGGGGAGAATGAAAGATAAAAGAAAAAATAAAGAAGAAATGGGAGAATTGGGAAGAAGGGAGAAAAAGAGAGAAAAAGAGAAAAAAAAGACACGTGACATACGTATTACATCAAAATATGAAATTTCTTTGTGTTTTTAGTGTTTTTAGTGTTTTTTTTTTATGTAAACTCATTTAAATATTTAATCACATTTAGACTCATCTAAATAAATATTATAAAATTTACTTAATTATCTTAATTTATTATTATTTATTTAAAATTCAACTTAATTTATTTCAATGTCCAAACGCAATCTTAAAGATCACAAGCTGAGATTACGTGCGATTATGGGGGTAGTGGGGCTCACAGAGGTGTTGGCCTCTCAGGCTGTGCAGTGCAGTTGTAAACTTCGTTAAGAAAATGGACGAAAATGTGAACGTTAGAAACGCGCTAGGAGCGTAGGAGTGAAAGGTTTTGGACGCCGAAACTTGTGCGAACATTTGGAGGCTGACTCTTGGCTCTGTCACTTTCACGATTCCCACCACCCCATCTACACCTGCGACCGGCTCCACCCGGTTCTTAAACGTCTAGCATTATTAAAATAAGAAGAAATTAAAGTGGGTCGTAAGTTATAGTAAGATTCAGGCCCGCTTGGATTCAGAGGTGAGTTCAGCTCATCTCAACTCATCTCAACTCATCTTCATTTTATTATTATATTTTTATAATTTTTTATATAAAACACAAATTCCTATACACCTTTTTCAATTTTCAATACACCTTTTTTAATTTCCAATACACATTTTTCAATTCCCAATATACCTTTTTCAAATCCTAAAATAATAATAATATTAAAAAATAAACTAAACTTATCTAAACTCATCTCAACTCATCTCAATCCAAGCGGGGCCTCAAACTTTCTTTCTTGCTTAAAAGAAAAAAATTCTAACTTTCTTAAAAAAGAATAAAAAGGAGATGCCAGATTCAACTGGCTTCGCGAGTAATCGGTAATGGGACGTTGAGCAGGCTCGAAAGTTCCAAAAACAGAGATGTGTTTTGTTTTCCAGGCGACCCTCTGATACTCTACCGTTCAGTAGCAACTTTCTTTCTTTCTTTCTTTCTTTCTTACATTCTAAGGAGCTTCAGATGATAAAGTCTCTTCCTCTACTCTCATTGTTTGATATGTAAAACACCACCAAATCTCGAAGGATTTTGCATTGCCCTGCCTTGCTCTGCGCACATCCGTAAATCCAAGAGTTCATCAATGGCTCATTCTGGGCTCTCCCGGTTTTGTCTGTTTTATTTGGTCCACATTGCTCTGCTTCCAAGCTTATGTTTTGCTGCTGACCCCTATGTCTTCTATGACCTTCATGTCTCTTACCTCACTGCCTCCCCTCTTGGTGCTCCTCAACAGGTTCACTTCCTATCTCTCTCCCACTCTCTATTGTTAGTTTTTAGTTTTTTTTTTCCCACGAGGGTGTGCGTTTTTTCCTTCGCAGATTATAGACGGGGTAATTTCTTTTTTATTCAGAACCTTGTTTTTGGTTTCATTTTCATACGATTTTTTATGTGGGAGTTGTGTCTTTTTATGTTTTATTTGCCAATCAATGGTATATATTGTGTGCAAGTGTTTGTACTATAGAAACGGGTTTCGAAGTAGTTGGTAATTATTCTTCATGGGTCTTACAATTTTTATAGACAATTTTTTTTGTTCATTTCCTACAATTAGCTTTGAATATATTTGTGTGCTGCATCTGATACTGTACATTGTTATTATCCAAAGATATTAGAGCTCAAAGATGTTGCCCATGAAGAAAACGAGTACAAAAATTAAGATTGTAAAATGACCAGAAAACCCCCTAAAAATTGTTCGCACTGATTTTTCTCTTTTCTTTTCTTTATTTTTGGGGTTGGTCCTCCTTAAATTTGTTGAGAGATCATGGTGCTTGTATTTTGGAATTTTTTTTTTAACTCTATTGGTTCAGTTATCTGTTATGAGTCTTTTGTATGTTGCTGAATTATATTTGAGATTTGGGCTTTTTTGGGGTGGTCCCCCTGGTCGTCCTCCCTTCTTAAAGATGTTGTTAGATCATGCTGCTTGTGCTTTGGGGGCTTTTCTTAAACTCAGTTTCTTCAGTTTTCTGTTCTGTGTCTTTTGCATGTTGCTGAATTGGATTTGGATTTTTGTGCACAGTTTTTTTTTCTTCAAAGTAATTTTTGTGTACAGTTAATGTAGATTATAACCCTACGTTTCATTCTAGATTATGATTAGTATGTTGTGACTTTTATTATTATTAATTTTCTATTCTTTTCTCTTATTTTCAATTTTATTTTGAAATGGTCATATTCCCAAATGTTATCAAACCATGAATAGTAATGTTGACAGAATCTGAGTAGCTTAAATTTTTTAAATTAATTACTGTCTGCAGGTTATAGCAGTAAATAAGAGATTCCCAGGCCCTGTAATCAATTCTACTACTAATAACAATGTTGTTGTCAATGTATGGAATGATTTGGATGAGGATCTCCTAATGACCTGGTTGGTTTCAGCACATATCCATTAAACTCTTTTTTCTTACCACAAAAAAAAAAAAAAAAAAAAAACTGTGTTTTGAGTGCTATGACAAATATGGGATTAATGCTTGTTACAGGTCTGGAATTCAAATGCGGCGAAATTCATGGCAGGATGGTGTTCTTGGCACAAATTGTCCCATTCATCCCAAAAAGAATTGGACTTATCAGTTTCAAGTAAAGGATCAAATTGGGAGCTTTTTCTACTTCCCATCTCTTAAGTTTCAGAGAGCATCTGGTGGCTTTGGTCCTTTTATTATTAATAATAGGAATATAATCCCGATTCCTTTTGCACAGCCAGATGGCGATATCATCATTACGATTGGTGACTGGTATACACGGAACCATAAGGCCAGTATATATTCTCTGTCTGATGTTTGCTTACGAATGTAGCAGTGGGATTGTAGAAACTAACTTTACTGCTGTCTTCTTTTTTGATTTTAGGCATTGCGGTCGTCCCTTGATGCTGGCCAAGACCTTGGGATGCCTGATGGAGTCATCATCAATGGAAAGGGACCTTATCGATACAATACCACTCTTGTACCTGATGGCATTGAATATGAAACCATTCATGTCGATCCGGGTAATTTTTTCTGGCATTAATAGTAAACATAGGTTGAACCATTTTCATTACTTTTATTTTCATTTTTTGTTTTTCACCATATGGAAGTTCATTTTCCACAACATATTAGGATTAGTTGGGACGCTGTTCTTGGACACCCGGTGTCAATTAAAAAAAAAAAAACTATCGGCTTCTCTCATCTCTTGGGTGAATATCTCCCATATGGTCATCAGTCACTACCCAAGTTTCTCTTTGTAGTTAATGTTCTAGATTTGATAACTTTGCTGGAACTTGAAATTTTCATTTAATCTACCACTTTCTTGACCTGCTTTCATCATAAATTAAAATTTTAAGCCTTTTGAATTCAAACAAAGTTTCATATGGTTTCCAGTGGCCTATAAAAAGCTTACTTCTGTCCTACCGTTAACACAGTTGGTATTAGTTTAAGATTGTATAAATCTGGAGAATGCACATACATGTGGATGTAGGGAGTGTCCAAGCTAAATTTGATTTTACTATTTTGATTTTACTGAATTTATTGATATGGCTTCCTTTGTTTTTCATGTTTCCTGGCAAATGGTTTCAACTGGTTAAGTATTAATTGTTCATAGAATTATGTTTTGCAGGCAAAACATATCGACTTCGTGTGCACAACGTTGGAATTTCAACTAGTTTGAACTTTAGAATCCAAAACCACTTTCTGATTCTTGCAGAAACAGAGGGACATTATACAGTGCAGCAAAACTTTACAGACGTAGATATTCATGTTGGTCAATCTTATTCTTTCTTGGTCACGATGGATCAGAACGCAAGTTCTGATTACTATGTCGTTGCAAGTGCTAGGTTTGTGAATGAATCACTTTGGCAGAGAGTAACCGGTGTTGCCGTTCTACACTATTCCAATTCTAAAGGACCAGCAACAGGTCCTCTACCTGATCCACCAAATGATACTTATGACAAGTCAAGGCCACTAAACCAGGCAGTAAGCATCAGGTTTGTTTTCATAACCCCATAGCTTTTTTGGAATTTGATATTTTAGACAACTTGGTTTTCTTGTGATACAGATTTAGAACGAGAAGTTGGTGAATAAGATAGCACACTGCCTCCTTTTTTTGGGTTTTTTGAGGGTGGGGGGTTGGGGTGTTGGAGGAAAAGGGAGAAGTTCCTGCTGTTTATATTGATTTGTTTCAAGGGATTTTAATTGTTGACCAGTTCTTTTAGAGTATAACCTAGGATTTCCCTTGAATTGTTATAAACACTAGTAAGAATAAAATTACAACGATTTAACGAACCACTTTCCCGGGTGGCGCAATTAGATTGAATTCATGCCTAAAAGTTTATAAGTAACTTGATGGTGAAGTTGATGTAATTCATGGTTTAAATGATGCCTGTAAATGATGGGACCACCACTTTTTGACGGGCTTTACAATAATTTTATTTCGATTCAAGTTTCAGTGGAACTATTGCAGCAATAGTTTACTATTGAATATATGTAAATTTAATTCTCCATTCCATATTGTTCAGGCAAAATGTATCTGCAAGTGGAGCTCGCCCTAATCCACAGGGATCTTTTCACTATGGTTCAATTAATGTGACGGAGACATATGTGATAAAGATTGTGCCGCCAGTACAGATCAATGGGACACTTCGAGCTACACTCAATGGGATCTCATTTGTCAACCCTAATACACCAATCAGGCTCGCTGATCAGTATAAAGTGAAGGGAGAATATAAGCTTGATTTCCCCAGCAGGCCACTTAACAGAACCCCTCGGATAGACAGATCTGTTATTAATGCGACTTATAAGGGGTTCATAGAAGTAATCTTCCAAAACAATGACACCATGATGCAGAGTTTTCATATGGATGGATATTCCTTTTTTGTAATTGGGTATGAATCTTTTCTTTGTTTATACAGTCTCTCATTGCCATAAGCTTAATAAGCATTGTGAGAAATTGATTACATGAATGCAGGATGGATTTTGGTGATTGGACAGAAGAAAGTAGAAATAAATATAATAAGTGGGATGCAATTTCTCGCTGCACTACTCAGGTTGGTTTTCCATGTCAACATTGGATTTCTCAACAATTCACTGCACCCTATTTCTTATGCTGTAAGCGGGGGTATGTTAGAAGGATATGGTGAACTTAAGGGAAGAAATAAAAAGAAAAATGATAAAGGATATGGAGAGTTTTGGGCCTGAAAGTTTGCCTGAATATTTTGTAATGAGGTGTGATACAAGTGTTCTGGCCTGTTATACGATGCATTAAAGAACTGTGAACAACTAGTGCTCTACAGAGATATGAGAATACGTTTCTCTTAATTGTTTGAGTTGCATATTTAAACTCACAAAAATCTTGAGGACCTTGTGACTGAGAAAAGTGCTTTTTATTCTGCTTATATTGTAACTTGTTAATGAAGGTTTCTGTAGCAGCTGTTTTGAATCATTAAGGGGCTAAAATAGCAAATACCCTAGCTGCATGTCTTGTGTTAAACTCAGTCTTACTGTTGCAGGTTTTCCCTGGGGGTTGGACGGCAGTCCTTGTCTCTCTTGACAATGTTGGAACATGGAACATCAGAGCAGAAAATCTTGATAGATGGTATCTAGGGCAAGAAACTTACATGAAAATTGTCAATCCCGAGGAAAATGGTGAAACGGAGATGGCTGCACCTGAGAATGTTTTATACTGCGGTGTCCTCCAGCAATTATCAAAGTATATGACTAAAAACTTCAGTAGAACTCTTTCAAAAACATAATTTTCTGAAACTCATATAATTCTGTGTTTGTTCTCTCCTTTAGGGATCAGACCAACTCTGCAGTATCACTTCCAAGGGGAAGCTCAAAGCTATCTTTCTGTTTGGTGGTGGCATTTTTCGCTATGATTACACTTTTTAGCTAAGCTTTGCTGCTGCATCGGTAAGTTCTGCCATTAAAGGAAGTTATGGCCTGTTCCAGGTCGGACATTACTGTTGAGTTTGTGAGACATAGTTAGTTTAGGTGCCCATAATGGTTTTTGTCAGTACAATATCTGTGGTTCAAATGACACTTGTTTCCTTTCTTCCTGATCCCCCCCCCCCAAAACAAAAAAAGTAACCGCCCAATTGATTCTCATACTTAATAGCATCCGAATTTTTCTTACTCGAGTTTGTTCTATCTTCTTTATTATCATTGTGCTCTGTGCTCCTAATATCAAGGAAAAGGTTTCAGTAGATCTGTAGGATACCATGCCTTCATATGCAATTATTACATTTGATTCATGGAACACTTGATATTGTTTCTCATTGTTCCTTCAAAATATGAGTGGTCTGTTTCCATTGAAATAGGATGATCGAGTTTCAAGCTGTTTTATTCTATGTCATTTTGGTAGAATTTGAACTGTTCCGCACTTCCATGCCTTTTCAATTTTTTCTTGGAGGATAGTATGATCGGGAATTACAGGTGGGTTCCCATACAGTCCGGGTCACATATCAATGTGGTTTGGGCCCTCTCAGTTTGGTCCATGTGTGGACTGAAACACAATGGTCCAAAGCGGGCTGAGCAAGATTCTCTGGGCCAGGTTGGCTCTGCTGGGGTCAACTATATATATACTATCTCACTATCTCAACAATTTGAACCTTCTACGGGTTGGGGAGAATGTAATTGACCCCCAAATAGATATAGAATTCGTATCATCGTATGTAGACACATTTATCAAAAAAAGAATTAACGCCACCGCCACAACTATATAATTTCATGAATATATGTTCGGAAGGGGGCCGGGGAATCTCAAAACAATGAATGGTTTCATTATCAGAGTTAAATTTTCTGGCATGCTGTAAGGTTTCTTGTGGATTAATAAAGAACATTATCTAGTTTTATATGGTGCTTGTACAAACATGTTCCACTGATGTATTGAGTATAAACACAGCTATATATATATATATATATATCTTGCAAAATTAATTGTACAATAATAGAGTATCAACCCTCTCTCTCTCTCATATATAACCCAGTGTTAGGTCAGTAAGAAAATTGCTAGACAAAGATTTCACAAAGAAAAATTTACAAATTGACGTGGGTTTATAGCATCCATTAAATCTACTTTATAATAAAAGTAATTTTATAATCTAGAATATCACATTAAGTCACATTAATTTGTAGATTCATTTTGTGTAATCTATTTATGCTTAAAGCATTTTTTGATCAGTAAATTAGTTTATATTTTGTATAAGAGAAATGATAATTATAGTCGTAGAGGCCGTTAAGTGTTGCATAATTTCTTTAAAAAATGACTAAATATGGAATTTATATGAAAAACTTAATCTTTTAATTGTGGATCTCATTTTGTTTTAAATGGTTGTGCGGATGCGCATTCTATAATTGTAAGTAGCTTACTCTTTGTTTAAACTCAATTCATTTATTACTAAATAAACCGAATTCAACATGAGGCATGATCGTTTTAAGGGTGATGCAGAGCTCGATCGTTGCCCCTTAATGAGCAGTACATCAAGCTTGCAATTTTGTATTCTTTTGGTCACAGGAGGCTATAATCATCGTAGTAGATAGCAAGATGTTGAAATAAATGTGTCATAGACTTAATGTTTGACTGCCCAATGAAATATTTGACTGCCCAATGAAATAAAGAACGCGGAACAATGAAGATTTTGTCAGTGTAATACACGAAAAAAAAGAACGTAATAATTTACATCTTTTTATTCTGCTTGAAAGAACAAAAGAACTTCTTGATTGATCTGTGCTTTCTTTAATTCCATATGGAAGTGATTTGAACTTATTACATCGAAAAAAAATAAATTCGAATAAACAATTAATGCAGATCAGTACTGTTCAATGTTATCAGAGACCAGCAACGAATAATACCCCAGTTGCTGGCAACCATGAATTCCCGGCGATAAAATTCTGAACCGTGAATTGAGAAGCCACAGTTACACTGGTTATAACATGATAACCACCCCAATTCACTCTTTGACTTGTCGAAGAACGGGGGCCGGAATTCTTGTACTCCCCATAATACAATGTATCAAGCGCAAAATCACCATCCCATTCGAGCCAGCCTGCTGGATCCACCAAAGTGTCGATATAAGTCTGCATGAAAACTGTTCGCGAGTACTGCTTCCATGGCCGACCCAGGTACGATTTCACTGAGCTAAGCGCCGATACGAGGTCTGATGTGGCCATAACTCGTGAATTATGGATCGAAATCCCTGTGTTTTGATTAGGGTCGGTCCTGCCTTGGGCCGTGACCGTGTTCTTTTGGCCGCTCATGGGTTTTCTTGCATAGATCATGCAGTTTTGGAGCACAACTGCGGCATTTCCAAAAATGAAATCTACAGTGCCATAGATGTAGCACTCTTTGTAAAACTGGCGCTGTGAGTGGACGTAGAGGGTATCTTGGTATCCTTCGAAGCCGCAACGGTAGAAGACCGAGAGGTCTGCGCCTGACCTCAGTGCCACTGCTTGATGGTTCTGTGGACCGGCTGTGTTACGGAATGTGATGCCACGAGCAATGAAACCTTCGGCAGTCACCGCTGATGATGGTCATAAAATCATATAAGGAATATTTTGAGTCATAAATTATTTCGAGGCAAAAGATAAATATTGATTTGTGGACAACGTATCATGAATGAAATCAAATAATTATAGATCAAGAGTGTTACAGTTATAAAAGAAATGCATAAAAGTATTTATCATAATTATATGTGTAAAATGACTTTGTTTTCTATGTTAATTATTCTAATTATTTTGAAAGAGAGCGAGAAAGAAATAAATGAAGTCGAGATCCCCTTACCAACTGTTGCAGAATTGAAAGTTGTGGAGCCTCCGACAACACTCCTGCTACCTGTAATAATGGTCCACCTCAACCCATCACCAAGCAACATAACGTTCTTGAATTGACTTCCCAGATTAAGGTTCTCCTCGTACACACCGCTCTTCACATGTATTACAAACCTTCCACTCCCTGCACTCCTATCCGCCGCTGCGTTCAAAGCATCGGTAATAGTTTTGTAATCCCCCGATCCATCTTTCGCAACCACCAGGTCTGCAGCGGGTGTTGAAGATTGTAACAACTTCCGGTCGCCGGTGGAAAGCCAGCTCGGAAAGCCATCTTTGTATCTTGTTGTTTCCGGTGGGACTGACGTACCGTTGTTAATGGATAAAGTGTTGCTTATGAGAACTGAAACATTGTTGGACATGAGTGGCAATATATTGTCTCGAACATTTAGCTCGGCAAAGCCGGCTCTGCAGGTTTCTAGGTTTGTAAGAGCAGTGCTGAGCCATGTCTGCGCGTCATAGTCGGTGCATTTGGTGGCGGGGTCTTGGGTTTGGTTGAGAAGGGTGATGGTTTCTTGATAAAGCTTCAGAACAATCATCCCATGCAGCCTTTTCCTTCTTGTTCTGGCACTTGGACCCAAGCCATTTGTTGTGACTTTGAGCTTTAAGGGACTGCTCCAATGCTATATTGACTGCGGCTTTCTTGAACTCGGATTTTGATTTTGGTAAATGACCGGTGAATTTGGGATTGTGGCTCAAGTAGTATTTGCAGGTTTGAGGGTGTGGGGTTTTGCTGCACCACGAATCTATGCCCTTGGAGACACTACTCGATAGGGTGGAGGAAAGGAAGGAAAGTAAGGTTAGGGATACTAATAAGAAATATAAGACAAGAAGCTTTGCCATTGATGGACCTTTTCTTTTTCAAATGATGGGTTTTCAAGGGATGTGTGAGACATGTTTATATAGGGATCAAAAGAGTCCATGCAGCTTGTTGGCCAAGACAGGTTGGCTGAGTTTGAACATGGATGTTGAAAGTCATGATGGTAAACGAATCGAAAAATGGATGCATGAATTCTATTTTACAGCTACGGCGGACGCCCTCCCGTATGATGTACCCAACCGATTAATAATTCTTTGATCATTCACGATCTTATGATTATTCTTGTCTGTATATAAATGTTGATATATATATATATATATATATATTCTTTTTGAGAAAATATGTTTGAAATTATTTTTATTATAAAGTAGTTCTCTAACATACTATATAAAATTATATTAATTTATAATCAATTTATAATTAAAAATACTATAGAAAAAAAAAGATATTTATGAGTGTAGTAATTTTCAAACCAATTATAGGCAGGCATGCATGCCGGTGGAACTATATTTTAGAAATTAAGGCGGCTATTAATTTTTGCAAGAACGAATATAGGTGTTAGAGGTTAATCATGTTGACTTTGACTTTTCATTCAGCCGGCGCCAAAACGTGTACTAGACAGAATAACACGGACGTCTGCAGCACAAGAATAATTCAGGCAGGCAGTAAGTGGTTCAGGATATGCATGCTATATAATGTGTGAAGTTAATTCGATCCCTAGCTTCCTTTAAATATATATATGAAGATTGCTCGCCTGCTTTGCCATGATTGAAGTATGTATAAATAGTATATATAGACATGACCAATAATAGAGTTGTTAAACGCATGATGATTTCTTAATCGGATGAATAAACCGAATAATTATAAATATATTCCTTTCAAAATCCTGATTACTAATTATAATATATATTTAGTGAACTTTTAGGGATCATTAATCATATATATTAATCTTTATGTTTCTAATTATAAGAGTTATATATATATATATATATTATAAATCAATAATAAATCATATCATAATGTTGAAACCAGGCCTTTCTTAATTAGAGTAAACCAAATAATTAATTATATATATGCCACTTAAATTACTGATGATCACCGAGAATATTCACTAATCCTAATTATTGATCCATTTTTGTCGCATCATGGAGCTAATTAGCTAGCTAGCTCGCCAGGATGAAGAGACCGGAATTATCATTATGATCCCGCGTACTACTAATTATTAACGTAATATTTATTGAAAAACTGATCATCTTGACTTTTTCCTCTCTTGTAATTTTACCCAAGTGTGATACAGGCACTCATCATGATCTTGACTTTTTCATCGTATATGAAACGACAACGTCAAGTGCGTTCATTTTCCTATCAAATTGATCATCATAAGCGTTTTGCTGTAGCCAACCAAGCTTATAACTAATTACAAACAAATTGGATGCATATATATGAATATAAATAATATTTATATTATTACAAAGAGAACTTTAAATGTATGGTTAACCACTAAAAAAAGAATTTAAATAGATGGGAAAGAAATTAGTTAAATATATAATAACATTTTATAATAAACAAATAGAATAAATCATTTTAACATGAAAATGAATAAAAGTACGTACAAGAAAGTACAAAGATTAACGGTGGCAGTGAAAGAAACTAACAAGTTTAATAGAATATCAAAAGTGATTTACCAGTTGAAAGAGCACATTATAAAAAAAAGGCTGTTTATATTTATAACATGATATAAAAACTATATACTAGATTTAAATATAAATATGCATAGTTAAATTATGAAATAACTATAATATTTCACAATAATATTTTTAGTATTATATATAAATTTTTATGCAGTAAAATATTATAGTTATTTCATAATTTAACTATGCATATTTATTTAACAATGCATATATTTATTACTGTAGTATGTGTATGGTTTAAATTTACATACTACAGTACTACTAAATTTCAACTAATTTAATATTATTAATATTATTAAACTAAGAATTAAAGGGAATTAAAGGGAGTCTCAGAGTGTTATGCAATGAGAGAGAGGATAATTAATTATTGCTTGAAAAAAGAAAAAAGAAAAAAGAAAAAAAAAAAGAGGATTTGTACAAAAAAGAAAAAACAAGAGAGGATTTGTGTTGTGCGTGGTCTCAAATTGAACAGAAGAAAGCAAGTCAGACGGACAAAAGAAAAAACAAAAAAAACATAGGGGCAGAAGTGTAAACATGCGAATAGAAGAAAGTAAAATTAAAGAATAAAAAGGAAAAAACCTAAAACCACAAGGGCTTAGTTGGAATAAACTGAAAAAATACTATTTATTTTTGATAAGCAAATCGAAAGGATAAAGAGGAAATCAGATAAAGAGGAAATCAAACAAAAATACATGAGCAAAAATGTAAACATGCAAGACAGAAGAAAGCAAAACTGAGGGATATAAAGGAAAAGTGACTAAAACATAAGGACAAATCTGGAACAAATAAAATGGTCAAAATTTCATTGTACATATTTGGATAGGCTCTTATATTTATAGAATATATATATATATATATATATTTATATATAAGAAAATTATATATAATATTATCATTCAATTCTTTTTCTATTATATAAGATATACACATTTATTATAATTAAATGATTTTTTATTAGATGATACGTGGTTGAAGCACACCATACACATCTATACTTATATATTAAAATTTGAATTACAATATTCAAAATTTAGAAATTACATTCATAATCAAATCATATATATATATATATATATTCTATACATCACGTAAAAATATAGTTTTTTTTTTCATCTTAATTAGAGTTTTAAATAGTATCATCTTCATCCGTCAACCTTTCAGACATTATTCAACCGTACGTTGTGTTTCATGACACATTATATATTTTGAGTTTTATTTTAGAAAAAGAAATCGAATATGCAGGAACGAAACGAGGATTTAATATTTGGGAGGACGATCGATAAAGTGTGTAGTATGTGTGAGTATAAATAATTTATATTTTTTGTATGTGATTATATATAAAAAAATAATCATACGTTATAAAATTATATATAAAAAATACATATCTATAAATTATTTTATAAAATGATTTTTTTTAAGATTTTTATAATTTGTTAAAGGTTATTACGAGATCTCGTTTCTAGTACACTAAATTGCAATAATAAATTTTTAATTAGAGTTAAAGTAATTATATGATTAAATAAGTTAAATATTTGGATATTAGTGAGGTTAAAAATTATAATGAAATGAGATAGATATTTGGATTTGAGGGAAAATTTTAATAACATAAGCTATCTAATTAATTTGTTCAAAGTCGTAAGCTGAATGGCATGAGAGGGCTGGCACTGCATGCAGATGCTCTTTCTTCAACGCTTTGCTACAAATAATATTTGTTTTATTTTGAGTGCCCCAATTATTTGACCTTCGAGAGCCTGATGATGATGATTAAACTCATGAACGGTCGGTACGACGTATAACCTACTATGTCCCGAAAGTGAAGGGAACCTTCGTTTTATATATTTATTTATAATTCTCATTATCATGAGCAATGAACATGCAAAGGAAAAATATATTGAAATATTATATATAGTCCAGATGATCAGATTACTAGCTGGACTGGAGAACATTAATTCATTTTGTAGACATTAATGCATGCTCCTCCCTCGCTTGATTGACCAAACAATTGACATTCCCTCTAATGTTATTAGTTTCTTAGTTGGCAATATTAATGTCGCCATTTAATAATACTTTCATAAAAGTTTATGTATTCTTCTTGCACAATCAAATTATTGTAAAATTTAAGTTATTAGCGGTCTCTTGGTATTAACCTCAAACTAACGGCCAGAAAAAGGCTGGAAAATGTTAAGTTGCCTTCATGGTTTTATCGGCCTCCGGATTTGACCGCTAATATAATATATATCTATATTTTAATATTTTAAAAAAATAAAATACACTAGCAGTACTCAATTTCAGAAATAAAACCAAGGGACTCTCAAGGACCGAAAAGAAAAATGCAGGCTGATTCAGATGGAATTCAAAGGTTCCCTTTAGCTACCGTACGCCTCTCCTCTCGTATAGCCTCCACTCAAAAATGAGTCTCATGAGTTTGTAATTATTTAATTACGATCAAATAATTATTTACAACAAAAATTTGGTTATAAATAATCATTTGATCGTAATTAAATAATCACAAAAATTTATTTTTCTTGTAGTGCGTACACCACCACCCATGGCTTCACCTCCACCACCAACCACCAACCACTCCTCCTTCCACCAACGACCTTCTCATGCTTAGCCATCGCCCAACAAAAGTCTCACTACCTCTCACTTTCTCAAGTATGACTATCATCTGAAATACAGCGCTTGGTTTGTTCTATGTAGTCTTTACGTGACATTTTATTATTGGTGTCTGTTGTTAAGAGAAAAGTGGGATAGCCTAATTTGAAGATATTCTCATGTTGATATATTTTGTATGGTACCTCGAACAAGGCACCAACCTAAAAAGATACAAATCCACAAAAAAAAATATTATAACAATATTTTAATTTTTTAATAATTTTATCAACTTTTTTATTCTCATATCAAAATGCAATAAATATTTTAACTCAAACAATTCCACTATTATTAAGAAACGATTTTGTTATTATTACAAAATTCTCATTTCCTTATTACCCAAACAAACAACTTCTGCATCTGAAGATAATAGTTTGCATAGAGCTTCATTAGGCTCCATTTGGAACTTAAAGTCAATTGAAATCAACTCAATTCAGTCTAATTTTAATTTGAGTTTAACATCCAAATACCAAATCTTTAAATTATTAAACTCATATGAACTCAAATCTCTTTATAGGTAGAACTCACAACTTTTTTTAACTCAATATTTCTTTATAGGTTGGACTTACAACCTTTTTCAACTTTCTATAAATATATTTAAACTCATTTTAACATGTAAATTGTTGAGACAGTCGCATTATCTACCTTAGCACAAAACCAATCAAAGTAAGCTTCTAGAATAATGAAGAATATTCAAGAAGAATCAGACTGTAATAGAAATAGTGATGTGGCACACTAGTGTGAGAATTCTGTTGTGATTAGAAAGAATTCTATATATTAAGCATTGTGCTCTATAAAATGTATCAAGGGTAGTGGCTCGAATACAATGCTCAATAAAAAGGTTTTCATTATGATATGGTACTATTATCAAACATCTTCTATACATTTTTTGTTTTCCTCAATAGGTTATCATGAGCATAATCAGTACTCACATCTAGATCCATTGCTTCCTTTTTCTTCTTCCATCCCATCCTATGGTCTCTGTTGATAAATCTTTCACCACCAACATTCTCAACTCCACTTCCCATTTCATAACAATCAAGTTACCATAAATAATTATCTTATATGAAAAGCATAGATTGTTCCATTTTTAAAGGGTCATTAGTTATATGGTTATGTTGATGGCTTTCATCCCATGCCAACTCTATCATCCACTGATACTCCAAATCCAGAACATATAGAGTAAGTTTTACAAGATCATTTGATCATGTCTACCCTTAACTCTTCCCTCTTTGAATCAGTGTTAGCTCAAGTACTTGACTGCAACACTTCCTTTGAAATCTAGAATACTTTTCAAAGTCTTTTTGCTGCCAAATCTTCAGCTCATATTGTCCATAATCAATACCAACTAGCCACTTTGAAGAAATGATCTTAATCAGTTTCGGATTACTATAACAAAGCAAAATTACTTGTTGCAACTTTGGGAGCTGCAAACCCCACTCTTAGTGATTCTGAGTTTACTATCTATCTTCTTGAGGTCTGGGTACAGGATACAGATCTTTGGTGACATCTTTTACAAACCATCTAGATCCATTTCCCTTATCAACTTTACAGTTATCTCCTCAGCCATGAATCCCATATTTCTCATAAAACTCAAAACTCTTCTCTCTAATATAACTTCTTGCTGTGCATAATACTACCACTTGGTTTTCACTGTCTTCCACACCCATTCGTGGTCAAAATCTTTTCTCATTTCGTAGAGGTAAGTGAGGATGTGTTCTTACCTAAGGTTTTCACTCGAAACCTCATCCACTCTCTCCGAATTCTAATTTGTCTTCACTTTGTCTAGACTCTCATCCTCTGTGTCAAGTGTGCCATAAACATGGCCACACAACTCTATCATGTTACCATCGTTTTAACACTTCCTATCAAGCTTCTACACAATCACTTTTTACAAGTTATTATACGACTATCTCTTCTTCACCTTCCTCAACCACTACTTGGTTCCAAGACACTGCTGCCTCTCATCACTTTACCTCAAATTTCAACAGCCTTAGCTTGGAATTGACACCATATCAGGGACCTGACCAAGTTAGCATTGGCAATGGCTCTACCTTACCCATACATCATCTTTGCACAACTCAAATGCCTACTGCTTCTAGCAACTTTCTTTTAGAAGAATATTCTTCATGTCCCTTTCACATCCCGCAATCTGCTTTTTGTGCATCAATTTTGTAGTGATAATTGTGTTTTCTTTGAATTTCACTCATATTTTTTTTTTTTTGTGAAGGATTCACGCTCCTGGGAAGTTCTTCAAGGACACATTGAAAATGGTTTGTATGCCTTACAGTTGGTTGCAGGGTTCTCCTCTTCATCTCCTCAAGCATTCCTGGGCATTCGCACTCTGCTTAATTGTGGCACTCGAGGTTGGGTCATCTATCTCCTAGCACAACCTCACTTATCCTTCGCCGTTTTAACTTTCCTCTTACTACAAGTGCTTTAATAAGGCATTGCACCGCTTGTTCAAATGCTAAGGCTCATGCTCTATCTTACCTAGTTTCTCCTTCACGTTCTCAGCGTCTTTTCCAGATTCTATTCCTAGATGTTTGGGGCTTGCCCCAGTGCTCTCTATGAATTGAGTGTGTTACTATTTATCATTAGTGGATGTTTTTTCTAAATTTGTTTGGTTATGTCCTATGCAAGCAAAATCAAATGTTACCTCTTAAGTGTTGGCTTTCCTTCATTATGTTAGTAATACTTTTAATACAACGATTATTTTGATACAAATCGATTGGGATAGGGAATTTCGTCTCCTTAAATCCATTTTTTAATCTTGTGGTATAACACATTGGATCATATGTTCATACTTTCATAAACAAAATGGGATTGTGGAACATCGTCACCACCATATTGTAGAAACGGGTCTATCCCTTTTGTCTCATGCATTGGTCACTCATATTTATTGGGTCGAAGCTTTTCAAACTGTCAATTTTTAATAAATTGCATGCCCACTCCTCTTATGACGACCTGATTTGTTTTATATTAGAATAACTATGTTTGCTTGATAATTTTTATTTAATTTATTGTTGAAATTTCTTCGAAATATATTTTTATGCATATTTGGATTTCTTTTAGTATTAGAAAAAAGAAATAGAAATCATGGAATCCTTTGAAGAGATTCGGTTATAGGAAATAACATTTAGGTAAGATAAGTGGTTTTTGCTTGAAAAATATAGTGACATGTCAATATAAGAGCTACGGTTGGAAACTTAGGAAGATTAAGATTTTCATCTAAAACGGTTCTTAGGAATAAAAACTTATAGATGTCAATTGATAATTGGATGAATGGAGAAAGAAAAAATCATTTGAAAGTCCTTTTGGTGAAATCGGTTATGGTAGGTTCAAAAAGGAAATTTGGTTCATTTCAAAACAAAAAGGAGACACTTGGCATGATGGGAGGATATGACCTTTGTAAACTTATGAAAATATTGTATAGAAAATTCAAGTAAGAAGAAGGCAAGTGTTATAAGGAAAGAATATTCCATATGATGAAATCGGATTGGATAGAGATGATATAGAACCCTAAGACAAAGATATAAAACTTTCATATTTGAGTTTTAAGAAATATTGACTAGATCAAGGACTAAATTGGGTGTAAAGTGGACACACCTGAAATGGATCTATCTAACAATTGCCTTAGACTGTTAGACATTGGTAACCGACCTTGTGCCTTATCCTCTTGAGATTTTGTCAAGTATGGGGACAAGTGGCTATATAAGTTTAAGACAACTCTTGACACTTTGCTTGCCAACCAAGTCTATTAGCAAGGAAAATGATGGCCTTAAATCAAGAGTGCACAAGTGGCACATGACAATGGATCCATATGGCTTTTCTAGGAATTTTTCTATTCCAATATATAAGGGATGGTCGACCAAGGCATTAGAGTTTCTCTTCCTTCTCCTACTCCAAAATACATGACCATATTAAAAGGAAAAAAACTCTCTTTACACTTTCATACCTCATTTAGTATAACAACCCAATTTCAAGGTCTTTAGGTGAGAATCAAGGAGCTTTAAGGCAAAAGCAAGATCTTTTATTAAGTTGGATATTTTGGAAGAAATTGGTAAGTGCATCTTTAATATGATTTTAGCAACTATTTATGTATTTTATGTAGTATGAAATAAATTGATTTATTGAATGAATATCTAGCCTATTGAGAGGGTAGTATAGTGAAATAAGTCACACTATAAGAAGATATTGCAATACTTAGAGGAAATATTTAGTTAAGCTTGATCAAATTATTGAGAATTTGAGCAATGTATCAACTAGAGAATTTTAATTCAAATTTAGGAAGATTTGGTTTTTGGAAGTTCAAGGAAATACTTTAGAGAAATTAGAGTTAGAAGAGTTGAATACATGGTGTGCTCGAATTGGCTACTCTCAGATAGTTTCGTTGTATTTTAGTAAATTAGGCATAACTTTCTCATCTAATTTTTGAATATGGTGATTAAAAATTCTATAGAACATCAATAGAAAAATATAGAATTTACATGTTTTGAGTGTTTGGAGATATGAGCTGGATCAAGGATTTAATCAGGTTTGAAACGGACGGTCATAAAAGGATCTAAGTGAAACCGACTTGAGCTCTAGCACTGACTTAGGCATAGGATAAAAACCTGATATGATTTCACAAGTATCTTAACATCATGACATGTGTATATGGACGTATGTCAACAAGGGAGGAATTCATATAGAAGGTTTTAGCTAGCAAATCTTGGGAGGAATCGAAACAATTGATTTGAATAAGATATGAAGTTAAAGCTTAAATGGTTGGTTATTGAGTTTCGGTTAGGGCTATTTTTTCTTAGTTCTAATTTTCAAGGTATAATAATAATAAATTAATAGGATTTTAAGGAATTGAAGGGAAATTAACGTGCGTTATATAAAAATATTTGGCCCTATGTATATGTTGAGGTGAAAGTTGTTTAATTTCTTAAAACTACTATGCTTTGATTTAATAAGAAAGAATTGAAAAAAGATAAGTTAAGAGAAAAATGTGTGGCTCGATTATAGCTTGTTTAGCCTATGTATGAAATTTTCAGGAATTGTTAAGGAGAAAATAAGTTGATTTTAAGAAAAGGTAGATAAGAAATTGAAATGAGTATGTAATGTGAGATTCAGCCCTATACTATTTTGGGCTAAGGATAAATGTTTCTTTTAGAAAAATATGTACATGATTCAAGTGATTTATATGAGATGTTTATAAGCTATTTTATGTACAACCTATATGATTGAGACATGTTGGTATGTCGTATGGCTCATAGATTCATATATCGGGTATGAAAGGTTTAATAGTTCATGTGTGTTTAAGTTACGTCATAAGATCTTATGCCTTGAGTCATACTGAGTTTTCAAGAAATAAGATTACTAAAGTTTTTATAAGAATAAGAAATGAACAACTAAGAATAAAAAATTTATAAAGTCATGTCATAATGGAGAATGCGATACGTAACTCTTTTATGACTGACGTATCGACAGTGAAGGCGATACGTAACTACCATCGATTAATAAGAAGTCGTGTCATGAAGGAGAAGACGATACGTAACTCCCATATAACTAACGTGTTGATGAAAAATGCAATACTAACTATTGTCAAACGATAAAAAATAATGTCATAACGGCGAAGAAGATACGTAACTCCCGTATGACTAATATGACTGGCAGTGAAAGTGAAACGTAACTGCACCATAATATGATAAGTTTTGTCACGTTGGTGAATGCGACTCGATTTGCCATCATGCTAAGAAATACAATGATGAAGACGATTCGATCTACTGTCGTAAATTTAAGAAACCCGGCGGTGAAGGTTATGCGATCTGCCGTTGAGGTTAATGCTAATATCTATATGAATAGGAACTAAGTCCTCTTCCGGAAAGATGCAAGTTTTATAAGGAGGTACCTAAGTAGTTTATAAGTTATGTATAAGTTGTGTATAAGTCATGAATAGTAGATCTCATAATCAAATTATGTGTATTTACGTGTTATGTGTATTTATTATTTTGGTTTCAGTTATGTTAATAATGCATTTACTGGGATTTCTTGAAATCTCATTCTTTGATTTTATCTATGGTTCCTTTTGGAACGATAGACCTTGTTGCAGGTAGATATGATAGATTAGAAGACCCAGACTCATCGAGAGTATCTGGTGAACCCTGAGGGGCCCACCGAATACTCTCCTCTCGTATTTTGATAGTTATGTTTCTTCAATTTTTGACCACATGTTCGAGGAAAGAAGACTTAAATATATGTATTTCAGGATATCTAGTTTATGTATGACTTGATACTTGATGTTATTGTAAATATTAATCTATGGGTATGTTTAAGGTTTACCATGTGATCTCTATGCAAAATTAGTTTTCCTTTGCTTACTTTGGAGTTTAATCATATTCCATTGCGCTTCCCACTGCATTTTGCTTGTAAGTTTAAGTGCATGCATGTTATTGATTATATGTAAGAATGGTAGGTAGCCTTGTGTTACTTATCCTGACTTTTCAGTTTATATTAAATCCCAGACATAAATTAGAGACGTCACACTTTTATTACAAAATAAATTACCATATGAGATTTTGATGGGTAAAATTCTAGATTATTATTATTATTATTTTTTATATTTTTGAGCCCGCATGTTGGCCCAATATTGGGCCTTTTAATCAATATAAATTGGATAACAAATCCAAACCCTGTGTTTTCATGGGCTATAGCCTTGATCATAAGAATTGTATTTGCCTTCACATTCCTTCGGATTGAAATTACATTTCTAGGGACATTATTAAAGGCGTAAAAAAAATTGGTGAACCGATAAACCGGATTGGACCAGACTGAACCGATGGGTTTGGTTCAGTATCGAGTTTGGTTCAGTCTAATAACAATTTTATTTTTCTTAAAGCCAGTCAAAATCAGTATTGATTTTTATTTTTATTTTTCTAAAATCGGACAGGACTAGACCAGACCGGATCGTTTCACATATATATTTTAATTTTTTATATTGTATATAATTTTTATATATAATAATAGTTTTGTATTATATGATTGATGACTAATTAATATAATATTAAATTTCAAAATATTATATCACTATAGTCTATTGTATTAATAGTTATATTAATACTATATCACCATATATAATAATTTATAATATAGTGATATATCACTATAGTCTATAATAGAAAATAGCACTATAGTATTATATACTATAATATACTATATTATAATATATAATAGTACATTAAAACTAGAAAATTGGATTGAACCGCACCAAAATCGATAAAATTTGAAGTGCCAATTTAAGGAGATAACTGGTGCGAAATCGGTTATTGAAAATGTAAAATTGGTGCATACTGGTTCGTCCCAATTTTTGTCCAAAATTGAATCAAATCGGACTGGTTATATCCCTAGACATTATATTCAATAAGTCTATATTTCCATTTGCTTCTCAGCCCATTTCCTCCTCACTGTCGTTGGATTTAAATTCTAGGCCCAAGGCCTCATCTCAATCCTCTGTTTCTATTATACTTCCTTTGGCACCATCAGGCCCACAAGACTTTTCCAGTCCAACTTCCTTTTCTCATATGATCCAGCCCATATCCTCATCTCAACCCATTTAAAACCTGTTCTTTTGTGACTTCTATAGACTATTCATCAATTGTCTCTTTTGTAAATCCTTCCTATGATCAACTCATCTCTTCTTCTTCCTCACTTCCACCTCCCTCAAATACTCACCTCTTTCATCACCCTCTCATCCAATGCTCATCCGGTTAAAGACCAACACATATTGCACTCGCCGTCGCACTGATGGAACTATCCTGTGGCCACCATAAAACCATCGAGTTCTCTCACCACATCCTCTGTTCAACTAGTTTCTTCTTCTCTATCCATACGTGAAGAGCCCTCTTCCTCTTTCACAGAGGCCTCAAAATTTGTTGATTGGCATTCTACCATGGCAACTAAGATTGATGTGCCCTCATTCATAATCAAACATAGAACCTAGTCCATTCTTCTCCCACCTTCAATCTCCTTAGTTCGAAGTGGGTTTTGAAAGCTAAATGACGAGCTGATGGTACCCTGTCAGAACCCTGAGAGGAGTTGCCCAAGATTAGGCCTTGACTCAAGCCTTGGAGGGCCAGGACAATTCGCTAGTTAGCCTGCAGGCATGCCTTGGCCCAGGCCTTGACACGCCGCAGACACCTAGCGAGGCTACTCGACACACACAGTGCATGCGTACAGCCCTGCTTGCGCATAGGCGCGGCCCACAACTCATTCATCTGCGCGCACACGTGCTTGTGCACCTGTGCCCCAGCATGCGCTCACTGCGTACCACAGCCCCACTCAGTGAGATTAGTGGCGTGTCTTTACAGGCACACCATCCAGCTCGTGGCACCAGCCAGCGCCTTGCAAAACAGGCTAGTGGCATGTGGGCGGCACCAGCCCGTGCCATGCAGCCCGTGCCCAGACTGTTAGCTTGGGCCATGCATGCACATCACCCCGGCACCAAGCCTGGGCCATGCAGGACCACCGTCTAAGTACCCTAACTGGGCAGCATTAGAGCGACGTGGCTTGACCCTGCGCCTACCACCAGGACCATGCATGACACACTACCATGATCACCATCAGTTGGCCCTGCACAGAGCCATGTCCCGCGCACCACCAAACGCCATGCAGCGAGACAGCACGAGACAAGCCTGACCGTGGAGGTAGCAGCACGCTAGGCCACCCTAGGCCACTAGCACCCCACGGCCACACCATGCATGTGGCGCCACCATCATCTTTTAATTATGCTATTTTATTATTTTTATTGCATTGGTTATTTTAGTAATTAGATCTCTTTAATAAGGGACCTAATGGAGGTTTTCAAGTTGTAAAACACTTTAAATAGGTTTTCTAAGTTTCATTTTCATTATCTTTGGACATTTGAGAATTAGACTTTGCTCTTGAGAAAGAGTTAGGCCGGCCACTCATTGTGGTTTGGATTCGGTGCTTGGCACTTTGACTTCCTAAGGGTGCAATTCGTGAATTCTTTTGGAAGATGATCATTCATGAAATTCGTGAATCAGTAATCCACATCTATCCTTTATTTTCAATTATTTATAAAAATATTGAGGTTATTCATAAAGAGTGTTTCGGGTGGAGTGTGTTCTTATCGAGTGATTTTATGTTCTTGTGTTGATTATCTTGTTTGATTGTTGAGTGAGTTTGTATTGGTGAGGCCAAATCCACACCACTTGTGGATTTGAGAACTTGTGTGTGTGTTCCCTAGAAGATTTTGAAACCTACTACCATTGTGAGTTTCAGATTGCTCAAGAGTGATTGAGTGAAAGTGTTGCATGTTGAAGAAGTATTGAAGTGTTTAAGGAGTTGCAAGTGCCGAACCCTTGGTATGCTTGAAGTGTGACGCCCCCAAATTTTCCTTAAAATAACACAGGAATCGAGGCGTCAGGATGATGACAACACGGGTCACACATCCCAACGACAAGTGTCAAACGTGTGTGCACACGTGACATACATAAAAATATAGGTCGCAGCGGATAATAAATTAATATCTAAGTACCAGAATTTTTTTAGAAATATTTTACAAATCAATTTAATATAAATTCTCCAACAGGAGATTTAATACAGTCATCCGAAAATTAACTTAAACAAATACATATTTATAAAAAGGGGAAAATAAATTTCCCGAAATAACAATTATTATTAATAACACCTCAATAGCGGAGCCGTCCCCTCAGGCTCGGCCTCTCCAAAGTCTGCATCCAAAATAAACTACGACGCCAAGATGGCATCGCAGGTAAGTACAAACCAACCAAACCAAAAGACAGAAATACATTAATGCCACAACAACAATCATGAGCAATTACCATATGCATGAGACTTAAAAATCATCTTCCTCAAAGTCAATATATAAGTCACATACTCCAAAATCCCAAAATAAACCTCAATAAAATCATCCATCCTTTCTCATAAAATAACATCCTCAAAACCGATCATACCGGGCGTTACGTATCGCCGTCCCCGATATGATTTACACACACACCCGAAACCATAATGGGCGTTACGTATCGCCGTCCCCATTACGATCCACACACACTCATTTCATACCGGGTGTTACGTATCGCCGTCCCCGATATGAAATGCACACCCGATGACCATAATGGGCGTTACGTCTCGCCGTCCCCATTACGTCATCCACACACTCACACGCTGATCACAACGGGCGTTACGTATCGCCGTCCCCGTTATGACTCAGCCCAAAACCATTAAAATCCGCTAAACACAATTTAAATCCCATTTTCCACTCTCAAAACATGAGTATCCAAAATCATGCAAAAATCCACTTTCCAAATATTTTCATGAGCATGCGCGTAAATACACAATGCAGACAACCGTGCAGCAATTATCCAACAATTAAATAATCCAATCAACCAACAAATACCAACATCAACCAACACATAGCAGCAATAATCAAATACAACAACTGTTGATACCAAAAATATATTTAAATCTTAAAGCTTGTTTGGAAAGTACTTACAGCGGTAAAAACGTAAATCCTTGAACAACGCCAATCTGCAGCGTTTGTAGCGGTCACATATACGTTAGGCTAAGATACTCGGTTTGACACCAAAATTTAGGGAGGTACACTTTGAAGGGTGGGGAATCTCATGGAGGTGGTGGTGTGGCGGCACAACCACCGGAAGGTGGCGGATCGGGGTCAAAATGGGTGAAAACCCATTTTTGAGTTTGGGGTTGTACCGGGAAGGTGAGGCAACGGTTGGGGAAACTGAGCTAGGGGGTTGACCGGCTGGGCGAGGGGAGTCTTTTGGTGGCGGTGGTGAGGCCTACGGTGGCCGGACGGCGGCGCGGCGAAGAACGACCCGTTTAAGGTTCATTTCGGGTAGAGGAGGTAACCGGCGGTGATGGGTGGCTACCGACGGTGGGTTATGCTCGCTGGAGGGTGGGGAGTCTAGTGGTGGTGGTCGAAAGCCAAGGGGTGGCCGGAGGTGGCCGGAAAATGGAAGGGAAGCAAAAATACCCATTTCGGGTAGGGGGCCGTGTAAGGGCGGTGGGGTGGCCGGAGGGGACACCACCGGTGCCGTTGAGCTCGTCGGCGTGTGGGGGTGAGGTTGGGCTGGGCGGTGTCGCCGGTGGGTGGCCGGCGGCAGTCCTGGGGCTGAGGAGAAGAGACGGGCGAAGGGGAGAGGGAGGCAGGGGAGGGGTTGGGCACGCGGGGAAGCAGAGGAAGAGAAGAAGAAAAAGAAAAAGAAAGAAGAAAAAGAAAAGAAAAGAAAAAGAAAAAGGAAAAAGAAAGAAAAGAAGACTACTAGAAAAAAAAACACAATAAATAAAATAAAAACTGACTTTAAATACTATAATTTCAATATCAATAAAATAAGATATTTAAAGCCCACTAACAAAAATAAATTAAATCCAAGCGCAATATTAATTATAAAACAATAATTAATATAACGAAAGCAGATAAAATAAATTCACATAATAAAATAAAGGAATTTTAATTCCACTCATTAAAATAATTAACACTGAGAACAAAATAACGTATAAAAATACACGTAAATCTGGGATCTCACATGAAGTGTGTTGGCGTGTTCCTGATTGGTTTCTTGTTCAATCCTTAATTAATTGTTCATTCGATCATTTGAGTGTTTTCTTGCCCCAAGCAGCCCACTGAACAAATCTCCCAAACCCTAGAAGCAATTTGGCCATAGGCCATGAAACCCTAACCAAGACACTTTCCCATCTTGCCCTTTACCCTAGCCGGCCACCTATCATCTTATTTCCTATATTTTCTCACTTAAATCCACATCATCTCTCATCCAATTAAATTCAAATTCGACCACCCTAGCCCTTGCATGACCGGCCATCTCATTTCCCACCAATTCAAATAATTTCTAAATTCAAACCCAATCCAACTTCCTAACCCTAGCATATTCAGCCATCATTCTATTGCCCTAGCTGAAATTTCAATTGCCACTTCATTCTCTCATTTGATTTGTCATCAATGGAAGAGTGAACCAATTAAATTCTTCCCCCTCATCATCACATATTCGGCCACAACACTCCCTAGCCTTGCCGCCCACCTTATCACACTATAAGCCATACTCCTATTTTTTAGGACTTATCTAAAACCACTCAAAACCCTAACTACCTAATCCTAATCACCTTGGCCGAAACCCTAGTGATGCCCTAAGCCATATTCGGCCATCACAAACCCTAGCTAACCACTATCTTGCACAAACACAAGCCAACCTAGCCGTGCATTACAAAACCCACATTGCTGTGCACCCCATTACACATATCCTAGCCTTTAGCCTAAACACTTGACTTTGAACTCCACTAAATCCTAGCCTCACTTAACTCTTTCTCTTATCCATATTATTCTTACCAGGCATTGGAGTCCAACTCGGTCGATGGAAGAAACAACATTGCAAGGAAGACCTTTTAGGTGATCGGGACAAGACCGAAGTCCCTATCATACCTTTGAGCGTTGCAAAGCGCACATTGTTACTCAAGGGTTTTATCATCAACCTAATTTGGATTACCATGAAACGTTTAGTCTAGTTGTTAAACCAGTTACCAATCGACTTTTGCTTTCCCTTATTGTCATATCAAACTGGGCATTGCACAAACTTGACATACATAATGTCTTCTTGCACGGTAACTTTGAAGAGGCTGTCTGCATGAAGCAACCTTCCGATTTATTGAATCCTGACTTTCCAACACACGTCTACATCCATTTATGATTTGAAAAATGCTCCTCAATATAAATAACATTTATATTCATTTTAGGTAAATTTTATAAAATTCACTCCACTATCTTAATTTATTATTATTTATAAAAAAATGAGTTTATTTTAACTCAATTCAATATCCTAATATTATTGAGTTAAGAGATTTATTTATGAAAAAAAAGGGAGGGAAGTGGGAATGAGGACAATTGTTTGTTTTTCTGTTTTCCCACTCGGCATGGCGACACGACAAATCTGCAATTAACACGACAAATCAGGTTTGTTTGTTTTCTCTTTTTGAACGCTGCATATATATAATTACAAGTTGACTTGAGAGAACTTTAAAATAATACAAAGATATGTGATATGTATGCATACGTAAGAGTGGTATTTACGTATGTATACACGCGCGTACATATACGTACGCATATAACCATCGTATGTGGATATATATTTAATTATTCCAGAATACATATCTGTGTCATTACAAAAAAATCGACTTTTTGTGACATTAGATTTCGTCGCAAAAAGTAAAAAAAGAATGCTATAAAAAAGTATTTGCAGTAAAAATAATCATTCTAGCTATAATTAAAATGTCACAAATACTTGTTTTTCTTGTAGTGCACGTCATGGTACGAGTTGATTGGCCTTTGATAGACGTTATATTAATTCTTATATGAATATATTTAAATTTTATATAATAGAACATAAATCAGCATATACGTACATATATATTGGAATATATATATATATATATAGATATATATTTATATATATGCATATATATAGTGGAATTAGAATGATCTGTTAAAAGCTCTAAATTAATTCATTTATAAAAAAAGGCTGGAATTATGCACAAGCAGGCAGGCATGACCTCAGCAAATGTCTCCAAAATATGATAATTAAACACTTTCCCCTCAAATAATTGAAACGTGAATAATATCATAAATGTCCAACTTCTATCTTGTACTATTTTCCATTACATGATCATGTAGATTTAGTAGTTTAATAATTATTATATGCATTGCTGTCTAATGTTAAAAAAAAAAAAAAAGATCGAGTAAAAATGTTTTTCCACGCAAACAAATAAATAATTATAATGAACAAATGATCAGTAATTCAATTAATCCACATACATGGTCACAGGCCGGACTTGAATGGCACACCTGTGGCCGGCAACCACGACTTCCCGGCAAGAAGGTTGCCGACGGTGAAGCGAGATGCCTCATTTTGGCTAGTAATGACATGAAATCCAGGCCATCTGACTCTGTATCTTGTAGAAGAAGCTGGACCAAAATTCTTGTATTCCCCATAATACAAAGTACTAAGTGCAAATTTAGAATTCTGCCATGCCAACCATCCCACTGGACTCACCAAGCTGTCGATGTAAGTTTGCAGATAAACTGTTCGAGAATATTGCATCCAGGGCCTGCCCAAGTATGTTTTGAATGATCCAAGCACGGGCTTGAGGTCCCGTGCTGCCCGCACTTGACAATTGTGGATCGAAATCCCAGTGTTTTGATATGGGTCGTTTCTGCCTTGGGCTGTGATCACATTGGCTTGGCCTCTCAGTGGCCTCCTTGCGTAGATCATGCAGTTTTGGAAGACTACTGCGGCATTACCAAAGATGAAGTCTATTGTGCCGTAGATGTAGCATTGTTTATAGAATTGTCGCTGAGAGTGGACCATGAGAGTGTCTTGGTAACCTTGGATGGCACAGCGGTAGAAAACAGAGAGATCGGAGGATGACCGGAGGGCGACTGCTTGGCCTTTTTGGGGACCGGCAGTGTTGCTGAATGTGATGTCTCGGGCGATGAAGCGAAGGCCGTCAATTCCTGATAGTATTAATGGCCGCATGTCAGTCATTGAGCTAAAGCAAATGGCTATGGAAAATACAAAAATATCTCATGATTCTTGGATTAGACAAAAGTAATTTGATGTGGTCTACTGCATATGATTAGTCAGATCTCTACAATAATTTTATAATTTAACAAATCGTATCAAGCACATCAATTATATTTCTTGTAATTTCTTAGTGACTAGAGTAATTCTCATTATCAATGCATCATGCCTTTTATATATAGGAGATGGAGAAATCAAATCCCTCACCGGCAGTGGCTGAATTGTAGGTGGTGGAGCCTCCTCCAACACTACGGCTGCCCGTGATAATCGTATACTTCATGCCGTCACCAACTAGCATAATATTATTGTTGTTTATGGCAACCTCAATATTCTCTCGATAAACCCCTCTCTTCACATATATTATAAACCTCCCAGTAGTGCTCCTCCTCGCTGCCAGATTAATGGCTGATTGAACCGTCCGATAATGCCCCGAACCATCTTTTGCCACCACGAGATTTGCGTTTGCCTTTATCGAAGAAGCCTGCAACAGTTTTCTTTCTTGCTTCGAAACCCAGTTCGGAAATTCATCTGTATTATTACTTTCTTCGTGCAGAATGACACCATTAATGGCTAAACTATTGCTAATTAGCTCAGATACATTATTGGACAAGATGGAAGGCATTACAGAATCGGAAACATTCAATTCTAAGGACCCAACACGGCATGTTTCAATATTTGTGAGGGCAGTGCTGAGCCAGGTTTGAGCATCGAAGTCGGAACAGCTCTGTTTGTTGTCTAGGCCTTGAAGAGTACGGTTCATTTGGGAAATGGTGTTGCGGTAGAGTTTCAAACAATCTGAACACGCGGCTTTCTGGTGCTCGTTCTCAAGATTCTGCTCCAATCGCTTGGCATATCTTCGTGCAGTAATGACGCGATCCATGGCCACTTGCACCACCATTTTTCGGAAATCAGATCTGTGTTTTGGCGCAAAATGGTGACGGCTGTGTCCCATGAAGTACTGGCATGGCTCTGGATGTGGGGTTCTCTTACACCACCAAGCTATATTATTGTCACTGGAGGATTTTCTCGAAAGGGCGCCTGTGAAGAATGTTGCAAAGAAGATCATGTAGAGTATTAAAGACGGAGTATTGATGTTCATGGCGGTCATAATTGTGTCTCCTTCCTTTCTTGATTGGCTATTGATCGAGGTTTGTAAGGGTCATATCTTCGTGTTTTGATTCTTTATGTAGAAGAATGAAGATAGGTCGACGTTGGTGACGGCCCAACTTGTTTGAAAAATGAATGAAGAATGACAGGCCGCGAAGCATATGAATGCATATGCATGGCAGAATAATTAAGATATTCCTTGCTGGCTTTACTTATTATTGGGTCTATCTATATATCAGAATGCGCGCTCTTGATCTTTGCGTGAATATTGATCAAACACAGAACAATCGAGGAAGCAAGGGGAAAGGGGATCTGTTATATATATATATGTTGAAGAAAAATAAAGTGAATTCATCGTTCTAATTAAAACAAAGATGAATGTTAGATACAAGTCTTAGATCTGCGTTATATATTAGTTGTTCTAGCTAGATGTTAAGCAAATATTGGTTAAATATATAATATTTATATATACAAGAACATGATATATATTCGTGTACTTTTGTTGGGTGCATTGTTGATCATTGTATTCGAAGTAACAGATTCTTGGAAGGAAATTAAAATTCACTCAAACTAGATGTGAAGAGACCTGAAATTGGGGTTAACCCATGTGCATTCTAGTTGATCGTAGAGTAAGCAACCAAACTTTTTAATTATTTCATTTTCGTAACTTCAGAGAAATAGCGAGGCCAGATATAAAGCACTAATAA
Organism: Platycarya longipes; assembly: GCA_036559045.1. Taxonomy (NCBI): domain Eukaryota; kingdom Viridiplantae; phylum Streptophyta; class Magnoliopsida; order Fagales; family Juglandaceae; genus Platycarya; species Platycarya longipes. The sequence continues at coordinate 27,756,757 of CM071792.1, read as the reverse complement.
GTGACTTTAATTTTATTTATATATAATATTTTTTATACGTGTGGGAATTTCTTTGAAGAAAGTTGGAAACTTGTTACGCTTTTCATTTTACATTTAATTTTTTTTTTTTTTTTTATAAAAGGAAAGTTTTCATTTTACTTGATCTAGTTATATATTCAATCATGATATTATAGCTTGGGAGAGAAGTATGCATGTGAAGTATGATATAACTTAAACCTGTAAGCTGGTTGACTTTACTCTGGATAATTAATTAAGAAACATTAATATTTAACGGAATGCTCTGTGATGGACATTTTTACAGCTATACACTAACGATCACCTACAACCAAAGAGTGGAAGGTTTATGGGTTCGAGGAAATGCCTCTTATGCCTAATCAATAAGATAGAAGTATTCTTCAACCAAAATGATCAGCCGAGTTGATTAACGTACTTGACTTTCTTAAATAGAGCTTCCCCATAGCCTAATTGCTTGCCTGGTATTTGATTTTCAAACTCTTGGGTGCTCAGGATGGCCACTCACTTTGAATGAGTGATTATCCATTTTATCCCAAGACAATCGGGCGTTTGTTTAAGTAGTTAATAAATTGATGAGCCCATCAAGCCAAGGAGAGATGTGGGCCTTAGGTCATAAGACTCATTGAGCCTTATATGGTTTAAGACCCATACAAGCACCCCACAGGCACTTAGGAGGGTATTTGAATATTTCTAGTTACCTTTTGAAATCTCATCACATATTGCATGTTGAGACTTGTATAGAAACCATCGGTACTTAGAATTGAAACTAAAATCCTCTTCCAATTACCCTGTAAAACCTCATTTATATATCATACGATAGGGCAATTTGTAGGAACGATGTTGAGCTTTTTGGATGGGGCTAAAGGCCCTTCCCAATCACCCTACGAACCCTTGGCATGTTGCATGTGCGAAGATTCGTGCATGAGGAGAGTGTTCCTAATCACCCTGCAAAGCCTTGGCACACTTCACGCACCAAGGGTTGTCTTATTCCCACATTTGTCAATTGTTTCCCATTCTCATTCATACACATGTTGCTTTAGTAATCATCACACCCCCTTTCACTGTTTCTAACTCTTTGTCTTCCACTTCCTTTTAAATCTTCTCACTCAAGCTATATACTTACTTCTTCCTTTTGGTCACTAGTCCTCTATGCCCTTTTGTAAAAAGCTCATTTCTTTTGTGTAGTTTATGTCTTCCTTCCTCATTTATTCTTCTTATGCATTCATGGCTTCCAAAGGCAACAAGGGTTTGAACCCTTTGCATTGCACGAGCTCTTTGCGACCCCGTGACTCCCTTGTTCATCATGAAGGCCAACCCTATTGCTGAAGAGTAGGCCCACCAGTCCATATTCAAGGACCACCGTTGGACCTCCACTGTGATTTATCGCGAGTTGGATGCTGCGAGAGAAAAATTCAACATCCTCAACTCAGTGGGAATGTCACTGCCTAGGCAACACCTTAGAGCCATCGAGGCTAGAGGTATGATGGTTATTGTCTTCATTGCCTTTGCCTTAGCCAACTTAATAAAGTAGTTGACGACAACAATGATGAACTTGATTCCCTCTTTCCTAACGGGGCATGGGACTGATCAAGTCTATTCTCAATTGAGAAATGGCCACGGGAAGTTATCGACTTCAACTTCTTAGGCAGCATACCTAGGGTTAGGGCATGTAGTTGGCGTTGGATGCACTTTCTTGCAAACTCCTTTGCATCTCACGGAGCGTTGAGCCAATGTAGCTTCCTCTCATGACCTTAGCAATAGGCATATTCCTCCCAAGTGATTCCCACAAATACACATTCGTGAATTTCTCTCATCACATACTCGGCTTCTCCTTCGATATGCACTTGATAAATGGAGCCAAGATACCCCGCTGTATAGGACCTCGTCCATCATGGTGCACCAAGCTACTCTTGTCCTAACCTTTGTCCTTTTCTTAAGGTGGACTGGTAACTCTCTTGTTTTCAAGTATCTAATGATATTATCTGCCCAACCTGATGAGCTTTGCTCGATGTCGAGAACTTCTATGCCTATAGCCGCCATGTCTATTGACTAGAAGGTTACCACTCATAGCAAAGTTTCCATCTACTTTGCCGATGCTGTTCGTGACAACCAATCGGCTTTCCATTGTCTCCTTTGGGAATCCATTTGATTTGAAAATATTGAAACTGGTGATATCTTTCTTGGATTTGAAAAGGTATTGTGCAAGCCTTGGCCTCCTTGTCGCATACTCGCCTGTGATTTGTCCAAGGAAGACACTTTGGGCAGGTGTCTCCTTTGAAGAGGGATCATCGGAGACAAATAAGAAGTTGCCACATAAGGGGTTTTTGAAAAAATCGTATTCGACACAGGGTAGGGGATTAAAACTTGCTCTTTCCTTGCTATCTCTCTCTCTCTCCCTCTTCTTCGAACTCTCTCTCTTCTTTCCTTTCTCTATAGCCCTTGTCGGACAGGATCTCATTTGGACACAAATTGCAGGCTTCTGGGCAGAGTAATGGTTCTTTAGTCACAAATAATTACAAACTAAAGAATCAAATTTGGATTTCCAATATTTCCACAGCAAGCTAGCAGGTAGTTACTTCACAATAGAATTCAAAACATCATGAAAACGGAGAAATTAAGATGAACATACTATGAAGGAAAGGGAAAAGGTGATGGGTGATGAAAGCGAGAAGCTTCGGGACTGCCATGGTCATCGTAGACACCCACATAGGTAGCAGAAGGAGAGGTGAAAACTTGGCCCTGGACTTCGAGAAATGAGTTGGCTTAGAGACCCACTCCTATCTTTTCTAATAGCTAAATATATGCAATCAAAAGCAAATAAAATGCGGTCTTTTATTTCTTCCCCCCTCAAACCCTCTGGTTCCACATTATTCAAAGTAATGAATTTCCAAAACCAAAGCTAGCACCTTTCTTTGTCTGAGTTTGCTTGTAGCAATAATACATCAGAGATGAGTTTCTTTCATCACACCTCTTTCTCCCTCTAATGATTAAAAAAATCTATATTTTTTTCTCTTATCTCTCTACTTATATTTCTCTCTTTAGAAGTAGTATAAGGATAAGAACAAAAAAAAAATGTTAATGGGTGTGTTCAATTGTACAAATTTCGTTTGAGAAAGGCATGAAAGTGGTATGGAGGTGGAGGAAATTCAGCAGGCACCAGCTTCTAAATTCCCAAGGAGTGGAAATGTCAAACAGTTCTCCTCATCTTATCTTCCTATTAATCAAACTACCCAAACATGAAATGGCTTTTTCTCTCATTGGGTTAGGAAGGAAGGAGAGAGAGGAAAGAAGAGGGAGCTCGAGAGAGAGCAGAGTTTGTGAGGAAAGAGAGATCTAAGTGGGGGAAGAATAGAGAGAGTTCTAGAGAGTTGCGTGGGTCAGATCTCCTGTTATGTTTCTTATGCTCTTATTTATTTTTCCTTACGTGTCACCCTTTTATTCGTCTCCTATAAAAAGCTTTTATAAGTGTCACCTATTAAAAGTTATTCTCTTTGGCCAACCATTACTTCAGAATCTCCTTTCATCACTAATGTCCTTCCATCCACCATTTTAGCTATAGCTATGCCCACAAGAACTGGTTCCAATTCTAATTCATTGTTTATGACTTTGAAATTCAGCTGGATGGCGTGAAACGATTCTATGCCACCGTTCGATATTATATGAATGCCTACGCCTTCCCCTGTTCGACAAAAGGAACTGCCAACATATATAGGCCATGGGTCATTCTAAGGTTTGTCAGTTATGCTACAAACTTTGCCAGAACTCATCCCTTCATAGCAGTTCTAGGGACATATTTGATGTGAAATTCACTCAACTTGATGGACCACTTCACTAGTCACCTTGAAGTGTCGGGTTTTTGCTATATTCTCTGTAAAGGTGTCAAGGTGACAACTCTTATAGGATGGACTTGGAAGTAAAGGTGCAATTGTTGTGCCAATGTTATAAGGGCGAATGTGAGCAACTTTATTTTCGAGTAATTTTTCTCGGCTCCCTTTAAAACTTTGCTAACATAGTACACTGACCTTTGCTCCTTTCGTTCATCTCTAACTAAGACAGTTGATACGATGTCTAGGGTGGCGGCCAAATACAATGACAAGGACTTTCCTTGTTGATTTCATCTCTAACTAGGACAGTTGATACGACATCGGGGGTGGTGGCCAGATACAATGACAAAGACTTTCCTTATTGAGCTTGACTGAATAGTGATGGATGGGTCAGGTACTGCTTCAGTTGTGCTAATGCCTCTTTGCACCGATCATCCCACTCTTGGGCCTTATTCAACACATGAAGGAATAGCATGCATTTATCTGTTGCTCGAGACACGAACCTCTTAAGGGCAGCTATCATTCCCGCCAACTTCTAAACTTCATTGCAGGTGGCAAGTGACTTCATATCAGAAATCGTCTACAGCTTCTCAGGATTCACTTCGATCTTTCTCTCAGAAACCATGAATCCCATAAACTTTCCCGATTGTATCCCGAATGACACTTGGTTGGGTTGAACTTCATCTTGTAATGGTGCAACACACCCAATACCCCCCTCAAGTCTTCTATATGTTGCCCAAACTCCATGCTCTTAACGAGGAGGTCAACTGCATATACCTCCATGTTCTTGCCTATATGATTTTTGAACATTTTGTTTACCAGCCTCTATTAAGTAACCCCTGAATTCTTTAAACTGAAGGGCATGACTGTGTGGCAGTAAAGTTCCCAATTGATTATGAAAGTCAATTTATCTTGGTCTGTCTGGCTCTTATTTATCTGATTATATCCAGAATAGGCAACCATGAAGCTCAACACCTTGTGCCTGTCGTGGTATCATCTATCATATTTATGTTGGGTAGTGGAACTTTGTCTTTTGGATAGGCTTTGTTGATATCTGTGAAGTTCATGCACATTTGCCACTTCCCGTTTGGCTTCCTCATTAGCACCACATTGACCAGTCAGTCGAGATATTGAGTTTCTCTAGTTAATCCTACTGCCAATAGTCTATCAATTGCTTTTGCCATTTCCTTATACTTCTCAATGCTGAATTTTTTCTTCTTCTACTTCACCGCCTCATGTATGGGTTAACATTTAGTTGATTTTCTATAACCTCATCGCTTATCCTCAGCATATCTTGGTGATTTTATGCGAAAATATCCTTGTATTCAAGGAGTAGTTAACTAGCCGCCTTCTGTCATCTTTCTCCATTATGGCTGGGCTGGATCAAACTTGACTAGCTTTAACGACTCATCGACCTCGCTTTGTTTTAACGAGGCCTCATCCTTTGTCTTTGCTTCTGTTATGAAGACTTCAAAATGTGGTGGAGGAAAAGTCTCATTGTTGTGATATTGTAACTCTATGGCTTTTACATTCTTCTCTCCTATCTTAGCTCATGTATATAACATTAACGGTCCATCACCTATTTGTCTTGTCCTTCATTGAGCCTCGCCTTTGGGGAAAACTTCAGCTTCAAGTGATAAGTAGAAGTGACTCATCCAACTTAAAACATGCTTCTAAGTATAAAAGCAATTTAAAAAAAAAAAAAAAAACACAAGAATACCAAGGTCATTTCCACAGGGACAACTTGGGCCAATCACTATCTAGCAAAACACATTTGTATCTCTTAATCTCAACCAAAAATAAATTTAATGTAAACTAAAAGAGAACTAAAACTAAACTCACTCAACACTCTAAAACTGAGATGGAATAATTATAGGATGGTCATGGAGACAGTGGTATGAATGTTAGATTGTGACAAACTTTTGGAAAGAGGACTTACGAAAAAAAATGTTGCTAGTAAAAAAAATGACTGTGTGAGATTTTATTTTCTTTTAAGATAACAAAAACAAAATAAAAAAAAATTAGATTTGATTAATACTAATGAAATGATACTAGGGTTGCAAAATTAAGGATTCACTATCTACTCTTGTTTCTCGAAATTAGCAGATTGCTAGGATTAGTTCGTTCAAGACATTAACCCATACACATTAAAGCACTTCTAAACTCAGTTTGCAATACCCAATAAACTTAGGTAGCATTTTTTGAGATGACATCTAGTTTTTTATTTAGACACGAGTTGGAGAAATCCTTGATGGATTCAAGGTTCTACTGTGCCCAAAGTCAACAATAGAACAAGAACAAGAGATCTAACCACAGTTAAGAATAGACGATTGAAATCAACTCAAAAATAAACATCGAAGCTCAAAATATTTAGCAAAACAAGTAGTAGTCTGAAAAACACCACATTTACAACCTTAGAACACAAAATTAGCCTTGGATCATCTCGGATGAGAGAAATCCAAGGGCTAAGAAAAACCCTAAAAACTCTAGAATTTCCCCCTTTAAGATAAAGCAAATAAACTACACCAAAAGGATGAAAACAAGCTCCCCTTTCACTTCCTATTTCCTCCCCTTTATTATTTGGAATCCTCTCTCGCCTCTAATCGTCGCAGGAATCACGATATTCCCTTTCTCTCCAAGCTCTTTTCATTTCTTCCCTTGGCTTCCTGATGCTTTTACTCTTAGGTAATATCCAAATGAAGACTGGAGTATCGGCTTGGGTCTTAGTTATGAGACTCAAACATTTCTAGGCTTCTTTAATTGGAGAGTGGTCTCTCGGTCCATATTGTTAAGAAATGCTCTGGGCTGGGCCTGAGAACAAAACATAACTCTCATGAGCCCATTAAGAAGAGATAAATGGAATCTTATTTATTAGAAGCCATAACCAAATTGAGATTTAATATTCCTATTTTTAATACTCAAAATTCATCAACTTGCTTCCAAAAGGTAGTAATTTTCAACATATTTAAACCTTTATCACGCCCCCAACTTACTTTTTGCTAGTCTCTTAGCAAAAGAGTGAAATAATTCTGCTGTAGCTTATGAAAAATAATACACCAATCAAACAAGTTGCATATTTTAAAGGACTGGTTCACTTAGACTTTTGTTTCAAAAAGAAATAATTCGTGCAATAACCCTTTTTTTTTCGACCAATTTGTAAGTATCCCTAATCGAAATGGAATCTTGCTATTCTACCAAGTGCAAGAGTGAATCTGATTCCTTAGTTTAATCACCAAAAGTCACTAATTTGTCTCATTCATAGCAGCTGTTTCTGTGGGACTTTTAAACCCTTCCCTAATTCAAAATTATCGTGTTAGTGGCTTTCATGTTACTTCACTTTGAAATATTCCTTTTATTTTAGGGGATCTCGAAAGCAGATAGCCTTTTCTATAACACACTTTCCTTTTCTCTCTCTATCTCTCTTTTTTTTTTAAGAGTGACCCCTGGCTTGTCCCTTTTCTTGAGTACATTATACTCTTTCACAGTTTTTTTCCTAAGCCATTAGGACATAGTTCATTAGGGATATGCACAACTACTTAAGAATGATAAAGTTAATGTCCACCAAGAGTTTATTCCAAGTCTTCATGCGTGATTGGTAGCAAAATTAAATAAGGCAGTGTTTTAGTAGGATTCCTTTTTATTCAGGGAACAAACTTTTCTTGGTTTCAAAGCATGATCAAAGTGAATAAACCCTACTTTTGACCCAACTTCCTAAGTGAACACTACCAAATTTCAATGCATCAAGTGAACACTACCAAATTTCACTACCAAATTGTGTGTAAATAATAGAAAGTCATAGCTATTATTTACACACAATCGTCGTCATCCTTCTGGTGGTTTGCCAAATTGTTAACTCCTCATCACATAATCACACACCCCCCAACTTAAATTTGACATTGTCGTCAAGGAGAAATGAGCAAGAAAAAATAACATGTTAAGAAGAGGGAGAGAGTGTTGTTACTTGAAGCAAATTCCACTAACAAAACTGAAAATAACAATGTGAAAAAAAAAAACTGAAAGGTTAATGTAGATATAAACAAGAAAGAGCAGAAAACTAAAAGAAAGAAATAAATAAACAAAGCAAAGCATGCTTGGATCATATTGAAACATGATCAACCAAGTGAACAGAAGTGTCCTTAGGTGAAAAATTAGAAAGAAAAGGTTTTAGTTTCTGCCTATTCATCTTGAAAGAATTTCCACTTTGAGGGTTTAGAGTTTCTACAGCTCTGTGGGGAAATACGGTCTGAACAATGAAAGGTCCACTCCACTTTGACTAAAGCTTTCCAGGGAACAAATGCAATTTAGAATTATAGAGCAAAACTTTTTGGTCAATGTGAAAGGTTTTCCTTTAAATATGGCTATCATGGAAATATATCATTCTCTCCTTAGAGTATTTAGAATTGTCATAGGCATCTCTCCTCAATTCCTCTAATTCAGATAATTGTAATTTTCTAGAAGAACCCGTTTTTTCCATGTCCATATTGCACTACTTGATAGCCCAATAGGCTCTATGTTCTATCTCCACAGGCAAGGGGCATACCCTTTTATATACCAATTGATATGGAGACATGTCCAGCACTATTTTAAAAGCAGTTCTGTATGCTCAAAGTGCATCAGGCAACCTCCTAGACCAGTATTTTCCACTAGGGTTAACAGTTTTTTTAAGAATATGTTTGATTTCCCTTTTAGCCAATTCGGTTTGGCCATTAGTTTGAAGGTGATAACGTGTGGAAACCTTATGGTGATAATATGTTTGATTTCTCTTTTAACCAAAAATCACTACCATTATCACTAATTATAGCCTTGGGCATCCCAAACCATGAAAATATGATTTCTTTCAAGAACTTCAAAACAATTTGGTTATCACAGGTTCTTGAGGGCATGACCTCAACCCATTTGGAGACAGTCTACAGCAAGTAAAATGTATTGATAACCGAGGGGAAATGTCCCATAAAGTCTATACCTCGACAATCAAAAATTTCTAACACTAAAATGGGGTGCAATGTCATCATTTTCCTTTTGGTTATTCCTCCTAATTTCGGACATGGCCCACAAACTTTACAGAAATGATACGTATCTTTAAACATTGAAGGCCAGTAAAATTCACTTTGCAAAATTTTGACAACAGTTTTATGAGCTAAGAAATGGCCCCTGCAGGCCTCAGAGTGATAAAAATTAAACACAACAAATAATTTATCATTAGGAGCACATTTCCTAATTACTTGATCTGAATAGTATTTAAAGAGATAAGGTTCATCATAAAAGAAAGACTTAGCCTCAGTTTGCATTCTACCTGTCACAATAAAATTAACTAAGTCAGCATATCAAGACAATGAAGAAACTGCAAAGAGTTGTTTATCAAGAAAATTTTTAGAAATTGTAGAGGTGGACTCAACAGGGTTCAGAGCCAATTGAGAAAGGTGATCTACCACCACATTCTCTACCCCTTTCTTATTATTGATTGTGATATTGAACTCCTGCAGCAACAAAATCTATCGAATTTTGTGTTTTGTTTTGTCAATAGGAACTTCAATGCAACAGGGTCATTATATATATGGCCACTACACCAGTAATTTTGAGTAGACCTTCCTTAGCAAAACATCATATAGAAAGGAAGAATAATGTATGGTTACATCGTCTTTCTACATGTATTTTCTATATATGTGTGTGTGTGTGTGTGTGTGTGTGTGTGTGTGTGAGCAAAATCATTAGTCATGGATTGAACAAAAAATAGCTATAAATGCATGCAAACTATATAGTACATATATATTAGTAAACTATTGGTTCTTACATGTATCTAGCTTCATTTGAGTCTCAACATGAATAAGAAGATGTCGATGAAGATGTACATCAATATGTTGTTGTTGATAAATGTGAAGAGGAAATGGAGCAAATATTGAATGGCATTGGTACGAGATCAAATTCAAATGATACGGGCCATAATACTTTTACACGCTTGTGGAGTGATTCACAGTGTGAGTTATATCCAGTATGTAGAATGTAAAATACGTTGTCATTTATAGTTAGGCTACCTCATATAAAATCTATTTGTCAAATATCTATTATGGCTATCAATATATTGTTCGAACTGTTCAAACAGACACTTCCATTAGACAATATATTACCTCACAACTTCTATGAAACAAACTGTTGAAAAGAGGGTTCGATTTTGATTACAATGTAATACATGCATGTAAGAATGACTGTATGTTATTTTGACATGAGAATGAGTAGTTGAATGAGTGCCTTATTTACAATGAATAAAGATGAACATATGAGAAGCAAAATGTGCAACGAAAGGTCGTACACCATTTTCTATTGATATATTGACTACAACGATTATTTATGTCATGTTCAACGATTGTACACATGACAAAGCACTCATCATCTAGAGTGAAGAATGATAATGTCTTGTCACATCCTATGGACTCTCAATTTGGAAGGAATTTGATTTGTAATACCCATGATTTGCTGAATAACCTCATAATGTGATATTTGGGTTAGCAATAGATGGATTGAATTTATGTGAAAATATGAGTACTAGTTATAGTACTTGGCCAGTTGTACTTATGCGTATAATGTACTACCGTATAAATATATGAAAAATCCATATGAAAGATCCATATTTCAATATGAGTACTAGTCATAGTACTTGGCTAGTTGTCCGAGATTATCGAGAAATGATATATACACACACTTATAGTCATTGATTGTAGAATTGAAATATTTATGGGAGAATGAGGTTTTAACATTTGATTCATTAACATGTAGGATGTTTAAGATGCATGTTGATTTGTTATGGATAATAGATGATTTTTTCACTTATAGAAACTTATTAAGTTGGAGTAGTAAAAGGAACTGCGAATGAGTTGGTAAAAAATAGTGGCAGAGAAAATGAACTGTGAATGAGTTGAATTGGACAAAAAAAATGTTTATTTGTTTAACATCCTTACTTGTAAAAGTTAAAACTACAGTATAGTCTCGATATTAGGCATATGGAGAAAAATATATGCGAGTTCATGTTGTGAACATTGATGTCAATTAAAGACAAAATGAAAGATAATATAAACTTATGGAAAAATCTAAAGCAGTTGAGAATAAGACCTAAAAACTTGCAACAAAGTTGTTTGTCTACCTACATGCTGATTGGATGCATACGTTCTCAAGGAATGAACATGTTACATCTTTTGAGTGGTTGATAAAAAATAAATTAATATTCAAGTATGTCTCAAATTTAATAAGGTGTGTACAAATAAAAATTATTGGACTAAAAAGTCATGATTGTCGTATATTTTCACAACGTATCTTATCTATTTGTAACTGTGGGTACTTGACAAAAGATGTGAGCATGGCTTTATTGAGTTGGGTACATGTTTTAAAGGCTTATGTGCTAGAATGTTGAATGTAAACGTTTTGGATTGTATGAAATGATAAATTACTATAATATCGTGTAAGTTAGAGATTATTTACTCATAGTCATGGTTTATGTAGCCGTTCATTTGCCATGTAAGGCTTGACTCATAGGACCAATATGGTATAGATAAATGTATCTCATTGAATTGTTCCTTGGGAAGTTAAACACACAATGGGTAATAAGACCACCCAGATGGATCAATTGCAAAAACATACATTAATGATGAGTGACATACATTCTATTCCAAATACTTCCATGCAATGGACATGGGATTTGATTGGCTGGAAAGAAACTTTGATGTTTACTAAGCAAGACAAATAAATGGATTTTCTGTATTATTCCAACAAGTACGTCCACTTGGTATAGCGCATAGTTATGATTTATTTAGAAGAGAGTTCGAGAAAGCTCAATGATATATTCTAAACAAATCACTCAAACAAAGAATCACTTGAAATAATTTGACATTGTTTGTTAATTAACATAGTAATTTACTTTAAATTATACGAATATAATTTTTTGGTAATATTTAATTTTAGTGATCATATTATCGTGCTCAAAGAATTGAAAGTAAATGATATATACTAGAAAAATGAAGAGGAGTTCACAAAATGGTTTGAACAACGTGTAATGACATTACAGATGTGAGTTTACACTATACTGAAAACATATTGGATTATTTATTTTTGTTGGTGTATGCTTTATTTAATATATAGGTTGTAAAAATGCATACGATGAATCCAAACAATATATTCGAAGAACTATAAGAAAAGTTTTGAAAACTGTACTGGTGGGCATTTCGGTCAAAACATTGAAACTAAATATTTCAGTACCGGTACTATTGCGTGTACCATTTTGAAATAGTTGATGTATATGTAAATTATATATATAAATACATATAAATTATATTTCAAAGTAATAGTTAATATATGAATGATTTATATATATAAATATATATTTACATATATATGTAAATAGTTTAGTTTGAATTGGGATAAAATAAATAGCAAGAAATGACGAAAAAAAAGGTCAAAATCTGGCATGACCGAAACGTATATATCGGTTTGTATCGGCCGATATTTCGATCGAAATCTTGTATACTAGCTAGTACGGCTGAAATATCAGTTGGTTGAAAACTTATCTATAAGTTGTACTGGAAAACCTATCAGTATGGTACGAAATTAAAACATTGACTATAAGCATTGGTGTGTGGCCCCTCGAGAAGTACTGCTCAATATTTTGCATGTATTTTTTGAATAAGTATCTCACAATCAATTGAGAACGTTATAGGAAAATACAAAATAATGGTTTCTTAGTCAAAGGGAGTCATTACAGAGACAACCTTGATTTTTATGGAATTATTACTAATATAATTGGAATAAAATATTTGGGAGAGCTAGTAGTGTATCTATTTAAGGGTGATTTGTAGGATTTAAGCAATCCTTAAAAGAAAAAAAATGCCATGATGAATATTTTCTTAGTTTTAACATATAAAAAATGGTATGGAGATGATTATTTTATTTTGATTTTTCAAGCATCTCAAATATTCTACTTTGACAATCCTGAGTTAGGAAATCACTGACGAGTAGTGCAAAAGTTTTCTGCAAGAAATAAATATGACGTTATCCCTGAAGCAGGAGAACAAGATGGAGAAGAAGATAATCTATCTACTCACTAAGCATACCAAGAGAGTGAATTCGTTTAAACTTGTTTATGGATTTGAGTTAATATGAGATAATTCCATTATATAGAGAAGATATTGAGGTTGAAATTGTTGATGCGACAGATGAGCAAAATATTGAGTCATCTAAAGTATCTACATATAATGAGAGCGAATCTACAAATAAAACTGATACAAATAATTGACCGGTTTTGTGTTCCCATTATAAAATATCTCAAAATTATGCTACTGAAGAGGAAGAAAATTCGTATCCCATCATTACATGTTTCTAGCTCTCTTTTAGACTTACTACTAGAGACCAACTCCATAGGACAAAGTAAATATGTAACACTCATTTTTTTTTTCAATTAAGGTAATTGAAACATTTTAAGATCGTTAAGATTAATGATACGAATTAAATATTTATAGAGTTAATAGTACAATATTGGCAAGGTCAAGATACTATTAGAGATGTGATGTTGGAGAAATATCATAAAATTAGGTAAAATTAAGGTTAACATTCATGACGAATATTTCAGAGACTTTCTCGTATGTGGGTGCTCTTACATGAATTTATGCACTTTTGACTATGAATTCATGACATAAAATCTCACAAGATGCGAAAGAATTTACAAAGAAGTATTATTTGGTACATAATATTTAAATAATGAATTTAATTAATATTATTTAATAACTAACGCAAAATTTAGAACATTCTAAGTGATAATGTCTGTGTGTATATTTTTTTTAAGGATGATTTCAAATTAAATTTTGGGTAGAGAAAGGAGCATAAGACTATCGATGAGTTTATGGCTAATGCATCCTAAAAATATAAAGTGAGGTGGTATGAGCATTCCAATAAGTTTGAGAATAAGGAACATGCACGTCACATTCTTTTCAAGATGTTCAACTTTTCGATTGGAAAAAAAGTTGCGACATGTTTGAGAATTCATCATATAAGGTAAATCAAATGAATTTTTTACATGTCCTATTTATATTTTTTGGTTACTAATATTTAAAACATCCATGCAAGAGCGAAGTTCTATAAACAAAGCAAATAAATCGAAATTGAAGAATTTCATCATCATGCGCTAGGCTTAAGATCTTTCCATTGTCTTTCTAGAAAATTGGTAATATACTTTTTATGTTTCTCTATTGCATATACTTTGTATTTTTAGGTACTAATTTTACTATTGACTTTATATCTTAATAATGTCTAGTGCAACAAAAGTCGGATACCAATTATGATATGAAAACATTATATGTTGTATCACATACTGATTGTAATAGAGAGTAGACTCATCTTGATGCTCGTGAAAAATTATACAAGTATTATAATCTATTTTAATTAAATATATTTGAATATTAAGATGATATTAATTTTTTATGTATAGTTGTCTTACGTACAAAAGCTATGTTAGATCAAAATTACTCAACAAGTAATGTTGAAATTTTTACACAAATTTTGGATAAACTTTTATGATATCGAGCAGTTTCGATCGCTATGTAAAGCCTTCTAGCTCTTCCTAATTAATGTCAAGTACCTCTATAGCATTAGAGAATGTGAATTTTAGAATAGTAGAATTGACTGCAAAACAACATAAATTATAAGCTCAATGAAAGAAATAAGCAGATATGGAGATGTGTATGAAATATTAACAAGAGTTTAGGAGAGAGGTGCAAATCCAAATGCAGATGCTTATGCAACAATTTAAACTTTCAAATAATTGATTTAATATTTTATGTAGATTTTGGGATCTATAAAGTTATGTACAAAAAACATATGATTAGTGGCATTATTACGATTTTGCTATTTATTGGCTTTCAAATAACAACTTCGAGAAATATTAAGTTCTTTATTTTTCAAAAATCATTGATAAATAAATCATCATCACACGCAATTACCTACTAAACTTTAGCCTTAATTTATAACAGTATTGATCCGTTGTTTTAAGAGTAGTAGTGGAAGGTACTAGCTACCTGATTAATTAATTTGCCAGCTCATGATGAACTATATATTAAATTATTAATCACTTTGAAATTTAAATTCAATGTGTTAATTAAGTAAGCTGTCCAAGATCAAGCTAGCTGATGATCACAACGGAAAAAATTAGTAATTACTGCTTAATTACTACCATATATATATATATGAGTGTATTAATTAACAAAGATATCACTTTTGTAACCCACAATTTCCATTAAAACTGATCATAAAACTTCATCTTAAACTTTTATGAAAGATTCTAATCCGATCGTCCACTTAAGTGATAGGAAAAATACTCACTTTTTTTTTTTTTTTGTTTAAAAAAAACGATGATGTACAGTAAGTATCTAAGAAAAGGTTTCTTTAATTATGATCTCTGAATTAATTAATCTTAGCTGTATAAATTAAATATTCATAAAAAACTTTGGAAACGAAAAAACACAAAATTACACTAACTAATTAATTAATAGAGATCAAGAAATTAATTAAACAAAAAACTTAATGCGAAAATTTGTTAGCGGCCTAACTTATATGAGTAATGCTACATACAAATAATATTGCATATCCATACGCGTACCTATGCATTCTGATTAGTTGCTTTCATATTTTTCATTTTAAATTTAAGTGTTTTATTAAGTCTATTTTGTAATTCAATATTAGTGTACATATAGGTATCCAATATTGTTTGTATATTTTAGAGTTTTTCACCTTTTATATCAAGGCCGATTAATTAATTAATATATTATAATAAGCCAATTACGGCCATCATGTGTTAAGCTGGAAATTAATTGGGACTTAAATTAATTGGGAGAAAATAAAGCTAGCTAGCTAGCTAGCTGCATATATATAACAAAATCTGCTTGTTCAATATCATATTGACTCATGATCAGCAGCAATATTGCAAGACTACTAGACTATATACTACTGTACATTGTACTACCCTCTCGATATACTATATATATAAGAAACTGCTCGCTGAGCAGTGAGGATCTCAATTCCCACCAATAATTAATATATATAATGATCAACTCACGCACAATCATGACTTGTTGATTGATTAGCCACCAAAATCACGAAAACGTGGGAAATAATAAGATAAATTAGTAAAATATTAGGAAAGAATAATAGGAATTGAAATTTAATTGACTCTAGCTGTTCCATTGTATAATTAGTACTTCACATTTGAAGATCAATATGGAATTATATATTGACTTCCTTGATATATATTCATAGGTACTACAATTATTTCCAAAATTATATGCCACATTAATATTCTTCCATGTATGGTTCATGTGCTTTCAAAGTTTTTAACTTTTGACTTATTTCCTCAGCACTATATAATATACATGATATCAATTGCCAAACACACATGCACGTACGTTTCACATCATCAGCAATATTACCAGTGCGCCTGTTGCCTGCCTGCCTGCCTGCGTGCGGAAGTGGTTTTGAGTGAGAGAGGTAGAATGGCTGGGAAATCATGCAATGCCCTAATTCCAGCGTTGATGATAATATTGACGGGAACGGTGATGATTATGATGGAAGCAGGGACAAGCTGGGCTTCTAATTCACCCGACTATGCCGACGCTTTATCAAAGTGCATACTCTTCTTTGAAGGCCAGAGATCAGGAAAGTTACCTTCTACCCAGCGTATCACTTGGAGGAAGGATTCTGCTCTTCTTGATGGCTCTGACATTGGCGTAAGTCTCGGCCCCCCGGATCCTCTCTCTCTCTCTCTCTCTCTCTCTCTCATAGTGAAGAACATGAGCATACGAGTAATTTATACGTCCGGCAGGTACTTTTCTGTGTAAAATCATCACTTGGCATACGAGTTTATATATATGACTCGTAATTCTGTACTAAAAACAATAACTTCCTCTAAAAATTGAAGTTGAAAATTTAGACTTTGTTTGGATACTAAAATTGTCTTATTTCATCTCATCATTATAATTTTTTCACATTTTTATATAAAATATATTAAACAATTAAACTTTTCAATTTTTCAATTTTTTTAAACATCAAAATAATAATAATATTAAAAAAATAATATTTTAACAATATTTTATTCAATTTTTAACTCTCATCTAAAATTATTTCATATCTTCTAACTATCCAAACAAGACTTTAATTGTAATTGATGCCAAAATCACATGACTAGAAAAAAAATACTTGACTAGGAAGAAAAAAGTAATGAAGAAGAATATTACATATGTTTTTATATTTATGGTATGTATTGATCTTTTTGTGTGTAAATCACCACTTCGGATAGAGTTTATTTGCATGGTTGGTCCTTTTTCTATGTTAAACCATTATTTCTCCTCAAAGTTTTAAATTGATCATGGGAAGAAATAATTTTAATTATTTAGATGTTATATTAACACTCCTTAACATATAGGTCATATTCTTATTCTATAGGTTGCTCAAGATATGAAATATTTAATTGAATGGGTGAAATATAGAGTATTCAGTATTCAAACTTGGGATATTTGCTTTGATATCATGTTATATATATTCTGAAAATGGCATGAGGTTATTTAACATTCTGGACCAATACTATTTGTATATGGCATGCATACATTTTTTATATGGATCCATAATATATACATTTTTAAAAAATTTTATATACCACGCTTTTATTTCACTTTCATTTTAGTGTATAAGATGGGGCATTTATTCTCATTAGATGATCTTTATTGGATGATTTTTTATTATCAAATAATGATTAATATGTCACATCTTCTACTATGATGATGAACATAGAATTGGAATTTGGTATAGTATTACTTTTCCTTTAACTAGTCAAACTGAGATGTGAGAGTATTAATTCACAATGGCCGAGTTCCAATATATATTTACAGATGGATTTGGTTGGGGGATACTACGATGCCGGTGACAATGTAAAGTTCCATTTTCCTATGGCATTCACAGTAACGATGCTGGCTTGGAGTGTGATAGACTTTGGGAAGTATATGGGGTGGGAGGAACAACATGCATTGGAGGCTATTCGATGGGGAACTGACTACTTTCTTAAAGCCACAAGCGTCAACCATGTTGTGGTTGGCCAAGTTGCTGACCCCAATGGCGATCACAATTGTTGGGAGAGGCCGGAGGACATGGACACTCCTCGAACCTCTTATGTAGTTAATGAAACACATCCAGGAACCGAAGTCTCAGCTGAGATTGCAGCAGCACTTGCAGCCTCTTCAATTGCTTTTAAGGCTTCTGATGCTAACTATTCCGCATTCCTTCTTCAAAGATCTAAACAGGTACTTGAGGTTGATTATAATATATCACATTTGCCATTAGTTTATACCCTCTTTCTTTTCAATTATTTTTTTATAATGATCATGATTTCGATTTGTTTTTCTTTGTATTGTGGAATATCAGGTCTTTGACTTTGCGGATGGATATCAAGGATCGTACAACTTTAGTATTGGCGAAGCGGCATGCCCGTTTTATTGTGATTATAGCGGCTACGCGGTAGGCATTGGAATATTTAGTTTTGTTATCAAATTTGGTGAACTTACGTGATGATCAGACAGAGCTTGAATAATCTTGATAAGTTAGTATATATGAATGGAAAATGATTGACACACGTTATTTTTCACAATATTTAATTTACACAACAATATTTTAAAAGTAGGAATATTTTTATAAATTACCTTATTTATAACATATGTTGTGAAATATATTGTGAAATATTTTTTAACTGCATGGTTAGTTTGAATTCAAATTTGAATGGCAATAAAGAGTTTAGTTTCACATTATATATCTTTGTAGGATGAATTGCTCTGGGCAGCAGCATGGTTATACAAGGCCACACAAGAGGCTTATTACTGGAACTATCTCGGAGAAAACATTCACCATTTGGAATCCATTGCTGTAAGAAATATACAAGGCAATCCATATGTAGGTGCTAGCTTTGCTGAGTTTGGATGGGATGCAAAGCATGCTGGCATTAACGTACTTGTTTCCCAGGTTAATTACCAGTTATCCAACTCAATCATTTCTCACCATTTTTTATCTTCCCAAAACAAAAATTCTTGTTTCTCTGATCCTCCTCTGTTGGCAGTGGGTGATGAAGGACGACTCGAATGATAATCCTTATATTCTCAACGCTGACAAGTTTGTATGTTCCATATTGCCCGAATCACCTTCCAAATCAGTCACTTACACTCCAGGTTAGTTTTCTTCAACTAACATCATGAATAGATGGGTTGGTTTGATCATAAACCCTGAATAAATCACAGCTATTTTAAAAACTTCAGGAAACAAAACTAATTTGTTAATTCACAGATCTACTCGTGATGCTAACATTCAAGAGATCTACTCCTGATGCTAACATTCAAGTTCCAAAAATGATTTAGATATTACTCTTCCTCATGTTTATTAGGTGGGCTTCTAATGAAGCCTGGAGGAAGTAACACACAACATGCAACATCTTCTTCTTTCCTCCTAATTGTTTACTCTCAGTCTATGAATATTGCCCATAAACTGGTTCGTTGTGGTAATGTTGTTGTCACTCCAAATAGGCTGATCAATCTCGCCCAGAGCCAGGTATGCACCTCAAACAAATTAAGCATACCATTTTGGTAAAATGTTTCGTTGAGACATTAATGATCTGAATAAGAACGATTTTGGATCGTTAATTGATGAATGAAGGTGGATTATTTACTGGGAGATAACCCATTGGGGATGTCATACATGGTGGGATTTGGCCCAAAGTTCCCCCAGAAGATACATCACCGTGGAGCAAACTTACCTTCGATTGACAAACACCCACAGAAGCTAGGTTGCCGTGACGGAGACCGGTACTTCAATAGCCAGAATCCCGACATGAACCAGCTAACGGGGGCAATTATTGGAGGCCCTGCCGGGGACGATTCTTTCAGTGATTCTCGGAGAGATGTTGGGCAGACAGAGCCGACCACGTACATAAATGCACCTTTTGTGGGCGTCTTGGCTTACTTCAAAGCAACTGCTCAGTCTACTCTAAAAAATACAACGTACACTTGACATTTGATCAAGTACATTTTGATTACTTATGTTTAATTTTATGCTACAGGAATGCTTCGTTTACCCTCGTGTATCTATGCCTTACAAGGAGTGCAGTCCAGAAATTTAGGCTTAGGGTGATCTATATGTTTTTGAGATCTACATGTTTTTGACACAAAATTTCAGTAATTGAATAAAGATGTTGGTTTTTATTTTTTTATTGTTGAAAAGAAAACATTACATCTCATTCCATTGATTTAAACACCCATTATAAGTTTCTCACAATCAATACATGATTGCAAGATTTCTTTTGAACCCTCCTAAATCCAAATCACTTCCTCCTCTAAAGCCAGCTTAGCAAGGATGTGATCAACATTGTTCCCTTTTCTCGGTATAAACTTCAACTGTCGATTGTTGTTATGACAAAAAAAAAAAAAATCTACAAATCTTCTACATTATGTCCATACCAAGACCAGTTCTCAATCTTACTCTTTACATCATTGATCAACAGGAGAGCATCTCCCTCAAAAATTGTTTGGTACAATCCCAATTCTATACTCAGATATGTTGCTCTCACTAATGCAGCAGCCTCAACTTGTAATGGATTAGTAATAAACCTCTTGGAACACCCTGCAGTTGCTACCAGATCACCTTCCCAATTGTCAACCACTATGTCACATCCCATCTTCTTATTCTTCTCATAAAAGATTGCATCCCAATTAATCTTGAACTAGTTAATTGCAGGCTTGCTCCATTTCATAGGTGTACCACTTGCAACCTCCCAACTGTTTGAGTCTTTCCACACTGTTAGGCATGATGAAAATCCTCTTCTTACAATCTTGCAATCTGCCCCACCTTCTTAGGACAATCTAACTTACCTTAAAAAACCATTATATTCCTTTTCAACCAGATTCTCCTAATCACACATACAATCAGCTTAAGCTCTGCCTTATTATGTCTCGATACCATACCCTCCCAAATATTAACAAAACTCATCTCACTCAATTTTGCTTTCTTAAATGGACTATCTAAGTCAGACCATACATCCTGAACTGCTACACAATTCCACAAAAAATGATTGCTAGTTTCCTATTGTTGCCTGCAAATATGACATAAACCATCACCTAAGATTTTTCTCTACAACAAATTCCCTCTTGTAGGGAATGATTCACTAACTGCCTTCCACACAAAAATTTTGACACCATTTGGCACTTGTAAGTCCCAAAGTCTCTTCCATATATCTGAAGTCAACTTCTGTTCTGAAGACTCACCCATTTTGTCCATTTTGAACTGACATTGCAAAAAATAACTGGTTTAAATGATAACATATTGTTTCTGGTCTGACCCCAAATTAATTTATCAACAGAACTATTTTTACTTGTAGTCAAACTCTATCAAATCTACTGCCTCATCCTAGAACACCTCATCAACTAATTATTCCTTCTAATTTCCTTCATCATCCAGCAGCTCTTTCACAAAATACACTCTCTCTGCAAAACATTAACTGGGTATTGAACCTTATGAGTATATAGAGTAGAAAGCCAATTATCCCTCCATATCCTAATCTTCTCCCCATTTCCACCTTCCACCTCAAACTAGCTTTAATTAAGCCACCTACCCCCCTAAACAAAATCAAAGAAGCAGAACCCCCCACTTTGCACTCAAAAGATCACCCTTCTAAAAATAATTTTCTTGCATTATCTTAGTTACAAGGGAATTAGGGTTAACAAGCAATATCCAATATTGGTTTGCCAGTAAATCCTGATTAAACGTCTCCATATCTCTGAGACTCATCCTACCATGTCCCTTAGATAATCCCATCCCACCGCACTGCTTCCATTGGATATTTAGTCATCATTTTAGAAATATCTCTGCATAATTGTCTAGGTAGCCTGAAAACACTCATAACATAGGTTGATATTGCTTGAATGATAAACTTAATGAGGACTTCTTTACCTGCCTCTGAAAGGAACTTATTATGCCAATTGTTCATTCTCCTCCCCACCCTTTTTTTAATAATTCTGAAAGCTTTATTTTTGCCTCTATCCACCATTGATAATAAACCCAAATATTTTTCTGCATCCCCATAGACTCTAGCACCAATAATCTAAGCCAACTCCTCTCTAATCTCCTTCCTTGTATTAGAACTGAAACATAAAGTTTTAATCTGCATGTTTAATTTCTGATCCGAGGCCTCTTTATAAGCGGTTAGAATTGCTTCCAAAAGCTTTTCATTGTTGCATTTCAACCTTACAAAAAATCATGCAGTCATCTGCATATAACAAATACGACTAATATATTTACATATCTAATTAATTTCACCAAATACTTAATATTTCTAAATAATTTGGTCTAGGCCCTTACATTCGTATTTTATTAAAAAGTAAACGGGACCAATATATTAATTCATTGCGATTGAGTTTATCTCCTCGACATATTTCAACTCATATATTAAGGGCCCGTTTTATCTGCTCGTATGTACGTATTTTATTATATCAAGAGGGGTTGTTTGGATATAGAGGTGAGAATAAACTATTTCATCTCATCTAAATTAAATAATTTAATTACTATTCATAAATCATCTCAACACAACTTACTTCATCTCACTATTCAATAGAGATCTAATAATGTTTTCGTTAGAAGTAATCCATAGCCATATATATTTTCAAAAAATTAAATGATTTAAAAAAAAAAAAAACTTGTTTAATAGAAATTAAGTGATGCTAAATATGGTATTTAAAAAATTACTTTTTTAAATAATAAATTCTAACTCTTTCTAAAATAGAGCATGAGATTTATAAGATTTAAAATTGTAATTGACATTAGGATCCTTCTAAACCAACCGCTCAATTGCTGTTGGGAGCTACTGTTAGTTGTAATTTATATATATTTTAATTATAATAAATAGCTAAGTAATGGCTACTTAACTGATTTTCTTATTTTTTATTAAATTTTCTTGTTTTTAATTCCATCTGAATTATTATATGATGTGATTCTTGAAATTATTTAATCTCCTGATTCAAACTCTTAAATCAAATTCTTCAAATTCAAATCTACCTAAATTCAAAACTCCTATCCTCTCATGAATTATTATTCGAAACTCTCATTTAACTCAAATTCATTTATACTATCTCTCAATTATAATTTGAATGGATTCCTAGATTGAAACAAATATCAAATTCAAATTCAACTCAATCTTTTTATGATCAATATTACTCTTCTCTCATTATCTATAAAATTCACCCAAGATTCAGATTAAACAGCACAAATTATATAAATAATATATAATTTGTATAACATGTAAATTATAATATAACATCATTTTATATAAATTATAACTCAGATTATATAAAAAAATATATTATTTAAAATTTCTATTCATTAATAAAAAAATATATTATTTAAAATTTCTATTCATTCTTTATAAAAAAAGAAAAGAAAAAGAAATGTAAAATAATTAAGTTTAAATCTGTTTGTCAATTATATTTGCGAATATAATTATTTGAATAAAATATTATTTATTTTTTAATTTAAATTCATTATGAAACATTAATTGAAATAATAATATTTTATAAATGAAATTCTAATAATTATTAAATAGTTTTTTTTCATCACTTTATATAATTTTTTCTTTGTTAAGATACTTTTCTTTTATTACCCGTTAAATATTTGTTAAAACTTAAATTTTTTTCTCCTATGCATTACATTATTGATCGAAATTTATTTATTTATAAACATTATATCATTTTTTAAAAATAACCTCTTCACTAAATTAAGGAAATGCGCTTTGCACGTTGCTCCTTCCTAAATAAATATATATATTCATTTTATTTTTTCTTACAAGTATTTATTAATACTTTTAAATATTTAAAAAAAAGAATTACAATGTTAACAAAAGACTTCTTTAATTACTAAGTCAAAAAATAAAAAATTCCACAACAACAACAAATGATAAGAATTAGTAGTAAGAGTATCATCTCTTCTCTTCCCTTAGAAAAGTGTTGTAGACAACTAGAGTTGTGTCCCCGCCGCGACACCGGTTGTTATGGCTTATTAATATATCTACATGTGACTTAAAAAAAAAGCTAACAAAAAATGGAGCTCTAATAAATAGAAGTTTAAAACAACCCCCACGATGGATTTGAACCATAAAAGCTTGCGATTTCTTACAAAGAGCAAAAAGTAGTGGCCGCAAGTGGTCTTCGATCATGAAAACCTCCAATATTCTCCGGCCTCCAATCATTCACTACAAGGAAAATTAATATTTCTGGCGACTTGTAGTCACTGCTATAAGCCATAATTTTGCGGCAAATAAGTTTTTGCGGCTCATTTCCATCGCCAGTAAGGTGTTGCAATAGGTGAGCCACGAAAAGTGGTTTCTGGTGCAGATTAAAACCACTAGAGAGAAACACTTTTTGCAGTGATTGGTGTGGTTAAAAGCGCCAGAAAAAACAACAAAACAAAATGGAATTGATCTTTTGTGACGACTAATGTTCACCAAAGATATTTTTTCGTAGCATTTTTTCTTTTATAAATGTTGTAATAATTATACAATTTAACGTGTGTTAAAACATCAATTTAATTCTTGATACATCTAATCAATTATATTTCCTAATAAGCATTACAATATCATGAATTCATCATTATATATATATATATATATATATAATGTTTAAACATTCCTAACATCATACATTAATTAAAAGAGTTCAAATTGAAAGTCATGACAATTTATTCTAAGTTAACATCCAAAAATGTATCAATATTGTTTTACAAGTGTTGAATATAGGATAACTAGGATTTCCTAAGCATGCCATGATCATCCTTTAGAAACTTTGTTCTTCATGATCTCAAAGTTGCCTTCTTCAACTCTTTTTCTTAAAATTTGATGTCTTCTTCATTAATTTCAATTGCTGCAAACATATGTATATATATTAGTTCTGACAGTCAACCACAATGTACATTCTTTAGTACAATAACTGAAGTTTCTTTTCAAATAATTTACAAATGGAAGTAAAGTACACCAAAACATGAATATAGAGGACAAAAAAAAAGTACAAAGAAAATGATAGACAATTAATAATTGGTCAACAGGACATACTCAGTAAAGAAAACCTTAAGAATAAAGGAAACCAAAAACAAAAAATGAAATCTTACTTTTGATATGAGAAATCATTTTGATTGATTTGAATATATTCTTGTAGATATTTAGTGTGTTGGTCCTTTAAGCAAAACATAGTCCATGATACTTATGTAAGTTCTGCAAATAGGAACAAACAAGGGAAAGAGGCCTCTCGTTGGAGCTAGAAACTAAAAAAAAATATGTATTGAAGCAGAACTGAGAGCATGAACAAAGATAGATTGAAATTAAGTTCAATGAAAGCCACACAATATCAATAAGAAGTGCATATATTGTACTTTATAAAATAAATGAATAAATTAAGATGCATGAAAGCTTATATTCATAAGTTAATCACGAGGGTTTGTTGTAGTATTGAGGCAGCTAATGTGTGCTCTTCACAAGATTTATGTCCTGCAACCAAGGTGCTAAAACAACCACAGCCAACAATATGATCACTCCTTTACAACTCCTCACTCCATGACCAACCTAACAATTTTTCACATGATTCAAGCAATACTTGTTTAAGCTGACCAGTTATAGTCAGCTTACTATTGCAACAAAAGGAAAAGAAATAATATTTGAAAAAGAAGCAAAACATTTTCAGTTAATGCATTTCGAATAGTTAGATATACTTTCAGAAAGCTGAACTAATTGATGCCTTCAAGGATTCTCACATCTGTCTTGCAAAATAAACAGGAAGTGCAATAGCAACACCTTGTGAAAAAGAAAGGGAAAAATGAAAAAGGGTCCTTTATCAAATTAAGAGTACTTGAGTTTGTAATGATAAAGGAACAAGATATTCAATGTATTTAGCTCAGTGCCACATAAATGTTAATAAATGATTGTTATCATCATATTACTATTACTACTAATTACTCAATTAAGCTTTGAATTACGAAACATAGGAAGAAATTACAACATTGAACAATGAATTGAATCTTATGAGTAAAATTAGAATCCTCCCCTAAGCTTTCAAAACCGCTTAAAAAAACAAGCTGAAAAGAAGGCATAGAGCAAACTAACTTAGCCATACAATATTAATTTCATGGACCTATCAAATTTCAGTTTAATTTTTTTGATATAGCCTCAATAGAACATACACAGATAATAACATGGTTTCTATGGAGGACTTCTATGAAAGTAATTAGAAATATAGGAAAAATTAAAATGATACTAATAGAAAGTAATGCAAGTTTAGTCCTAGTGATTAAATAAAGGAGAAGTTGACTGGTGGAAAGCACAAGGAGGAACACTCACACGCCACCACTATTACTAGTACAGCCACAACTACTATATCCAGTAGTCTTGGAATTTATGAACACCAAGAGCATGAGAAGAAAAGTATGATGGAGAAAATCAAGAAAAAATTGCCTGGCCATCATAGCACTACTTAAAAACTCCTGATATATATGTATAAAGCCATCTAAATTTTATAGTAATTACTTTGTTTCTTGTCATGGTGTGCATCGTGTTTTAGATTTATTTTGTGCAAAAGAGTTTGAGCTGCAGATTTGTGTCCCTAATTTGTTAATACTTTTGTGTATCTCAAATACTCAGTCAATTGACTATGTGATAATAGGAAATAATGATAATTACTTGGCCACTATACATAATGATAATTACTATGTAATCATAACTAAACAAGAGAACTCTCAAACACAAACATCTAAGTTGGGAATTATCATTAAAGTTGTAAATCTAAATAGAAATCTCAGAGAAATCATTTTAAATTCTCTAGAATTTATCAAGAGAATAAATTAACAATATTATTATACAAGATTAAAAAAACTTTCTATGACTAATTGGAATCAAGAATTAAAAATAATAAAATTCTAAGACCAAATTCATCCATCACTCGACAAACTGATCATCTTACTACCAAGGAGCATTAGTTACTACCAAGTAGGCATTACTACCAAGGAGCATTAGTTATTATGCCAACAAGAGAACATGATCCAAAATAATTGTATACTAAATTCTCAAAGCCAAACAGAGGAATCAGACCTAAATATGCGAATTGACCGATGTTTCTTTATTTATAATACTTTTAACAAGGAATGAAAGTTGAACCACATCTAAAGGTATGGAGAGGAAATCCTCTGAAGAACAATTACAAACACATGAAGGACATGACCCAAAACCTCACATCTCATAGCATGCGTGACCGAAAGTAGCTCTATGTCTTCATTGGTTTCTCTCCAAATAAACATAACTACTAAGAAAAACAAAGGGAAAATGAGGAAAATCACATGAATGGAATCTTTGAGTAAGTACCTCAATGCAAACGACAACAAGAGATAAACCAGCCAACGAGAGGAAAATTGAGAGATGAACAGAGAGACTCACCGGCGTCGAGAGGAGGCGAGATGGCACTTAGGCTGAACTTATGTCGTCGGCAACAAGAAATAGCCAACAAACAACAGAGAAGAGATGCAGAAGGTATTGGAGAAGAAGAGGGAAAAATAAAATGCGGCAACGGTTTGGAGATTTTTCCTGATCATTTTATTAGATTAAAAGAATTATTGCGGAGGCTCAAAGTCTAATTTGTAAAAAAGCCGCCATAATAAAGTACTTATTGTGATGGATATATTTATGGCTCAAAAAGTCGCCTCAACAAAAAAAATTTCTGGCGTTTTTCCACTTTCGAAGGATGATTTACAGCTGAAACATTAAAATTACTATTTTTGGAATTTTTTTCCCACAGGAAATAAAAAAGCCACAAAACCCCTTTTTCCTTGTAGTAATTTCAGCCTCCTTAGATCTTAAAACAATCCAAATGCATATGCAAAAAACCTATTTTTGTTCGAGAAATTCTACATAGAGTCGGTTTCATGTAAATGAGTTGTAGTTGATTGATGTCAGCTGACATTTATAAAAATTAAAATAAAAACTAAATGAAAACAATCGCACCAGAACTTAAAATGATAAGTCTTTCCCCTTTCCCCTAATCTTCAACTGCGTTTGTCTTTCCCTTTCTCCTCATCTTCAACCTCGTTTCAGCCCTTCCCTAAAAACGCACCAGTCCTAACTTCTCATTATTTTTAAAAAATTGTTTGAGGAGTTCATGGAATTTGACCTGTAAAAATTTTGAGTTATAATCTCATGTCATTAATGCTTTAGTTGCCATGTTCTCAAATTAAGTGCTTATTTGGTTGTAAAGAAATCAGTGAGAAATATATGAAAACTGATTTTTTCCAATAGTTTGAGGATGATAATGGTGATACCGAAACAAATTCAAAGATAAAAACAAAATCAAGCATTAGATAAAGTAACCATGAGAGAGAAAGAAAACCGATAGTATCCCAAAGACCTAGATTCAAAGTCTTTCTATCAACCATAACATTGGTGCTGAAGTTATCAAAAATAGTTGGGATGTAGTCCTACCAAGCAATAAGTGAAACCCAAAAAGCAAAACTCATTGGTTGGCTGAAGTTGCTTTTGCAATTCTATTTGTTGAAGACGAGGAAAGGTATGATTCTATTTGACTAAGATTTTGTTTTGATTTTGGGGAGAGCAGAAAGACAGACGTGAAGTTTTGGGATTTTTGTTTTTTGTTTTTTAAATAACAGATGATGTCAGCTGACGTCAGCCAACTATAACTCGCTTACATAAAATCGACTCTGTGTAGAATTCATATTACAGTACAAAAAATTATTCATATCAACGTCCCTATAAATTCAAATTACCCAACTTCTATATTTTTATTCTCAGCCTCTTTCAAGAAAGCTGATGAAGAAAAGGGCAAAAAATCGGTGGACACTCTGTAGTGGAAATGGATTTGGACGTTTTCCTTCTCAGATGGTCTTCTTCTCGAATTGGGTTGCAAAGACGAAGATATAGATGGAGGAATGGAGGGAGAAGTGAGTTATTTGAGAAGATGGAAATGGAGATAGAAGGATGGAGAGGGACGCAATTGTTTGAACGTTTTTCTTGTTTACTAAAGCATTAAAATGGTGCCACGACGGGGACATAAACCCAGTTGTCCCTAGAAGCTCTCAAACTCTATATACAATTGGTTGTGAGGAATCGTGATGCAAACATTTGTTGAAGTGACCCTATAAGTATAGAAAAGATAAAAAAGAAAGTTGAAGATAGGAAAATTTGACAATTTATTGTTGATGATTCCTTCTATCTATTTCTTTACAGTACTAAACTATTTTTAGCTTTTTTCTTCCTTTTATCGTTGTCAATGTTTCCAATGCTTCCTTGCTCGAGTTTCAGAAAGCTGGTGGGTGCCACTTTGCTAACTACACAACTATTTAAGTAAGCAAATTCTCTTCACCTCTTTCTATTTGCTTACTTGGGTAAGGGTTTTGGTTATTAAGATTTTAACCCAAAAGCGAACCTCTTTCAATCATCACTTCAAAAATTCCCCCATCTTTGATTTTTTTTCCTTGCTAGCTTCTTTCTTTTTCTTTCTATAAGGATTTTTAGGATGGCGTTGAGCAATGAAGTCTTGGCTCCCACCATTGTAAGGGGAATATAAATGTACTTACAATTTGCAATGGGCTATGGCAAGCTGGTTGGTGAAGATAGGGTACAAGTTGTACTTGTGGAAGAACAATGATGGTTATTTATTGGAATATGATGGTTTTAGTCGGCCAGATGCGCCAGAATTTTCGATGAACCATCTCTACAAAGCTATAGATAGAAAATTGGATGGACTGCTTTGGGATTATGAAGAGAAACCTCTTAACGATCAATTATAGCTCGAACTCCACAAGACTAGAAAAACCAAAGTAACTTTAGAGTCCAAGAAGGAGGGAGGACCAGTTGAAACCTCATTCGAGTAAAGTAATTTCTTGTAGTTTAGAGTATTCATGGATGTCTCTAATTATTAGATATCAATCTTCTAACTGTGAAATAGTAAAGGAAAGGAAGAAGTTAGGAATGATGCTGAAATCAATGGTGAGAAGCCCAACTTTTCTATATGTGCAACCATTTTAGTTGCAACCACAAACATCTGATTTTGGATGATGTTGAGTTTTGGCTCCCACCTGAGTTCCTCAATGAAGATAGTTTTGCCAAGGACAAGAGTGAAAGAAATGGGTTCGACTTCGACTTTGAGATGACGAAGTCTTTTGTATGGTTTTTCTGGGTTTAGGGAAATTAGGGTTTATGTAATTCGAGATGAATAAGGGAATAAGATGAATTGAATGAAATACAAAAAAAAAAAGGATAATGCATTGTTACGTAGCTATAAGGGACTGTACCCTTATAGGGCCTCGAAGGAAGAGACTTTGGTGGATGAGTGATAGGAGGTATTATACTAGTTTTCTGCCATAGGTAACCACTGGACCCATGCTTTAGGTTTAGCTCTTGAGGAGCGTCTTAGGTATCCTTCAAGTGTCTTGTTCAGGGCTTATGTTTGACCATTTTTTTCAAGATGGTAGGCAGAACTAAAATTTATGTTGAGCCTTGGAGTTCAAATAGAGATTTCCAAAAAGAGTTGAGGAAAAGGGAATCCCTGCCTGAAACAGCTACCTTTGGGAGACCATGTAGTTTAAACACCTCCTGAAAAAATTTCTGAGCCATTGTTAATGTTGTGCAAGGATGAGAGAATGGTATAAAATAGCCATACTTGGTCAGTCTATCTATCACCACCAGTGTAACTGTAGCCTCCCGGGAAGTTAGCAGCCTTTCAATGAAATCAAAGAAATGACATCCCAAGCTTGGTTGGGAATGGGTAGAGGTTGTAAGAGCCCTGGATAAGGAACATTTTCTGCTTTGTTAGTCTGGCAAATGTGACACTCCCTTATTAACTTCTTAATATCATGCTTCAAAACCTTCCAATAGAAATCTCTCCTGCCTCTATGATAGGTTTTTAAAAACTTGAGTGTCTAGCTCCTGTATCCTCATGGATGAATTGTAGGACCTTGTTTTTAAAAGGAGTCTGGGCTCCTATGACAATTCTCCCGTATTTTAACAAGATCCCAGTTTGGAAAGTGTACCCCTTAGGCATTGACTAATCAACCTGAAACCTGTCCAACACCTCCTTTACCTCAAAAGAACAAGTGTATGAAGCCTTTAACTGATCAATCCAAGTAGGAGTAGGAAAATTGAATACTGCTAGGGACCCTTTAGAAATTAGTTCAGTCTCCATCTTCCTAGGCAATGCATCAGCCACTTTGTTGTCCTTCCCTTGCTTATATTCAATAAAAAAAATCATACCCTAATAGCTTGGTAATCCTTTTCTGCTGAGATATAGTCCCCACTTTCTGCTTTAGTAAATATTGCAAAGTTTGTTGATTAATTTTAACCTTGAAAGTTTGACCCAAAAGTTAAGGTCTCCACTTGTGAACAACTTTACTAAAGCTAAGAGCTCCTTCTCATAGATAGATAGGGCTTAGGCTATACCTTTCAAAGCCTTACTCAGAAATGCTATAGGCTGACCCTGCTGCATCAGTACAGCACCAATACCCAGCCCACTAGCGTCACACTATACACTGAAGGGTTGGGAAAAATCTGGTAGCCTTAAAACAAATAGTGAGGCAACTACCTGCTTTAATTCCTCAAAGGCTTTAATGGTCAATTCTGTCCAAGCAAAAGAATTCTTCTTGATGAGTGTAGTAAGGGAGGAAGCTATAAGACCATAACGCTTAATGAATTTATAATAATAGTCAGTTAATCCCATAAGTCCTCTTAATGCCTTAATAAAAGTTGGAACTGGCCAATCGAGCATAATAGAAATATTTTTTGGGTCAGCCTTCACTCCAAATCTAGTGTCTATGCCCTAAATATTCCACTTTAGTTACCCCAAATAAACACTTGGACCACTTAGCATACAAACTGTGAGCAGCCAATGCAGTTAGCACTTGTGTGAGATGGTCCAAGTGGTCTTGTAGATAGTGGCTATGAATTAGGATATCATAAAAAAATACAAGTACAAATTTCCTCAGAAAAGACTTGAATATTGTTTTTATCAACCCCTAAAATGTAGATGGAGCATTTGTAAGCCCAAATGTCATTACCAAAAATATATAATGGCATTCGTGAGTATGAAATGCTGCCTTATGAACACATTCAAGACCACCCTAATTTGGTGGTAACCAGACCTGAGGTCTAATTTAGAAAAAATAAAGGACCCATGAAGCTCATCCAATAACTCAACAATAACTGGAATAGGGAACTTGTCCTTTATAGTCTCCTTGTTCAAGGCCCTATAATCCACACATAACCTTCAACTGCCATCATGCTTCTTCACTAACAGAATAGGGGATGAAAAAGGACTAGAGCTAGGTCTAATAACCCAGTAGACATTAACTCAGCCACAATCCTTTCTATTTTTGATTTCTGGAAATGTGGATACCTATAGAATCGTGTAGATATAGGATTAGTTCCTTCCTTTAATGTAATTTTGTGATCCTAAGGGGAAGTCCCATAGGTTCTTTGAACACATCATCAAACTTAGTCAATAGGGACTCAATTTCAGGAGTAGAAGAGAGCTGGGGTGTTTCAAGGGTTGTAGCCATCAATTGTAAAAATATTCCCTTCCCTTTAGAAATAGCACACATGAGTGATTTATCACCCTCATTAGTGACAGTTGAATCACTAGGTGGAGTACTATGCAACTTGACCCATTTTTCTGCCCATTTAAACTGCATTGTTAATCTGTCCAAGTCCCAAGTAATAGGACTAAACCCCTTTAAGCAATGTACTCCTAAAACTACATCACAACCAACAATAGAGAGCACCTAAAAATTTGGATAGACAGTGATGCCTTGGATGGTAGTAAGGAATCTGTTACAACTCTTTGGACTGATTAATTCACTCCCATTAGCCACTATCACTTTCAGTTTACCAATTTCATCCATGCACAGATTTTTTTTTGAACCAAATAAGGAGCCAAGAAATTATGGATACTTCCTGTGTCTATTAAAATAACCACAGAAGTATAGCCAATCTTTTCCTAAACTCTTATAGTACTAGGGTATGGGACTCCAGTTAAAGCATGATGGAAGGATTAGGAGCAGGTAGTTGGGTATTTTCACATTCAACAACATCAATGGAATCATAAAATATTTCTTCAGGTTTCTCATCCTGAACATTATCAGAAGCACAAATATAATAGATATTAAGGGATTTCTCCTCATAGTGAAAACACAAGCTTTTTTTGAGCTTCTCATCCATATGCATGGGGTAAACCTTCTTGGGTTGAACATGGTTGTGTTGAGTAGAAAACTGAGGCCTGGGAGCTATGGTAGAGAAACTAGGGCTAGCTGAGTTGTACGTCCTGTTTGACCATGGTTTGACTGACTTCCTGAGGGTACTAATATAATACTCTTGTATTCTTGCTAGGCTATAAGCAGTAGTTAAGGATAATGAATTCAGCAATCGCAGTGGCAACCTGATATCATCCTTCAGATCTGAAAGGAAGAAGATCAACTTATGGGACTCATGTAGGTTGGGAACTCCATTTGAGAGGCATTCAAACTGCTCCTTCTACTCAAGGACAGAGGAAGTGTGCTTATGCCTAAGGAGATCTTCCAGGGGGTTATCATAGGCATTTAGGCCAAACCTGAGTTGGAGTGCATTAGTGAAAGTTTGCCAAGACGGAAAGGACCTAGCAGAAGTAGCACCTTTATACTAGGCCAATGCTGGACCATTCATGTAGTAGGAGGCCATCAACAATCTGTCGTTAGAGGGGTATCATGAAAATCAAAGTAATGGGTTGTTTTGAAAATCAACCTTCCATGGCATAGATCCAGTTAGTTGGATCTGTGCCATGGAATGTTGGAAAGTCTAGTTTAAGGCCACGGGGAAGGTGTTTCCGATCAAGATTTTTTGTGTCTTGGCTTTCTGGGCAGGTGGAGGTTCATTGTTAGGTTCAAGTGGGGGCTTAGGTATCAACAGGCATGTAGTAACCTGTGCCTAGAATTGGTTTTGGGAAATAACTAGGTTTTGTAAAACATCATTGATATTGTTGAGTTAAGCTTGAAGGTCAGTGAGGCCTTAGTCATGGTCGAGGAGCATGTCCACATGTTTTTGGTTCAATCGGGTTCTGTTTGCCATTAGGATGTAAGACTCTGGATACCAATCGTAAAGGTTTTCTGGGTTTGGGGAAATGAGGGTTTATGTAATCTGAGATGAATAAGGGAAGAAGGTGAATGTAATGAAATACAAAAGAATGGATAATGCATTGTCATGCGGTTGCTCTTTGAGGGACAACTTGCTCCAAAGGTTCTAATATTAAATGATTCTCTAGAATGCCTTTCCACTAGACCTCACGGCTTACATATTCCCTCATTCTTATAATAGAACAAGTAAATACATTACATGTGTAAAGTAGGCTAACAAACAGGCCAACAAACTGAGTAGCCAACAACGACACAAGTCCAAATAAAATGACAGAGGAAATAATATTAATTGGCAACATTTTAACAGTTACACTTATTGAAATGGAACTTTTTAGTCTGGTTTAAAATGGTGTGTCTCGTTTCAGACATATCCTTAGCCAACGGTGCGTGTTGCTCCAGAGTTAAACGGTACATAGCGAGATGCCTTAACTTCTTCAACTAAATACTTTGACACTTCACTTTAGAAATCCTCCACTTTAGATCCTTCTCAACATTTCATCTCTCTCTATGATTCCATGAGACCCTAGATTTCACATAATCCTAACAACTTTGCTCCCTCAAGAGTTTTCCTATGGGTTTTACTCTTTTGGGACTTCCTCATCGGATCTCGATTCTTCAATTGAATGGGTTGTCAAATCAAGTGAGATGGAGAATGATGAGGAGCACTACCTCGTTGGCGTGACAATGGATTTCCAAGCTTTCTTGAAGATTTTGGAATGGACAGTAGTTTTCCAAGGAAAGCTGACGAAACGTTTGATCTAGCTATTTTGGCATACCGATATTTTGAAGGTGAAGAAAAATGAGTGCAGTGAAATGAAAGAAATGGGTGTACCAAAAACAAACAAGGAAAAAAAGTGAAAGGCAAGAAAAGAAGAAACATAAGAAGAAAGATAAAGGAAGAGATCTATTTTGTTCTTGTTATTTTTTTATTCCACATAAGTCTGTCCGTTTACATCCTGTTTGCACATTTCGATTGTACCTAGCAGAACTAATAGAGTTTTTCATGCTCTAATCTATAGTTTTGCGATGGAAAAATGGGAGACAATCGGTGGAATAAAAACACATTAAAATGATCAAATAAATCTCTCGCTTTCTCTTTCTTTTACCGTTTCTTCTTTTCTTGACTTCACTTTTTTTTTTATACTTGTTTCTTCTAAAGTTTCTTCTTTTCTTGACTTCAATTTTTTTTTTCTTTTTATACTTCAGACAACTTGAAATTTGCAAGCCGCCCTGGCCCTTTCTCTTTCTCACCTCCGTCCATTCTTCACACTGGATATTTTTATGTTGATGTTCATCTGTGTGATTTCTCGATTTTTGGAAGTTATCATTTCTTAAAGTTTTTGGCTTCCACTATGTTGCAAGAAAGTTTAAATAGATAGCAAAATATGCGACCCCTTAAATTAGAAATAAATCAAACAACGTTGATTAATTTGTTTTCCTTGAGCATATATTATTATTCCTTTTGTTTCTTTTGCCTGAGAAAATGAAAGAAAAAAGAAAGAAGGAAAAAATAAAAGTTGAAGATCAATGACTGCATTTACATTTTCCAAAAATCAAAAAAAGGAAATCCATGTAAAAATTTGAGAAGAACTCAGTAAAATGAAAAAAAATACCTCTTCCATCTAACAAAGAAACTCATTTCTTCCTTAAAAAATAGATCTAGAACTGCAACAAAAGTCTTCTATGTTTGTGAGGAGGTTTGGGAGAAAATGCTCCGACTGAAGGCTTTGAAGATGCAAAAAAAAAAAAAAAAGTGATTAAGAAGATGAGAAGAAGAAGTGGAGAAGAAGTTGTAAACCCTTTCTTGCGAAGATGAATGATTGAGAGGGAAAGATGAACTGATGAAGACAAGGAGAACGAAGACTCTATTTTGATACATTATTAAATATACAATTTTTTGATTGAGAAAAAGGGAAAACAAAATAGAAAGGGGAAGAAAGAAATAAACAATTAATTAAATAATGCGCCATTTGTGCGCAGTTTGCGGCAGACGTTTGTATTAGCATTTTTGCTAATCTATAGAGACAAGTGACAACTGTTACCTAGGAGAGAGATTTGGTCCGTCCAGATCGGAAAAATCGACCGAAGCAGCCACTTTGGACTGGATGGGACTCGATTAAGATTGTGTTTGGTCGGTCTCAACTCAAGTATTATAAGACCGAAAGACATTCGGTCCAGTCACAATCTAGGGGTTTTTTGGACCGGACCGGACTCGATTGAATAATACAATATATATTTTTATTATTTATATAATTATAGTTGCATACAATTAATTATATAATGTATTTTATTTATATATCTTATTTAGTATCAAAGTATTATTAAATTCCTTATTGTATAAATATTAACTCTAATATATAGTATTATTATATATTTATATATTAACATATTATAAGAGTTATAATATAAATATAATATTTCTATAAAAAGTTACAGTATAAAGATAGAGTAGACTGACTGGACCAGATCAAAATTGATCTGGTCCAGTCCTATGAAGTACTCGATCTGGTCCAAGTTAGGAAAACTCTAACCGAATATGTTCGGTCCGAGTCTTGTCCATAAAACTCTTTTAGGACCGGACCAAACTCCCCCTACTCTTACCTTTCAAAGGTAAAAATGATAGAATTTTTAAAAATATAAGGTCGAAGTTTCATTTATAAATTATATGACACTCTCGTATAATTAAAGAGAATATTAGGGATCCCTCTCGTAGAGATCTTGATGGATTTCGATGAGAGTTTTTTTACGTGATTTTTAAATAAGTATTTTTAAATAATGTTGTAATTTTTTTTTATATTTTTAAAAAATATTTTAAAATATTAATAAAATCATGTAAAATAAATATATAAAAATTATATAAAAAAGAAACTGAAAAAAAAAAAAAAAAACCTCTCATCGGGATCCAATGAGAGGGATACCTACATTTTTCTTTAATTAAACCAATTCTTTGCTCCCATCTTGCAAACAATTCTACTCTAACCCTACTCATTTCAAAAGTTCCACAACGGAACCAACTGACAGTCTGAAACCCTAGATAGAAAATCTGATGCAGCAGAGAAAATCAACATCTGGAAGACCTTCTGGGACGGATGGCTCAGATTTTTCCTATCGGATGGTCGTCGATTCAAGTAAATCTTGCTCAAACTCTTCCATTAGACATCTAACCAGGAGCATTAGTGTTCTTCGCTAAAGCTTTTCTATGTAAATAAAGAATTAAAGATATTTAATCTTATTTGGATCGTAGGGTATCAGAAGGTAGCTTCAGGAAAGTCTCGTCTCTCTTCTCTAATTTTCACCCAGGTATAGTACTTTTCAGTGTTTGTTTTCTACATCCCATTACCAATTGTAATATTGAGTGTTTTTGTTTTTCTATTATTTTATTCGATCAAAAAATAATGCATTATTCTGATGTATGCCTTAATGGCCGATGCATGTCGATAGTGGCTCCCAAATTTCGAAGAAAATTTTAACTTTTTTTTTCCCCTTCCCGTGGCTGCTTTTTAAGTGGTCGATACACAAAATTTGCTGGGAGTTTCTTTTTCTATTGATAGACATTATTTTTCTGAAACGTGATTTATTTTGTAATTAGAACTAGTATATAACTTACTTATCAAAAAAGAAGTATATAACTCTGTTACCTTCATAATATAGCTTGCGAGTCACTTATCAAAAAAAAAAAAATAATATAGCTTGCGAGTTATAAGATGAGATGGTTAAATCTTTTCTTCAACTATTCCTTCTTTCTTTCCGCTTGATGCGGGAAACATGTTAATTCCCGTTTCCCATGGATGAGAAAAGATGGTTACTTTGATTGAATTGGATTTAGGTTGATCTAGATTAACAGATGGATTGATGATTGGATTCATACTGCAGCTGTAGTTGCAAAAGATTAATGAAAAAGAGATTTTTTTTTAAAGGTGTTACCCAAGACGTGAATTTATTGCTACTTGCTAGTGCCCTCAATAAATTGACTTGGAGTTGTTCCGACTTGTGGAAGGTTGAGTATAGACTAGAACACTTCAGGTGGTCTATGTTTTAAAATCTTAGGTGAGATTTTGGCTATTCAATTGAGGTGTTATGGTTCTTTCCTTTAATTCTATGATTTTCCAAACTTTAGTAGTGGTGTAACCTTCATATATGCAAGTGATTGATCAAATTATTTATGTCAAGTAGCTACCTTTGTATTTCCTATTGATTGAATTTTAAGGTGAGACTTTGGCTATTCAATTGAGGTGTTATGGTTCTTTCTTTAATTCTATGATATTCCAAACTTTAGTAGTGGTGTAACTTTCATATATGCAAGTGATTAATCAAATTATTTATGTCAAGTAGCTACCTTTGTATTTCCTATTGATTGGATTTGCACTGTTTATTGCAGGCTATCATTCAATTAATTGGAACTCTATGCACGGTTCTGTCAACCTCAAA
Organism: Platycarya longipes; assembly: GCA_036559045.1. Lineage (NCBI taxonomy): Eukaryota > Viridiplantae > Streptophyta > Magnoliopsida > Fagales > Juglandaceae > Platycarya > Platycarya longipes. Next base: position 27,718,241 of record CM071792.1, on the reverse strand, counting down.
GGAGGATCCTGATAGACTTGCTATCATGGCTATTGCTGTTGGGTTTGTTTCTCTGATACTAGGGGAATTAGGTAGCTGACCAAATCCTAATGTCTTTATCAAGCTACCATATGCATATGCCTCCGTTTCCAATAGTTAGATATTTGTTCCTGTTTTGTTGAAGGTCGAAGACGTAGTCGAGTGGGGTTCTTAAAAGTCTACATGGTTGCATCTTCTACCACGATACTTCTCTGGATTGCTTGTGTTTCTAAGAGCAGTTTTATGTTAGAGGTAAGGACAATCCCCTCCCCCTCCTCCGCCGCCCCCCCCCCCCCCCAAAAAAAAAAACCAACTAAAAAAAAAAAACCCAACCCCAATGTTGTTTATTATCAAAAACTTTAAAAAAGATGGAGCAACAACAAGATAGACCTTCAAGAATTGCTAAGTTTTTTCTTTTTTTTGAACAGACGAAGTTATTTTGTCAGAACCGTGAATGATATACAAAATAGTTTGAGGTCCAATCATTTACATACATATCCAAGTTCATTCTTAATATTCCATCCCATAAACATTGCCCTAATTTTACCTGTTAGTAATGCACTAATGCTGTGTAGGTCTCCTACTCTTTTACTTGGAAGATTTAGTCCGAAAAATAATGGCATAACTATACTGCTTTGACTTTGAGATGAAGTCTTGTCGCATGTTTGCTTTTCCAAATATACTTATTGTGAGTATTAGAAAACCATTTCATTATATGAATTTGGTGATAAGTAGTTGATACTGAAGATGACCAGTCATTGGATACCATGTAACCCACAATTTTGTACTTTTGCCTTGTCAACTTAAGCACAATGTTCACTAAAAAAACTTACCCTCAATGGTTCTAGTTTGGTAAGCCATTAAATGGAAGTAGTTAAACTGAAATCAGTTATTGTGTAGTTATCCATATCAGTTCATGCAAATGCCCTAACATTAGCAAGCCAAGTCTCCCTTAGCTTAACAGATTTCTTTGGCTCTTGATCTTCTCCCAAAGTTTTACAAGAAGCTAAAAACTGCTAAAAACTGCTGCAACTCATTTAACTGTTTCCAAGTCAATAGTCAAAGAGAGTTTCTTAGCAGCAGGGTTTCATTGGTGTACCTGTCAATGCATTGGAGTCGAAACATAAGGAAGCATGAAGTAGTTTGTCTCCATTAGACTATTAGACATACAGTTTTTCAGAAAATAATCATAGAATAAAATAAAATGAAAAAAAAAAAGCCCTCCCTATTCTCCTCAGTGTTATTATATGCCTGTGGAATCTTGTCACAGTTTTCTTTCGAATACATATTGCTAGATCTTCCTACTTTGAGTCATGTCTTGATAGAAATATCTTTGATCAATGGTAAAATAAGATCCATATTGCATCATATCTCAAAGATTACTGCTTCAGACTAAAGATGCAATGTCACTCGATCATTATCAAAGTTATTGTGGTCTTTTTTCTTCCATGAGGATCCTTCAGGGCACCTACTGTTTCTACCAGGCAATGAAGTACTTAGAGCAGAATCATTTTCTACAAGTCCACATTTTTCATGGGGGTCCAAGTAGAGAACCAAAAGTCTTGAGCAAATAATCCAGATGAACTATAGTTCAAGAGATCATTTCATCATAACACCTTGAATTTCGTAACTCCAGAACATCTGTTACTAAATAAGTGTTTGAGAAAAAATTGCTGGTGGGTTGGGTTTTTTATGTTATCGAATATCTGTTTCAAATGTGCACTTTGTAGCTGTGTTATGTCATTCTGATAATACGTAAAATGACAGTAGTTATACTTTGATTAAATATCGACTGTAATATACATGTGTATATACAAAAGAGATTTACTGCATGCTGTTAAGTTGCTAAGATGATTGCAATTAGTAATGGTAAATAATATAATCAAACTTCTAATTTATCATTTCTATCCTGTGGTAAGGTCTTCTCCTCTGTCCAGACATCTATTAGGTCACTCATATGCAGTTGCAGAGCACACACAATCTCCAAAAATGAATATATGTTTATGCTTGGTGGAAATAGTTAGTTACTGTCGAACTTCAATTGTTATTCCTATTGAAATGTCCTGATTTTGTAAGTAATTTCTGAGTAGGTCATCCAAGATCCAAGTAACTGGGAAACAAAGAAGTTGGAACTTCTGGAGACTGCTCTTGTTCTATTTGGTGAGTTCTAATCTTTAATGCTGATTATATAATTATAACTAAAGGTTATATTACATCCTATGTTGAACTTTTTCAGGGCTTCTGATACAAGTATTTACAATTGGCACAACATCATCTCTTATCAGTAACATGTCTCCTCCGAAAAGGGCCTCTTAACTGATGCTTGTAACTATAAGTGACTCCATGGGAAAGGCTGAAGTTTTTTGGGTGCGGCATAATCCATACAAACCACAAAAGATTTAATTCTTTAGTTCTAGTTCATTGATTATCTGGGTGCGATCCATCCTTGAGAAACACTCTGCAGTCTGTAAAACTGCATATCAATATAGCGAGTTGATCCGAATTCATTTAATTCAAGTGATGTTGTTAAGGTTCTGTTTGTTTGGATGGAAAGTATTTCTCCGCCATATCCTCGGGGTCCGAACTAACCCAAAACCAAAAAATGATCAGAAATTGGTAGAAATGAATCAAACGGCCCAAAAATGCAATGGACGTCCGGTCATTCTCACACCTTAAACCACTATGCGGTCTATTCTCCCAAAACAACTGCCACTTCTCATCCTCAGCTCTTCTCGGCTCACATGGTTGCTTTCACCTCACCGAAGCTCAATCCCATTATCCGCCTCACAACGACCCCTTTCAATCTCAATCCCTTTCTTATTATTATTATTTTTTCATTAAATGCTTAATAAATTAGGCGTATATTCAAGTCCTGTATAAGAAAAGTAGCCTTTGATCTATTTATATGTACACCTCGTTTCACTCTCAATCTCTCTCTGAATTGGGATTAAGTGTATACGTGTATCCACGTGATCCTACACATGTAGAGTTTATCTGCCTTGTGCATGTTCTATGGTCCAAATTTGAGGACGGGACCTAGATTTTAAGGTAAGGGCCCCCGGGCCAAGTGTAGCCCTCAAATCTCAGAGTCTTCTGATAGATTTGTCGGTTCTAGCATCTTTAAAAAGCTTGTCCAGGTCCCCACTCCCTCCCCAAAAACCCAAATTCCGAAATCGATTAAAACAGAATCTTATGGTTAAGATGGTATTAAAAAAATAGCTACAAGAGATTATTAATTTTTAGAAATTAACCTAATATAATGTGATTCGTTAAATATTAATTTAGAAAATAATTTTTATATAATTTATTTATTGCCGCAGCAATCTTAAAAATAAGAATAGTGCCACTGGGGTTTATCCTCGCTGCGGCTTTGTGGCGCCATGTCAGTAGAATATATTTAAAAAAAAAAAAAAACATAAATGACTTGATGTCTTAGCCTTCGAGAGCCTTCGTCTTGAAAATCAAATGCCCACGGCCTCTAGAAGCTCCAGAAGCTTCAATGCCAAATTCAATTCCATAGCGCACTGATGCATCCAGAAGCTTCCGACCCCAATAAGAAGTTCAATATCGACAATCCAAGCTCTTTGAAGGAGCCATTTTTATTTTTCATACCTATTGGCCATTTTTGTTTTTAGCTTTAAATTTTGTTGATCGAAAAAGAAAGGAAAAATCGTGGATCTTGATGGGAAAAAAGAAGAAGAAGAAAAAGACCATAGGTGCTGGAAATAGCTTCTCGTTCCAGTTCTCGCCAGCAAGCATTGCATCTTTTTTCATTTTTCAAAAATAATGAAAATGTAACTCTGGTTCTTAAAATTCACATCATAATTATTTTATCTTTTCTTCTTTCTTTGTTTCTCTATTCCCATTTTTCTCTGGACCCAAACAAAATCAAATAAGAAGTAGAAGAATTCAATTTTTGGGGGAGAGAGAGGACAACAGGAGAACTTCGATATCTTGGATAAGAACACAAGAGATTGACCTCAAAGGAAATGGAGAGGGATTTTGGAGCTTCAGGAAACAACATTCGTAAGACGTGATGTCGTGCCAGATTTATTATCCTGATTTTTGATATCCTTCAGTATTTTTTATTAATGATATTATTTGTTTATTTTTTGGGTTGTGTGGTAACACTGTGGTTAGTGTAGTAGTTATATGTGTTCGATACCATCGTGTGCGCGATAAACAGAAAGGGTGGGTGCTAGATGGTAGGAGTAGGCTAAAGTAGCTCACTCTTATTTTGTCGACTTCTTTTATAAGAGTCCTTGTAATTTTTTTTTTTTTTTTTTTGAGAGAATGTATTGGACTAGGGGAATGTTAGTGACGTTGAAAATATGAATAATGATAGTACCATCTTACTACTATTTATTTTTATATTTTTACATAATGATTAATAAAGTGATTATTAGTGAAATTATATATTTTTAAAATTTTTAAATAATTAACAATATAAATATTAAAAAAATGATAAAAAAATAAATATACTAAGAATAATAAACAAATAATAGTAGAATAGTAAATGTATCATTATCTTAAAAATATAGCTAAATTGTATTGAAATGAACTATATTGAACTAGCTAAAATCGTTTAAATGAAATTCTCTGCTACAGTAAATGAAAAGGAAAATCCAAACTTGACTAATCACTCTTCACAGATCAAATTCATATTTAATTTCTAAACTCTTGATTGCTTGCATTTTAATATTAACACTAATTCTATGTTAATTAATAACTTAATAATTTCTAAATAAATAGTTAACATATGCTTAGTAGAGTGATAAAATATGAAAAAATTGTTATTATTTTAACTTATTTTTACCTAATCAAATATTAGATTGATAAATGTTATTTATAGTTATGAATTATATATAATTATTGCATAATCGTTTTAAAAAAATAAGTAAAACATGTGACTCACAAGAAAAGAACTAATTTTTTAATAATAAACCAGACCTAATTATTTTTCAAAAGGATTATATAATATTTACCCCCTCTACAACACTATTAGAATATAGTTGAATTGCTTTAACTTTTAGCCAAAACCTCTAGTTTTAGTCACAATTTTGACTTTTGCTTTGACTTTTCTCTTAGCAGCAGCTGCGGGTACATGGGCGGTGGACCGGACCATTTTGTATCGGCTACTTCAAAATTATTTATCTATCTTCATTTTAATGTCATTTTTTATATACACAAGTTTTATATAATAATTATATGTTAAAACCGTGTCCCTATCGTTGGTCCCAATTATAGAAATAACTCCTTATAACTTGTAAAATAAAATAAATTAAATCTTAAATATAAAATTTCCACTACAGCTAATATTTTAATAAAAACAATTATTCATAATATTAAATATTGGTACTGCACGCACATAAATTCACGCCGCTTAAAAACCTTATTTATCTGACCCTAAATCGAAGCATATATCCAACTGAATTATATATAGAACTAAAGAGAACATAAATTAATTACAGTAGTAGACTAGTAGTAGTTGATCGTCAACATCAGAGCGAAATGCAGATACTCTCTCTCCCAATATTGAGTTCTCTCCCCAGGCGAACTTCGGCTAACCCACCCAACCACCCAAGTATGTATTTCCTTTCGCCAGGCGGGATTGGCTTGGAGCCTTGGCTCCAACCATCTCCTCATTTTCCTATTTACATGACCCCACGTTTTTTCCTTACTTTGATAGTTTTTTGGTCGGATTTAGTGGTTTTCCAGCTGGTTTTCGTTTGTTTTTCATTTCCAAGTCTCATATCGCCGGTCTTTTGCTTGCTGGTAACCTAAGACCAACATGTACCGCCTCCAACACTTTTACAACAGTTGATCTTCAAGTCGAAAGGAGGGGGAGGGGGGGCTTTGCGTTTCTAATGGGCACATGTGGTGTATGCACGGCTCTGGCCGTGTGCATCACCCACATGCAACGGTGTTCTAGCGTGATTTTGGAGGCCACGTGCGGCTCCGCAAGCTTTAGTGACCCTAAGTCTCTCGGATCTGGCTGCCAATTCAACTTCTTTGGTGCACGTGCCACCACAGTATGGGTCCTCTGCTGGTGACATGGCACAAATGTGGATTTTTCATTTATGTTACTATTTTTTCTAACTATTGATCTTGAGAAATGGATAATGGATTTCTCCAACAAATACTTCAAAATATTAAGCGACAATGCACTTGCCTCTTTCTCCTCCTCGTGCGAAGATAACCCCCGCTCTATGCGGTTATTACTTTTTTCACATTTATGCGAGCATTTTATTTTCGTATTTAGATAAAACGGCGTTTTTCGATAGGACAAGTGTAGAGATCAAGTTATTGGTCTCAAATAAACCCGCTTTCCATCTCTTTTGCTCTATAGTTTTTTATTTGGGGGTTATTGTTAGGGAACCTCACCCCTTCTTCTTATATTACTTTTTTTTAGTTTAATGAAGTTTATTTGCTCAAAAAAAATGATCGACAACATCGCTCATATATAATATCATGAATTAATTTTATTCTTTATTTTTTTTATATCACATGCTAGTCATATGTTGGTTTATTTACTATGGACTACTATAAATATGTGTACTGCATTTTATTACTATACCACACACATGTGGATTAATCCCTAATTGAAGAGATGTATATTTTCTCCAGAACCTTCCATTTCAACTTTTGCCATGCTAGAGTTTCAACCCTTGTTGTTCTAGGGTTTTGCCCCTTTGTGTTCTGCTAGGGTTAACATTTTACTTGCTATGAAATCCTTTTGTTTTGCTTCCATGGCACCATCTCACAAATATGTCTCCGAGGATGCAACTTCTCATTTCTTTCTTCATCCTAGTGATAATCCTAGTGTCCTTTTGGTGACTCAGCCCATTCTCAGTGAGAACAAGCTTGTATGGCTCTCTCAATGAAGAAGAAGCTTGGATTCGTAGATGGATCCATTCCAAGTCTTCGAATCCACATATTCTCTCATATATTCATGGCTTCGACGTAACAATATAAAAATATCTTGGTTTTAAAATTCTATTTATTTTGAAGTTTCTTCTAGTATTTTGTATATTACATCTGCTTATGAGATCTGGTTATAAGGAGCGATTTTTGCAGAAAAATGACCCTCTCATTTTCAGTTGCAGAAAGTGATTTTCTCTTTTTCTTAAGGTTCACTTTCAGTGAGTAATTATTTTACTCACCTTAGGGGCCTTTGGGATGAACTTACTCACAACAATCTTGTTCCTACTTATTCTTATGGAGTTGTATGAACATTGAACTCCTATGCTCAATAGGAATGTGTTTTGCAATTTTATATGGGATTGAATGAATCTTTTGCATTTTCTTGTGAACTGATTTTGCTTTTGAAGCATTTGCCTCCTCTTAATAAATTTCTTTCTCTCATCTTACAAGAGAAACAACAACGAAAAATCTTTTTTGTTTCTCTACCCTCTGTTGATTCACATATGTTTGCTTTTCACACTGAGGAAATTAGGATCTGTTAAATCATTTCTAAAAAGGATAGGTTTGTAACTATGGACTTACTGGTCATGGGATTGAAAATGTTACAAGTTGCATGATTTTTTCCTACGCTACAAATCGAAACAGAGGCAACAGTTTATGGCTAATAACGTTGTCCTTAGTAATAGCAATTACTAGGCTATTGATCCTTTTTCCTTGACTAAGGCATAGTCTAAGTAGTCTCTGTCCATTCTTCATCCTTTTAAATTTGTTAATAAAGTTCCTTCTGTTGTCAATGTAGTTGTTTCAAATTCCTTTTTTGGTGTTATTTTTCCTCATAATAATACTCACTCAGTCTTTTCTGTTGCTTAGTCTACTACATTTGATTCCAGTTCTTGGATCCTTGATATTGAAGCCACTTATCATATAGTTCCTTCTATTGATTGTTTTACTTCTATTATCAGTTCTGTTAATGCTTTTGTAAGGTTTCCTAATAGTCAATTTGTGTCTATTACACATATTGGCTCTATTTTTATTTTTGAACATCTTGTGTTATATGATATTTTATATGTTCCTACTTTTAAATTAAAATTGACCTCAATTAGTAAGTAGACACAATGATCACTAACTTCTTGTTTTTGTTTTCCTCTAGCATTTGTCTAATACATGGCCTAATTTGTTGAAGGCTTATCGAAGTGGGTAGATTATAAGAAAGCCTTTATATTATATTTAAATTTTGTACTATATCAATTGGTACAGTCAAAATATAGCATACTAGCATAATAATCAGTATAGAGAAGTGTTGCATTTCGTACGGACTAAAATACCGGCTATACCAAATTGTTTTTACTTATACCGGCTGGTATTCTAGATTTCGACTTCAATGACTTTCGGTCGGTACACATCATTTTTGTAATTTTGATAAAATAACATATCGTTTTGATGGAGGCTCAGTAGTTAAAAAGATGAAAAGTGAAAGTAAAAAAAACATGGCAGGCAACGTTTGTATAATCGAGGACTAAAGCTACAATGGAAAAAATTGAAAGTAAAAGTAAAAAAAGACTTCTGCACCTCTATTTGTGAAATATGATATGAATCTACTATCATGGAATTGCTGAGGGCTTGGGAACCCTCGATCAATTCGAGTCCTTAGGAAAATAACTAAGGAAAAGTGTCGCCTTTTAGTCTTTCTGGTGGAGACTAAATGTTCTAGAACTGAGATGGAAGTCGTGAGGAGGAAAATGCTATATGAGGGGTGTTTTGCTATAGACAGTATGGGTAGGGGAGGAGGTATTGCATTATTATGGAGGGATGACTGGCAAGTCCGTATTATTAATTATACCAGATGGCATATCTCAACATTGATTAAGGAAAATAATGGCAGTCAACAGTGGTAGTTTAGTGGTTTTTATGGGCATCCCGACACTGTGAAGAGGAAAGGTAGCTGGGAGTTATTGAGGAAGATAAAGCCGGACCCACCAATTCCCTGGATAGTAGATGGAGATTTTAATGAGATTATTCATCAATAAGAGAAGGTTGGCGGGGCAAGTAGACCATACCATCAAATAGAGCTATTCCGCACTGCTTTGGAGGATTGTAGGATCCGAGACCTTTCCTACGAGGGCCAAAAGTTCACCTACGCGAATAACAGAAGGGGGCAGGAGTTTACAAAAGAGAGAATTGACAGAGCTTTGGCAAACAGAGAGTGGGTTGAGAAGTTTAAGGAAGTCGTTTGTCATGTCATGCTAGCGATTAACTCAGACCATTCACCTCTACATGTAACACTACAACAAGAAGTCCAAGGGGAATGTCAAATAAAGCTAGTATTCCGTTATGAAGCTGCATGAGAATTAAGAAATGAGTCCGATGAAGTAATCTAGAAAGCTTGGAAAAAAGGATCCTTGGGAAGAAATCAAGCTGAGATGATGAGATCAAAACTTGAGACATGCCAAAAAGACCTTACCATGTGGACAAGGAGAACAAAACAGGAAAAACAAAAGCAGACCAGACAAGATTTGAGAAGCATTGGTAGACTACAAGATCAAGGAAATGGCAACCATATCGGACAGATGGAGGTTCTTCAACAAAAAGTTAAACTTTCAATGGCAGAAGACGAGATGAAATGAAGACAGAGGGCAAAGCAGCACTGGTTGAAAGACGGGGATCAAAATACACACTATTTCCATATGCAGGTGAACCAGAGGAGGAAGAACAATTGAATCAATTCCATCTCTGATCATAAAGGCCGAATCTGGAGAGAACAATTAGAAATTGGAAAATGCTTCACAAGTTCATTTTTATCTCTGTTCTCTTCTTCTTTTCCTGATAGAATTGAGAATTGTTGGATGTATATGAGTACTAAACTTAAGGCTGAAATGAGTGAGAGCCTAATGAAGAAGTTTAGTGCCGAGGAAGTAAAAACAACAATCTTCCAAATGAACCCTTTGGGGTCTCTAGGGCCAGATGGGTTCCCGGTCCAATTTTACCAAAAAAATTGGGATGTGATAGGGGATGATACAACCAACTATGTGCTCCAAGTTTTGAATGGCAGTGGCTCGATTAAAGAGATTAATGACACTTATATCTCATTAAAACCTAAGATTAAGAATCCTAAGAAAGTGTCAAACTTCAGACCTATAAGCTTGTGTAATGTTTTATACAAGTTTATCTCTAAAACCTTAGCCAATCGCTTAAAGTGGTCCCTGCTTGACATAATATCTAGTAATCAAAGTGCATTTGTTAATGGTAGGCTAATTTCAGATAGTAATCTGGTAGCCTATGAACTATTACATTCCATGGCAACTAGAATGAAAGGAAACAAAGGTTGCATGGCTCTTAAATTAAACATAAGTAAAGTCTACGATAGAGTTGAATGGAAGTTTGTTGAAGTTGTGATGATCAAAATGGGGTTCCCTAAATGTTGGTGTGACGTAATACAAAAATGCATTAACTCAATCTCCTATTCCATCCTTGTTAATGGGACACTGCAGGAGGTCTTCTACCCTTCTAGGGGAATCCGGCAGGGAGACCCCTTATCCCCATATATCTTTATAATGTGTGGGGAGGCTTTTTCAGCTATGTTACATAGAGTTGGGGAGAAGGGTGAGATTACAAGTATTTCTATAGGCAAACTCCCTCTCGAGCAAGTCATCTATTTTTTGCAGATGATAGTCTCCTTTTTTGCCAAGCTTCAACTAGAGAATTGACCAAGGTGCTTGAGATTCTAGAATGCTTTGAACATGCATCGGGTCAGGTATTGAACAAAGAGAAATCATCAATTTTCTTCAGTAAGAACACCAACTGGAGTACCCAAGATCAGAGTATGTAGATCGCAGGTATCAAATCCACATGTTTTTTTGAAAAATACTTAGGTCTTCTAGCCATCCTTGGGAGAGCAAAAATGACAGCTTTCCACTCTTTATTGGATAGGACATGGGCTAAGATCTCCAGTTGGAAAACGAAATTTCTATCGGCAGCAGGTAGAGAGACCCTCCTTAAGTTAGTGCTCCAAGCCATTCCGGTGTATTCAATGGCAATCTTTCTCCTACCACATTCAATAACAAACAAGCTCAACCTTCTCCTAAAGAAATTTTGGTGGGGATATAACGAAGAGACATGTAAAATCCAATGGATTCCTTGGGACCAACTCAGCTCATCTAAGGACGAAGGAGGACTGGGTTTTAGGGACTTCAAACGTTTTAATATAGCCCTTTTGGCCAAACAGAGTTGGAGAATGTTATAGGATTCATCATCTCTCGTCTTCAAAGTACGCAAGCAAAAATACTTTAAGAATAGTGGTAATTTGGATGCTAAACTTGGTTCTAGACCTTCATATGCATGGAGGAGTGTTTGATCAGGGATGACTGTGCTTAAGTCATGTCTAATGTGGAGAGTTAGAGATGGTCAGCACATTAATATCTAGTCTGATAGGTGGGTACCCTCCCTCCCTTCTTATAAAGTTTCATCTCCTAGAGAAGCCGATTGCTAGTGTTACAAAGTTTGTGATCTGATCAACCCCCAACTTAGGAGCTCGAATAAAGAACTCCTCAATGAGCTATTTCAAGAAGCTGAAGTGGAGGCAATCACAAGAATCCCTATTAGCTTGCCTGATAAACGGGTTTGGTTTCCAAGTGCTAATGAGTTTTACACAATTAGAAGTGGGTGCTATTACCAGAACTCTAATGAGGCTGAGGCTAGAGGTGAATCATCCAGGAAACAAATCGACAAGGCAGTGTGGAAAAGCATATGGTAGCTGAGGGTAATGCCGGCTATTAAAAGCTTCATCTGGAGGGCTTGTTGCAATGCACTACCTACAATGGCCAATCTTCAGAAGAGGAGGGTGGTGGAGGATGCTCTTTGTCCCATGTGTCTCTCGGCCACTGAAACCACTAGACATGTTCTGTGGGGGTGTGAAGCAGCAAGTGATGTATGGAGAATGGGCTGTATTAAAATCCAGAAAATGTCAATGCAATCTGATGATTTCCTTCACATATGGGCCAAGCTGTCTAGTTCACTTGATAAAAAGGAAATTGAAGAAGCAACAATCATCTTGAAGAATATTTGGACAAGGAGAAATTATGCTTTGCATGATAAAGGTTTCGTACATCCTGCAGTGGTGATCCAAAGGTCACTCAATTCTTTGGTGGCCTACAGAGAAATGCATCTGGTTACCAACCCAAAGAACCAGCTCATGATTCAGAGGAAGAAAGGGTGGACCAAGCCACCTAACGGGTTCTTCAAAGCCAATTGGGATGTTGCATACAAAGTAGAGATGAATAGGATAGGGATGGGGGTTATAATCCAAGATCCCCAAGGGCAAGTTATGGGAACTCTTAGAGCAGCTCGACCTCTCACTGAGAGTGTATTTGATGCAGAGGCCTATGGATTCCTTATGGCAGTCTTTTTTTGTAAAGATATTGGGTTAGATCAAATCTATTTTGAAGGTGATTCTAAAGCAGTAATTGACCAAATATTCTCCAAATCCCCCAACTGGAGCATTGGTGGGCTATTGATTGAAGATGCAAAGCTTGGTTTAGCTGGTTTCAGCAAGTGGGAAGCTGCACACTCATACAGGGAAGCGAATTCTATAGCTCATTATTTAGCTCAGAATGCTGTCCTGCTTGAAGAAGATGTTATGATTTGGAAGATTGCCCTATGTGCATCTAATCCATTGTAAAATCTGAAATATTATGAGTTTTATCAATGGAAATGTTTTTTCCTATAAAAAAAAAAAAGTAAGATTTTTGCACCTTTTCTGCATCTCAATTTTTGCATCAGTAACTAGATTTATAAAAGGCAAAATTTGATATATCACCTCGTTCAATATTATATGAAATAAATATTATTTATTATTATTTTATGTGATTTTAATGAACTTTTGTTGTCATTTATTTTAGTTTTTTTTTTCGACAAGTTAAAAACATTTCATAGATAAACTATGTGATTACAATGATACAAAAATCAATAGGATGAGAGTCTCTAACAGTCATCCCAAAACAAACAAAAGCAGTACTAAAAATGAAATAAAAAAGTAGACTATCTTGTCAAATAAATAACTTCAGTCAAATTCCCACAAGGGGAAGCTTCTTTAAAGCGGTGTTAATATTGTTTGAAAAATAGATTATAAACCTACGACTAAAAGCTGCAGTCGAGGAGTGTGTGTTGCATTTTAATGATCTGTTCCAGCTGTAGGAGACTATCACAACTACATCATCTTGATCGAGTTAGGAAAAACAGGAACATATAAAATAGAGATTTGACGGAAATTCGATACACCAGTGAAACACCACCACCGTCAATGGTAGCGCGTGTGGGACATGCGCCGCAGTGGGTAGAAAATGAATGCTCAGGACATGAAGAACAAAAGTTGTTGGCCCCAAATCTACCGCGCATGGGGGCAGAAACCTCACAAAGGCTAGGCGGTGCGTGAGGCCCATGCGCACTGGAAGAAGTGTGTACATCACACGTGCAACTCTTCTGGATGAAGCACTTCCACTGCTCAACAGATCGGCGGTTGGGGAGTCTGGCAAAGGGGCGTGTGGCAGTCTAAGGAGGCCGACAAGCAGCAGATCAGAAGTCCATAGATCTATCTTCGTAAAAACTAAAAATGAAACTGAAAAAACAAAAAGAGAAACTGGAAAATAACCTACCAAGGTTGGAAACCCCCCCTCCGCCCTCATTCCTAGACGGAGATGAAAGGATAGCGGCTGGAACTAAGGACATAAATGTGAGCTTTCTAGATTTGTTTGTGAGCTTTTGATTTAGATGTCCCGTGTGGTGTTTTTGTTATTTATTTTAGTTGGTAGTATTATTGTTTATTTTTAATGTGACCTCAGAGTAGGTTTATTTTAATAACTGGAATATGACTTAATTAGTTTTATAAATATGTGTTGTTAAATTTTAAGACTTGTATTGAGAAGTTTTATTGAATTTATGATTTATTTAGTATTCTTTCAAAATATAATTTGTGTATATGTAATTTATTTATATATAAACTAGTTTGAAACGATACACGAAATGATATCAGTACCAAAATATTTTATTTCAATTTCTTGACCAAAATTATCACCAATATGGTAATTTAAACTTTGCTTTATATACTGCAACAATAAGACCTTTATATTTCTAAACCTATTTTTTTTTTCTAGTCATATGCTGCTTGTTTAACTAATACAATGCATTCACGTATTTGTTCAATTTCTTCCACATGCTCTAATTATGAGCTTTAGCATAATAGATTTGGTCATCCTTCTAATTCTAAGATACTCTTTATGAATAATTTTGTTCCTAAATGAATGTCCCATGCAATCCTTGCATGGTTTATCCTTTAGCTAAATAAAGGAAATTGCATTTTCTTAATAGGAAAATTTTACTATGCCCGCTCCAAGTGATCGCTCTAAATGACTGCTCCTCAAATTATTTTTTTGACCTAGTGATTAAGAATGTGATTTTAAGTGTATCAACGTTTTTTTTTAATTTTTTAAAAACAATTTAATAGATTAAAAAATGGAAAGAAAAAGAATAAAAAAAAATTATAACTAGTGGTCCATTGTAACGGCCGTGTAGCATCACCCTTCTTAATAATATATTTTAACTATTGTTGATGATTTAACTCATGTTATATGACTTTATCTTCTTAAGCATAAATATGAAGTTTCACATATTTTTCAAGTTTTTTATAAAATGATTAAAAGACAATTTCATCTAACAAAAAATACTTCGTACTGATCATGGCATAGAATTTTCATTTACTTAATTTTTTTTTTCATTTTAAAAGGCATAATATATTAACATAGTTGTGTTGAGACTCCTCAACAAAATTCTGTTGTGGAGAGAAAGCATCAACACAAACTTAATTTAGTCATAGCAATAATGATTCAATCTCATGATCTGCCTATTCATCTTTGGGGTAATGCTGTTTTAACAATAACTTATCTCATTAATAGGCTTCCGACTCTTATTTTACATCAAAAATCTCCTTTTGACCTTTTGTTCTAAACTCCTCATTATTATGATCATTTAAGAACTTTTGGTTGTCTTTGTTTTACTTATTCTTTTTTTTTTCATTTTAAAAGGCATAATACATTAACACAGTTGTGTTGAGACTCCTCAACAGAAATCTGTTGTGGAAAGAAAGCATCAACACAAACTTAATTTAGTCATAGCAATAATGATTCAATCTCATGATCTACCTATTCATCTTTGGGGTAATGCTGTTTTAACAATAACTTAGCTTATTAATAGGCTTCCTACTCTTATTTTACATCAAAAATCTCCTTTTGACCTTTTGTTCAAAACTCCTCATTATTATGATCATTTAAGAACTTTTGTTTGCCTTTGTTTTACTTCAACTTTACGAAGAACTCGTACCAAAATTGATATTAAGGCTAGTACTTGTTTTTTTCTTGGTTATCCCTTTGGCATAAAAAATTACAAACTTCTTGATGTTAAGACTAATTAATATCTTATATCAATATTGTTGATGATTCAATATTTATCTCAACATTCTATTGAAGGTTAAAAATATATTTTTACTATTATTGATGATTCAACTCATGTTATATAACCTTATCTTCTTAAGCATAAATATGAAGTTTCACATATTTTTCAAGTTTTTTATAAAATGACTAAAATACAATTTCATCTAAAAAAACAGTTGGTACTGATCAAGACATAGAATTTTCATCTTTTTTTTAGCATTTTAAAGGCATAATACATTAACACAATTGTGTTGAGACTCAACAGAATTCTATTATGGAGAGAAAGCATCAACACAAACTTAATTCAGTCATAGCAATGATGACTCAATCTCATCTGCCTATTCATCTTTGGGGTAATGCTATTTTAGCAACTTATCTCATTAATAGGCTTCCTATTCTTATTTTACATAAGAATTCTCCTTTCGACCTTTTGTTCAAAACTCCTCATTCTTATGATCATATCAGAATTGTTGGTTGCCTTTGTTTTGCTTCAATTTTACAAAGAACTTGTACCAAAATTGATCCTAAGGGTAGTACTTGTATTTTTCTTGGTTATCCCTTTGGTATAAAGGATTACAAACTTGATCTTGATGTTAAAACTAATCAATATTTTATATCCAGAAATGTTGTTTTTCTCTAACATATTTTTCCTTTTATTTCTAAACAATCTACTGATTTTTCCTTTGTAATTCCTTATGTTTTTTCTATTGAATCTTCAACTTTAGATTTTTTAATTATGCATTTAACAACACCTTCCATTGATTTACCTTTTGACTCCTCTTCACCTTCTAATTTCCCTATTCAATCTTTTTCTTCTCTAATTTCTATCACTGCACCATTGCCTTGTGATCTTCCTAGAAGATCTTTTAGAACCAGAAAGGTATATGGTTATTTGCAGAATTTTTGTTGTAATTCCTCTTTTGCACACTCCATATCAAATCCTTCAAAAATTTCTCCTTTATCAAGTTCTTCTTCAATTTTATCTTCTTCTCCTAAACATGATATTTTCAATTTCCTTTCTTATGTTAATCTTTTTCCTTCATACAAATCTTTTGTCATGTCTATTTCTGCCAATATTAAACCTGAGTTGTATCATCAAGTTGGCAAGTATTCTTACTGGAGAGATGCCATTTAAGCTGAGATTGTAGTCTTAGAACATAATAATACATAGACTGTTACTTCTTTACCTCCTATTAAGAAACCCATAAGCTGCAAATAGGTTTATAAGATCAAGTATCGTGCTGATAGTTCCATTGAAAGATATAAAACAAGATTGGTTGCCAAAGGTTATACCCAAACTGAAGGATTTGATTATTCTAGAACTTGTTCTTTGTTGCTAAAATAGCTACTATTCGAGCTCTTTTAGCCATTACTACTGTAAAAGGCTGGCATCTTAGACAACTTGATGTTAATGATAATTTTTTTGCAAGGGGATTTATCTAAGGAATTTTATATGGTTTTACCTTCTGGTTTCATATTAAAGGGGAGTCCCAAGTTTGCAAGTTGAATTAATCACTATATGATTTGAAGTAGGTTTCATGACAGTGATTTTTCAAGTGTTCAAGTTTTATTCTTAGCATGGATTTTTAACAATCCAAAACTGATTATTCTTTTTTTACTAAAACTAAGGATTCATAATTTGTTTCCCTTCTTGTCTATGTTGATGATATTCTCATAGCTATGAATGATTTGAAATTTGTTGAGCTTTTGAACTCCGTACTTGATGAGAAGTTTAAGTTTAACGACCTTAGTAAACTCATATATTTCCTTTAGAAGTGACTTAGCCTGCTAGTGGTATTTCTTTGTGTGAAAGAAACACTATAAGAAAATTAGGCTGTTGTGACATTTTTATAGCAACAAAATAAGCAGTTGTGGCATTTTTATGTCTCAAATAGTCTATTTGGCTGCTATAAAAATACCACAACAGACCAGTTTTCTTGTAGTGAAAATACTCTTTAGAGAATCTTCAAGATGTTGGTTTTCTTGCCTCTAAATCTATTTCATTTTCTAAGGAACAAAATGTCAAGTTGAGTATGGATGTGGAAGACTTGTTGCCTGATCCTACAGTTTATAGAAAACTTGTGGGTCAACTTCTTTATTCTATATTGACTTGGCCAAACTTATGTTATTCTATTAATAGGTTTGGCTAATACATGGCTCAACCAAGACGGTCCCATTTGCAAGCACCCTACAAAATTCTACAATACATTAAAGCCACTCCTGGTTATGGCCTTTTCTTTCCCGCTACTAATTCATTATCTCTCAAGGCCTTTCTTGATTTTGATTGGTCATTTTATCTTGATAGTTGAAGATAAGTGGATATTGTGTATTTCTTGAAAATTCATTGGTTTCTTAAAAAACAAAGAAACAGATTACTGTTTCCAGATTTTTTGTAGAAGCTAAGTATAAATTCATGGCTTCTTCACTTGTGATATTATTTGGTTTCTCACTCTCTTGTTTGAGTTTGGTATTTCACATTCTCATAGTGCTCAACTTTTTTGTGATAGTTAGGCTGCCTTACACCTTACTACCAATCCAGTTTTCTATGAAGAAATAAAGTACATTGAGCTCGATTGTCATTTTATTCGTGAGAAAATCTAAATTGGCATTATAAAGACTTTTCACTTGGCCGCTCATCATCAACTTGCTATTGTGTTGATCAAAACTCTTAGTTTCCAGCAATTTCATCTCTTAGCTAGCTTTCAAGATGAGATTCCATTATATATATATATATATATATATATGCTCTATCTTGAGGGGTATAATGAATTAAATTTATTCTTTATTTTCTTTGTATCATTTGTTAGTCACATGTTGTTTTATTTACTATATGCTACTATAAATATTTGTACTGCATGATTTTATTACTTGTACTATACACACGAACCAATCCCTAATTGAAGATGTGTAAATTTTTGAGAACGTCCTTCTATTTTGACTTTTGCTCTGTTAGATTCCAACCCTTGCTGTGCTAGAGTTTCGCTCCTTTGTATTATGCTAGGGTTAGCATTTTATATATAGCTAGCAAAGACCTTCGTTGCATCTTTGAAATGAAAGCATAACAACATGAGATATATATGATGCCGCAGATCTTATATAAGCATGCATCCACACGTTCACACACTATTGTTTCTCCAGAATTAATGCGCTTGCGCATGTACGTACACATATAGCTAATATATATGAATTCACTAATCTAAGCAAATTAACCATGAAAAGCGGCATATCGATTAATCAAAGCCAAGGCATTGCTGGTCAATTGTGCTACCTTCACGATCTTTCCCCTCACAGTGTTCTTGACGTTCCCATTCATGGAATTTCCTTGAAACCCATCAGTGCAGGTAGTCTCGTCCGTCAAAGCGGCACTGACCCAAGTTTGTATGTCGTTTATCGTGAGCTGAAAGTCGGAGCCGGCCTTTAAGCTGCTCATCTCAGCTATAGACTTACGAAGCTCGTCCACGGAATCGCTCAACTCCTCAACGCAGTCCGTCATGGCGGAAACCACTCTAGGACTCATTCCCTTTGTTTTGGAGAGCCTCACCATCAACCTAGAGGTTGACTTAGCCGAAGACAGAGTCACATTGAGAGCAGTGCTGGCCAGAAGTTGGGGGCTTGTTTGGATGGAGTTTGCATGGGCTGACAGAGAGCTGAAACAAAGGCTTGGGTAGATTGTCGATCTACAAGATGTCCTGATAAACTCAGTGCTTAATCGATTGGCCTTGGCGGCCATGGCGCCTGAGTTTATGCAGGAGCTAATGGCAACTACAATGACAAGGAATGTTATCAAATATTTAGAAGATGAACCTTCCATCTCTCTCTCTCTCTCTCTCTCTCTGATCTAAAGCACACCGGTTGCTGGGGTGATGAAATTAGGGAGAAGGGCTACTTGCCTATATATAGAACTAGATGTGAAAGAACCGGCCACATGATTGGTTGGAGTAATTAGAGGGTTTAGCTGCTCAACTTGGGTTGGAAAGAGTGACCACAACGTAATATCGCTCCAAAACGTGGTACAGTTGCTATATGATATGAGTGAGTGAGGTTAAAGTTTCACGGGTCGACCTTGATAGCAGCCAGGACAAGTAGCGTTTTCCTTGTACGTATAATAAGGCAAACACTCATGAGATGATCACGATGATGAGATTGATCATCTAGCTAAATAGCCTTATATCATGTAATGCCGTACTGATCCAAAAGAAATTACGTGCTCTCCAACTCATGTTAATTGTTAATTATAGAATATATTTTCCAAGATTCAGGGTCCCATATTGCATATATTCTTAAATATTGTGTGCCACGTTTCTATATTCTGTGTATATATACCTAGCTGATCACAGATATCTTTCGATAAGACCAGAAAAAGATCAAAATAGATATGAGAGGAGAATGATTTAATTAATTTTCTGATGCAGTACTACAGTGGGGCTTTTTAAATAAGTTATATAAACGTTTATAGCCTTTTTTTTTTTTTTTTTATTCTTTATAGCAGTACTAGGTGTGGGGTACTACTTAAATGCACAAGCTTTGGCCAAATTGCAGCATGTAAGCTGTTCGCACACGCAGCTAGTAATCCATTTCTGACTTTTGATTCAAAGGCCGCCATTACTGATTTTTTTGTTATCGATATTATTGATCACATCTCTATAATAGGCTGCTCTCTGTCTCTCTCCTTGTTTTTGCTCAGTACTGAAGAATATATTTAGGCAGATTGCTGATCCGCAGCCAAGTTAAGCTGATCTTAAGTAGGCTGCGCATATACGAATAAAGACACTTTAATTGACATATAATATATAGAGGCCGGCGGCCTATATTTTCGTACTCAAGGACTGCTTATAATTGACATCTCTAATGGTAGAATACTAATTTAACTCGCATTCAGGCTTTAGAAAAACAAAAAAATAAGAAAAAAGAAAATCAAACAAACGGAAAAAATGCATTACAATACATTTAGATTTTAATGACAGTTTTAAATTTGTAATAGTCTCCAAAATTCATGTTTTATGATGGTTTATTGAAACTATCACTAAAGACGTGCTTGCTTTTTCTACGTTCAGACATAGACGATTTTACATTCGAACATAAACATGACTTTCGAATAATAAGGCTCCTAACGTGCGAATGTAAATTTTTCTGGCACCAACATTCGAACGTTAGTAACTAATGTTCGAACATTAATATTAAATTTTTAAAAAATTACTATACTGCTACGTTGACACCTTATTTTGACACATTTTGTATTTTAATAAATTTAAAATTTTTTCCTTTAATTAATAGTGAAAGAATTGATTAGTGTATAAAAAAATTAAATCATTTTTATTCATATTTTTAAAAATGTGAATAAAAACTTATATAAAAAAAATTAAAAGTAAATTTTACTTTAGCGGAACTCCATTAAATATTAAAATTATTAGAAAAGATTCAATTAAAAATATTTTAATTTAAAAAATATTTGAAGTGCAATGATTTAAAATTAAATTTAGGCAATCTAATATTAAAGAAAATTAATATAGAAATTCAAAAACAATATATACATTACATGATAATATGGTCCAATACATAAATTAAAACAAAATAAATAAAGACAAATAAAAAATAAAATCCATCACTATAGGTTGTCTTTCAATGCCTGAAACTCTTCGGCCAATGTCTCAACCATAACAAACAAAACAACTACATCACTGGTAAGCTGCTGCATAATCAGATCCATATGTGCGGTTTGTAAGCCAATATGTCAGTTAATATGCGCCTGCAACTCTCTCATCATCGAGGCCACCCATGCAGGTCGCCCATCCCTATCTGTAGTCTGTCCTGTCTACTACTTGCAATAAGGGGGAACAACATCGGCCCTAGACTGGGTAGGGGGAACTAAATCTGGTACAGGAGCAAGCTTACACCACCTTCTTGTCTCTGGCTCCGGCAATAAGTGGTCAAATCAATGGTTTTATTCTAGTGTTGTACTACCTACCCCGCCCGAGGTGCCACTCCCCAAGCCAGTAGTAGTCGGGTGATGATGACTCCGTAAGGGAGGTTGTTCATTGAGATGGTGCATGCCTCGTAATGGATCCTTTCAAAATTTCAAATATCACTAGGGACAAGTCCATCACCTCTCCATGTGCCAAGATGATTAGGAACTGCGTGGGAGCCCGACTAAATGTTGTCTTATGTGCCAGGGGATTGACATTTGTTGCCACCATAAGGTGCAACATCTGGAAGAAACTTAGTAGGTGACTCTGTTGGAAAGTGTTCCCCGTCTCGAGTGGCATGCGGTCTGTACTAGTGAAGATGTAGAAATCCTCATCTCGGTCATGATCATAGGCCTTAGGACTAGCATCCTCAGCCTCTGATAACTCAACATCATGACTGACTGTAGAATGAACTGGACTAGTAGATGATGCAAACATGCCTACATCTCCCTCAAGCGAAGCAGCTACCACCTCAGGCAAGGAATGTGGGATCTTGACTAGCTTGACGATAACATTTGTCGAGAACTCGAACTGCACACCGCAAACCTTGATGGTGTGGGACGATGCATCAACGGTATCATCGACATCACCAAGTAAAAGTCCGAACCATTGAGGGGTAAATAGAACCCCACAATGCGCAGATGGGTACCCCATCCTTGTAGGTGAAGATAGATCTTAGGTTCCACTGCTCCCAAATGAGTTCATTGAAGTCATTAATCATCACCTCCTACTCGGACGTAACTGTGTGGATCCCGACTCGAAAAGTTTTCGAAGTGGCTCCTTCTCTCTCCCTCTTTTTGGTAGTCATATAATAAGCCATATATATCCTACACAAATAAACTATAGAAAATAGAACAAAAAATACAAATAAGTCACAATATTTGTAAATGGTTTTATCTAAAATTTATAAATGATTTTGTTGAATATGTTGTGATAAATTATTGTTCATGTTGTGAATATATTGTGAACATATTTGTTGTGATTAAGTAATATTATGTTTTGAATATTGTGAATATTTGTATTGTTAAAATTAAGTAATGTATTAACTAATAAGTAGCTAATATAACATATAATATATTAACTAATAAGTAACTTATATAATATATAACTGTAAGTAATTAATATAATAGGGAAACTAGTAAGTAACTAATAAATTATATAGTTTAAGTAACTCATATAATATATTTAGTATAGTGAATAATATAATATATTAACTAATAAGTAACTAATATACTATACACTGTACACTATATAATATATTAATTATAAGTAACTCATATAATATATATAACTAATAAGTAAGTTATATAATATAGTTATTAAGTAAATTGTGTGACATTGTATGAATAACCTTAAACTCGTTTGGGAATTTGTGTACACTCACGTGTTCACTAAATCCTGAATTGTCTAGTATAGACAGTTTGAGATTATGTTATCTGTATTGTACATTTTTTTTTTACTTCTAAATGTTTGATATAAAGTTTCGGTATCTTCCTCATTTGTTCTTTGGGAATATTGTTTATAAGGTCACAATCCCTCTATTTGAACACATATACTTGGCAAACTATGGGGAGATACTACTGAAATTTTTACTGACGTGGAAAGTAATAGAGTGACGAAAGTTATGGCATATGAATAATATAATGTTGAATGGGATAAGACCAACTATCTTATCAAAGATGCAGTATATAACTTTGAAGTATGATTTGAATGTGGATTTTAGTTTAGTTATACTAATAGATAGGTCTTTTTAGAAATTGACAAAAATTGAATGCGTCTTATTGATAGACTTGGGAATGACTATGTGCCCTATGCACATGGAGTCAAAACTTTTATTGAACTTGCTCGGGCCTCTGCTAATAGTTGTAATTATTTGAAATGTCCATGCCGAAAGTGTAAGAAATTGTGTGCTATAGGGTTGGATGAAATCAAAAGTCATGTTTTTGTGAACATGATGGATCTGGGTTATACACGATGGGTACTCCATGGTGATCCTAATGAAGCAACGACGGATTTTTTTTGGTCGTCCAAATTATATGCTAGACATGAATGATGAGTACAAACAAAGTGATGCTAATGAACGAGATTAGATAGAGGAGATGTTGGGTGACATTGGAGCTTGAATGTTTATGGATGAGGCTGACGACGATACCTCGGTGGCCGACAGACCGATTCAAATAATTTTGTTGTAATGTGGGAAGATGTAAAGTGCGAGCTTTATTCTGGCTGCACAGTATTACAGCAAATTTTCATTTATTGTGTAGTTGCTTCACATTAAGTCATTGTGTGGGATATCGACGAAAGCAATAAACATGATATTAGATTTATTTAACAAGGTACTTATTGAAAGGTCTGGATTCTCGAAGAATTTTTACGAAGCAAAACAATTAAGAACTTGATTGGGATTTGAGTACAAGTCCATACGACTATACAAGAATGATTATATTTTGTTCTGGAAGGAGAACGAGGAGACAAGCGTGTTCTGTATGCGGAGAGTTGAGATGGAAGTCTAAAAAGAACGTGCTAGCTAAGCTATTGCGCTATGTTGCCTTGAGACATTGGTTGCAAAGACTATATATGTGTAGGAAAACAACTAAAGATATGAGGTGGCACAAGGAGAAAAGAGTAAAGGATGACGCATATATAAGGCACCCATTGGCTTAATACCCAGAGTTCGGGAACGAAGCTCGCAACATGCAATTAGAACTCATAACTGATGTATTCAATCATTTTGGCAATATGAGTACAAGTTATAGTACCTGACCCATCGTGTTGATAGATGCCATACAATCTTCCATCATGGAAATGCATGAAGGCACCAAGCTTTTTGTTAACTCTACTAATTCCCGGCCCGAGATCACCTGGGAATGACTTGACGTATTCATGTAGCTGTTGATAAAGGAGCTAAAAGAGTTATGGGAAATAGGCGCCAAAACGTATCATGCAACAATGGTGACATTTTTTCAGATGCATGTTGTGGTGATGTGAACGATAAATAATTTTCCTGCATATGGGAATCTGTTTGGTTGGAGTACTAAAGGGAGTTGGTGTGTCCAGCGTGTAATCAAGAAATTGTCTGTGAGTATTTAAAATTTTCTCAAAAGATGTGTTTCATGGACCACCACCATTATCTCGCAATGCATGTAGAAGAGAATGAGCTAAATTTGATGGTAGAGTGGAGGAAAGAACTACACCCAATGAGTTGTTTGTGGAAGATATAGTAGAACAACTGCTACATGTTAGAGCGAACAATTTTGGAAAGGGACAGGGAAAGAACAAGAGGAAACAAGGTGCAACAGAATTGAGTTAGGTGAAGCACAGTATCTTTTTTGACTTGCCGTATTGGTTGTCCTGCATATTGCGACATAGTTTGAATGTTAAACACATAGAGAGAAATATCTTGACAATATACTTGGACCATTGATGAACATTAATAAGAAGATGAAGGATACAGTCACGACGAGGATAGATCTTGAGAGAATGAGTATTAAACATAATCTATATCTACAGGTGGATAGCAACAGGGTGGTCATGTTGCATGCATGTTTTACAATAACAAAGGATGAGAGAATGGATTTTTGCAAGTGGCTGCAAGGTGAAAAACTGCCAAATGGTTATGCTTCAAAGATCGGCAGGTGTGTGAACCCGAATGACTGGAAAATCACTGGCCTGAAAAGTCATGATGTCACATATTTTTGTAGAATTTATTGCTGGTTGGAACTCGTGTAAGCTAACATCTAATGTACATGTTGCCATTATCGAAATTTGTATATTTTTTAGGGATTTGTGCATTCGGATAATAAATCGCGATATGTTGCGAAAGATGGAAAACGACATTGCCACTATGTTATGTAAATTCGAGCAGATCTTTCCAACATCATTTTTTGATATAATGGTCCATTTAGTAATAAATTTACTCTGAGAGATATTGTTAGGTGAATTGGTGCAGTTAAGTTGGATATATCTAGTTAAAAGATATTTGAGTCTACTAAAGTGCACAATTGAGAATACAGTTAGAGTTAAGAGTTTAATAGCAGAGGCCTACATACACGATGAATGGTTGACATTTTGCTCACTATATCTTCACGGTGTTGAGATACGATTAATCGTGAAGAATAAAATGTTGATCTTGCTGCTTTACTTCCTCGTTAGCTATCAGTGTTTTCTTAGAATGTACAACCATTGGGCGCACAAACGAGTTAAGATTTCATTGATGGAGAGTTGGACAAAATTTGGTGGTATGTAGTGAATGATTTCCAAGAGATTGATGGCTATCTCAGGTAGTGTACTCACCCAATTAATGCGAAATACTAGATCTATTCAAATAGGATTAGTTATTATTTTTGTTCATAGTATAATATTCTTTTCTAATAATATACAATGAACACCTCTACAAACTTAGCACAGAAGGAGTAGAGAATGTGGAGGCAAGACACGAGAAAGAATTTTTCGAGTGATTTGAACATGTATGAATTACAATTATATATATGTTGGATTTTAAAGTTTTTAAATATTCTCGATAAATTATTAGCTATATATATATTTTTATATTATTTGATATTAGAACAACGCGCTCATGATTTCGAGTCAATTTTTCCTAAATTGCATGTATTCGCTCATGGTCTCTCAAATAGAGTGGTGCAATACACTATATGTACTGTTTGAGGTTGTAGATTTTATACTTTGGATCGTAAATGAAATAGAAAGAGGGGACTCATGAGACATATGATATTGACTATTATGGTGTCATCCGTGATATTATTGGATAGAAATATTTGGGTGGATCTGGAACATATGTTTTCAGATGTGATTGATCGGATTTAGGTGGTGGTCAGATTTCAATACATAGGGATAATCACTTCATGAGTATCAATACTGCATCAAAATGGTATGAAGATGAATCATTCGTATTAGCTTGTCAAGCTACGCAAGTCTTTTACTTGGTTGATCCATTGAAAGTCGTACAAAAATCTGTTCATATGAACATATATGAAGCAGGAACGAGTGCAAAACACGAGAAAAATGGAGATGAAGATGAAACTCCGATTGTAGAGGCATACTAGGAAGATGGAGAAGGTATTAGCTTGTGTGTCGACCTCGAGGCACTCGAAATACTCCCATTGTGTAGAGATGACGTCGCATCCGTCAATCTCGACCCATCCGAATTAGAAGATCATCCAATTGATGTGAGGGAAGAAGAAGAAGAGTTTGAGAAAGAAGAAAAAGAAATAGAAGATGTACAAGATGACGACGAAGATGTTATTGAGGGAGATTCTAAAACAAGTATGAAAAATACATATGAAGATGAAGAAAAAAAGTACAGTATTATATAGTTGACTATACAACATTATATTATTCTTAGTTTCTTCTAATTAGTTTCATTTATTTATTTTTATTCATTATCAAGGATGCCACCAAAAAGATAACGAAGAAATATGTCTCATTTCTCAAATTCTAAACCTATTCCGGACTCCCCACCTGAGGAATGCGCTCTTGAAGAAAGTAAATACACAGGAGACGGATAGCTAGTCGACACCTACTAGTAATGAAATATCATTGGTAATTAGTTAATTATATTTTAATACTCAAGAACATATATAACTAATATTATGCGATTGTATATATTAGTTGATGCATTGTCCTCTCAACGCAGTTGTGGCTTTACTCATGGTATCTCTGTAGAGAAAAAATAGAAGGTAAAGAAAATCAAGGTCATCATTTCTGATAATTCCACTAGGGAGTGGACAATGGTGAGACAACATTTTCCTCGTATATTGGTATATTAGCCTGAGCTCATGGTGAGATGTTCCTAATAAGGTTAAGGAGAACTTTCGGTGCTGTGTGCTGGTGAGTTTACTTTACGAGTATAATTTTCACCTCAATTAGTATATCATATTTTTTACTTAATTCACTCCTTACGATGAGTTTGACCTCGATTTTATCATAGCGAGGATTTGAGAGCTGTGAATGAATTTATGGCTACATTATTCCGACGTCACAGGGATGATGTCATGACTACTTTAAGAAGTTTGAGACATTGGAAGAAGCTAGGAAATCCTCTTTCCAGAAGATCGGGTAAAATGTTATAATTTTTTTGCAAGTCCTGATTATCAGGTATTCTAGATTATTTAGTTATTTACATTTATATTCATTCTAATTTACAACTAACATTATTAATTAATTTTGTAGAGCTTAAGTTCGACAAATGTACAGAATAGATCTGTTCTGACTGTCCACCATCGTGCCGGTTCAAGGTATTTCTATCATCTTGTTGATAAAATGGTAATTAATAAATTATAGGAATTCAATTATTTTTTTGATATTGTTTTCTTTAAGTACTAACATTAAATTTCTCTATTGCTAATGTATCTTTGTTAGAAATGTGATGATTCTGAAAATTTCTTCCTCATTTATGTCTATACTACTACTCACACTAATGAACGTAGTAAATGCATAGATCCTGGCGCTATAGAAAATTATGTAAGCGGTGTTAATTTTGTTAAATAAGTTATGCAATATCTTAATAATGTATTTTTTATTCGTATTTCTATTAATATGTTGCTTACTGTGTGTTTTCTTTCCAATTGTATGACAAAATATTGGAGATACATTCAATTTTTAGGGAATCCTCTTCTAGTGACATAGACATATTCGCGGAAGTACTAGGGACTAAACCTGGAATGATCAAATATTTAGGACGTTTTCTCAAGAATTCCGTCAGTTCATCTTTCACGAGCTCCTCGACTTCACAGATTAATAATCTTACCAATAATTTAAAAGTAGCACGATGAGAAAACGAGTATATGAGGTCGAGATAGCAAGAGTTAGAGTCTCTCTTGGAGCGATAGTCAGATCTAGAGACGCATATGCAAGAGAAATAGAGAGACTAGGAGGAAAGAATGCGCAGTGCAGTCTAAGAACAAGTGCAGAAGGAGATGACGATCCAGATTGAGCGTATTATGTCACTGCAGCAGGATCGCCATGGACGAGAAAAAAATAAGAAGTAAATTTTATCAATTTTATTATTGTTTGTAATTTTTAGTATCTAATTTTGATATGCTATAAGACCTTATTAGTTGTTAAATTGATTATATAATCTGATACAATTTGTATGCTTTTTAATTTTATTAAATTTACCATTTCTAACTTATACGTTCGAATGTAAATATAAAACGTTCGAACAAATATTCGAATGTAAATAGAGAAGATTGCAAGAACAAGTTCAAACATTAGAGACAATATTCAAATGTAAACACCCTTAAAAGAAACAAAACCTTCAAACAGTCTCAAGATGTACCGCTTGCATTTGAACGCATCACCGTAACATCAGAACGTAACGTTTGAATATTAATGTTCGAACATTGGTACGTTAATGTTTGAACATACATCTAAACGTCAACATTGAAGTTTACATTCGAATGTACACACTTTCGAACGTAAATTTTATATGTTCAAAATTTGACCAAATGAATGTCAACTTCTGTTGTTCGAATGTCAACTAAGCGGGTTTACTTTTGAACGATAAGATAGAAGTTCGAACATTACTTTCTGTGACACATTTCAACTATCACAAAAAAATTGAACATTCTTCTAACGTTACATCAAACGGAATACATCAAACCATTACTAAAAATATTTTTGTGATAGTTGAACAATAAACCATCACCAATACCATGACGCACCTTACGTGATAGTTGTGATAACAGTTTCTAACCGTCAACAAAAGTTTTTTGTAATATTTTAGTCACTTTTTGTGACAGTTTTGTTTGTCACTAAAAGCCAAATATGTTGTAGAGATGCAAAAGTGAAAAAGAGTCCAAGCATCCAGCCAAATATTTTAATTTTGGCCATTCGTCTTGCAAGCAGGTCATGAGACCCTGCCAATTTGTTTCGAACTAATTAACGAAATTAACCTCACAACTATTATCAAATGAGAGAATATTCTGGAATACCTCAATCTCATTAACTTGAAATATGAGTGTAAAATGTAAAAAAGTATCTAAATACAAAGAGTAATGCCATAGGTACACGACCTCATGTACTTTATGCGGAATCGGTGACGTGGCAATAATGCCATGTCAGCCGAAATATTAAAAAAATATACTAAAAAAAAGATAAAAACATGTTGAGAGAGAAACAAAAATAAAAACCAAGAATAATTAAATTAGTGGATGCGTAAAAATAGCATTTATATATAGCGTGTATGTAAAAGGTACACGAGTCGTGTACAAGTAACATTTTTGAAAGACAAACATTTGCCATTATTTATAGTCGGCAGCAAATAATGTAATGTTGTTACATATAAGATCACTATAGTAAAATTGACAAATAGAAACTATAGTACATAGGTAAAAAAGTAATTTTACAACTTAATACCCATTTCAAGATGAAGACTAAATTGAATAAACTCTTATCTTGAAAATTAAAAACTAAAACTGTTGAAAACCAAGAGCTTTAATAAGAACATCTACAAGTTGATGCTGGGAAGCTAGATGAAATGTTTTAATGATACCAGCTGGAATATTGTCTCTGATGAAGTGGTAGTCAAGTTCAATGTGCTTGGTCATTTCGTGAAAAATTAGATTTGTAACGATGTGTAAAGTAGCTTGATTGTCACAAAAAAGCTGAGCACTATTAGAATGAAGAATTTTAAAATAGAGAGAAGGGTTAGAAGCTAAACAATTTCACAAGTAGTGGAAGTCATTACTCTATACTTGGCTTCAGCTGAAGAATGTGAAACAATTTGTTGTTTCTTAAATTTCCCAAGAGACTAAAGAATCAGCCAGAAAAACACAACAACTAGTAGTAGATCTTCCTACTATCACGCCAAGAAACCCAATCTGAGTCTGCAAAAGTATTGATAGTTAGTATTTTGTGAGAAGGAAAAAATAGACCAAGACCTAGATAATTTTTGATATACTGTAAAAGTTTGTGTGCTGCATTCGAATGAGGTACCTGAGACTTATCCATATATTGACTTAAGTTTCTGAACTAAATAAGACAGATTTGGCCTTGTAATAGTAAGGTAGAAGTCTACCAATTAGCCTTCTAAACACTGTAGCATCTAGAAACGAATCACCATCATCTTTACTAAGTTTCAAATTTTGCTCCATTGGAAAAGAAATTAGTTTACAAGCTAAGAAATTAGCATCTTGTAAAATTTCAAGAGAATACTTTCACTAGCATAGTCAAATACCATTGGGAGATCTGGCCACCTCTAAACCAGAAAATACTTGAAGAAACTAAGATCTCTAAGCTTGGATTTTGCATCAAGTAAAGATTTCAAAGAGTACACATCATCCAAATCATTACTAGCTATCAAAATGTCATCGACATAGATTAGTAATGCAATAAAAGATGAACCATTAGACTTAGTGAATAAAGAATAATTAGATTTAGACTACAGAAACCCCAAGGCAAATAAGAGTGGTAGAAAACTTAGAAAATTACTGGCGAGATACTTGTTTGAGACCATAAAGAGATTTACTCAACTTGCATACTAGGGACCCCTCTCTAATATGAAAACTGAGAGGTAACTTTATATATACATTCTTAAAAAGCTCACCATGCAAAAAAAATATTATTCACATCAAGCTGAATAAGATGCCATTTTTTAATAGCAGCAATGGCTAATAATGCTCGGGCAGTAGTCATTTTTACAACTGGAGAAAAGGTTTTAGAGTAATAACCTTTTGCAACTAATCATGTTTTGTATCTCTCTACTATACCATAAGCTCTATACTTGATTTTGTAAACCCATTTACATCCTATGAGTTGTTTGCTAGGAGGTAGATTGACAACAATTTAGGTATTATTAAGTTTCAAAGCACCAATTTCAGTAGCTATAACATCTCTCCAATGAGAGTGCTTGATTGTTTGTGTGAGACCCCAGGTTTTTTAGTGCTTTTATGTAATTATGTATTACTTTATTATTATTATTTCTTGCTTCATTTTATCATTATTGTTGGTGTTTCTATTTATTTATTATTTAAATTATGTTATTTATTTCATTAATGGCTTTTGTGTAATTTCTTGACTTTATTATTTCCGGTTACTTTTCCACATATTAATATTGATCCTTTTATTTGAATTGGCATCTTTATTGTTTTTAGTTTTAATTATTATATTTTATGGTTATTCAATTTCCTGTATTTTATTTTGTTTTAATGATCATTTTATTTTTATTGGACCTTTTCAGATGAGTTCATTGATTTTAATTTATTAATTATTAGGTGTTATTACTTTTATTCTATTTTGTTTGGTGGCATTTTAAAGAGTTACAAATATTATAATTGTACAGGATCCTTTTATTATCCTGGTTTTAGTTATTTAAATTATTGTGAAATTTTAATGTATTTTAAATATCTGATTTAAATATATGGCTTTACTCTTTTAAATAATTAATAAGTTTCATTATTTTAATTAATGAGAGTGGATATTATGTTATGAACTAAAAGTTACGTTGAAATAATATTTTATTTTAACTCCCTTGGGCGTTTTTAAGTTAAGTCGCTTAATCCTTTGAGCTGCTTACTTGCACTGTAAGTAGCAGTCGTGCGTGTAATTTATGTTTGTTTCTATTATTTATTTATTTTTTAATTATGGACTAACCCTTTTTGGTAGCTTGTAGTGTTTGGTAATTAAGTAATAATATTAATAAACTTGGAAGTAGGTTGGTTGGGTTCGAGGCCATTAAAAGGAGGATGAGATAACCTCGTAGTTGGAAAATTGTTTGGGCTTGGATTTATCTATGGATATTGTTTGGTTGATTTTATAATTGTTGGATTGGAATATGCATGACTTATTTTATGAAAGAATCTAAGGAATTTAACCTAGTAGTTTCGGCTAAGGGTTTGAATAATTATATGATTTATAGTGAATTCGGCTTAGATGATTGGGTGGAAAATGAATGATTTTGTTTGAAAAATGAGAATCTATTTTAGGATTTATAGGCTCGATTTTGACCTGTTTTTGAGGTAAAAACATCATTTATGACTCATGCATGGAGGTATGATCATTTACTAATATTCCTTGAGTGATTTATGGATTAATGTCATTGTTTGCCTATAATGTGATTCGGGTATAGGCATATGTAAATAGGATGAGATAAGTCATGTGGATTGACATAGGAAAATTATGAGGTGAGTGCATTAAGGTTCGGCTTAGGCTTTTATTGTAGCCTAAAGAGGTGTTTTTGAGTGGATATGACGTAATGAAGGGAAATGAGATGTAGTAAGGCTTGAAGTGTTTGGCCTTGACTCTTTTGAGGGCTTGGCCGAGCTATGTGATGTTTTCATGAGATTGATTGGAAGATGCATGTTTCACATATTTATGATTGAAAAGGATTATGTTTGCATAACATAGCATGTGAAAGTCATGATTCGGAAAAGCATGCTTCACATATGTTTCACACAAGTCCCATGATTAGGATCATTATGTTTTCCAAAAGAATTAAGAATAAGAATAACAAAAATGAAAAGTTACATTATGACGGTAAAGATGATTTGATCTGTCGTATAACTAACGTAACTACGAAAGCAGACAGTGAAGGCGTTTCGATCTGCCGTCATGCTAAGAAATCCAACGGTGAAGGCATTTCGATTTACCATCGTGATTAAGAAAAATTCATGTCAGGATGGTAAAGGCAATTCGATCTGTCGAATGATTGACATGCCGACAATGAATGCGATTCGATCTACCGTCAAAAAATGAAAAGTTATGTCGTGACGATGAAGGCAATTTGATCTGCTAAGAAATCTGACGGTGAAGGAGTTTTGATCTGCTGTCATGTCTAAGGAAAAGTCATGTCAGGACAATGAAGGCGATTCGATCTGCCGGATGACTGACATGAACAAAGAAAATCTAATAGTGAAGGCAATTCGATCTGCCGTTGTGGTTACAAAAATGACAATGAAGAGGATTTGATCTACTGTCATTTCAAGAAGGATAAGAATATGGACAAAGATATGTAACGTTAACAAGTTTTTGAAAGAATATGGCTTTTATACAAAAAGTTTTGCACTAGTGTTAACAAAAAATTTTGTATGAAAATATGAAAGCTTTTGTACAAAGGTGCATGGTGCATAAGTCATACATAAGTCATATCATAAATCTCATGATCATGATACGTGCATTTGTTGTGCTACCTGTATTTTACTTGTTTTACATTGCTATGCCATTCAATAAATGGTTATCTTGCATATTTATATTAATTCTTACTGTATGGTTTGGATATTATTGGGGCAATGGTGAGGTATTATGAGGTAATGATGGTTTGGTGGTTTTAATCTAGTCCGGTTTATTGTCGTGCTCCTTTCTGGGAAAGGGTAGTTTGGTGTTCATGTGAGATTCCTTTCTGAAAAAGGAAGTTTTAGGTGTGGTTTAAATTACCTAATGGATAATATTCGTGCATATTGTTGATTGGTGGCTATTTATTTGTGTGACTGTCTGTTACTTACTGTGATTCACATCTCATATCGTGTATTGGGTCCATCTATGGTTCCATTTTATGGAATCGTAATTTGTGATGCAGAGGATAAGCATGAGCCTGAGGGACAAGCTCTGCCAGAGGAGTAGTTCAATATAATGTCAAGGAGAGAGATTTTAATTCCAGATGTATTTAATGTATTTATAATGACTTTTCCTTAGGAATGACTGTATAATCTCCACTAGGAGAATTATTTTAGACTGTTTGATACATTTTTAAAATTTTCTGGTACTAGAATGAATGACCTTTTTATATTTTTCCGCTATGAATATTTATTGTACACTTATTACATGCTTTACACATACTTTTGAGTACTAAACGATGGGTGATTGACACTTGTGATAATCATCCAGATGTGACGAGTTCCTCTAAATCCCAGGGGGGAGTCGTGGATGCCACAATTTGATAATAAAACTAAGGTTCAACGTCAAGAGAAATAGCAAAAGCAAAGGATTTATGACTAGAAGACGAGTGATCATAGGAAGCAAAATTATCAATATGATATTTAAGTGAAGAAGGAAGAGAAGATGAAATAGAACTTGCTGAAGAAGCTAATTTAGAGTGTGCAGTAGATGAATTACAATAATAATGTTACAAATAACTAGGGGCTTCTCGAATTCTGGTGGACCTTCTTGGTTCAATTGGTAAAAAGTATGAGATGGTGAAGAATTAGAGGAGGAAAGTTGATTAGGGGATTCAGAAGACGCTGCTAAAGCCACATTGTTTAAATCAAATGTTGAAGATTGAGAATGAAATGGAAGAAGAATTGAGAAAAGGATTATATGATGAAAAATCATAATTAGGAGAATGAAATGGGAAAACATGTTCATGAAAAATGACATGTATGGAAACAAAAAATTGATTTGAGTAAAGATCATATAAGTTGTATCTTTTAATACCAAAAGGATAACCAAGAAAAATACAAACCCTAGCTCTAGGATCAAACTTAATTTTGAACCTGTATAATGTGAAAGCAAAACACAAGCAACCAAAGGTTCTTAGATGAGTATATGAAGGAGAAATTTGACGCAGAATTTCTATTAGAGATTTATTGTGTGTGTTGGCAGAAGGAAGCCTATTTATTAAATAGGTGGTTAGAATAGTATCACCCCAGGATTTTAGAGGCAAATGAGATAGAAACAGCAAAGCTCTAGCAACATTCGGAATATGTTGATGTTTCCTTTTCACAATAAAATATTGTTGTAGAGTCTCAACACAATTAAGTTGATGAATTACACCTTTAAATATGAGATAAAAGGGAAAAAAACATGCAGTACCATGATTAGTACGATTTTTTTTTTCCTTTTTTGGTGATGAAATGAGTTTTAATAAGTTTGAAGAAATTCTAATTAAGAAGAGGAACTATAGACTTATGCTTGAAAAAATAAAGCCAAGTGACCCGAGAACAATTATCAACAATTGTGAAAAAAAAATTGTAACCTTCAATGGTATAAAATGAGAAAGGACCCCAAATACCAAAATTAGGGGTGTAAATTTAAACCCAAAAAAGGGGCTCGGACTGAGATAAATCGGACCAGAAATTTCGATTTTGGATCGGTCCGATCTGATACTAGTTTATAAATTGAAGAATTGGTCCGGTTCCAATTTTGGCCATTTTAAGAGCAGATCGAACCGGTTCTATTTACTTTTATTTTTTATTTTTATTTTTTCAATATTATTATATAATATGTTTTATACTATATATAATAATATAAATTATAATTAAATATAAGATAATATAGATTTTTTATAGAACAGTTTTTATTTTATAACATGTTTTTTAATGCAATTTTTTTTATATATAATATATTTTTTTATTTAAATAATTTTTTTTATAGAACAGTTTTTCTAATGCAGTTTTTTGATATAACAGATTTTTTTACTAAAACATATTTTTGTAGTGGATTACAATTTTTTTACTAAAACAGATTTGGATTTTATAAATTTATATTTTATTAAAATTGAAAAACCAGACCGTAACAAGTAAAATCGGTACTGCCGATTGTGGAAGATAATTGAGGTGTAATCGATTTTAAAAAATGCAAAATCAGTAGTACCGGTTCGGTTCTTAATTTATCAAAACCGGACCGAACTAGACCGTTTACACCCCTAATTACAATTAATAAAGTCAAAAGAAAATTCTAGCATATTATTATTGTTTGGGAAATGTAATTTTCTTTGTTTGGCTAATGGACAAACAATACATGGATTATCAGACATAACTAAATTAGGCATAAATTTATTTAAGAAAAAGATTCTAGAAGTAGATGGATGTCCTAATCTATTATGCTAGAGATGAAATAAGGAACGTTTGGAAGAACTAAAATAAGTAGGTGTATGGAAATGCTACTAGTATTACAAAGTTTTAGGTGGCAAAGTTCCTAGTTGTTGCAAGATATAGAGTCCTTCATGTAGACTACCCATTCCAATCAATCTCGAGGTGGTTAGGTCCTGAATTGAGCATGAGTTAGAAGAGAAAAAAGAGCAAAGGAAAGATTTAGTAAGTTTACTGATAGAAATCAAATTACAAGTGAAATTTGAAACACATAAGACATCTTAAAGAACAAGATGTTCAGACAAATGAATAGTGCCAATGCATCATAGAAACAAAATGATTGTTTGAAAATTTAAAAGATTTATTACAGACAAGAGTGGCAAGGAGAAAATTTTATATAAGAAGCCATATGATATGTAGCTCCCGTGTCAAGTATCCAATGAGATTTAGAAGGATGAAAAGAAAAAAAAATTACTAGAAGTGAAAATAGAGTGTTTAGAGAAACAATACCAGAAAAAGAACTAAAAGTGGAAGCTACAACATTGACCACATGACTGGAATCATCAAGTTTATGCTGAGAATTGAGATTCAACACAGACAATAACTGCTGATATTGATCCTTAGTCATGGAAAATGGAGATGCTGCTGAAGAATCATCGCTAAGAACAACTTGATTTTCCATGGACTGCAACCGTGGTTTCTACTTG
Organism: Platycarya longipes; assembly: GCA_036559045.1. Classification (NCBI taxonomy): domain Eukaryota; kingdom Viridiplantae; phylum Streptophyta; class Magnoliopsida; order Fagales; family Juglandaceae; genus Platycarya; species Platycarya longipes. The sequence continues at coordinate 27,681,390 of CM071792.1, read as the reverse complement.
TACCCCGGGAGAAAACTATGAAGCTTGTAGAACTTCTCGATGGCTAGTTAATTCACAATGCTTACAAATTGATCGTACTTTCTTAGAGAAAGACTTAACATATCTGGAATTATCAGAGTCGGCAACAAAGACATGAGGATCAACAACAGGAGGAGTAACATATATTTCTCTTTGTTGCTCTTCCTGAAGAACAAGGGAGAAAATCTTATTCAATGGGAGTAATGGCTCCATCAACAAAATCTGAGCCCAAGCCGAAGAGAATGACTCATTCAGTCATATAAGAAACTGTAAAATATGTTCCTGTTGAATAAGTTTCAAAGTATTTACAGCACCACAGGTACAAACAAGAATTGGTTTGTAACTAACCAATTTGTCCCAAAAAACCTTTAATTGAGTAAAATAGACACTAACTGAGAGTTATCCTTGAGATAAGGACGAAATAAACTTCTAGATCTGAAAGATCCTAGGTCCATTCTTTTAAGAGAATCTCTCTTTCAAATTATTCTAGATTTCAAACGCAGTAATAACATAAAGAACACTAGCATTGATTTTAGGGGAAACATAGTTAAGAAGCCAAGAAATTACCATATTATTTCAATGTATCCGCGAAGAGAAGAGAAAATCAAATCAGTGGAAGCATGTTTGAGAATCGTACCCTCCACAAGCCCTAACTTGCTCTTCGCAAAAAGCGCCATGTTCATCGAGCAAGACTAGGTATGGTAGCTGTCGTTGATCAACGGTTGCGTAACCAGAAATATTACTTGGATGAAAAAAATAAGGATTCACAGCATAATCTTGAGAAGAGGAAGAAGGATTGGAAGCGTTCAGGGCCATAAGAGTCGAAGAAGGGGAAAAGATACACTAGCCTCTCAAAACTCCTAATACCATATCAAATGACAGAAAATTTTGGAATACCTCAATCTCATTATCTCGAAATATGAGTGTAAAATGTAAAAAATATCTAAATACAAATATCTGCCACTATTTATAGTCGGCAGCAAATAATGTAGTGTTACATATAAGACTATAGTAAAACTGTGAAATAGAAACATTACTACATGGGTAAAAAAGCAATTTTACAACTTAACAACTATTGATAATTGCATGAGTACTGTTTTTAAGCCTTGTTTGTTTTGGAGGATGAAACCAAAAATCTAAAATATATCTCAAACTCATCATTACACTTTTTTAAATTCTCAGACAAAATATAATAAAAAATTTAACTTTTTTCAAATTCTCATGCCACTTTTTTAAATCCTTATGCAAAATTAATATTAAAAATATCTTACAACAATATTTTATTCATTTTTTTTACTTTTATCTCATTTTATTTCATCTCATCTTTAAAAATAAACAGGCCGTTTGTAGAATATCTTTAAATATTGAGAACTTCATGACATCGCATGCTTCAATATTTTCTTAACCCAAAGCATATATGAGCTTTGATCTGTTTGGATTTATAATCCGATATTGTAGGATTTACTGGCCTGAAAGCATTCATGCATGCTGATGCTCTATTAATACTTCCAAGGTCATTTCCTCAGATACAAAAGTGTACCAAAGCATTATAAATATGTACGGTATATAGGTCAAAGAAAAGGTTATTGGCAAATTTATATGAAGATTTTTTTTCTTTTATTTGTATGAAAATGAGTATCTGGCCAAGAACATAATATGGGTTGTGGTCTGTCAACATAGGATAGAATGTATGGATGTAGGCGAATGTTTGCCGATTAAAACTATCAAAATTTTGGTTTTAATTGTAAAATCAGAATGTAAGCAAAATATAGAAATCAAAGGAGAAAAAAATATGAACTCAACATAATCAAAATGAAGTCAGGAAAAGGAAACTTAAGATTCAAAAGGAAAACGAAATATAAGGGGCAATTTATCAAACACTTGAGCTGGCGGTTTAGGCCTCTATCTAATTCAATATTAAACTAAATTTTTGGGTGCTATTTCTCCATTACCAATCCAATCAAGGCATCAATAATATAAAATAAAGAGTGTACGTTCAATTTTTTGCACCAATACTTTGAGAATTTTCATTATACTACCAACCACAATCGTACTAGTTTTTTGGTTGAAAGAAGCCTTGATTAGTTCAAGATTCTGTTGTGTCTTGTCTACAACAGAATAAGAGCAAGAAAACCCTTCAACTTTCCAAAATCAAAATCTGGTTTGCAAGAAGGAAAATGTTATTATGCTATCTTATTTTGCCCATTTGTTTTGATACTCAAGTACTTAATTTTTCTAAATTTTTTTTCTTAATAGTTAAGGATGATTGTTAGTGTATTAATATATATATATATATATATATATTTTATATTTTTTGAAAAACTTTAAACATGTTTAAAAATGTTTGAAATAAAAAATAAAAATAGAAAAGTACAAAATACAATAAGAGCATACCAATTAGGTAAATTGAGGAGACATAGTAGTACCACTCTTGCAACAAAGTGAAGAGGAAATTTAAATCAACAAAAATTAATCTCAAGCTAAATCAAATTGAGACTGTTCCTGTTGAGAAAAAAATAAAAAATTGAGACTCTCCACACAACCCAATTAGTTTCAAGGTTAGCCTAGCATCATATTCTTGAAGATGAAGACCGTGTTCATAAACTTTTCAAAAGAAGAATGATCCAATTTCAAGCTCTCCCTCTAATATATCGTGCTCCCGTGGTCGCCTTCTCTCTCCTCGTAACCACTTATTCCCTTCTCCCTCTCGCATGTCCCTTTTGCGTAACATAATTGCCCCTCCCCTTTGCTCTACTGTCTAGAATTAGGGCTATAAACAATCCAAGTATGGTTGAGATTTTGGATTATCGAGTTGAGCTAGACTCAAATAACTCAAGTTCAAAATCAAGCTGAGAGTTTGCTGAGTTGAGCCAAGTTTAAGCGGATCAAATACGATCTTGAGTCGATTCGAGTTATTTATCGATTTTTGTTTTTGTTCTTTAACGAGTTTGATTTGAGCCGAGCCGAGTCGAATATTTACTTGAGTTTTGTTTTTACTCTTATATATATTTTTTAAAGGAATTAAAAAATTAAAAAATATCAAGTTATAAAATAAAATATGAAAAATATCATTTTAATTTCTTGCTCGAGTTAACATGATGATAACATCAAATGTCCACGTCAATCCACATTATTCGATCCACCATTCATCATGAAATTGGACTCCAAAGTCCTACAAAACTTATTTTAATTCTCATTATAGTTTTTTTTTTTTTTTCTTCTTTCTTTTTAGCCGGCAGCTAGGGGCAAATTTGAAGAGGATCACTAAAAGAAATAGGAGAAACGGCATGCATGCAGAATGCAGTAGAACCTGGCGGCTACTATATATGACTATTTTTCTTTAAACTAAATCAAAAATAAATAATGAGACGAATGTGAGTATATTTTTGTTTTTTTAATAGGGAAACACCCTATTTCATTAGAAAAGTGATGAAAGAAGAGATTACAACTCCGGTAGTAGTACCAGATCCATCTCATCTTCAGCTAGCAAATATGAAGATTTTGCTAGACAATGGGCCTCTAAGTTCCCACTTCTCTTTACAAATGATGCTTGCCAATTCATAAAAGATAACATACATTTAACATCTTGAATGATAAGACCAACAGTATCAGCTCTTTCAACCTGGCCATTTAACTCCTTAATGACCTGCAAATTGTCTCCTTCGATGATGACTGATGTCAAGTTCATGTTCTTTGCTAGCTTGACCGCTTCCTTAGCTCCTAAGGCTTCGGCCAACAGAGGATCCATGAAAGAATTTTTTGACACTTTCATAGTAGCTATTGTTCTGCTTTGGTCTCTAACTATCAGCCCGATTCCAATTCTGTTTTGCTCCTTACACAAAACTGCATCCCAATCTATTTTAACCAAACCAGGAGAGGGAGGCACCATGTATCTCTGTGTTCTATTTTAGGTGTGCTTCTCAGATTACCTATCATCTGAGCTTCCTTAAAATCTTCCAGGCTATGGAGGGCTGATGCAATCAGCTAAGTTCGGTGTTGAAAGAAGTCCTCAAATATCATTTTGTTCCTTCTATTCCATATTGCTTTAAAAACAGCAACAAACTTCTCTAAGTCATCTATGTTACGTGAATCAGCTATCTCTTGCAATAATGCTTTGAAAGTTGCTACCATATCAGATTTCTTTTGGATACTTTCCGGGCCTAGGCACCAGACATCTTTAGTTGAGACACACCTCCGAATAACATGTAATTCTGATTCCTTCCTCTTCTACAAATAGGGCATAACGGGGAGTCTACTATTTTCCTTCTGAATAAATTTAACTTAGTGGGGAGGTACTCCAGACAAGCACACCAAAGGAAAACTTTAGTATTTTTTGGGATATTTAGATTCCACAAATTTGTTCATTTTGGCTTTTTCAACCCAGAAGAGACAAACTTTAAGTTGTCCATCATTTCCATGTATTTGTGATACGCTCTTTTGACTGTGAATAGATCATTTTTGTCACCTAACCACATCAACTTGTCTTTAACTTCACTTTTTTTAAAATATAATGATGTGAAAGTCTCGCATATATATATATATATATATATATATATATATATATATTTAAATTGATAAATATAGAGTAATCCAAAATTCGAAATTTTAAAAGTGGGCCCATTATTATTGAAAGAATTACTTAAAATTTTCACAAATTAAAACTGTATATAACATTAGTACTCTATAAATATTAGTAACTTTAGGTTTTGAGTTGTTTCTATTTAATTATATTAGGATTTCAAACTTCGATTAATTGTCTTCTACATTGTCTTCCACCTTATGGGGAACCCATTTTAAATAGAAAACTGCTATAGATATATAGTGATTACACAAAAAAAAAAAAATCCTACAAGTTGATATAACTTCATAAAATTTGTTAGATATATTTTATAATAAAAGTAATTCTAGAATCTGACGTACAACATCATGCCACAATAATTTGTGGTTTTACTTTTGTATAATCCATTTGTGACTGAAGTATTTTCCTTTTAAATATGTGGGGACAATACTGTTAGTCAGTAATAAATAATTGTTTCGGCAAATAAATTTTGTAGATATGGTAGAGCTAGCTTAGAGCAGTCTGTACAAGCCCAATGAGAGTGGACAAGTGAACTCTTTCATGGTTAGCCTTGGAAGAAATTCTCAATCAACTCACTTCAAATACTCGGAACGCTTAAGGGGCGTGGATTTTGGCAATAGTGTTGGGTTTAGTAGTCCCTAGGCCGGTTTGCTCGAGACGACTCAATAGATGGCTCAAGCAAAGGCCAAATAGAGAGTTCTCTCAACGTGCGCTCGACACACGACTCGAGCACAAGCTAGGCAAAGAGTTCGCTTGTCACCCACTTGACAAATGGCTCCAGCGCAAGCTACAGAAATAGTTCGCTCGATGCGCGCTCGACATGTCGTTTAAGCGAATATCATAGAAAATCAGAAGTTAGGATTTTCTGTCGTACAAAAATATAATTACATTGTAAGAGGCCTTGTGGTCATATGAAACATAGAAAATTGCCCCAAACATTGTATTGTGTGATTCCTAAAAACAATAAAATCTACAACTTCATAGATGTAGAGGCACATTACCGAATTACGTAAATTTTGTATCGTATGATTAATTAATTATTTTCTTTCATTCTTCACTTGTTCACTTTTACTTTATCGTCATTTTTTTTCACAACAAATAATACCCAATATTGGCTATGTCTTGGGAAGATAACTACAAGCCCGTTTGGATACAAGAATGCAAAGCAAAGAAACAATGGGCATGGAGCCATACTAGAATTAAGTGATAGTTCAAGCTAGAAAAATTTTAAATAATCTATAAAAAAAAAAATGATGTTACCAAAGTAGTCAAAACATGTTCAAATCGGTGATCATGGGGCCACTCAGGATTCTTAGACATACTCATGATGCCATGTGATGATCTGATCTTAATAATAGCTTGTGAATAATATTATGTACAAATTTCACATAAGTCTTTTGTAAAAAGTAGATCCTACTACTTTTTTAACACTTTTTTTATTATTTTTTTCAACAAGTAAAATATTTATAGATAAGTTAGCAGATTACAAGATATAAGTTTTATTGGAGTAAGAGACCCTACAATCTTCTCAAAATCAACACATATATTACAAAGAAAAAAAGGAAAAGAAAAAAGGGACTTGGAGCTGGAAGTTTGGCTCCCATCTGTTTCCCACCAAAGAAAGCCACTTGAAGCGATTTTAATATAATCTAATAAACAGATTATAATATTGACGTTGTAAGCCACAATGAAGGATTGTGTGCTGCATCTTGTTAGTACGAACTGGCTGGAAGAGACTATCAAGCTTACTTTTCTATTTATAACTTATATAAATCATTTCTCATAATCTGTTTGGACCCAAAATAGAAGGAAAAAAAAATTTATATATAAGAACTGTTATATTATTCTACGAGTAATTCTATCTACTAGCTACTATAGACATCCCACACCTCACATCACGTACAAAACAACCCATCATTTAACTCTCTCTCCTCAACTCTCCTCAATCACATTGGACTCCCTCTCTCATCTAGTGCTCTCTCTCATCTCATTGGACCCTCACTCTCTCTCTCTTCAAATTCTTTTCAATTTTTTGTCATCTCCTCATTATGACCCCCACTCTCTTTTATTTTTTTCATCCATTATTTCAGTCTCTCTTATCTAATCTAACATCTCTCTCTCTCAAACTCTCTCTCATCTCATTGGACTCCTCTCCCTTATTTTTATTCAGTTTTCTCTTATTTTTACTTTTTATTTTTATGGAAAATATGCATTATTATTGGAAAAAGGCATCAATTTTAACCTTGTTTACATGATTGTTAATCATTAAAGATAACATTTTCAATGAAAATAGGAAAACTATGCCACCAAAGCTGTAAATCTTGTAAAGACAAAGAATTCTTAGCTAATTTGTGTGCAGCAATATTTGTGAGTCAATGACCATGCTCTAGTAGATAGTTTGGGAAGAGCTTCCTGAGCCTTATAATCTCAGATATAATGTTTCTAGCAGGAGAAAGTGGATTTTCAACTTTATTTACCCCTTCCACTAGAAATAAGCAGTCACTATAAATGATCAAAGATTGAATAAGCATGTTTAAATTGAATTGTAACCCTCTTAGTAATGCTAGAGTTTCCATATTTTCTGGTTCAAGATTTGTATTCTCACATTTGCTAAGAGCCATGACCACCTCCCCGAGAGAGTTCTTGAGAATGGCTCCCACACCTACCTTTTATAGTAAAAAAAAAAAAGCTCCATCAATGTTGAGTTTGAAAGAGCCTGCTGGAAGAGCACTCCACTAGTATGACAGTAGGCTGAGCTCAATCCCCTGCAATGATGTACTTGGAATATTAGGCTTCCTTTTATGAGCTAGAGTGAAAGAAAAAACTTTTCTTGGGGTCAGACATACATTTTCATGAATCATTTTGTTTCTTCTATACCATGCACCCCAAGCCATTAAAACAAAACCAATCATTCCCTCTAAGTTACTTGCTGAAGATAGCTACCTTGCAGTAGAGAGGAAACCTTGGAATTGATCTTATTGTTGAAGAGAAGGGAACCTTTTGAACCAGAATTCTTTTATCGAAGGACAGAAGATTAATCCATTATCCAGGTCTTCCATAGGGGATTGGCATAAACAATATTGGGGATCTAGATCCGTTCTTTTAGTCAAAGGGTTCTTTTTTGTAGGTAAGGCATCTTTGCAAGCTCTCCAACTAAATACTTTAACCTTTTGGGGGACATTTAGCTTCCATACTGAGTTTCAGAATTTTCTAAAAAAGGCTCCATTTGATGGTTTGCCTATATTTTCAGAATCTAGGAACTTGAAGAACCTATAAGCATTGCTCAAACTATATTCCCCATTCTTTTTATGTTCCCAAATCCAACGATTCTCACCATTACCAACACTAGGAACAATCTTTAGGATAGCCAGAAATAACCATAAGAGAATTTGAAAAAATAGAAATAACCAGTTGGCTACAATTCTCAAGCTTGGTTGGAGAATACAAGGCTATGGAATTCACCACTTTTGTGCAGGGGGGTGCCAATACACCATTACACAACCAAATTTATAGAATTGGCACATTTTGTGGCATAACTAATCCTGGATGAGGAGAAGTGTCATAAGTTTGAGCAGGGGCTGAATGAAAAACTTTATGTGTAAGTAGTGGGCTTCCAAATAATAAATTCTACAAAGTTGGTGAATAAAGCTACAATGTTTGAAAGAAGCCTTCAAAGAAGCGCTGCTTTGCTTGATCACAAGAAAAGGACTACCACATATGGGAATCATTCTGACATGGATTAGGGACCATGGAAGAAGAGGAATGAAGGTGGTAGCTCAAGTAAAGAGCCGGTTCAGGGTAATCAACATCCCTATCAGTGTAGAATATGCAATCGTGCGCACACAAGAAAGTGCAGGAAGGAGGCAGGTCTATGTTTCTAGTGTGGCAAGTTAGACCACTATCTCAGGGACTTCCCATTATAGTTGGACAATAACAAACACGCCTTACTACCACCACCACCCAGAGCTGAAGGGACACCACGAGGCAGTAATTAACATCCTACTGCACCTACATGTGTCTTTGCTTTGAGGTTTGGGGAGGCTGAAGGCAAGAATGATGTGATCATAGGTATTATCATTCACTTCTTTTTAGGATTTAATGTTGTGTTTAATACAAACTTTCACCCTTAAATCATTGAAGTATTCTAATGTGATCACAGGTATTATTCCCTTGTTTCTAATGATGCTACTATATTATTTGATTTTGAAGCAACACATTCTTTTATTTCTATGAGTTATGCCAAATTTTGCACTTGGGAAGGTGAAAGGTTGGATTACAAGTTAGTAATCTTGACTCCAACAGGGAGTATCGTAATATGTGATAAAATTCTTTGAGGAAGTTTTTTTATCTATTAAAGGAAGGTTGATGCTAACTGATCTAATAATTTTTTACATGGTTGGATTTGATGTGATATTGGGTATGAATTATCTTGCTTCATATCATGCCAGTATTATCTGTTTTAAAAATGAGGTAATTTTCAAGCCTCTTGAGGGAGAAGAATTTCGATTTGTGAGGTTGAGAGTGCAAACGCTTCCATTTGTTATATCAACAATTCCGGTTGGGAAATTATTGTGAGATGGCTATCAAAAATTCTTCGCCTATGTAGTGGATGTACCAAATGAAGAGTTGATATTAAAGGAGATCCCTGTTGTAAGAGAATACCCAGAAGTGTTTCTTGAAGACTTGTCCGAACTACCCCCCCGAATGAGAAGTGAAATTGGCTATTGACCTAGTTCCAGGCACGATAGCTTTGTCTAAGGCTTTTTATCAAATGGCACCATCAAACTTGCATAACTCAAAGAACAGTTGCAAGATTTATTAGATAAGGGTTTTATCTGACCCAGTGTATCACCATGGGGAGCCCTAGTTATATTTGTGAAAAAGAAAAACGGAACGATGAGGATGTGCATCAACTATAGGGAACTCAATCAAATGCTATTAAGAATAAATATCCATTACCCCATATGGAGGACCTATATGATCAACTTTAGGATGCATAGGTTTTCTCAAAAATTTACCTTCGATCGGGTTACTATCAACTGAAGATCAAGTTAGGAGATGTACCCAAGATAGCTTACAAGACCAAATACTATTACAATGAGTTTTTGGCCATGCCTTTTAGCCTGACTAATGCCCCAACAGTATTTATAGATTTGATGAACAGAGTGTTCTACGAATTCTTGGATAAGTTTGGAGTGATTTTTATTGATGGCATTCTAATATACTCCAAAAACAAGATTAAGCATGAGGAATATTTGAGGGTAGTACTTGAGACATTTAGAGGTAAAAAGTTATTTGTGAAATTGAAGATGTGCGAATTATGGCTAGATTTAGTGACATTTCTTGGGCATGTAGTTTCAAAAGATGGCATTTTAATGGACTTGGGAAAAGTGGAAGCTGTAGTTAATTGGTCGGTGCTAAAGAATGTTCATGAGGTTAGAAGCTTCTTAGGATTGTCGGGTTACTATCATCAATTCATTGATAGTTTCTCTAGAATAGTGGTTTCTCTCATCATCCTCACCAGGAAGAACATAATTATAAAGTATATTATTATTTAATACATACATATATGTATATACACTTAAGTGTAAATATATATTGATCAATATATTAATGGACTATAATCGAATCGAACTAATGAGTCGACTCAAGCATTTTGAGTAGGCCTTAACAAGTTGAGTCAAGTTTTGTCAGGTATGTGTCATTTACTAATTGAGCAAATATCTTCTTATACGAATGGGGTTTTTTTTATGAGTCAAATCCGATTCGAGTTAAAATGAAAGAGTTCCGAGCTAGCTATCAAACCGACTGGCTCATTTACGGCCCTAGTGGGGACATCCTGTCTTAACATTTTCTTACTATTCAAAGATAGTTGATTTGTTGAATCTAAAAACTCTTGTTTTCTTGTTTACGATCCTTTGACATACTTGATACTTTCATGAACTTTTTGGATAGCATAATCAATCCTTTTTAACCCATCTTGTACTATCAAATTGGGAATATGAGCACAACAATGGAGATGAAAGAACTCACATCACAAACAAGGACCTTCTTAATGCCCAATTGAGTTCTTAACAACTGTATTGAAATGTCTTAGAAGAAGCATTGTCTAAAGTCAATGCAAAACTCTTGTGTTGAATTGCCCACTCATATAGCAAATTATAATTTTTTAAACAAAGATATGCCATTAAGTGGTAGTGACATAAAAGAAAAGTTCAAAGCCATTTTCTGTATAACCCATTTCTTATCCAAAAAATGTCTTTCACATATAATCAATGGTTGTAGAAGTCCACAAATCAGTATCAGACTAATTCTACTAGGAGTATCATTTAACACACAATTAATCCCTTTTGTCCTCAATGATACATCTTAATCAAATCAGCCATTGAAACATCTAGATGCAAATATTGTAATAAAGATCGCATTCCTAAATATTAAACAAATCGAGAAGGCAGTTCATATTTCATAATAGCACCAACCAAAATTTTTCTAAATTGTTCCGAATTAAATTTACAAGCACTTGCCGAAACAAATTCACTATATTTTACTAACATCAACTAACCAATATCTCATGAACTTCTTGTAAGGTATATGTTAATATGACACTTCAAATTTCTTATTCCATATTTGCTTGCTGCCAAGTAAGTAGCTCCACACATCTTGCACTTGGCTTGTGCCTTGCCATCATTTTTTCTATAGTTAGGAACCATTTCAAAAAAAATCCACATGTTTGACCATTTCCTTCATTTTGCTTTAGCTTCCACATTTTAAAAACTTTTCAAGTCCACCACGTCCAAGTCAATTAAATCTACATTTTCCCCTACTGCCTCACTCATCTACAATAAACAACAAGAACATATGTTAACAACGTTAACAACAAATAAGGTTGTCTACGAATTTATATTAGAGATTAAGAAACAAAAGATGTAGAAATGAGATATAGAAGTTTGACTACTACAAGGAAAAGAAGCAATAAAAGTTCATGTTCAAGCATGATAATAAAGATGCAAGTTATAAATATAAACGCTACAAGAAAAATTGACATTTATAACTAATTAATGGTGACCAAAATGATTATTTGCGACAAAACAGTACTATTTTTATCGCAAATAATCTTTTTGGTTGCCATTAATTAATTAGAAATACCATTTTTTCTTGTAGTGAAACAAGAACACACTGACAAGAAAAGGATAAAATGTAAAATGTTGTATATATAGCCATTCAGAATGTTGTATAAATGTTGTATGCAAGTAACAATGTACATAACAGTAGTAAAATCAATGGTCTCTGTCTAGAGCAATCAAAACTCAAACCCACATCACCCATAACATGCTGAAGATGAGCTCGAGCAACTCATCATCTAGTCAGTATTCCAAACAAGATATAATAATTGAAAGACTACGCAATTAACAAAGCCATGTGAAGAAATTTAACTACATGTATTATTCAGGAGTAGCAACAAGTGAGTTAAGAAATATAAAACCCATGTGAAATAAAATTCAAGATCGGACATGATGAACTTGAAACATATATTAAAAGGATTGGAGAAGTAGCATTGAAATTAACAGAATTTACATAAACTTAGAGCACTCTCAATAGAGTAGTTAAAATTTTTCTTTAAAATTGTACTTTTTGCACAATTTCCTAAAATTTTGATCATATTTGATCAAAATCTACTAAACGAATTGTAGAAAAATGTCAAAGAGTACACTTTATTTTTAAAAGTGAATAGTAAAGTTAAATTTTTCTTCAAATATAGAGAAAATTTTAACTTTACTATTCACTTTTTAAAATAAAGTGTACTTTTTGACATTTTTCTACAATTATTTTAGTATTTTTTGATTAAATATGATCAAAGTTTTTGGAATGTTGTGCAAAAAGTACAATTTAAAAAAAAAAATTAGCTACTCCATTGAGAGTGCTCTTAGTAATGTATCATGGGGCAAAATTTACACACGCACACAAATGGAAACTGGGATTGGACTGCCCTCAAATACAACAAATAGAGTTTTAATTTACATATCAAAAGGCTAATCAGTGATCAACATACACACGCACACTTCAATGGACCTGACAACTCAGCATGCATAATCAAACTTGACAATGGAGCATAACTTAATCTGGAAATCAAGTTCCCTTTGTGTGAAGATCTCTAGATTGAGGCTTTAAGCCGATTGAACATATTTGGAAGAAGAGTAAAGGGGGAGACCGATGGCCTTGGCTTGGGATGCTGCTAATCTGTGCCTTCGTGTGAGGAGGACGTTGACAGCTTGGGCCGCTATGAGAGTCTGAGAAAGAGAGAGCTCTGAGCTAAGGTCGTGCCACTATGTGGGTTATAAAGGTACTCGTGAGTTGTGGGTGTGGCGTAGCAAGCGTGGGTTACAGATTCATTAGTCGTGACTCTATTCAATGGGCATGATGTCGTGAGCATGGTGGCACCATGGGCAACGAGCTAGGTTAGGTTTAATGGTTCAAGGGGGCGGCATGAGACATGGTCACTTGAGTAATTGATAAGTTGAGAAAACTGAGGGACTTGTGGGTAAGGTTACTAGGTTAGGGTTTTTTCAAATTTAGCTCTAAGGGTACAAATGTAAATTAAACTTTTTTAACATGTCATAACGAGTAATAACCAGTTAAGTAATTGTGTCTTAATGGGTCACCCATTTTGACCCGAACTCGTTAAGACTAAACTCAAACCTACTTTTATCAGGTCATGCTCATGTTGGATTAACAGGTGGTGTTACATGTTGCCACTTGTGACATCTCAGATTTTCATGAGGAAACTTTATCCATGTTTGCAATGGATATTATTTATTTATTTTATTGAGGTGTTTGGAATTTTAAAGAAAAACCTTTTAGGAAAATCTCAAGATTGTTTGATTTGGATCCTTTTAGTGCAAAGCCTTTTTATTTTGTAAGGCATAGAAAGATTAGGCCCAAGAGAAGAGTAAGCCCATTAGATTTAATCCCTTTCTTGAAAGCCCAAATAGGTAAGGGTATTTTAGAAACTTTGGAAAGAAGGCAAGGTTGGAGACTTGTTAAATTTTGGTGGAAGAAGATAGATGGAAGAAGGCACCACATGCTTTTAAGCCCTTTTGGGATATGTGTCAAGCTAAGACATCATGTTTTTTGCCTTTCCAAAAAGTGTCTTACAAAGTTACATGGGGAAGACAAAAAGGAGGGAGATGAAATATTTTTGAGTAAAAAGAAAAGAGGTAGGCATGTAAGAGGAAGGAGAAAAGTGTGGGATGAGAGTAGAAGAGGTACATTGGAAATGACAAACATCTTGCACACTTCACTTGCCACGTGTCAAGCATAGAATTAGGATTTTAGCAAATGACCAATGAGCCCTTCTTAGGTTTTTAGACTTAAGTTTGAGTTGAGGGGCGAAATTGGAAACAAGGGAGATGGGAAATTCGGATAGGGAAGTAGGATAGCCAAAATCTTGTGGCTTTTAATTTCTCCAATGCAATCCCATCATAGGGAGAGAATCTTTTAAGGAACATGATCTACACCAAGGTTAGCTTTCATTTTTGTTGTTTTCACTTCACCATGGACAAGTTTGAAGGGAGAGATTATCTTGTTATTTTCAGCCCTAGTGGTTTTTTACACAAACACACACCCTCACTCAAAAACGAGGGTTCTTGTTCATTTTAAAATGGAACTTTAGATATTCTTAAGTTCTTAAAACAACGAAAATGAGAGATTTCATAAAATGGAGTTCATTTTTTAAATGAGAAATGAAAATTAGGGTTTTATCTGTTTAAGAGATTTGGCCCTAGGGATTTTGGGAGAGAAGATTGATTGTTTTAAGCACCAAACATTCATTATATCTTAAAGTTTTGGATTTTCGGATTTCTAGGTCAAATCTTGATTAATTCCTTGATTTATTTTCAGCTTTTTTTTACTTAATATTTTTAGAAAATTTGTAAATATACTCTTAACCTATCTTTAATATTGTTTGCAAATATTGTGTAAACTTGTTTGCTTATTGTTTGCTTGCTTGTTTGATTATATCTTTTTCAAAAATGTGTTAAGATTTTAGCCTTATGATTTTGATGATACACTGATGGATTATTGGTGATCACTTAATGAAACTATGAAGAGGGTAAGACTTGATAACTTCGACCTAAGTGGTTGGAATGAGATTGATTGATTATTTGATTAAAGTTATGAGTTTTTAGGATCTATATGGTTCGACCATGATGATATTTTGGGTTTAATCTTAAGTGTTCAACTTATGCATGGAAGCATGATTATTTTACTAGATTTCTTGTATTGATATATATATTAAATTCATTAACTAGTATGGTATATGTTTCGGGTTCGTATGATTTAAGGTCTTAAAAAAGTATTTGATGCTTTGATGAAAAGAGGACATGTTAGGGAACCTTAGGGTTTCGACTAGGCATGTGAAAGAATACTTAGCAACTTATTTGGATGAACACCTAAGTGGATGCATGAGTTTACAATGTTAGATGGTGAAAATGACTACCTTGAATGGGTTAATTGGCTCGGCCAAGACCATTTAGGGTTTTATGAAAATTTGATCGATGACTTTCCAAGTTTAAATGATTAAGCTTTTATGAAATGAAGCATGTTTGAATGTTTTAATATTTTCAATTCATGATTGGAAATGTGCTTCACCTTCTTTTGATTTCATGCATTGCATAAGTAAGTCAAAGGTTGTATACAAGTCCATGTCACATGATTACATATCTTTGGGTCTAAGTCTTTGAAAGAAAATGAGTCAAAGAATTTTTATAAGAATTCTAAAGGCTAGGATGGGAAAATTCCCTAGTGGAACTCTCAGTTCACTTAGGAGTGTATAGAGACGAGTGAAACCTCTTGGTCAACAAAATACTGTCGACAGACCTCGAAAGAATTCTTTAAGGATGCTGGAGCGGGGTCGCACCTAAATCTAGTAGGTGCCAAGAACAGTGAAGGCAAAAAAAGTGAACTGTCGAATAAGTATAATTATGATGTAGTTATCTCGACTAAAGAAGTCGTAGAATGATATGGTAACTAGAGGGAAACACAAGGTGCATAGTGGAGCCATGGTCCATACATGTTATATGAAAGTCATGACAAGAACAAGGCTTTAAGCCTATAAATGATATGAAAGGATATGAAATGATACAAACACATGTTAAGATGCCAAATGAATAAAGAATGTCTTTTAAATAAAGTACATGATGCATATGTCAAGTTATAAGTCTCATTGTTTATGTTCATGTATTTGTTTGTATTTGTTTTTATATGTTTATGATATTTGTGCTATGCTAATTGTGTGCTTCCTGAAATTTCTTGAAATTTCATTGTAATAGTTTTCACTACCATTCCCCTCCCTGAATGGTAGTTGTTGCAGGAATAGATAAGGAAATGCAAGAAGTCACCTCCCAAGAGAGCTCAGGAGACCCCGAAGAGCCGAAAGGGTTCCTCATAATCCTCTGCTAAAGATAGGTTGTAGAATGAGCCGTTTTTTATTCATATTATGAAACTTTTTCAAAAGCTTAGAAGGATCCTACACGAATGAAGGGCTAAGCAGGATCAGCCCAGCAAGAACCATAGTTCAAACTGAAAACTTGATGTCTTAGTTGGTTTTTGGCATTAGATAATATTTTACGTTTTAAGTTTTAAATTGAATTTCTAGTTGTTTTGGGATTATAGATCATATAACTCTTTTGGTGGTGCAACTGCTTTATTAAGATTTTGAGATATTTGCACTTATGGTACCATATGATTTCGGCATTATTATTATTATTTTGCTTAGACTATTAGAAAGAAATTTTTCGCCAATTGCATACTTCTAGTGAGCTAAGTGTATTGCATATTAATTGTATGTCAAGTACGAGGGGCATATAGCCTTGTGTTACAAGTCTCGATGTTGCAGTCAATGTTAAATCTCAAGTATAGGCTGGAGGCGTCAACACCACCCCTATGAAAAACTCCCTTGACAAGCTCAAGCAATCCCTAGATGCCATGAAACATTCAAACGATTAACATGATGAAGATATGGGTGAGTGCAACATTGACAAATGACCATGCGTGCATGGACAAGTTTGAGGAATTAAGGTAGATGGGTGAGTGCAGTGAAGAACAAGACCAAGAATTGTGTAGTGAAATCTGGTTGGATGAAAGGATAAATATCGGGTGTCATGCATAACTTTTAAATTTAGGTTGACATCTAAAAATAGATATCGTTATATTATATAAGTGGCTATAAAACGGAATTTGTTGTTCCCGTTTAAGTCCATTAAGTCCGCATGTGTTTTTATTATTGTCAATCAAACGACGTTTTTAATCCGCTTTCATTCAGAACACAAAGCGACTTACCATTGTTGTTGTAACCAACAGAAGGTTATGAGAGGTCTTTGGTCTCCAGAGGAAGACAAAAAGCTCATCAGAACATCACCACCCATGGCTATGGCTGCTGGAGTGAAGTTCTCGAGAGAACTGGTCATCTTCATCATCCTCTCTCTCTCTGGGTTTTGAAAGAATTAATAATTTTGAGTTTTTGCAGAGCCCCTGAGATTAACACGGGTTCGTTAGATTTAGCTCTGTAATTATGAAAATTGGTTGGAAGATTTTTTTTTTTTTCTTTCTTGCGAAAAAACCATAGGAAGTGAACTCGACAGTCGCCACAAAACTCACCGCCTTCTACCTACTTGAGATCTTGTCAAAACCATTTTGGGTTAGAAGACATGGATTTAGGATGTGCGGAGGAGACATCTTCGTTTATGTTCGATTTCATTCGCAAGTGCGGTGGATACGTTGTCATTGATGGAGGCTTTGCTATGGAACTCGAACGAATGGGATTGACCTTAACAATCCTCTCTAGAGCGCCAAATGCCTTATTGATTCTCCTTACCTTGTCACAAGGGTAATCTCTTAATATCTCTATCTTTGTTTTTCGTTTTGAGTTAAAAAAATACGAGCAAAAAATGAAGGGATGGGAGGTACCATAAAATGTTTTCTGTTTTAGATACTAGAAACATATAGAATTTTTTTAAGAAAACGTGAGTAAAGTCATAATATCCCCTTCATCTATCAAAAGAAAAAGATTAATTTCTTATAGCTCTATTTTTGGTTGGAGCAAATGGTTTTATAGCATTTATAAGTTTTGCTTCTCATTTTGCGATATTCAAAACTTCAAAATCCCTTTAATATGTGAGATTTTCCTCCACTGTATTTTTTTTGTTGTTTTGATTGCAATGAACTTTTTCCATTGTAAATCTATCTTAATCGTCAAGTTTGAACATGATGCTATTTATCATGTTTTTAAAATTCGTGGGTGTAGTATATAAATTTTGATAGTTTAGATGCAGCTTGATAATTTAAAGAGTGAAACTGTATTTGACTCTTTAGAATCATCTGCGTGAACTCTAGTTAGTGATGAGTATCTTCACAGGTAAAGCTTATGAAGGCACTATTCTTCAGTGAAGAATGCAGAGAGCTGTGTCAAGTATCTGATATTAATAGGATAAATCAAGCATATTCCTAGTGTAAAACAAATACATATGAAATAGATGTCTGCATACAGGTTTTCCCACCCACGAGTGAGTATTCGTGGTCCTTTGTTGGATTCTCACAAGTCACAAGTCGCTTTCATGCAATATAATTCATTTTAAAATAAAGAATGGGGCTAGGCACAAGGTGATTTGTCGCATACAAGAGAGAAACAGATAGTTCTAAAGATTGTCAATATCAAGTTATTCTAAATTAATCATGCATCAGGCCATCGGCAAATCTAATTGCAATTCATTCGAATTGAGTTTGGAAGATAGTTTAAATTTAGATGCTTGCCTCATTTGCAACTTCTTTCACCAGCCTCTTGGTTATTGTCTTGTTGGCAAAATAAACCTTCAATCGGAAAGCTCAAACTCCCAAAGTAACTGTGTTCTGATCAATTATTGGACTCATTGTTAAGTAACTTACCTAAAATGCTCTTGTGCTCCTTGTATCGCTAAGCACAGATAGGCGATGCTCTTGCATGTCTCATATACTCGGGCCTTTATCTATTTCATGATCAATAAAAATTTTGTTTATTGATTAAAAAAACTCTTGTTGTAGAAGTAGGCCATTGTTAAACAGTATTTTCAGCAAATATATGTTCTTACTTCTTAGCTTTCCTTTTTCTACCATCACAAGCCTTCACGTCTCTATTATTTTACAACTTAAACTAAAAAGGCAAAAAAAATCAACTGACTAACATTTCTTTTGATTATTCCTGCTTTGTTGAATAGGTTCACCTAGATTACCTTGATGCCGGTGCAAACATCATATTAACGGCATCTTATCAGATAGTTTTTGATACCCACCTATTATCCCTCCTCTGTTGTCATCTATGGAACTTTTAGCTTTTCTCGAAGTCTGTATGTTTTGTTGACAGTTTTTTATTTGATCTTGAGGTGGCTTTAGAGTTTGTATATCCTTAAGTTTTGTTTTGTGGGGTTGTAAATTTGATTGATGTTTTTATTTTACTAGCTTAAATAGATTTTCTTCCCTTTTTTTACTGTGAGAATCGTTGGCATCTTTGCATTATATATTTGCTTCCATTTGTATGTTCTTGGATTTTATACTTTTTGGGATTCATTTTAGGCATTTAGCATTTGCTTTCTCTGTTAAAAGTCAAGGTTTTCTTTAAAAATAGAGTTATGCTTATGATGCAATTGGTATTCGGTTTTAAAAATAGATTCGACCCCATGTCGTGTGCATTCACATGCACATTGGAGTCAGTATATGCACATTGGTAGTCACAATGGCATGGCTTGGAAAATATCAATATTGTTTAGTTCACACTTAATAATATAAATATGCTCTTATCAAAAATAAAGATACGCGTCTCATTAGATAAGTAAATAAAAGTAAAATTATCAACCACTTCACTAGAGATTGTTCAACCAGTGGCATAGTAAAGGAAATGGGCATTTTAGCCTTTCAGGGTCCCCAACTAATTCATGCTTACTGCTAAAGCTAAATTTATATACATATTTTTTTATCCGTACTGTTAAATTTAAACTCTCTACATATTAATTGACTTACTCAATTATTTCAAAGAAAATAAATTGACTAATTCAACGATTAATGAGTTTGATATAATTTTACTCTAAAGTGTTCAATGTCTATTATTTGTTATATTGCTAGTGACGTGGTTTGTGTGCCTATTAAACTTAAGTGGTATATTGCACAAGACAACAAGGATACTCATCTGCCGTCTGACTGCACTTCCCAAATCCTTCTCCTCCCATGGGTGGAGGTGGGTTGGGGTCTAGGCTCCAACCACCTCCACCCATAGTCTCCTTTAAGCTTTCTTTCTTGTTCCTACCTTTCATAGTGTTTTCTCTTATTTTTTCTCTTTCTTCCAACCCCCCTTTGTCGATTTTCTGATATCCAGCATCCACCATTAGCCATGCGTGACCTCAACTGCTTCTTTGGCAGTCGATCTTCAAGCTCGCGAAGGGGAGATGCCATTCTGCTTGGCGCGCTGGCTGAACGCGCGGCCCTTATCATGCACGTCGGCCAAGCGTAGCCGCTTACCAGAGATATTTCTGATGGCAACCGCAGTGGCGCTCACTTCGGAGTGTTCCTTTCCTCTGGATTTGGCTGACAACTCACAGTCTTAGGCACTGCCGGAGACTTGACTCAGGATTTGGCTTCTACCCTATGTTCCAGCTTTCCAAAATTGAGGATCTAGTAAAAGCGGGCGAGGAAGTTTTTCACAGTCAGCCTAGACTAGCACAGTGCAATACACATTTTACTGCTGCAACAGCCTAAAACCGCTTTTAAGCGGTCCCCCCGTTACCAGGATAAGGGTAGGAGCCATTCATTTGGCTCCGATCACACGCCTTTTTTTGGAAGCATTCATTTGCCTTCCTCCTTTGTGTTGTACTTTGTATTAGGTTTTTGGGAAGATTGTATGGGACTCCCACCTCTCTTGAACTAGTGTCCCGTAATCTGTTTATATATCTAATATTCTAAAACTTGCCTAGAAAAAAAAAAGTTGCACAAGACAACAATGCATGTTTTATCTTAGATATTTGATGTCAGTGTTAAAACTAACTCTGTTTGGGAATAGACACAAAATGAGTTGCCAAAAAAAAAAAAATTGTTAGAGAATCAAGTTTTTCAATTGAAATATCATTGCCAAACTTGGCATATTGTATCAACCAAGAATGGTTAAATGTATTTATTCATTTGTCTTTGATTGACCCTTTTCATGCCGATAGAATACTGTACGATGAAGTTGGCAACTCAATTAAGTTATAAGATAAGGGCTCGTCACATAGATGGTCTCCACCAATATAAAGAAGATTTTTCAACTTTGCAAGAGAGAGAGGGAATATATGCCTGTATGTCTAAGATTTCAACCGCTTCTCCCAGAGGTACTAATAGGGCTGGTGTTTATAACTTTTTCAATGTTATTTATATACATATATATATATATATATATATTTGGTTGGATAATTTGTATATTTTGAGAAGTTGTGTATGTTATTTTTCTTTTACTTATTGCATATTACTCAAAAAAATGCTATTAGACACACATATATAGGGTAAAACTATGGATTTGATTAGGCCAACAAGGCATTCTGAGTGGCTCATAGATATGAGATTTTTGGGCCATTTAACAATTTCGTATGATCAATTTGCGAAATTTGTACGAAACTATCGTGCATTTTGAAATAATCTTTTGATTTCAAATTTATCAAACATGTAATTATTATAATTCACTAAGTTATCATTATCTAAAAATATCTTCTAAAATTTGCTCTTTTTTTCTATGCAATAAAATTATTCATTAATCAATATTTTGTAAAAGCATATTATTTTTGTAAAACAATTATTTTACCCAACTAGGAAAGCATGTTTTACACGTTGCTCCAATAAGACAAAAACTTCAAACATGAGTACTATTAAAATGGCAGTCTCAATATTTTCTTACTATTAATCTTTTCAAAAGATTATGAAGGATTCCCGTATGGTAGACACAGAGAGATGAAAATATGCAGTCTCTTTAGGAGAGAGGAGGCTGGGGGAGAAAGGGACATGATGAGGTGGTATATAGGGGGAAAACTTTGCCTGCAGTCAGTTTTATTTGTCTTTAGTGAAAAATCATACTTGTCATAATATTATTGGAGGGTGTAAATCTCTACTTAATAGGACTCATGTTTGAAATTTTTGTCTTAATGGATTTATGTTAGAAGAACAAAAGCCAATCCACGTATATATGGAAAGAAATTAGAAGTAAAGACTCACCTTGGGAGAAGCTTTAGAAGAAAGACGGTGTAAACAGATGCGAAAAGCACTCTAGATCCCACCAACGCCAAATATTTCACTCTCTCAATTTTTATTCTCCTTCATCTTCCTCGACCTTTCGCCTTTCCAGTTAATGATTTTCTTGATTTGCGGAGTAAATAAGGGGTTTCAGGTGAGAGAGAAAATCCTAGAGGAAGACTAAGCGAGAGAGTGCATTCACAAACGGAAAAACACATTAAACATTATTAACAATTTCCGTTAAACCATTTAACAGTGGGGAAGCTACGGTGGGTTTTGGTGCAGTGGGTTTCGTGCCTTCGGCAAGGTGTATTTTGGAAGGTTTAATCATCTGCTGCCATTTTGTTGTGCTATAAAGTCTTTTTCTAACAAATTTACCTACCTGTTTGGTGGGCTATTTTTTCCCAACAGGAATAGGACTATTTCACAGCAGCATATATCAAAACATCCCCTCTCAATAAAACCCAAAGAAGAATAACGAAAATGGGAACACAAACAACAAAATAGATGATGGAATGGAGCCGAATGAACAAAAATGAACAAAAACATACCATAAAGTAGATGAGAGGCCATATATATGAGAGGTCAAATCCAATCCAGCTGTGAATAAACCATAATTTTTCAAGAAACCCTCATATCTAAGATCTCAAAATTGAGAACTGGATGAAGAAAGGGGATATCCTCTTTTCGATTTCCTCACATCTACGTTCCTCAATTTTTTCTTTTCGATTTCCTCCTTGTTGAATCTAGGGTTTTAACTCAGTCAACCAGAGGACTTCAACAACGCCAAGATTTGTACAAGAAATCAACAAGAAAACAAGAAAGAAACAGAAAGACAGAACAGAAATGAAAAATAGAAAGAACACACTGTTTAACGTGGTTCGATCCTTTCGGATCTACATCCACAGGGGGAACTGGCCAGAGATCGTCTTATTGATGATTTGAGAAGCTGCAAGGTACAGATTACATGCTCCAGGTCACTGTAGTGACCTCAACTCCCTCTCAATCTCTCTCGGATTACAGAGCTTCACACTAACCCTAGAAGCCTCTCAAAGTTTGAAAAGAAAACCCTAGAAATGTATCGAGATATCTAACTACTATTCATCTCTAGCTATTTATACCCGAGCATAATCACATACCCTAATTACATAGGATTACAACACGTGGCCATTAAAATGACCACAAGATCATACGGGTCTAAACTTATAGAATGAAGACACGTAGAGGCCACTTCGTTGACCATTATACAGATTTATAACAAAAGCATTAAAACTAAATAACCAAGTACAAATTGTTGACATCTATTTCTCACAAACTCCACCTTGTCATCAATTTGACTTCAAGGTTCCCCATCCCCATCTCTGACCAGTTCCCTCCTTTTATTTCCCCAGGTACCCTTCCTTCAGTTGGATCAGATCTAGGCAATGCTTGAATTTGGATTTCGGCAATGACTTGGTCATCATGTCTGCTGGGTTGTCCTCAGTTGGCACCTTTTCTACTTTCACTTCTCCACCTGCAACCACATCCCTTACAAAATGCAGTTTAATGTCAATATGTTTAGACCTTTCATGAAAGACTTGATTTTTTTGTAAGATGGATTGTACTTTGATTATCACAATGAATTGTGATATTACCCTCAAACAATCCTAACTCATTTGATATTCCTTTCATCCACAAGGCTTCCTTTATAGCCTCTGTCATGGCTATGTATTCAGCTTCAGTTGTGGACAAAGCCACAACTGACTGCAGGTTGGATTTCCAACTCACTGCACTTCCAATTGCTGTAAACACATAGCCTGTAAGAGACTTTCTGGTGTCTAAGTTTCCAGCAAAGTCAGAGTCAACAAAACCACAGATTTCTTGACCTCTCAACACATTTCCACCAAAACTTAACCCTAGACTTGTAGAACCAACTAAGTACTGAAATACCCACTTCAATGCTTGCCAGTGGGATTTACCAGGGTTTCCCATGAACCTACTAACTAAACTGACAGCATAGGTTAGATCTGGTCTTGAACAGACCATAGCATACATGATGCTTCCTACCATACTTGCATATGGTAATTTCTCCATGAATACTCTTTCATTTTCAGTTTTGGGGGACTGATCTAATGAAAGCTTAAAATGCTGACCAATGGGAGTACTCACAGATTTAGTCGAGTCCATGCCAAATCTTTTTAGTACTCTTAATAGGTATGTCCTTTGTGATAAGTGGAGTAGCTTATTTTTCCTATCTCTAATTATCTCCATACCTAAAATTTTCTTAGCAGGTCCAAGGTCTTTCATTTGAAAAACAGATTTTAAAATTTCTTTTACATGCTCAATCACCTCTTTACTTTTACAAGCAATAAGCATATCATCAACATATAATAGAAGATAGACAGTGTCACCATCAGAGGTTTTGAAGTATACACAGCTATCATAATTACATCTTTTAAAACCATTTCCAATCATGTGTGTGTCAAATCTTTTATACCATTGTCTTGGGGATTGTTTTAATCCATATAATGATTTTTTTAACAGGCACACATGATTTCTATCGGATTCACTTTCAAAGCCTTCAGGGGGCTGCATGTATAGGGTTTCTTCCAACTCACCATGCAAAAAGGCAGTCTTAACATCCAACTGTTCCAAAATTAAATCATGATAGGTAGTATATGCTAGCAACAACCTGATAGAGCTGTGTTTTACAACAGGGGAGAAAATCTCATTGAAATCTATACCCTCCCTCTGTGTAAAACCTTTTGCCACTAACCTAGCCTTGTACCTAGGTTTTTCTACCCCTGCTATACCTTCCTTTTTCTTGAATATCCATTTAGATCCTATGATTTTAACCTTGTCAGGTTTTAACACCATTTCCCAAGTTTTATTCTTATATAAAGATTCCATCTCTTCTTGCATTGCAAGAAGCCAATTACTGGACTCCTTACTGTTCATTGCATCTTTATAAGACCTTGGGTCCAGATCTTCAATGTCCTGGGCTACAGTCAGGGCAAAAGCAGTTAAGTCAGCCTGCCCAAACCTCTGGGGGGGTTTGATGACCCTCCTAGCCCTATCTCTTACAAGATTGTATGAGTCAATTGAATCATTTTGGTTATTGTCTGGATTGGTTTTAGCACTGCCTGGAGATTTAGGGTCTGTTTCAGTAGGCAGTGCTAAAAGATGCTCCACCTCAAGCTGGACACTGTCTGGGACAGTATCCTTCTAAGATTCATTAGAGCCAGTGGGAGCTCTGGCCATTTGTGACTCATTAAAGGTCACATCCCTGCTTATAAGACACTTTTGTTTACCTGGTTCTTCTATCCAAAGTTTATAGCCTTTTACACCCTCAGGATATCCAACAAAAATGCATTTCACTGCCCTTGGTTCCAGTTTGTCAGTCTTGGTGTGTGCATAAGCAACACACCCAAATACTCTCAGATTAGTGTAATCTGAGGGTTTTCCAGTCCATAATTCCTGGGGAGTTTTAAAATCAATTGCAGATGAGGGGGTTCTATTTATCAAGTACACTGCTGTACTTACAGCCTCTGCCCAGAAGGTTTTTGGTAGTTTGGCATTAGACAACATGCACCTAACTCTCTCAAGAATGGTCCTATTCATTCTCTCAGCTAGGCCATTCTTTTGGGGTGTTTCCCTCACTGTCCTATGTCTAGCTATACCCTCCCTTTGGCAGTAGGTATTAAATTCATTTGATAAATACTCAAGCCCATTATCTGTCCTAAGCTTCTTTACCTTCCTTCCCAGTTGATTTTCAACCAAAACTTTCCATTCCTTAAATTTGTCAAAGGTTTCACTTTTCTGTTTAAGGATATAGACCCACACTTTCCTTGAATAATCATCAATTATGGATAGGAAGTAATTCCCTCCACCATGGGAACTTACCCTTGCAGGTCCCCATAAATCAGAGTGGACATAATCCAAACTCTGCTTTGTCTGATACACTCTAGTTTTAAAACTTACTCTGGTGGATTTTCCTAGAATGCAATCCTTACAAAAGGGAAGGTCCCCTAGGTTTTTGTCACCAAGTAACCCCTGCTTGTGGAGTTCCTTTAAACCCTTAAGGCTGACATGGCCTAGTCTCCTGTGCCAGAGCACAGTATCACACTCCCTTTCACTCTGTGCAGTAGATGCATGTCCAATAATAGTCTGACCTAGGAGAGTATAAAGACCATTCTTTATCTCTCCTTTCATGACTACTATGGAACCCTTGGTAACCTTTAAGGTTCCAGACTCAGACTTAAAGGAACATCCAGATTTGTCAAGCATTCCTAAAGAGATTAAATTCCTCTTTAATTCAGGTATGTATCGTACATCCTTTAGTATCCTTTCCATACCATCATGCAGTTTTAATCTAATTGTTCCAATACCAAGAACCTTACAAGATTTGTTATTACCAAGCATAACATGTCCACCATTTAACTCAGAGAAAGTTTCAAACCAAGGCTTACAAGGACACATATGAAAAGAACACCCAGAATCAAGAATCCATTCCTTTTCAGATTCTACTTCCGAGATACAAAGTACCTCAGCACTCTCATAGCCATCTAATGCAACAGATGCATTTCCTTCAATTTTTGTCTTAATCCCTTCTTTAATTTTTCTCTCAGGGCAGTCTTTCTTGAAGTGTCCCTCCTTGTGACAGAGGAAGCACTTCAACTGTTTTCCTTTTGGTTTACTCTTAGGTTTATACTTCTTTCCCTTTTGTCCAGGTTTTTCTGGTTTTACTCTAGCCAATAAGCCCTCGCCAGCTTCACCTTTTGGCTCTGTGATGTTCTGAAGTTCCCTAGCATGTAAGATGGACTGTACCTCATCTAGTGACAGACTCTCTCTACCATACATGATGGTTTCCTTGAGATTAGTGTATGAACTATCCAGTGAACTTAACAGTAATATGGTCTGATCCTCATCCTCTATGACTATGTCTATGTTGGCCAGATCTAGGATGATTTTGTTAAACTCATCCAAATGATCTTCAATAGACACACCAGGGGACATTTTGAAAGTGTAAAGCTTAGTCTTCTTATGAAGACGATTAGCCAGGGATTTGGTCATGTATAGAGACTCTAACTTTAACCAGATCCCTGCTGCAGACTCCTCATTGGCTACCTCCCGTAATACCTTATCTCCTAGGGAAAGAATGAGGGCACTGTGTGCCTTCTGTAAGATCTCAGGTCTTATCGTCTCAGACGACGAGCAGCTAGGTTTTTCTTCTGATGACCCTTTAGGCACTTTCTTGTCTCCAAGAAGTGCATCCTGGAGACCATGGTACACTAAGAGAGCCCTCATCTTAATCCTCCAGAGGCCAAAATCATTCTTTCCCGTAAATTTCTCTATCTCAAACTTAGCCGACCCCATCTCTAACCTACGCTCTGATACCACTTGTTGAATCTAGGGTTTTAACTCAGTCAACCAGAGGACTTCAACAACGCCAAGATTTGTACAAGAAATCAACAAGAAAACAAGAAAGAAATAGAAAGACAGAACAGAAATGAAAAATAGAAAGAACACACTGTTTAACGTGGTTCGATCCTTTCGGATCTACATCCACAGGGGGAACTGGCCAGAGATCGTCTTATTGATGATTTGAGAAGCTGCAAGGTACAGATTACATGCTCCAGGTCACTGTAGTGACCTCAACTCCCTCTCAATCTCTCTCGGATTACAGAGCTTCACACTAACCCTAGAAGCCTCTCAGTGTTTGAAAAGAAAACCCTAGAAATGTATCGAGATATCTAACTACTATTCATCTCTAGCTATTTATACCCGAGCGTAATCACATACCCTAATTACATAGGATTACAACACGTGGCCATTAAAATGACCACAAGATCATACGGGTCTAAACTTATAGAATGAAGACACGTAGAGGCCACTTCGTTGACCATTATACAGATTTATAACAAAAGCATTAAAACTAAATAACCAAGTACAAATTGTTGACATCCTTTTCTCACACTCCTAACGTACAAGCTTTTCAATTTCCTCTCCTCCCAACACGCAAGCTTCTCAATTTCCTCTCCCTCCAACATGCAAGCTTCTTGATCTCTCCAAAATATAATATATATGTTGTTGTGAAATAGTCTTATTTCTGTTGGGGAAAAACAGCCCACCCATCAGGTAGGTAAATGTAAGAAAAAGACTTTGTAGCGCAATAAAATGGCAGCACGTGATTAAACCCTCCAAAATAGACCTTGCCGAAGGCTCGAAACTCACTGCACCAAAACCCACCCTAGCTTCCCCACCGAATGCTTCCAGTTTCACGATGAGCAGACTCCTGACAAAGTTTTTCGGCAGATCTGGCGACACATAGTGAATCCTTCCTCATATATTAGATCCTTCCACACATTATTGTTTCCCAACCCGTAAAGCTCAATCTTCTCTATCATTCTCATAAATCATCTCTCAACCAACATTGAATAGAAAGGGAAAAAAAATTAAATAGATTGATCAACCCAAGCATCATCAATCATAACCTTGGTTTCTTCTCCCTGATCAGAATCACAAAATTTTCTTTATTGCCAAACACTACTTATTTTCTACTAGAATAGTTAATTCTCTGATGGAACTTTTGATCAGTTCTTCATCACGAGTTTAGGCCATTAAACAGAAGAACATTAACCCAATGCCCCAACATTGCAAACTAATGTTAGTGAAGGAAAATGATAGAAATACAACACTTTTTACAATTATTATTACAACTATGTTTTAAATGAGGGGCATTTTTGTAAAGTAACTTATAAAAATAACATTAATTCATATAAATACTCTCATTTTAACACATGGTTGTATAAACAGTTATAAAAATGTTTGTACGTGTATCATTGCTCTAAGTTGAATTCCAACCTTTTCAAATGTTGGATGAACAGTATCTCACGATTACTATTAGTGAAGTCTCGTACAGGCCAAAATCCCTTTTCTTTTCTTCATGTAGTTCTCAATTTTGTGATATGAGATATAAGGGTTTCTTCAAAAATTGTGGTTTATCCACAACTGGTTTGGATTGGACCTAGCATATATATGGCCTCTCATCTGCTTCCTAGTATGTTTTTGTTCATTTTTGTTCATTCGGTTCCATCGTCTATTTCATTGTTAGTGTTCCCATTTTTGTTATTCTTCGTTGGGTTCTATTGAGAGGGGATATTTTGATATATGCTACTGTGAAATAGTCTTATTATCGTTGGGGAAAAACAGCCCACCAATCAGGTAGGTAAATATAAAAGACTTTGTAGCACAATAAAATAGCAGTAGGTGATTAAACCCTCCAAAATACACCTTGCGAAGGCCTGAAACCCACTACACCGAAACCCACCCTAGCTTCCCCATTGTTAAATGGTTTAACGGAAACTATTAATAATGTTTTATGTGTTTTTTCGTCTATGAACACACTCTCTCACTTAGTCTTCCTCTCGCATTTTCTCTCTCACCTAAAACCCCCTATTTACTATGCAAATCAAGAAAACCATTAATAGGAAAGGCGAAGGGTCAAGAAAGGCGAAAGAGGATAAAAATGGAAAGAGTGAGTGAAATATCTGACGTTAGTGAAAGCTGGAGTGCTTTTGGGGTCTGTTTCCCCCGCCTTTCTTCTAAAGTTTCATCCAAGGTGTGTCTTTACCTCTAATTTCTTTCCATATATACGTGGATTAGCTTTTGTTCTTTTAACATATATCCAACAAGATAAAAATTTCAAACATGAGTACTATTAAGAAAAGATTTACACCCTCCAATAATACCATGACAAGTATGGCTTTTCACGGAAGACAAATAAAATTGACTGCAGGCAAAGTTCATCCCCATATACCTCATCATGTCCTTTTCTCCCTTTCTCCCCAGCCCTTTCTCTCCTAAAGAGACTGCATATTTTCATCCCTCTATGTCTACCATACGCGGGGAATCCTTCATAATCTTTTGAAAGCTTCGTTTTAATTTATAATTTCTTTTATAAGTAAGAAAAAATATATATAATCAGTACAGATGAATTCACAATAAAAATTACGGAAAAAGTCAAAATGAGAGCTTTTTGTATAAATAATCAAAGTATGGAAGAGACATATCAGTAGGGACAAGCCCAGATCTAAGTTATTTTCGCACACCTAGAAAATATGAGCCAGTCTTGCTGAAATTCTACTCGAGAAAGCCATTAAAACTCACAAGCCCAGATCAAGGAGCAGGATTTGAAGTTGTTGACCACATTGAGATATGAAAACCTTGTTAAGTTGAGAGATTTTTGTTGCTCAATGAGCAGGGGTGAATGAATTTTCTCCTATATGATTTTGTTCCAAATGGGAACCTGTACCGATATCATGATTTAGACAATGGAAGCAACGTACATAGATCTTGAGTGGTCCAAGAGGGTTGTCGTCATTAGTGAAATTGCAAAAGGTCAGTTACTTTCTATTCATTCTTTAATTTATTCAATATGATTTTCTCGAATCTCTTGCAAGGATACTGTATTGTATGGACCTAATCGAGAGAGAGAGAGAGAGAGAGAGAGAAGGATGAAAATATGCATGCAGTTGTCTTGAGGAGAGAGAGGACGAAAATCACGGAGGAAAGAGAGCAACAAATTAAGAGGTGTATGGAAGAGGTAACCTGCAACCGATTTTATTTTTCTAATATAAAAACTCATACGTGGAATAATATTATTGGATGGTGTAACTCTACTCTCACCCATCCACCCCCAAGTAATTCTTGTCCAGTAATGCTATACATAAAATTCCTGGCTAACTAGAAACCGAAGGATTGGAGTTGAAATCCAATTAATTAAGACTCGTCTGCATGCATGCTTATTGAGGGCATGCAGCTTAATCTCATGTTGTGATCTCCAATTATTGTACCTTTCTTATACAATGATTCCATTTATTTTCAAGCTGGTGATTCTACACTTCCCATTCCCAAGATATATTCGTGAATGAACCTGATCTCTGTATATATCTGTGTTCCAAAAAAAGAGTGCAATGCATTCAGCTGCCCCCTTTCGATATATTAATTAATGTAAGATTATATAGTACGTAGGATGTACGGGTTTGCTTTTAGTGATATTCAGTTCATGAGGTTCGTGCATGTCTTGCTGATTGACGAGAAGTACAGATATCTAGCTATCCAAAGGGATCATCAGGTCCTTCTTTATAGGTGAGATTGCTTGGCCTGGAAAATAAGCCAGCAGACGATGCCAATAAAAAGATGAGGAGGGTGCACCGTGCACGTGCCAGCCCAACTATATCTTCAATTTTAAAAAATAACAAATTGTGAATGAGCAATGCAGGATCATTACATGCATACGCCTACCTCGGTTAACTTTTTAACCTCCAAAATATCCCCCCCAAACGGACACGTGTCCCAATCTTACAGGCTAGCCACATGGCCTACCGTATTCCTGCCTTATTGCCTATTCACGTCATGTCTTAATTAAGTACTATACGCGTGATAATTAAGATGAAGAATTTATTTTTCTGTCATGCCAAAATAAAACTAGGCCCCTAGCTAGCTTTAATTTCACGCGAAGCCATCTTAATTTGCTTAAAATACAATTTTAGTTGTATTTCTTCTTATAAAAGATAGATCGAATCTCTGAAATTCGATATCCTAAATTTTGGCCAAAAATTATTGCTCTAAATTAATTATAATTTTCTCATTTTCCTTAATTAGTTTTGTTGAATTGTTTTGAGATACAGATAATAAATTGTATTATCTTTTATTTCCTATAATTAAGGATGTTCTCTACACATATCAATGCAAAACAGAAACAGAGAAAGAAAACGAGAACCAGAAAGAGAGTTAATACTGATCAGAGAGAGCGAGAGATCGAATGGAAGCCTACACTACTCTTAAAATCCTAATTCTTATGATGAATCTTCTATTCCTGATCTCAAACATCCCTACAACCTTAGCAGCAACGTCTGCAATATCCACCGTTTCGACCAAATCCTACAAAACATATATCCAAACAGCCTGCAATTCAACCACTTATCCGCGAGTATGCTATAGTTCCCTCTCCCCCTATGCTTTAAAGATCAAAGGGAACCCTCAGAAACTCTGCAAAACCGCACTTTCAGTGGCCGCAAAAGCCGCCCGCAACGCTTCATCGGCGATAACAAAGCTGTCTAAACAGATGGGTTTGACGCGCAGTGAAGCGGCGGTCATTAAGGATTGCATCGAGAACGTTAAGGACAGCATCGAGGAGCTCAAAGAATCTTTGAACGAGATGGGTCATCTTGGAGCTGGCGGCTCTGATGCGCAACTTCAGATATCCAACATAAAGACTTGGGTCAGTGCTGCCATAACGGATGAATCTACGTGCACAGACGGGTTGGAAGAGCAAAAAGTGAGGGCGACGGTGAAGAACAAGATTAGTAGGAGTATTCTCAATGTTGCTAGGCCAACTAGCAATGCCTTTGTCCCTCATTAACAGCCATTACTCCGATTAATTGTTAAGACTACAGGAATGCATGCCTTGTCGTTCATTAATTACGTACGTACGACCATGAGTCTCTCCCAAACCAAAATTTAAATAAAAATAAAATTGTATTTCTCAGTTAATTTTCTTCATGTTATACTAGATTAAAAAAAGTACTTCATGCAATTCGCTTCTGAGTTATGTACTTATAGTAGTTTAATTGAATGTTTCCGCATGAACTTAATTGCCAATTTACTGCGAGCCAATACCAAAAAAATGCGGGCCCCTAATGGCGAGGAGAATTTTGCAGCTGTGCTAGTACTAGAGTCTAGAGAATTGTACCTACGCATTGTTAAGCGTATAATTGGGACGGGAGGAATAATATCCTGATGAATGGAATAGTAGTTTATGGCATGAATTGCGCGCTTAGCTTTTTTTATTTTTTTTATTTTTATTTTTATTTTTTTTCTCATTGATACATTTGGA
This sequence comes from Platycarya longipes, assembly GCA_036559045.1. Taxonomy (NCBI): domain Eukaryota; kingdom Viridiplantae; phylum Streptophyta; class Magnoliopsida; order Fagales; family Juglandaceae; genus Platycarya; species Platycarya longipes. The sequence continues at coordinate 27,648,637 of CM071792.1, read as the reverse complement.
GAATAGGGCTCAAACTAAAGTTTTAAATTTCGTATTGTATCGATCGATACGGTCAAAATATGCCATACCGGTTAGTTGACCGGCACAAAAAATAACTTGTTTCATTTTGCTGCAAATTTTGACTATTTTAGCCTGTTTCATCCTTACTGACTGATATTCTGGCCGTACCAGATTTTAATTATTTTTTTTCATTTCTTGTTATTTTTTTATCTTAATTCAGATTAGACTATTTACATATATATTTATATGTATAATTTATTTATATATTGATTATTATTTTAAAATATAATTTATATATATAATTTTTTTTATATAAACTATTCCAAAACGGTACACGAAATGTTACTAGTATTGAAATATTTCGTTACAATGCTTGATCGGTATGTTCACCGATACGGTATTCAAAACTTTGTTTCAAATTCCATACTTCTATTTTAAAGGTTGAGATTTATATCAATCAAGTCCCAACCTATTGACATGTAGCTATCTAACATTGAAGGAAAAAGAAAAATGAACTCTAATATTTAAAATTTTAAGTATAAAATAAATAATAAAATTTCCGTGCATATAGCTTAATCGTGTATATTTATTTATTTTATTTTGTTGATCTTCACCGTGTATATAGCTAAGAGTAGAGGTCATTAACTCTTGACTCTATATCTTACCCCACTCTATTTAATTACATATTCCATACATTGAAATCACATGTATACATTGTTCATGTGATCATGCGTGAGAGACAGGTTCCAACTAATTAAACTTGAAAGGATCGAAATAAAACCAATCACCAGAACAGGCGCGCGCCCGCACGTACTAACTAGCCTTTAAAATTATGTCGTGGAAAATGAAAACAAGTAGCTACAGATCGAGAAAGACTATTAATTCGTATGAAAAAATTTAAAGAGGATTAATACATAAAGAAACAAGAGTTTCCAGACCAGTACGGCGGAGAGTAATTGCAATTTATTTATATTATATATATATATATATAGTTTATTTCCTGAAAAATCGGGTTGCTTTTGATTCATACACCATTGACCTTTGGATCTCACATGGAAAGCCCAAATTTGTGGAGGGCTAAAAGTTTTCCTGTTGCCTTAAATATAAATGCATGATACAATTAACTGCAATGATGATTTTCCTTATTTGTTTTTTCATGTACCTTTTGAATTATTTACAGCACTTTCCAAGTATATATATATATATATATATAATTGCAATATATATAATATATATATTATAATATGCTTTAATTTAATATAAGAAAATAAATCTTTTACGATATCAAATTTTATCATAAAAAATAAGAAAGAACATCATAAAAATTATTTTTAACGAAAAAGTTTATTTTAGATGTAATAGTCTATAAATTGATTACTTCTGTCTTTCTTTCCTGTTTTTTTTTTTTATAGTGATTGTACGTGAAAGTCAAATGAAAAGTACGTAATCAATTAATAATTAATTAGTACCATTCACGCAATATACGTCGTACAAATCATGCACATGAATGATTAAATCTTGAACATGATTATATATATAGAATTATCACGTGATCGATCGATCTTTTCCGGCCTCTTTCTTCCATGAATGTGCATTATGCGCCGTTTATGAGCTATCTATCTCAACTAATTCAGGAAGAAAACATGTTTGCCAGCTTAATTATGTTGCCATTTTGCCATTTCTGTTCACAGAGCAATCAACGGCAATTACTTTCGATCTCATCGTTTCTAATGTCGTACTTGCAAAAAGCAAACGGCTACTATTTAAATATGCATTATTCACATACATATGAAGCAAACGGCTACTACTACAAGAAATTTAATTTTTAGAGATAAAATTTGTTAAGGATAAAATAACTTTTGCCTCTAAAATGATATTTAGAGATGAAATTTAAATTTTATCTCAAAAATTAGAGGAGTTGCAAAACTCGTTCGAACAGAATAAAATATGTCTGAACTAAAAATTTGGGACGAAAAAAATCATCTCAAAATATAAAAATACGTTTGGATGGATAATTATAGTCCAAACGGGATGTATTTAGAGGGAAACTTGGCGGGAAACCTACAAGTTCGTCCAAACGTAAAATATACTATTCAAATGGAAAAGGTTGAAAATTAGATTTTAATTGTTCATCACCATTAATTTGTGTATATATATATATATATATATATTTTCCAATAATTTCATTTTATCATTTTAAAAATATAAAAAAAAATGTGTTTATATTACATATTATGATTTACGGAGCATTTAACATATTTATAAATACACAAATTACTTTTATGTAATTAATTTCAAATGTTATTTATTTTATTATCACAAGCGGTAAGTAAAATAAAAAAAATAAAAAATAAAAATTTTTATGAACTCCAAAATTAAAAAACACATAATATTTACGTCCTAAAATAAATAATATCGTTCGATACAACACAAAGTAAAATACAAAATAAAATAAGGAAACAATACTACTTCGGTATCAAATCTATGTCCTCCTGCATAGATTTGACATGTGTCTCTATATCAGTCATCCTCTTGTTGAGGCGCTCATCTACCTCCCTTACTACTCACCTCACCACTCTTTTCACCATTGCCTCCACCACTGTCTCCAACTGCTGCATTGTAAATCCAGGGGCCGAGCTCCCAACAACCTGAGCAGCAGTACTGGACGTCGCAAGCACATCTAATGCAAGAGTCCTCATCTGATAGGGGCGGCCCTTGCTCTTGCTAAGGGTAATTTTGTTGAGAGGCCTTATCTGTAGGGTGATTTCCTCACTTACATGTGGTGTAACTCATGCTCGGAGTAGGAGGCCAGAGATTATCAATCCAAATGGGAGACTGCCTCCACTCCCATAACGCGACTCCGTCCGGATGCGGTAGAAGATGTAGAGGATGAGATCAATAGGCTGCACCCGCGCAACTAGCACTAGCAATCTAGCTCGATCGATCTCAAAGTTCGTCTTATGCTTCTTCGGGTCCAGATTGTAGCTGACTATCAAATTAAAGATCCTGAAGAACTCGGTGCAGTCGATATTTTTAATAATCTTCCCATCGTCATATGGTGGAGCATCCGGATGTCGCAATATGGCACGTACCTAATTGTTTATGAGATCGTCCTGATCAGGAATGTACTCCTCATCAGACTCAGTATCATCTAATGAGTCAGCCTGCAGCTCCTTATCAGTAAATACTAGAGCTTGCTCTATGGTGAAGGCCTCTCAATCTGCACTAGCACTGGCTGTTGTAGTCGCTGCAGTCGCAAATGGTGTGGGATATGCATCTGGGACACGTGGACTATCTAGGTAGTCCGCAATGATCCTCGGACTAAACGCTATCCTAACTCCTCGGACCATTAGGACATATTGGAGCTGGTCTCCAAACTGCTCTCCCATAATTCTGTAGAACTCGCGTACCATGTCAAGGTACACGAAGTCCCCACTTGGCGTGCATACGGGCCCCTATTCTCGCTCGGTGAAGATTTGCGAGATGCTACGTACCCCTCAAGCCAGGTCCTGGAAGTCATCCAATTTCACCACCCGTTCTACAAAAACGCCCCTTTGCGGGGCAACACAAGCATCCGGGGCTGTAGGTGCATCGGGGGCTATGGGGGGAACGCTGGTCTGGTCCCTCCCACGCTTTCTTCCACAGGACACCATATGTATCTTGTTCAATAAATGAGCAAGAGAAGACGTTCGGTGTGATGCCCCCAACTCCCATGTATACAAACACTGGAATCGAGACATCGGGATCATAACAACATGGGTCACGCACCCCAACGACAAGTGCCAAAAGCGTGAACATACAATATGTGTGAAATAAAAGAAGCAGTAGATATATTAAGTCGATAACTAAGTACTAGAATTTTGAAATATTACAAACCAGTTTAACACAAATTCTCCAACAAGAGATTTAATATAGTCATTCCAAGGTCAATACATATAGATACATAATTATCAAAAGGGGAAAATATTTTCCAAGATAACAAATTATAACAAAATTACTTCAACGGCGAAGTTGTCCCCTCAAGCTCAACCTCTTCGACCTCTGCATCCAAAATCTACGACGCCAAAAATGGCATCGTAGGTAAGTAAATTCCAAACAAATCAAAAGATTAAAATACATTCATACAACAACAAAACACATGTACGTGACACCATATGCATGAAACTCGAAAAATCATCTTCCTCAAAATAAATAAATAAATCACGCACGCCAAAAATCTCATTTTGGCCCAAGATAAAGCTCCAATAAAAACTTTCATCATTTTCCCAAAAAATTATACGCATAAATCCAATAAAACCACTACCATTTTCCCAGAAAATGGTTCTCAAATCCATTTATCAAAATCCGTCATTTTCCCAAAAAATGGCTCATAAGTTCAATTAACACTGTAGGCGGGAATCGCAGACGGGACTCTACCATCATTCTTGCTTACCACCATCCCTACCGCATGCACCGCATGCGGGAATCATAGGCGAGACTCTACTACCATCCCTGCTTACCACCATCTCTACCGCATGCACCGTAGGTGGGAATCACAGGCAGGACTCTACCACCATCCCTGCTTACCCCCATATTCATGCCAGTCATACGGGTTTTACGTATCACCATCCCCGTTATGACTTACACACTCTAATCATAGCAGGCGTTACGTCTCGTCGTCCTCGTTTTGACCAACACACTCTAATCGTATCGGGTGTTACGTATCGCCGTCTTTGATATGACATACACACACCAATCATAGTGAACGTTATGTATCGTCGTCCCCATTATAACTCATTCAATACCTCATTTAAAACCAATCAATTGAATCATTACAACATATCAAAAACCAATTCTCACATTAAAACTCCAAATATTAAATATACACGAACAAGTGTGCAATTACACAATGCGTACCACCATGTACAAAATATCCAACATTCAATAAGTCTAATCATCAACCAAACACTGAATTGTTAATGCAAAATATATTTAAATCTCAAAATTTATTTGAAAAATACTTACAACGATAAAATCATAGATCATCGAACAAGCGCCGATCCACAGCGCTCATAGCGGTCACTTCGTACGTTGGGTTAGGATACTCGGTTTGACACCAAAATTTAAGAGAATACTCATAGAAGGGTGGGGAATCTCATGAAGGTAGTGGTGAGGCAGTGCAACCACCGGAAGGTGACGGATCTAGCTCAAAATGGGTTAAACTCATTTTCAAGTTTAGGGTTGTACAAGGAAGGTGGAGCCGTAGATGGGGAAACTGAGTTAGGGGGATGGTCGACTGAGTAAGGGGACCTTTTGGTGGTAGATGTGAGATGCAAGGTAACTGGACAGCGGTGCGCCGAAGATAGGCTCATTTAGAGACCCATTTCGGGTGGAGGAGGAATGGAGGAGCTGGAAAGTCGTTGAAGGTGATTGGAGGGTCTCCGGAGAGTGGGGAACAAGGTGGGGGTGGTCGGAGGCCAAGGTGGCCGGTGGTGGTGCCAAAAAATGGAAGAAAATCCATGAATCCCATTTTCAGGTAGGAGGCCGCGTGAGGGAGGTGAAGCCGCCGTGAAGCACACCGATAGCAAGGGAGGCTCGCCGGCGTGTGGGGATGGGTTTGGGCTAGGCGGTGTCGCTAGACGGCAGCGTTGGGTGGAGAAAGAAGAAATGGGTGAGAGATGAGAGGAAGAGGGGGGGTCGCGCGCGAGTTATGGAGGAGGGAAAGCAGAGGGACAAAAAAGAGAAAGAATGAAAAAAAAAAAGGAAAAAGAAAAAAGAAATAAAATCTTACTAGAAAAAGAGTACAATAAATTAAATAAAAATCAACTGAAAATGTTACAATTCAATATTAATAAAATAAAATAAAATACTTAAAACCCACCAATAAAATAAATTAAATCAAAGCGAAATTTACTTATAAATAATAATAAATATAAAGAAGGCATATCAATTAAAATCACATAATAAAATAAAAGAATTTAATTCCAATCATTAAAATAATTACCTCATATTAAAGTTGATAAGAAAAGCAACATAACACAATATTTCAACATAAAAAAACGTAAAAATAATATTAACTAACTAATTATTCAAATAATAATTTTAAACAAATAAAACACAACTAATAATATTATTAAAATAAATTAAAACAATCAACAATGAGAATATAACAATACGTAAAAATACACGAAATCTGAGATCTCACATTAGAAATGCAAAAACACCAAAAACGCATGAATAGAAATCAAATTAATGCTTTAAACGAAGAGTCATCTTTTTCACCTCGTTTGGACGGATGTTATTTACGTCCGGACGGAAAACCTTACCATGGAGCTTGGCCATTTCTCCATTCTTTACAAAACTAACATCTATTCGGACCAAATCAACCCTAGTTCATTCCTAAAGGTCCGAATAGATGTATTCTTTGAAATAAATCAAAAAAACTACGAAAAAGGGGTCGGATTTGATTTGAAATCCAACCCTTACCGAATTGGGTGTTCACAACCCATTTCCAACCAATAGAGGGTGTTAGAATGCACACACTTTTGATATTTTGATGGAGAAACTGAATGTGGCTTGTTCTTGAGTGATTCACGGCGATTTGGGAGTGATTTGGACGTTTCCTTGTTCGATGCACAAATGACGGCGGTCAGAGTCCCCGGTTATTATATACCCCGATACTCATCCAAAAAGTGAATTAGCGTCCGACCGATACTTGTATTGTTCGGACGATATAAGTGTCATTTGAACTGGATGTTAGGTCGACTTTGTATTGATGCCCGTGTTCATTTCATGACTGAGACATGTAAACAAAAAAATTAATTATAATTAAAGTATTACAAAAGTATTACAGAGTTATAAAACTAACTGTAAGGTTAAAAATCACACATATCTTTGAGTGTGTGTGTCATTCATAATTGTATGTATATTTCATTTGTAATTGTAACGCTTAATTATTATCAAGAAAATTGATTTTCCCAATAGGCATATGATATATATATTTTTTAATTTAATTATCATCAACTAATTAACGTATATTATTTGTGAGAAATATTGTGCAATTAAATGGTTGTGTGTTTGATACCTTATCGATGAGACTTGTCGTGTAACATATTGCCATCTCTAATGCTATAACATATTATAATCATAATTATTCAGAAGTTATTTAATATTATTACTAATTTCTTACGTTTAAATTAACTACACTATACTTACAAGCTATTATTTTTTTAATTAATATCTGATACGTTCTCAAGGGTCTGAACGAATAGATTTTATGTTCAGACGTATGGGGTATCCATCCGAACATCCATTGAAGAGTTTGGAGTTTGAGGTTTTGAGTATTAGTTCGGATGGTTATGATGACACTAAAAGTTACTATATGACACTAATAGTATTATAAAGTACTTAGTACAAAAAAATACTAATATATTTCATATAATAGACTTACGTACTGTACATATTACTAATATGATAGTATTATAGGCAATACTTATAGTGGTTAGTACTATGTATATATATACCAAGTACAATTAGTATTATATAATACTACTATACTAATATAGAATACTTAGTATATAAATATTATACTCTTTAGGCATAGTATTTAGTATTACTAATTAAGTACTTATATAAATTACTTAGTATATAGAGTTACATATTTTATCTCGTAGTTTGGGTTACTTAGTATATTATTTTATATATTAATATTAAGTATTCGTTCAAACAGTAATCTACTATTGTTCGAACGTACTTTATCTTGTAGTTTGTATTTTGAATTTGGAGGGAGATTTTTGAGCCAATGCCGACTATATAGGATTCGTCCGAACTGTAAATTGTCCGTTCAGACACAAAATACTAAGAATATGCTGAGAATGAGAAGTCTGGACGTAAAAAACTTCCATTCGGAAGCCAAATTCATCACGGGAAAACGAAGCAAAAATTTGAAATTTTTGCATTGGGATGGATAATTTGAACGTCCGAACAAATCAAGATAGATTTATATACCTGACCCTTCAGGTCATGTTTACACGGGAATTCACTACTTTTTAAAGAGGGAGACTGAGAGAGAGGCAGAGACCAGTCAAGGACTGTGGGTGGATTCTTGGGTGTGAAAAAAGAAGGATTCCTGAGAGAAATTAGGTAAATTTTATTTGGCAACACTTTTTTTGTGTATTTCTAATTTAGCTATTATTTTTTACTCCCAAAAGTGGTTGGCGTATTCTCATCAAGTGATTTCTAATTGTGGATAGTGTATTTGAATTGAATTTTCAATTGAAAGTACAAAAATTGAGGTTAGTTTTCTAATTATTAGAATTTAGGATTTTACCATATTTGAGAGTGATTTTATATAAAGTTTAGATATTTTTTTGTTTGGGGGTTTTATGATATAACTCATTTTGAGCATGATTTGTTTATTTGGGTATTTGTTCACTACTTGGTTGACACAGAGGATTAGTTCTGGTATTCTGTCTGCACAACACTCGTTCGGACATTATTATTCATGTTCGAATGAAAATTCTATTTAATGTGATTCATGTTCGGACGTTAGTATTAACGTCCGAACGGAACTCGTGCAAATAGAATACCATTGCTTCTAATATATTTTGAGTTTGCTAATATTGTATGTTATTACTACTACTATAGTTTATTGTATTATTATAGTTGATTGTTAGATTTTATTTAGTGCTACTATTGTTTGAACCGTAGACCCGTTCAAGAGTTGTGGTCAAGTATTCTCTTAAAGAATATTTGGGTGCAATTCTTGAATTTTTCAAAGTGAACAGTTTGGGTTTCTATCATCTATATGGCATATATATTCAGTCAAAATGTTAATTTACAAAATTTTGGTGAGCATTTCCTTACACTCTTTGAGTATGGAGTTGGGTACAACTAGCATACTTAGAAAGTTGTAGGGAAATACTGTCGAAAGTTTTACTAAGATTTGAGTTTTAGACAGAGTATATATGTTATATAGATGATAGTCTCTCGAATGGGATAGAACCAACTACCTTATATAGTGCTACGAGAATATCAATTAGAATGTTATTGATGATGTTTATGAAATGAATTAGGTATCTTTAATAGACAATGGACAGGCAATGCAAATATAATAGATAAAAGTTGGATGCTATTAGGAGATAAACTTGGGTGAGACTATGATCAATATGTAAGGGGGGTGAAATTTTTCAAAGAGTTTATAAAAGAGAGTGCTAATAGTCGGGATTTTATAAGATGTTCGTATAAGAAGTGCAAAAACTTGAGTTATTTAAACATAGTAGTAGTGGAGTCCCATTTGTTCGTTAATGGGATAGATACTAAATACTTGCCTTGGATTCTACATGGCGAGCCATTTCTGACAAGAGTTAGATTTGGGAGTCATTCCAATCAGATGGAAGAAACGGATGCTGAGATCGATATGCACGATACAAATGTGGTCGTTTCTAATGATAGTGATGATAATAAAGAAGATATGACTGAAATGTTAGGGGATGTTGGCGTAGGCATCTTTAGGGTTTGAGATAGAGAAGGAACATGGTCACAATCTTTTGAGGGAAACGAGAACTTTGCAAGATTATAGGAGGATGCACAACGACAATTGTATGAAGGGTGTACCCATCATAGTAAGTTGTCATTTACAGTGAGGTTGCTACATATCAAGTCAATATGCAGGGTTTCTGCAAAAGCCATTGACATGCTACTTGAGTTATTTAAAGAGGTGCTACCGCAAAATAAAGTGGTGCCTTGCAACTTTTACCAGGTGAAGAGATTGAAGCATGGATTGGAATTTGATTATAAAATAATAAACACATGTAAGAATGACTGTGTGTTATTTTGGGAGCAATATGCAGGATTTGATTCATGTCCAGTGTGTTACGAGTCAAGATGGATATTAGATAAACGCAATGTACCGAATAAAGTGTTGAGACATTTTGCGTTGATCCCTCGATTTCAACGATTGTTTACTTCCCGAGTGACTGCAAAGAATATGACTTGGCATGATATAGAAAGAGTCCGAAATGATCAATACCTCTCGCATCCGACAGATTCCTTACAATAGAAAAAGTTTGATGGAGATTATCCATGGTTTGTCGAAGAGTCTCGGAACGTACGTCTCTGGTTGGCAACTAATGGTTTTAATCTATTTTACAATATGAGCACTTCTCATAATACGTGGCCTGTGATATTAATACCTTATAATTTGCCGCCTTGGAATTGTATGAAGCACCCTTATTTCATGATGGCTCTATTGATTCCAGGACCGAGGTCACCAGGAAATGACATAGACATTTATTTACAGCCACTGATAGAAGAGTTGAAAGTGTTGTGGGAATAGGGTGTGACTACATATGATGCGGACTTGTCGAGGGAATTCAGGATGCATGCTGCAGTCTTGTGGGCAATAAATAATTTTTCAGTATACGAAAACTTGTCTAGATGGAACACAAAAGGTAAATTGGTTTGTCCTGTTTGCAACAAAGATACACAATCACAGCGGTTAACAAATGGAAGAAAATTATGTTTCATGGGCAATCTTCGATATTTACCTAACAATCATAGATGGCGTTCGAACAGAGCAATGTTTGATGGGAAGACTAAGCGGAGGTCATCACCGCCAACACTTTCTGGTGATGATATTCTTGCACAACTACTCGAGGTTTCAACAAATAGATTTGGAAAGGACGCACGAGAGCGAAAGAGGAAACGAGATGGAGTGGAATTCAATTGGACGAAAAAAAGTATTTTCTTCAAGTTGTCATACTGGTCTACGTTGACATTTCGTCATAATCTAGATGTCATGCATATTGAGAAAAATATATGTGAAAATAGTTTGGGCACTCTTATATGTCAATAGAGGGGAAGACAAAAGATATAGTTAACTCCTGTAAAGATTTAAAGGAGTTGGGAATAAGACCGGAGTTGCATTTACAAGATAATGGGTATCGAGCATTCATGCCTCTTGGATGGTATATACTATCAAGCGATGAGAAAAATAAATTTTGTGACTGGTTCTTATCAATAAAATTACATGATAGGTATGCTTTGAACATGTCAAGATGTGTACGAACACATAACTGGAAGATAACTAATCTTAAAAGCCACGACTGTCATATATTTTTATAGCATTTGTTGACAGTTGGTGTGCATTGAAAGCTTACTTGAGATGTTCGTACAGTACTCACAAAGTTAGGGACATTTTTCAAATATATTTGTAATAGAACGTTACACGTTGACGCATTGTTAAAGATGGACGCCGATATCGCAGTGATATTGTGCAAACTAAAGGGTTTGTACCCATCTTCCTTTTTTTATGTAATAGTTCATTTGGTTGTTCACCTACCTTGTGAGACTTTAGTTGCTGGCCCGATTCAATGTAGATAGATATATCCTATTGAACTATTTTTAAGAAAACTTAAACAAAGTGTGGGAAATAAGGCTCGTCCAGAAGGTTTGATTGCAGTCCTACATTGATAACGAATGACACACTTTTTGTTCAATATATTTTCATGTGGTTGATACCAGATTTACGAGATCGGATCAAAATTATGAAAGTGAACAAATGGGTGTCTCATTATCGTTTTCTGTATTTTTTCAAACTGTAAGTCCGATGGGCGCACGGGGGGTTATGACTTATGCGGACAAAATTTTGATAGAGCTCGATTGTATGTCTTGAATAATTATGCAGAAATTGAGCACTACTTAAGATTAGTAATGAATTTAGGTTCTACTGCAATCAAATGCTTTAAGTTAGTATTTTCGTAGAAATTAATATTTCACATGAAAATGCGCAGCAAACATTTACAACTACTTAGCTCTGATGGTGAAGTTGACGTACAAAAGCAGCATGAAGAGGAATTCGCGTCATGATTTGAATATACGGTATTATTAAAAAAAATTGTCAAATTCTATTGATATTTAATATTATACTAAATATGTCTTATTAGTGTAGGTTCTATCAAAACATGCTAAAATTTCGAGGAGATCTCACCAAAACTTTATACATTGGCATGTGGTCCGGGCAAGAGATCCAATATTCAGGGTTTTTAGTGCATGGATATAGATTTCACACACGTGATAGAGAACGATATAGAAAAATTCAGAATTGTCGGATTGCAGTCGAAGGGAGCCATGGAGATGATAACATTGACTTCTACGACATTGTAGAAGATATTATAGGATTAAATTATGTGATGGTTATATTGCTTAGTTGTTTAGATGTACTTGATGGGATGTTTCAAATCCTAGATTAGGGGTGCCTAAAGATGAAAGTCTTGTCAGTGTGAATACATCCCAGACCTGGTATGAGAATGATCCTTTTATTCTCGCTTGCCAAGTAAATCAAATTTTTTATTTAGATGATCTAGAATACGGGAACCCATGACGAGTGGTAGATAAGTTTGTACCAAAGAATGTATATATTATATTCCAGAAGTAGACGAACGACATAAAGAATTTGATGGTTCGACAAATAAAGAAGCATATCAAGAAGACAAACCAAGGATCAATCTATTTGTTGACCGAAGTCAATATGAAATGGTCACACTCCATAGAAAAGACATTGCACCAAAAATGATTGAGGATGGAATGTTGGAAGGACATGAATCTACTGATGTGTCTAGTGAGGATGAAAAGGATTGGTCCAGCAACATTGATAGTGAATGAATTAAAATATCTATATAAGTATAAATTTTATAAATATTTACAACAATTATCTGGTGATATATTTAATTCATTACAATTTCAAATAAATATGCCTCTCGAACGCAAAGCAGTTCGTGCGCCATCCTCACCCTCACCCATTATCAACTCCCATGCACGTGATTCACTGACCAGCAATAGTGGGCTAGCATCACTAGACCCAGTGTCAGATATTTTGTCAAATTATAGTATTTAACACATGAGTTAATATATATATACCAAATTATATACATCTGTTCTAATTGTTGCACATGTAGTTGTATGCGAGCGCCAAGTACGAGGCATCACGAGGGGTGTCTACATAGAAAAAATCAGAAAAATAGTAAACCTAAAGTTGATATATTAGAGAGTCACACCGGTGGGTATAGTGATTCACAAGCATGGCTTTCTACTTATATTGGTACCCTCACTTGCACGTATGCTCCAATGTCAGCAGCCTACGGAGTTAGCATTCCTGAATATGTAAAAGATCACATTAAAAAACGTTGTTTGGTAATGAGCTACATCCCAAAAAACTAAGTATAAATTAAATTTAAATCTAATTGAATTTATACTAATTACTTATAATTTTTTTTAAGGATGAGTTTAATCTCGATTTTAGTTGGCAAGAGCATCGAAAAGCAGTTGAGGAATTGATGTCAGGTGCATTCCGGAGGTACAAAGCTCGGTGCCATGCACATTTCGAGAAGTCCAGCACTACTATAGAAGCACGCCAAAATCCATTCCGAGCAATACCACTAGCCGAGTAGGAGAATGTTTGTGATATGTTTGAACATCCTGCTTATAAGGTAATATCGCATTTAGTTTTTTTTTTTTAAATAAAAAATAATAGATGTATTAAAATTTGAAACTTATAATTAATTTTTTTAGCAACGGAGTGCTGTAAATAAAGTAAATAGATCAAATTTGAAAATACACCATCGTGCGAGTTCTCGATCTTTTCATCATTTGCAAAAAAAAAATGGTTAGTGCTACTAGTTCGAGTTTCATATTAAAGTATACACTTCTCTCATTCAAGTTCTAATATAGTTTTTATTTTGTAGCAAGTTAAAAGTTTTGATAACTTTGATCTAACCCAATTATATACTAAGGCACATAAAGATCATGATGGCATTTGAAGTTGACACAAATTATGTAAGTTTAAGTATATTAAGTCAAATATAATACAATATTTTTATTATTTATACTAACTTTAATATTTTTTTTTTGTAGGAAAAGATGAAATCTCTAAAGGACGTTGCTACAGATCCATTTGATGAATTATCTGTCAATAATGCTCAGATCCTATCTGAAGTTCTTGGATCATGTTCTGAATATTTGAGAGTCTTAGGGCGTTATGGGAAGTCATCCTCAAGTTCATCATCATCTTCTAAGGCTAAATCCAATGAAGACAAGACTAAGGAGTTAGAGGCAGCAAAACCTGAAATAAAACAATTGAGATCCAAAGAACAAAAGTTGCGGACTGGATTGGATAAAACAGCGGAGTTAGAGATAAAAATAGAAAAGAGACTGGAGTCGAAGACCCGGGCAATGTTTGAAGAATGACAGAGGATGTCCCAAAACGCTATGTCATCACTACGATTTTAAAACTTGTTTTTTATATTAATTGTACATTTATTATTCTGTTTAACAATAATATTTGAACAAATTTGATATACAAATTACATTTTTATTATAATAGCGATGCATTTTTTGATTAATGTGAATCCAATCAAATATACAAATTACGATTTAAAAATTCATCCGAACGAAAAATATTTTGTTCGAATAATATTAATTCCAATAAATTTATTCATCTAAATAGATAACATCCATTCGTACGCTTAAATCGTTCGGACCAGAAAATCTATCTGAACCAAATATTTATTCGTTCGGACAGCTGAAATTTTTGTCTGAACAGGTTTCTGAGACGAACTTTTTTTGTCTGAAATAAAAAAATTCGTCCAAACAAATATAGATAGGCAAGTGAGATTTTGTCTCTAAAAATCATTTTTAGAGACGAAATTCAATTTTCGCCTATAAAAACCTTTTGTAACGGGCTTTTTGAGATGAATTTGAGAGAATTTTTTTTTTCTCTAAAAATATTTTGGAATGAAAAATATACTTTTTGAGACAAAATAATTTGTCTCAAAAAACTCATACTCTTGTAGTGTACTATTTAAATATGCATTTTTTCACATACATATAATGTCTAATTTCCTCCTTAATTGGTATATATAAAAATAAAACTCCTTAATTTGAACCCATGCATATATATCTTCGTTCATGGAATATTTGCTATTTACCCTATAATTCATGTATTTATAATAAATTATTTGGTAACATTAATTTTTTCTCCTCTTCAATCTCTCATATCTATTTCATTGGGAAAAGGCCATATATATGAAAGGTGGAGGTGTACATTAATCATGATTAGGACAAAACTTGTGATTTCTACATAGGTACATTTTTTATAATGCGCTATTTATTTATTTTTTTTTTTAAAGGATAATGCACTATCTATATGCTAGCAAATTAAACATATATAATATATAATATATTGTATGTATAAATGATCTCTTTTTCTTCTATAAAACCGTAATGGATGTGACTATTTCATTTTGAAATTATTGATTCAGAAAATAATAATGATTAATTAAAAGATATGGTTGGCTCCTTTCAAAAAAGAAAAAAAAAAGATATGGTTGGTTAATTTCTGATTTATTATTTAGTATACGTAATTTAAACATTTTAATATTCTGAAAAAACTTGCTTAATTCTAATATTAATCTTTTCTTCTTTTTATTTTTTTTTTTGCTGTAGCTAGCTTCTAATAATAATCTTGAACTGCGCGCCGGCCGGCATGATTTGTCATTACTTAATGGGATAGTACGGGTATATAATATATATATATTATAAGATGATATTGTTGTCTAAATAAAGCAAGCGAAATATGGTACTACAATTTTCTAAACAGAACTGTGCTTTACTACAATTTTCTAAACAGAACTGTGCTTTAATTAGTCACAAAAAATCTCACAAAAATAATTCATACATTGATTTAATGTAGTGCGTTTGATTGTAAAGCTATATATATTGTAAAATATATCTAACATAACATATAAATTAAATCAATTTATAAATTTATTTTTATGAAATTTTTTTCATGTAACTGTAACAGCTGATCTCTTTTCTAAATTATTACAGGATATTGAACATAACAAGATGAAACAAAAATTTGATTCCGCCCGAAGCCCAACTAGGAGTTGGAGCTGGACCTTAGTCCAAGAGCTAGTCCACTAGAGTGGGCTCTTATAATTGCAGTTCCTTTACTTGGACCTCGATTTATCGCGTAACAAATTTTAATACAACAAAAGGAAAAAATACAAACATCAATTTGATATTTAGAAAGTTTAATTTTAATTCGTCGTTAGAATTAGAAATTAGAATCCCCCAATATCAATAGTTTGATGCTTCGTTTAGTACCTTTGATCGATTGCATCTAAGAAATATTAAGATTCAAATAACGAAGATTATAATACTTCATATTCAATATTTTTGAAAGGGTAAGACATGTTTACAAATATTTTATAATCAGTCATTCATGTACTTTTAGTCTAACTTAATTTTAGTTTTTATAAAGTTATTTTTCATATTTTATATAGATTAATACTTATAAAAAAAATTGTATAAATTAATAATTTTAAATGAAAAATTATATTTATAAGTCAGTGTACAAACCACACATACTCTGTAAGAGAAGTGTTATTTATAGACTTTTATACCACATATCATTCATCTATATGACATAATTTAATTTATAAGATCTAAATTTTAAAATTTATTTCTTCAAATTAAATTATATCATGCAGATGATTATGAGGTATAAAGAATTTAGGTCTTGTTTGTTTTAATAGATGAGATGGGATTAATTAAGATAAAAGTTGAAAATTAATAAAATATTATTAGAATATATTTTTTAATATTATTTTTATTTTAAAATTAAAAATAGTTTAATTGACCATTTTCTTTTCTTTCTTTTCTTTTCTCTTTTTGGAGAAAATGATTACAATTCATTTCATTAAATGAAATTTACAGTTGAGATCAATAAAATAGAAAAAGCTCGTATTACAAGCCTAACTAAATACTGAGCTGTAGCATCCCCACACACGAGCGTGACGGGTTTTATCTGAACTTCTAATCTCTTAAGAGACAAACCAACACTGAAGATGGTATGTTTGAGAGAGTGCAAAGGTAACCAAACCTCCACCCTCCGAGGAGGGAGAGGAGAATAACAACTCCATACTCCAAAAGAGAAGGAGGAGATTCGCCCCCACTCTCCTACAGAGGAGCGGGGAGCCAAAATGGAACAAACTATTCATATTTATTATACAAAACAAACCAAGCAGTAAACGAAATAAATAACTTCAACGAACAAAATCGAAGCCGCAGAAGATGACATGGAAAACCAGACACAACAGCACAACGTCGAGAGGCGCGTGACAGACATGCACCACCTGAGATTCTCCGACCAGTCAATCCATGTGCAACCGAGATTCCTGAGTCTAGCGCCACCGTACATGACAAACATAAACCCCTCCATGTGCAGTGTTAGGTTGAGCCACGTGAGATCAGTTGCCCACGCGTGCGGTGAAACACCAACTCTTCCAAGTGGGATCTTTGACGGCCATGAGAATCGGCGACCCTGGAGCATCCTTGTGGAACGCGTGTTGGTGGCTGGCCACCAAAAAATCACGTATCCTCCACTGATGCTGGCACCGAAACAAAAGGAAAAGACAAGAAAAAAACTACCCTATCCCAAGAAAAAAACAATGGAAATTGGAGGAGAGAGGAGGGCGGAGGAGGAGAAGGAGGGCGTCCCCTCCCCCTCCCCCTCCAAAGGCTCAGTGGCTAGGGTTGTTTCTCTTAGATTGAGAGCTGGTCTAACTTATCTCTCTGTCCATTTTCTTTTAAAATGACAAAAATTATAATTATTAATCATGCCTTGGTCCTCACAATGACTTTATTTGTCTTTGTAATAACTCATCGCTTGTATTGGGAAGTGGGAAGCATCTCCCTGGCCGTTTGAATTTGAGAGTTGTGCAAATTCTAAAGCAAGAATGTAACCGCAAGCAACTGATGTACACATAAATTAAGAATTTAAGTTGCAGTACTAAAAGTGCCATGAATCTACCCATTTTCTTTCTGAAATCAGAGGCATTTTTCACTTCTTCCTAGCTATATCATATAAATAAGTGATCTGCTGAAATATACGACGTCATATATAACCAAAGCACACAACAGTAGCCATGAAGAATCCTTAAAAAAAGCAACAACAAAAAACTCGACCCTTGGAATTAATTGCTCAGTGCATGATGTGAGGCATAATGATTTGCAAGTGCTAGTGCATTACTGGTGACTTGTGCAACATTGACAACGCGTGCGTTAATGGAAGTCTTGATTTTGCCATTTAATGCACTGCCTGAGAACCCATCAAGGCAAGTGTTGTCATCGGTGAGTGCTGCACTGACCCACGTCTCGACATTGCTCATGTGCCACTCAAAGTCCTGACCCTTGGCTCCACGGCCAATGTCCTTGAGCTCTTGGACCGAACTGCTAAGCCTGTCCACGCTATCACCAAACTCATCCAAGCAATCTTCAATGGCTTCGTACTCCCCACTCTTCAATCCCTTCAACTTTTTCGCATTTGACACAAATTTGTTGGTGGATTGAGCCCTGGCTAGGCTCACGGACAAGGCGGTCTGTGCCAGTTGGAGTGGATTTTGTTTGATCTCTGAGGCGTAGGGCGAGAGGGATTGGACACACACGGCTGGATAGGTAGTGGTGCTGCACGAGGCCTTGATGAAATTTGTGGTGCTACTGCCTGGCGCAGTGGCCGCTGCAGACATGGCTGTCCAAGCAATAGAAAAGGTAGAGAAGAGTAGCAAAAGATGGGAAACTCTGGCCATAACGTTGGGGTAGGGAGAGTTGGATGTTGTCTTCTTGTTGCGTGGATGAGTGACTGAGTGCGGGATGGGTAGAGATACTTATAGACAAGTTTAAGGCACTGTGCGCCGTGGGTGCCGTGTGAACAGCGTGTGTTTTTGCTGCAATCTTTATACAGTTTCACGAATTTAGGCCCGTCATAGGGAGTTTAGTTCATGATAATGCTAGTATGCTTATTAAGTTCGATATATTTTTTTAACATCACATATATTTTATTTTATTTTATTTTATTAACTTTATTTTATTTAATAATTAAATAAATAATTATTAATGTATTAATATATTTTTATATTTTTATATTTTTTTAAAAGTGATAAAAATTTAAAAACTTCAAATTTAAAAAAAAAATAAAATGATGAAATATGCCTAGTGATAGGTTGGAGCGATAAGCTCGAGGCAGCAATATAGCAGGTCCCTTTAGTTAATCAACTTTCTTCTAGAATCGTTACATGCAAACACTACTCTTCTAGATAAAGGTGTAAGGAAAAATTGATAAATCGGATTCGGATCGGTATAAGTCGATGGAATCGATCTGGTTTTAGATAGGTATCGGTTCGAAATCGATTTTTATAATATTAAAATTGATAAGTACAAATTCGGTTTCAATTCTAAATTTTTTAAAATAGAAACGAATCGGTTTAATATAATATATTTTTAATATGATATGTAATATAAAATATTTTTTTAATTATATATAATATATTATGCATTAGTATATAATATAAATTAGTTACAATTCATATTTTATAGCTAATATTAATATTATAATACTATATTACTATTAGTAATACACTTTAAGACTATAGATAAATTATTATACTAAATAATTATATATGAAATAATAATATAGTAATACTAATATAATTTTTTTTTAGCTAATACTGATACTATTAGTTATAACTATCAATTATATAATTATAAAAAAATTAACTTATTATAATAAATACTAATATATAATTATTTTAATCATTATAAATAATACTAATATATATATTAATAGTCAAATTAACTAATATGGGCTAATTTAAAACCGAAAAATCGGATCGAAATTGATACTATCGATTTTGAAGAGTAACCGATGCGTAATCGATTTTAAAAAATAGAAAACCAATAGTACCAATTCGATTCTAAATTTTATTCAAAATCGAATCGAACCGAATCGATTACACCCCACTCCTAGATCCAGAAATAAGTCTATCTACATGTTTTACGTACCTTGGAAACTCTCTCACCATTTTCCTACAACATCAAGTTTTTTTTCTCAAATTTTTTTGTTCTAATTTATTATTGTAGGTATAAATATTATAGATAACATTAAATGAATAATAAATGTCATAGGGCCTACTTTTATGTGCTCTGGCCTCTTTCTCCACTCTCGATTGCAGACAAAAACTTTATAAATATTTGTTCGACTCATTCTAAATTTTTTTCCTTACTATTTGGAGGTAATTGATGGATGTTAATTAGTAGTATTTGAGTATGTATAGTTCAACAGGATATGCTTCGGGAGACCTAAGGGCGTGCATCCGAATCTGAATTCTCAAAACCAGACAGTTATCTACTTGGATTAATCCGGATTCAATCCCAGTGGTTAATCTGATTCGATCCGAATTATAATAGGATATTCAGATATTAAGTGGATATCCAAGTTTTAATCGGATTAATTCAAGATTTTTATTTTTATTTTTTTAAATAAGACTTAAAAAATGGCAGAAAAAATCAACAACCTTAAACTTGTAATGAAACGAATGCTGAATAGTGGGACGGCTGTCACCTCCTGTTCCACCACTAAAATTATGTGAATGACCCCACCACTATTATTTTAAATCTTGCATAGTGACTTGCATAGTAACTTGCATAGTAATTTCAAAGCCTAAAAATAGGGAATTCAGTTATAATGAAATTCATAAGAAAATATAGTGAGAGAAGAAAGTTCCAGTTCTTAAAAGTTCTAAAAGAGTTTCTTATATATTTTTCTCTTGCGATAGTAGTTTCTTTCTTTAGTTTTAGAACACATTATCAGTACGACGGTTCTACCAATTCTGAAGCTAGTGGTCTTATTCCTCTGTAAGTTTTTCAATATATTATTTGTAGTCTTTAATATATTTTATTGATGATTATCTGTGTGAATTTATAAATATATTTTCTGAGATACATATATTTATTTCATTATTTATATGTGTAGAAAATGGCAAATCTTACAAAATTGGAATTTGTTGCTCTTGAAATATCTGGAAAAAATTATTTATCCTGAATACTTGATGCTGAAATTCATTTTGATGCAATGAACTTGGGTAAAACGATTAAAGAAGGAAATCAAATGTCCCTGTAGGACTGTGCTAAAGCAATGATTTTCCTTCGCCACCATCTTCACGAAGAATTGAAAACTGAATATCTTACAGTAAAATATCCATATATTTTGTGGAACAGTTTAAGGGAGAGGTATGAACACCAGAAGACTGTCATCCTCCCAAGAGCTCGTTTTGATTGATTGCACCTAAGGTTGTAAGATTATAAAAGTGTTAGTGAGTATAATTCTGCACTTTTTAAAATAAGCTCAGTACTAAAATTATGCGGTGAGAAAATCACCGATGATGATATGCTAGAGAAGACTTATACTACATTTCATGCCTCGAATGTGCTCCTGCAGCAGCAATATCGAGAGAGAAAGTTCAAAAAATATTTTGAACTTATATCATGTCTTCTAGTAGCTGAGCAGAACAATGAGCTTTTATTAGCAAACTACTAGTTACGCCCTACTGGCTCAATATCATTCCCTGAATTGAATGGTAATAGGTTTGCATCATTCCCAGAAGTGAATGGTGCATCCTTTAGAAGAAAACGGGGGCGTGGACGTGGTAGGAGAAATTATAGAAATGTTAGTCCCAGAAGTGACAACATTAAAAGGGATAATAATATACCGTATCACTAGAAGTGGTACAATTCAGAAAGTGATAAAAATCCCTAGAATAATTCTTCAAAGAAAAGTGAAGAGATGTGCCATAGATGTGGAATGATTGGACATTGGTTACGTACCTGTCGTACGGCCAGGCACTTAGCTGATTTATATCATGCATCCATTAAAGGAAAGAATAAATATATGAAACAAATTTAGTAGAACCATCAGATGATTTATTAGATTCAGTAGATGTAGATGTTACTCATCTTGATGTCTCTGATTTTTTTAATCATCCTAAAGGTAGTATTAATCACTTAATTGGAGATAGAAGTGTTCCACTCAATTAATTTATTTTCTTTATATTATCTGTAATCAAAGTTTTGTATATTTTATAGAATCATAGATCACATTGATGAGTTTTTTATCTCTGAGTTGAATGATAAAGATATATCTCTGGCTGACAGTGCTACAACTCACACAATTCTCAAAGAAAAGAAATATTTTCAAAATCTAACACTAAGTAAAGCCTATGTCCATACCATATCAGGTTCATCAGATTTAATTGAGGGCTCCGGAAGAGTTTATATTGTGTTGCTAAATGGCACCAAATTTTGTATTAATGATGCTCTATTCTCTTCACAATCGATAAGAAATTTATTAAGTTTCAAAGATATACGTCATAATGACTATCATATTGAAACGATCAATGAAGGCAATAAAGAGCATCTTTTTATTACTAAAATAATATCGGGCTAGAATCTCGTATTAGAAAAACTGTCTGCTCTATATTCTGGATTGTATTATATAAAGATGAGAACAATTGAATCATATGTAGTAATGCACCAGAAGTGCATTGACCCTAAAGTATTTATGACTTGGCATGATTGCCTTGGACATTCGGGATCTATAATGATGAGACGAATTATTAAAAATTCACATGGGCATCCCTTAAAGAATCAAAAGATATTTCTACCCAATGAATCTCCGTGCTCTGCATGTTCTCAAGGTAAGTTGATTATCAAACCATCTCTCTCAAAACTCATTGTTGAATCTCCATCCTTTTTACAAAGGATTCACGGAGATATATGTGGGTCTATTCATCCATCAAGTGGACCATTTAGATACTTTATGGTTTTGATTGATGCATCTAGTCGATGGTCACATGTTTGTCTGCTTTTCACTAGAAATGTTGCATTTGCTAGACTTCTTGCTCAGATAATTAAACTAAGAGCACAATTTCCTGTGTATCCAATTAAGATCATTCGATTGGATAATGCACGTGAATTTTCATCTCAAGCTTTTGATGATTATTGCATGTCTATAGGAATAGATATTGAACATCATGTTGCCCATACACACACACAAAACGGTTTAACTGAATCTTTGATCAAAAGACTTCAACTAATCGGTAGACCTTTACTTATGAAATCAAGATTACCTGTTTCTACTTGGGGACATGCTATACTTCATGCAGCATCTCTAATTCGCATTAGACCATCTGCATATCATAAATATTCTCCATTATAGCTTGTATTTGGTCAACAACTAAAATTTCTCATCTTCGTACTTTTGGATGTGCTGTATATGTTCCAATTGTACCTCCATAACATACACAAATGGGCCCTCAACGTAAACTTGGGATATATGTTGGTTTTGATTCTCCGTCTATTATTAGATACCTTGAACTCCTTACAGAGAATATATTTAAAGCACGTTTTGAGCATTGTCATTTTGACGAATCCAATTTTCCATTAATGGGTAAAGAGAAGTCAGTGCCTGAAGCACGACAAGATATTACTTGGGATAATAAGACCCTGTCTCAATTTGATCCTTCTATAAATGAATGTAAACTGGAAGTTCAGAGGATTATTCATTTATAAAATGTCGTAAATCAATTACTGAATGTATTTACTGACACTAAAGGTGTAGTAAAATCTTATATTCCTGCTGTTAATACTCCAGCAAGGATTGAAGTCTCTAAAAGACAAATTGTCAAAACAACAATAGGTGAATCTAAGGAACGCCTGAAGCGTGGAAGACCTATTGGTGTAAAAGACAAAATTTCCAGAAAGAAAAGAATACAAAATGAATTTGGTGTTCCAGAATGACACGTACCCACAATACAGACTATAAATATAATTGGTGCTCCTAAAGAGCTCAAATCTTCTATTCTAGAATCTGCTGAAGAGGAAACTCCTGAAAAGTATAAATCTCCTGAAAAGGGACCTCCTGAAAATGTGTGTCATGAAATGTTTTCCCCTGAAGAGGAACAAGTACCTGAAAATAATGAGATCTCAATACATTTCATGAATACTAGAGAAATTCTGGATAGAAATAAAACTATTGTCGACAACATATTTTCATATAAAATGGCCCTTGACATTACCAGAAGTAATGAAGAATGTTGACGTAGAAATGGTTGGCCAAAATGGAAAGCAGCTATTGAAGCTGAATTAAATTCGTTAGCAAAGCGAGAAGTATTTGGACCTATTGTCCAAACACCAAAGGGTGTAATGCCTGTTGGATATAAGTGGGTATTTGTACGAAAACGTAATGAGAACAATGAAATTGTGCAGTACAAAGTACGGCTTGTCGCACAAGGTTTCTTGCAGAAACCCGGGATTGATTATGAAGAAACATATTCTCCCGTTATGGATGCAATCACATTTAGATTTTTTATTAATCTGGTTGTCACAAAAGGATTAGAAATGCGGTTGATGGATGTGGTCACTGCATATTTATATGGATCCTTAGACCATGACATATATATGAAAATCCCTAAAGGATATAAAATGCATGAAGCATCTACAAGTACATTTAGAAATATGTATTCTATCAGAGTACAAAAATCTTTATATGGGTTGAAGCAATCCGGACGCATGTGGTATAATCGCTTAAGCGAATATCTATTAAAAGAAGGATTTGAGAATAATCTTATATGCCCATGTATTTTTATTAAGAAATCAGAATCCAGATTTGTCATTATTGCGGTTTATATTGATGATTTAAATATTGTGGAAACTCCTGAAGAGATCTCAAAAACCGCTATATATTTAAAGAATGAATTTGAAATGAAAGATCTTGGTAAAACAAAACTTTGTCTCGGCCTGCAGCTCGAGTACTTGCCAAATGGAATTTTTATCCATCAGTCCATGTATACTGAGAAAGTTCTAAAACATTTTTATATGGACAAATCTCATTCCCTGAGTACTCCAATAATTGTTCGAACACTTGATGTGAAGAATGATCCATTCCATCCTTGTGATGACGATGAAGAAATTCTTGGTCCTGAAGTACCATATCTCAGTGCAATTGGAGCGTTGATGTATCTTGCAAATTGCAATCGACCAGATATTACATTCTCAGTTAATCTGCTTGCAAGATATAGTTATGCACCAACTCGAAGGCATTGGAATGGTATTAAACATGTCCTTCGTTACCTTTATGGTATGGTTGATATGGGATTATCTTATCAACGTAGATTAAGTCCACAATTGATTGGGTATGCAGATGCAGGTTATCTTTCAGACCCACACAGGGGTAGATCTCAAACTGGATATTTATTTACTTATGGAGATAATGTTATATCATGGAGATCTGTGAAGCAGACACTATCTGTTACTTCTTCAAATCACTCAAAGATCATTGCTATTCATGAAGCAAGTCGAGAGTGTATTTGGCTGAGATCAGTTATTCAACATATTCAGGAAAAGTGTGGACTTCCCATGATCAATAATAGCCCAACAATTTTATATGAAGATAATACTGCTTGTATCACTCAAATCAAAGGAGGATATATCAAAGGTGACAAAACCAAACATATTTCACCTAAATTCTTTTATACTCATGAACTTCAAGAGAAATGTGAAATTGATGTCAAGCAGATACGATCTAGTGATAATCTGAAAGATTTATTCACAAAGGCATTACCAACTTCGACATTCAAAAAGATTATGCATAATATTGGAATGCGAAAACTCAAAAATCTATAGTCATGCACTTTTCAGGGGGAGTAAAAGACTTGTGCTAATTGTATTCTTTTTTTTTCGCTGAGGTTTTGTCCCACAGGGTTTTCCTCTGCAAGGTTTTAATGAGGCAATCTTAAAGCACTTGTCAATACATAAGAAGACTGTACTCTTTTTCCTTCGCCATTGGTTTTTCTTCCCACTGGGTTTTACCTTGGCAAGGTTTTAACGAGGCAGATTCTTTATGGGTGGTCATTCAAGGGGGAGTATAATGAAACGAACGTTGAATGGTGGGACGGCTGCCGCCCCCTGTCCCACCACTAAAATTATGTGAATGACCCCACCACTATTATTTTGAATCTTGCATAGTAACTTGCATAGTAATTTCAAGGCTTATAAATAGGAGCTTCAGTTGTAATGAAATTCATAAGAAAATATAGACAGAGAAGAAAATTTCAGTTCTTAAGAGTTTTAAAAGAGTTTCTTATATATTTCTCTCTTGCAATAGTAGTTTCTTTCTTTAGTTTTATAACAAAACTAAAGATTTCTGAAGAGTGGGAAAAAAAAGTTTCTAAATAGTAGAATTAAATTGGAAGGAAATACAGACGATTCGAGTTTTTGGATTTGCTATGGTGTGTGTCAATGGTAACACTTCTTACTCGAGGATGGTCGGCCGCGGCCTGCAAATGTCGTTGTTTCTGTCTCTCAGGGCTCGCGCCAATTGATGAAAGAAACAATCCTCTATCCCTCAACAAATCCTCCTATACAACACAAACCAGCACTTATGCACATCCCAACCTCCCCAGTTTCAAATCCATAGCCAGGCTTATGTTCGGGTCATCGCACCCACATGTCCCTGTGAAAATAAATACACCGCAAGAGACTCCAAGCCTACAGTTGAACATGGATTTGGTGAGAGGCGAAGTGACGAAAGACGTTGAGAGAGAGATCATAGGGCGAACGACGAAAGGCGAGTCCTCGTAGTGATGGCTAGGGTTTCTAATTTCTTTACATGAGAGAGAGAGAGTTCTGTGTCAAGGCTCACGAGAGAGTTCAGGTCTTAGGAGTGGAAGGCTTTCACTGAAAGCCAAAGAGAAACAGTATCGTTTAATCAATTAAAAACCAGTTATTGATAACAGGTTTAAAATCGGATCGGTAACCGACTTCGGGCAGTTATGTTTCTATTTATGCTCGCCCTGGTAAAATTTGGGTGATTAACCGTCCAGATACTTCGGATTTCCAGGTTTCAATCCGGCCCGAATGCACACTTCTAGGGAGGCACTTTGTCGCTGACAACATTTTATAGCAATGCCCCACCACGTGATACTGAGTATTAACATATGAACACATGATTAAGTAAATATTATCAATCGATTGTGATTTCTTTTATAATTAGGAAAGAGTCAAAAGTGATGGAATATAATATTACTTTAATCACTCATCATTAGGAATCCTAAAAAATTATAACATAAGTTCCCAACCCAACCAAGACTTTGTACTATTATGTGCAATATTTAAGAAAAAGAATTGGAAGGATTAGAAGCAATCCTCCCCTTGAATTATCAGCAATCAGCTGTCCTTAGCACAGATGCAAATATTGTTGTTAAAAAACATTATGTTAAGAATCATGTCCAAGATACCCATGCACCTAAACATGTATGCAAAATAGTTGTCATCATGATCACCAGTTAAAGCCTTAATTTGTGTACTGTTTTTGTTCCCTTATTATTATAATTTGGTAAGAGCACGTTTTTTATAATTATATTTTAAATATTTATATCAAATAATGTTATTTTAATAAATTATTTTATAAAAATGCTTTTGATTTAAAATATAGTTGTATAAATAATTATACAAAATGTTGTAATTTTTTTTTTTTTAGTTCTTCTGATCGGTTGAGCTGCATTTTGTGTCCAGTTTTAGCTTTACATGCTTGCTTTGTTTCGTTTCTTTTGGAAAGAGATTGTTTTTTATGAAATAAATTTTATAAAGGATTGTTTTGTTTTTTGTTTTTATTTTTATTTTTATTATTATTTTTATTTTGTTGTTGTTATTATTATAACTTCGGTTGATTTATTTGAAAGATAGTTTTTAATTCGAGAAAAATTAATGACCTAAACTGTAAAAAAAAAAAAAAAAAAAACTTAGATTAATTTAGATGTATGTGCAAAAAAAGTGCACAAATTAAGGCTTTAACTGGTGATTATGACAACTATTTTGCATATGTACGTTTAGGTGCATGGGCATCTTATACATGATTCTTAACATAATGTTTTTAAACAACAATATTTGCATCTTGCTAAGAACAGCTGATTGCTGATAATTCAAGGGCAGGATTGCTTCTTATCCTTTCAATTCTTTTACTTACGTGCCTAGAGAAATTGTATTACGAATAAAAGAGAAACGATTTTGCAGCTTGACTGATCTATCCCATTTTTGACCCATGGAATTCTCCTGAACTAATGACTATTAGAAAGTAGATTTATTAACTTTTACACGAATTTTCAAATAAATGAGATTGTATGAGCGGTCTCAATTAGAGATGGGATTGTATGTATTTATGGATTAAACGAGATTCAATTTAAAATTCTCTTTTTTATATTGCGATCCTTCTTAGTAAAAAATGACTCATTATGTAGGCCGGCTATGTCGATTCAATAAAATATATTGTTTGAGGCTTAGGAAATGAAACTTTCAATATTCAATATAGTTAGGGTACTATATATATAAGCCTCGCGTATGCTCTTTGAAAAATAGATAAATCTGAAATTCATATATAAAAAAAAAAAAAACAATTCCTATAAAAGAAATCCAATTCCTTGTGATTTTCTTGTCTACGAAACTGAAAGTAGGTTTGAGAACATAAATGTTTCATCATTACATGATGCAAAGAAAACATTTTTATGTTTTAGTTTGTTTCATGAGTTTTTAATGGCCAGAGGAGGTGGAACATTAATATTAGCAAATAACTTATTACGAGCGCGAGTGATTGAACGAGTAACTGGTGAATCAATAGGGAAAGACGTCGGATGATCAATCTGGCGTGCTAATTTACCTGTTGTGAATAAGTTGAAGATAAAAGTTGGGTTGTTTTGTGAGGATCTCACCTCTGTAACAATTTGCTAGAATATTTTCTGCTATCATTTATAATGTTTTTGGACATGCACGAAATTAATTAAGGCTAGACTTAAACAAAATAATATCTAATTGATTCCATACATACAAGGCAAGACAGCGCCTTTATTATTTTATTCAAATAAGTACAGTGAAATTAAGGAAGTTAATGTTGATTCCACTACATTTCCATAACATTCCTCCCCCTCTTGAACACTTTCCATACAAATAAGGCAAGACAGTGCCTTCATTATTTTGTTCAAACAACAGTGAAAATAAGAAAGTTGATGTCGATTCCGCTACATTTTCGTAACATTCCTCCCCTCAGCCACATTTATGTCCAAGTATTAATTTCAAGAGTACTGACACGTGAAGTACTGGATGAACCCGCGCATCTTGAGTAGTTCCAGCCGATATGCTACTTGACCAACACGTTCAATAATCTTGAATGGCCCTTAATACTTAGCTGATAGCTTCATATTGTTTCTTCTTTCTTCCGTGTATTGCCTGTAAGGTTGTAGGCGCACATAAACATAATCTCCAGACTGGAAACTCTTCTCTTGATGTCCTTATCATACTGAACTTTTTTCATTTGATGTCCTTCTCTTGGTGGAGCTTGCAGTGAACTTTTTTGAAGCATTAGTATTGGTTTCATCAAAATTTGATAAAATATACAACTTTAATGAAAAACCAGCAACAAAATAATCCTACATTAGACTCATGAAAAATGCTTTCATCATATTTGATCAGAAATGAGAAAAAAAAAGTTGGGAGAATACTTTTATTTGGCTTTTGAATAATGACCCTTCAAATATGACGAAAACATTTTTTATGAGTCTAATGTGGGATTATTTTGGTATTGGCTTCTCATCAAACTTGTATTTTTTATCAAATTTTGATGATTTATTTTGATGAAACTAATGTTAATGCTCTTAATAAGCTTATCTCGTTCTTTAAGTGTTTAAGCCACTGATTCCGTTCTTGTTATACCGTGCACATAGGAGAGGAGTGTTGGAGATTTCCTAGCATAGACCACCTCATATTGAGTTCTTCTCGTGCTTGAGTGTGTACTAATGTTATAGACATACTCCACCCAAGGCAATCACTTAACCCAAGTCGTAGGTGACTAAGTTGTGAAATACGTCATCAAATACATTTCTAACGCCTAATTGACCATTTTGGTTTGCCTATCCGTTTGCAAGTGATAAAAGGAGCTAAAATTAAATATGACTCATTGCAGCTAAAACAACTCAAGCCAAATGTAAAAGTAGGATTATGATCACACACAAAAGATGCCAGAAGTCCATATAATTTAATCACATTCTAAAAAAAAAAAAAAAATTGGGCCATTGTTACCGCTAAGAATGGGTGTTTGAGTTCTATAAAATGGGCGTACTTCGATGATTAATCAACCACTACAAAGATAACATTCTTCCCATGAGAGTTGGGAAGTCCAATCATAAAATCTATTGATATATCAGACCATACAGTCGCTAGTATTGGCAACGGTTGGAGAAGCCCTGCTAATTTGGTATGCTTGTTTTTATGTTGTTAACACATGTCGCATTCTTGAATAATCTTTTTAACTTGAGTCCTTGCTTCGGCCCAATAAAGAACTGATTTTACTCACTGTCACATTTTGTCAAATCCTTCATGGGTACCTACATGGAACTCATTAAGAATATGATGAATGAGAGAAGAGTTGGCCTTTAAATAGATTCAATCCTTGAAAAAGATCAAACCAGATTTATAGCTCCATGGTCCCACAGCATCCCCTCTTTGAATATTTTCGACCAGCTTTTTTAACTCAGGGTGTTCTTAGGGGTGTAAATGGTCCAGTCCGGTCCGGTCCGGTCCGAGAAATTTGTGGACCGATTTCATTCGGTCCAAGAATTCTCTCACCTTGGACCGGACCGAACAGGAGTTCGGTCCATACCGGTCCGGTCCAATTCGGTCCAGGGGTGGTCCAGTCCGTTCTAGGGGTACCCCATATGATTTAATGGGCTAAATTTAATCTAAAATTCTATAATGATCAAATATTTTTTTGACCCAAATTCAACTACTATAAATTATAATATGTTAATATTATAAGAGTATATATTATATATTAATATATTAGTATATATTATATATTAAGTATGTTAGAAAATTATAACTAATAACACTATTACATTAGTATATTATATATTTATATGTTAGTAAATAGTGATAAATTAGTAATAATATATTAAATCATAAAAATACATTTATTACTTGTAAGTTATTATTAATATTCTATATAGATATATTATATATTAATATGTTAATATATATTATATGTTAATTTATATTAATATTAATATTATAATTTATATACTATTTTTATGTATACATATATAAATAAATAAATATATATATATATATATGGGGTTCGGTCCGGTCCAGGGGGAGAAATCCTTTGGACGGGGACCGGACCAAAATAAATCGGTCCATGTAAAATTCGGTCCGGTCCGGTACATTAGTCCGATTCGGTCTTTTTACAGCCCTAGGTGTTCCTCTATCTCCTCCTTTATAGTATCCATCCAACTAGGGAGTGGACTGTTGAGTGCCAACATTTGTCCCTCTTTCGAACTCATTGGTCTTTGCTGGTTGCGTCTCGACAAGATGTCCGCGACTGAGTTATCTTCCTCTTTTGTATCCAATGACAAAATCATTGGCCATTACTTTCACAAGTCATTTTTGCTTAACTTCTGTGGCAATAATTTTGATCCCACAAGCGCCTCAGACACTTATAATTAAAGGGGAGATTTGGCTGATCCGAATTGGAAAAACCAACCAAATTAGCCATTTTGGACCAAATCGGACCAGACCAAGAATGGATTTGGTCGGTCTCAGTCTAAATATTATAGAACCAAAAGACATTCGGTCTGGTCTTAGTGCAAGGGTTTTTCAATTTAGACCAAACCAAATGAATAATACATTATATATTTTTATTATTTATATATTATTTAGTATCAAAATATTATTAGATTTGTTAATGTATAAATATTAACTATAATATATAGTATTAGTATATATTAATATATTAACATATTATAAGAGTTATAGTATAAAGATAGTATATGTATGAAAAGTTATACTATAAAAATTGAGTGAACCGACTAGACCAGACCATTCAAAAAGGACCGATTTGGTTCGATCCTGTCGAATACTCAGTCCAGTCCCAGCTGGGAAAATCCTGGACCAAATAGATTCGATCTAGTCCATAAAACTCTCATTAGACCGATTGGATCGGACCAAACTCCCCTATACTTGTAATTAGTCCAGACAATAAATTTAGTGTCAAGTAAGTAGCGCCTCCATTTTTGGATGGCTGCCACCAACGCCATGACTTCATTCTCATAAGTCAACTTGCTCAAATTTTGGCCTTGGAGTGACTTGCTGAAATAGACCACAAGTCTCCCTTCTTGCATAAGCACCTAATCCAATCTCGAAAGCATCACATTCTACCATAAATGGCAAGGAAAAAGTCGGGAGTGCCTATACGAGTCCGATAGTCACAGCTTGTTTGAGGTTTTTGAAGGTCATTTTAGTTTTCTCATTTCACTTGAAAGCATCGTTTTTTAGAAGCTGAGTTAAAGGACCAGCAATCATCCCATAGTTGAGGACAAGGCCATTTGTTCATTGCAGTAATTTTAACGCCCCCTTTAGCTATCAAATGCCCCAAGTAACTAACCTATCTTTGTCCAAATTAACATTTATCTGTCCTCACAAATAGTTGGTTCGCTTGCAACATGCTTAAAACATCCTTAAGATGTGATAGATGATCCTCCCAATTCCGACTATATATCAAGATATCGTAAAGCTAAAAAAACCAAGACATACTTCACAAAACTGTCTTAAAGATTTCGTTCATAAGCGATTGAAATCTTGCGGGGCCATTTGTAGCTCGTTGAAAACACCTTCACTCCATTTAACTCATCAAGTAGCTCGTTGATGATGGGTGTAAGGAATTTATCTTTTACTGTGATTTGATTGAGAGCCCTATAATCCATGCATAGGTGTCATGATCATTTTTTTTATCATAATCAACACAAGCGATGAATACGGGCTACTTCTTGGTCTTACCGTGCCAGATTGCAACAAGCTTGTGATAAGCTTCTAAATTTCCCCCTTGATGTTATAAGGGTATCGGTAAGGCCTCACATTAACTATTCCTACACCATGCTTCAACAGTATTTTGTGATTGTGAGTTTGGTCTGGCGAAACCCCCTGGGTTCTACGAATATAAATTTAAACTCCCGCAATAATCCTTTCAAGCTAGTTGTAGTTGTAGTTGTAATTGGTCCTGCAACATTAGCACCTAAATTAATTGAAAAACTTGAGGTTGGAGCATCTCTTCCTAGTGGTTTAGACAAAAGCAATTGGAAAAGCAGCCCAATTTTTTTCTGTCTTAGCTCTCTAGCGGCGACTCATCCTTCAACCACCTTATGCGTCAGCTCCTTAATCCCTTCAACCCTATCTAACTCCCCTAGTACTCGAAGTTCATCACTAGTTTTGTAAAATCCCAATACATTGGCCCCAAAGTTTGCAGCCATTAAGTACCTAAAATTGCATGACACCCTTGAGGCTAACAGGAAAAAATTAATGGTGAACAAGATACCATGAAAAGATATTTAAAAACCATCACACCTTCTTTTACAATCTAACTTCTCAACATTGACTACAATTACCTTCATTCCAAACATTTGTTGTAGCGGTAAGCCCATAGCTTCAACGAAGGAGGTGTTCAAAAAATTATGGAAGGTCCCAGAGTCCAAAAGAATTGTGATACCACGCCCCTGATTCTCATTGTTTAAAGTGGAGTAGCTCCCATGATTGCATGGAGGGAAATCACCAGTTCTTGCTCAATATTGATCATCTTCTCTTCTCCTTCCTCGTTCTCCGTACCTTCTTCATTTAAAAATATGCATTCGATGAAAAATAATTTTTTACACCTATGGCCTAGTGTAAACTTTTCATCACAATTAAAGCATAGTCCCTTCCTCCTCCATTCTTGTATCTCGCTTGAACTCAGACACTTGGCTTTGAAAAACACTAGCCTTTTTGCATGTCTGGTTTCAAATATTCTGGAGAGACTCATCTCGTTGTTCATGCCACCTGTACATCAATCTGAACGGGCTCCTTGAGTCCACTTACAAAGAACCCCAATTTATGAGTAAGGGCCAAGCCCCCAACAAGAGTCAGCAATTGTTAAAAATGATGTTGATGTTTGCAAACCACTATTGTTTGCCGCAACTTCTTCAATGTGCCTAAATGGTCTTCGAACATGGTAAGTCCATATCGGATTCAAGGTCCCTTATATAACGCTTCCTAGGAATTAATCTCTTTGGTATCTTTGAATAATTGATACCATATCTACACATCTCCCTCTAGATGATATGCCGCCAAGGGTAATTTTTAGACCTCATCTGTTTGCTGATAATAGAAAAATTGCTCTACACGATAAATCCAACTAATCGGATCATCCAAACCATTGTACCTTGAAAAGTCCAACTTGGCTAGTTTTGGGACTGCCAAGTTGTTCCCTCCATAATTCCCTTCCATGTATATTTCTCGATCCTGGACCTTCACTATCTCTTGAACTCCTATCGGCTATAGAATCAACCTTCATGCTAGTTTCCTTGAATTTTTTTATAAGTCGTTCCATAATGCTTCCAAAGTTAGACATCTGCTATTTTAAATGCTCAATCCTAGAATCCACCATGACCTACTCTGATGTCAAAATAAAAACACTCTGCTTACAATGAAAGTATTACAAGGACTTATTTAAACATGCACGGAATTAACGCTAGACTTAAACAAATAATAGCCAATTTATTCCATACAAATAAGGCAAGACAACAATTTCGTTATTATATTCAAACAACAGTGAAAATTAGAAAGTTGACGTCAATTCCGCTACATTTTTGTAACATAAATTTAAAACATATATGATGATCAAGGAACTCATTTTGGGCCAATTAGGAGAGGCTCCTAGCTAGAGGAAGATAAAGTTGAGTTTTTTTTTTCCTCAGCAAAATGGAAGTTGGAGGCAACCAATTTAGCAACCTATCTTGGACGTGATTATAAGAGCCCCTCATTGTTGTGGAATATTCTGTTTGAATCATAGCTACTATCCGAATGGCGAGCCTGTCAATACAACACGACCAAATTAAGTGTTAATTGGTTCAAAGCCGATCTCATGGTCCAAAGATCAGGCTTTACTATCATAAGTGGTTTCAATTTATAACCTTATTCAATCCAGTCCAGTTCACCATTCAAATTAAGTGTAAAATATAAAACTATTTTACATATAACTATATATTATATATAAAAATTATACACAACATAAAAAATTAGAATATATATAAACCAGCCCGATCCGATTTTAGAAAAAAAAACCTGGGACTGGATCGATTTTGATTGATTTTAAGAAAAATAAAATCGGTACTAGATCAAACCAAACTCGATACTGAACCAAGCTCACGAGTGATTTGATAGAGTCTAGTCTGGTCTGGTTCTATTCACCAGCTTTTTCTTTCACCCTTACTCAATACTAATCCTCAACCCATAAAGCATCTCCAGAATTATCACGAGTTTGCACTTTGAGTGGCTTCTGCTAAAACAGGCTACACATCAGGTCCGACTCAATATATATTGAGACCTAAGACGAAATTTAAGTAAGTAATTCATAATAATATATAATATAATAAAATATAAATTATTATATAAAATAAAATGAGATTTTATTTAAATTTATAAATAAATTATTTTTGAATTTATATTTAATACAACAATTTGTATAAAATGAGACCTTAATGCAAATTTTGTGTCTCAATTTAGCATGATCCTAAAAAATTATTTAAAAATAGAAATAATTCATTGTTAAACTTAGTATTATGAGGCCTTACACATATTAAAAAATATATTTATTTAAACTTTATTTAATGAGATGATTTGAAAAAAAAAATCTAATCACTAAATAAATAAATAAAAATCACCTAATCACTTTTATTTCTAGCGATCTTACATAAGATGGGGGTTTTAGGCAATGATTTTAATGACCTAAACATTGAGCCAGCCCTGCTGAAGACATACGCTAGAGATCCAGAGGAGACAGGATTAATATACTTAATTGTTGGAGAAGATCAGAATCAGAAAAAAAAGAGAGAAAAATCAAAAGAATTGTCATAATTATGAGATCATGAGGAGTTAAATCCATAGTTTTCATGGATGATTACAAATGTGT